>CM039664.1:16711250-17979850 GCA_022405105.1 Aristolochia contorta
TCAGTGCTCCTCATGTTCGTCTAAATGCATTGGTGTATTCAACCTGCTTTGCAGATGCTGGAAGGTAATTAACAAACCGATTGTTATATTATACTTTTAAAACATTCGTTATGTTTTTTCCTTGTCCTTTTTTTTCCATCTGAAAGTGTTTACAAAGCAAAGAGAGTCACTTGGTTAATATCTTGCTCAAATTCCAGTTCAACAGATTTATCATTGGCATAAGTGAAACTCATTCAGCATCTTGCAGTGTTTAATGGATATGGAGGTCTGTATCCTTCATTTGAATTTTATACTTAGACGGGCATTGCCTGGCTTTCATAGCACATGTTACAGACTTTCATTGCTTGTCCTTGGCAAATGGGTAGTGGAAAACGCTGCTATTGGATCAAAGTGCTGATCCTTGGGAGAGGAAGTCAAATCAAGTGTTGAAGCAACAGATGGCTGGGGAAAGAAGCTCCATCCGGTCATCTGTATATGGTGACAGGTGTGCTCTCTCTCTCTCTCTCATCTCTCTCTCATCTCTCTCTTTCTCATATCTCTCTCTCTCTCATCTTTCTCTCCCATCTCTCTCTCTCATCTCTCTCTCTCATCTCTCTCTCTCTCTCTTCTCGGCTGTTATCTAATTTTTTTAATTTTTCCAAATATTCCGCCAGCGGTCATGTTCGCCGGGGGAAGTGGTTCGGACTAGTTGGCGGCAAAATCTCCTTCCGCCGACGAATGTTCCGTTCGCCGGCGGAAGGCCTTTCCACCGATGAAATCTGGACTCGCCTGCCTGCGGAATCAATTTACTTTGGCGGCGGTTGATTTCGTCCTCCACCGTCGACTACGTCACATCCGCTGCCGGAGCTTCCGTCGAATGGGTTTTGGCTTCTCCGCCGGCGGAGACTATATTTCTAGTAGTGCGTGCATGCATACACACACACACACACACATACATACACATACATACATACATACATACATACACATACATACATACATACATACATACATACATATACATATATATACATACATACATACATACATACATACATACATACATACATACATACATACATACATACATACATACATACATACATACATACATACATACATATATATAGGAATAGCCGACGGTTTAACTCAATGCTTTAAAAACCGCATTGTTCATCAAACTAGTAGTAAGCCCGATTTCAGTTCAATCCAGTGTGACTGGGTTAGACCATTGTTTGAACTGTAGTAGGGTGTGTGTGTGTATATATATATATATATATATATATATATATATATATATCTTTTGTTGTGTAAATAAAAAAGTCAACCATCGTGGCTTATCGGTAGGGCGCTCGATCCAACAACATTTTCTCGGTACTTTTTGGGTTTTGCCTTTAGTCAGTTCTCATCACCTTTAGCCGGACTGATCATACCTGAGTGGATTGAGGTCGAACATGACGAACTGGCCATTTCACGTGGTTCCTGAGCATATCCAGTTTACTTCTTAAAGCAGTCGCAAAAGTCACTGATTCAGGTTCAACCAGGTTGAACTAGCCGGTCCTGTCCGGTTTTTTAAACACTCGTTTAAGGCTTTTAACTCATGTTGCAGGCAATTGCCTTTCGTATAGCCGATTGCCTGGAACTGTCGTCTATTGTGCTCTATTAATTTTTCTATATTAAAAAATGGTCCGACCATCAGCCAAAATCAGTGAAGCCAACTGTTCGAGTAGTCAGCTATAACGACTAACTGATGTTTTGAAATCGTGGGCCAAAACCAATAGGCTATAGAGCCAACCTATGGTTGTAAACTGTCAACAAAAACTTATACCTGATGGTTTAAATGTGACTTCCCAATTATTTCCCCAAACCTTGTAGTCAACACAAGTATCATTTTCAGCTCCTTGGAACTCTATAAAAACCGCTCGGCTCCTTTAGACCCACATCCGGGAGGAAACAATTAATCCAAATCACTGAGAAGAAAATCACAGCTTTAGTGGTGAAATGCTTTTCATTCTTCCTGCTGCTCGTTTGTCTCTAGGCCTTTCACTTTTATATTGTGATGATTATAAAGCCACAAAGGACGAGAGAGAAGCTTAGATTGTAAGGAAAAAAAGTACTTAACCCTGTTTCATCTATGGAAATTTGTTGGTGCTAAAACGGACTTCAAAGGAAAGAAGAGAATGCTGATTAAAGATAGAAGAGAAATCTAACAATCATCTTCGTGCCACCCACCCTCCAATTCAGATTTGGATAAAGCAATAGGGTATGTTTCCACATCCACATTGTGGCATATATATAACTAGAACATTATTAACTTGTTTTGTTCTGGTGGAGATGAGGATGATTTCCCGTCATATGCTTATGGAACATGTTGTTTGATCAACAGGTAAAATGTGTATTAATTAGGTAAGAATTTGGTGCTAAGTGTGGCATATCCTGAGTTATACTGAAGGCGACCAACACACACAGAAGGCTAGAATTGCCAAGTCTGAACAACAGAGTGTATGGAAAGCCCTGTTTGGTGATAGTACTGTTGTTTGGACGAATTGATAGTTCAACTAGGCACAGCCAACCCGATAGAGAGAGAGAGAGAGAGAGAGAGAGAGAGAGAGAGAGAGAGAGAGAGATGAAGTGTCGTTGCTGCCACAAAATTAAATCAATTCTTAACCCCTAAAATAATTCACAACAAAGTATAGGGTAAGAAAAGTTCGATCCCATGAGGAGTTTTGTGCATAACATTTAAGATTTATTCTAATAAGAATACATAAATCTTGCACGGTTTATGGGGGATTAGCAAAAACTTGAAAAATAAAACAACAAACTATTTATCTACTATATACAATTTAGCTGCCCCTTTTCACTCCCAATTCCTTGGCTAAGAATGTAGTAACTTTAATTTAGATCCCGTGTTATACTCTTGATAGGTTGACAAAGAAAAGTCCATAAGCAAGACTCCCCCTTAATTTCATATAACTAAAACCAGTTGAGCAAAGTTGAAATTTATTCAGATTTTTAACACAAATTAAATCAGCCCGAACTAAATAAAACATATCAGTATGTTCAAAAAAGTTGATTTAAATCACGCTTTAGTTGCAATTAAAATAGGTGTGACCTCTCCAAACCCAACTATTTGCTTCTTTTAACCATTTTGTTTACCTAGTGCATAACAGAACGAAACATTGCAAATTTAATCAACATACATAAAATTATCAATTTCGTGCATAAAGATAATGTTTTAGCACTACAAATCAGTGTGATTTAAATATCAAAAGTACCAACACTAAATTTATTGAAATGAAGTCCAAACAATCTATATAATACCCAAACCAATACAAAAGTCAAGGTACAAGAGAAATTTGGAAGAGATGTAGAGAACAAAGCAAAAACAAAGCCTAAGAAGTTAGAAATAAGATTAAGATCAGGAACTTTCCTCATTTGAGAGATTGCTGTGACACATCCCCAAAAGAGAATCATTTCTCCACCGCGGATAACAAACCAGCTTGCTTCCAATAGGTTCTTCTACTCCTAAAACATATACCAGCCTTGTCTCTATTGTATTTCTCACTCTCTTACTGGGGAATGATAAGAGCAAGATAAATCCCTCTTTCTCTTTCTCCAAAGAAATTTTCGTGCTCCAAGTCTCTGCTTCAAACAGATCACAAAACCCCCATTTATAGGTAATTTTCGGACAGTTTTTCTTTTCTTTCTTTAATACAACAGTTATAGAATTAATCATCTACTTCTTTGCTTTAATCTCAGAGTTAATGGCCCAAAAATTGCCCTCTCTGTCCTCTACATGATCTCCATGTATCTGTTTGGTCGCTTTTGTTCCTCTTTTTTGGTTGAATAGAATAAGGGCAGTTGAGTGAAAATATGATTTAAGTTAGGAGAGCATTTTGTCATTCGATTATCTTCCCTTCTTTCTACTTGATTGGGGCCGTCTTTCTGGGATTATTTCATCCTAGTAGTCACTGCTATTTGGTGATAATTTGGCTGCACGGTTTTTGGGCGTGGGCATCTAAATGCTTCATGCTTTCTTCTTTGGTCTTTCCTTTGGACATGCAAGAATTTTGAGCGCAATTTCGTTCACAACAAATCCCGATTCTAAGAAAACACAAATGACAAAAGTTGTAGATATCTTTGTTAGATTTCCAATGCATCTTCAATCTTTAGAATCAGAGTATAGACGAAGTCGTTATTATCAAAATACGAAAGCTAGTTAAATCTGGTAAAAATAACTAATTCCACACCTTTATCAATTAAAAATAGAAATTAGCCATTCAAAACTCGAAATTGATAAATCTTTGCGAATAAACCCAAATAATGCCCAAAATGTAACTAAATTAATGAAGCATAAGGGATTAAAATATGTTTAATTAAGCACTTATCAAATTTCCCCACACTAAATCTTTGGTTGCCCTGGAACAAAGCAATTCCTAACTATATTTCTACCAAAGTCAATAGGAAGTATAGCTTACAAGTAAAATGAACAATTAACCATCAAAAGACATAACCATTCTTGAACAACAAACTCACAGAACTCATAACTGATTGACAATTATTTCCACTCATACATTGACCAAACCAAGTCCGTAAACCCCTGCAAGGTAAAACTCTCAGCTTTTATGTGTTTAAGAAGGGTTATGTGTTTCGCTCAACTTCCTTCCGTGAACTTGTTTTGCCATAAGCTTGCATTTAAATCATGTCTCCACTACTTAAAATAATGCATAACATGAATCAAAAGGTCTTTCATTTGGTTGTAACGGGGCTAGGGGACAAAAGGTGTGGAGAATTTTGGAGAAAGTAGAGCTAAATCATAGAAACTAGTAGAGCAAAACACCAAACATTTGCTTCACCCAACTCTTCTCCATGATAAGAAATATAGATTGAGTTATATTCATCAGACACAAACATAAAGTTTCTCCTCTAGTATATTTTTGTAGAACCTTTTTTTCTTTTTCTTTTTTCTTATTTTTGTTCTTTTTGTTTTGAATTGTAACTATAGGATTATACTGACTAGAAAACTTGGAATAATGAATACATTGTAAACATAATACCTATTCACCACACTACTTACTCATAACAAGAAAAATGAAACATTAGCCCATCCTTCACAACATTCAAATGCTCTACTAGTTTATATATGGCAGAAACATTTGTTTTTTAGGCTTAGGTACATTTTTGTGAGTTTAGTAAATCAAAGAAATGGTTCCATGAAGGCTCAAAATTAACTCACTAAAGTCACAAAATTCAAGGGTTGGCTAATTTGGCTAAGTGGGGTTGAAATTCTTATGTGCCTTTATCATCTTCATGTATGCATTTATCAATGTAGTCTCAACAACTATATCAAAACATGTTCTAGAGATAAATCACACATGAAAAGAAATATGAGATAAAAATTAATGTATCAATCATAAAGGCTCAAATATCTCACTGGTTTTTCTTGTTCAACATACTTAGCCACCCTAATTCTAAGAAAAACATCATACCTACCAATCACAATAAGAGAGCTCATTCATTCAATCATGCTATGAAATTTTCAAACCAATTGTTCCTTACTTTTGCTATACAACCTAAAACCATTTAAAAAAACACAGCAAAATCAGAAAAAAAATTCAAAGGTTTTTCGCAAAACAAATTTCAATAAAAATGGCAAACATTCACTCGCCCACACTTAAACCATACATTGTCCCCAATGTCAGACCCAAGCTTAGTTTAAAACAAGTCTAAGAACATGAGGAAAACTTAAAACGAGAACGAGTCTAAAAAAAATAAAACAAAATAAATTTTAAAGAAAAGTAATCTAATAATTATGGTTGACTGGACTTCCATTCACTTCAAAAGTCTTACTTGTGTTAAGACTCTTAATTTCCACTGCACCATGAGGAAAGACATTTGTAATAAGAAAGGACCCAAAGGATTCTCCTTGTATATCCTAGGATTCTCATATGCCTCCATCTTTGATTCCTCTAACTCATGCAATCGTAACTTTCTTTCAACACCAGATTGAATATAATCTGAGTTACAATGCTTCTCTGCCCCATAGGACTTATGCTCAATCTCAACTGGCAAGTGACAAGCTTTAACATATATAAACCTATAAGGAGACATACATATAGGAGTTTAAAATGGTGTCCTATAAGCCCGAAGAGCATCAACCAAACAAATACTCCAATCCCTCCTAGATGGATTGACAATCTTTGCTAGAATATATTTAACCTCCCTATTCGAAATTTCAGCTTGTCCACTTGTCTGAGGATGATTTGTAGTGGAGGTGCGATGTGTGACATTGTACTTCTCAAGAAGGCACCGAAATTTCTACTACAGAAATGAGTACCACGATCATTAATGATTTCTTTAGGCACTCCATACCTGTTAAAAATGTTAGTCTTAACAAATTTAACAATAGATTTTGCATCATCCTCCTTAGTAACTTTGACTTCTACCCACTTTGACACAATCCACAGGTAAAATGATGTAAGTATAACCAAAAGATGATGGAAACGGTCCCATGAAATCAATACCCCACACATCAAATATCTCACAAAATAAAATACCAGATTGAGGCATTTCATTCTTTTTAGACAAATTATCAAATCTTTGGCACTCTTCACATGACTTACAAAACAAATATGCATCTCTATTTAAGGTATGCCAACAAAATCAGCACTCAAGAACCCTGTGTATTTTCCTTCTCGGTCCGAAATGTCCTCCAGCTTTAGAACTATGACAAAAAGTCAGAATAGATAAGAATTCAGATTCATTGACACATCACCTAATTAACTGATCAGAACAAAATTTCCACAAATAATGATCTTCGACTCAAAAATAATATTTAGAGTTTCCATAATTAAAAGCACAAGTAACTTAATAATTGTCAATATCAGCATACCAAGGAGTTTCCATAATTAAATAATACAATTGCTCATCTGGATAAAATTCAGAAATCATTGGCCAATCTTCTCTAGGGATTATCATACTGAGGTGATCAGCCACTAAATTCTCATCCCCTTTTTGATGTCTGAGATCTAAATCAAATTCTTTTAACAAAAGCATCCACCTCAACAATCTAGGCTTTGATTCTTTCTTCTTCAACAAGTACTTTAAAGTAGTAGGATCAGAAAAGACAATTTACATTCGACCCAAGTAAATAAGAATGTAACTTCTTTAATGCAATGACAACAACAAGCATTTCCTTTTTTGTCACTGTGTAATTACTTTGGGCAGGATCAGGTGTTTTAGAAGCACAACAAATCACATGAGGTTTCTTGTCTCTTCTTTGCCCTAACACAACACCGATTCCTTTTTCGCTCGCATCACACATAATTTTAAAAAGTAAAGTCCAATCAAGAGGTTGAACAATAGGAGCTGTGATTAACTTGATTTTCAAATCATCAAAAGCCTTTTTGCACTCATCATTGAAATTAAAAGAAACATCTTTTGCAAGTAAGGAACATGTCCTAAAAATGATCTGATTTCACGAACATATGTCAGATAAGGTAATGCGTAATCACTTCTATTTTAGCTTTATCAACTTCTAACCCTTTGGAACTCACAATATGTCCAAGGACAATTCCATGTTCAACCATGAAATGCCTTTTTTCAAAAATTCAACACAAGGTTAATCTCAATGCATTTTTTCAGAACATGAGCTAAATTATGGAGACATACATCAAACGAATCACCAAAAAGAGTAAATTCGTCCACAAATACCTCCTTGTTATTCTCAATTAAATATGAAAATACGTTCATCATGCATCTTTGAAATGTACCATGGACTTTGCAAAGTCGAAATGGCATTCTCCTAAACGCAAATGTTCCAAATGGGCATGTTAAGGTGGTTTTTCTTGATCTTCAAGAGTTATAGGAACTTGCGTATATCCAGAATATCCATCTAAAAAACAAAAGAAAGATTTCCCTACTCACCTGGCCAACATCTAAACAATAAAAGGTAGTGGGAAGTGATTTTATCTAGTAGCTTGGTTAAACTTCCTCTAATCAATGCATACTCTCCACCCTTTGGAAATTCTTGTAGGAACAGATTCCCCTTTTGCATTTCCTATAACAGCCAATCCAGTCTTTTTGGGTACTACATGGATAGGACTTACCCATTTACAATTAGAGATATGGTATATTACCTCTGCTCCTAACCACATAAAATTATTTTTTCACAACCTCCATCATGGGAGGATTCAATCGACGTTGAACATCTCTGAATGGATTGGCATTATCCTCTAAATGTATCCTATGCATACATAAAGTGGAACTTATACATTTTATATCAGTAATAGTCCAACCTATGGACGCCTTGTGTTCCTTTAACCCATTCAACAATTTCTCTACTTGAGAGATGAAATCAAAGAACAAGAAATACTTACAGGAAGAGTGTTTTCATCACCAAGGAAGGCATATTTTAGATTTGATGGAAGGGGTTTCAGTTTCAGCTTGAGAGCCTGCAAAATAGAAGGCAATATTTTAGAAGAAGATAACGGTGAAGCCATAGAAGTTGAATAAATCTCTAAAACTCTCCATGTGGGCAATGCTTGTGTTGCTGTTATATCTTCCTGAAATGAAGATTCCAATCTTTTATATTACTAGAGCCACTCATTCAAATTGCACAATCAAATCAATGATATCAACAGTTTCAATAGAGTACACACTACTATCGTCCCTAGAGTATCTCATGGCATCAAAGATATTGAACATAATTACTTCACCATCAAATTCCATGCTTAAATTACCCTCATGAATATCAATTCTAGTTTTAGAAGCTTTCAATAATAGTTGTCCCAATAGCAATGGCACATTATCAGAAGAATTACCCCCATGTCAAGTACATAAAAATAAGCAGGAAAACCCAATTCATTTACTAGAACTAAGACATCTTCAAGTACTCCTATTTGGGTATGCATTTGATCTGTCCGATAATTAAATCACAATAACAGTTTTAGTTAATGGTCCCAGATTTAAAGAATCTTAGACAAATCTTGTCATAACATTAATTGAAGAACCAAAGTCCAACTTGCATCTTTCAAACTTTCAATTTTACGAGGAATAGCAAAACATACCTGGATCTTTTCATTTTGTAGGAATTTTATTTTCAATCATAACAGAAATGTTCTCCCCCAAACTTACCTTTTGAGTACTATTGTACTACTTTTTGTTAGTGCAAAGTTCCGTCAAGAACTTGACATATCTGAGCACTTATTTTGTAGCATCTAAGAGTTATATTTACTTCCACTTTCCTGAAATTTTCTAAAATTTCATGGTCAACAACTTCTTTTTTCGATTTTATAAACCTAGAAGGAAAAGGTGGTGGTTCTTTCACACAAGGAAGGATCCTAGTACTGACATTTTCTTTCCCAAGATTCTCAACATCTCCCTTTCTCATGATACTCTCACTCTTATCTAGACTCTTTGTTACGAGGAATAGCAAAACATACCTGGATCTTTTTGATTTTGGGGGAATTTTATTTTCAATCATAGCAGAAATGTTCTGCCCCACGCTTACCTTTTGAGTACTCTTGAACTACTTTTTGTTGGTGTAAAGTTCCGTCAAGAACTTGACATATCTGGGCACTTATTTTGTAGCATCTAAGAGTTATATTTACTACCACTTTCCTGAAAATTTCTAAAATTTCATGGTCAACAACTTTTTTGATTTTATAAACCTAGAAGGAAAAGGTGGTGGTTCTTTCTCACAAGGGAGGGTCCTAGTACTGACATCTTCTTTCCCAAGATTCACAACATCTCCATTTCTCATGATAGTCTCACTCTTATCTAGACTCTTTGGTTTAATCTCTAAATCTTTCTCAACTTTACTCCCCGTAGCTTTTGGTTCCTCTAATTCTTTTCTGCCTTTAAGTGTTATAGCCTTTGCATTCTCCTTGGATCTAGGTGCTGCAAATGAATGTCAGTTTTTTTTTATATTGAACACCTTGAGAATGTACCTGACCAATTTGATTTGTGAGTTGTTTAACCAAATCCTCTAAGGATTAGTTTGAGGCTTGAGATTGTGGTGCATTAGATAAATTTGTTGCCTCCGGTTACCTTGACCATATCTCAAGTTGGGATGGTTTCTCCAATCCTGATTATAAGTGCTGGAAAAAGGGTCATATCTCCATAGGGATGGACTTCGAAATTCTCCTATAGTATTGACATCTTCAACCTGTGAAGTGGGACACGAATCAGTTGAATGAGACAAGTCAATACAAATTCAACAAGCACGTGGTTGCTGATTTCCTTTCATTACTAACTTTGACATAAATGTAGTTAAATTAACAATTTCTTGTGCATTATCTTTGAAAATCTCTTGGACAATACTAGCATTTATCTCATTCACTTCCTAACTTGCCCTATATCATTTCTTGTTCCAAATTGTTGAGTGTTTTGAGGCATTTTAGATATCAATTGCCTAGCTTGTGTGGGTGGTTTATCCACTAAAGCACCTCCACTAGCAGAATTCATCATTCCCCTTTTATGTGGTAGAAGACCTTCATAAAAATACTGAATTAACAACTGTTCACTGATTTGGTGTTGGAGACAACTAGAACACAATCTTTTAAACCTTTCCCAATCCTCATATAAGGATTCATTAGGATTTTGCCTAATTCCACAAATTTCCTTCCTTTGGGATCCTATTCTACTATAAAGAAATAACTTCTCAAGAAAAGCCTTTTGCAAATCAGTCCAAGTAGTAATAGTTCTAAGGGCGAGATAATAAAACCAATCATTTGTTAAATCCTGCAATGAAAAAGGAAAAACATGTAATTTCACTTGTTCTTCTTCAATACATTTTGGCAAAAACTTGAAAAGTAAAACAACGAACTATTTATCTACTTTATACAATTTACCTGCCCCTTTTCACTCCCAATTCCTTGGCTAAAATGTGGTAAATAAAATTTAGATATGGTGTGATACTCTTGATAAATTGACAAAGAAAGGTTCATTAACCGGACTCCCCCTTAATTTCATATAACTAAAACCAATTGAGCAAAAGTTCTAATTAATTCAAATTTTAAAAACAAATTAAATCAACCCAAACTAAATTAAACATACTAGCATGTTCAAAATAGTTGAAATTAAGATAGGTGTGACCTCTCCAAACCCAACTATTTTCTTCTTTTAACCATTTTTTTACCTTCAGCATTATAAAACGAAAAGCTATAAATTTAATCCACACACATGAAATGATTAATTTCATGCATAAAAAAGAAAATTTTAAGCATTACAAATCATTGTGATTTAAATACCAAAAAGTACCAATACTAAATTTATAGAAATGAAGTCCAAACAAGAGAAATTTGAAAGACATATAAACAACAAAGCTAGAATAAAGTCTAAGAAGTTAGAAATAAGATTAAGATCAGAAACTTTCTCCTTATGAGAGTTTTCTGTGACACATCGCCCAAAGAGAATCATTTCTCCACCACGGACAACAAACCAGCTTGCTTCCAAGAGTTCTTCCACTCCTAAAGCATATTCTAGGCTTGTCTCTATTGCCTTTCTCTCTCTCTCTCTTGCTAGGGAGTAACCTCTCTCTTTCTCTTCTCTCCAAAGAAAATTTCGTGCTCCAAGTCTCCCCTTCAAACATATCACAAAACCCTTATTTATAGGTGATATTCGGACAGTTTTCTTTTCTTTCTTCAATACAACAATTACTGAATTAATCAGCCACTTATTTGCTTTAATCTTAGAGTTAATGGCCAAAAAATTGCCCTCTCTCTGTCTTCAACACGATCTCCAAGTGCTTGTCTCGATTCCCCCATATTTTCTGTTCTTGGTCGGTTTTTTTTCCTCTTTCCTAGTAGAATAGAATAAGGCAGTTTCTTCTTGATTGGGGTTGTCTTTCTTGGATTATTTCGTCCTAGTAGTCATTGCTTTTCTTCTTTGGTCTTTCACTTTAACAAACAAGAACTTTGAGTGCAATTTTGATCACAACAATTCTCGATTTTGAGAAAACACAAATGTCAAAAATTGTAGATATCTTTGTTAGTTTTTCAATGCATCTTCAATCTTTAGATTCTGAGCATAAACGAAGTCATTTTGATCAAAATACAAAAGCTAGTTAAATATGTGAAAAACAACTAATTCCTCACCTTTATCAATTAAAAGTAGAAATTAGCCATTTAGAACTCAAAATTGTTAAATCTTTTCAAGTAAACCCAAATAATACCCTAAATTTAACCAAATTAATAAAGTTTAAGGGATCAAAATAAGTTAAAATATGCACTTATCACAGAGTTTGATGGAAATTAACTAATTAAATCATGAAAACATAAAATAGATTGTAAAAAATGCATAAACTTGAACGAAATAATAAATCATGAAACATGTAAAATATAATTAACTACTTACATACTACTAAAAGTAACATCTTGTATCATTCTGATATTAATCCAAACTAATTAATCAATTAGCTTAGATATGGATGCATATATACGGGAAGGATAATGCTAGTTTCACCCATGCACAATACCTTCTATCTGACGTACGTGACTTAACCTGCCAATTTGAAACACAGTTGCTTAGGCTTTATCCTTTAGGATTTAGGATTTTATAAAATAAAAAAATATTTTATTATTTTTTAAAGTTTTCCAATTGGCTGGTTAAGTTATATAGGTGGGATAAATACTGAAGTGTAGGTGCAGCTAGGCTTACTCATATGGGAATCATTGGCAGTTCATTTAAGTTTTATTTTTTAAGCATTTGCACTAAATAGTTCGATTTGTCAACCCTGAGAAGGATTCATTGGATTCATAAATGAATATAATGCTACTTCCATCAATAGCCCGAAGATTTATTTTTCTATAGTCTCCGACATTAAGAGCTAAGGAGAAGTAACAAACTAAAGCAACCCTTAGAAGACTAGAATAGATGAGAAGAGCGACAGAGCAAAACTAAAAGTTTGAATAAGTAATGAGCGGCTTTTGTTCTGACCACCGAGGCAACCAAGGTTTGCACTAGTGAAGCAATATGCGTGGGCCAAGTGATCGACCATTATCCACAGTAAATTGTGCTGTCACTTTCCCTCTCCAATTACATTCAATCAAGCTGATCAGAGCTCTTCCTGTCTCCGTCAGCAGTCACATTGATCTTGAAAAGAAATCCTTTTTAACATTATTTATTCCAACCGAAAGTTGACTTAATTATCTTAAATATATACACCTTCTGCCGGCCGGCCGGGGCTGGCAGCCATATATATGAATAAAGTTAGGAAATCAATTGAAATGCAGGAAGGAAGAAAGAATGGAGCTTAGGAGAAGAAAGAAGAGGTCGAGTACTAGCTTGTTCTGCGGAAAGAGTTTTGGGTAACATGCTGGAGGACATTAAAACCATCCTGTTGACTCTGGTTACAGTGAGCTTTTGTGGCTTGTGCTTGTACTTGTATTATGTGATATGGGAAAGGCCCGAGAGGATTAGAGAGAAGCTGAGAAGGCAGGGGATTAGAGGGCCAGCACCCTCTTTCTTCTATGGTAACGGAAAGGAGATGAAGAGATCCTTAAGTACTGCATTGGCTGCTGCGGTACAGGAGAATAAACCTGGAGGGCATGTCTCCCATGAGTACTATCCATTGATGTTTCCTTATTTCGAGAAATGGAGGAAAGAATATGGTAAGATTTTGTCCCCTATTGTTTCTTTGTCGTATTCTGCACCAATATGTAACTACACAATGCCAATACCACTTAATGTGTAAACTTGATCATATTGGTGAGGTTTCGGTGATGAATATCCTTAAAATTTTGCATAACATTAATGCATAAAATTTATCGTACACTCATATATAAAATCCAATTTAATTAACTCGTCAATTTGTTTTTAAATATAAAAAAATTAATTTAGAAACAATTGAGAGTAGGAGGTCATAAATTTTATCTAGACATGTTTTGTCCAGTTGGAGGCATTGATATGGTGATTTGGAATTTGGGATTTGATCAAGTACTTGATACCACTAAAGGGAATCTCCTTTTTATTATTATTAAGGTCTTAATTTGGCGTAGGATTGTTATTATCGGGATGTACTTGCTGGGTTCGGGTTAAATGTGGTGAAGTTATATTAAATAATCAGTTGCTGATCTAACCCATTTAGTAAATTAATGTGTTAAACTATATATGGCTTACAGTCAAATAACAATAAAAAAATAAAAAATAAATGACTATTTCCTCCATTAATAAATATTGTTTCTTTTACGAAGTGTAAATGACAAATAGATAAAATTATTAGAATTATATATGTGACAAGGTTCTTATTTTATATTTATTAATAGAGAATATTTGAATAAAGGAGTAACACCGATACTTGTGTCACTCTTCTGTGCTCAAAATTTTCCCCTGCACTATTATTATAATTTTTATGGGACCAGATTCTTGTTATATATTAATAGAATAAATAGCATGCATAATAAAAATTGAATAAAGAGGTCTTTTTGACGCTTTGTCATTTTTTCTACATTCTAGATTTTTCTCCCAAAACCAAATTAGAGTTCATGTCTGAGGCTTTTTTTTTTTTTGGATTAAGCCTTCCATTCTCTCTCATCAAATGCTTTCTTTCTCTAATTTGACGAGTTTGGTATATATGAAGGTCCAATATTCATGTATACAATTGGAAGTATGCCTGTATTGTATGTGACCCGACCCGAAATGGTGAAAGAGATGAATCTTTGCACGTCCCTTGATTTGGGAAGGCCCTCGTATCATCAAAGGGACACAAGGGCCCTGTTTGGAAAGGGGATCATTTCATCCAATGGCTTGGCTTGGGCACACCAAAGGAAATTAATCGCCTCTGAGCTATTTATGGATAGAGTTAAGGTACATCTTGTTCTTAATGATTTCAAACTAGTCTGTGGAAAATGACAACCTTAATTTATATATTTTTACGATTAATGAGGGTAATTATGCTGGCAATAATAATAAAATCGTTTGTATTCTTGTTAGTATTGTATTAGTATTACATTCATTATCAAATAGTTTTAATCTTATAGATGACAAATTACTAAAGATAGACAATAAAATCAGGCTTGAATTTATACTGAATAGGTAGATCTAGAATCAGGTTAAGTCTGCCTCCACATGTAGATTTATATCCACTATTATCCACTACAAACTAAAATTTCCAAGTAAAACCTGATAAACAAAGTTTTGTTTCTTATTTCCATCAAAGAGAATGGAAAACCTCTACTAATTAAATTCTATTTGTTTGTGTAAAGTACAAAAATTCTCATTTAGAAGTATTGGAGGGTTAATGAGAAATTTGTCCTTTTTCTTACAATTATTTCTTAGCACCAGTGGGTTGCCATAATGATTAGAGTAATTTTATATACATGCCTACATATGATATCATTAAGCATAAATGATCAGCATGACTCCATTGCAGTAACTTATAGCTAGGTCATGAATCTTTAGACTAAAACCCATCTTCCTTGCTTAAGTATTAGATTATTTTCGTACCCAACTAAAGATGATAATTCATTTTTTTATCTGTAAATTGAAATTCAAAATTTCAAAAAGACCAACATTTGATAAAGTTTAGATAATATTAGGGAATGGTAGATTTAATGGTTGCGTCCACCATCCTGCTGTTGAAATCATGGGGAAGCAAAATTGAGGAGGACAAGGGGATATTAGATTTGAAAATTGATGAGGACATGAGAAGCCTTTCAGCAGATATTATCTCCAAGGCTTGCTTTGGGAGCTCATATCTCAAAGGACAACGCATATTTCAAAAGATTAGAACCCTGCAGAGCACCATTTCACTACATAATGGTATTCCAGGCCTAAGGTACGTGATTAAATTGCTCCTTATGCATAGGATATAATCACTCATTATACAATTTCAAATCTTTTGACTGATATATTTGGCACCAAAAGCTCAAGTAGATAATTAAATATTTTTCAAGATTATTATGAAAGGTGATTTATAGTTTGTTATCCAAGAAGTAAATTAGGACACATCATATTATTTAATTTGATGCCAAAGCCTATTCTAATATGACTCGTCAAGTTGTGACATCTTGTTTCCCACCAATAAAGTCATAATACCTCTATTCACTTAGTCTTGTACTTTAGTTTTTAACTCTTTCTCTCAATTTTTTTAACATGTAATTTATTTGGATTTTTTCGTAAGATTTCCTACACTTGTACGAACATAGGCTACAATAACGGCTATGGTTAAGAACCATATCCAACAACATCAAAGACCATCACTGTTCAATTTGGTGACAATTCACCGTCGAACAATCACCGTGGTGGTATGTATTGTAGCTTCCATAAATAAATGCACCTAAAATATTAAACTCAAAGAGGAATAGTTGTTAATTCCTAAGTTTGTTGCATCTTGAAAATTTGGGATACATAAAACTAGCTGGAAGTTTTCGTCAATTTTGTGCTGGTGATAAACCAAGTTTAAACGTGTTGAAGGTATCTTCCCACAAATACTAACAAAATCGTATGGAGGTTGGAGAAGGAGATAGACTCTTTGACACTAAAAGTGGTGAAGGAAAGGAGAGAAGGAGCTGCTACTAGATTGGAAGGAGACTTGTTACAATCCATCCTTGAAGAAGCTAAGTCCAACAACATGTCGGCACACTTGGCAGACAAATTCATCGTCAACAACTGCAAGAACATATACTTCGCCGGCCATGAGACAACTGCAATTGCTGCTACTTGGACTTTACTTCTACTTGCCTTGAATCCAGAATGGCAAGATCGTGCCCGCGAAGAGGTCGCAAATGTTTGTGGAGGTCAACATCCAGATGTCGACATGGTCAAGAGGATGAAAACTGTGAGCTATATTTTAATTTTTCAGTTACTTATTTAATTTAATTTCCATTTTACATTATATTCTACTTACCTTCCCCAGCATAAAGAGCAAACCAACTTTGATCTTTATTTATCCATGTAATTACTTTTTTTCCATTACATCAACAAAAAGACTCTTAAACATTGAATAATTGCTTTGCTTTTGCAGCTCACAATGGTGATTCAAGAAAGTATGAGACTTTATCCTCCTGCAATATTTGTTTCAAGAGAGGCTTTTCAAGAAATGGTGCTTGGCGGCATTTGCATCCCCAAAGGCTTCACCATTTGGATATCAATTGCTGAACTTCACCATGACCCAAATATTTGGGGGCCGGATTCTCACAAATTCAAACCTGAGAGGTTTGCAGAAGGGGTATCAAATGCTTGTAAGCACCCCCATGCGTACATGCCTTTTGGTTTAGGGATTCGTACATGCTTGGGTTTAAACTTTGCAATGACAGAATTGAAGATAGTCTTGTCCCTTCTACTTTCTGAATTCACATTTTCTCTCTCTCCCAAATATGTCCATGAACCAACTTTCAAAATGTTTATGGAGCCAAGGAATGGAGTAAACCTCCTTGTGAGAAGGTTTTGAGCTTCAAAGATTTGGGATGAAAACAATGCTAGATGTCTTTAATTTTTTTAGTATGAGTTGAAAACAAACTCTATCTGATTTGTTTGATTTCTTTAACGTTGTATTTAATTTAATGTACATTTCAATGCACACAAGAGTTGGGTCTATGGACACCTCCGAGCTCCACATTATTATGATATTGTCTACTTTTGGCCCAAGTCCGTAAGAATTTGATCTTGGGTTCTACCCAAAAGGCTCATACCATTGGAGACTTTGTCTTCCCCTATAAACCCATGATCCTCCCACTTTTAGATAATGTGGGACCTCGAACAAAGTACTGCTGAGTCTCTTTTCAAATGAAATTATCCATCTATCTTCTTCTTCATGTCTAGCTCATTTTGAGAACTCCTCTATTGAAGCTCAGCCCAACTTCTCTCCATCGAAGTTCACCGCTTGCCCAATAGGCTAACCACATGATGGGAATATGGGGTCACTCGACATCCCAGTTGGATGTGTATTCAAGGAAGAGCTCAAACAGTGATTGTGGGGTGCTCTGAGGAAAGATAAACATGTACACTTGGGGTCGTCACATGACAAAGCACAATCAAAGCTTGTATGTGTATTCAAGCTGAAGAAGTGGATTGAGACTCTTTGTCATTTAATTGAATTGTTCTTTGTATGTTGGGTCGGAGCAGAGTAAAATAAAGTCCATACATGTGTAGTATTTGATAAAAAAAACTTTCTTTCATTCATTCAATCGTATTGTTACAGAGATTGGAACCCTTTTTTATAATAACTTACATAACTATTTCAGCTATACAAGAAACATGGTAAGAATAAAATATTCTTATACAGGATTTACATGGATAGAGATTAACTCCTATAATCTAGCTATAGACAGCTCACACCAACACTCCCCCTCAAGAGTTGGTAGGCACAAATCTCGGATACCCAACTTGTCAAATGAGTGTAAAATTCTCATTGCAAATTGCTTTTGTGAGTATATCTGCTAGCTGGTCTCCCAACTTAACAAAAGGAAATTAGATAATTTTTTCCTCAATATTTTCTTTGAGAAACTCTCGATCAGCCTCCCCATGTTTTGTTCGATCATGTTGAATATGATGATGTGAAATATCAATGACAGCCTTGTTTATCACAAAACAAATCCATTCTCACTATAAGGAGCAAAACCAATTTATGTTAAAAATCTCCTAAGCCATAGAATTTTGTTAAGACCCTTAGCCATTCCTCGAAATTCAGCTTCAACACTTGACAATGCCACAACTTTTTGTTTTTTACTCCATGTAATAAGATTCCCACCAACAAATGTGAAGTAACCTGAAGTTGACTTCCTATCAGATATATTTTCCACCCAGTCTGCATCTGTATATCCTCAATCCTTAAATGACTATTTTTCGTAGGTAATTGATCAGGGTATTGTGTTGAAGAGTTTCATGAATATCAAATGTAAGGATGTAAGCAGAAGAAGAAAACACACAAGATGTTATTCCACACAGCTAGGTTCGTGGTTTACCCTAATCTATGTGTGTGCTCCATTTAAATAAGGCAACACTCTTCTTACATTAATAATAAATCAATTACATAATTAAAAGTATGCCCTTATAGGGGTAAAACACTAAATTACAACATATGCCCCTATATACAAGTGTATTGAGTATCTCTAACACTCCCCCTCAAGTTGGAGAGTATATATCAAATAACTCCAACTTGTCCCACAAATGCTTATGTCTTGATCTAGCCAATGCCTTAGTAAATATATCAGCTCTCTGGTCTTCTATGCGTACATAAGGTGTACAAATAACACCATTCATTACTTGCTCTCTGATGAAATGACAGTCCACTTCCATATGTGATAAGCTAAGTCACAATAATTGATTGCAGGTGTAATGTGTATCTCAACACTAGATAAAATCCATGACATTACCAAGCTGTTGTTTACAATCCAAGCCACTGTTCTATTTTAAGGTGGTCCATCATTAATAAATTTATCCTTCTTCCTTGCTGTAATGTGAATTTCTGCAGCTCTACACCATAATAGATAGTTTTTGCCATTCATCTTTGGACCAGAAATATCTCCAACCACTTGCTCATATTTTTCATTCTAATTAACATAAGTGAAATTTATATTATCAATATCAGATTAGAACAACAATTCACAGCAAAACAACAGCTAGAATACCAATGACAACTCGCAGCAGTCAACCAATCGACAACTTGCAGGACAACAATATTATCAAACTCAGCAGCAGCTTATATCCAAAAACAATTTTCAAACCAAGCGGCTAACTTATCAACCAAACACTAGAGTCATCATTTTTCAGGCATACCAACTAATATCCTTAATAATTCAGAATCAAGTAAATCAACCACATCAATCAACCGAGATAGAAGAAAACAACTTATCTCAAAACAGAAATCAAAACACACTTCTTCTGATTATATAATGACAAATACCTAATCAAAACACACTTTATCTGATTATAAAATTCCAAATTCTAAATTAAATAAAACTCCTTTCCTTCGTCCTGAAGTCAAGAGTACAAGGAATCATAGACTTTCAGTGCAACTGAAACTTCCAACTCTGAAATTTCCAAAACCGTAACTTACTCCAATATGCTTAGTAGAGTCCCAACTGGAATAGGAGAGGTCTGTCCAATCATGAAGATGATTTGGCACCCTCACAACTAACCCAAAGATAATCTCACTCAATTTCAATTTACAAAGAGAAAACAATTGGTTAGAGAAGATATCACCAAATGTTCAGTACTGTTGGCACTAATAACGAACAATCCAACCACAAAATTTCAAAATCCAATTTTCAGAACATATATTGAGGTGCCATGAACGTTCTCACAAAATATCAGCTCAATCTGACTAGGGATGCCCCTCCGATGGCTAAGAATTGTGAGACTGGTCGATGTAGAATATACCAGTTGAAAACTTTATGTTCGAATGACTATTACTTCTTTTCCATATTTCCAAACACGATCTCCACCATTCAGAATATAGAAAAAGAGGTGAATAACATGCACCCAAAGTTTTATCACGATCCAACGGTTAACGAATCCACAGCCTACTCTGATACTATGAAGAGTTTCATGAAGATCATACGTAAGGACGTAAGGAGAAGAAGAGAACACACAAGTTGCTATTCCACACAAATAGGGTAGTGGTTCACCCTAATCCATGTGTGTGCTCCCTTTAAATAGGACAGCACTCTTCTTACATTAATAATAAATCAGTTACATAATTACTAGTATGCGCTTATAGGAGTAAAACACTAAATTACAACATATTCCCCTATTTACAAGTGTATTGAGTATCTCTAACATGTCCGAGTTTGTGATTCTAGACAATTGGTGTGTCTGCAGGTTTACATTCTAGAAGACCTACTTCTGATAGTAAGTCTAAAATATATTTTCGTTGAGAGAGAAATATACCTTATCTTGATTTAGTAACTTCAACCCCCAGAAAGTATTTCAGTCCTCCAAGATTCTTCATCTCAAATTCATATGTCAATTGTCTTTGAAGCTTTAATATTTCTTGTAGATCATCTCATGTAAGTATCATGTCATCCACATAAACTATCAGTGCAGTTACTTTGCCAAACTGATGTTTCAAAAAGAATGTATGATCAAAATTGCTTTGTTGAAAGCCATATTTCTTCATTGCCACACTGAATCTCCCAAACCATATTCTAAGAGATTGTTTTAACCCATACAATGCTTAGTTTACACACTACCTTGTCTCTTGAGGTTGTTATATAGCCTGGTTGAATGTCCATGTAGACTGAGGAAAGCATTTTTACATCAAACTGATATAGTGGGCAATCAAGATTAGCAGCAAGCGACAATAACACCCAAACTGTGTCTAAAGTAGCCACTGGTGTGAAATTCTCTTGATAGTCTACACCATAAGTCTATGTGTAGCCTTTTGCCACTGGTCGAGCTTTATATCTTTCAATAGATCCATCTGCTTTATGTTTGATAGAGAACACTCACCTGCATCCTACCGATTTTTTTTCTTTTAGGCAAAGGAACCAAGGTGTATGTGTCATTTTTAAATAATGCTTTCATTTCCTCCTTCATAGCTTGAGTCCACTTAGGATCAAAGAATTCTTCGCGAATAATAGTAGGTACATGACATGAGGAAAGAGCATGTACAAAGGTCTTAAGAGGCTCAAAGAGTCTCTTTGTAGACACATAATCTGTGATTGGGTACTTTGACCTTCGTTCTTCAATGTATAGGTGGTTTGCCACCATTGTGCCTGAAAGGTAAAGTATAGGCACCAGTGGTATCTCTACTATTATAATTTAAAGTAGGCGAGCTTACCTCAGGAATATCCTTACGAGAAGAATCATTAAATACTGGAGTAAAAGGGGGTTCTAAATCAACTTCATCTGTAGGGGGTTCTATGTTTGCTTCATCTGCATTATATTGGCGTGCTTTATTTCGGACTTTGAATATTCTGTTTCATTGAGCCAACTAAATTGCAACCAATTTTGCGCTTCACCTTGACTCTCCCCCTGAAATTGAAAAGTCGATTGTCTTGAAAAGAATGTGTCAGATTCCACAAAAGTCACGTCCACGGTCACGCAAGTTATTTTAGTAATTGGATCAAACCATCTGTAACCTTTTTTATGAGTACCATATCCCAAGAAAACACATCTAACAACACAAGGGTCAAGTTTTGTGCATTGATTATTATGTAGATGAACAAAGGCCACACACCCAAACACCCGAGGTGGAATAAAAAAAAACAGTAGGCAGAGAGACATAGGATGAAAGTACCTAAAGTGGAGTCTTAAACTTCAAAGCCCTGGATGACATCCTATTGAGGAGATACACTGTCGTAGAAACAGCATCAGCCCAATACTGGCAAGGCATGTGAGCACCAAATAATAATGCTCGAGCAGTCATAAGGATATGCCGATTGTTTTGCTCAGCTACTCCATTTTGTTGAGGGGTTTGTGGACATGATGTTTCATGTATAAGCCCATGGTGGCGAAAATAATCACGAAACCTCTTTTTCACATATTCACTACCATTATCTGACCTAAGAACTTTAATTGGAGAAGAACATTGCGTCCGAATAATAACATGAAAGGATTGGAACACATTGAAGACCTCATCTTTATGTTTCAGCAGATAGAGTCACATCATGCAAGTAAAATCATCTACAAACATTCACAAACCATTGACACCTAGACGTAGTAGTAGTCGAGGAAGGACCCCAGACATCCGAGTGAATTAAAACAAAAGGAACACATTACTTTTATTCAAAGTTAAAGGTTAAGTAGCTCATGAATTTTAGCTAAAATGCAAGTATCACATTTAAAATCAGTTTCAGACATATGTAAAAACAACTGCAGTAATAAGTGTTTTATATAACTAACTGACGGGTGCCTCAAACATTGATGCCAAAGGAGTGGCACTGCTGTCCCAACTACTGCCTTTCCCATTTTCTCATTTGAAGTCGCAGCCTCACGTTTTTTCTTAGCCTGGTGTTCAGTCCACCACACGGGATATCCGTGTAATTTAAAGCAAGTTACACATGTACACCTCTGGTTTTGCAATGAGAACACTTCGTTTCAGCCGAAGATGTCTGAGTTTTAGATGACAAACCTGACTTTCGATTGCTTGGTGGAAAGGGCATAGGAGTCGAGGCAATGGGCTGCACGAATTTCAGTCCTTTGGAGGCTAAAACTGCTCCTGAAGTATCATCAACACCATTGTTTTTCATGACGACCTGACGGACAGCTTCCCAACGGACATGTGCATAAGCCTGTTCAACTGTAGGAAGTGGTCGCATCAGCAACACATCACTCCGAATATTATCTGGTCGGTCATCGAGTCCATCCTGGAAGACATATACTTGATTTTCTTGAAGTAACATATTATATTTTCCTATATCAGCAACACACTCCATGGGATTCAAACGTCAAAAATATAATTTACGCCAAAGATCTTGGAGACCCTTGTTGTATTTTTATATGGATCTACCATATTGTTTCAAATGGGTCACACGTCTTCAAAGAGCATATACTTGAAAGGTGTCACTACCATCAAAATAGGTCGTGGCATCCCACATTGCTTTTGCTGTTGGGTATCGAATAAAAATTACTGGTTAGGGAAGGATCAATCGACTTAATAAGTCATCATTTGACAATGCCATTGTTTGTACACCACTTTCGAAACAGATGATCAGTTTGAGACGGTTGAGGGAATTCACCATTGATATACCCCAACTAGTCTTTTCCAGAGATATACATCTCAATAACTTCATACTAGATACCATAGTTAGTCTCATCCTAATTTAATCCCAATTGGGACAGCAGAAGGTTCTTTAGTCAGGGTCGGGGCTGGAGATTTGGTCAAACCATTGGCCATCTTTGTGGTTAGTTCTTCAATGAATGTATGGTTTTGAAGACTACTAGAGTTGACTGAAATCTCTTCTTCTCTTTTAATAATCTTCAATCAAGAACCAGAAAAAAAGTACTGACGGAACTAATAACAAACAATCCGACCACTCAAATTCAATCTCCACCCAATCAGAGCAGGTATGACCCTCCAATTGCTAAGAAATAAGAGATTGGTTGTTGCAGAATTCACTAGTGAAAGCTTTCTATTCAAATAGCTATTACTCCCTCTCAAGACGAAAAAAATATGATCTGCACAGTTCAGAATGTCGATATACAAAGGACAAACATACCTCCAAAGTTTCAGCACGATCCAACGGCTAACGAATCCGAAAATCGCCAAATTCTGAAACTGGTATGCACAAAACGTGAAGTACAAAAAAATTCTCATTTCTGCTCTTTTTCTCCGTCTTCAATTTTCTTCAAGTACGCCTAATCAAAGCAAACAAAGAAAAAAAGGATTTACGCTATCATACCATGATAAAAGAAACCTTCTTTCATTTATTCAATCGTATTGTTATAGAGATCGGAACCCTTATTTATAATAAATTACATACATATTTAAACTATATTGGAAACTCGCTAAGAATAAAATATATTTAAACAAGATTTACATTAATAGAGATTAACTCCCATAATCTAGCTATAGACAGCTCATTCCAACAATATATGGTTGGACTTATGTTTTTAAAATTAATTAGTATAACAAGGGTTTTAGAATTTTAGGGTTTCCGGGTTTTAAAAACATATTTAAATTAGGATTTTAGGAATGTACAAAAAAATAAAATGTAAAACACTATTTGATGGGGTTTAGAGGAAATAATGTTGAATTTTGGTTGCTGGTTTACTTGTGAATTTATTCACTTCCTCTGATTTTTGGAGATGTTTTTGAGATTTTTTGAGTTGGCAAAAAGCTCTTTCGTGCCTTCAGCAAACCTAGTAGTCTGTGTCAGTTGGTATATGAGTGTGGGATCTCTACTTTAGGTTTGACTATGCTTTTTATTTGTTTCTTTTATCAGTTTTGTGTTTGATGTCGTTATATAGTGTTGAAAAAAAGGAAAGATTTTTTTGCATTGTGTTTCTCTACCCTAGTAGTCCGTGTCACTTTTTCATTGTTCATAGCTACTCCATTCCAGTTATTGTGTTAGTTAAGTGTTCTTTTTTTCTTTTGAGTCTTTATTCTTTTCAATTTCCTGAGTTTAGGTATTACCCGGACTGAATTACCAGCTTAAAAAAAACGATCAGCTCGAATTCCAACAATGACCTTCGAACCTGAATATAAAGCACATGATTTTATTTTTCACATGCTTCAGGAAGAAACAAAAGAACTTTGAAGATCAAGGGGCCAAGCTGCGACTGGGAAGTTAATTCAGGGGTTGCCATAAGCCTGCAATTGCCTCTCAAACCTAGAATTCAATGGAAGCTTCACACCTCTTGCAATCTAAACACAACTGAAGTGCCCTGCATTTTACGTTCCACCAACTATGAATTAGACTAT
The DNA here is from genome assembly GCA_022405105.1 of Aristolochia contorta. NCBI lineage: Eukaryota > Viridiplantae > Streptophyta > Magnoliopsida > Piperales > Aristolochiaceae > Aristolochia > Aristolochia contorta. The sequence continues at coordinate 16,736,539 of CM039664.1, forward strand.
ATAGTCCAACAACAATCAGAGTTCCATTTCTACTGCGACTCAAAATACAGGACACCTTGAGTTTAAGTCAGCAGTTACAAATGCAAACCAAATTTCACAGCTAAAGCCCACTACTAATCGCAACAAGTTTACAAGTTCCAGGTAGCAGTAAATCTGAAGGTAAATAAAAAAATACAAAATAAAAATAAAAAGTGGAAGAGAAGAAGGAGAGTCATAATTTCAACGAGCCATCGCAAGTCCACTGAGAGCTGTCGCCAAGCTTCCTACAACCTATGTGCTTCGTATAGACATACAGGGGACTCGACCAAGGTCTAGTTTGATCAAATTCCATTGTTCACGACCTTCTGATAGGTCCCCCAATCAAAGTTTTCATTAAAGAATAATTTTAGGGTGAGACCAAACCACAATTCCAAGTCAATTTTCTTCTCCCCTCCTCGTTCTTTCTTTGCCCCTTAAATATTTGAGTCTATCTACTTTGTTACGTAACTAACCATTCAGTTTGATCTCCTTACAGTTAGTGATCAATTAATGGTTAAATCTTTTTGATCCAACAATACTGACCCCTAAAGAGGAAGCTTGTCCCTAAGCTTCCTATGTGAAAAAAATATTTTGGTTTCCACGTGGAGTCAGCAACGACCTTCATTAGTATCTTCCCTCTATGTCTTCTCCCCTTGCTTGTCACCACAACCCTTCTTTTTCTCCTCTTTTTTTTTGTTTTTTGCCACATAAACAACAACAATCCAAAGGATTAATGAGAGAACCTTGAAAAAATCACGATCCCTACTTTCCGCCATGAATGGTTTGATAATACGCGTCACCTCGTCTGTAGTCTTAGACCAAACATCCAACATGCAGTGGAAACCGTGTTCTTTCCATTCAAAGTTCAAACACGATGAAAGTAGTTCAACCATCACTGACGCTTCTGTTCCAGGTGATCAAAGTCGCATCGTTTCCATCACCCAACAGAAAGTTTTTTTTCTTCAGAGGCGGAATCACCTTTCTGACAATTTTTTGTTCTGCACTCTCTCCTCTTTCTTCACGGGCTTCTTCCCTTGGCATGTAAACCGACAGTTTTTAGTTTTTCGTGCCCATCTTGATCGAGTTTTTGAACAAGTTCAGAGAGTTGTAGGATGATGATTGAGCTACTGTTGAAGCCTTCATGAATGGGGCTTCCTGATGTTGAATCTGGTCGCTCAAAGTTTGGTCCATTCACTAAATCCTTCCCTTCATTCTCCCAATCTCTTGTTAGAGATTTTTTATTTTTTTCTTGTCTGTGATCATTGTTGCTCTAATATGTTGATAGATCCCGATCAGAGTTTTCATTAAACAGTTCTCTTAGGCTTAGACCAAACCACAGTACGGAGTCAATTTTCTTCTTCTCCCCCTCCCCGTTCATCATTTCCCCCTTAAATATCTGAGATAATCTACTTAGTTACATAACTAACCCTTCAATTAGATCTCCCCATTCGTACCTAAAACAATGGACATGTTTCACAATTAATTTCAGACCACAATCCTCATCCCGCCTCTTAAGCCAAAAAGGTAAGTTATGTTCTTGGTTTCTGCTTCTTGCACTCAATTAGAAAAAAAGGAGAAGTGACCATTCTTTTCTAGTTCTTATCTATATCTTTGAAATACGTTATGTGAGTTAGTTTCTTGATCAGCTCTGTTCAGTTTTTTTTTTATTTTAAAGAAAAAGAATGGTCCAATGGTTTTGTTCCTCCGTAAACTTATTCCTTCTGGTTCTTAATTCATTCTTTTTTTAAGACCTATTATTTTTTCATGTAAACTGTTACCCGTGAGTCATTTATCTTCTTTTGAGTTGTTCAGTCGGTTTGTCTTTGATAAGCCTTGTAAGTTAAAGCTTCTGGTCAGCTTCTTTAGTTCGATAAGCACCTATTGAGAAGTGAATTTCTTGAAAAAAAAGTAGAGTGAGGCAAGAGAGTGAGCTAGAGGACTAGAGTTGAATGAAAAAGAGGCAGGACAGTGTGAGCAAGCTGTAGAGTACATGTGGAAAAAAAGGAGAAACAAAAGAGAAAAAAATAGAAAATAGAACAAAAAAACGGAAATAAAAAATAAAAAAAGGAATAAAAGAAAAAAAGTACACAACAAAAAGTGAGTTGCAAGGTTCCAGACCTGCAACTAATTATGTGTTGCAGCCACCATGTCAAAACAAGGCAGCGAAAGTGCTCAAGGAGGAACAAAACCAAGATTGGTGGTGGAGGCATTATTAGGTGATAAGAGAATCACGTTAAGGTTAAAAATGGAGCTGTTTCATAAATGGTGGATAGAATTGGAATGCCCAACAAGAGCTTCACCCGCAAGGCTAAAATATAGGAAGGAGAGGAGTTCCACGAAGAGATGTGGAGGTTGATGAGGGAGTTGCTGATCGGGAAGAGGATAATAGGTGTGTAGGAGGCCATCAGAGGAGATTTAGATGAGGTAGAGAATGTAATGGAACACGGAAGTGTGATTAATATTAAAATTAAGGTTTCATATTTCCAAACAAAGAACGACTCCCAAACCTATCTTGACTAAGGAAAAGAAGATAGAGTTCATTTTGGACTATTACAACTATTTCGAAAATAAGAAGGTAAGACTGGCTGCTAAGGATTTTATTGATTATGCTATTGTGTGGTGGAATCAATTGTGTATTAATAGGAAGACTGGAGAACTTCCAGTTGAAAATTGGGATGAGATGAAAAAGGTTATGAAACGATGATTTGCGCCAAGTCATTACTATCGAGACCTAAATCTAAAGCTGCACAATCTTCACCATGGTAACTAGAGCGTTTAACAATATTTTAAATTAATGGAGATGGCCGTCATTAGAGCTAAATTTGAAGAAGAAAAAGGAAAAGAGAGAGGCAAAGAAGGAAAAGAGAAGGAGAGAAAAGTGAAAGAAGAAAAAGAAAAAGAGAGAAAAGTAAAGAAGAAAACGAAAAAGATAGAAAATAGGAAGAAAAATGAACGATTGAGAGAAAAGAAAGAGTTTTGTCAAAAGAAAACTTAAACGACATTGCAAGGAAAAACAATTTTATGAGTGTTTAAAATTCTAATTTATCCCTGAAGTACTTATGTACAAGGGCGTAATTTTAACTGCTAACAACCTTGCTAGAAGCCTTCCTAGCATTATTGTTTAACTCTTGCAGGACTTCGGCGATGTGCTTCCCCAAGAAATACCTGCTGGGTTGCCACCAATAGGTGGAATCAAGAACCAGATTGATTTTTTTCCCAGAGCAACCATCCTTTTCCAACCAGCTTACCGTAGTGATCTTGAGGAGATCAAGGAGTTTCAACGGCAAGTGGATGAGCTATTGGAAAAGGTGCAAGTTAAGAAAATTGTGGTGGTGGATGCTTTATCACACAGGTATGCATTACGTTCCGGGATGTTTGGTTACTAGGGTTTGAACATACTAAGGTATTAAATGAATCAGATTTGATTTTGGGTATAATTTTAGTGAGTGTGTTTAGGGCTTCCATGAGTGACTACTATTTATTTGATGGTTATCTTTTCAATGAATATAGGTTGTGTGTGCCTAGGACCTCGATCAAAGAATTCTTGCTTAAAAACGCTCATGGTGGTGGGTTAATGGGACACTTTGGAGCAAAATCCTTTACGGGCTTTGAACGATCATTTCTATTGGCTTCATATGAAGAGAGATGTTACCTGGTTTTCTGATAGTTGTATAACATGTAGACAGGCCAACCTAGGGTACATCCCCATGGATTGTGTACACCACTACCTATTCCTAGAGCACCATGGTAGGCCTTGTCCATGGACTTTTTTTTTTGGGACTACCAAGGACTAAGAGGGGAAGTGATTCGGTTTTTTTTTTGTGGTTGTAGACCGATTTTCTAAGATGACTCATTTTATTGCAAGTCAATGAACTAATGATGTTTTGCATATTGCAGGCTTATTCTTTCAAGAGATAATTAGATTGTATGACATGCCAAGGTATATTGTTTCAATAGGGATACAAAATTTTTGTGTTATTTTTGGAAGACATTGTAGGCAATGTTAAGGACAAAATTTTATTTTGTATGACTTGCCACCCACAAACAGAAAAACAAACTGAGGTAGTGAATAGGATTCATTCTACTTTGACACAAGCAATTGTTAAGAAGACACTAAAAACATGTGAGGAGTGTTTACCACATGTAGAGTTTGCTCATAACCATGGTGTCCATTTTGCAATTAAATTTTCCCCATTTGAAATTGTCCATAGTTTTAACACACTAACTCCTTTAGATTTGTTTCCTTTGCCTATGAGAGAATGATTGATTTTAAATGGAAATAAATATGTTGAATTCCTCAAGCAAAAACATGAGAAAGGGTAGGCTGAACATTGAAAGGCGTACTGAGCAATACATGAAACAAACCAACAAGGCCGCAAGAAAGTGATGTTCGAGCCAGGTGGCTTGATTTTGTTACAAAATGCGCAAGAAGAGGGTTTTCAGCATAGAGACACTCTAAACAACTTTCATGTGGGAATGGACTGTTTCAAATGTTTTAGAGCATAAATAACAATGTCTACAAATTCGATCTTCCTAGTGAGTGTGACATAGCGGTACATTTAATGTTGACTTATCTCCATTTGTTGCAGGTGACTATATATGAAGGCAAATCCTTCAAGAAAAGGGGATGATGGGAATGTGGGTTGACTCGATGTCCACTGGGACTGATCACATGAGCCCAAACCAAGAAGGTCAAGGAAGTGCTCAATAGTCTGATTGTGGGGTGTCAACGGGAAATTATAAACTTGTACGTCTGGGTCATTACAAGACAAAGCACCACCAAAGCTTGTATGCATCATCATTGAAACATGAGAATTGGAAGAAACACTGAATTGCTGATTAATTATAGATTAATTTTGTGGATCAAGACTCTTTGTGTTTTAATTGGGTTGCTCTTTTTATTATGGGTCCAATCTGATTTAAATAAAGCTCATGCATATGTAAATTGGGTTGGGCTTATGTTTTTTTTAATTAATTAGTTATACAAGGATTTTACAAACCTATTTAAATATGGTATTAGAGGATAAATGGAAATTATAGTGTTTTGTTTGACATTCTAAGGATTTCCTCCTATGGAAACCACGCATCTGGATATTAGTATAATATTGTCTTGTTTGGGCCCAAGCCCACACAAATTTGCTCTTTGTTCTACCCAAAAAGTCTCATACCAATGGAGACTTTGTCCTCCCCTACAACCAAATGATAATGTCAATTCTAGCCAATATTGGACTTTGTTTGCAGCATAATAATGATTTATATGCCGCTATTACCCATTTCTGGCATTGTCAGAATCATTTGCAAAATAATTACTGAAATCGCTATGAATGGTAACAAGAAAAGAAGCATTAGAATCAATCATCCAATCACTAGATCTCTTGAAAAGTAAAATTGATACAACCATCCTCATAAATAAAGGTAGTGTCACCTTCAATGGAGTGCACATTGTTATTCTTTTCATTCTCAATCTCTTCTTTTTGCTCACTTTTGAAAATTCTTTATGGTGTCTTCATTATCCCTATCTTTTTTTCAATGATAACACTTGCCACTTCTAGAATATTTTTTTACCATTTCCATGTAGATTTCTTTATTTGTTTCTCCCACAAACATTTTGTTTTTCTCTAACATAAGCTTTCGGAAGAAGAAGAACATTCACTCTTTTATTTTCTCCTAGTTTCTTCATTGCACAAACTATTTTAACTATACCCATAGTTAGCTCGCGTACGGAATCAGTTTATGAAATCATCAAGTTCTTGTTTATTGCAGAAGCAAATCAAGAGAAGATTGTTGAAGCTGGTGGCTTGACTTCTCTATTCCTGCTTCTTAGAAGCTCAGAAGATGAGACCATATGAAGAGTAGCTGCAGGTGCTATTGCCAACCTGGCTATTAATGGTGAGAACAAAGATTGATAATTACGAAATATATATTCTGTAGTTGTGATTTACATATTTTTATGTGCAGTGTCCCATTAATTCGACAATTTTGGGATCATGTTAAAAATTTTTACTAGCCCTTCTTTTTTCATGTTGTAGAAATAAATTATGAGCTCAATATGGCTCAAGGGGAAATCAGTTTGCTGTCAGTTAATTCTGCTGATGCTGAGGACCCTCAGACACTCCGAATGGTTGCTGGAGCCATACCAAATCTATGCAGAAATGGTAAGTTGCATCTTCTCTCTCATCTCTTTCATTTTCTCTCATCTCTCTCATCTCGCTCATTTCGCTCATCCCTCTTCCCTCTTCCCTCTTCCCTCTTCCCTCTTCCCTCTTCCCTCTTCCCTCTTCCCTTTTCCCTCGTCCCTCTTCCCTCTTCCCTCTTCCCTCTTCCCTCTTCCCTCTTCCCTCTTCCCTCTTCCCTTTTCCCTCGTCCCTCTTCCCTCTTCCCTCTTCCCTCTTCCCTCTTCCCTCTTCCCTCTTCCCTCTTCCCTCTTCCCTCTTCCCTCTTCCCTCTTCCCTCTTTCCTCCGCCCTCTGCCCTCTTCCCTCTTCCCTCTTCCCTCTTCCCTCTTCCCTCTTCCCTCTTCCCTCTTCCCTCTTCCCTCTTCCCTCTTCCCTCTTCCTCTTCCCTCTTCCTCTTCCTCTTCCTCTTCCCTCTTCCCTCTTCCTCTTCTTCCTCTTCCTCTTCCTCTTCCTCTTCCTCTCTTCCTCTTCCTCTTCCCTCTTCCCTCTTCCTCTTCCTCTTCCTCTTCCTCTTCCCTCTTCCCTCTTCCCTCTTCTCTCTTCCCTCTTCCCTCTTCCCTCTTCCCTCTTCCCACTTCCCTCTTCCCTCTTCCCTCTTCCCTCTTCCCTCTTCCCTCTACCCTCTTCCCTCTTTCCTCTTCCCTCTTCCATCTTCCATCTTCCCTCTTTCGTCTTCCCTCTTCCCTCTGCCCTCTGCCGTCTGCCGACTGCCCTCTTACCTCTTACCTCTTCCTCTTCTCTCTTCCCTTATCCTTCATCCTCCCCCGTCCCTCCCCCTCCCTCCCCCTCCTCCCCTCCCCTCCCCCCCCCCCCCCCCCCCCCCCCGCCCCCCCCCCCCCCCCCCCCCCCCCCCCCCCCCCCCCCCCCCCCCCCCCCCCCCCCCCCCCCCCCCCCCCCCCCCCCCCCCCCCCCCCCCTGCCCCCCCCCCCCCGCCCCCCCCCCCCCCCGCCCCCGTCCCCCGTCCCCGGTCCCCGTCCCCGTCCCCGCCCTCGCCCCGTCCCGTCCCCGTCCCCGCCCCCGTCCCCCGTCCCCGTCCCCCGCCCCCGTCCCCCCCCGTCCCCCCGCCCCCGTCCCCCGCCCCCGCCCCCGTCCCCGTCCCCGTCCCCGTCCCCGTCCCCGTCCCCCGTCCCCGTCCCCGCCCCCGTCCCCGCCCCCGCCCCCGTCCCCGTCCCCGTCCCCCGCCCCCGCCCCCGTCCCCGTCCCCGTCCCCGTCCCCGTCCCCGCCCCCGTCCCCGTCCCCGTCCCCGCCCCCGCCCCGCCCCCGCCCCGCCCCGGCCCCGCCCCCGCCCCGCCCCCCCCCCGCCCCTGCCCCGTCCCCCCCCGTCCCCCCGCCCCGCCCCCGTCCCCGTCCCCCGCCCCGTCCCCGTCCCCGTCCCCGTCCCCCCCCCGTCCCCGTCCCCGCCCCCGCCCCTCCCCGTCCCCCCCTCCCCCTCCCCCTCCCCCCCTCCCTCCCCTCCTCCTCCCCCTCCCCTCCCCCTCCCCTCCTCCCCTCCCTCCCCTCCCCCTCCCCTCCCTCCCCTCCCCTCCCTCCCCCTCCCTCCCTCCCCTCCCTCCCTCCCCCTCCCCCCCCCTCCCTCCCCTCCCCTCCCCTCCCCTCCCCCCTCCCCTCCCTCCCCCCTCCCCCCCCCTCCCCCCCCTCCCCTCCCCTCCCCCCCCCCCTCCCCCCTCCCCTCACCCCTCCCCTCCCTCCCCCCCCCTCCTCCCCTCCCCTCCCCCTCCCCCCCCCCTCTCCTCTTCCCTCTGCCATCTGCCCTCTGCCATCTGCCATCTGCCATCTGCCCTCTGCCCTCTGCCCTCTGCCCTCTGCCGACGAATAGTCCTTCCTCCAACGAACTTCTGCCGGCAGGTTTAGGCTTCTCTGCCGGCGAATTCGACCGCCGACGGACACATTATTCGTTGTAGTAGTGGTGAAAGATATGTGATGAACCCATTGCCTTATTCTTAAAGGAGTTTTCCAATGCAAAATCTTCCTTCTTTATTACTCATAGTTTTTGGCTTTGTCTTATTTTGAAAAGGTCTAAACAGATCTATACAAATAAGTAAATTAAGCATTTTGCGCTTCCTAAAAGAAAAATTCGTTGTATTAAATTTAACGCACATTTCAATGTACACAAGTTGTAGTTATGCATTCTATAGTAGTGGTCAATTAACAACTTGTAAACTAATGGAAAATGTATTGGCATCATAGTTTAGCCTTCATAGTTAAATCCCATAAGATTGACAGACCAATGTGATAACCCAAGTTCATATTGCTCCATCCATTTCTAAAAGCTAAGTAAAAAAATCACCCAAATCATGAATCATCTAGACTAGTTATCAATTACCAGGATTGTAATAAGAAAGGGTTGTGTAAACAGTGCCAAATGGTAAGACCTATGAGAAGAGTTGCTGCAAACAACGATAACACCGTCCAAGGGCTCCTGAAGTATGTCTGCTTGAGGTTCAAGCTCCATTCTCTAATTCGTCCCTTCCATTTCTTAGTGCTTTGAGTGTGGTAAGCATTAATCTCCATAATCATATAAAGAAGATCACCGCGCACTTGAAAGTCGATGCAGTTATAGAGTGACTTGAACAGTTCTACAACCTCCTGGCTTTCACCGAATGTCGTGAAGCTGATCATACCATGGGAGTGGAGTATTTCTACGTCGTCAGTGGATTGGAGGAGCCGCACCAAGACGCAGATGTAGGTGGATATGTCTTTAGTTAAACCTACATGGAGGCACTCGAAAGCCCAGACATTGAACCATATGATCTCAGAGAACGTGCTCTGCTCAAACACTGGGAGGCGAAGGATGTTGTGCTGCAGCCGGATGTCACTGAGGAAATTGGTATCATTTCTTTAAAAAATTATTCCTGCCTTTCTGTACTCCCTTGCACTTTCTATCCCAATCGTCTCAATTTCTGGCAAATCATTCTTATATGGATTTCCAATGATTTTGTTCCTCAGGAAGTCTACTATATGTAGCTTGGAGACTGCTGGGTTGTCTTTGGTGCAGATGTCGTCCCCAAAAATTGACAAAAGATTGTTTAAATATTTACCCTGCTAAAATATATGTTGGGTCAATTAATCACAAAAGGATAAAAAATATACATAATTAAAGATGCTGAAAGTTTCTTACTCCTGCAAAAGGCTTACCGAGTCGATGCTTGTCCTATTCTCAACAGCTAGCAATTTCTCCAACACTAAGAAGGGCAGTTGGTTCTCCAACATTACAATCTCCTGTACCAAAATGTTGATGATAGTGGATGTCCCTCGAGAACCAAAGACGGGATCATTCGGACCGTAGCCAAGAGATTTATCAAAGGTGAATACTCTGAGTGTCTCCAGCACAAAGCAACCGTCGAGGATCATTAGCTCCAAAAACTTATCCTCCAACCATTGCTCGCCCAGCTTCTCATACGATTCCATCAGCTGTTGCACGGGGTCCTCCATTGACGCCTTGAAGTCATCTAAATTTTTCTTTGATCTCTTTAAGAACTGGGACAGAGCCCTGTATTTATGTTCTTCCATGGGATTCAAGTGTGGCTCGCCATGATGAAACGGGCCAATGGAGACCAACTTTGGCTTGTAGGCCTTCGCATTTTGCTGGAGAAGATGGGAAGGCACTCTGTTTATAGAGCATTTATCTTATCTGTTTGCTTTCTGGTTGCTATCCAGAATTCTTTGCAGGTGATCAGCGTTGATGAAGACGGAGCTGGGTTTCCGTGTCAGTGTTGCGGCTTGAGGAATCTCATGGCCATTTTCTTGTGCCATGGTGATGATCACTGCAATTCGAGTGTTGAATTGCAAGCAGAATTTACGATATTCAATAAATGTTGTTGTTTCTTCTTGATCATCTTCCCCTTGTTTAATACATGAGTTAACAATCTTTGCGAGAGAGGCGGGAGCCGCAGGCCGGCAATGGAAACGGAACATTGTTTTGGTATTTTGTTTCTAGTGATATGGCACGGAGAGTCCAAGAGAGGTAAGTTTCCATCAGTTTTCCTGCAGGTTTTCCATTGCGCGGCAAAGAGCAGTAGTACGGCTCAGAAAACAAGAAACATCAACAAATTTAAATTACTGAGCGAACTTGGAAAAGCACGATCATGAATTGGTTTCTCAGAAACTTTATATGTTGACGTATGTCTTATTATAAGCTCTGAACTGCTTAGAAATTGTTAAGTTTTTCTCCACTATTGTCAGTGTGATTTCCAAGGAAACGTCGATAAAAAACATGCAATGAAGCGCGGTGCGACTATTGCGTAAACGCACGAGATCCACGAGCACTTACACCCACTGTGGAACTAATAATGTAGGAACGAACATTGAATGATTATACAATATATAACTTAATATTGCAATCTTGCTTTTAATATAATATAACAACATAAACAGAGAAACAGTTCAGACAATATCTTGTTGCAATCTTGCTTTTAGTATTATATATTTTTGGATGGGCTAATGCGTCGACCTAAGGGATCTGCTTTTCTCAATCTTATATAACCTATTTTATCCGTGATTTACAGACCAGGATAATACAAAAACGACCGGTTAGAGGGGGTCTCTACTCTTTTCCTGCAACCAATAAATTTGTTTTCCTTATGAATAAGATCACATTTGATATCTGGAATCATCAATTGGGGCATCGTTCTCATCAGATTCTACAGTTACTGCGCCAGCGCTTCAACTACCACCCTTCTCACAGAAAACTTCTCCATGCTCGCATTGTCAATTTGGCAAAAGTCAATTTGTTTTTAAATTATGAACTTATTCTTGAAAAGATGGGCAGTAATAAAGGAAGTGGCTAAATATTTACTGGTTTTCTATATTAAAACAGAGCACTTTGGCTATTGATTTTGCATATGAACTTATTCTTCAAGTCATATGATACTTAAAAAAAAAAAAGGTTCCACATTATTTCCTTGGAGACTAATCGTCATGACATCTTTGAAAATATGCAGAGGGTTAGTAATTCAGCCTACTTGAGTTGTGGGGAGTGTCAAGACACCTGTTCAGCTTATCTGTTTATCTTAACAGCTTTTCTCTACTCTCTCTCCAAGACCTATTCTTCCTCTCATATATCTTATCTCTACGTGTACAAAGCTGTATAAATAGTACTACTGAAATATATGAGTCCATGAAGGACTCTACACTCTCACTTCAGTGTCTTGTGATCGTAAGTATGCTTAAATTGGATACAATTATCGATTTTGGGGCGAATAATTGATTGGATTACTGTTTTTTTTTAAATTACTCATCATGAGTAAAGTAGGCTTAACCCAATTAGACGCTCCGATAACTAGGTCAGATTCTTTATAATGATCATTGCCACCTTCTCATTAATTATCTATTCTTTAGCTATTTTAATGATTATTCTCTAGGTTATCATTTTATGAACTTATCTTAAACTTTTTTACCTTTTATTAATTTCATCATCATAATTTAGTAAGGTTTATAAAAAGAAATTGTAAACCAATATTGTAAGTACACTAATTAAAGATGGTATAGTCGGGTTCAACTAGGCCATGACGTGCTATATATATATATATCTTACAGTTGTCTTGTTTTTTTTTTTTTATCTAAACACATTCAAAATGATATTCATAACCGTGGAGGTGGTGCATTCGTGATTACAAAGTTTGGGATAGAATTTGGAGAGTTTAAATATGCACAGTCATCCAAAAAACATAATTCTGGGCAAAGGTGAGCCCTTAGACAGTCATGTGTAACTTTTTGTTTCAAAAATAATGGTGTAGTATGATGCCATAATCGGATATGCTTTTCCCCCTGCTTGGCTTGAACCCTCAAGGGCGTCAGCAACCCCGTTTCCCTCCCTGAATCTGTGACATAGAATCACCTGCGTCAGCAACCCCGTTTGCCTCCCTGAATCTGTGACATAGAATCACCTGCATCAGCAACCCCGTTTGTTTTGTTGTTTTCAAAATGCTTTTTATTCCTGGCACACCAAATTTCCCAAAGGGTTGTGCTAACATAGATGTGTGTTCTAGGATAGTGTTTGGTGTGGGTGGCTGTAGAGACGACTTTAAGTAGGAAAGATCTAATGTTTTCACCATTTGGTGTGAGCTTTGTCTTATTTTTCTTCAAATTCTAGATCTCCCAAGCATAAGTACATGTCAAAAATAGATGAGTAGGTGTTTCCATTTGTTCTAAGCACATACGACATAGGGGATTTATCTGCATTCCCCTTCTTATTAACATATCCGTAGTTGGAATTCTATCCCTAATAAGCAGCCACATGAATGTTTTCTATTTGGGTATTGTTCTCATACCCCATATATATTTCCAAATACAGTCCGTTGGTCCATATATTAATTTGTTTTGCTTATTCTTTTGGGTTGAATGGGCTAGGTAGTATGCTGTTTTCACCGTGAAACAACCATCATTTGAGGGGAGCCAGATGTTACCTTGCTGGTTTGAGGATACAATTTGTGTCTCTAAGATAGTACCAATATTGACTTTGGAGGCCGGGGTTCATTCCATGTGTTTCCCTCCTCTATGATGGTACCAATATTGTCTTTGGAGTCCTGTGGCTCACATTCATGTCTTTGTCTGTTTACGAAAGGTTCCTTCATTTCTTGGGTCCAACAGTCATACCAAAGTGAGATGTTCCAGTTGAACTCTGGCTAATGAACTATGTTTTCCTTTATAAGATCTATATATTTTGAGATTTGCTTCCAAACTAGTGAGCTGCCATATTTGTTTGATTTGTAGCAGTTATGGGGTGAGTTCCCGTACTTTGTTTTCATGTAAAATTTCCAAAGTGAATCAGATGTGTATAGCATTCTCTATAGAAGTTTTATTGTAAAAGCTATACCAAAGTGCTGAAGGTTCCTTATACCTAGGCCTCCCTCTTTTTGTGATTCACATATATTTTCCTAATTTACTAAATGCAATTTCTTGCTGTCCTTATACGACCAAAGGAAGTCTCTGAACAGTTTTTCTATTTGGTCAGTTGCTTTGGTTGGGAGTAGAAAACAGGATAATATGTGAAGCGGGATGCTACTTAGAACATTCTTTATCAAGGTCACTCTCCCTGCCAAGGACAGATTTTTTTGTCCATCCATTCAGTTGTTTTTGGATTAATTGTATGACTGGATCAAATGTTTCTTTGGTGACCTTACCTTTTGGGATCACTATCCGTAGGTATTTTCCTTGTGTTTGGGAGTGCTGAAAAGGGAGTTTGGCCTTTATATCTTCTTGCATTTGCACGGGGACTGCTTTGGAGAAAAAAAATCTCTGATTTCTCCATGTTAATTTGCTGACCAGAATAATCAGCATATTCACAAGTATTTCTCCCATTTCCTTAGCTGTGGTTACTTCTGCTTTCCCTATTAGGAGGGTGTCATCAGAATAATCCAGATTGCATATGTGTGGGGATCTAGTAATAGGTTTCCATGAGGTAATCATTCCCCTCTGAGACTGCCTCATCAAACCTTTCCAAGAGCAGTTCAGTTGCTAGTATGAATATGTAGGGGGAGATTGGGTCCCCTTGTCTTATTCCACAAGCTGGGGTAATTTGGTCCATGGGGATTCCATTTATTAGAACTTGATAAGTGGTTGTTCGGATACAAGATAATATTAAATCTTGCCATTGTTGTGGGAAGTCAAAAACTTCGAGCATGTGACTGATGAAGTTCCATGAGATAGTGTCAAAAGCCTTCCCAAGGTCAATTTTTGCTCCGAAATATGAGTGCATTTTCCTATTTGTTTGGAAGGTTTTTAGTACTTTGCAGGCTAATAGGATGTGGTCAGTTATTTGTCTTCCTTTAATAAAAGCAGCATGTGTGTGGGAGATTATGTTTGGTACTATATTTGCTAGTCTACTAGCTAAGATTTTGTAAAGATCCTATACATGACATTACACAAGCTAATTGGCCTATAATCTCCAATGTGTTGTAGCTAATCTTTTTTGGGGATTAATACAATAAAAGTTTTGTTTAGTTGTGTTTCTATTTTCCCTGTATTAAACATTGCTAGTCTACTAGCTGATCTTCCTGGACTAGTTTCCAAAGATGTTTAAAGAAGATGGGCTGGAAGCCATCTGGCCCAGGTGATTTGTAAGATTCCATAGTGAATAGATCTGCCCGAGCTTCCCTTAACGTAATAGGGGCAGTAAGGAGATTTGTTTCAGTTTGTTGAGAGTATAGTTTGCTGAAAAACAAAAATGCTTCCTTCCTAATAGCTTCCTCTGAATCTAGAGTGATCCCATCATAGGATTTTATTTGTTGAATTTTATTTATGTGGTTCCTAGCTTTTATTAAGGAGTGAAAATAACTCGATTTTTTCATCCCCATCCTTGAAGACACTTTGTCTAGCTTGCTGGAACGTGTGCAAGTGTTTTATTTAAGTCAATTTCATGATTTCGTATTGGAGAGTTTTCTCTTTCCCAATAAGTCTTTCACTATCAAGTCAATTTTGTAATTGTTTTTGAGTTTTCTCAAGTTCTTTTGCTGACTTTCTAATTTTTGAGTTAAATTTTCCGAAGAAGCTACGATTCCATTTTGTAAGCTCCTCCGAGATCCTACTAAATCTAAGAGGGAGGTGGTCTGGGGGAACCATGGAGGTTTGGGAATGTGTGATACGTTTCCAGGTGGTCTCCACAATATACCTGGTACCTGAAGGGGCGTTCTGTGGATTTTCCAAGGGTCGGTTGGTGAATAGTATTGGGGAGTGGTTGGATCTTATTCTTGGGAGCGCTTGGGTTTGGCCAGCAACCCAACACAGAGACAGGCCCAACTCAAATCCAGCCAGAAATTCTACGACCTCTACACTCCTTTGTATTGTCTCCCCATCTCCTGCATTACGTGCAGATTTTTGGGCGACCTTCGACTGTGTACGGCTGGTAGAACTTTCCCTCTTCGGTTACTATTGTGACTCCTTTTTTCTCCACTTCCTCTAGTTTGACGCAAACTTTTACCCGAGCAAATGGTTTGCTGCATGGGTTAAAAGCAGTGTCGGCATCCATGCACATATACCTTCTGAGTGGATGCACGACTACCTTGAAAGCTTCGTCATGGTAGAAATGGAAAGGAAGTTTTGGGAGCTTCACCCAAAGCGGGGCTTCCTTGAATAAGTAGTCATCCACGTGGAAATCCCTGGGCCAGTGGAATAGGTGCAAGTAAGATTTCCGTATCTTGATCGGTGCTTGTACTAGAAGGGTTTCTCTAGCTTTTGCAGTGGGAAGGACAACCGAGTGGTATCCTCTATTTAGAGGATACCACTGCAACTGTCGGTGCTGGTTCTCCCGGTTGCCTAAGTATATTCTGTAAGATAGTGGCTATAACGTTCATTGGCGCCGGGATTCGGATGACAAAAATACCAACTAAGGTATTATGGACACAAGGCATGCCTCTTTCCTCACATTCTCTGGATATAGTAACCCTGTGCATGTACTCGGCTAGGCAGGTCATCTGGCCTTCCATTGCATGACTCTCCTCCGAGTCGTTGGGTTGTCTTTGGTGGGAGATTTGCTAGACGATATGTGGAGTTTGGCCACAGAACGGTGTCGCCGTTTTGACTGGGATTATATTTGTTTCTTCTAAGATCGGTGCAGGAACAATCCTGAGATCCTTCTCCGCTTCATTCTCCATTTTAGGCGATCCGATTTGCTGGATGGGATTTGGGTAGGATCGAAGGAGGGGGTACTACTATCATGACTTCGATTTTGAATGTTGTGTTTTTAAATTTTTTTTCTAAGAGGGCATGTTGATATTCTTACGCTATCTTTAGGCTTTATATTTATATCATGATTTTGAGAGACTCGTAGAGTTAATTCAAAAGATATCAGAAGAAAGAAACGGCTCTGGAGTGGGGAATTCAGAGGGTACTTACTTGTCATTTCAACCTTTTCCTTGGTTCGAAACTTGGTACGTTCGCCGCCTTCCTTTCTTTCTATCTTGTCAATCATGTTAAGGGAGTTGTGGTCTGGGAGTATCCGTCGATGCGACCTCCTTCTCCGGCTCCGGTGGGTATACATTTCCCTGGGCAGCGCTTTTCTCCTCCACTTCTCGGTTTTTCCTACCTGCTCGTTCTTTTGTCTACCGCACCTCTGTTCCACTTCTATTCTCGTCTGCCGATATGTAATGTGTGGTCGCATTTGAATTTGTGTGATGTACAGTCGTGTCTGTATTGTTCTATGTATGGATCATTGTCGAATTTAATTTTCTGATGTATGTGGCCTTTTGCACTGCCGTGGACGAGCTTGGTTTTGCTCTTAAACTGGAGTGTTCCCTAGATTTGAAGCTCCAAGGCTTCTTTTCCTAATATACAACCGCCCTATTTGCGTTCCCGATCGATTTTGACCCATCGTGAATTAATCGTATTTTGTGTTGTCTGCTGTAGGTAAATTTGTTTTACCTATACTGCAAACATCCTCCCTTCGACGGTGTGGGTTTAGGTGTAGTTTTGTGATTTTTTCAAGAAAGTCAAAATTTGTCCCTGCATGTGTGGTGGCTTATGTATGTGGTTAGTCTTTTTGGGTTTCTGTTATTGATACCTCTTGGGTTTTCTCCGCTAATCTGAACTGCACCATTCCGCTACAAATCATCTCGATTACCATCTCACAGTTCTCTCGATATCTTACTTTTATCCATATTATTTCTAATATGTTAAAATAATAACATTATGTATAATATACTAAGTGAGATATTTCTTAGATTATTTACCTATAGTCAAGTACCATTTTGTTTTACTTGAGTCTGAGGTGTGCTTACAACTCAGGTGATTATTATATGATCATCTTTTATGTAGTTTAATGCTATTATTCAAAAGTTTTACCACGTTTGTTAATAATTAATTACCATTTGGTTGTTGTCAGTTTCCTTGCTTCTTTAGAATAAGAAAAAGAAGGAAAGCACTCAATTAGGGCTGCAAAACGACGGCAGTCGCCGACATAGGGAAAAAGCCTCGTTCACTAACCACGCCACTTGTTATAAAGCTCCAAACTATGTCACATCTGAAAACAACCCTAGTCTTATGTTTCAGGGAATCGAATCAATGGACTCGATCGATCACAACCGGAAGTGAGTTCTGTCCAACTCACCTTTCATCTGGGTCTGACTCCGGCCGATTTGGAAGATCAACCTAGTCCGAGCTTCAAAGAACCGTCTTATCTGTTGATCAAACTCCTCTCCTCCTCTTTTTTTTTTTTTTTTTCTTTCCATAAAAAACTCATCTCCTCCTTAGACACACACTGGTGCAGCTATCCCTTGATCAGATAGTGCCCCTCGCGTGTGCGCAGTATTCCGGCTCAATATTGTGAGGTCTCTCTATCCTCGTACAACATCACCTGGGCTCCATCGAATTCTGAAAACAAAAAATGTCAGCTCGTACAATTTCACCGTTCACGTGGGTTGAGAGCCAAATTTAGATAAGTAATTAACATAATGCATCTATTAACTATGCACGATTAATCACGTGGGAATTTGGAAGGAGTAGGACAGATATGTGGACATCATTTGACGCGAAAGAATCTCTCTATATATAGTACAAGAGATGTGAGCGAGTCGTTCCACGAAAGAATCTCTCTAATATTGTGAGGTCTCTCTATCCTCGTACAACATCATTTTTCTTTTACTTGAATCCGACGTTTGCATGCATGATTATTACCTTTAATTTATTTTAGTGCTATTTAATTCATAAAGTTTTACTTAGGGATATATAATCTCAACTTTCTAAATTACCACGGTTGTTAATAACCATTGGGTTGTTCTCACTCATTTAAAAGGGTTTCAAAACGACGGCAGTTACCAACCACGGAGATGTGAATCCAGTAGAAAAAGCTTCGTTCGCTAAGCCACATCAAATTTTTTTTTAAAATATATATATAACTCGATCATGATATGATATAATTATTAATTATTAATTGTATCTCACCCCCTTATCGGCCGTATCGGAAGGTTTCCTAACTTATCGGGAAATCTTTCGATACGTTTCCCCCTACGGAAGGATTTTTAACATCCGTGATTCACAAAATCACGATGGGAAGGGAAATCATAGAATCGAATAAGGAAACTAAAACTAAATTTTAGGAAAGAAGGAGGAGCAACCACGACCGGGCAGAAGGAGGAGAAGAGGAAGAGCTGCTAGGCAAAAGAAGGACGAAGAGCTGCTAGGCAAAAGAAGGACGAAGAGCTGCTAGGCAAAAGAAGGACGAAGAGCTGCTAAAACCAGAATCTTCAGCTACGGAAATTAGAAACCAAAAACCAAAATGAAGCTGCTGGAATTTCAGGTAAGCTTCTCTTTTCTTTTCTCCGTGTGTTCGACGGTTTAATCGCCCTCGGCAGCAAGAAGCAAACTCGGTTTGGGTGTTTACTTTGAGCACCAAAATAACAAAGATAAAAACACAGAAAAAAGAAAGCCATCGATTAAAGCTATAGTGCATTTAATGCTAGGACATACACTCCTCTCTCTTCTACAATTCTCTCTCTTACTTTTTAATATTTTATTGTAAGAACTAAGAAGTTAAGTTATAGTGCATTCAATGCTCGGACATACTCTCTCTTCGACAATTCTCTCTCTTACTTTTTAATATGTTATTGTAAGAACTAACATAAGTAAAGTTAGGTTCTAGTACATTTAATATGCTCGAAGAGACACTCCCTTATTATCTCTTTCTTTTTAATAGTTATGTAGGTCTAAGTCAAACTAACAAAGTGCCTAGTTCAATAGACTATCATGGTATTTCTTATTTACTCTTTATATCTCTTTCTTTTGGCTTCAGAGATGAATATTGATGTTGACAATTGGGTTGAAGAACAAAGACATGCACTTGCAAAAAATAGTGGAGAATTATTCCAAGTAGTAAACTCCGAGGATACTACACAAGACCATTATGTTGGTGATGCTAGTGATGCTGGTGATATTAGTAATTCATACAAAGGTATATATTTTACAGAAGAACAAAATTTTGACCATGCTACACAAGACTCCAATCATGGTGAAAGAGAGAGACTAGTTAGTCATATTTTGGGTAGTGATGTAGTTTTTTTTATATACATGAGTTAGTAAGAACATTATGCTTTTAATATTAATAGCATTAATGAATATTTGTATTTTTCATATTTTTAATAAGTTTTTCTCAAGTATCTATGGTCATTACATGCGTTTCCTAGCGTATTTATTCGTATCCACGATACATATCCGTATCCTTAAGGTCCGATACATTCCGTATCTCCGATAATACGAACTTTGCTAACAACCCTAGTCAACGGAAAGTGAGTTCTGTCCAACTCACCCTCCATCAGGGTCTGACTCCGGCCGATTTGGAAGATCAACCTAGTCCGAGTCAAAGAACCGTCTTGTCCGATACTGGGTAATTGTTGATCATCAAACTCATCTCCTCTTGTTTTTTTTTTCTTTCCATAAAAAACTCATCTCCTCCTTAGACAGACACTGGTGCAGCTCCCTTGATAAGAAAACGGAATGCATCTATTAACTATTCACGATTCACGTGGGAATCCATTAATATTGGAAGGAGTAGGACATATATGTGGACATCATTTGACGCGAAAGAATCTCTCTCTCTCTCTCTCTCTCTCTCTCTCTCTCTCTATATATATATATATATATATATATATATATATATATAGTATAGGAGGTTTAGGCGATCATGGGTTTGTACAAGAGAAGTGAGTGAGTCGTTTCGAGAGGAGAAGAGGTGCTAGCAACACATGGAATTGGATATGAAAATGTGGGTTTCGTTTCTGCTGATGGGTCTCTGCTCCCTGCTGTTGTTTCTCTACGATGAGTTCTGGTTGAAGCCGCAGCGGATCCGGAGGAAGCTGGAGACGCAAGGCATCTACGGCCCTCGGCCTTCCTTCTTCTTCGGAAACATCCCGGAGATCAAGAAAACACACGCCAAGACCGTTCGAGCACTGCCGGATCCCGGCGGTCCGTTGTCCCATGACTACCACAAGGACATCTTTCCTCACTTGGAAGAGTGGAAGAGGATTTACGGTAATCAGCTAGCTGCATATATAACATAACAATGAATCGAATATATATATGTTCATGGACTGATCATGCATATATGTACTCATATATATTTACTAAGATATATAGCTAGCGGCCGATTTAATTTGAATGATTTTCTTTGGTTTAATTGCTTGCAGGTCCGGTGTTTACTTTCTCAGTGGGTGTCATCCCCGTTCTGCACATTGCGGACACTGAACTGGCAAAGGATTTGATGCTGATGAAGACAGTCGATCTGGGGAAGACTCCTTACCTGAGGAAGAACAGAGGAGCCATGTTGGGCAATGGCGTTATGGCGTCCAGTGGTGACCTCTGGGTGCAGCAGCGTAAAATTATTGCGCCGGAGTTCTTCATGGACAAGGTCAAGGTAATACATGATGATAACTAAATTAAAGTACTTGATCCTGCAAATTGAATCTCTATATATATATAGTTCCGTTTATATCTCTATTTATCTGGGCAGGGAATGACGAATATGATGTTGGAGAGCCTGAGGAACTTGACGGATTGTTGGGAGAAGAGAGTATACTCCTCGTCCGGTACTGGTATTACTGGAGGTGTAGACATGAACGTGGATCCAGATTTGAGAGCATACACGGCCGATGTGATCTCGAAAGCCTGCTTCGGAAGCTCCTTCAACGAAGGAAAAGAGATTTTCTCACAGCTGAAAACTCTCCAGATTGCGTTGAGCAAGCAGACGGGAGATATCGGCATCCCAGGATTGAGGTACATCCCGAACAAGAGCAACAGAGAGGCGTGGAGGCTGGACAGGGAGATAAGGTTGTCGATCATGAAAGTGATCAAGGAGAGGGAGAAGCGCAAGGTGGCGGAGCCCGCGGCGAGTGACCTTCTGCAAGTCATACTCAACAGCGTGAGAGAGGGTCTCATCTCCAAGAAGATGGCCAGGAGTTTCATCGTCGACAACTGCAAGACGGTGTACTTCGCCGGCCACGAGACGAGCGCCACCACCGTCTCCTGGGTCCTCCTCCTCCTCGCCAAGCACCCCGACTGGCAACACCGCGTCCGCGCCGAGATCCAACAAGTCTCCCAAGGCCGCACTCTCGATGCAGACCTCATCTCCAAGCTCAAACTGGTAGTAATTTATATGTTATATATATATATATATATAACCTATATGTTAGACTTTATTTACATATCCAACAATATAAATATGTATATACACTCTTTTGTTGTGTTTCAGTTGACTATGGTAATTCAGGAGACGATGCGGCTGTACCCAGTAGCGCTGCTGACACAGAGAGAAGCCCGGCGTGACATGAAAATCGGTGATCACCTCGAGATCCCGAAAGGGCTGAACATTTGGATCCCCACGATGGACCTGCACCTGAACCCTAAACTCTGGGGACCGGACTCCCTGGAGTTCAACCCAGAGAGGTTCGCCAACGGCGTCTCCGGCGCCTGCAAGCTCCCACTCGCGTACATTCCCTTCGGGGTCGGACCTCGCATCTGCCTCGGCCAGCACTTCGCCATGGTTCAGCTCAAGCTCGTCCTCTCCGTCATTCTCTCCAAGTTCGCCTTCCTCCCTTCCCCCACCTACTCCCACAGAGTCGCCTACCGGCTCGTCCTGGGACCCGAGGACACCGTAAATATCATTGTGAAGAAGATTTGATCCATCGACCTCGCTAGCTACTTCCTTATTACAGCACCTTCCATTAACTACTATTCCGTGAATACGTACGTAATCTATCTACCTTAAATCAATCTGTTTCTCTCTAGCTAATTAGTACGTGATGATATTTAATCAGCATGATTATTAATATTGTTGTGCTGCTTAGTTATCTGTCTGAGTAGCCTGCAGCGATTTGTAAGTGTACTTTATCTCATCACTAGCTCGCCGTCACCACCGCCTGGAAGGAAGCTTTATATATATATATTATTTATCTGTTTCTCTCTAGCTAGTACTTGTTGATTTTTAATCGTCACGATTATTAATATTGTTGTGCTGATAATTAGTTATCTGACTCATAAGCACCCAACGATTTGTAAGTGTACTTTATCTCATCATTAGCGCGCCGTCACCACGCCCTCGAAGGAAGCATTATATATATATATATTATTTATGGAAAGAAAATGAGTAATTATTTAAGACTGAAAACTCAGGATCTGGGTTATTAAATTAATTAGTACACAAATAATTATTTGGTTAAGTACTATATATTATTAAAAACAAATTGGAGGGGACTCACGTGGCAATGCATATATATATATATATATATATATATATATATATATATATATATATATTGAGTTAGTACAAGCTATTCGA
This sequence comes from Aristolochia contorta, assembly GCA_022405105.1. Lineage (NCBI taxonomy): Eukaryota > Viridiplantae > Streptophyta > Magnoliopsida > Piperales > Aristolochiaceae > Aristolochia > Aristolochia contorta. Next base: position 16,758,991 of record CM039664.1, read on the forward strand.
CAGTACTACACGTTAAACCCTTAGGCATGTATACATGCAGTACATGTTGCCTCGTACTTCACTGCATACATTTTAAGTTACCCACATGGAATAATGAATACACTTACGAAGTTGAACTGATCTTCCACATGGAATGATGAATCCACGAACTTTTTAGGCTCCATTCTAATATGTGAAAGAGTAATGCTATAGCCACTAGGCGAGTGTTTGCCTTTGGCCACATTCTGATGTGGAAGGCTTATGTGGCCATCCACGTCAGAAGCTGACGAAGCAGCCTAAAACCCTGTCGGTCTCCCCCAAATTTCCCTCTTTCCTCTCACCCGCGTCTCCCTCCTGCCCTCGAGCATTTTGTAAAGGATCATCAAAGCCCGCTCAGGGTCGATAATCATCATTCGGCTAAATCTCTCGATGTCACCGGCTCCAGCACTGCCGAAAATATGCAGGATCATGAACCCAGCTCCCAGTACCGGGACTCCAGCGTCTCCCCCTTTGATAATAATTACCACGGCCACCATGGCCACCACCATCACCCCCTTCTTGGTGGATCTCAAGACGGGTTAAACTCGGACCCTCTCATTTCCCAGATTCATAACAACGACGTGATTAATTTCTTCAGACATTGCTGGGAGATTAACTACCCCATACCTGACGCGCAATTACCCACAAACGGGAACAATGTTCATCATGAAGGACTGAGACGGAGGGGAGGGAGAGGGAAGGAGGGAGCAGGATGAAGGGAGAGGGAGCAAGACGGAGGGAGAGGGAGGGAGCAAGACAGAGGGAGAGGGCGTTGCACTTGGATATCGTGTCGCTCGTTGGTACGTTGCACTCGGACCATATGTATATAATGACTCCATAATGCATGTAATCATCATATATCCATCCAAAAGGTTGTTCATAAAAGGACATAAATCTATTCATTAATTTAATAGTTGATCACAATAATCATTTTATTTTTGTTACTTATTTATTTTATTTTATGCATGCATGACTAGATCAAGTTATGGATTAAGTAAATTATTGTGTTAATAAACAATTGATAAATTATAAGGTGTGTGTGCGTGTACCGGTACTGTGACCTGTCCGCATACCATGTCTTTCTTTTAAAAACAGTAATTTTTAATGGGGGTTTTAAAATCGCCATTAAAAATACTGCAATTTTTAAAAACCCCCCATTAAATATTGTAGTATTTTTAATGGCAAGTTTAAAAACTGCCATTAAAAATTGTTGTATATTTACTGGCGTTTGTATGAATTGCCGGACATGTGTTTTGTTTGAATTTAATGGTAGTTTTAAAACCGTCGGCAATAAATGTGTTTGAAAAAAAAATCGTGCTATTTGAAATCTGTACACTTGTTAACTCATGACAACAGGTAGCTAGCCTCAATGGAGTAAAACAATTAAAACACTCATTGCTAGCACAGAGACTTGCATTTATATAATCAGCTTCACATAAATACCGCTATATCACTAGATGTTAGCAGGAAGTTCTACATGCTCATGACTCAAATTGTACATGCTAAATCTCTTTTTTTTTTTTTTTGAAACAGTACATCTATCATACATTATTTCAATCAAAACTTATATATCTAGTAGGTCCTTGCCCCCTGCGTCCAATAGGACTTCGCCCCTGTGTCTAGTAGGACCTCACCCCCTTCGTCTTGCAGGCGCCTCCTGAAACTGTCTCCATGACTGAAACAGGTTTGCAAGATTAAGAATTAGGATGAAAAAAAAGGAAGGCTAAGAGTAAAGACTGTAAATTCAATCAGTCCCATGATTTGATGTGAATATTAGCCACTGAACTTCATGCAATGATAATTCATCTGAATGTTTAATTAAGTTTTTAAAGTTAATGTTTAATTAATTTTTCAGAATTGATCACATCAACATATGAGATATGGAGAAGGAAATAACCTTTAAATCCTTGTAACCATAAATCTTTCCATCTTTACCAAAAAATTGACTCAAGTCAACTGGACTAATACAAAAGCTCTTAGCACCATCTACTTCTTCGGGCTTGCTTATTGCCAATGGGAGCAGATGAAGAGTAAGTTAGTAGCAGCACTAAAATAATTCAAAATCTTACAATAATTTAACCTGTTGGTTTGTGCTTAGACAAAGTTTTTTCCCCTCTTGAAAAAAGATAATAATATTACATGAGCTTTAGTTAATGAGCAAAAATTACTCAAAACTGGCAAAATTCGTAGAGAGTTAATGAGTACTACATTTAGTTGGCACGAGGAGATGTCAAAAATAGATGATGCTGTAGATGGAGGATTCTTCACCTAAAATGAGTCCATACCAAAGGGGTTGCTCTATCCAACAATTAATTTCAAGCACCAATCAGCAACGGAAGAAACAAGAAAAAAAATTAAAAGAGCAAACTATAGTTAAACAAAGACTCCAACCAATGTGTTAATGACCGTTATTAAAAGAGGGCAGATTTCTTTTAAGAAGATTAAAAAAGGGCAGATTCAAATCAATGAAATGTGAAGTACCTTGTCAGTCCAGCAAGAGAGAAATCTAACCACTACCATATTTAGTAATTATAGATGCAACAAGAACCACCTAATCATCAGATTGGAAAATATAAGTGAATACAATAGAAAAAGGTAACATGGCTGAATCTTCAATAATTACAGGTCCTGGAGAACTTTCAAATTTTCTTTGTTGTTTTTATCTGAAAGCAATTACTCATTATATACAAACAAAAAAATTAAAATATAAAACACAAATAAAGGAGAAAATCTCTTACTTTCTTTTGGACCGTAAAAATCTCCTTCTCTCTCTCTCTCTCTCTCTCTCTCCTAATTCTCTCATACTTTGTTAAAGTGTAAGAGTGGGTAGAGGGAAAGAGAGAAAATCTCTTTTTTCTTTTACGACTCCCACAGTGGCACTGGTTCTGCCCCTTCAACTACACTATGCAAGAATGCAAAAACAAGAATTTTTCAAAATAAATAAACCCTAAAATTACCATGGTTGCTTGAGAAACTAGACCGAGTAAGAGAAAAATTCTTGTTAGAGTATAAAATTCATGAACAAATCAAAACCAGGAAAACCGTGAACTCGAAGAATCTCGCAAACATGTCTTCATGGCCTATATGTGAAACAGTAAAAAGAATCACAAAGAACTAATAAACCGTATACCGAAGAGAATAATGTTTCAGAAACGGAAGAAATTAGATGAATCAATCGAAGACGTCAATACAAGAGATAGCACATAAGTAAAGAGAAAAATCAAAACCCGCCCTAACCCGAAATACCTAATTTTGCAGAAAAGGGCTGAACTTCCGAAGTGGCGATGCAGCGTCCCCTCGCCGGAAACGAATGTGTGTTTGCTCGTTGCCGGAAATCTGGCCATGCGCACGTCGTTCGTGAAGAGAGGGAAGGAAGGAGAAAGGGGCGAACTTCCGAAAAGCAGAGAATGTGCGAGATCGAAGCAAGAAAATTATTTTACAAGGGTAACTTAGCGGCCGGGCAGGATTAATTTTTACATGCTTACCGGCGCTTTAAAACAGCCGCTGAGCCGAACCGGACCAGCCCATAAATTTTATCGCCAGTAAGTTAAACTTACCGGCGGTGAAAATCACAAGGAAACTTAGCGGGGGTTACCCGGTCGGGTTTGGGTTACCGGCGGTTATTTACAAATAACTGCCGGTACAACCCGCATTTCTACTAGTGGCACTTTCTTGTTCTTCTTGGAGAAAGAATACTATATTTAAGAAGATTAGCAACTGTATTTAATTGTAAAAGTATTATCAATCAGCCCCTTGATTCGAAGTGAATATTAGCCTCTGAACTTCATCCAATGATAATTCATGTCAATGTTTAAATAATTTTGCAGAATTGATCACATCAACATATGAGATATATATGGAAAAGGAAAAAACCATTTGTATCCTTGTAACCATAAATCTTTCTATCTTCACCCAAAAATTGATTCAAGTCAACTTGACTAATACGAAAGCTCTCAGCACAATCTACTCAAACTTGTAAAACCCATTACAATGTATATTGCCTATAGAGGGGACCACAAATAAAATGTTGTAATAAGATTATAATCCTTTTTATCAAGTAACTGATTAAATAGATAGGAACAAATATTAGGATGTGAAATGGTAGGTATTTGAAGCCTTTCAATGTTAGAGTGATTGCTACAAAGGAAGCATTGGAGTAAGGAGATTATCTTGCTGTAATGGGAAAGTTAAAATCTGAAAAATTTGTATTTACCTGCAACTACATTATTTGGCTGAAAAAGATGATCTGCAATAGACGGGTTCGGATTGCCTAACCAGTACGCTATTTCGAAGCAATCCAGCTGCAAATAAACACATTCGATCAGTTATGGAAGAAATGCTAGCAGTGACTTTAACTTGTCATTGCCATCTTAGCTTGAAAAAAAAAATCATTGAAACCTAAGAATCTGAATGCGAAAGCTCTCAGCACAATCTACTCAAACTTGTAAAACCCAATACAATGTGTATTGCCTATAGAAGGGAGCACAAATAAAATTCTGTAATGATATTATAATCCTTTTTATCAAGTAACCGATCAAATAGATAGGAGAAAATAGTAGGATGAAAAATGGTAGGTATTTGAAGTATTTCAATATTAGAGTGATTGCTACAGACGAAGGAGATTATCTTGCTGTAATGGGAAAGTTAAAATCTGAAAAGTTTGTATTTACCTCCAACTGCATTATATGGCTGAAAAGGATGAGATCTGCAATAGATGGGGTCGGATTGCCTAACCAGTACACTATTGCGAAGCAATCCAGCTGTAAATAAACACATAAGATCAGTTATGGAAGAAATACTAGCAATGACTTAAAGTTGTCAATGCCATCTTAGTTTGAAAAAAATTCGTTGAGATCTAAAAATCTGAATATCATCAAACAACCATTTCATAAAGAAGAAGAAGATATAATCAAACAGTTTAAACACACAAACAACTACTACACTGATAAGTTATAATAACAAAGCCATGATTGGGATGCTGACAACACAACCTCCACCACTACGCAAGCTGCAGTGATGCCAATCTAGGATGGATTGGATCTGTGCTCTTTTGGAAAGATCAGCTAGGTACCCTACAGTGAACGTACAAAACTAGAAATGAATCTAGCTAGGACTACCACAATGAAACAAACACCCAAGCACTTGAAAACATGGATCAACTAAATAATGCAATATCACTATTTCAGCTCAGATATGTGACTCCGTGCAACCAAATGGTCACAAAAATTGGTAATATCAACAGCAAGCTCTTAAACATTCAAACATAAAAAATTAACTAAAACTGGACACAACACGATCCTTTCTTTCTTCAAATAAAAAATTCACTGTTAACCATTAGGCAAAGATTGCATTGAGTGCCACTCTTCCCTGCCCAGTTGACCATCAAACCAAAGGAACAAAAGTGGAGCCACGACAACAGGATTACTGAAGGAGGGATCACAGAAAAATTTCTGCTCACGGGATACCATACCTTTAGTAAATCCAGATCTTCCGTCATGAACTGAAAAAAAAAAAATAATGACCGGATTGTCTAAAACTAAAAAATTCAACCTAGAGTTCAGGAGAGAGATTTAGTCAATATCGTCCACACGGGAGAGGCAAACTTTCATCATGAAACAATTAAAAAAATAAATAAACACAAGTAGAGCACCAATTCTAATTCTAACAACGAAGGACCAATATCCCCTTGAAATCAGTCTCTTCCAAAGATCTCCACTGTACAATAATGTACATTTTAAAACAGATCCATCACCAAAATTGTGCCATCATCGAATAAGGCACCTGCGTCGTGAAATTATCAACAACGATTGCATTAAATAGTTCCACTAGTAATACACAAAACCAACAAAGAAAAGGTGAATAAAAACAAAAAAGATGAATAAATAGGTAAACAAAGAACGCCACAAATGGGAAAGTCACCGCCCAAGACTAAAAGAGATAATTATATAAGGAAAAAAACCAAATAAAAGCAAGGGCAAAGACCTTCTAAAATTGAAGCAAACAGTGTAATAGCCGATGGAGATTGGCAAGAGCGAAATCTGTGCCAATTTATAGCCCTTCGCACGACAGCGACGCACCGCATTGGCAATTCCGGTGATTTGGGACAGTGACGCACGACAGAGACGAACGGCGACATCAAGGGCGAAGATTAAAGGCAGCGACGACGAATGGCGGTGACCACGGCGGCGGTGAGGGTGGCAGTGAGGATGGCAGCGGCAACGACGGACGCCTGTGAAGACAGCGGCGACGATGAATGGCAGTGAGGACGGCGGTGAGGTTGTTAGACAGATTCAGGGAAAAGGTTCACAGAGTGATTTCGCACGCGGGAGGAAGGAGAGGGAAGAACTAAAGCAGAAATTTGTCCAAAACACTCAATTTAAGAATGATTTACTGTGGGTTTTCCCCAAAACCACCAGTAAATCATACATTCACTGGGGTTTTTCCCAAAACGGCCAGTAAATCCTATATTTACTGGGTTTTTTTTTCAAAATTGCAAGTAAATTATACATTTACTGGGGTTTTGTTCCAAAACCGCCTATAAATCATTCATTTACTGGGGGTTTTGTCCAAAACCGCCTGTAAAGCAATGATTTTCTGGGGATTTTGGAACAAACCGCTAGTAAATCATTCATTTACTGGAGGTCTAAAACAGACCCCGCAGTTTAAGTATATTTTCTGGGGTTTTTTCCAAAAACTGCCAGTAAAACATTATTAACAGGGGTTAACCTGGCTATTGACAAATACTGGGGGGTTTTCCCAAAATCACCAGTAAATATTTTTTTCCGCCGACGGTTTTGGGTCTATATCATGATCTGTTGTTATTTTTGTTGTACTCAAGGGTTCAAGGGTTTGAGGATTTGCTGCAATGCTCGTCCACAACACATCATCAATGGACCCCTACAAGAGCCTCACCCAAAGACATGCATGACGAATAGCGGAGGTGGCCAGTGACTGCTGTATGGGGGACAATGTGTACCCTGTCCATATTGCATGTAATCATCCAGATGGTTAATAAAAGGAAAGGGAACATCTATTCATTGGGTTGACAGAGGACTATAAATAATCATTCTATATGTTACTTACTTTATTGTTTTATTTTTATTTCTCTGCCTGCATCACTATATATATCAACTTATGTTATTTAATAATTTTTCGTGGACATGGATGTCCACAATCGATAAATAAGTTGTATTATTGTACTATATATGTGCAGGTGCCGGTGCGATCTGTCCACAACCGGATCGATCAACATTTTTTCATCTTTTGTGAAACACGGGGGACTTTGCAGCATGGACCCCAATAAATTAACCAAGGAAGTTCTATCCCGAATCCGTGTCACGCCTTGCTTGCTTTATTGAGGAGGTGACCTATTTGTGTGAGCCTCCTTTTTAATAAAGTTTCAGAAAGTGACTCTTATAATTCGGAAAAGCTCCGAAGTGAGACTCGTTTGAAGAGGACTTTGTCAGAAAACTATTTTGAATTATCAAAGAGTACTACAACTAAACGCTGCCTAAAGTAGTTGGTTTTCTCTGGCTTTACTTCTTCTCAACGCTACTAACAAACTATATAACCACAGCTAAAAAAAACACCTTTAGCGTGGGTTCAAAACCACCTCTATAATGTCCAAAACTGCCTCTCAAAACTATAGCATCGGTTTTTTGGCGCTTGAATAGAAGACGTAGGTAAAAGTATATATAGGCGGTTTAACCCGACCAACGCTAATAAAACCTTTTAGTGGCGGTTTTAAACCACCTGTAATACATTAGTTATAGAAGTGGAAAAACAACAGACGGTAATCTTAAAAATTGCCACAATAATAAACCACCGCTAAAAATTCGAATTTTTAGAGGTGGTTTTATAACCGCCGGTAAAAATTTCGTCATAGGAGTTAGTGGCGGTTTGTTAAACCACCTGTAAAAATATATTGTTTTAGAGGCGGTTCGTTCCACCACCTGTTGTTTAGGGGTGCTTTTGCAAACCACCATTATAAATTTTCGCACTTATTATAGGCGGTTTTGCCAACCACCACTATAAAATTTCGCTCTTATTACAGGCGGTTTTCCCAACCACCACTATAAAATTTCTCTCTTATTACAAGCGGTTTTGACAACCACCTCTATAAGTTTCCTCTTTTTTTTTTTTGTCAAATTTGTCAAATGTGAACCACTGGTAAATTCTTTTCATACAAATCCATATATACATTCAAAATTACATTCATTTTTTCAAACTATGTCAACCTCCAATATCAATTCACACACACGTTAAAAAAAGAATGTCATCTCCTTCAAATTTTACATTCATTCATTCAAACTATGTCAACCTGTAACCATTCACTGACATACATTCAAAAAAGAATGTCATCTCATTCATAATTACTTTCATTCAAACTATGTCAACCTGTAATAATTCATACACATACATTCAAAAACGAATGCCATCTCATTCAAAATTAAGTCAACCTATACACAATCCATACACATAAAACTGTGATATTGCATGATTGCCATTAAAGAAAGGAGTCAAAACTAAGTTACCCTGCACAACTACAATTTCCTATACACCAAAAAGTAGTATACTAAAAGAGATAGTACAACTACAACTGAAAGTAGTTGTATCCACAAAAGACCGACCAATTTAACTTCGTGTTCACTCCTAATTAAGATAAATGGTCATATAAAAAAAGACCAACTCCATTCAACCTTTTTTTCAATCCTCATTGAGATAAAAGGTCATTCCCCTCTTGTGTTCCTGCAAAGAACTTAACTTTATTTTAACAAATAAAGAAGAAAGATAAACAATATACAAGCTTATCACTTATTATTTAGAGAAAGAAAGAACAAACCTAACCAATATACAAGGTTAAAATGTAGTTACTTTAAATATTTCAAACCTGGAGTTGATGTTGTGCTGCCATTGCGCTTTGCAACCAATTGTTGCACCACTTGCTCCAATGACTGCATTCGAGCAGTAAGTAATTCAAGCTTCTCTCTTTGTTTGTCCCTATCTTCCTCTGTTCTTTCAAGCTGTGATCTCAACATGTCAACTTCTGCAGAATTGCCACTCCTACCTCGAGTATATCCTGTCCCCACACCTCTTTCATAACCACCATGGTGGCCTCCAAATATATCGTCCAAGACTAGAGTGAAATCCCTAGGTCCTTTGGCTTTTAATGCCAGTTCTGAATGAGCTGCAGCATCCTCCACCGCTTTCTGCATACGAAAAAAAAAAACCAAAAGGTAAGAGTATATTTGCACCATTAAGTAAACGAACAAAATTAATAATAAATTTATAACTTACACAATAAGATTTTGTTCGTTCATTTGGACATGACCCATCTTTTTTCTGATGGGCCCTCACATAGTAGTGATATGGTGAACCCGTTATCTGCTGATCGCTGTTTTGGAAACATTTGACAAGTTACATACTTTCTATAACAAAAAATTGATGAATGAAAGTAGTATATAAAAATACTTGTTCCTCGTAGTAACGAGCGAGTGGTTTAATACCAATAATCTAAGGCTTCATTTTTCCTTCGAAGTGAATATACTGTTCCATATTTGGAAAAATCATAAAAAAATGTGATAAAATATGAATGAGCATTTCGAGTATTCACATTCATAGGATCACATATATCCGAGTGAATAATCTCTAAAATATGAGAACTCCTTAAGCCTTTGGATGGAAAGGGCATTTTTGTCATTTTGCCATAAATACGACATTCACATGTAGGAAAATCTTTCTGCGACTAATCCTGTAATAATCCTTGAGTCACACGTTTAAATATCCTATCCAAATTTATATGCCCTAATCGTAGATGCCACAATTATAATTCATTTTCCTTCATATCCGAAGAAGAAGAAATATTAAACTCCATATTTCCACTAAGTTGTAATTGGTATAAATCAGAATTCCGAAAACCTCTCAAAATAACTGTGTACACTTGTACCATAACAAACTTTCAATTTCTAAAATAAAAGGTAAATCCAAGTTTCTCAAGACAAAATACAGATAACAGACTTCTCCTCATAGAAGGAGTATAAAGGCAATCTACTAAATCAAAAAATTCATTATCAGCAAGCTTTAGTTGGTATGTTCCTACTCCTTCCTAGGGATGTAAATGGGAGCCGATTACCTGCTCTACCGTCCGCCCGATTAATAAACGGAATTAAACGGAAATAAAATATTATTATCCGTTTACTGCTCTATCATTTACCCGCTCTATCGTTTAATAAACGGACGGAAATGGAAATAGCTCTTTCGAACCCTTTTTATCCGTTTACCATTTAAGGGTAACATAGTAAATTTATATATCTACTTAGTTTAACCATAAAATACTTATTTTTATATAAATAACCTTATTATATTTTTTATCACTTATTATAAAAATTTGTTGAGTTGAAAAGTTTGGAGAGATTTTGAAAAGTTTGGAGACATTTTGAATATATTTATATATTTTGATAATTATTAGAAGTCAATATATATTGACTTTAACTCATGGTCTCATAAAGAATTCCTAGTCATAGTCATAGACTCATAGTCATAAAGGATAGATCATATATTGTAAATTCATATTTAACTAAATAAGGTAGTATTAGTAATCTAAGATTAAAAAAAATTATTTTTCTTACAAATGTCAAATTTTATACAAATGACAATTGTTTTTATAAATGTAAACAATTGTCATACAAAAATAAACATATTATAATTCATAATAAAAAGTATATAAAGATAAACATAGTAATTAACAAATACACAAGATGATTTCATATTTTTTCAATTAGTTTACATAATTCAAATTTTTTGGCCCATAACATTTTACGTCATATACCCTAAATTGTTAATAAGTTATAAGTAATATCATTGATTTTAATTACTAGTTACTTACTTCTCTAATTAATTAATATTCTAATTTTGGTTTTCCCTCCCTCTCTAGTCCCTAGTCATTGACTCATTGCTCCCTCTCTAGTCCCTTTCTAGTCCCTAGTCAATTTTAAGTGTAGGAGACAATTTATATTTGTTTTTGATTTTTGTGTTCTTTAGTTGTTCTCATAATTTTACAAGTGCAATGGGATTTTCCATATGTTTAGCATGTCTTATACACATGAGCAGAACGGAGTAGCTGAAAGGAGAAAGCAAACTTTACTAAAGATTGTTCGATCTATGAAGGCACTTGCAAATTTGCCAACATCCTTTTGGGGAGAAGCACTATTAACTGCTATCTATGTCTTAAATAGAGTGCCTTCAAAGTCGGTTGAGACAACACTGTATGAGGTATGGTCAGGAAAAAACTCCTTGTCTTAACCATTTTAAAATATTGGTATGTGTTGGTCATGTTTTGAATCTTGGTCGTAAGGATAAATTGAAGGTTAAGACTAGTAGGTGTTTTTTCGTTGGGTATTCTGAAAATTCAAAAGGATATAGGTTATATGATCCCAAGGAAAAAGTAATTATTGAAAGTAGATATGTAAAATTCATTGAGGATAGATTTGACTGTGATGAAGATCTAGGTACAAAGTCTCACTTGGAAGAAATTGTGGAAATGTCCTTTTCTGAATCTCCTACTAATGAAGAAGTTTTATAGATATGCGAAGAAGTGCAAGAGATAGAAAACATAGTCAACTTATATCATCTTCAGATTTTTATATATATGCTGGGGAAACTTATGAAAGAATAAGGTTGAATGAAGATACTATTGATCCTGCCACTTAAGAACAAGAACTCATTGATGTGGACTCAGATAAATGGCAGTTGGCAATGGAAGAAGAGATGGACTCCTTGTATAAAAAAAAGGTTTGGAAAATTGTTGATCATCCTGCATCTGTTAAGCCCATTAATTGCAAGTGGATTTATACAATAAAGAGAAGTTCTAAAGGTAAAGTTGAAAGATTCAAGGCTCATCTTGTTGCCAAGGGTTTTACTCAATAGTATGGGATCGATTATGATGAAACGTTCTCTCCAGTGGCACGTATACAGTCTATAGGAACTCTCTTGTGTTTAGTCGCATATTATGACTACGAGTCGTTCCAGATGGATGTTAAAGCTGCTTTCTTAAATGGAGATTTAGATGAGGAAATTTATATGGATTTATTAGCACTGAAAATGAATAGGAAAATCCATTTACGGTTTGAAACAAGCCTTAAGACAGTGTTATATCAGGTTCAATAAAATGGTCAAGGAGTATGGATATACTCAGAATTTAGAAGATCATTGTGTTTATATTTAAATAGTGGGATATCGCATTGCTTTTCTTACTTTATACGTAGATGATATTTTATTAGCTGGGAATGATATTCAAATACTCCAAGGTATAAGTAAACGGTTAATTCAAACGTTTGATATGAAAGACCTTGGAGAAGCTTCTTATATTCTCGGAATTAAAATTCTACGAGATAGGGCTTTGCGAAAATTGAGTTTATCTCAAGAGAAATATATAGATACTCTTCTAGATATGTCCAACTGTATTCAAAGTAAAGTACCTTATGATAGCACTAAAAAGATGAATCAGGTGGATTGTCTTTCTCAACTCAAAGATAAGTTGGACAAACCGAAATATCCATATGTTTCTGCTGTGGGGAGTTTTATGTATGCTCTTATGTGTACAAGACCTGATCTTGCTTATGTTGTTGGGGTTCTTAGCTGGTTTCAGACTAATCCAGGTTTCACTCATTGGGAAAGAGTTATATCTGTAACGAACTAAGTCATATACTTTGACACATCAGGCGGACAAGTTGGAATTAATTGGCTATTGTGACTCAGATTATCAAGGATGCATTGATACCTGCAAGTCTACTTCTTACTTTATCTTTATGTTTGGCGGAGGTGCCATTTCTTGGAAAAGTAAGAAGCAAGATTGTGTAGCGCAATCAACCATGGAAGCAGAATATGTAGCTATAAACTTGGCTACAAGGGAGGCTGTCTATTTTCGCAAATTCTTGCGGAGTCTTCTAGTGAAGGACCGCATGGAGTGAACTATCCCTCTCTTTTGTGACAACGCATCTGCTATTGCTATAACAAAATATATGAAGTGTCACTCCAAGGCTAAGCATATTGAAGTGAAATACCACTTAGCTAATCCACTATCAAAATGTCTTCCCATGACCAGTTTCACTATTAATGTGGGGAACATTGGTTTAATTTGTTTGTAATTATGAGACCAAGTGGGAGAACATTGTTTTGTATGAATTATAGTCTCACAGATTTGTAATGTCATGACATTGTATTTTATATTTCATGGAATGAAATGACAAATTTGAATGAATGCATATGCTTTTGTGTGATTGTATGAGTACTCACGGTGTGCCTTGAGATTCCGCTTTCCTATTAGGTATACACTTGTACGTGTATAGGTAAGGGTCTCAATAGGGAGTGACGGTTGAGTCTCTAAATTGTCCAGGCCAATGGGACTGCGTAAGCACAGTTTCCCTTACGGCTAATACTCATGCTAGTATAGAGCTTTACCTGAGCTCCTCAGGTACTGAGTATGCTATGGATGGTGGAATGCCTTGATGTCTAGCTTTCCTATTAGGTATATACTTGCACATATATACGGAATGGTCTCAATAGGAAGATAGGGTTGGACATCTAAATTGATTCAGGCCAATGGTACTGTTTAGGCACAGTTACCTTAGTGGGTAATACTCGAACTGATACAAAACTTTACCCTAAGTTCAGGTCTGAGTATGCTATGAATGGAGACCACTGAACTTGACAAATATGGATTTGGTTTATTCTCAACCTTATATTTCCAAGATGTACATTGTGTAGGCCCCGGTTAACTACACTTGTAAGTTAAAGTATTTGAGGTGATGCCTACGGTCATGGTATGGTTTTATGAGTGTCAAAGTTGATTTTTCAAGTTTTTTGAAAATCGGAATTTTATAAAAAGGATTTGAAACCAAGTGGGAGTTTGTTTGAAAAATGGTTTCAAATATGGATTTGGGGTCTACTTCTAGATACATTGTCATTGGACGTTCAGTACAGGGAATAATGGCCAGCACATCCCCTTGTAGAGGTAGATTTAATGGGTACATTGACTCTGGGGACACTTTGGGAATAAAGAGTTGTTTCTCTCCCAAGGGTCATTAGTCCCACATTGAATAGAATCATTAGTGCTATACCCATTGGAATCTATAAATCCTCCAAGGTCTTACAAGTGAGGCTACAACTTATGCACACCCAGTCTGGCTGAAGGGAAGCAAGCTAATCACTTGTAAAAACATATTCGAAAAGGTTTGGTTGTGCACTACTTGAACTCAATTACTACTCTAATGCTCCTGTTATCTTTCTTATTTCAATTCAATCATATTTGTACAATGTATATGCAATAGGGATCCTATGGAAAATATTATATGTCTATTTTCATGATGTATTTTGTTATTTATTAGACTTAAATCTTACAGATGCTTGCACCGAGTTTTCACATTGTCATTTCTTCTCAGAGGTCCCCCCTGTTCCAGCTGCTAGTAGGGCTAGAGTCTCAAACTTCCTTTTTCAAGAGTTCTAATTCATTCCACTATCCACTACAATTGATTCATTGTAATGTGTGGGGTAATCCCCATCCCGTTTGTAGACGGTTTTCTTTTTGATTAATTATTGTAGACGATTTTGTCAGATTTTCTTGGCTTTATCCACTAAAAAAAAGAAAATCTAAAGTTTTTAGTATTTTTATTCATTTTATCCCAATGGTGGAAATCCAATTTTAAAATCATCTACGATCTGCTCAATCGAATAGTGGAGGCGAATTTGTTGATTCCTCTCTGAAACAAGCATTTCAAAAGCTGGGATACTTCATTTACTTTCTTGTTCTGGCACTCCTTAACATAACAGAATCCCAAAAGGAAGCACAGACACGTTGTCAAAACAGGGATGACTATGCTCACACAAGCCCTTTTACCAATGTCTTACTGGTTTAATGCACAATGTTTCGTCCTTTCGGTTGTCGCTGCTAACCTGCCTACATCCATTCGGGCTTGCCAAACTCGAATTGAGTAGGCGATCTTTGATGAAAAAAATTTTCCCGGCCTTAAATCTGACTCTCCTTTAGTCCCTTGTGGAGCATTCAGAATTCACCAGGGCAGCCATACCACAAGATCTCCGAGACCCTGGTCTGCCTCCCCAAAATTCACCAGGGCAGCCATTCTTTCCCAATTAGACTCAGTTACAGTCTGCTCAACTTTCTCCAATGAAATCCTGACCTCGGCCTCCTCAACTTTTCTTGAAACGCTTTCTCACGGTTTATCTATCTCACCTGCACAATCACAACCATGTATTACTCGTCCATGCAGGCCAACTCTGTTTCCCGTACATTGATCTGCCACAAACTCTACCACATTTTCCAACACGACTGCTGCACCCTCCTCCCCAGCCGGTATAGAGCTTTCTCACAGAACAATGGCTACCCTTTCCTCTGATCGCTGACCTTCATGCATCCGTTTTCTCCTTCACCCAGATCTGCCCAATCCTCGATGGCCCTTTAGCCGGTCTGCTGCGTCGACAACCAGGTATAAAACTCCTACCTTCTATCTGCCATTAAACACGGCGTCTGGGCGACATTTTGGTCGCTCAAATGCTAGGTCGTCGTCCCAACAAAACTCTACTCTGAGATGATCGTTGACAAACGATTCAATGCCTCTGGACCCCACACGATTTAATGTTCCTCTACGAAATTGGCCATCACACGCCCACTTGCATCATTTGGCACCAGGTCCTGCAACCATTACTGAGAGTCACCGTCGACTGTGTTCAGATACTTCTCCTGGATTAAATCCATCCATGTCGAGCTCGCCTCCAGAAATTACTCATTCACATCACTTGGTAACTCAGACAATTGAAACCGAAAATTATTGATTGAACAAAAGTATCCTTTGTCGATCTGTTTGGTAAGCTCACTCGCACAAATTCCTTCTTAACCCAGTTGCTTCTCCCAAGCTATCAAAGATCCTCAATGGAGGACTACTATCACAAAGAAATTTTAATCTCCTCCCAAAAATCAAACATGGGATCTTGCCCCTCCCAACAACTATGGATGTAATTGTTTGTAAATGGATATATCATATTTTTCAACGATGGGACGAAATCATTGAACGCTATAAAGCCCGGCTATTCGCAAATGGTTTTCAACAGCAACCTGATCGTGGCTTTGATCACACGTTCAGCCCAGCGGTTCGGCTCGTCAGCATTCGTCTAATATTAACTATTGCAATCTCTCTACACTTCGTCAATTAGATGTCAAAAATGTCTCTTCACGGCGATCTCTATGAGACAATCTCGTTTTCTACAGATGCAGAAATTGACAAACCCCAACCTTTTATTGCTTTGTGGAAGAAAGGTCAGGTGAACGGGACAAGGGAAAAACTAGGTAGAGAGAGAACACTAGTAGAAAAATGGGCTGACCCGACGGTCTATGTTTAAACCCGTTTTTTTTTATAAGCATAGACATCGGTCCGGTCTGACCCAGTTGGTCCGGGTAGCGTAACAGGAAAACTCGTCGTGGGAATTTCTATACACGACGGGTTTGGTTAACCATCGAGTGAAACCATTCACTCGAGGGTCTGTCCGTCGTGTGCTTTTTTTCTGAACCGACGATGGTTCTGGCCCGTCGTGCCAATTGACCTACCCTCTTAATCGGAAAACGTTTTGGTGATCCTAAATCACTGTGCGAGTAAAACCTTTTTTACTCTTCTCTCCCCGTGCGTAATCTCTGTTCACCCTCTTTGCTGAAGGCTGATTCCGACGGCAAACCCCAGATTCTGACGGAAAACGGTGCGACCCACTTGTGGAACAGCTCCAGTTTGTGTCCAGAACTAGTTACGTTCTTCCAAGGTAAAAAAATTTCATCTTAGCTAGGTTTTGGCGGGTTCGTTCTTCGATTTCTACTTTTTCCTCTCCTCTATTTTTCTTTCTTCACCGTCCCCGACTCTTGCTATCTTGTGAACTCTCTTCCTCCCTCTCTCTCCGCCATTTTACATCATTGATTTATCTGGAAATCTGCCCGTACAAATGTATGTACCAGTCGAACCTCTAAAATTCATTTAAAATTTAAAGTAGGTTTTAATTTCTGATTGTTTCGTTTCGGTGCATCAAATTTTCTTCATAGTAACTCAAATTAAAGCTTGCCTAATCAAATTACAGTTAACTATTTCATTGGAAAAACCGTTGGATTGTCAGGGCTTACACTGAAATTTTTGTGCTCGAGGATTTTTGAATTCAGAGTAAAGTTTTATTTTTGATTTTCTTTTATTTAGATCTAGAACAATTTCCCTTCAGGATTTTGAGTTGTATTTGATAGTTTTTATGTTTAGTTCAATGAACTTTGAGACTTGATATCGGATAGTGAGTATACATAGTAGCTTTAGTTTCTACGACAAAGCTATGCCTTTGTTTTTTACGTGCTTACTGTGGATTTTGGTTTATATCTAACTCAGTGTGAGTTCAATCAAACTTGTAATACGGGCCTTTCCTCATGATGTCTAGTAAAATAGAAGATATATTTTTGCTTAATTCATTGGGTGGGATTAAACGCTTGTCATAATACAAATGTTGACTGGTATGGGTGTGCGTAGTTGACGAGGTCTATATTTGGTTGCGTGCTTGACGTACAAGGTACATCTTGTATTGTAGGCTACGACCTATGTACATATTTCTGCTTATAGATGTGGGTCGGTGAATTTTATTGTAGGACTAACCAATAGGAAGCATGAATTAGATGTAACTGATGAGTTGAAAATCCCTTTAATGATCATAGACTGGTAACGGTTGCAGTTGTCGTGGACAGAATCTTAGTATACTTGATTTGGCTATTTGTTTGTTTTTGTTTTTGCTTAATTCCCACACTAATTTTAGTCAGCAAATGGTTATACTTGAATGGGAGGAAGCACTAGAGTGACGTATTGCTAATTCAGAAACACCTTGAATTATCACCCAAGTTTGCAGCCCACTGGTTCAAGTGCTTGATCCCCTTTAACATAGGTTATGTAGCAATGTTAGAATGTTAAAGATCTAAGGGCTTAGGAGACTCCCTGGTTGGGTAGTCTATCAACTTCAGTATTAGCTGATCTAGGCACTTTTTTTCCTAGTCCCCCTACGATATTTGGCGATGTCTTCAATTTTCAAAATAGAGATTTGAGTCCAGGTGGTTTGATCTGTTTGCTGCCCCATCTAATGTCTACATCAGAGTCTCCGTCAATGAGTATGGGGGCTGCTGAATTGCCATATGAAAGGTCGAAGCCTTTCAAGGAATGCCATTATTTCATCCCTACGAAAGGTGCAATACCGAGCAGGGCTTGAGTTGGTCATGCGAATCTGGGCTTGAGTTGGTCATGCGAATCTGGGCTTCAGTTGGTCATGAGTATCTGGGCAGCAAGGCTTGTCGAGAGAATTTTCTATTATTTCCCCTCCTGGAGTTGTAAATTCTGGTCTCTGCATCGGCTGCATAAAATATTTGACTAGTAGAGGAGTGTGGCTATTTTATCTTACCAATTAGCTATATGTACTGATGCACCCACATTAATATTTGTTTAGTTTAAATAAGTTTAGTTCCCAGAAATCAAGTTGCTGATATTCACATTATATACATGTGCTTAATGATGCTTATCACCAATTGCCAACCGCTGTGAATGAAATACTCATCATTCACTTCATGTCTTCGGTAGTCGCTCTTTGAAAATTCCCATCGAGATGGAATATTTTAGTGACAAGAAATGGATGTACGAGTATAGAACCAAGCCTGCTCGATGCCATCCGGACTTCGTGGGTGGAATCGATTACTTCATCGAGTATGTTAAACAACAACTTGGGCTTGAAGGAAGCAGTCCAATGGAGTGTCCATGTACCAAATGTGAGAACAAACATTTCTTTGTGTGCGAGACCATCAAGTTCTATATAATATTAGAAGGATTTGCCCCACTTTACAACACGTGGTACTACCATAGGGAGCGACCAGAAAATGAACGAGATGTCCAGTTGGAGACGAGACATGGTCAACAAATGAGAATGATGTTAAATAATGCTTTTATGCAAGAAGTTGAAGATGAAAGGATGAATCCTGTACGTGATATCATGGAATTGTGTAGATTTGAATAGTTACTGGATAAGGCGAAGAAATTTCTATATGTTGGGTGTGAGAAATATTCTACGTTGTCCATTATGGTGCACGTATTTCAATTGAAGTGTTTGAACAAATGGACAAACAAGTCATTTTCGGATGTGATTTCACTTATTAAGGACGCTCTTCCTATAGACAACACTCTCCCACAGAATTGGTATGAGTCAAAGAAATTGATGGCTGACTTGGGGATAGATTATGTGAAACTTCATGCCTGCCCAAATGATTTTGTGTTATTCAGGAATGAATACAAGGATTTGCATAGTTGCCCAAGTTGTGGTTGGTCAAGATGGCCAGATAAAAAAAAACCAGGACAAGGGAAAACTTGCAAGCCAGCTAAAGTCCTCCAACATTTTCCTTTGATACCGAGGTTGTAGAGGATGTTTATGTCAAGGAAAACTGCAGAATTGATGACATGGCATGGAACTACACTTGCAACCTAAGAAGGGAAGATGACACACCCAAGGGATTCTGTTGCATGGAGGCACCTCAACTCTTCACACCCGAATTTCAGTTTTGATCCACGAAACGTTCGACTCGGTCTTGCGAACGACGGTTTTAGTCCATTTAAAATTGGGATTGGGTCTTGCCGCAGTACATGGCCCGTAATTGTCACTGTATACAACCTGCCTCCTTGGTTGGCAATGAAACAGAGTTATTTGATTATGAGTCTTCTCATTGATGGACCCAAATCCCCAGGTAATGATATCGAAGTATATTTGCAGCCCTTGATCGATGAGTTGATGGTATTGTGGGAATTGGGTGCCGCGACTTATGATGCGCATACCTGGTCTTCTTTTCAAATGCGTGCAACAGTAATGTGGACCATATCAGACTTCCCTGTATATGGGATATTATTTGGTTGGAATACAAAGGGGTACAAAGCTTCAAAAAAATTTTCCTCTGGCATTTTTCGATGTTATGATCCACCTGACGCTTCATTTACCCACTGAGGCAATATTAGCAGGGCCGGTCCAGTATAGGTGGATGTACCCAATCAAGCGGTATTTGTTGACATTGAAGAATTATGCACGGAATAAGAACCGGCAAGAGGGATCTATTGCTGAAGGATATTTAATGGAGGAAGCAACTACTTTTTGTGCCCGATATGTTGAGGGAATATAGACAAAGTTGACGAGACCAGTATGATACGATGAAGGTCCTTTGGGGGCGGGCCGCTCTTATTTCCTTAGTAGTGATAAGAATGTGTTAATATAATTTAGTTTGAATTGCGTTTAGGAAACTCAAAGATTACTTGAGACAGCTGCATCCTCGTTGGACTGAACACAAAATACAGACCGAGCAGCACAACCAGTTTGTGCAGTGGTTTCAAACAAACGTAAGTTAGCCTTTGTACACTTACTCTATCATATTTCACCACCTTTAACGTCATACTGTGACTTTAATTGTGTAATATAGGTGAGAAATCTGTCAGCTGATCAGGAAGAAGATGTCCATATATTAATGTCCCTTGCGCGCTGCCTCGATCGTGAAGCTAAGTCATACAATGGGTTCTTTCATAATGGATACAAATTTGAGACAGATTCCGTTGACCTTTCACGGATTTCTCAAAACAGTGGCATCGCAACAGTAGGAGAAGGGGAAGACATTTTTTATGAGGTCCTACAATCCATTCTAGAGGTGTACATGGGAACATGGACACCCATCTGCTTGTTTAAGTGTCTCTAGTATGACACAAAGGAGGGTACTGGTCGTGTGTTAGATGAATTCGATTTCCCATTAATTAATACGACGAGGCGAAGTATTTTATTGTAAAGACCCTATTGACCCAAATTGGAGTGCCATCTGTCATTGGAAACCAAGGGCCACTTATCTCCCTATCCCCAGTGGGTAATGTGCCTTCAAGTGCAGAAGACGATGAAACATTGTTGTTGGCACAAGATCTAAGGGTGGGACAGACGGTTGTGTACAACACGGAAGATGAGGATTTGTGGGTGCGTACAGAACTTGGTCCAGGCGTAAGGGTTGATGTGGCTGATTTGGATGTAACTTAATGTATGTTAGGTTATTTTTTCTGGTATCCATGTTTAGTGTAACTGTACATTTCGGATATGTATTGTAATAAATATAACAACATCTGAAATTGTATTTTGTAGGAGATACAAAATGAAGGGCAAACAACCAATCAAGACTCCTATGAGTCAATACGTTCGTTTGGACTAGGAATGTAATCATTTCTTGGCATAAGACTGATTTTACAATTTAATTTTCTGTAATTGAATCAACTTAATTTTTGTGTACCTTAAATATGTAGTAGATTAAAAGAAGCAACTAGGAATGTAAGATTATAAGGGTGATATCCCTTTTCTTCTTCTCATTATTCTTCATCTTTGTTGTCATCAATATTGTTATTATCTTCATCTTCTTTCAGAGAGGTTGATGGTTTTGGGGAAATGAGAAGGATATCTGCAAAACTCCCTCTAAATTTTGAAATGACAAGGTGGCTGTTGTTAGAGTTTGAAAATGAATATACGGTACTAACCCATTACATTTTGGTGCAGTACTATTTAAAAGCAAAATTTCATTTCAACAAGAATCAATTTGCTGATCAGTTATTGATTGCCAAGAGTACATGGACTACATCCCAGGGACTTATTATATTATTTGGCCAACTTTCTTTTCTCAAATTCATCTGCTTCTATCATTTTTTGAGACTTTTATTTTTCTTTTTTAACATAATTTCCGTTGACAATCTTACTGGGGTCTAGTTTTGGTATTCATTAGATATGAAAACTTTCTTGCAGCTGCTTCTTATGCCCTTATTGGCACCCATTTTTGGGGAAGTGACACTGCTGACCGTAGGGTTGTGTGCAAGCTGGTTGCATGCGAGTAGTAAATTCTCTGACTTGAATGTTTAAGTCATTTTGATGCAAAAAGAAGTTTCTACTTCATAGTTTTAGTTTTAAATGCAGGAAAGTGATTGCTTATTTGTTAACATTCAGCTCATTAATGCTGCAGGTATTTCTCTATGGCATAGAGTGGTCCTTCTAGGTATTCCCTGTGACAGCAGAACCTTTGTCACTTCAATCCTCTCAGTTGTACTACTAATTAAATTTTGAGGGATAACTAATCCTGCTAAAGATATTTAACTACTGAACTCTGGCTAACCATATCGTTTCTTGAGACTGTTATTAATACTGAATTTGATTTCATTTTGTTTTCTACTCTATGCATTTTGGTCTCTGATTATGTTGTTACCTTTTGGGTTTTTCAGTGTCATTCTTCGAGGCTAGGACTGCTCAATGGTCTGCTGCCTTATTAACTTGTTCATCAGGAGGTTTGCCAATAAATTATTGCCCTGTTTGAATGACTAATACTTACAATTTAATCAGTATATGTTATTTGGAGAGGTTCGCGAAATTTATATTTCCTGTCATAACTTGGAAATGAGAATTACTTGTGATAGAATTAGCGATTGAATTGGTGCCTTCTGACTTTGTTACTGGGCGCTTGCAACTTCTGGGTTTGGTGGAAAGTTTGAAAGCAATAACAACAGATTCAATCACTTCTGAGTGCATATTGTTACTCAGAAGGGAAAATTGAGCTGATGGGCAACAGTTGTGCAATTTTGCCACCTTCGTACCTTCTGAAGAGGATGCTCCACTTCAGGTAACTCTTTAAAGTTTCAAATAAGAAAAACAGATTCTGACTTTGGGAATCCAATGGTGCAGAATCTCTTCTCCGTTATGTACACACTATGGAAATTATTAATTGCACTTTTTTATATGGTGATAGAGAGCAGAGTGGATCAAATACTTGGGTGCTTTCATGAACCGTGAAGTAAGAGCTAACCAAGTTTTTTGACACAGTTAAGTAAATCAAACAAAACACTGTAGATCTCCATATTTCCTATTTCATTGATTCTGACTTTCTTGTTGTCTCTCAGGTGAAGGGAAACTATATGTACTTGATGAACTCAGCTGCAAACAGGACAACCTCATATAAGTCTGTTGTGGCATGGCTTCAATACAACGAGGTCACTCTATTCTCATATTTGATTTCTGTAGCGTACTTCCATTATAGCATATACACGTAAGAAAGAGATGATGTAGAGAATTATGCTGAAATGTAATCTCTGAACTCTATTATAGGCTGACTGGTCTTTCAAAGAAGATGGTTACAAATTAAAGGTATATTTGAAGAAAGCCATGTTCAAGTCATTTTATTTATGTTGAAAGCCTTGTTATGCTGAAACAGGCTTGGGTCAATTAAATGTTTATGCTGAAGCGCATTGTAAATGTACATTATACATATATATAAAAGACCTTTCACTACTTTGCATTTTTTGAGTCATTTAAATTTGAGATGTGTTAGTTGTGGTGGAACTAAGATAACTCAGTGTGATATATATGTAAATGAGGATTTTGTTGATATCAGGTTGATAGCAGCTATAGTCTTTTAAATGAGCAAAATCAGATCACAAAAAAAAATTTTAAAAAACGAAAAACCACTTTACCGACGGTCATATTTTGTCGGGCCCAATAACACCATATAATGGGCCGACAGTATATCACCCTCGGGCCAAAAAACAAAGCCATCAAAAAGGGGCGACGGATATATGTCGTCGCCCTAAAGACCAAAGTTGACGAGAAACATCCGTCGTGAGAAAAAGTCAATAGACAACGGTCATATTCCGTCGGCCCAATTCAGAATGAACAAGGGCCGACGGTATATGACCGTCGGGCCAACTTAACTTAGCAATTGAAAAGGGCCGACGGTATATTACCATCGGGCCCACAAACAAATGCCTTCGAAAAGGGACGACGGATATACGCCATCGCCCTAAAAACCAAAGTCGCCGAGAAACAGCCGTCGAAAGAAAAAACAAATCGACGACAGTTTATAACCGTAGGGACAACTTAACTTAGCAATAGAAAAGGGACGATGGTTAACTTTCGTCGGGCCAACTTAACGTAGCAATAGAAAAGGGACAACGGTTAACTTTCGTGGGGCCCAATATCTAAGTGCAAAAGAATTTGCCCAACGGGTTTATAACGTCGGGCTAGATTCTTCTGTGGATGGGAACAGATCGTCGTGACTAGATTAACTTGAACGACGGTTATATTTCGTCGGGCCCAATTTTTTTAAAATAATCAAATAAGCCGACGGTAATTTTACGTCGGGCAAATTAGAATGTTGCCCGACGGTTTTATCCCATCGGGCTCAAGTTTTTAACTCGACGAGGTTAACCCGTCAAGCGTTACAACTAGAGTCCATGAGTCTTTGTCACGACGGTTATTTCCCGTTGGGATATGAACGTTTATGTCGACGATTAACAACCGTCGGGCTATACATTATTTTCCGACGATAAATCACCGTCGAGCGTAATCTTTTATGTCGACGGCATAAAGCCGTCGGGATTGAGATTGTGTACAGTGTTTTTAACGACCGCCGTGATCGCTTTTAGTTAGCGCCGACAGTCATTTGTTGTTGTGAAGTTTTTTGCATGCCTGATGGTTATGTACCGTCATGCAAAGGTTGGTAATGAGCCGACAGTCGTTTCGCGTCGGGAAATTCTGACCCGACGGGTTGGGCGGTTTAGCCGACGGTGTTTCATCACCATGCAAACCAAATTTTCTACTTGTGTAAGGAATGTTTCTTTCAATTTCGTTTACGTCTGGCTTCTAAAAATGTAGCAAGGTTTTTTTGTTAAAAAAAAAGCTCAATTGATTATATGTAGGTTAATGAAAATGCTGCTGAGTGAGTTGAGGCGAGACAGTGATTTGTAGTGTGGATGTTAGGAGCAAAGTTTTTGAAATGGATAGTCAAACCTGAAATGCCAAAGATCGAAATTGGTATTCTCTGCAGGGATACATTATTTGGAAGCGGAGAGTTGATAATGAATATCCTTAATTGGTGCTTATGTATTATCCTGAGGGTCCACAAATCCAGGATATATAGTCCATTAGGATTAAAAACAATGTCTAATTCTTAGTACACGAGATGAGAAGCCAAATAGAAGTTTATTAGAGGTTTCTAGAACCAAAAGAGTGGTGCAGTTTGCGGTTGCAGCAAACTGAATAATGTTTCTTAGTAATAATCAGGGGTAATTTTGTGACTGGTGCTTGAGTCCAAGAATCAATTTTAAATGTGTGTGTGTGTGTGTGTGTGTGTGTGTGTGTGTGTGTGTGTGAGAGAGAGAGAGAGAGAGAGAGTACAAAGAACATCAGATAAATTGATACCAGAATTTGTACAAACTGAACCAAAATGTGCAACAAGAAATTTGTAACTATCAATTGTATAAATAGGTGAAGAAGAGAGCAGAGGAAGAGAGAAGAAGAAGACAGAAGAATAAGAGAGAAGAAGAAGAGAGAAGAAGAAGAGAGAAGAAGAAGAGCGAAGAAGAAGAGAGAAGAAGAAGAGAGAAGAAGAAGAGAGTAGAAGAAGAGTTAGAATTAAAATAGAAGAATCACATGTCAAATGATTTGACGCATCAGAATGAGTCAATGATCCAAGAACTCTAACCTGAATGAGTAGACAAGGTGGAAACTAAGGAAGTACTTTGACAAAGGCCAGCAAGAACATTATTAATCATATCCTGGATATCTACAATGGTCAATATAGAAGGAGTCTAATTTGCACTATATGAAAAATCAATAGACACAAAAACTGCAATAGTATGTCATGCATAATTACTTTCCTACGTCTTTTGTTTTTGCTTGACTAGACAAAAATATTTCATATGCCCAAATTTCATACAATAATTGCACTGCATACGTGTCATATCACTAGAAGTCATAGTAATAGGTCTTTAGACAGATGATCGACCCTTTTCTCTAATCGTTCGCAATAAAAAACCAATTAGAAATTGAAAAGGTCGTGTTCTGGTATGCTCCAATGTTGTCTAGTCTGGTTCGTTTTGATATGGTTTTGACCAGTATGATCTGGTCTAGTCCGGTCAGGTGTGGTATGGTCTATTCTAATATTGTTTGATCTGGTCCGGTCTGATCTTATCTAGTTTGATCAAATCTGGTATAATGTAATCTGGTTTCATCTAATCTGGTATGATCGAATTTGGTATGATCTAATCTGGTATGATCTAATCTGGTTTGGTCAAATCTGGTTTGATCTAATTTGATCTGATCTAACTTGGTCTGATTGAATCTCGTCTGATCTAATTATATCCAATCCAATCTGGTCTGGTCTGGTCCGGTTTGCTTGTGACAAAAAATTGGAAGACGAATTGGACGATGAACACCCTTTTCCCTTCCATTGTATAGACTGTCAAAAAGTCAAAGATTACGAAGGCAAAACAAAGGTTCCACAGAGTGCATTCGGTGACCGAACGACAGTAGCGACGGTCCGCAACAAAGGACAAAGGTCTCAGGATGGCGGCGGTGATGATGACAAACAACTCGGACGTGGACAAAAACATAAAACCCCTTCAGCCAACAACATCAAAGCCCGAAAGAACAGAAAAAATGGATGTTCAAGCTAGATGGATAAATCAACAATGTGCAACAGACTTGACGCGGAATGTGGTATCGGAAAAGACTACGGGAAGAGAGGAACAAAATAATTACTCATTTTATCAAAAACCAAACCTGAAATCCAGAGACAAATCGCCAAAATCTCCTTCAATCTGAAGATTCAGGCAAGAGACAAAGGCTACCAACGTATTTCTGAGCCGAGCGGTAAAGAAATTGGCTTGAAACAACGTCTGAAACCCTAGGAAACACAAAGTCGAATCCCTAACCGAATGAAGACGATGTCATGTCATAATGCCGAGTTAGAATGGAGTTACGACGATCCAAGACGAGTCAAGTCATGTTCGGACGAGTCAACAAGACTTTTACTGAGTTAAGGCCGAGTTAGGTTCTGATACCACGTCAACATATATAAAACTGATCTAAAACGAGTTAACTTTTATTAATAATTCAATTGTATTGAAATACAACCATAGCACATGAGAAAATGACGAAGATAGACCTAAAAAGTAAAAAGTCAAAAAGTCATAATATTGCATATTCTAACACCCAATAGTGATAGGGTTGCCACACATGTAACATAGTACATCCTTCCTGAATTGGATGCAGGTAAACGTAGAGTAATGCTATGCACACCCACGATGGTACACATGTCGGCTACCCCTCTGATGTGGGTGCATAGTTGGCACCTCGATTTATGGACTTGAAATTAATAAGAAAGTGCTAGCTATTCACACATGTTAGAGGGGTAGCCGAAATGTGTAGGGCATAACATTACTTGGGGAACATATGGATTGTTGAGAGCATCTTTTTTTGTTGAGTATCTGAGGATTTTCCACATCCCACAAATGGTTGGCAAGAGGAGCCATGAGTGGAGCGCTCTTGTTATACCTGTTGAGGAGTAGATCTGGCAACAACGTAGATTTGGCAACAGCTTATTGGGCCTCAAAAGGGGTAGCTTATTGATGTCATTGCTGAAAGTCATGGATCATGGCTGAGAGGTGGAGTAGCTGGTTGTGAATCCATTACAGCCATTGCGGGATCGAATTTTGAGCCAATTTCCGAGATGGTGCAGAATTAAATTGTCATTGTTGACAGCTATCTGGCACTAGCCAGGGTAATAGAGAGCTTTGGCATGTGTGAGGTACTTGTGGACAGATTTATTGTCACACTCCAATTTGTGGAGCTATGTTTTTTGAGTTATTGATTTTGGAACAGGTCACTATCTTGTAAATTTCTTCTTAGAGTTGTCCACACATCATGTGTATATTGTTTGTCAACCATATGAGCTAAAAATGTATAGGAGAGAGATTGAAGCAACCATTTGACGACCATTTGATCAAGGTGTCTCCATTTTGCAATGGTGTCAGGTGAAGATTCTGGTTGAGGAATTTCGGAGCATAGGAAAAATCCACTTTCTCCAAAGGAGACACAATTTGATGAGAAGAATAACATTTTTCAGATGGTTGACTTTGTGAGAATAGAAATTTTCTCTCATTGTATTGATTTGTGAGCACTGATAGTTATATACTAAAGCTAAGATACAGGGGCAAAGTCTATGGATCCAAGAGAAATCCGTTCTAAAGACCCATTACATGAATGACCCATTGAATGCTTGGAATGACGTAAATGCTTAACACTATGCAGACTTCAAGCAGCATCCATTTAAATATGTATGGGAAATATGCTTTGCAACATTACCAAATCTTAAAAAATCATATGAAATTATGAATCAACGTTCTGACTCAGGCTTTATTTATGTGATTCTGGGAATAATTGCCCACCACAAGCTAAAAACCAGACCTCCTTGAAGCTGTCATCCACCGACCCAAGAAATATAGTCACCCCATTCTTTGAAAGTACAGCCTGCCGAATAATTCTATGAAGAAGCTAATTTGCCACTTCTTCTGGTTCCAACCTCTGTGCTTCCTTTGCTCTTAAAGGATAGCGATTAGTTACTACAACGTTCACAAAAAAATGGCTTTCAGGGACTCATTCCTGAAACCCCAACAAAGACGACACCCGCCTGTTTCATCATTGATGCCCAATGAATCCAAAGGCTGTTAAATGCTGAAGAAGAAGAAAAGCGATGGGAAAAGTGTTCAATATACAGAGTACCTTCACATCTTGTGCACAAGAACGAAAATGTTTACAAGCCGAAGCTGGTCTCGATAGGCCCATATCACCACGGAGAAGAATATTTGAAGCCAATGGAAGAGCACAAGCATAGAGCTTTATTTCGGTTCCTCAGAATATCAAACAAAACCATTGATGACTTCAAGACAGCTTTGAAGAGTATTGTGGATCTATTGATGGATTCATATGAGGAATTGCATGACTAATGGGTCAGAGACGAAGATAAAGGTTTGGAGTTAATGATACTCGATGGCTGCTTCCTTGTGGAAATCTTGAGAGTGTTCACCATTGATTAAGTCCCTGGGCTACAGTCCCAGTGATTCAATCTTTGCTGACTAAGGAAGATCAACTGTCCCCAACACTTCAGTGAGGGAATTCCTCGTGTTTGAAAGTACTGGCTGTTGAAAACAGAACAAGAGAAGACCCGGTGAGCTTCTCTTTAATATTGAAATTTCAATCTTATTAACATCGAACTATGTCTATATATCAGCAGCAATAATTAGTCACTAGGAAACAATAAAGTGATCTGAAACCAGAAAGTTTTCTTCTTTTCTCTTTTACTTTTTCTTTTTTTTTTACCATGAGAAAGAAAAACATAGGTGTCAGGAATTATTGTAACAGGATGCTTTAAGTCAAAACACCAGATGAAGCATTTCTTGATAGTCTTCACCATCCATTTCATCATTTTGACAAACAGGATATATACAAGGAGTCACTTCCTTCAATGGTTGGGGAGGAGTTGAGACCAGAGGGGAATAATCCATCATCCAAGCTGCACATAGTGGATCTTCAGCGAAGCAGAAGAGCTGGAAAACCCTCTTCCAGGTGTTTGCTAGAATTCAAAAACCCGGGGATCGAAAATGCAACCTCATGCAACGAGGCAGGAATCATGTTCAAGATATACAAAAATAATTTCTTTTCAGACATTAAGCAAGAGAACAACATGCTTCACCTCCCTGTGTTCAACCTGTTTGCATTCACCGAGACGATCTGGTTCAACGTCTGGGCCTTTGAATGCCTTCACACCGGTCTGACCCATGACATGAGCACCTATATTTGCCTCATGGCTCTTCTCCTCCAGTCCACCGAGGACGTCCAAATGCTCAAGTCTTGTGGGCTCCTCTCTGTAACAACCTTCAGAAACAAAGATGAGATTGTACAACTGTTCAAGGCCCTATATAGCAACATCGATTTCCATTTGCGCGGAGATCTTCTCCATGTGATTGTGGGACTCAATGCTTATCACCGAAAGAGCACCAAGAAATGGAGAAGGCGTGTCCGGGAGTGGAGATTGAACCTGCAGAACACTTATTTCAAGAGCCCCTGGACGGTTCTTTCCTTGGATGCAGCAGCTCTCCTAATAGCTCTCACCATTTCGCAGACAGTCTTCACTACCCTCTAATATTACAAAACCCATGGCTGATGGCTGATTCAATTTAAGTTCTTTCATAGCCGAGACAGATATTGATTCAGTGACTTTTCATTATGGGATTAAAAAATTTATGCGATATGAAATCATTCTTGTATCCTATTTTTTCTAAGAATTGATTAAAATTTGTTACTTACCATCACTACTTGATGTCATATAGTTGGATTGGTACGTGAATTTCATGGGCTATTCCCGTAAGACTGAATTTAGGAAGGTTACGGCAGCATTTGTTTAAGCATTTGGTAAAGGACTCTAAGAGATAACTCTTTCGAAGAGTCCTTTTCGGAAAAATTAGTTTTATAGCTTTTTCAAAGCATTGAAATCGCTTCTTTAAAAGAGATTGTTTTATCTAAAAACAAGTATATCCAAAGGTCTTTCATTCAATAGCAGCTTTTAACCCTGAAAACTCTTTAGCCAAACACACACCCAAATTAAATTTTGGGGCTCATCAATGAAACTTAACCAACATATTCTATTTTCAATGATCTACTGTTTCAATCACGCATAAACATTGGGTCAAGTTCAAAATAAGTATTTGATTCATCTAATTAACCCAGGGATTTAGTATAACCATCTAAGTATAATAATTATAGTGACTTAAGTAATTTTACATTAAATTGTTCAATGATGGATAATTTGCCCTCTATCGTTTTTACTCAAGCATGCTAACTCTTACCAATGCACCATATATTTATTTCTTCTTTCATCAGAGACAAACGGGTAACTCTTACCTTCAAAAAATCACAATAATTAGGAATACTGCATGCGTGCATATTACACTTCTCCCTTTGCCCGGACGTACTACATAATCTTACCTATCTACATAGGCTGCAAATGAACTTTAGCAATGAGCAATGGCTGCACCAACCGAGCTTTCCTGTTCATCAACACCACTCGCTTTTCCTGGCCTAATTAGCACATGTTATCCTCTGACTGACATAATTAATTCCTTTACATGCAGTATGACTTGAGCAGATCTTGCCACCCAAATGTTTCTAGTGCTCTTTCAAAGCATTGAAATCTCCCTTTTGACTAAAAACAAGTATATACAAAGGTCTTTCATTCAATAGGAGCTTTTAACCCCCAAAAAACATAGCTGGACACTTCAGCTCACAATCAAATGTAACTGTTATCCTCAACAAAGATCTTCGCTGCCCAATGTCTCTAATATTTCATGTTCAATTTCAAAACCAGATATACTTTTGTAAACAACATATCTTATGGTTGTAACAGATCTGTATTATTTATTCTGTATATAGTGTACTTCATTCAACAATAGAAACTCACAGATTGTATTTTCAAAGATCTACTCTTATACAGTATCAGCAGACCATCCTTGGAAAAGTATGAATTCTTCTTTGTCTCCAGTCTTACCTACTTCTACTCCACCTTCTGTTCACAACAATACTTTCCATCTTGGTCCCTCATATGGAAGCTTCACTCTTACCATTACCATCATCAACAACCATGTCTTCCTCAAACTTGCTCACACAAATTACTTATTGTGGTGATCTCAATTCCTGCAAGTCTTTCACAGTCAAACTGTAATGGGGATCTCAATTCCCACCTTGTAAATTTGTCCTTTGCATCTAACCCAGCTTAAAAGCCTACTTTTGAATTGACGAAACTATCCAAAGCTGGATTCCATCGATTCTAACTCCTGCTTCACTTGGCCAGATGTTTGGTCTAACAACTGCTCACAACATGCGGCAAGGCTTGGAGCACACCTATTCCTCCAATCTGCAGCATGAATCCTCCACCCTTGTCTTGAGTTACAAATCTCAAATAGGCAACACTGACCGTATCCAAATACTTAGAAAATCAAAAACATTGGCCTACAGTTCAGCTACTGTCGAGATGCCCATTGACTAGGAAGATCTAGTCTCCTACATTCTCAATGGTCTTGGCTCTGAATATGAGCCTTTCATCATGTCTGGTACTGCTAGATTAGACCCAATTCTCCTCGAGGAACTTTAGAATTTAATCCACACCCAAGAACATGGGGTTGCCTTCATAAACCAAATAGGCGGCCTCACACTATCCACAACAGCTCCATATGTAAATGTTGCAATGCGCAACAATACCATAGGCCGAGGTGGCGGATGATCCGCTAACAGAGGACAAGACTAAGGCAAAGGATGCACAAGTAATTCTATCGCTTCCACGTAGACTCTCATCTGAGATATGATCACAGGTTTGATCAGATGTTTTTCAGCCCACACTAGCACCCGCTATCAAATTCTAGAGCATCAAATTATTTCAATGGTGATCCATCTATTCTTGTAGACCAAACTATTGTTCAAGGTGACGAACAAGTCACCCTAGGTAATGGAAACAAAACCCCCAATAAATATAAAGGCTTTGCTCACTGCACTACTTCTCACTTAGCAACGTTTATTATATTATTTATCTCATAAAAAATCTTGTGTCTGTTTCACTTTCACAAAACATAATGACACATATTTTGAGTTTCATCCTAATACCTTTTTCGTTAAGGATCGACGAATGGGACAAGTTCTTCATTAGGAATCTCCTTCACCACATTGCTTGGTGGCTGCCAAAGATCTTTCCTCTATATGACATGCAAGATTAGGGCATCCATCCTCAGCCGTTACGAAATCTATTTTACATTCATTTCCTTTCGTTTCTCAAGAATAAAAAATATGTTTTATGTGAGAATTGTCATAGGGCTAAGTCTCATGCACTTTTATTTGTTCGAAATAAATTCCTTGCCACCAGCCCTCTACATTATCACTTGATATTTGAGGACATGCTCCTATTATCTCGTATGCCTAAGCCCATTTAAATATTAGGGATTTAATGTCTCCATTTTGTAATAGGAGGGCTTTTTGTACTTTTCTTGTTTCATTCTTTGGTTTTTTTATGTCCATTTTTCTCCACCCATTGTGATTCTTTGGGAGTGTGGCAATGTTCATTGAAGTTGTTTGTTGCAGAAACCTTGTAAGATGATAATTATTGCACATTAATTTTTCAGTACCCATTTCTTTAAATCGAAATGAAGGACTGGTCCGTCTTCACTATCTCTCTTCACTTCACCTTATTTCTTCTTCTTGATATCTTTTGTATATGTTGCAAATAGAGGAAAGTTTTACAGCAACTCTGCTTTTACCACTACTGGTATCAGAGCTCGTGTTGGATGTCTGTTTTTGCTATGAGATTTAGATTTTATATTATGCACTTGATAGTATTTTGAATTGTGATGTTGCCGGGAGTTAAACTTTGGAGAGAAGTTTTTTTTTTGTGTGTGAACCCTGAAATATTTGGTGGAGGAAATATGGTGGTCAAATTCGTTTTTGTTTTGGAAGATTTTATTTGATCATTTATGTATGAAAAAGAAATTAACCAAGCACATACTTTATACTTCACGTATATGAGACGTTATGTCTCTTTATGACCATTTAGTTATCTTCAAAGAAATTATTTCAGATTTAGAAGCATTGCTGGTTAAGATGAGGAGGATTTGAGATTGGTTTTATTATGTTCTTTACTTTCATCTTTTACTTCCTTCAGAGTACTATTTTATATAGTCGTGACACTTTAATTTTCAATGAAGTTTATGATGATTTGTTCTCTAAGGAGAAAATGAGAAAGCTGGTAGTTGGATCTGAGGCTCAGCTTTGGGGCCTTGTTGTTAGGGGTAGAACAAATGATAGAAATTGTGTAGGTGATTCCAAATGCAAATCAAAATCTATTTATGGGGACAAGGTCTGTAATTGTTGTACCAATAAAGGACACATTAAGTTTGATTGCTATAAATTGAAAAATAAAAAATAGAACGAAGAAAGTTGCAACTCTTTAGAATGGTAAGCACATAGAGAACTTTCGTAAGGCCAGTGTGGTTGAAAATGATTCTAGTTATGGTAAGATTCTTACTGGTGTCTAACAGTGATTCTAAATGTTGTGATGATTAGATTGTATTTCTGGTTCTCATTTCATATGCGTCTAAATATAGATTATTTTTCACTATATGAATTTGTTTATAAGGGTGTTGTGTTAATGGGTAATAATACACCCTATAGAGTGGTTGGTTGGTCTAGGAACAATTAGCATTGGAATGTTTGATGGTGTTGTGAGAACACTTTCTGATGTTAGTCATATTCCAGATTTGTAGAATAATCTTATTTCTTTGAGTACTCTTGATGCTTAAGAGTTCAAGTACACTGGTGAA
Organism: Aristolochia contorta; assembly: GCA_022405105.1. Taxonomy (NCBI): domain Eukaryota; kingdom Viridiplantae; phylum Streptophyta; class Magnoliopsida; order Piperales; family Aristolochiaceae; genus Aristolochia; species Aristolochia contorta. The sequence continues at coordinate 16,793,313 of CM039664.1, forward strand.
GGTGGAGTTTTGAAAGTCAACAAAGGTTCTATTGTGGTGATGAAAGGGCAGAAAAAATCAGGTAACTTGTACATTTGTAGGGTGTTACAATTACAAGTGTCCAGCTGCATCTACACCATCCCTATCTAACAGAGACATTACTAGACTTTGGCATATGCGTGTTGGGCATATGAGTAAGAATCAGATAATTGAATTAAGTAGGAGGATCTCCATTCTGGTCGAAGTTCAAGTAAATTGGATTTTTGTGGGCATTGTGTATTTGAAAAATAAAGGAGAGTCAGATTTTCAAAGGGTATTCATAATATAAAGGTAGTATTTGGAATATATATATATATATATACTCTGATTTGTGGGGACCATCTAGAGTGTCGTCGAAGGGGGTGATAGGTTTATTCTGACCTTTATTGATGATTTTTCTAGGAAGTTTTGGACTTTCTTCTTGAAGTAAAAAATGATGTGTTAGCTACTTTATGGATTGGAAAACAATAGTTGAAAAGCATACAGGGAAACATGTCAAGTGTCTTCTCATTGATAATGGCTTGAAGTTTTGTTTCAATGAGTTTAGTGCATTATGCAGGGCAAAAGAAACAGTGAAACATCACACAGTTCGTTATCCTTACCAGCAGAACGGTGTAGCAGAGTAGATGAATAAGACTTTGATGGAGCGACTACAGTGCATTCTCTCAAATTGAGGTATATCAAAGTCTTTTTGGACTAAAGCCACTACTTTTCCTACTTTTCTAATTAATCATACTCCATCAGTTGCAATTGACAAGAAAACTCGACAAGAGGTATGGTCTTGTACTTCTGTTGATTGCTTTGATTTGGAAATTTTTGGTTGCCTTGCATATGCTCATGTTAATAATGAAAAATTGGAACTTAGATTAGTTAAATGCATTTTTCTTGGTAATAAACCTCGTGTTAAAGGTTATAAGTTGTGGAGACCAAGAAAGTGATAGTTAGTAGAGCTGTTATTTTTTATGAAATCTCTCTATGCTACATGGTTTGCCATCTAAAGATGTTTTTCATGAAATTCAGCAGAAGTCAAGCATATGGGTGCAGGTTGAGGTTCAATCAGAGCCTACTATAGTGTCAACACCCCAGTCTGGTTCAGAACTACAGACATTGCTCATTCACATTCACGTGCATTATCACGTTCCATTGTTGTGGGCATGCGAAGGAGGGAAAGCAAACTCTCTCAGAGGTATGCAGAGGCAGATTTGGTTGCTTATGTATTAAATGTAGCTAAAGATATTGAGTCTAGTGAAGAAACTTGTAGCTATTCAGAAGCAATGTGTTGTGACAATTCTAGAAAGTGGATGGTTTCTATACAAGAAGTGGTACAATCACTGCATAAGAATGACACTTGGCAGTGGGTGAAATTACCTAAGGGTAAAAATGTCATTCAATGCAAATGGGTGTTTAAATAAAAGGAAAGGACATCGGGAGTTGAAGAAGCCAGGTATAAAGCAAGGCTGGTTGCAATAGGTTTCAGTCAAAATCCAGGGATTCACTTTAGTAGTGTTTTGTTTTCTCATGTGGTAAAACATAACTCTATCCGAGTTTTGCTTGGTATTGTTGCAATGAATGATTTTGAGCTTGAGCAGTTAGATGTGAAAACAACATTTTTGCGTGGTGAATTTGAGGAGAAAATTCATATACCACAGCTAGAAGGTTTTGCAGTCTCAGGTAAAGGGGTCTATGTTCGTTTGTTCAAGAAGTCACTTTATGGTCTGAAATAGTCTCCTAGAAATGATACAAGAGGTTTGATTCATTTATGATATCAGTGTTTTTAGAGATGCAATTATGACAGTAATTGTGTCTATTTTAGAAAGAGTGATGATATGACATGCAGATAGCAGCCAAAGATAGCAAGAAATAAGAAGAGTTAAAGCTTATTTGAGTAATGAATTTGAGATGATGGATTTGGGAGCAACTAAGAAAATTCTTGTAATGGAGATTCTCAAAGATGACAGGCTGGGAAATTCTTCCTCAGTCAAAAGGGGTTCATAGATAAAGTATTTCGCAAATTTAATATGCAGAGTGCAAAACATGTGAGTACTCTGTAGCAGCTAAGTATTTCGCAAATTTAATATGCGGCGTGCAAAACAAGTGAGTACTCTGTAGCAGCTAATTTTAGACTTTCATTTGCTTTTTTTCTCAGCCAGATGATGAGGTTGTTTATATGTCTTGAGCTCCATATTATAGTGCAGTGGGTTCTCTCATGTATGTTATGGTTTGTTCACGACCATATTTGTCTTATGCTGTTAGTGCAGTTAGTAGTTACATGGAGAAGCTCAGTAAAGAAAACTGGAAAGCAAACCATTGGATATTGAGCTATTTGTGTGGTTCTTCTGATGTCTGTTTACAGTTTGGGAGGACAAAAGATTGAGTTCATGGTATGTTGATTCTGATTTTGCTGAATCTTGTTAAGAGAAGATTGCCTACAAGATATGTTTTTACTTTTCGTGGTTGTGGTATTACAAAGGTTTGTAATGAAGTTATTTGGTTGAAGGGGTAGTTCAGTGAATTTTAAGTGACTTGCAGGTTACAACAATATTTTGTGACAGTTGGAGTGTCATTTTTCTTACAAAAGATCATACATGAGGACTAAACATATTGATGTGAGATATCACTTTGTGTGTGAAGTTATTGCTCATTGTCATATTAGAGTGAGTAGAATTAGTAGTCACGATAATCCAACCGATATGATGACTAAGGCACTTCCAATTCCCAAGTTTAAGCATTGTTTGGAGCATTGTTTTGTAGAGGACGCGCAACTTTGTTGTCTTTGTTCAATCCTATGCATCAGAATTTCTATCAAGGTGAAGCTTATTAGGTATGATGCCTCATCTTTGTTGTCTTTATATGCTTATTAGGTATGAAGCTTATTAGGTATGTCTTTATTTTTTAAGTACCAGAGATATTAAGCACTGTTCATTGAAGGTGTTTATTGCTGAAACCTTGTAAGATGATGATTGTCGCTGATTAATCTTTCTCTGACCATTTCTTATAATTGAAATGAAGGTTTTGTATATTTTCACCAACTCTCCTCACTTAACCCTATTTGTTCTTTTTGATTCTTTTATTTCTGCTGCAAATAATACAAAGCTTTAAACAACTATACTTTTACGACATATATTTCTTGAAATCCAAATCTGACATCTATTATGTTTTTATTTAATGTATTTCAATTGAAAAGCAGCTCCAAACTATCATAAAAACCATTTAGATGGATGGAGGATCCAGATTTTTAAGTAGAACATTTGTGGGATAGCACATCAAATCTCATGTCCCAACATGCCCCAAAATAATGGGGTCGTCGTAAGAAAGCATTGACATATCATCCAATCTGGTCTTACCTTATTATCTCAAAGTTTTGTCCCTTCTTATTGGGGTCAATTTCTTTCTATACGACAACTTTTCTCAAAAGCCGCATGCTTAATCTATCAAAAAATAAACTCACCTAATGAAAATTTCACAATACCCCTGATTATCATTTTTTTCGTGGTTTTATGTGCCTTTGTTTTCCTCACCTAAGGACATTCACCAAGCTTAAACTCGAGTATCAAAGTAAAATTTTTATATTTTTCGGTTTAAACAACAACGTCACTACTATTTTACAGTAATTGATTGTCATATATTGGACAAATAGTTTGATGGTTGGATATATTCATGTTGCTCAGCTCTTTTTTGAAAATGTGAAAGATCATACTCCTTCAGTTCCAGCTGAGATTTAAGATGTGCAAATTTCTTATGAAGGGGCAGAATTTCTGCAATCTGAAAATAAAAACTAATAAGAGACAGGTTCTAGCAAGATGACACCGGTAGTGAAGTTGTTAAAACTTAATTTAAGGACAACTATAACATAGTAGGGTTCCAACTGGTGCTGGTGTCATAATTACATCATTTATTTGCATTAAATAAAAAAATAACGAAAAAGTCAAGGGAAAATTTTCCCTGATTTAAGTTAAAGAGAAGCGAGGTTGACCCTTTGGCACAAGGTTTGGGACAACAGAAACGAGGCTGATGGACTTCCATGCTGTATGAAGGTGGAGCTCCACCCTTTTTCATCTTTATAACTTTTTGAAAGGGAGAAATGTGGAGGATGATGGCCCAACCTGGTCTATTATCATTTTAATTTTTTATAAAATATCAAATTTCAAAAAAAATAATAAACTATTATTTATTAAATATTCTTATGTTAAAATACATATACTGTTATTCAAAAATAAAAATATATATACAAGATCAAGTCAGGTTTTTGAAACAAAGCGTAGCCCAATCACTCCGTGACAGGTTCTGATACAAAAAGCTCATCCCTGTCTTGTGGATTGGGTTAGAGGTGTCCCGTTTTAAATGGGTCGGTTGGAACGGTTCCTTGATTAACCCCACCTGCTCTCGTCCCTAGGCGCCGTGCATCCATACACCAATAGCAAATACAATAATGTGACAATCATACTGGTAGAGGTCTAGGGTATTTGAGTAATTTTAATATAAGGTTATTTCTGTAATGTTATTATATTTTAGTTAAGAGTTATGTTATGAGTAGTGTTCCTTGAATTAGTCATTTTATTTCTTAATCAGTGCCCACTTAAAGGCATTATTGTAATACTGTAATAGCACATCCTATATTAATACAATCAGGAACTAGAGGTGGGCTAAGCACTCTAGATTCCTTTCTCCTGTACCTTCTCCCCTCTCTCTCTTCTTTGTTCTTCTTTCTCAATCTCTCTTTTTCGATTTCTCACATATTATCAGTGGGAGGCTTAGTTCAAGACCTCGATCCTATCCTTCTCTCTTTGGCAAGGTTCAATTTTGTTACTGGAGGTTTGGAATTACCTTTTGGCGCTGGTTACACTAGCTAGTACTGCTGTTAAGTGCTAAGTGCCCAACTTTCTGACCCTAAAGAGGGTTTTCTGCCGTTGCTGAGTCATTAGACTCATTCTAATGATGTCACCGCCATACTTTAAATTTTTCTGCAACGGGTACCGTGTGAAGATATCTTCTTCACCCTTTCTGCAGTGCTGATGTCATCATTACTAGGGCAGACATCAGCATCGAATTTTTTGCAATCTAGAGACTCATGCTTGCTTAAAAGTGATGTGACAATTTTTTACCATCGTGCCTGTTTGGAGAGTGTGGACTTCATCATCATCATTGTTTATTTTTTTATCTGATCATCATCATCATCATCATTGTTGACATAAAAAATACTTTTTCTTTATTATTTCAGTAACAGTAATAAGTCTTTCAGCGAGGTCGTTGATTTTGGAAGTGATGCTAAGGTGGACAGTAGATGTAATACAGATTATGTCCACTATACTGAATGGTAATAATTATCTGCTATCGGCTTGTTCTGTTCAAAACATATTTGGGAGCCAAAATGAAGGACAATTATTTGGCAAAGTTTCCTCTGCTAGAATGACATTAAAATGGAATGTTGAGGACCTTCAGGTCCAAACTTGGTAAATTGGGAGTACAGAGGATAGACTGGCATCTCAAGTTATGAGTTGCAATATAGTAAAAGAAACGTGGGAAGTATTAGAGTCAATGTTTCTCCAATAATCGAAACAGTCCAAATTTTATAATTTGTATCAAAAGTTTTTTACTATATCTCGTTGAGCCAAGAGCATGATAGAGTTATTCATCAAGAAGAGGGTGTTGTTGCCACTAAAATATTTCATGAAAGAACTAAACACATAGAGGTGGACTGCCACTTTATACGTGATGATATCATACAAGGCAAGGTAATTACACCATATGTCAACACAAAAGAACAGGTAGCAGACATTTTTCCCAAGCTTTTAGGGGGACTTTGATTCTCTGGTTTCCAAGTTGTCTTGCTGATACTTATGCTCCAGCTTGAGGGGGAGAGTTACAAGTCAAGGTTATTTGAGTAATATTTATTCTACGGATATTTCTGTAGTGTAATTATATTTTACTTTGAGTTGTGTTATGAGTAGTACGGTACGTGGAATTAGTTTTTTCTTAGTTTCTAGATTAGAGGCCCAATTAAGGGCATAATTGTATTATTCTAATAATACATCCTATAATAATAGAATCAGGAACTAAAGGTGGGTTAAGAACTCAATATTCCTTTCTCCTTTACCTTCTCCCCTCTTTCTCTTTTTTCCTCTTCTTCTTTCTCAATCTCTGTCTTTTGATTTCTCAAACATACAATCATAAATAATATAAAATAATAAATCATTTCATTAATTTCATGGTGAAAGAAAAAGGGGTACAGCCAACCTACCACAGACTTCCTCGCAGTGTGTTTTTAAAACATTGAGTACCATAACTCAATAGAAAGGAAACTTTGAAAAAGCTTTGAAAGTATAAATTTTTATGGACAAAGAATTCTGACCTTGTTTTCAATTTCTGACAACCTTGTCTCATGCACATGAAGCTTTGATGAGATTCTGCCAAATTATGTAGCTGCCACTGCAGCTCCCCACCATCTCTACATGTACAAGTAGTACGTCAGGAACCTACCAAAAAAGGTTTGAAGTACACCCTCACTAGAAAAAAAAGGCGCAAAAGAGTTTCACAAAAAAAATTACCAAGACAAAAAAAATGTTTTTTTTAACTTGAATGGTGAAGCTTTGTTTATTGCAGTTAATAAAATTAAGTAGTAATACAATAGTAATGTTACAAAGATCAAGACCAAAATTTGTGTGACTAAGGTTTACTTAAGAGCTTGTAATAAGCTGTGTTACAGTGTGACTAGTGACTAATTCATGCCTCACAACTACAATTTTGCCAGCTTATTAGCTACAGAGTTGGCTGAACGAGGAGCAACTACTTCATTCCTTAATCAGGTTGGGTATCTGAGCAAAAATACACTTCAGCTTCCAAGCAGCAGAGTCAACTTTCCTTGCCCAGCCAATAAGCAGTTCTAAATCACCTTGAACCAAACAAGGCCCCTAAAATTGCTGCTTCAGAAGCTTAATACCAGCAAGTAATGCCTTGGATCCTCCCCTCCCCTCCCCTCCCTCTAAAGCTTACGCATAAAGGACCTGGGAAATGATTCTCTTTATATGCATAACCGAAATCTGCAAACAATGGGTAATGATTCTCATGCAACGAAATCCGGAAACAAGATGAAACAATTGTTTTAATACCCAAGAAAAACAATATGGAAACCATTATAAATGATTTAATCAAGTGAAAATAAAAGAACATACTTGCGGCTACCACCAGTAAGAAAACCGCTAGGTTCAAAACTATCCCCTACAAGAGTTACACTTGGTGTAAATATATCCCTATTAAATGCAACCTGCACCAAATTTTCAAATTCAGAACATACAATATATATAGATGGGTTCAGAGTGATCATCCACAAAATAAATTGGATCCCTAAACAGAGGAATCACACTACTAAATATAAAGCAGTAATATGGATTCAAGAATAAGAATACCTCCTTTGCAGCATCGGTACATCTACAAACAAAGGTTGACCCAAAGACATAGGCCATTGCATTCTGTAACACAAAAATGTTCATTCAGATGAAATGCATGTTTTCAAAAAGCATAATCCCGTGCAATCTATTATTAGACAGAAATAGTTTTTTGGTAATTTGTAGTATATTAAGTGAATCTTATTCCAGTTTTTCAGTTTCTACTTATGGCACACGTGTGAGTACCTTTGGTAGCTGTCTTTTTTATTTAATAAGCCACACAGTGGCACATGATGTAGAGATAACTCAGGGTCTTGAGTAGAGATAACTCAACGACCCCTTCTCTCTTCTCTCTCTTTTCTCTCCCTCTTTTATCTCCTCTCTTCTTCTTCTTCTTCTTCTTCTGAACTTATGTTTTTCACACTTGTAAACAGTGCTTGAAGATCTTGAATGTATTCATGAAACTTGAAGAGTTTTCCCTACACAACTGATTAAAAAACAGGAAAATAAAATATTAGCCGAAAGTTTAACAAAGAAAACAGTTGGCTGGATAAGACTTGCATTCATCCAATAAGAATATCTAGTACTCTTAGGTCTTTGTCCACGATAAAATGGTTACACTAAACCAATAAAACATTGAGGAGCCAAAAAAGAAATTAGAAAAAAAAAATGACCAAAGAGGGAAGGAGATAAAAGGATAAGAAGAAGGCCAGTTCAAATTAAACAAGTTGCCAAAAATTTCAATAAACTGAAAACCCAATGATATGTGTTGAAGTTGGATCCTGGCCTTTCATGAAACTGCTAAGCCCAAGTTCAAAACCTCTTCTAACTTAATAGTCCTAAGATCTCTGCAAGACCGAATTACTTCAGTAAAGCAACCAGTTTGAACTATCATAAATTTGAGCTCTTAATACCTATGCTTTTGACACAGGGATATCAAGTTACAATGAGGTACATTCAAGATAAATGCATCCATATCTATAGCGAGTATATTTGGAACTATCAAAACACATAGGAGTTTGCTATTATGTACCTTTACTTCATCATATCCTACTAAAGATAAGGCCAATGCAGCATTCCCTTCACCAACCTGCATTTAAATACAAATTATTGCTCTTTTCATCAATCCATTAGGCGAATCACTGCTGTCTCTTCTCTTAGTTATTCCTCAGAGATAGATCAAAGAAAAAGAAAGTGAATACTCAATTCAATTAAAAGGACAAACAAACCAACAGAAAAGTAGAAGGTTACAAACTGACGAGTCTACATGCAACTTCTTGAACTCTCTGTGGAACTGTATAACTCTGGATTTTATTTAGTGGAATTATTGTAACCCTTCTCCGAAGATCACCATTTTGAAGCAGTTGCTTCCCTGTGTTTTCTGTGTCTACAACAACGTTAAACAACTTGCCTCGAGCAGCAACCTGGGCCAGAAAGAAAAGCTAAAATGGCTTTCACACTATCTTTTATTGATGTAAATTGAGTAACATCACTTTCTTGACCGTAGAAAAATGACAGTAGCTTATCAAACCAACCTCTAAAGCTGTCATTGTTGAGTATCCTTCACTTTGATAAGTCTCGCAACTACTCCCTTCACCTTTGACCTATCAAAAATTTTCCAGGATCACGATATGTGAACTGAACATTTGCCACCTTGTAATTAGAACTTAGATTAGCACCAGGATGAACTCAATCATACACATTTTACCCAGGATCGGATCAGACCATTCCCCCTTACTATTCTCAACACAAATAAACACACCTAGAAAAAACAGACCTTTTAGGTACCATGAAAAGGGGATGGCTAAGAAGAAATAATTGCACAACCATGGAACAACATTAAGCATCTGAACATTGCCAGACCCCCTCCTGAATTACTCCCTTCACGTTTTCAAAAAATAGCAGAAGGTTTAACTCAGTGTAATAGGAATTCATTTGGCAACTTTCATAAAAATATCAGGAGCACGACAAAGACCTTAGAAGAAACACAAAATAATATTCAGAATAGTCCACAAAATCAAAATCTCACTCATAAAGAAAAAGAATTACAACATAAATTAATGAAACTTTCACGAATAAAACATATGCACACCTTTGAAGGAGCTAGACAAAATATCTTCAAGGACAGAGAGGAGAATACGCGATTCTTCAATTCCTTTGTTAGAGCTTGAGCCCAAATCAATACCATTCAGCAAATAGATAACCAAAAAGGAGTCTGTCTTGAATCAGAGGAGGATATATGAGGAGACACATATACCTTCTTCTCTGAACTGTTCTCACAACAAACAAGGAAGGGCTCCTCACCCTTCAAACTATTGGTCACACTTTCAAACATAGAGAAAGCCTCACTAGCAACACAAATTACAATGAGAGAAATGAGAAAAACACTCTTCTCAATGGACTCATACAAGGCCCGGGGCCCAGATGGATTGCACCCCATTCTCTTTAAACACCTTGGCCTCTTATTAAAGACGACCTTTTAAGTAACATACAAAACATTTTTGATTCCAACCAAATGGTAAAAGACTTAAATAAAACATATATTGTCCTCATCCGCAAAAAAGATCAGCCAACAAATTTTAGTGACTACAGGCCCATCAACTTATGTAATGTGACATATAGGATTCTAACAAAAATAATGGCCTCAAGAATAGCCGAATTCATTCCAAAACTAGTGTCACAAACACAGGCTGTCTTCATCAAGGGAAGGCAAATTTTGGGTCACATAATGCTTGCACATGAGATCTTAAAATCGTTTAACCTAAAGAGAAAGAAATTTTCTTTCTTTGGGACAAAAATTGATATAAGAAAAGCATTTGACACATTATCCTAGGATTTTCTGAAACATACATTAGAAGCATATGAATTCCTAGTACAATGGCAAGATTTAATTTACTCTACATCAGCACTACCTCATACTAGGTCCTTATAAACAGCACCCCTTCTGAAACCATTACACCAAAATGTGGAATTAGACAAGGAGACTATCTATCTCCTACACTTTTTATCTTAGCCACCGAATTACTGTCTGCTAAATTTTCAGAAGCAGCCCTAGAGGGAAAAGTGATCCCATGGAAACCAATTGATAACATGCCTTATATATGCAATATACACTATGCTGATGACACACTAATCATTGGGAAGGCAGAAATCAAAACTTCAGAGTCAATTAGGGACTTATAAAAATAATATGCTGAGTACTCGGGTCAGTGCATAACTATCTCCTAATCTACAATTTTCTTCTCGGCAGCGGTGTCAACACAGACTCAAATCCAAATTAAAGAAATTCTCCCCTACAAACAACTGTTTCGTCAGGCACATCTCTTGGAATAAAGTCCCACAAGCCAGAATTTCTAGGGACACATATGAACCTCTCATTAAATCAATACGCAAAAGACTAGAAGGATGGAAGAAAAATCCTCTTTCCTTGGTAGGTAGGATTACTTTAATCAAAACCGTCCTTTCTAGCATCCCACTACACTTGATAACTTGTCTCCAGTTGTCAATTAACATAACAGAAAAAAAGGAGAAACTCTTTCGAGACTTCCTATGGTCATATAGAGGAAAAAAGAAGCTACACTTAGTAAACCGGTTTAGCATATGTGAATCTAACAGAGAGGGAGCCATAGGTCTAAGGAGCCTACAAAGTATGGGCTCGGCCTTTAGAACTAAGCGACTATGGCGGATGTTCTATCAGTCAAATTCTCTATGGGCAACATATATGAAATCAAAATACGGCTCATCCCCACACACAACTTCTAGAGCTAATAAACAAAGGTCCTCTTTGGCATGGAAACAAATGTCAAAACACATAAATACACTAGTAGGAAACACAAAACACCTCATATCAAGGGGAAACAACGCATCATTATGGTTTGATAACTAGGTTTGGAAGTTAGACATGCCACCGATTGATCTTAATAGATCAATTGAGGGCCCTTGTAACCCAAATGAGAAAGTTGACCTTATAAGCCAGGGAGACAACAGCTGGAATGAAACTCGCGTTAGGGAGCTTTGTTCCCCTAATGTTGCTGATAAGATACTAGAAACACCTAGAGAGAATGATAACTTAGACTCCCACATATGGTCTCCTACAAGTGAAGGAACTTTCTCAATTAAATCTGCATATCATATTCATCAAAAAAAGATGAAGGAGAAGAAAACTACACAGAAGAGTGGTCTAAGGGACTTTATCTGGCGATACATATGGAAAAGTAAAACACTCAAAAAGCATAAAACATTCCTGGGGTTACTAATGAGGGACAAGGTACCTACTGCGAATTACTTAAATATGAGAAGAATTCAAGTAGACCAATTACGTTGTATGTAAAATCTTGAGTAGGAGACCCCAGAACACCTCTTTATGCATTGTAACTTTGCTAGGGAGCTTTGAGTTCTATGAAAAGAACACACTATAAAAACACCCTTGGAGCCCAATATTAGATAATTTCTACAAAAGAGTCAAACATCAAACTGTTCCAGGAACATTCCTAGATCTCACGTATATGTTGCTACCACATTATGGGAGATCTGGTGCGCTAGAATATAGGAAAACATTCGAGAATGAGAACATTTATGTTGGACAATGTGCAAATAAGATTTCTGCCCAGGCCAAAATGATCATCAGCAGCATAGAGGTACCAAAAGGTACAGAAGGAAAAACAGATAGATCAAACATAATTTGGAACCCACCAATGACTGAAATCTTAAAAGTAAAATTCGATGGTTCCTCGGGAGAAAATGGAATTATGCAGGGGCGGGATCCATTGTTAGAGACCATAATGGCTCTCCTCTAGTTGTTGCCACTTGGCCTTTACATCAAAAAACAAATAACGAGGCGGAGTACATCACACTTTTCCTAACACTCAATATCATAAAAAAAAATTCATGGGAAAAATGTAATAATTGAAGGAGACTCCAAGTTGGTAATCTTATCAGTGCAGGAAAACAAGTCGACACACTAGAAGTTGGAAAGATGGAGGAAAGCGTGCCGCCAAATGCTATTCTTATTACCGTAGGTTACGCTCCACCACAATTTCAAGGAGACCAATAGTGTGGCAGATGAACTAGTGAAAAAGGGTTCGTTTTTTGCAGGTTAAAGTGAATCAAAGATCAGAATATGGATACATAGTATCTCAAGTTTTTTGAAAAACAATATATTATATGACTGTATTAGGGTATGCTTCGTCCGGAACTAGTCTTTTTAGATGACTTGAATATGTTACAAACTATCTCCTCACTGGAGAAGCTCACGCGTCCTCAAAACTTTGGGTAACATGAATGAAATGGTATTATGTGTTTCAGGATAAAAAAAAAACAAAAAAATGAAGTCGTAGTAATGTGTTACACAATGATCGTACTAACACCTATTGAGAGCATCGAAGCAACACAACAAGCAAGAACACACAATATGTTTACGTAGTCTAGCACAACGTGTACTTACGTTTGTTTGTCGAGGGTGATAATCAATCCACTAATAAATGCAAAGTATATGCTAAGGTATTACACAGCTACCCCTGATCTTGTCATTTAGGTATTACTTTAGTGGAATCTCCAAGAACACTTCTTAAGATATTCTGTTCACACTAGAATGCAGTTAGCCTCTTAGTCACCACCGCACACCAGGCCTCCCCCTTGGTCCGGTCTACCAAGGATCTCCTTTGGTAAGAGTTTTCCCTCTTGAAAACTCCAGTCTTCAAGCATGATGCTGAGAATCACTTCTCGTGCAACTCTAATGATGTCCCTCGTGTTAGAGAATACACTTCCGAGCACTTTTCATTAAGTGTGACCATGTACTTATAGTTACACGAATTACAAATATGGTATGACTATAATTATAATGTAGAAGGAATTCTAAATTTATAAAGTTTATATAAGACTAAACTACTTAAATCAGGAGAATCCATACAAGGAAGATCATATCTTTCACACCTTGTGGCTAGGCAAATGCATGATATTCACCATCGTGAGTGGTGAGCATAGTATGATATGCATACAACTTTAATATCTCACAATCATCTCCACACAAGTTAGGCTTAAGCTTAATAATTGTTCAAATCCTAATTGCTCAATTCACTGTTCCCTGAGTTTCTCCATGGGTCAAGTCTCAATATATATAACCTTCATATGCAAGACCTATTTATCTTTCTAAATCCTTCCATAAGTGTGTTTCTTCTGGTAATTTGTATCTGTTTGCTATTGTAACTTGCTCTCTACTATGTGATTTTTTATTTGGAAACTAGCATGTTGTTTCTTAAATTCTAAAATATTTTTGAACTCCATTAATATTTGATTCTCATAGTTTTAACATGACAAAAACACAAGTTTATACCTATGCATGAAACATTTTTGTACTCCATTAATATTTGTCAATAACTACCACGCCGGGTTTTACTTGCCACAAGCGTGATGTCATTCCTTAAATATATTATGTATCATAACATTCCAATAGTGTTGCTTCTAGTGCCACTAAAACCATGTTTCAAAATTATATTCATTAGGTTAAACAAATATAATTTAATGCTTTTATAAAGGGTTTTATTTAGTCCCTTACTCACTTGGAAGATTATTAGATTTTTATATATACTCTCAAAAACAAAACAAAAATCATGTTTTCTAATAAACCGTCACTACCGCAAAAATAATTGATGTTCACCATTTCTTTTTTGCAAAAAAACGCTTTTTTCGTGTTCAAAAGTTTTACCAATGACAGTAATTTCAATAATTGGTTTATCAACAAAACCAATGGGTTAAACCTTATTCCCCTGTATAAATTAGTTGCACCGGCAGTTTATCAACAAAACCACTGGTCAACCTGGTTTCTAAGTGCCGGTATATATAAACATCTATTCCAGGGGTTTTACCTTTTTTATCTGCCGGTAAAAATTTATTTCACTGGTGGTTTCTCGTTAAACCACCTGTAAAACAAGTACGGGCGTTTTTTTCTCAAAACCACTGGTATAAGCTGTCTTCCTAGCAGTGAGTTTTAGACCCCTTTATTTGGGTTAAATAGAAAAGACAACACCTGATCCAGTTTGATGGCCGGTTTCCGGAGAGGGAAAAACAGTTCTTTCTTGTGGCCACATAGTCTAAAGAGAAGGGATATCAAATACATCATATTAATCTAATTTTCGAGCATGGGCTAATGGCAAAGTTTTTTATATGGATATACATGATAGCAAAGTTAATTTATGGTACCTGTCCTTCAACTCATTACAATAAGGAGAATATGAGGCTGTTGGAAGGTCTAAATCAATGATATCTATATAAAATGACTTCATACCATAAGGCTTGCTTATTAGTTTAAACACCAAATTATGCCATATCTTTTTATTACTTAAATGGAAATGACTTCATGAGTTTGTTTCGAATAATTGCAGTTTGCAGCAGATCTGCTTCCAATTTTTTTTTCTATTTTTATCTGAAGTGTGATGTATAGTTTTCTCATTTTTTATTCAGCAACTTGAAAAGATTAATTTATTTGTTTGTATTTTCTTTAGTTTGTAGATGCTTTCTCTTACCTCTCTACTTACGATTACAACTCGTGGTCCATTCTCTCCCATTTATTTGAAGTGAAATTTGTATCCGGATGGCTCTTGCCCTACTTAGAGTAGGTTTGGTGCGGTCAAATACTGATTTTCATAAGATCAACATTTTACAATAATTAGGTATGCCATTAGCTATTTTCTAAAAATCATAACTTTTTGACTTTTCATAATGGAAAATTCTTATTAACTTGAATAGTCATAAATTATAATGATAGTACTCTGATATCATAAAATTAGATTTCTATTCTTGGTTTTTTGTGGCTTTGGAAATAATTGTTTTGAGATTTTTAAGAAAATTTTCTTTAAATTGATTGCTTTTCTATAAGCCAATGTTTTGATAATCTAACCAGTCATCAACCCGGTAAGCAAGTTAGTTTGGTTAAACCCGGTTAATTAGATGGCATTAACCAACGGTTGAGGTTGACCTCACGTATGAAAGACATTGAATTTTAATTTTAATTTGATATTTGTAAATTGCATGAGCTGATGAGTGGTGTTTGTTAGAGGGCCACTTGCAACACTTAAAAGTTTTAGCTTTGAATCCTAGCTCTTAAAAATTGGGTTTTTGAACTCTATCGATCCTCATCCACTTTCCTACACCGATCTGTGAAACAGACCCCATTTGACCAGATTGTTTGAGATTGGACTGGACCACTTGGCCGGTTTAGACCGTTTTAATTGGAGGAAAAATGTTTCCAGCATTTGAATGAACTGGAAGTGTCTCCTGTTCCGGTTCAACCCAGGTGAATTGAACATGCCGGTCCGGCTTTCAAAACACTGCTATAAATATTTACCACGGATTAGGTAGTCTTAGAAAATAATAACATGCAGTACCATTAAAGTTTTACTTCAACATATAGACACAAATTTTTTTATAACTAATTAATTTAATTATCGTTACATTCTTTCTATCTTCGAATCAATATGAAATAACATAACATGGAGCTGTTAAAAGGCCTAAATCTGAGACATTGTAGATGACTTAAGTATATAGTGCTTTTTTCCCTTAACAGGTTATTAGTGTTTTATGCTATTTCATTTTTATTTGTCATAAATCACCTTGTTCTTTTAGGGAAAGAAACAAGAAAGGCCTCCAGGATCATATATTTGTTTACATGAATAATTTGAAACGAGCACATACAAACAGCAAATTTAATGAGTTATACTCAGGTTTGTCCAAAGATATTGCCTATGACCCCGGCCTATAGGTTTAAGGGACGGAAACGCTGATTTCCTACAAAATGAGGGGCGAGGAATATTTAGTGACTAAAAGAGGCATAAATTGATTCAAGAAATATTTTCAGTAAAACTTTTAGTGATTCAGTTTTTCATCGTTTTGTGTCCTTATGGTGGATGAAAGATTCCTTAATTGTTTCTATTTTCAAACATGCCCTATCAAAATTTTTCAAAAAACTAATTAAATATCTAATGTCTTAATTCAGCCGGGTTGCTCTCCTTGTTCCATTAGTTATATACTCGACCAAAATAAGCGAGATTAAGAGGCGGCACTTTAATTTTATGGTCTCACAGAAAAATTATGTCAACTAGTTAGTAACCTATTCAATATTTTATCTTTAAGAACACAATATTGTATATGGTGATGCAACATTAAGTTAGTTCATGGTCCTATGCCCAGCAATACGTAATTATCTAAAGAGCGGTGATATAAGTACTGCTGGTTTTTACTTTCAAGATTTTACATCCTGACGTGTGGCGTCCACGTTGCAGCTTTGTAAGAGATAAACTTGGAGAAAAATCTGCGAGATTTTAGTTTTTTAATAAAATATTATCAACCTATTCTATGGGTAAGCCCTAAACCCTAGATTTTTACCTACCTAGACCGCCAACTATGCAGCCACGTCAGGATGTAAAACCTCGAAGTAAAATCAGGAAGTGCTGATATCATTTTTCTTATCTAAACAACAATGGTATCGATGAATATATTCATGCTTTCACTATCTGAATGAATTTTTTTAAGAATAGCTGTAGGACACTATTTCGATTATAAGAAACCCTCTTAATGATCAACTACGTACTCAAAATATTAAATATTCTGAAATTATTGAATAGATAGAAGCCTGATATAAAATGTTTATTATTAAAATTATCAGGCATTTTCTTCATAGATATGATGTAGAGTAAGCTCAGTACCTTTTATTGAACTAATTATTGTAAGGAGGATGTATGAAGCTGTTGGTAGGTCCGCATCACTAACACATAAGCGGTGACTTCATCATTTTTTTTATCCTTCTTTTCTTAAAACACTAACAGTGTTTTATATACTTGTTTACTAGGTCAAACGTCGGCCTAATATTGATTCAGAACAGAGGTTTAGGAAATGCAATCTCAGATCCTTTTCCGATAATTTGATGATTAAACTGATTGCATGCAACTGTTGTGTGTAGTTTTCTGTACGTCAACTTGAAGAAAGCAAGCGATTAACAATCAAAGAGTATTCATTGTCTAGTTTCCCTCACTTGTCTCTCTCTTGGCTTTCTTTATCTATTGTTTCTTTGTCAAGTACTACATAAGACACAAATTGCAGAGAGAAGAATCCAAATCAACATTGAGAAGAGAATGGCAGCTTTAGTAGTGATCTCCTTTTCATTCTTTCTGTTGCTTATCAGTAGCTGGGCTTTTCACTTCTACAATGTGATGGTAGTAAAGCCACGAAGGATAAGAGAGAAGTTGAGAAAGCAAGGAATAAAAGGGCCCCGACCCTCATTCTTCTATGGGAATTTGCTGGAATTTGATGGACTGCGAAGAAAAGAAGAGAAGGATGGAATGAAAGAGGAGGATATATCGCACAATCATCTTCATGCTACCTACCCCGCTATACAAACCTGGACACAGCAGTATGGTATGTTTCCACTCCGGTCCGGCCCAGATCATTAATAACTATAGAAAAAAAAGATGAGTTCTACGGAGTTTTGCATGATAAAATTATGTTGTTTTTACACAGGCAAAGTCTTTACATATTCATTAGGAAAGACAGTGGCACTAAATGTAGCCCATCCTGAGCTACTGAAGGTGTTCAACACACACACAGGGCTAGAACTTGGCAAGCCAGAACAAGAGAGGAAAATATGGAAAGCCATGTTTGGTGATAGTGTTGTTTGGACAAATGGCTCAACTTGGCATTCCCAGAGAAAAGTCGTCCAACCAACCTTTGCACCTGAAAAAGTCAAGGTATTACTCAAATATAAACTGATTTACGTACCCTATTAATTTGTTCTCTATAATCTTCATTGTTCTAGATTATGAGGATCCACTTTAATTAGTTCATCATCAAACAAAGACAACACTTCATATTTTCAGGGTATGGTGGATGGAATTGTGGAGTCTACTCTACCACTTATGAAATCATGGGGGGATAAAATTCAAAGTGAGGGAGGAGTTTCAGATATTAAAATTGACGAGGACCTGCTAAAGTTATTCTGTGATGTGGTCTCAAGAGCATGTTTTGGGAGCACTTATGCACAAGGGAAAATAATATATTCGAAGTTGCAAGAACTTCTTGGACTGATTGCTAATAGAGGTTTCACCACTGGGGTTCCAGGGTGGAGGTACTTAATATTTTTTACTCTAATTATTGATTGATTCAATTATAAGTTTAACTTTAAACTTTATTTTTGTGTGTAAATATATAGCAGAATCTCTAATAATTTATTTATTTTATTAATTACTTGATGCTGCTCTTTAATTTGTGTGACTATAAAAAGAAATCTTACGCTCTTCTCTAATTTTTTACTTTCATTTTTAATTTGCAACAAACTTATATGTAACTTAATATATTCATTACCATTATTTATAATATTTTCTAAAAATGTTCAAAGAATTAAGTTCATGTACTTGTTTTTCCTTTAATTTTACGAAAATATTGCAGTCCTTTCCTTCATAATTCGCTTATTACTAATTACTCCCCAACCTCTCCACCACCACCCCCCCCCTCCTTCCCTTCAACTTATTTTTTTTCTTTTTCTTTCTTAATTTTGTAGTTATCTCCCCACTAAGAGAAACATACGTATTTGGAGGTTAGAGAAAGAGATTGACTCGTCGATAATGAAGGTAGTTGAGGACCGCAGAAAGCATCCAAATCCAAAACATGACTTCTTGCAGAGTCTTATCGATGCAACAAGTATTTACGATACTGACTTGAAGTCTAAAACTCGTTTCATTGTGGACAACTGCAAGTCCATCTATCTAGGAGGCCATTCCACAACTGTGGTTGCGACCAAATGGACCTTATATCTTTTGGCTGTACACCAAGACTGGCAAGCTCGATGCCGAGCAGAGGTGTTAGAAATTTGCGGTGACCGATACCTGGATGCTAATTCCAGCAACAAGTTGAAAATGGTAATAATTTATCTATCTGGAGTTAAAAATTGATTTAATAGCTCATATGTAGAGATTTGTTTTTGTTGATATTTATCTGATATGGGTTAAGGATATGTAAGATGTACATGACAGGTAGCTTTTGGAGGTGGACCAGGTGTGGAAATTCCTAATATATATTTCTTACCCTCTACAAATTGCCCATATGCAGCTGACAATGGTGATATATGAGAGCTTAAGGCTGTACTCTCCCCCCACATACGTCGTGAGAGAGGCTCTTGAAGATATGAACGTGGCAGGTATGTGTCTCCCAAAAGGCCTAAACATGTTTATTCCAGTGTCAATGGTGCATCATGACCCTGATATCTGGGGACCCGACGCCCACAAGTTCAAGCCAGAAAGGTTCACAAATGGGATCATGTCTGCATGCAAGTACCCACACACATTCCTGCCCTTTGGTTCGGGTGCTAGATTATGTCTAGGTGAGCACTTAGCCATGGCTCAATTGAGAGGTGTTCTTTCACTCATCCTCTCTAAGTTTTCATTGACAGTGTCACCAAAATATCAGCATTCGCCAATGGGTCGGTATTGGATAATGATACCAAAGTATGGTATAGACATCAGGATGAAGAACTTGTAATTAACAATGTCTTATGATGCACCAAGTGACCCTTGTTTTATGTCATAATAAAACTTTCTGACGGAAGTTGTTTACCAATAGCACATTACACTTGTTGTCTGTATGTTTTAAAGGATCAGGAAGAGTTAACATTCGGTGCAATTAATGAGTACTTGACCATATTAACTTCGTTAGGAAGAACTATATACATACATACATATATATATATATATATATATATATATATATATATATGTATGTATACAAATGTCCCTGGATGATACTCTTGAAATAGTTAAACACTGTAAATATATTATTGAAAGTACCTCCAATATTCATTTATTCTTAAGTTCAGCAGTTCTTACGTACAGTACCAGAACACTACTGAATATATTTTCTGTCAAATGCTTAACTTATACTCTCTAACAGGTGTAAATTTCTTGTGTAGCGAGTAAAGGAATCATAAACTATCAATTCTTATGATAATGTGTGTTTCAAGCTTCAATTGGTCCTCTTAAAAGTGATAGAATATATATCTGAGCACACTAAAAACTTACCCTCTACTTCATCTAACATTTTCTCACACAGTCAAGAGGCAGACAGGCATCTAAGCCTGTGAATATATAAATTAGGACTTTGAAAGTTTGAACATTAAATAAGTTTACTTCAAGGTACAGATTCAGTATTATATAAATTTATAAAATTTAAAGTATTATATACATACATACATACATACATACATAACTAGTAGTAAGCCCGATTTTGGTTCAATCCGGTGTGACTGAGTTAGACCACTGTTTGAACTGTAGTATATATATCTTTTGTAGAGTAAGTAAAAAAGTCAACCAGGGTGCCTTATTGGTAGGGCGTTCGATCCAACAACATTTTCTCTGTAGTTTTTGGGTTTTGCCTTTAGTCGGTTCTCATCACCTTCAACCGGACTGATCATACCTGAGTGGATTGAGGTCGAACAAGACGAACTGGTCATTTCACGTGGTTCCTGAGCATATCCAGTTTACTTCTTATAGCAGTCGCAAAAGTCACAGATTTAGGTTCAACCAGGTTGAACTAGCCAGTCCTGTCTGGTTTTTGAAACACTGGTTTATGGCTTTTAACTCATGTTGCGGGCAAATTGCTTTCGTATAGCCGATTGCTTGGGACTGTCGACCATCAGCCAAAATCAGTGAAGCCAACGGTTCGAGCCATCAGCTATAACGACTAGCTGATGTTTTGAAATCGTCGGCCAAAACCAATAGGCTATAGAGCCGACCTAAGGTTGTAAACTGTCAACAAAAACTTATACTTGATGGTTTATATGTGACTTCCCAATTATTTTCCCAAACCTTGTAGTCAACACTTGTATCATTTTCAGCTCCTTGGAACTCCTCTATAAAAACTGCTCGGCTCCTTCAGACCCACATCCGGGAGGTAACAATTAATCCAAATCACTGAGAAGAAAATCACAGCTGTAGTGGTGAAATGTTTTTCATTCTTCCTGCTGCTCGTTTGTCTCTGGGACTTTCACTTCTATACTGTGATGATTTTATAGCCACAAAGGATGAGAGAGAAGCTTAGAAAGTAAGGAATAAAAACTACTTAACCCTCTTTCTTCTATGGAAATATGTTGGTGCTAAAAAGGACTTCAAAGGAAAGAAGAGAATGCTGATTAAAGATAGAGGAGAAATCTCACAATCATCTTCATGCCACCCACCCTCCAATTCAGATCTGGATAAAGCAATACGGTATGTTTCCACCTCCACATTGTGGCATATATATAATTAGAACATTATTAACTTGATTTGTTCCAGTGGAGATGAGGATGATTTCCTATCATATGCTTATGGAACATGTTCTTTGATCAACAGGTAAAATATGTGTATTAATTAGGGAAGAATTTGGTGTTAAGTGTAGCATATCCTGATATATGGTCAAGGCGACCAACTCACCAACTGACACAGAAGGCTAGAATGGCCAAGTCTGAACAACAGAGAGTATGGAAAGTCCTGTTTGGTGATAGTACGGTTCTTTGGACGAATTGATAGTTCAACTAGGCACAGCCAACCCAATAGAGAGAGAAAGAGAGAGAGAGAGAGAGAGAGAGAGAGAGAGTGAGAGAGAGAGATGCAACGTCGTTGTTGCCACAAAATTAAATCAATTCTTAACCCCTAAAATAATTCACAACAAAGTATAGGGTAAAAAAAGTTCAATCCCACGAGGAGTTTTGTGCATAACATTTAAGATTTATTTTAATAAGAATACATAAATCTTACACGATTTATGGAGAATTAGCAAAAACTTGAAAAATAAAACAACAAACTATTTATCTACTATATACAATTTACCTGCCCCTTTTCACTCCCAACTCCTAGGCTAAGAATGTAGTAACTTAAATTTAGATCTGGTGTTATACTCTTGATAGGTTGACAAAGAAAAGTTCACAAGCTGGATTCCCCCTTAATTTTATATAACTAAAACCAATTAAACAAAGTTCTAATTTATTCAGATTGTAAACACAAATTAAATCATCCCAAACTAAATAGAACATATCAGCATGATCAAAATAGTTGATTTAAATCACTCTTTAGTTGAAATTAAGATAGGCGTGACCTCTCCAAATCCAACTTTTTGCTTTTTTTAACCATTTTGTTTACCTTGTGCATAACAGAACGAAAAGCTCTAATTTAATCAACATACATAAAACTATCAATTCCATGCATAAAGAAAATTTTTAGCACTACAAATCAGTGTGATTTAAATATCAAAAGTACCAACACCAAATTAATAGAAATGAAGTCCAAACAATCTATACAATACCCAAACCAATACAAAAGTCAAGGTACAAGAGAAATTGGGAAGAGATATAGAGAACAAAGCAAAAACAAAGCCTAAGAAGTTAGAAATAAGATTAAGATCAGGAACTTTCCCCATTTGAGAGCTTGCTGAGACACATCCCCCTAAGAGAATCATTTCTCCACCGCGGACAACAAACCAACTTGCTTCCAATGGGTTCTTCTACTCCTAAAGCATATACCAGCGTTGTCTCTATTGTCTTTCTCACTCTCTTACTGGGGAATGATAAGAGCAAGATAAATCCCTCCTCTTTGTCCAAAGAAAGTTTCCTGCTCCAAATCTCTGCTTCAAATAGATCACAAAACCCCTATTTAGAGGTAATTTTCAGACTGTTTTTCTTTTCTTTATTTAATACAATAGTTACAAAATTAATCAGCTACTTCTTTGCTTTAATCTCAGAGTTAATGGCCCAAAAACTACCCTCTCTGTTCTCTATATGATCTCCAAGTGCCTGTCTCGATTCCCCCCTTTTTTGTAACTGGTCGCTTTTTTCCCTCTTTCTTGGTTGAATAGAATAAGGACAATTGAGTGAAAATATGATTTTAAGTTAGGGGAGCTTTTTGTCATTCGATTATCTTTCCTTCTTTCTACTTGATTGGGGCCATCTTTTTGGGATTATTTCGTCCAAATAGTCACTGCTATTTGGTGATTATTTGGCTGCACTTTTTTGGACGTGGGCTTCAAAATGCTTCATGCTTTCTTCTTTACTCTTTCACTTGGGCAAACAAGAACTTTGTGCGCAATTTTGATCACCACAAATCCCGATTCTGAGAAAACACAAATGACAAAAGTTGTAGATATCTTTGTTAGATTTCCAATGCATCTTCAATCTTTAGAATCTGAATATAGAGAATATGAGTATAGACAAATTCTTTATTATCAAAATACGAAAGCTAGTTAAATCTGGTAAAAACAACTAATTCCACACCTTTATCAATTAAAAATAGAAATTAGCCATTCAAAACTAGAAATTGATAAATCTTTGCGAATAAATCCAAATAATGCACAAAATGAAATGCTCAAATATCTCATTGGTTTTTCTTATTCACCATGCATAGCCACCTTATTTCTAAGGAAAACATCATACCTACCAATCACAATCAGAGAGCTCATTCATTCAATCGTGCTATGAAATTTTCAAACCAATTATTCCTTAATTTTGGTTATACAAACTAAAACCATTTAAAAAAACACTACAAAATCAGAAAACAAAAATCAAAGGTTTTTGCAAAACAAATTTCAATAAAAATGGCAAACATTCACTCCCCACACTTAAACCTTACATTGTCCCCAATGTAAGACTCAAGCTTGGTTTAAAACAAATCTAGGAACATGGTAAGCACTTATTCAAATTTTATTCGACAAAGAAAAACTTAAAATGAAAACGAGTCTAAACCAAATAAAACAAAAAAAATTTTAAAGAAAAGTAATCTAATAATTATGGTTGGCTCTTCCCCTCTTTTGTTGACTGGACTTCCATTCAATAAATTGCAAAGGAGCTGGTGCATGGAATTCCTTCAAAAAATCTGTGGCCATTCACTTTGAAAGTCTTACCTGTGTTAAGACTCTTAATTTCCACTGCACCACGAGGAAAGACATTTGTAATAAGAAAGGGACCCAATCTAAAGTGGGTGAAGCTTACTAGGAAATAATTTTAGTATATATTTGAAGAGTAAAACGTTTTCCCAATGCAAAAGGATTTCTTGGTAATCATTTTATCATGAAACGTTTTGGTTTTCTCCTTGTATATCCTAGGATTGTCATATGCCTCCATCTTTAATTCCTCTAACTCTTGCAATCGTAACTTTCTTTCAACACCAGATTGAATATAATCTAAGTTACATTGATTCACTGCCCAATAGGACTTATCTTCAATCTCAACTGGCAAGTGACAACCTTTTACATATATAAACCTATAAGGAGACGTATCTATAGGAGTTCTAAATTTTGTCTTATAAGCCCGAACATCATCATCCAAACGAAGACTCCAATCCCTCCTAGATGGATTGATCATCTTTGCTAGAATATATTTGATCTCCCTATTCGAAATTTCAGTTTGTCCACTCGTCTGAGGATGATATGTAGTGGAGGTGCGATGTGTGATATGGTACTTCTGAAGAAGGCACCGAAATTTCTACTACAAAAATGCGTACCACGATCACTAATGATTTCCTTAGGCACTCCATACTTGTTAAAAATGTTAGTCTTAACAAATTTAACAATAGATTTTGCATCATCCTCCTTAGTAGTTTTGGCTTCTACCCACTTTGACACAATCTATAGGTAAAATGATGTAAGTATAACCAAAAGATGATGGAAACGGTCCCATGAAATTAATACCCCACACATCAAATATCTCACAGAATAACATACCAGATTGAGACATTTCATTCTTTTTAGACAAATTATCAAATCTTTGGCACTCTTCACATGACTTGCAAAACAAATATACATCTCTATTTAAGGTAGGCCAACAAATCCTCACTCAAGAACCTTGTGTATTGTCCTTCTCGGTTCGAACTGTCCTCCAGCTTCAGAACTATGACAAAAAGTCAGAATAGATAAGAATTCAGATTTATTGACACATCACCTACCTGATCAGAATAAAATTTCCACAAATAATGATCTTCGACTCAAAAATAATATTTAGAGCTTCCATAATTAAAAGCCCAAGTCACTTAATAATTGGCAATATCAGCAAACCAAGGAGTTTCCATAATTAAATAATACAATTGCTCATATGGATAAAATTCAGAAATCATTGGCCAATCTTCTCTAGGGATTATCATACTGAGGTGATCAGCCACTAAATTCTCATCCCCTTTCTGATCTCTGAGATTTAAATCAAATTCTTTCAACAAAAGCATCCACCTCAACAATTAGGCTTTGATTCTTTCTTCTTCAACATGTACTTTAAAGCAGCATGATCAGAAAAAACAATTACCTTTGTCCCAAGTAAATAAGAATGTAACTTCTCTAATGCAATGACAACAACAAGCATTTCCTTTTCTGTCACTGTGTAATTACTTTGGGCAGCATCAGGTATTTTAGAAGCATAAAAATCACATAAGGTTCTTTGTCTCTTCTTTGCACTAACACAACACCGATTGCTTTGTCGTTTGCATCACACATAATTTCAAAAGGTAAAGTCCAATTAGGAGGTCAAACAATAGGAGCTGCAATTAACTTGATTTTCAAATCATCAAAAGTCTTTTTGCACTCATCAATGAAATTAAAAGAACCATCTTTTGCAAGGAACATAAAGGAGATGCAACTTCTAAGAAATCTTTGATAAAACATCAATAGAAGCCAACATTCCCTAAAAACGAACATATGTGAGATAAGGCAATGAGATAATCACTTTTATTTTAGCTTTATCAACTTCTAACCCTTTGGAACTCACAATATGTCTAACGACAACTCCATGTACAACCATGAAATGCCTTTTTACAAAAATTCAACACAAGGTTAGCCTCAATGCATTTTTTCAGAACAATAGATAAATTATGGAGACATACATCATACGAATCACCAAAAACAGTAAATTCATCCACAAATACCTCCTTGTTATTCTCAATTAAATATGAAAATACGCTCATCATGCATCTTTGAAACGTACCATGGACATTGCAAAGTCGAAATGGCATTCTCCTAAACGTAAATATTCCAAATGGGCATGTAAAGGTGGTTTTTCTTGATCTTCAGGAGTTATAGGAACTTGAATATATCCAGAATATCCATCTAAAAAACAAAAGAAAGATTTCCCTACTAACCTGTCCGACATCTAATCAATGAAAGGTATTGGAAGTGATCTTTTCTAGTAGCTTGGTTAAGCTTCCTCTAATCAATGCATACTCTCCACCCATTGGATATTCTTGTAGGAACAGATTCCCCTTTTGCATTTCCTATAACAGTCATTCCTATCTTCTTGGGTACTACATGGAGAGGACTTACCCATTTGCAACCAAAGATAGGGTATATTACCTCTGCACCTAAGCACTTAAAATTATTTTTTCGCAACCTCCATCATGGGAGAATTCAATCAACGTTGAACATCTTTGAATGGATTGGCATTATCCTCTAAATGTATCCTATGCATAAAAAAGTGGGACTTATAGCTTTTGTATCAACAATAGTCCAACCTATGGCCGCCGCCTTGTGTTCCTTTAACACGTTCAACAATTTCTCTACTTGAGATGAAATCAAAGAACTAGAAATACTTATAGCAAGAGTGTTTTCATCACCAAGAAAGGCATATTTTAGATTAGATGGAAGGGGTTTCAGTTCCAGCTTGAGAGCCTGCAAAATAAAAGGCAACATTTTAGAAATAGATTAGGGCGAAGCCATACAAGTTGAAGAATTCTCTAAAACTCTCTATGTGGTCAATGCTTGTGTTGCTGCTATATCTTCCTGAAATGAAGATTCAATTTTCAATTTCAAAAAGCTGTTGTACAATCAAATCAATGATATCAATAGTCTCAATAGAGTACACAGTATTATCATCCCGAGGGTATCTCATGGCATCAAGGATATTGAACTTAATTACTTCACCATCAAATTCCATGCTCAAATAACCCTCATGAACACCAATTCTAGTTTTAGAAGCTTTCAAGAATGGTTGTCCCAATAGCAATGGCACATTATCAGAAGAATTACCCACCATGTCAAGTACATAAAAATAAGCAGGGAAACCCTATTCATTTACTTGAACTAAGACATCTTCAAGTACTCCTATTGGGTATGCATTTGATTTGTCCGCTAATTGAATCACAATAACAGTTTTAGTTAATAGTCCCAGATTTAAAGAATCTTAGACAAATCTTGTCACAACATTAATTGAAGAACCAAAGTCCATCATGCATCTTTCAAACTTTCAATTTCTAATCTTACGAGGAATAGCAAAAAATAACTTTGCATTTTGGGGGAATTTTCTTTTTGAATCATAGCATAAATGTTCTCCCCCACGCTTACCTTTTGAGTACTCTTGAACTGTTTTTTGTTGGTGCAAAGTTCCGTCCTATATCTGGGCACTTATTTTGTAGCATCTAAGAGTTATATATACTACCACTTTCCTGAAAATTTCTAAAATTTTATGGTCGACAACTTCTTTTTTCGATTTTATAAACCTAGAAGAAAAAGGTGGTGGTTCTTTCACACAAGGGAGGATCCTAGTACCGACATCTTCTTTCCCAAGATTCACAACATCTCCCTTTCTCATGATAGTCTCACTCTTATCTAGACTCATTGGTTTAATCTCTAAATCTTTCTCAACTTCATTCCCCGTAGGTTTTGGTTCCTCTAATTTTTTTCTGTTCTTAAGGGTTATAGCCTTTTTATTCTGCTTGGGGTTAGGGATCGGCTGATCAGGGAGCTTACTCAAAAGTTGAGGTTCAATGTTACTCAATGAGGTGGCAATCTGCCCGATTTGGGTATCTAGGTGCTGCAAATGAATGTCAATTTTCTTTTGATATTGAACACCTTGAGAATGTACTTGAACAATTTGATTTGTGAGTTGTTTAACCAAATCCTCTAAGGATGAGTTTGAAGCTTGAGTTTGAGGCTTGACTTTGAGGTGCATTGGATAAATTTGTTGCCTCCAGTTACCTTGACCATATCTCAAGTTGGCATGGTTTCTCCAACCCTGATTATAAGTGCTGGAAAAAGGGTCATATCTCCTTTGGGATTGACCTCGAAAATCTCCTATAGCATTGACATCTTCAACCTATAAAGTGGGACACAAATGAGTTGAATGAGAGAAGTCAATATAAATTCCACAATCACATGGTTGCTGATTTCCTTTCATAACTAACTTTGACATAAGTGTAGTTAAATTAGCAATTTGTTGTGCATTCTCTTTCAATATCTCTTGGACAATACTAGCACTTATCTCATTCACTTCCTAACCTGCCCTACATCATTTCTTGTTCCAAATTGTTGAGTGTTTTGAAGCATGTTAGATATCAATTGCCTAGCTTGTGTGGGTGTTTTATCCACTAAAGCACCTCCACTAGCAGAATTCATCATTCCCCTTTCATGTTGTAGAAGACCTTCACAAAAATACTGAATTAATAATTGCTCACTGATTTGGTGTTGGAGACAACTAGAACACAATCTTTTAAACCTTTCCCAATCCTTATATATGGAGTCATTAGGATTCTGCCTAATTCCACAAATTTCCTTCCTTATGGATCCTATTCTACTAGTAAGAAATAACTTCTCAAGAAAAGCCTTTTGCAAATCAATCCAAGTAGTAATAGATCTAGGAGCGAGATAATAAAACCAATCATATGTTAAATCCTGCAATGAAAAAGGAAAAACATGTAATTTCACTTGTTCTTCTTCAATACCTTTTGGTCGCATGGTGGAACATACAACTAAAATTTTGTTTAAATATCTTTGGGGGTCCTCACCTGCACGATCATAGAATTCAGGAAGCAAGTAAGGAAAACTTGAATTAAGCTTGAGTGGACATTCTAATTCAGGACAAACTATGCTAAGAGGTTGATCATCTAGATTGGGCAGAGAAAGTTACGTAAACGTTTTTTCAACCTTGACTTGGTCAGCCACGAATTCTCTTTGATCTTGTTGTGGGTCTTCTTCCTATTCAAAAAGTTCTTTTATACCTCAGAAGCCTTCAACTTCAAATACTTCACTAACTATCATCACATCCCAGTCTCTTTCACTGTACAAGAGAAGAAAAGATTTTAATCAAACAAAGAGAAATAACTACACTACTAAAACATGTATTCTTAAAGTAAAGCAAACAACTCTCCCCGGCAACGGCGCCAAAAGTTTGATGACATGTTGTTGCAGCCACAAAATTAAAAAAAATCTTAACCCCTAAAATAATTTAGAACAAAATATAGGGAAAGTAAGGTTTAATCCCATGAGCAGTTTTTGCATAAAATTTATGATATATTCTAATAGGAGTAAATAAATCTTACACGGTTTATGAGGGATTGGGAAAAACTTGAAAATAAAAAAATTAACTATATATCTTCTTTATACAATTTACCTGCCCCTTTTCAATTCCAATTCCTTGGCTAAAACTGTGGTAAATAAAATTTAGATATGGTGTTGTACTCTTGATAAATAGACAAAGAAAAGTTCATTAACCGGACTCCCCATTAATTTCATATAACTAAAACCAATTGAGCAAAAATTCAAATTAATTCAAATTTTAAAAAGAAGTAAAATCAACCCAAACTAAATTAAAAATACTAGAATGTTCAAAATAGTTGAAATTAAGATAGGTGTAACCTCTCCAAACCCAACTATTTGCTTCATTTAACCGTTTTGTTCACCTTGTGCATAACAAAACGAAAAGCTATAAATTTAATTCGCACACATGAAATGATCAATTTCATGCATCAAGAAGAAAATTTTAAGCATTACAAGTCAGTGTGATTTAAATACCAAAAGTACCAACATTAAATTTATAGAAATGAAGTCCAAACAATCTAAATAATAGTCAAATTATTACAAAAGTCAAGGTACAAGAGAAATTTGAAAGACGTATAGAGAATGAAGCTAGAATAAAGTCTAAGAAGTTAGAAATAAGATTAAGATCAGAAACTTTCCCCGAATGATAATTTTCTGTGATACATCCGCCAAAGAGAATCATTTCTCCACCACAGACAACAAACCAGCTTGCTTCCAAGAGTTCTTCCACTCCTACAGCATATTCTAGCCTTGTCTCTATTGCCTTTCTCTCTCTCTCTTGCTAGGGAGTGATAAGGGCAAGATAAACCTCTCTCTTTCTCTTCTCTCCAAAGAAAATTTCGTGCTCCAAGTCTCCCCTACAAACAGATCACAAAACCCCTATATATTCGGACTTTTTTCTTTTCTTTCTTCAATGCAGCAAATACTGAATTAATCAGCCACTTCTTTGATTTAATCTTAGAGTTAATGGCCCAAAAATTGCCCTCTCTGTCTTCAATACGATATCAAAGTGCCTGTCTCGATTCCCTCATTTTTTCTGTAATTGGTCGCTTTTTTTCCTCTTTCCTAGTTGAATAGAATAAGGCAGTTGAGAGAAAATATGATTTAAGTTAGGGGGCCTTTTTGTTATTCGATTATCTTCCCTTGTTTCTACTTGATTGGGGAAGTCTTTCTTGGATTATTTTGTCCTGGTAGTCACTGCTATTTGGTGTTTATTTGGCTGCACTTTTTTGGGTATGGGCTTCTAAATGCTTCATGCTTTCTTCTTTAGTCTTTCACTTGAACAAACAGGAACTATGAGTGCAATTTTGATCACAGCAATTGTCGATTTTGAGAAAACACAAATGACAAAAGTTGTAGATATCTTTGTTAGTTTTCTAATGCATCTTCAATCTTTAGAATCTGAGCACAGATGAAGTCATTTTGATCAAAATAGAAAATTTTGTTAAATATGTGAAAAACAACTAATTCCTCTCCTTTATCAATTAAAAATAGAAATTATCCATTCAGAATTCGAAATTGTTAAATCTTTTCAAGTAAACCCAAATTATTCCCTAAATTTAACCAAAGTAATGAAGTTTAAGGGATCAAAATATGTTAAAATATGAACTTATCAGAGAGTTTGATATAAATGCAAACTTATTAATCAATTAGCTTAAAATATAATTAACTACTTATATACTACAAAAAGTAACATCTTGTATCATTCTGATATAAAGCATGTAGCACGTAAAATATAATTAACTACTTACATACTACAAAAGGTAACATCTTGTATCATTCCGATATAAATGCAAACTTATTAATCAATTAACTTAGATATGAATGCATATATACAGGAAGGATAATGCTAGTTGCACCCAAACACAGTACCTCTTATCTAACATACATGACTTAACCAGCCAATTCGAAACACAATTGCTTAGGGTTTATCCTTTAGAATTTAGAATTTTATAAAATAAAAAATATTTTATTATTTTTTTAAGTTTTCCAATTGGCTGGTTACGTAATATATAGGTGGGATAAATACTGAAGTGTAGGTGCAGCTAGGATTACTCATATGGGAATCATTGGCAGTTTATTTAAGTTTTATTTTTTAAGCATTTACACTAAATAATTCGATTTGTCAACCCTGAGAAGGATTCATTGGATTCATAAATGAATAAAATGCTACTTCCATCAATAGTCCGAAGATTTATTGTTCTCTAGTCTCCGGCATTAAGAGCTAAGGAGAAGTAACAAACTATAGCAACCCATAGAAGACTAGAATAGATGAGAAGAGCGACAGAGCAAAACTAAAAGTTTAAATAAGTAATGGGCGGCATTTGTTCTGACCACCGAGGCAACCCAGGTTTGTACTAGTGAATGCATGGGCCAAGTGATCGACCATTATCAACGGTAAATTGCGCTGTCACTTTCCCTCTCCAAATAGATTCATTCAAGCTGATCAGAGCTCTTGCTGTCTCCGTCAGCAGTCACATTGATCTTGAAAAAAATCCTTTTTAACATTATTTATTCCAACCGAAAGTTGACTTAATTATCTTAAATATATACACCTTCTGCCGGCCGGGCGGAGCTGGCAGCCATATATATGAATAAAGTTAGGAGATCAATTGAAATGCAGGAAGGAAGAAGAAAGAAGAGGTCGAGTACTAGCTAGTACTGCGGAAAGAATTTTGGGTAACATGCTAGAGGACATTAAAACCATCCTGTTGACTCTGGTTTCAGTGAGCTTTTGACGCTTGTGCTTGTGCTTGTATTATGTGATATGGGAAAGGCCCGAGAGGATTAGAGAGAAGCTGAGAAGGCAGGGGATTAGAGGGCCAGCACCCTCTTTCTTCTATAGTAACGGAAAGGAGATGAAGAGATCCTTAAGTACTGCATTGGCTGCTGCGGTACAGGAGAATAAACCTGGAGGGCATGTCTCCCATGAGTACTATCCATTGATGTTTCCTTATTTCGAGAAATGGAGGAAAGAATATGGTAAGATTTTGTCCCCTATTGTTTCTTTGTCGTATTCTGCATCAAATGCTTTCTTTCTCTAATTTGACGAGTTTGGTATATATGAAGGTCGAATATTCATGTATACAATTGGAAGTATGCCTGTATTGTATGTGACCCGACCCGAAATGGTGAAAGAGATGAATTTTTGCACGTCCCTTGATTTAGGAAGCCCTCGTATCATCAAAGGGACACAAGGGCCCTGTTTGAGCAGGGGATCATATCATCCAATGGCTTGGCTTGGGCACACCAAAGGAAATTAATCGCCTCTGAGATATTTATGGATAGAGTTAAGGTACATCTTGTTCTTAATGATTTCATACTAGACTGTGGAAAATGACAACCTTAATTTATATATTTTTACGTTTAATGAGGGTAATTATGCTGGCAATAATAATAAAATCCTTTGTATTCTTGTTATTATTGCATTAGTATTAATTTCATTATCAAATAATTTTAATCTTATAGATGACAAATTACTAAAGATAGGCAAGAAAAATCAGGCTTGAATTTATATTGAATAGGTAGATCTAGAATCAGGTCTAGTATGCTTCCACATGTAGATTTATATCCACTATTATCCACTACAAACTAAAATTTCCAAGTAAAACCTGATAAACAAATTTTTGTTTCTTATTTCCATCAAAGAGAATGGAGAACCTCTACTATTTAAATCCTATTTGTTTGTGTAGAGTACAAAAATTCTAATTTAAGAGTATTGGAGGGTTAATGAGAAATTTGTCCTTTTTCTTACAATTATTTCTTAGTACCAATGGGTTGCCATAATAATTAGAGTAATTTTATATACATGCCTACATATGATATCATTATGCATAAATGATCAGCATGACTCCATTGCAGTAATTTATAGCTAGGTCATGAATCTTTAAAATAAAACCCATCTTCCTTGCTTTTCGTACCCAACTAAAGATGATAATTCATTTTCTTCTTTGTAAATTGAAATTCAAAATTTCAAAAAGACCAACATTTGATAAAGTTTAAATAATATTAGGGAATGGTTGATCTAATGGTTGCGTCCACCCTCCTGGTGTTGAAATCATGGGGAAACAAAATTGAGGAGGACAAGGGGATATCGGGAAATTGATGAGGACATGAGAAGCCTTTCAGCAGATACTATCTCCATGGCCTGCTTTGGGAGCTCATATCTCAAAGGACAACGCATATTTCAAAAGATTAGAACCCTGCAGACCACCATGTCACTACATAATGGTATTCCTGACCTAAGGTACGTGATTAAATTGCTTCCTATATGCATGGGATATAATCACTCATTATACAATTTCAAATGTTTTGACTGATATATTTGGCATCAAAAGCTCAAGTAGATATATTTTCAAGATGAAAAGTTAAACAGCTCACACGATTAAATTTTTCACACACTGCTACAAAAGTGGTGTCCGCCGGCAGCCAAAAGCTGTCGTCCGAACACCAATCCCCATCGGCGAACAATCCGACGATGGGTAAGGCAACGTCGTCGGAACATCCGTCGGCGGAGACTTCGCGCGACGAAAAAACGCGTCGCGTGAGGAAAAAACTCGTCTCTCGAACGAAACTACTCGGCCAACGACAGGAGCCATCGGCAAAGCAAGTCGTCCGACGATGGACCATATTGCGTCATTGGAACGAATTCCGTCGACGCAATACGGCGCATCGGCGGAATGAATTCCGTCGATGCAATATGGCATGTCGGCGGAATAAATTCCGTTGACACAATACGGCACATCGGCGGAATGAATTCCGTCGACGCAATAAGGCACATCGGCGGAAAGCATTCCGCCGACGCAGTATGGTGCATCGGCGGAATGTATTCCGCCAACGCAAATGGGCGCATTGGCGGAACTTTTTGAAAAAAAAATACATACGCAAGAGGACTATACAAAGGATGGAGGAGAGGGGGAGAGAGAGAAGAGAGGAGAGAAAAGAGACAGAGGAGAGAGAGAGAGAAGAGAGAAGAGAGAGAAGAGAGAGAAGAGAGAAAAAAACTATTCTATAGTACCAACAGGCATCTCAACTTACACGAGTCAATGGATTCAAGCAAACCATTGACATAAATAACCATCTCCTGTGCTTTGACCATATAGCAGGGCAGAGGGAATGCAATCCATTCTATAAAAGATCCAAAGTCAATTCAAATATCAGTTCAAGGACAAGATGAAGATCATAAGGTCATTCTCAGAAACATCAAAACTAAAAAAAGAAAAGCATAGTCTTATAAGGGCTTACCAAAGTTAATACCATTACCAGTTACATTACGTTGCATACTGAACTGAATTTGTGCAAACATTCTCTAAAAAATGCTAGCTTAACATTCCATCTATGCACAAATTGATGTGTTACCTTGCGATCAAAGCCATACCAAAGTAAGTGTTGTTTTGATAAATGAACTGGCAAAAGAAGCGTCATCACAAAGAGCACGGGACCAAGTTGTATAAGAAAAAGAGCGAAGTCTCATTCAGAGATGTGGAACCCCCATGTGATAACTCAGCATTCTAAATTTCACTGGAGTTCAAACATACAAATGCAAAGAAGTCACAATCAGACACCAAAACTGCACGCACATTGCAAGAGAGAGTGAAAAGAACGATAGAATTAGCCTGCAGGTTCATCAAAATAGAGACTGGAGGTGGCTACTTGTGAACAAGAAATTACTGATGTCTAAGAAAACACAAAGAATCATCAGTAAGCATGATACCAGCCCGTTCATAGGCATATAACCAAAAAATCAGAGTTTCCAAATGGTTTAAGCCTATACGTGCACAACCATAGATAACCAACAAGCAACTTAACCTAAGAAGACTAATAGGTAAAGACAGAAGTGCAGATCATGCCTGCAGTACCAGGATGATATAAAAATGGATGAAGGAAAAGAAAATCAAGTATCGCATCATTAAATATTTTTAAAGATGTTTAATCTCACAACAAACCAGGATAAGAAAATCCAGTATTGACTCAGCCATAGGGATGTAAACGGGAGCCGATTACCCGTTCTACCGTCCGACCGATTATTAAACGGAACAAAATGGGAATAAAATATTATTATCCGTTTACCGCTATAACCGTTTACCGCTCTACCATTTAATAAACGAACGGAAACGGAAATAGTTCTTCCGAATCCGTTTTACCCGTTTACCGTTTAAGGGTAAATAGTAAATTTATATATATATTTAGTATAATCATAAAATACTTATTTTTTTATATAAATAACCTTATTATGTTTTTTATCACATATTATAAAAATTTGTAGAGTTGAAAAGTTTGAAGAGAATTTGAATATTTTTATATTTTGGTAATTATTAGAAGTCAATATATATTGACTTTAACTCATGGTCTCATAAAGTCATAGAGTCATAGTCATAGACTCATAGTCATAAAGGATAGATCATATATTGTAAATTCATAATTAACTAAATAAGGTAGTATTAGTAATCTAAGATTAAAAAAAATTCATTTTTCTAACAAATATCAAATTTTATACAAATGCCAATTATTTTAATAAATGTAAACAATTGTCATACAAAAATAAACATACTATAATCCATAATAAAAAATTATACAAAGACAAACATAGTAATTAACTAATACACGAGATGATTTCAACTTATTTCTATTAGCTTATTTAATTCAAAATTTTTGGCCCATAACATATTAGATCATATACCCTAAATTCTTAATAAGTTATAAGTAATATCATTGATTTTAATTACTAGTTACTTACTTCTCTAATTAATTAATATTCTAATTTTGGTTTTCCCTCCCTCTCTTAGTCCTTAGTCATTGACTCATTGCTCCTTATGCAATTATGCTACTTAGATTTTAGATTTTTCCTAATTGATTCCTTCTCTATTTAGTTATTATTTAGTTACACCCTAAATTTCTTATGCAATTATTGGCATTATAGCATAACATTAATAATTTAATACAAGTAACATTGTGACAAGCAATAAGTTATTTGTTATAACTTATTACTTACAAATTAAAAGTTACAAACATACAATCTTACAACCCTATTATATTATTCTATTACTAATATACTATTAGACAATATAGACTATGTAGTTATTAACTTATTATCCTTTGGATCCACTTCCGTACTTGGCCTTCTCTCCTTGTTCTGGCTTCTCGGTATCTGTTGTCCAAAGGACCAAAGTCCCAAATCCCTTATACCTAAAGTCTAAAACTCTAAGAGTTTTACCCATCGATTTCGTGGAAGACGACTTCGACGAGTCTGCAAACAACAACAGTTCTCTCTCCCCGAGGCATACGAGGAAGCTCCTAGTCCTAGCGCGAGGAAATGATTCTCTTCTTCCTCTATTCGTCTCATTCTCTCTCTTTCTCTTCTCTTTTGGTTTTGGGTTATATTCTTCTCTCTTCGTTCGGTTTGTTTCACTTTTTCTATCGGTCTTGCGATTTTGTTTTTCTCTTTTCGCTTTTATTTTTCTTTTCACTTAGGTGTTCTATTTTTCTCAGCTATTTTTCTATTCGTCTCATATGAGTGCATCTTGTTTAATTTGATTCAAGTTCTTTAGCCTTTTGGGTAGAGACCGTTTTACTTGTTTCTTAATTTTCTTCTTTTTTTGGGTTTTTTGTGATTTTTTATTACTTACACGTTTATTACCCGTTTATTACCTGATTACCAGGTTTTCCGGCTGGTAATAAACGGAATAGAATTTTGCGGAACTAAATGGATACGGACGGTAATGGGTAAAGGGTTCAAAAATATAAACGGTAGACGGAAACCCATTACCCGTACCATTTATTACCCGTTTACATCCCTACTCAGCCATTTCCAAAATTTTGAGTAGTATAGGTTACCTTGAAATCACCACCAGCATCTAGCTCAGTGAATATGACGCCATAATCCTCCTTTGAGATTTTCGGTAATGACCTAGATAAAAATTGCCTTAATTAGATAGATTGTAATAGGGAAGAGATGAGGGTCATAACTAAGAAGAACAGTTCTTCAAGGAAAATAATAGTTAAAATACCATGTACAATTCTTTGTTTATAAATCCACAAAAGACAACTTTTCATCCTTGTTTCCAACAGAAAATGAACACTGCAACACCAACTTTGGCTGCTACTAGCAAGAAGAACAGCTCTTCACTGAATTGTACAAGAAGATCAAGTCTTGTTCGGTTCACAACTTTAACAATTCAACATAAAAGCTGCAAATATCCCTACCCTCTTGGCTGATGTTGGCTATTTGATACTCAAGTTCAAAATGTCTTGACTGGTTCACTTGGGATCAGTAAATTCCTTTAAGATGATTCCACATATCAGCAACATTGTTGAGCAATCGAAGACTTTGTTTCATATCAGCTTAAACTGAATTAAGTACCCAAGTAATAACTTACTGCAATCTATAACAGGTTGCTCTAAGTTACCCAAGTAATAATTTTTGAATTTTGTATTCTCCAATTTTTTTTCGCCATTTTATCTCCTTCATTTTCACACCCATCAAGAATTCCAGATAACCCCTTGCCTTCCATGGAACTCCTAAACTACAAAATATTTGCTACGGAATTTAATAGACATGGTTTCAAATTTTTTACATACATTATCACCTTTCAGAAGTTTTTGAGGTAATAAACAATGGTCAAGTTCAAATCAAATCTGGGTAAGAATAAGTACCAAACAAAGAATGAAATTCTCAAAAGAATGTATCCCAACAGATCTCGATAATTATCCAATTCATAAAAGAATGGTGTCCATTTAAAGCTCTTTGTAAAAGAGGATTTTGGCAAAATATATGTACCACAATGATAAATATGGTTCATTAATCGCTATGAGATAAAAAAACAAAGAGAATAAGTCTACCTGTTACGTCGTGCCTTCCATACGCACCACTCTGTAGACCGAAAAACACAGACTTTGGCTTCGAATAAGGGACGATCATGAAAAATCCATGGACTGATGGGTTCTACGGGTAGAGAAGAAATGTGACACTTGTGTGCTACAAGAGAGATCGGAATCGTGTTCGCTCCCCTGTTTCTGGTTGTTTTTAAGTCTAGAAGTGGAGAACCGAACACTTGTCTCATGGTTTGAAGTGTTTTTCGTCAATCAAGTCAGTTGATCAGCCGAAAACAGTGATAACTAGGGCTCCCTATGTCCAAGTAATTTAAAGCTTTGCAATCCAAAGCCTCGGAAGAAGAACAATCGTCGGAACGATTTCGGAAGGATTTCTGTCGTTAGAAGATTTCGCTGGAGAGCACGCCTCTAGGCGGAAGAAGAGTTCACGCGTTCGGGGAAAAGACAGACTTTTGGGTTAATTCAAGGCGGAAGAACAGATGGACCTAGCGAGCACTTACGTATTGGGCTCAAAGTCAGGCCCAATGTTCCGCCGGCGGGGGTTCGACTTGAAGTTCAATCGGCCGGCGGACGACCTATGTCCACCGGCCGATTTTCATTCCACAGATGGAGAGCGTCGGCTGAATGCACTTTTATAGCAGTGAATGGAACATAACTAAATATTTTTTCAAGATTATTATGAAAGGAGATTTATAGTTTGTGATCCAAGAAGTAAATTAGGACACATCATATTATTTAATTTGGGCCCAAAGCCTATTCTAATATGATTGGTCGGGTTGTGGCATCTTGTTTCCCACCAATAAAGTCATGATACCTCTATTCACTTAGTCTTGTAGTTTATTTTTTAACTCTTTATCTCAATTTTTTTAACATGTAATTTATTTGGATTTTTTTGTAAGATCTCCTACACTTGTACAAACATAGGCTACAACTACAGCTATGGTTAAGAACCATATCCAACAACATCAAAGACCGTCACTGTTCGATTTGGTGACAATTCACCGTTGAACAATCACCATGGTGGTATGTATTGTACCTTCCATAAATAAATGCACCAAAAATATTAAACTCAAAGAGGAATAGTTGTTAATTCCTAAGTTTGTTACATCTTAAAACTTTCAGATACATAAAACTAGCTGGAAGTTTTCATCAATTTTGTGCTGGTGATAAACCAAGTTTAAACGTGTTGAAGGTATCTTTCCACAAATACTAACAAAATCGTATAGAGGTTGGAGAAGGAGATAGACTCTTTGATACTAAAAGTAGTGAAGGAAAGGAGAGAAGGGGCTGCTACTAGATTGGAAGGACACTTGTTACAATCCATCCTTGAAGAAGCTAAGTCCAACAACATGTCGGCACACTTGGTGGTTCATCGTCGACAACTGCAAGAACAGATACTTCGCCGGCCATGAGACAACTGCAATTGCTGCTACATGGACTTTACTTCTACTTGCTTTGAAATCGAATGGCAAGATCGTTCCCACGAAGAGGTCACAAATGTTTGTGGAGGTCAACAACCAGATGTCGACATGGTCAAGAGGATGAAAACTGTGAGCTATATTTTAATTTTTCAGTTACTTATTTAATTTAATTTCCATTTTACATCATATTCTACTTACCTTCCCCTCTATACAGAGAAAACCAACTTTGGTCTTTATTTATCCATGTAATTACGTTTTTGACATTACTTCAACAAAAAGACTCTTTTACATTGAATAGTTGTTTTGCTTTTGCAGCTCACAATGGTGATTCAAGAAAGTATGAGACTTTATCCTCCTGCAATGGTGCTTGGCGGCATTTGCATCCCCAAAGGCTTCACCATTTGCATATCAATTGCTGAACTTCACCATGACACAAAAATTTGGGGGCCGGATTCTCACAAATTCAGACCTGATAGGTTTGCAGAAGGGGTATCAAATGCTTGTAAGCACCCTCATGCGTACATTATTGTGATATTGTCCGCTTTTGGCCCAAGTCCGTTAGAATTTGATATTGGGTTCTACCCAAAAATCCCATACCAATGGAGTGACTTTGTCTTCTCCTATAAAGCCATGATTCTCCCCACTTTTAGACAACGTGGGACCTCGAACAAAGTACCGCTGAGTCTCTTTTCAAATGAAATTATCCATACGTCTTCTTCGCCAAGTCCAGCCCAACATGTGAACTCCTCTATCCAAGCTCAAGCCCAACTTCTCCCCATCGAAGTTCACTACTTGTCCAGTAGGCTAACCACACGATGGGAATATGGGGTCACTCGATGTCCCAGTTGGGCCTGTCATACATGCCCGAATCAAGAAAATCGAGGAAGCGCTCAAACAGCCTGATTGAAGGGTGCACTGGGGAAAGATAAGCATGTACACTTGGGTGTGTTATATGACAATGCACAATCGAAGCTTATATATGCGTATTCAAGCTGAAGGATCAAGACTCTTTGTCATTTAATTGGATTGTTGTTTGTATATTGGATCTGATCTGAGTTAAATAAAGCCCATACATGTGTAGTAATTGTTTGGGCTTATGTTTTTACAATTAATTAGTCAAACAAGGGTTTTAGGGTTTTAGAAACCTAATTAAATTAGGGTTTTAGGAGAGCACAAAAATCAAAATGTAAAACACTATTTGATGGGGTATAAAGAAAATAATATAGAGTTTTGGTTGTTGTTTTCCTTGTGAGTTTATCTTCTGATTTTTTAAGACCTATTGAGTTGAAAAAAACCTTTTCTCATCTCTTCCCCAAAAATAATTCGTGTACAGATGATTCTATGAGCTAGATAAGGTATCGGGTCTCATAGTGTGCCATCTGAGGTTCATATCAGTTGGTATCTGAGCATCATATCAGTTGGTATCTGAGCATGGAATCTCTACTTTAGGTGTGACTATCCTTTTTATTTGTTTCTTTTGTTTAGTTTTGTGTTTGTTGTCGTTATTTAGTGTTGTAAAAAAGGAAATGATTTTTTTTCCATTGTCTTTCTCTACCCTAGTAGTCCGTGTCAATTTTTCATTGTTCATAGCTACTCCATTCCAGTTATTGTGTTAGTTAATTGTTCTTGTTTTCTTTGAGTCTTCGTTCTTTCATTTTCTTGAGTTTAGGTATTACCTGGACTGAATTATCAGCTTAAAAAAACCGAGCAGCTTGAATTCCAACAACGACCTTTGAACCGGAAGAAGAAGCTCGTGATTTATTTTTCACAAGCTTCAGGAAGAAACAAAAGAAGTTCGAAGATTGAGAGCTCAAGCTGCAACTGGGAATTTAATTCACGGTTGCCGTAAGCTTGCGATTGCCTCTCAAACCTTGAACGCAATGGAAGCTTCACGCCTCTTGCAACCAAAACACGACTAAAGAGCCCTACAATTTACGGTCCACCAGCTATGAATTAGACTATACAGTCCAACAACAATCAGCATTCCAATTCGACTCAAAATGCAGGACACCCAGATTTGAAGTCAGCAGTTACAAATACGAACCAAATTTCACAGCTAAACCCCACTACTAATCGCAACAAGTTTACAATTTCCAAGTAGTAGTAAATCTGAAGGTAAATAATAAATAATAAATAATAAATAATAAATAAATAAATATTAAAAAGTGGAAGAGAAGAAGGAGAGTCAGAATTTCAACGACCCGTCGCAAGTCCATTGAGAGCTGTCGCTGAGCTTCCTTCGCCCTTTAATATCCGTATAGACATACAGGGGACTCAGGCCAAGGTTGCATTTGATCGAAGTCCATAGTTCACGACCTTCTGATATGTCCTGATCAGAGTTTTCATTAAAGAGTTCTTTTAGGGCGAGAACAAACCACAATACAAAGTCAATTTTCTTCTTCTCCCCTCCCCGTTCCTTCTTTCCCCCTTAAATATCTGAATCAATCTACTTAGTTACATAACTAACTGTTCAATTAGATCTCCTTACCGTTAGAGATTAATTTATGGTTAGATCTTTTTGATATATCAATACTGACCCCTAGAGAGGAAGCTTGTCCCCAACCTTCATATGTGAAGAAAATATTTTGGTTTCCACATGGAGTCAGCAACGACCTTCATCAATAAGTCTATGTCTTCTCCCCTTGCTTGTCGCCACCACCACCTTTGTTGTTTCTTTATCCTTTTCACATTTGCCTTTCTTTTTATCCTCTTTTTTGTTTTTTTCCACGTAAACAAAAACAATCCAAAGGATTAATGACAAAACCTCGAAAAAATCAAGATCCTTGCCTTCCGCCATGAATCATTTGATGATACGCATCAACTCGTCTGCTGCCGTATACCAAACATCCAAATTGTCAAGGAAACCGTGTGCTTTCCATTCAAAGTTCAAACACGGCGAACTCAACATCTTTTACCCATCCCTTGAGCTTTCTCGCATATATTTCAACATGATCTCGAAGCAAATCCTCTCCAACGGACACACCTAATAACGGGTCAAGCGTGATCGACTCCAGATTCAGATTCTGCAGTCCGAATGGGTTGGATAAGGGATGGTCTTTGTTCTCTCCCACCGGGAGCGACAACCACTAGAACCTACAATTGTAGTTTCAAAAGTAGTCCAACCATCACCTACACTTTTGTTCCAGGTGATCAAAGTCGCATAGCTTCTATTACCTGGCAGAAAGATTTTTGTCTTCAGAGGCAAAATCACCTTTCTGACAATTTTTTGTTTTGTGCTCTCTCCTCTTTCTTTACGGGCTTCTTCCCCTTGGCATGTAAACAGACTTTTTTTGGTTTTCTCTAGTGCACCCTTCTTGAATGAGTTTTTGAATAAGTTTAGAGAGTCGTAGGATCATGATTGAGCGACTGTTGAAGACTTCGCGAATAGGGCTTCCAGACGTTGAATCTGGTCGCACAAAGTTTGCTTCATTCACTAAATCCTTCATTATCCCAATCTCATGTTCGATATTATCAATATTTTTTCTTGTCTGTGATCATTGTTTCTCTGATACCATGATAGATCCCGATTAGAGTTTTCATTAAAGAGTTCGCTTATGGTGAAAACAAACCACAATACAAAGTCAATTTTCTTCTTCTCCCCTCCCCTTTCTTTATTTCCCCCTTAAATATCTGAGTCAGCCTACTTACTTAAATAACTAACCATTCAATTAGATCTCCTTACAGTTAGTGATCAATTTACAGTTAGATCCATCTTCTTCGTACCAAAAACAATGGACTAGTTTCACGCCAAAAAAAAAAAAAAGAAGAAGCTTCACAATTAATTTCAGACCACAATCCTCATCTCGCCTCTTAGGCCGAAAAGTTATGTTGTTGGTTTCTGCTTCTTGCACTCAATTTATAAAAGAAAAGGAGAAGCAACCATTCTTTTCTAGTTACTATTCATATCTTTGAAATACGTTATGTGAGTTAGTATCTTGATAAGTTCTGTTCAGTTTTAAAAAAAAAAATTGGTCTAATGGTTTTGTTCCTCCGTAAACTTATTCCTTCTGGTTCTTAATTCATTCATGTCTTAAGTCCTATTATTTTTTCATGTAAATATTACCAGTGACTCATTATTTATCTTCTTTTGAGTTGTTCAGTCAGTTTGTCTTTGATAAGCCTTGTAAGTCAAAGCTTTTGGTCAGCTTTTTTAGTTTGATAAGCACCTATTGAGAAGTGAATTGCTTGAAAAAAATTAGAGCGAGGCAAGGGAATGAGCTAGAGGACTAGAGTTGAGTGAAAAAGAGGCATGATAGTGTGAGTGAGCTGCAGAGTACGTGTTGAAAACAAAGGAGAAACAAAAGAAAAAAAATAGAAAGAAAATAGAGAAAGAAAAAAAGAAATAAAAAACAAAAACGAAAAAAAAAAAAAAGTACTCAACAAAAAGTTAGTTGCAAGATTCCAGGCCTGCAATTGATTTTCTCTTGCAGCATGTCAAAACAAGGCAGCGAAAGTACTCAACGAGGAACAAACCAACATTGGTGATGGAGGCATTATTAGGTGATATGAGAATAACATTGACGTTAGAAATAGAGCTGTTTCATTAGAGGTGGATAGAATTGAGAATGCCCAACAAGAGGTTCCCTCGCGAGCCTAAAATATAGGAAGAAAGAGTTCCACGAAGAGATGCTGAGGTTGATGAGGCAGTTGATGATTGGGAAGAGGATAATAGGCGGGTAGGAGACCATTAGAGGAGATATAGATGGGGTAGAGAATATTCAGGAAGACGGAAGTGTGATTAGTATTAAAATGAAGGTGTAATCTTTCCAAGAAAAGAATGACCCCCGCACCAATGTTGACTGAGGAAAAGAAGATAGAGTTCATTTTGGACTGTCACGACTACTTCAAAAATAAGAAGGTAAG
Organism: Aristolochia contorta; assembly: GCA_022405105.1. NCBI lineage: Eukaryota > Viridiplantae > Streptophyta > Magnoliopsida > Piperales > Aristolochiaceae > Aristolochia > Aristolochia contorta. The sequence continues at coordinate 16,838,119 of CM039664.1, forward strand.
ACTGGCTGCTATGGAGTTTATTGATTGTGCTTTTGTGTGGTGGAATCAATTGTGTATTAATAGGAAGAGTGGAGAACGTCTAGTTTAAAATTGGGATGAGATGAAAAAGGTCATGAGACGACGATTTGCACCAAGTCATTACTATTAAGACCTAAATCTCAAGCTGCACTATCTTCACCAAGGTAACTAGAGTGTATAACAATATTTTAAAGAGATGGAGATGGCCATCATTAGAGAGAGAAAGGAGAAAGAAGGAAAACAAACAAACAAACTGAAGTAGTGTAGGATTCATTCTACTTTGCTACGAGCAATTGTTAAGAAGACACTAAAACATGGGAGGAGTGTTTACCCCATTTAGAGTTTGCTCATAACCATGATGTCTAGTCTGCAATTAAATTTTCTTTATTTGTAATTGTCTATAGTTTTAACCCACTAACTCCTTTGGATTTGTTTCCTTCGCCTATGAGTGAATGATTGACTTCATAAGGAAAGAAATATGTTGAATTCGTCAAGACAATCCATGAGAAGGCTAAATTGAACATTGAAAGTTGTACTGAGCAATACATGAAACAACCCAACAAGGGCCACAAGAAAGAGTTGTTCGAGCCGGGTGGCTGGGGTTTGTTGCAAATGTGCAAGGAGAGGTTTTCAACACAGAGACACTCTAAACAACTTTCACGTGGGGATGGACTGTTTCAAATGTTTCAGAGCATCAATAACAGTGCCCAAAAATTGGATCTTCCCAGTGACTGTAACCTAGTGCTACATTTAAAGTTTTGACTTTATCTCCGTTTGATTCAGGGGACGATATGATGGCAAATCCTTCAAGACAAGGGGAATGATGAGAACGTGGGTTCACTTGACATCCAGTGGGACCGATCACACGAGCCCGAACCAAGAAGGTCAAAGAAGTGCTCAATAGCCTGATTGTGAGGTGTCAACGGGAATAGATAGACTAGTACGCCTGGGTTGTTACAAGACAAAGCGCCACCAAATCTTGTATGCATCATTCAAGCTGTAAAAGCGGAAGAAACACCGAATTGCTTATTAATTCTCGAATAATTTTGTGGATCAAGACTCTTTGTCATTTAATTGGGTTGTTCATCTATTATGGGTCCAATCTGATTTAAATAAAGCTCATGCATAAGAAAATTGGACTGGGCTTATATTTTTTTAATTAATTAGTCATTGCAGAAGTTTACAAACCTATTTAAATTAGGGTTTTAGATGTGTAACGAAAATTATAGTCTAAAACAACTTTGTTTGACATTATAAGGATTTCCTCCTCATGACTAAATCCGGGGCATGGTTCTGATACCAATTGTTGGGTCTATGGACACCATTTATCTCCACATTAGTATAACATTGTCTGGTTTGGGCCCAGACCCGCACGGATTTGCACTACGTTTCTACCCAAAAAACCTCATACCAATGGAGACGTTGTCCTCCTCTATAGACAAACGATAATCCAATTCTAGCCTATATGGGACATTGTTTGCATGCACAATAATGTTTTATGTGCAGCTCTTACCCTTTTCTGACATTGTTAAAATCATTTACAGAGTGCTTACTGAAAAAATCACTATGAATGGTAACATGAAAAGGAGCATCAGAATCAATCACCCAATCACTAGATCTCTTGAAAGGTAAAATTGATACAACCATCCTCATAAATAATGGTAGTGTCGCCTTCTATAGAGGGTACATTGTTATTCTTTTCATTCTCAATCTCTTATTTTTACTTTTGAAAATTCTTTATGGTGTCTTCATAAGCCCTATTTGTTTTTCAAAGATAACACTTGCCACTTTTAGAATTTGATCTTGCCCGCTTAGAATATTTTTTTTACCATTATTATGTGGATTTCTTTATTTGCTTCTCCTACAAACATCGTGTTTTTCTCTAACATAAGCTTCAAAAGAATAAGAACATTCACTCTTTTCTTTTCTCCTAGTTTCTTCACCGAGCAAACTAATTTAACTATACCCATAGTTAGCTCACGTACGGAATTAGTTAATGAAATCACCAATGTTTCCCAACTATTGGCAACAAGCCAAGAGGAAGCAAAGCCTGCATCTCATCTTCAATCTCCATGTCCATAGCTGCAAGTTGGTTCACTAAACTTATAAAATTGCTTGTATTCATTGTCATACTACGGTCATCCATGTACTACAAATTGATAGAATATCTGATTATTAAGGCTTTATTTTTGGGCGTACCCTTCTTAAACATGGGTTCTAATTTCTTCCAAAGATTTTGGGCATCATTTTCTTCAGCTATGTGGTGAAAGATATTGTGATAAACCCATTGTCTTATTCTAGAAGCAGTTTTAATTTCCAATGCAATATCTTCCGGACTTTATCACTCATAGCTTCTGACTTTGTCTTATTTAGAAAAGGTCTACACAGATCTATACAAATAAGCAAATCAAGCATTTTACGCTTCCAAACAGAAAAATTCGTTTTATTTAATTTAATGTACACAAGTTGTAGTTATTTATTTTTTAGTAGTAGTCAATTAACAACCTGTAAACTAATTGAAAATCATGTATTAGTATCATAGTTTATCCTTCATAGTTACATCCCATTAGATTGACAGACCAGTGTGATAAACCCAAGTTCATATTGCTCCATCCATTTCAAAAAGTTAAGTAAAATCACCCAATTCGTGAATCATCTAGGCTACTTATCAATTACGAGGATTGTAGTAAGAGAGGGTTGTGTAAACAGTCTGCCAAATTGTAAGACCTATGAGAAGAGTTGCTGCAAACAATGACAACACCGTCCAAGGGCTCCTGAAGTATGTATGCTTGAGGTTCAAGCTCCATTCTCTAATTCGTCTCTTCCATTTCTTAGTGCTTTGAGTATGGTATGCATTAATCTCCATAATCACATAAAGAAGATCACCGCGCACTCGAAAGTCAATGCAGTTATAGAGTGACTTGAACAGTTCTACAACCTCCTGGCTTTCGCCGAATGTCGTGAAGCTGATCATACCATGGGAGTGGAGTATTTCCACATCGTCAGTGGATCGGAGGAGGCGCGCCATGACGCAGATGTAGGTGGATATGTCTTTTGTTAAACCTGCATGGAGGCACTCGAAAGCCCAGACATTGAACCATATGATCTCAGAGAACGTGCTCTGCTCAAACACTGGGAGGCGAAGGATGTTGTGCTGCAGCCGAATTTCACTGAGGAAATTGGTATCATTTCTCGAAAATATTATTCCTGCCTTTCTGTACTCCCTTGCACTTTCAATCCCAATCGTCTCAATTTCTGGCAAATCATTCTTAGATGGATTTCCAATGATTTTGTTCCTCAGGAAGTCTACTATATGTAGCTTGGAGACGGTTGGGTTTTCTTTTGTGCAGATGTCGTCCCCAACAATTGACAAAAGATCGTTTAAATATTTACCCTGATTAAATATATATGGAGTCAATTAATCACATAAGGATAAAAAACATACATAATTAAAGATGCAAAATGTTTTTTACTCCTGCAAAAGGCTTACCGAGTCGATGCTTATCCTATTCTCAACTGCTAGTAATTTCTCCAACACTAAGAAGGGCAGCTGGTTCTCCAACATTACAATCTCTTGCACCAAAATGTTGATGATAGTGGATGTCCCTCGAGAACCAAAGACGGGATCATTCGGACTGTAACCAAGAGACTTATCAAAGGTGAATACTCTGAGTGTCTCCAGCACAAAGCAACCATCGAGGATCATTAGCTCCAAGAACTTATCCTCCTCCAACCATTGCTCGTCCAGCTTCTCATATGATTCCATCAGCTGTTGCACGGAGTCCTCCATTGACGCCTTGAAGTCATCTAAATTTTTCTTTGATCTCTTTAGGAACTGGGACAGAGCCCGGTATTTATGTTCTTCCATGGGATTCAAGTGTGGTTCGCCATGATGAAACGGGCCAATGGAGACCAACTTTGGCTTGTAGGCCTTCTCATTTTGCTGGAGAAGATGGGAAGGCACTCTGTATATAGAGCATTTATCCCATCTGTTGGCTATCTCGTTGCTATCCAGCAATCTTTGCAGGTTATCAGCGTTGATGAAGACGGAGCTGGGTTTCGGTGTCAGTGTTGCAGCTTGAGGAAACTCGTGGCCATTTTCTTGTGCCATGGTGATGATCACTGCAATTCGAGTGTTGAATTGCAATAAGCAGAATTTACGATATTCAATCAATGTTGTTGTTTCTTCTTGATCATCTTCCCCTTGTTTAATACATGAGTTTACAAGCTTTGCGAGAGGAGAGGAGGGAGCCTCAGGCCGGCAATGGAAACGGAACATTGTTTTGATATTTTGTTTCTAGTGATATGGCACGGAGAGTTCAAGAGAGGTAAGTTTCCATCACTTTTCCTGCAGGTTTTCCCATTGCGCAGCAAAGACCAGTACAACTCAGAAGACAAGAAACATCAACACATTTTAAATTACTTATCGAACTTGGAAAAGCACGATCATTGGTTTCTCAGAAACTTTATTTGTTGATGTAAGTCTTATTATAAGCTCTGAACTGCTTAGAAATTGTTATGTTTTTCTCCACTAGTTTCAGTGTGATTTCCAAGGAAACGATAAAAAGCATGAAATAAAGCGCGGTGCGACTATTGCGTAAACGTACCAGATCCATGAGCACCTACACCCACTAAGGAACCACCAATAATGTAGGAACGAACATTGAATGATTAGACAATATATATCTTAATATTGTAATGTAGCTTTAAATATAATATAACAACATGAACACAGAAACAGTTAGACAATATCTTATTGCAGTCTCGCTTTTAGTATTATTTTTTGGATGGGCTAATGCGTCGACCTAAGGGATCTGCCTTTCTCAATCTTTTCTAACCTACGTTTAGAAATTAGAAGTTAAGATATTCTTGGCGTCTTTTACACATCATATCAGAAATGTTTTTATTTAAGAGTTTAGAGCAATGATTTAAAAACCAAACCTATGTGGAACATCCGATTTGGGTTCAACAAGTGGTTGAATCCGGTATGAGTTGTATCTCATTAAAAAATTAATAATAAGATTTTTATATTGAAAAATAAGTTTAAAAATACAAAAACTATTAAAAGTACTGTTAAAAATAATCATCTAAAACAAAATATAATATATAAAAAAAATTTGGCCTCCAATCCGGTAGTACATAGTGGAAGCAAGCATATTGAGGCTGACATACAATTTATTCGAGAAAAACTGAAGGCCGGATCACTCTTCAATACATATCCTCATCTCTCAAGCTGCTGACATCTTCACCAAACCGTTGTACCGGCCACAGTTCGAGCCTCTTCAATCTAAACTCAAAGTAATTCAGCCTACTTGAGTTTGTGGGGGAGTGTAAAGACCTATTCTTTCTCACATATATCTTTTATCTCTACGTCAGAATTATTCTTAGTAGATCTTTAACTGTACAAAGCTATATAAATACTAGTGAAAATATATGAGAGTCCATCGAGGACTTTACACTCTCACACCAGTGTGGTCTGATTGTAAGTATGCTTATATTGGATATAATTATCGAATTTGAGGGAAATAATTGATTGGATTACTGATTTAAAAAATAAATTACCCATCATGAGTCAAGTAGCCTTGACCCAATTAGACGCTCGGATAATTGGATCAAATTCTTTATAATGATCATTACCACCTTCTTATTAATTATCTATTCTTTAGTTATTTTAATGATTATTCTCTATGTTATCATTTTATGTATTTATCTTAAACTTTTTTATTTAGTTTAATGCTATTATTCATAAAGTTTTACATCGTTTGTTAATAATTAACCATTTGGTTGTTGTCAGTTCCCTCGCTTTTTTATAATAAAAAGAAGGAAAGCACTCAATTACGGCTGCAAAACGACGGCAGTTGCCGACGGTGGGAAAAAAGGCTCGTTCACTAACCACGCCAGTTGTTATAAAGCTCCAAGTTCTGTCACATCGGAAAACAATCCCCGTCTTATGTTATAGGGAATCGAATCAAGGGTCTCGATCCCAACCGGAAATGAGTTCTGTCCAACTCACCCTTCATCTGGGACTCAGTCTGGCCGATTTGGAAGATCAACCCCTAGTCCGAGTCAAAGAACCGTCTTTTTAACTGTTGATCAAACTCAACTCCGGCCTCCTCTTTTTTTTCTTTCCATAAAAAACTCAACTCCTCTTTTTTTTCTTTCCATAAAAAACTCATCTCCCCTTGTTTTGTTTTTCTTTCCATAAAAACACTGGTGCAGCTCCCTTGATTATATATTTCATTGCATAAAAGCGAGTCCACGAGAGTACGTACCCTTGAGGGGATCTCACGATGCATAACCGTCGGTTTGTTATAAATTTTGAGGCCATATAAATTGAGGCGATAGCTATGCATCAAAGTGATCAGAGAGTGCCCTCGCGTGTGCGCAGTATTCTGGCTCAATGTTGTGAGGTCTCTCTCTATCCTCGTACAACAATATCGATCAGCTGGGCTCCATCGAATTCTGAAAACGAAAAATGTCAGCTAATACAATTTCACGATTAATCACGTGGGAATTTGGAAGGAGTAGGACAGATATGTGTGTGTGTGTGGAGATCATTTGACGCGAAAGAATCTCTATATATATGTTTACGTGATTAGAGGAGGTTTACGTGATCATGGGTTTGTACAAGAGAATTGTGAGTCGTTAGAGAGGAGAGGAATTATATATGTATAGTCAACCATTTTATTTTACTTGAATCCGACGTTTGCATGCATGTAACTCAGTTGATTATTATATATCTTTTATAAATTTTAATGCTATTTAATTTTTAAAGTTTTACTTAGGGATATATAATCTCAACTTTCTATATTAATTACCACGTTTGTTAATAACCATTGGGTTGTTCTCACTCAATTATAAGGGTTTCATAACGACGGCAGTCGCCGACGGTGGGAACACAGCCACGTTTGTTAAAAACTGATCATCTCCTCCTTAGACACTGAGTGGTGCAGCTCCTTTAATCATATATTTCATTTTATAAAAGCGAGTCCACGAGAGTTCGTATTCATCAAAGTGAGAGAGTACCCTCGCATTATTCTGGGTCAATAATGTGAGGTCTGTCTATCCTCTTCGCATTCATTGGCAGGTACGAATATATAAGAGTGAGTGGGTCAAAATATTCGGTTATCTGAATCTGCTACCAAAAGCGAGTCATATATCATTGGCGCCGTACGCATTTAACGGAGAAGGATCACCGTTTTTCTCACCTCCTCATCACTCACATTGAAAACTAGCTTGTCTTCTTTCCTCTGATCCAAAACGTACAGTAAAACTTAAAAGAGTGGTGATATGCTTACTTAACCTTTTGCTGTGAGTGTTTAATGGAGGTAAAGCAACTCGCCCATTGATGGAGGTGGGCGACCACTCGTCCATTAACGGAGGTGGGCGACCACTAGTCGCCCTATTAATGGAGGTGGGTGACCACTAGTCGCCCTATTAATGGAGGTGGGCGACCACTTTCGATTTATTCGTCCGATCCGCACGCTGTTTCTAGGGGATCCGATCCGGATCAGGATTTGGGATATTGCTTGTTGACTCTCATGGAAATTAATAAGAAATTTTGTGGGAACTTTAATTTATCTGTAGCTCACCCACGTGCATTATCAGCTTCTTCAAACTCGGTACCAAGAAGGAGACCAAGTAACATGGCAGACCAATAAAATATTACCAGTAAGTTGGTCGCAGTTAATTATCTGATCCCGGTCAAACAGAGATCCAGCACAACATCACCTGGGCTCGAATTCTGAAAACGAAAAAATGTCAGCTCGTTTGCACTGCAATTTCACCGTTCACGTGGGTTCAGACCCAATTTAGATAAGAAAACGGAATGCATCTATTAACTATTCACGATTCACGTGGGAATCCATTAATATTGGAAGGAGTAGGACAAATATGTGGAGATCATTTGACGCGAAAGAATCTCTCTCTCTCTATATATATAGTATAGGAGGTTTAGGCGATCATGGGTTTGTACAAGAGAAGTGAGTGAGTCGTTTCGAGAGGAGAAGAGGTGCTAGCAACACATGGAATTGGATTTGAAAATGTGGGTTTCGTTTCTGGTGATGGGGGTCTGCTCCCTGCTGTTGTTTCTCTACGATGAGTTCTGGTTGAAGCCGCAGCGGATCCGGAGGAAGCTGGAGAAGCAAGGCATCTACGGCCCTCGGCCTTCCTTCTTCTTCGGAAACATCCCGGAGATCAAAAGAATACACGCCAAGGCCGTTCGAGCACTGCTGGATCCCGGCGGTCCATTGTCCCATGACTACCACAAGGACATCTTTCCTCACTTGGAAGAGTGGAAGAGGATTTACGGTAATCAGCTAGCTGCATAACATAACAATGAATCGAATATATATATGTTCATGGACTGATCATGCATATATGTACTCATATATATTTACTAAGATATATAGCTAGCGGCCGTTTTAATTTGAATGATTTTCTTTGGTTTAATTGCTTGCAGGTCCGGTGTTTACTTTCTCAGTGGGTGTCGTCCCCGTTCTGCACATTGCGGACACTAAACTGGCTAAGGATTTAATGCTGATGAAGACAGTCGATCTGGGGAAGACTCCTTACCTGAGGAAGAACAGAGGAGCCATGTTGGGCAATGGCGTTATGGCGTCCAGTGGTGACCTCTGGGTGCAGCAGCGTAAAATCATTGCGCCGGAGTTCTTCATGGACAAGGTCAAGGTAATACATGATGATAACTAAATTAAAGTACTTGATCCTGCAAATTGAATCTCTATATATATAGTTCCGTTTTGTATATGTAATCATCATATCTCTATTGATCTGGGTAGGGAATGACGAATATGATGTTGGAGAGCCTGAGGAACTTGACGGATTGTTGGGAGAAGAGAGTGGATTCCTCGTCCGGTACTAGTATTACTGGAGGTGTAGACATGAACGTGGATCCAGATTTGAGAGCATACACGGCCGATGTGATCTCGAAAGCCTGCTTCGGAAGCTCCTTCAACGAAGGAAAAGAGATTTTCTCACAGCTGAAAACTCTCCAGATTGCATTGAGCAAGCAGACGGGAGATATCGGCATCCCAGGATTGAGGTACATCCCGAACAAGAGCAACAAGGAGGCGTGGAGGCTGGACAGGGAGATAAGGTTGTCGATCATGAAAGTGATCAAGGAGAGGGAGAAGCGCAAGGTGGCGGAGCCCGCGGCGACGGACCTTCTGCAAGTCATACTCAACAGCGTGAGAGAGGGTCTCATCTCCAAAAAGATGGCCAGGAGTTTCATCGTCGACAACTGCAAGACGGTGTACTTCGCCGGCCACGAGACGAGCGCCACCACCGTCTCCTGGGCCCTCCTCCTCCTCGCCAAGCACCCCGACTGGCAACACCGCGTCCGCGTCGAGATCCAACAAGTCTGCCGAGGCCGCACTCTCGATGCAGACCTCGTCTCCAAGCTCAAATTGGTAATAATTTATAAGTTATATACATATATAACCTTAGACTTTGTTTACATACCCAATAATATAAATATACATATATATAAACTCTTTTATTGTGTTTCAGTTGACTATGGTAATTCAGGAGACGATGCGGCTGTACCCAGTAGCGCTGCTGACACAGAGAGAAGCCCGGCGTGACATGAAAATCGGTGATCACCTCGAGATCCCGAAAGGGCTGAACATTTGGATCCCGACCATGGACCTGCACCTGAACCCTAAACTCTGGGGGCCGGACGCTCTGGAGTTCAACCCGGAGAGGTTCGCGAACGGCGTCTCCGGCGCCTGCAAGCTCCCGCTCGCGTACATTCCCTTCGGGGTCGGACCTCGCATCTGCCTCGGCCAGCACTTCGCCATGGTTCAGCTCAAGCTCGTCCTCTCCGTCATCCTCTCCAAGTTCGCCTTTCTCCCTTCCCCCACCTACTCCCACAGAGTCGCCTATCGGCTCGTCCTGGGACCCGAGGACACCGTAAATATCATCGTCAAGAAGATTTGATCCCTCTACCCCGCTAGCTACTTCCTTCCTTATTACAACTAGCAGCTTAATTCCATTAACTATTCCGTGTTGATATTTAATCTGCACGTCGCCACCGCCTGGAAGGAAGCTTTATATATATTATTTAACTTTTACTCTCTAGCTAGTACGTGTTGATTTTTAATCGGCACGATTATTAATATTGTTGTGCTGTTACTTAGTTGTCTGACTCATGAGCAGCCAGCAATTTGTTAGTGTACTTCATCTCATCACTAGCGCTGCAGCGCACCGTCACCACGGCCTCGAAGGATGCATTATATATTATATAAATATATTATTGATTGAAAGAAAATGAGTAATTATTTAAGGCTGAAAACTCAGGATCTGGGTTATTAAATTAATTAGTACCCGAATAATTATTTGGTTAAATACTATATATTATTAAAAACAAATTTGAGGGGACTCACGTGGCAATGCATATAAATAAAAATATATTTATAGAGTTAGTACAAGCTATTCGACAGTACTATACTGAAATTTTATCAGTAGAACTTTTTAAACCCTTAGCGATGTATACATGCAGTACATGTCGCCTCTTACTTCACTGCATACATTTTAACTTACCCACATGGAATAATGAATAAACGTACGAAGTCGAACTCTTCCAAATGGGAATAATGAATAAACGTTCGAAGTTGAACTCTTCCACATGGGAATAATGAATAAAGGTTCGAAGTTGAACTCTTCCACATGGCATAATGTATTAACGTACGAAGTTGAACTCTTCCAAATGGAATGATGCTTTGTCCTTGTAGTTCACCTATATGGTTCACCTATATGGTTCACCTATATGGTTCACCTTTATGGTTCACCTATATGGTTCACCTTTATGGTTCACCTTTATGGTTCACCTTTATGGTTCACCTTTATGGTTCACCTTTATGGTTCACCTTTATGGTTCACCTTTATGGTTCACCTTTATGGTTCACCTTTATAGTAGACCAACAGAATAGAAAATCATGCACAAATATATTTACACATCTTCAGACGGACCCCATCCCCCTACAGATCCTGACTCACATGAGCATGTTGTGAGTGGCGGTGGCCGGTGACTGCGTGCTGTCCGTGGGGGATCACCTTATGTATGTATGTATGTATATACTGACTCCATAATGTAACCATCATCCATCCAAAAGGTTGTTCATAAAAGGAAATGGATCTATATATTCATTAATTTAACAGGAGACAATAATCATTTTATTTTTGTTACTTATTTTATTTTATTTTATGCATGGATGACTAGATCAAGTTATGAATTAAGTAAATTATTGTGTTAATAAACAATATTTCGTGGACATGGTCCACAATCGATAAATTATAAGGTGCATGTGCATGTACCGGTGCGACCTGTCCGCGTACAATTTCTTAATTTCTTTTGATAAACAGTAATTGGACCACCGTGGATGGGATGGATGCTCTGTCCGGAATCCGTGTCTAACTGGCGACGCCATGCTTGCATTATTGGGGACGTTTCTGTCAGAATCTTTTCTGATATAGTTTGTGATATAGTGACTTGTTCAGGAAAGTTCACGAGTGAGCCTCTTTAACGTATATCCTCAAGTCCAATAATTCAATTACCAAATGAAGTTCTACGAAAACTTATATATTATATTATATTATTTTGTTTTGTTTTATTTTATGCACGCATAGCAAGATCAACTTATGAAACTAAATAAACAATGTATGGATGTCCACGAATGGATAAATAAGCTGTACGTTCATGCGCATGCCCACGAATCACTAGTAGAATAGTGTTATCCGTCACGGTTGGCCCATTTTGCGTGACCTTTTTATCTCGCAGAATCCCGCCCAACCGTTCGAACCCGTCGGGGGAACACATAATTTCGTCCGCCGACGCACCCTTACAAACGTCAAGGGATAGTAACTTAAGCGCCGACGCACCCCAGTACGAAACCCGTCGGGGGAATACACCATTACTTCCGCCGACGCACCCTATACGTGCAGACAAATAAGTTAAATCGTCCCCCGACGCAAAACTACCCGTTCGTGAGGATTATCTCCACCAACGTTTGCTCACGCGTCGGCTGAAATTTCTGCGCCGACCGTCGTTGGACAATTTTCCCTTTTCTCCCTCCCCAGTGCCCTTCTCTCTCTTTTCTTCTCCCTCCCCAGTGCCCTTCTCTCTCTTTTCTTCTCCCTCCCCCGAGCCCTTCTCCTCCCCCGTGCCGTTCTTCTCCCTCCCCCCTTCTTCTCCCTCCCGCCCCCACGCCATTCTTCTGCCTCCCTCGCGCCTTCTTCTTGGTCCCTTCCCCGCACCTTCTTCTTGGTCCCCCCACCGTGCCCCCTTCTTTCCCCCTCACACCCTTCTTCTCTCTCCCCACCGTCCTTCTTCTCTCTCCCCGCCGTCCTTTTTCTTCGCCTTCCCCGCCGTCCTTTTTCTTCGCCCTCGCCCCTTCTTCTCCCTCCCCCGCAACCTTCTTCTTCACCTTTCCCCGCTGGATTTTGCTGCCGACATTCTTGTGATGCTATTACTTCTTTCTTTTGTTTATCCCTTTTCTTTATGATAGCTTTGCTGTTCGAATAAGAAAAGTTCTGTCCGTTGATGCTACTTCTATTAAAAACAAAAGAGTTTGTCTACTAAAAACTCTTGAGTTTGTTTTGCTTGTTTTATGACTTCTTGAAGAATGACTTTTTCAAGGGGTTTTGGCAACTAATTTGCTCCTTTGGTTTTAATCTCTAAAATGTTTGACTTGCTTTGAAATGAATGCCATTCTATTATATTTGATTGCAGGATATTGGCTAATACTTATTAGAGAAAAATTTCAAAAAAATGAGGAAGACGATTTGCAGTTAATTGGCCGATGAGTTTTCTTCTGGCTTCAACAACATCTATATGTTGTATGCTGAAGATGTTATCAGTTTTATCTAGGCAAAATTTTTTATTTTGTGATGGATGCCACTTTTAATAATATCTAGGAAGGTTTTGTTTTAATAATTTGTTCTGTTCATTTTATTTGTGTCAGTGATTTATTTTTTGTGATAAAAACTAATTTTTGTATCAACTGTTTTCCTTCCCTTGAAAAAAATCACATACTTGTGAATAATAATCGATTTTGGACTTTTATTGGCAGCCAAAATGCTCTGTTCTTTTAGATGCAACAGTTTGCCTGTAATCCTTAGATTGCCAATGTCCTTGCAAAGAGCTTGCATCGAATCTTCTACTTCTTCAACTTCTTCTCCATTCTTGTCCCCTCTTTTTGTGTTGGTTGTCCCCTCAATCTTGTCTTTTGCCGTTGGCTTTAGTAAAGGTACCCATTCCACTATGAAAAGGGAATTAAAATTCTAAGGGGCCGTTGGCTTTAGTAAAGGTCATGTCTCTAGTCATGTCTCTCTCTCATCTCACTCTCTCTCATCTCACTCTCTCTCATCTCTCTCTCTCTCATCTCTCTCTCTCTCATCTCTCTCTCTCTCATCTCTCTCTCTCTCATCTCTCTCTCTCTCTCTCTCTCTCTCATCTCTCTCTCATCTCTCTCATCTCTCTCATCTCTCTCATCTCTCTCATCTCTCCTCGGTCTTACTCTCTGCCCTCTCTTCTCTCCTCTCACTCTCTTCTCTCCTCGTTCTTGCTCTCTCCTCTCTCTTCTCTCCTCTCTCCTCGTTCTTGCTCTCTCCTCTCTCTCTCTCTCTCTCTCTCTCTCTCTCTCTCTCTCTCTCTCTTCTCCTTCTCTTCTCTCTCTTCTCTCTCTTATCTCTCTTCACTTAGAGGAAGATTTTCAGCAGGTATTGCTTGTTTTCTATCACTATATAAGCTATTCAACTCCCAAAGAAGATCACTGGAGATGACTTCTTTTCTGAATTAGAAATTAAAGATGTGGTTCTGTATGCTCATGGACAAATCTCCCCATCCTGACGGCTATAATGCAGAAGTTTTTTGTGCTTCAATGGACTTATGGCTGTGGATATAAATGGCCGAAGAGTTCTATCAGGGACTTATGGCTGTGGTTGTTTTGTTCATTGTAGTTAATTCACTATCCTAAAATTTGTCTTTATTGTATTTGTTCTGTAGCATATTTCAATGATGCCCAAAGGCAGGCAAGAATTATTAATGAGCAAGAATTATTAATGAGCTAACCGCTGCAGCAATTGCCTTTTGGACCAGGGTTTGGAGAAGAACATCCTTGTCTTTGACCTGGGTGGTGGGACATTCGATGTTAGTATCTTGACTATTGACAATGGAGTTTTTGAAGTTCTGGCCACAAATGGTGACACTCACTTGGGAGGTAAAAATGTTTTTCACAAGGTTCCCAAGGTTCAACAACTTTTGGAGGATTACTTTGATGGGAAAGTGCCCAACAAGGGGGTGAACCCAGACGAAGCTGTTGCCTTCGATGCAGCCAGGGAAGCATTTTGAGTGGAGATGGTGGCGAGAGGCCAAAGGTATTTATTTCTCCTTTTCTGCAATCAGAAAAGAAAAGAAAACCTGTACAATCTGGATTCGTTAACTCAACTCTTTCTCTCCTCTCTCTCTCTCTCTCTCTCTCTCTCTCTCTCTCTCTCTCTCTCTCTCTCTCTCTCTCTCTCTCTCTCTCTCTCTCTCTCTCTCTCTCTCTCTCTCTTCTCTCCTCGTTCTTGCACTCTGCTCTCTCCTCTCTCTCTCTTCTCTTTCTCTTCTCTCTTCTCAAGTATTTTTTTTTATTTTTTCAAACATTCCGTCGACGCACCTCCTGCCGTCGGTGGAATCTATTCCGCCGACGCACCCCTACGTGTAAGGATGCGTCGAGGGAATCCTTCCCGCCGACGCTCCGATGTCCGTCGTTGGAAGATTTCCTCCGCCGACGGCTCCCGGAGTCGGCGGACAAAATTCAGTCGCCCGACGGGTTTATTTGTCCCGCGACAGGTTGTTTCGTCGGCTGACGCCTCTACCTACGGAGGTTCCGACGACGTGACGTTACCCGTCGTCGGAGTTCCGCCGACGGGTATCCCTGTTCTGCCGGTGCCTTTTGCCCGTCGGCGGAGGTAACTTTTCTACTAGTGAATGTTCATTGTTCTTCTTCTGTGAAACTGTCGACGCCATGCTTGCATTATTAACGGAGGGGAACCACTGGGGTACTATGTAAAAGGGTAGCGTGGTTTTATTTATTACCTTCTCTAAAGCAGTAAAACCTATACTGAATAATGTATAGAGTAATGCTAGGCGTACATTACTGTTTGCATACATGGGTACATCCCCTCGCTCATTGTATATATATATGAGACCCACAACAACAATATTTTAATTCCCAATCTCTACAGTGAGGGGGTCACCCCATGTATGCATACAGTAATGTACACATACACTAGTAAAAATCCGGTTGTTACTGGGGGTTTTAACACAAAACCGACGGCAGAAATAGGTTTTACTGGCGGTTTTGGAAAAAAACCCCCCGTATTAGTTAATTTCCGGGTAAACCCCCATTAATAAACTTTTCCTGGCGGTTTGCTAAAAAACCCCAGTAAATCATACTTAAACTGGGGGATTTGTTCGAGACCCCCAGTGAATAAGATATTTACTGCCAGTTTTCGGAAAAACCCCCAGTAAATGTGTGCTTTACTGGCGGGTTTAGGTAAAACCCCCAGCAAATGTGTTATGTACCGGTGGTTTTCGTTGAAACCCCTAGCAAATGTGTGCTTTACTGGCGGGTTTATGTGAAACCCCTAGTAAATGTGTTATGTACCGGTGGTTTTTGTTAAAACCCCCAGTAAAAAGTTTATTTATTGGGGGGTTTTGGTTTAGACTGTCGTGGCATTGGGGCTTGCAAAAAAAGAATATGTCTGGCTAGCTCCTGCACGTATTTTCTCCCGCGGGAAGTCCCTAATCACGCACCTTTTTCGTCTCCCGCATGAATCACTGTCCCAAATTAGTGGAATCGTCGTCGTCGTCGGTGTCGTGCGTCGCTGTCACTGCCAACACCCGCGTGAAGTGGTCGTTCCCTGAATCTCGTTGTCGCCGCCGCCGTCCCTAATCCTCCTGCTCCCTGATTGTGTCGCCACCGCCGCCACTTCCATTGTCGTCGTCGTCGTCATCATCGTCATCGTCGTCGTTGCCAGGGCCGTGAAATTACTTGTAAGTTTAGTCTGAAAAAATAAAGAAAGAAAGTTGTAGGAGGATTTGGATTCTTTCACGTTCCTATTCTTTTCTTTTATAATATAACAGTCTGAAATCATCTTTCTTTTTTTCTTCTTTCTTTTTTTTCTTTCTTTCTTTCTTTTTTTTCTTTCTTTCTTTCTTTCTTTCTTTCTTTTTATTATGATTTTCTTAGAGAATTATATATTAAAAAAGATAGAAAAGATGTTCCTTCCAAAAAGAATTCATAAGGGATGTAGTCTAAATTCCCTCCAAATTCATTCAGTAACGTTTGGTTAATGATCACACCTCGTGTAGGCAATCACCCAACATAGTTTCTTTGTTGCATTAAGCAAATATTATCTTTTTACATTTTATTCTATGATATTGTTTGTTTGTTAATACTTAACCCCATGATTGTCATATATGTGAACTTTGAACCTGCTCCTTGCCTGTGCTCATTCAACAAATTGATAATTGGAAATTAAGCTACTGACCCTAGAAATTAAGCCTAGAGCTGAATAAATTACGTAATGCCTGACATAAAGATTAGCTTTTTTTTCACCCATTCCTTAATTGTTTTTCGTTGAAATGTTGATATTTTTTCTTGGAGAAGCATGTTGAATGAATTACATTCTTTCCTTGTATACTTGAGAACAATGAGTAAAACAGTTTCCTTTCTCTTCTATCTTGTCAACAGGCTGGCCAGAGAAAGAAAGTAGAAAGAAAAGTAGAGAAAAGATAGTTCTAGATTTTTATATATTGGATTGGAGCTAGTGTTGTAATTAGGATCAATCATTTCATTATCAGGAATTTGAGATTATTGTACGTATATATAAATTAAGTGCTGATTCTGATATGTGGAGACTGGAATTCTGTTGCTTAATAGTGGATATCGAGAATATGAAATATTAGCTACATGAATTATTGCTAATTGGTGTCCATTGTTTTAATTTTATTACTTACTTACTGTTCCATATCATTCTGTTCTTATCTTATATTGTTGGTGGTTAATAAGTAGCAAGTGTAGGTTGAATATCGTTGACTGTCTTGTATTTTTTCTATTTATTAATTTGCTCTAACTAGCTAGCTAGTAAATCGAGAGAGAGAGAGAGAGAGAGAGAGAGAGAGAGAGAGAGAGAGAGAGAGAGAGAGAGAGAGAGAGAGAGAGAGAGAGAGAGAGAGAGAGAGAGAGAGAGAGAGAGAGAGAGAGAGAGAGAGAGAGAGAGAGAGAGAGAGAGAGAGAGATAGAGAGATCGAGAGAGATCGAGAGAGAGAGAGATCGAGAGATCGAGAGAGAGAGAGAGAGAGGGAGAGAGAGAAATCAGAGAGAGAGAGAGAGAGAGAGAAATCAGAGAGAGAGAGAGAGAGAGAAATCAGAGAGAGAGAGAGAGAGAGAGAGAAATCAGAGAGAGAGAGAGAGAGAGAGAGAGAGAGAGAGAGAGAGAGAGAGAGAGAGAGAGAGAGAGAGAGAGAGAGAGAGAGAGAGAGAGAGAGAGAGAGAGAGAGAGAGAGAGAGAGAGAGAGAGAGAGAGAGAGAGAGAGAGAGAGAGAGAGAGAGAGAGAGAGAGAGAGAGAGAGAGAGAGAGAGAGAGAGAGAGAGAGAGAGAGAGAGAGAGAGAGAGAGAGAGAGAGAGAGAGAGAGAGAGAGAGAGAGAGAGAGAGAGAGAGAGAGAGAGAGAGAGAGAGAGAGAGAGAGAGAGAGAGAGAGAGAGAGAGAGAGAGAGAGAGAGAGAGAGAGAGAGAGAGAGAGAGAGAGAGAGAGAAGAGGTTGACAAAGCACTTGATGCCAGAACGACATTAATATGAGGGATACAAAGAACATCGGATAAATTGATACCAGAATTCGTACAAACTGAACCAAAATGTGCAACAAGAAATTTGAAACAATCAACTATATAAATAGGTTAAGTAGTGAGAAGAAGAAGAGAGAAGAATAAAGAGAAGATGAAGAGAGAAGAAGAAGAGAGAATGAAGAAGAAGAGAGAAGAAGAAGATCGAAAGAAGAAGAAAGAAGAAGAAGAGGTAGAAACAAAAATAGATGAATCACATGTCAGATTATTTGGCGTATCAGAAAGAGTCAATGATCCAAGAACTCTTACCTGAACGAGTAGACAAGGTGGAAACTGAGGAAGTACTTTGACTAAGGCCAGCAAGAACTTTGTTAATCATATCGTGGATATATGCAATGGTCAATATAGGAGTCTAATTTGCATTGGATGAAACATTAATAGACACAAAAACTGCAATAGTATGTCGTGCATAATTACTTTCCTAAGTCTTTTTTTTGCTTGACTAGACAAAAATATTTCATATGGCCAAATTTCTTACAATAATTGCACTGTATAAGAGTCATATCACTAGAAGTCATCGTAATAGGTCTTTAGACAGATGATCGATCCTCTTCCCTAATCGATCGTAATAAAAAAAACCAATTAGAAATTGAAAAGGTCGTGCTTTGGTATGGTCCAATGTTGTTCGGTCTGGTTCGATTTGATCCGGTTTTGACCAGTATGATCTGGTCTGGTCCGGTCTGGTCTGGTTTGGTCTGATATAAATTGTTCTGATCTGGTCAGGTCTAATCTAATATTGTTTGATCTGGTCCGGTCTGATCTTATCTAATTTGTTCAAATCTGGTATAATATAATCTGGTTTGATCTAATCTGGTATGATCGAATTTGGTATGATCTAATCTGGTATGATCTATTCTGGTTTGGTCAAATCTGGTTTGATCTAATTTGGTCTGATTAAATCTGGTCTGATCTAATTATATCTAATCCAATCTGGTCTGATCTAATTATATCTAATATAATATGGTCTGATCTAATTATATCTAATCCAATATGGTCTGATCTAGTTATATGTAATCCATTCTGGTATGATCTAATTATATCTTATCCAATCTGGTCTGGTCCGGTTTGCCTGTGACAAAAATTGGAAGACAAATTGGACGATGAACACGCTTTCCCTTCCATTGCTTAGACTGTTAAAGAGTCAAAGATTGCGAAGGCACAACAAAGGTCCGGCAGAGTGTGTTCGGTGACCGAACAACAGTAGCGACGGTCGGCAACAAAGGACAAATGTGTTTGGATGGCGGCGGCGACGATGACAGACGACTCGGACGTTGTCAAAAATATAAAACCCCTTCGGCCAACAACTTGAACACCCGAAAACAAAGAGAAAAAACAGATGTTCAAGCCAGATGGACAAATCAACATTGTGCAACAAACTTGAGGCGGAATGCGGTGTCGGAAAAGACTATGGGAAGAGAGGAACAAAATAATTACTCATTTTATCAAAAAAACAACCTGAAAACCGGAGAAAAATCGCCAGAATCTCCTTCAATCTGAAGATTCAGGCAAGAGACAAAGGCTTCCAACGGATTTCCGAACCGAACGGTAAAGACATTGGCTTGAAACAACGTCTGAAACCTTAAGAAACACAAAGTCGAATCCCTAACCGAATGAAGACGATGACAAGTCATAATGCCGAGTCAGGATGGAGTTACGACGATCCAAGTCGAGTCAAGTCATGTTCGGACGAGTCAACTAGAGTTTTACTGAGTTAAGGCCGAGTGAGGTTCTGATACCATGTCAACAAATATAAAACTGATCTAACATGGGTTAACATTTATTAATAATTCAATTGTATTTATATACAACCATAGTACATGAGAAAATGACGAAAAAGACCTAAATAGTAAAAAGTCAAAAAGTCAATATTTTTAGATATTATAACACCCAATAGCGATAGGGTTGCCACACATGTAACATAGTACATCCTTACTGAATTTGGTTGCAGGTGAACGTAGAGTAATGCTATGCACACCCATGATGGTACACATGTTGGCTAACCCTCTGACTGGGGTGCATAGTTGGCACCTCGATTTGTGGACTTGAAATTAATAAGAAAGCGCTAGCTATTCACACATGTCAGAGGGGTAGCCGAAATGTGTAGTGCATAACATTACTTGGGGAACGTATGGATTGTTCAGAGCATCTTTGTTTGCTAAGCATCAAAGGATTTTCCACATCCCTCAAATGGTCGGCAAAAGGAGCCATGAGTGGAGCACTCTTGTTATATCTGTTGAGGAGTAGATCTGGCAACAACTTATAGGTCCACAAAAGGGTAGCTTATCGATGTCATTGCTCAAAGTCATGGATCATGGCTGAGAGGTGTAGTAGCTAGTTGTGAATCTATTACAGCCATAGCGGGATCGAATTTTGAGCCAATTTACCAGATGGTGCAGAATTAAATTGTCATTGCCGACAACTTTCCAGCACTAGCCAGGGCAATAGAGAGTTTTCGCATGTGTGAGGTTCTTGTGGAGAGATATCCTGTCACACTGCAAATTGTGACAGTATCTTGTAAATTTTGGAACATGTCACTATCTTGTAAATTTCTTCTAGAGTAGTCCAACCATTTGAGGTAACACTGTGTAGGAGAGTGATTGGAGCAACCATTTGAGGACCATTTGATCAAGGTGTTTCCGTTTTGCAACGATGTTAGGTGAAGATTCTGGTTGAGGAATTTCGGAGCATAGGAAAAATTCACTTTCTCAAGAGGAGACGCAATTTGATGAGAAGAATAATATTTTTTCGACGGTTGACTTTGTGAAAATAGAACTTTTCTCTCATTGTATTCATTTGTGAGCATTGATATTTATATACTAAAGCTAAGATACAGGGGCAAAGTCTACGGATCTGAGAGAAATCAGTTATGTGCTATGAATGGATCTCAGGGAAATTAGGATGTGGAAAGACCCATTGAATGCTTAGAATGATGTAAATGCTTAACACTAAGTAGACTGCAAGCAACATCCATTTTGTATGTATGGGAAATATGCTTTGGAACATTACCAAATCTTAAAAAATCATATGAAATTATGAATCAACGTGTTGACTCAGGCTTTATTTATGTGATTCTGGGACTAATTGCCCACCAAATACTAAACACCAGACCTCCTTGAAGCTGCCATCCACCGTCCCAAGAAATGTAGTCATAAAAAAAAAACAAAGTTAGGCGTTAATGGCCGGCCGGTCACCCCTTTCTTTGAAAGTACAACCTGCTGATGCATTCTGCTCAACATTGGCCTTAAAGATCAAATATTCGGAAGGGAAATATAGATGAAGCTAATTTGCCACTTCTTTGGGTTCCAACCTCTGTGCTTTGCTCTTAAAGGACAGCGACTAGTTACTACATTGTTCACAGAAAATGGCTGCCAAAGACTCATTCCTGAAACCCCAACAAAGACGACACCCGCCTGTTTCATCATTGATGCCCAATGAATCCAAAAGCTGTTAAATGCTGAAGAAGAAGAAAAGGGAAGGGAAAAGTGTTCAATATATAGAGTACCTTCGCATCTTGTGCACAGGAATGAAAATGTTGACAAGCTGAAGCTGGTCTCGATAGGCCCATATCACCACGGAGAGGAATATTTGAAGCCAATGGAAGAGCACAAGCATAGAGCTTCATGTCGGTTCCTCAGAAGATCAAACAAAACCGTTGATGACTTCAAGACGGTGTTGAAGAGTATTGTGGGTCTACTGATGGATTCATATGAGGAATTGGATGACGAATGGGTCAGAGACGAAGATAAATTTTTGGAGTTAATGATTCTCAACGGCTGCTTCCTTGTGGAAATCTTGAGAGTGTTCACCATTGATTAAGTCCCTGGGCTACAGTCCCAGTGATCCAATCTTTGGTGACCAGGGAAGATCAACTGTCCCCAACACTTTGGCGAGGGAATTCCTCATGTTGGAAACTACTGGATGTTGAAAACAAAACAAGAGAAGACCCGGTGAGCTTCTCTTTAATTTTGAAATTTCAATCTTATTAATATCGAACTGTGTCTTTATATCAGCAGCACTAACTAGTCACTAGGATACAATAAAGTGATCTGAAACCTGAAAGTTTTCTTCTTTTCTCTTTTACTTTTTCTTTTTGTTTACCATGAGAAAGAAAAACATACGTGTGTGGAATTATTCTAACAGGACGTTTTAAGTAAAAAAAACCTAGTGAAGCATTTCTTGATATGATCATAGATGAGTTTGCAGTCTTCACCATCCATCTCGTCATTCTGACAAACAAGATATATACATGGAGTCACTTCCTTCAATCGTTGGGGAGGAATTGAGACTAGAGGGAAATATTCCACCATCCAAGCTGCACATATTGGATCTTCAGCGAAATAGAATAGCCAGAAGCCCTTTTCCAGGGGTTTACTAGAATTCAAAAACCCGGGGATCGAAACTACAACCTCATGCAACGAGGCAGGAATATCCACCTCCCTGTGTTGAACCTGTTTGCATTCACCGAGACAATCTGGTTCAACGTCTGGGCCTTAGAATGCCTTCACACCGGTCTGACCCATGACGTGAGCACCTATATTTGCCTCATGACTCTTCTCCTCCGGTCCACCGAGGACATCCGACTGCTCAGGTCTTGTGGGCTCCTCACTGTTACAACCTTAAGAGAGAACGACGAGATTGTACAACTGTTCAAGGCCGTATATAGCAACATCGATTTCCATTTGCGCAGAGATCTTCTCCATGTGATCATGGTACTCAATGCTTATCACCGAAAGAGCACCAAGAAATGGAGAAGGCGTATCCGGGAGTGGAGATTGAACCTGCAGAACACTTATTTCAGGAGCCCTGGACGGTTCTTTCCTCGACTACAGCAGCTCTCCTAATAGCTCTCACCATTTGGAACACAGTCTTCACTACCCTTTCATATTACAATACCCTTGGCTGATGGCTGATTCAATTTTAATTCTTTCAGAGCCGAGACAGATATTGATTCAGTGACTTTTCATTACGGGATTAAAAAATATATGCGATATGCGATATGATATCATTCTTGTGTCCTGTTTTTCTAAGAATTGATTAACATTGTTACTTACCATCACTACTTGATGTCAGATAGTTGGATAGGTACGTGAATTTCATGGGCTATTCCCATAAGACTGAATTTCGGAAGGTTAAGGCGGCATTTGTTTAAGTTTTTGGAAAAGAACTCTAAGAGATAACTCTTTCGAAGAGTCCTTTTCGGAAAAATTAGTTTTATAGCTCTTTCCTCTTGAAAGGAGGAGAAATGGAGAGGGAAACACCGGATTTTCTCTGCGGGAAAATGGCGAGGCTCAAGATCGAACAGAAAAACACAGATGGGAAACAAATGGGGACGGACCCCATCCACAAACAATACAAAAGCTTTGAGAAACTCACAATCAAAATGAGGATCGCACGCATCAACAACCCTAAAACCCACGGAGGGTTCCTCTTCCCCCAAAAAGGAAAATCACTTCAGATTCTAACACAGTAAAACCAGAATAGGGAAAATCCCTATATTTCGGAATCACATCCCCAAAAACTCTCTCAGAACACACTCAAAATAAAAAATCCCGGATATGGGAAGGCGATCAAACAAAGGACGCAAAAAAGAAAAACAAAAGAGAAGAATACGTAGCAGCATCACACACCTCAAACCCCCCAGCGAAGGGAAACGAAAGGAAATCTTCATGACTTCTACACATAGGAAAATACAGATCTCTCTCTATATTTGAAAAATTCGCTTCAGACCCCACAAGCCGAAAAACCACTTTAGGGCATGGAGACACAACTCCACACTGGAAATCACCAAAGCTCGCCGGAGAAGAAGAAGAAGGGACAACCAATGGACACCCTGCTCGCGTGTTCTCCAGGTAAATTATGATGTGACGGCAGAAGTGGAGCGAGAACACCAGTGCAGTATTGGAAATCGCATCGACGGAGAAGAAACAGATAAGTACCCCTGGACCGTCTCCTTCTGTTTTCAAATCTTCTCTAACATGTGGATTGATTATGTTCTGCGAGCCTCCTTACTTGTAGAATGATTATAATCAATCCGTTGCACATTTTCAAGAAAACTCTTTTCGAAACTTTAGGAAAATTAAGCTTTGGGAAGGGCAAATTACCATCGAAAGCCTGAAGAGATGACTCTACACCTTGAAGTATGAGTCGGACCAAGCCTCAAACATTAATGTTGACTAGACTAGGGAAGGGCCAATATTGGCAAGGGATAAAAATATCAGTATGTGGCAGCCAACCCGCGCCCAAAAAATATTGAATACCCATCTGACTACTCCTTTCGAAAATCCCACAAAGCTTCACACTACTCCTCACCCTTACTTAAGTGTGCCCTGAACCAGATCCAAAGATCATGGTGAACGACTCAAAGAAGGATCATCAAATGGTCCCTGAGTCAACCGAACCAGAATCCGAAGTTCCCCCTCTGAGAACAGCTGTTCCTCCACTTCATACCATTGCGGCTCCAATCCAGCGCAATTCCTGCATACAACTCACCTCAGCTGATGCCAACCAAACTATGGCTGGTTAGATGTCCTGCCTTGCCGAATACATGCACAAAGTTACCATCTCTCGGGAGTGCACAAAAAAGGGTATTGCACGCATGAACAATACGCTAGATGGAATCTTCGTTGCTAGAATCCCAGGATCTATGTCAGCCATAGCCACCTACATCCAAGGGCTTCTTCGAAAGTCGGGGGAGCCAGAACGAACTTTCGCCATCTACCCTCTGAGCCGAGGATATCACTCGCTCGTTCTAGACATGCCTGAAAATTGCGAAGAACTATTAGTCCATGCCCCGGTGAAGATAAGAGACTCATATTTACATCTCTTCAAGTGGCCTTCGGATTTTCACATGGATAATTATTTATTCACTGAAGCACCCCAGTGGGTGAGGCTTCTGAAGCTCCCGTTACACCTTTACCACGACAAAGCCTTTGCAAAAATCATCCAGCTCATTGGTAGATATATATGCATGGACGCTGACACTGCTTTCAACCCAAGCAACAGGCACTGTGCCAGGATAGAAGTTCTCGTAAACTTGGAAGAGGAATAATTGAAGGGAGTTGACGTGGAGACACCTGGAGGAACCTTCTACCAGCCCTTGTTCATTGAAGGAAAACCGAAAATTTGCATGACCTATAGGAGATGGGGCCACAACACTGATTAATGCAGTGGGAGGGTCCCCCTGGCAGCCCGACCACGACCTCTCCCTGAACCGATAGAAGAGGTCCGGGAGGAAGAATGGTCCCTCGTACACCAGAGGCGAAACCCAAAGAAACCCAGATCCCTGGTTCAGATCCGAGACAACTCGGAGACAAGAGGGACTCAAAACCCGGCCCAAAAAATTTGACTTCGAAAGGGTACTCAACCAGCCCGTCCTTCACCATACTCACAAACTTCAAAACCAAAGATCGGTCACACTCCGCTGAGCCAATTACTGAGTTCCCCTCTCATCGTCAACACACAGCGAGGACACGCCTCTATCCAAACTTCTGTCCGGCCGGAAACCCTCTGTGTGGCCCTACAGAACACCTATGCCTTGCTCGATGTAAAGGGGAAAGGCAAAGAAAAGTGTACAAAGGCTGAGGGCACGGGAGATTCCAGCGACAATTCTCCAAAGGCGAAAATCGGCGGAATAAAGTGACCTGCTGAGAACCAGATCAGCAAGGACGCCGAGGAATGTTCCATAACAGCCTAAGCACACAAACACCCAAAAAATGAGACAGAGGCAAGATCCCTCCCCGCTGACTCACCAGGTAAGAATAGAGTGACAAACCTGTTTCTTTTTTTATGACTGTGATATTGATTTGGAATGTCTGAGGTGCACACAGTACCTCAGCGAAAAAAACCTTAGACACATTACTGAGCATACATAAACCTGACATAATATACTTTTCGGAAATGAAGACGGCGCGTCCTGATTCGTCTCCGACCTACAGGTGGCTATAACAGAAATTTCATTCCTCACACTTCACCCCGTCTCAGGAATTAAGTGGGAGGCAAAAGCTTTTCTAGATAGCGAATCACAAAATTGTAATTCTACAGGATTCACCACTATATAAACTGTAAAATACAACCTAGTGTAGGAAAAGAGATAATGGTAATGTTTGCCTGCTTACCCCTACAACCCCCTAGATGGACCAAAGCATTGGACGAACTGAAGGATATTAGAAACCCGATTGCAGAGCCAGCTATGCTCGTGGGAGATTTTAATGCCACGTTAGCATCCTCCGAAAAGTACTCTGCAAGAAATAATATTTATAAGCAAAATAACTCTTTCAAAAACTTCATTACAACAAACAGATGGAATGATATAGGATACGTAGGACAAATATTCACCTGGTCGAATGGCCAAAATAGGAATAACCTAATGATGGGCAGACTGGACCGTGCATTGGTAAACGGGGCTTGGCTACGTATATGGCCAAACCCGACCCTAACCACTCTACATAGAGTAAGATCAGACCACTCTCCACTCATTTTTTCAAATCACCCGTTGAAAACAATGCACAAAAAACTATTTCGATACCAAGCAATGTGGCTGGAGGGAAATGGTTATGACTCCACCGTTGAAATTGCCTGGAACAGTGTCAAACATCCATAGACTTCAATAGCTCCACCAGAATTACTCCATACTAGATTCAAGTAGGTTGCTGAAGAACTAACTAAGTGGAACCGAAGCTCCTTCGGAAACTTCCACTCAAATATCAGGAATGCAGCAAAGAAATTAGAGGAAACCCAAAGGGAACTCCAAAATTCTCCAACCGCTCGAGGACTAGAAAGAGAAAAGGACCTACAACTTGAACTAATGAAACTAGCTAGAGTTACACACATACATACCTTTCAACAAGCTAGACAGAGCATTTTTAAAGATGGAGACGAAAACATAAGGTTTTTCCACTCCTTTATAAATGCAAGGAATCAGATAAACAAAATTCAACAAATAAAGTCATTAGATGGAACCTTGTTGGAAACAGATGAGGAGATTAGTCACGAAATAATTAGTTTCTTCAAAAAAATCTACTCCCAAACAGCCAAGAAGGGCCCACCACCTTTCCACCCTAGAAACACCCTAACCGAAGATGATAAGGCCACCCTATGACTTCCCATTTCCATGGGAGAGGTGTGAAGTGCTCTATTCTCCATGGAATCTTACAAAGCACCAAGGCCCGATGGCTTCTTACCAATATTCTTCAAACACCACTGGTCACTCATCAAAGAGGACCTACATAAAAATATCCAAACTCTCTTCAATTTGGGAAAAAATTGAAAAATAACTAAACAAAACCTTCATAGTACTCATCCCCAAAAAAGAGAAACCGAAACAATTCAGTGACTATAGGCCAATCAGTCTTTGTAATGTCACGTATAGAATTCTTAGAAAAATTCTAGCAACTAGATTGGCAAAAATCTTGCCTAAAATTATATCCCCAACTCAAGCAGCTTTCTTCAAAGGTTGAGTGAGCACATACTGCTGGCCCATGAGGTCATGAAAACATTTCAGACAAGTAGAAAAAAACACTCCTACTTTGGAACAAAAATTGAGCTTAGGAAGGCGCTTGACACAGTCTCTAGGGACTTCATAGGGCACACCCTCAATGTTTTCAACTTCCCTAAATAGTGGCAGGATCTACTCATGTCTTGCATATCAGAAACTTCCTACAAAATCCTAATAAATGGATCACCTACAAATCCAATCAAACTTACCTGTGGAATCCAACAGGGTGACCCCATCTCACCCTATTTTTTCATCCTTGTCACTGAACTACTGTCAGCAAAGCTTGCTGAAAGTGTCACATGGGGAAAAATCATCCCATGGAAGCCCATTGCAAATTCTCCCCACATTTTAAATCTACACTATGCTGATGACACACTGTTATTTGCCAAAATAGACACAAACACAACCACTGAAATTATAGAGATCTTGCACGAATATGCTGAGTACTCAGGCCAGCATATAAACCCGGAGAAGTCATCTATTTTCTTCTCACAGGTGGTCCCACCACACATCCAAGAAAAAATTAAGGCAAAGCTTCCTTTCTGCCACACACAAAAACCGTAGGCACCTACTTAGGAGTAGCAGTACCACAAACAAAAATGACAAGAGAAACCTATGAACCGATTGAACAGAGAATACAAAACAGACTAAATGGGTGGACAAAAAAATCATTCCCTAGCTAGGAGAGTAACCTATATAAAATCTGTCCTTAGTAGAATTCCCCTACATGTTCTCTCATGTTTTCAACTCCCATCCAGAGTAAATGATCAAATAGTAAAACACCTCAGACACTTCCTTTGGTCATATAAGGAAAGTAAGAAAATTCATCTAGTAAATTGGGATGACGTATGTGAATCCCAGATTGAGGGAGGACTAGGAATTACAGACCATGATAGCTTTGGAAAAGCTTGTAGAATCAAACTCCTCTGGAGAATATATTCCGAACAGGACTCACTATGGGCAAGCTTCATGAAGTCCAACTATTGGGAAAACCCCAGTAACTTCTGTAAACCAAGCAAACTAGGATGCTCAATTGTTTGGAAACATATCTCAAAACATATAGATACATTCAAAGAACATACTCTTCAACAGCCAATTGCATCTTCCTGCACCTCGCTTTAGTTTGACCGATGGGTACCAAATATAAACGAACCTCTGGTTAACAAGTCGAGAAATTTGTGTGGACCACATAACCCAAATGAGACAATTAGAAGCATTATTCAACAAGGTGAAATTGGAATGAAACTCGCGTAAGAGAGCTATGGCCAACTGATGTTGCAAATTCTATCCTAGAGACCCCAATCCTAAGAACAAACCCGAAAAGACCTATTTGGACACCCTCTGTCGATGGATGCTTCTCGGTTAAATCAGCCTACAATTTTGCACACAAAGCCCAAAGGGAGAAACAAAGCAAACTCAAACAAGGACCAATAGACTGCATAAGGAAAAATATTTGTGCGATAAATACAATCCCCAAGCATAAAACATTCCTCTGGATTTTATTGAAAGATAGAATTCCAACAGCTGATTTATTGACAAGAAGGGAAATGCAGGTTAACCCGAACTGCAGAATGAGTTCGGAGGAATTGGAAACCCCCTCTCACCTACTACTAAGTTGCAATTTTCCTAAAGAAACCTGGTAAAAAAATAAAGGACCTCACACACATACAACCATAGAAGACCACGATTAGATCCTTCTTGATAAACCTCTTCACAAAAAAATCCACAAAACACTCCCCTAGAACACACATCTATCACTACAGCACTGTAGGAAATATGGTGCACTTGAAACAAGAAGCAATTTGAGAACATAATTCCCACTGCACACTCCTGTCCAAACAAAATTTCTGCTCTTGCGCAGCAGATCATAAAGTACAGCGAAATCAAGGAAAATATTAAAGAACAAGATCATAGATTAAATGTGAAGAATGGTACCCCCTTAATATAAGCTTCTTGGCCACTTCGTAATAAAACGAACAATGAGGCTGAAATCTGAGCTTTATATCTTACCCTCTGTTTTATAAAACATTGCTGCTCCGACATAAATGTTATCATTGGAGGAGACTCGCATACTATAATCAATGTAATACAGGGAGAGAATCAGGGTCATTGGAAGCTATCGCACTGGAGGGACGAATGCCGTACCATGCTAAGAAACCTACCCAGAGTAACGATTCGAAATCAGCTCAGGGAAACAAACTCCGCAGCTGACTCACTTGCCAAAGCTGCTTCTACCTATGCTGGTCAGGATGAAACAAAAATCAGAATCTGGATACAATGCGTCCCCACTTTTTTGAAAAATGCTATTTTAAGTGACTGTCTAAGGGCATCTTCAAGCCCAATTCTGAATTTTATGGATGACTGTATTTTGATCGACAGTGCAGAATATATCCACACTCTCGTGTCACTGAACAATGTCCACACAAATTAATAGAAAACCCATGCTTGGTTCTGATAAAAAAAAAAAGCATTGAAATCGCTTCTGTAAAAGAGATCGTTTGATCTAAAAACAAGTATATCCAAAGGTCTTTCATTCAATAGGAGCTTTTAACCCTGAAAACTCTTTAGCTGAACACACGCCCAAATTAAATTTTGGGCCTCATCAATGAAAATTAATCAACAAATTCTATTTTCAATGGTCTACTGTTTCAGTCACGCATAAAAATTGGGTCAAGTTCAAAATAAGTATTTGATTCATCTAATTAACCCAGGGATTTTGTATAACCTTCTAAGTATAATTATTATAGTGACTTAAGTAATTTTACCTTAAATTGTTCAATGATGGATAATATGTCCTCGATCGTTTTTACTCAAATATGCTTTTTGACTGTTAATGCGAGTTATAATTGACCTGATTACAAATGCACCCTATATTTACACATAATAACGAACACTACATGCGTGCATATTACACTTCTCCGCCTGCCTGGATGTACTACATAATCTTACCTATCTACATAACCTGCAAATGAACATTAGCAATGAGCAATGGCTGCACCAACTAAGCTTTCTTGTTCATCAACACCAATCGATTTTCCCGGCGAAATTAGCACATTATCGCCTCTGACTGACATAATTAATTCCATTACTTCCAGTATGACTTGAGCCGCTCTTATCACCCAAAAGTTTTTAGTGCTCTTTCAAAGCATTGAAATCTCCCTTTTGACTAAAAACTAGTATATCCAAAGGTCTTTCATTTAATAGAAGTTTTAACCCCAAAAAACGTTGCTGGACACTTCAGCTCACAATCAGACGTAACTTTTATCCTCAACGAAGATCTTCGCTGCCCAATGTCTCTAATATCTCATGTTCAATTTCAAAACCAGATATACTTTTGTAAACAACATATCTTATGGTTGTAACAGATCTGTATTCTTTATTCTGTATATTGTATACTTCATTCATCAATGCAAACTCACAGATTGTATTTTCAAAGATCTACTCTTATATGGTATCAGCAGACTATCTTGGGAAAAGTATGGATTCTTCGGTCCCTCATATTGAAGCTTCACTCTTACCATTACCAACATCAACAACCATGTCTTCCTTAAAGTTCCTCACACAAATTACTTATTGTGGTGATCTCAATTCCTGCTAGTCTTTCACAGTCAAATCGTAACGGGGATTGTCAATGGTAGTCTCGAACCTCCTCCAAAACAAATTTCCCACCTTGTCAATTTGTCCTTTGCATCTAACCCAGCTTATGAAGCCTAGTTTTGAATTGACCAAACTATCCAAAGCGATTCCATGGATGCTAACTCCTGCTTCACTTGGCCTGATGCTTGGTCTCACAACTGCTCACAGCAGCGACAAGGCTTGGAGCACACCTACTCCTCCAATCTGCAGCATCAATCCTCCACCCTTGTCTTGAATTACAAAATCTCAAATGGGCAACACTGACCATATCCAAATATTTAGAAAAGCAAAAACATTGGCCTACAGTTCAGCTACTTTCGAGATGCCCATTGACCAGGAAGATCTAGTCTCCTACATTCTCAATGGTCTTGGCTCTGAATATAAACCTTTCATCATGTCTGGTACTGCTAGAATAGACCCAATTCTCCTCGAGGAACTTTAGAATTTACTCCACACCCAAGAACATGGGCTGGCCTTCATAAACCAAATAGGCGGTCTCACACTATCCACAACAGCTCCATCTGCAAACGTTGCAATGCGCAACAACACCATAGGCCGAGGTCGCGGATGATCCTCTAACAGAAGACAAGATTGAGGTAGAGGATGCACAAGTAATTCTATCGCTTCCATGTAGACTCTTGTCTGAGAAATGATCTCCAGTTCGATCAGATGTTTCAGCCCACACTGGCACCCGCTATCAATGCTATGAATATCATTGATAACAATTTAAACGGACTTTGGTATCCAAATTCTGGAGCAACAAATTATTTCAGCGGTGATCCATCTATTCTTGGGGACCAAACTATTGTTCAAGGTGACAAACAAGTTACCCTCGGTAATTAAAACAAAGCCCCCATTAAATATAAAGGCTTTGCCCACTACACTACTTCTCACTTAGTAACGTTTATTATGTTATTTATCTCATAAAATATCTTGTGTCTGTTTCACTTTCACAAAACAAAATGACACATATTTTGAATTCCATCGTAATACCTTTTTTCGGTAAGGATCGACGAACGGGGCGAGTTCTTCATTAGGAATCTCCTTTACCACATTGTTTGGTGGCTGCCAAAGATCTTTCCTCTATATAATATGCGAGATTATGGCATCCATCCTCAGCCGTTACGAAATCTATTTTACATTCATTTCTTTTCGTTTCTCAAGAATAAAAATATGTTTTATGTGAGAATTGTCATAGGGCTAAGCGTCATGCACTTTTATTTGTGCAAAATAAATTCCTTGCCACCAGCCCTCTACATTATCACTTGATATTTGAGGACATGCTCCTATTATCTCAATCGATGGTTTTAAATATTTTTTATATATTGTTGATCCCTCACTAATGTTACAAGGATATATTGTTATGTATGATGCCTAAAATTCTGAATGGGTCAATTCATATGCCTAAGCCCATTTAGATATTAGGGATCTAATGTCTCTATTTTGTAATAGGGAGGGCTTTTTGTACTTTTGTTTTCTCCTTCTTTGGTTTTTTTTATGTCCATTTTTCTCCACCCATCGTGATTCTTTGGGAGTGTGGCGATGTTCATTGAAGTTGTTTGTTGCAGAAACCTTTTAAGAAGATGATTGTTGCAGATTAATTTTTCACTACCCATTTCTTTAAATCGAAATGAAGGACTGGTCTGTCTTCACCAACTCTCTTCACGTCACCTTATTTCTTCTTCTTGATATATTTTGTATATGTTGTAAATAGAGGAAAGTTTTACAGCAACTCTAGTTTTATCACTACAGGTATCAGAGCTCGTGTTGGATGTCTGTTTTTGCTAAGAGATTTGGGATTTTATTTTATGCACTTGATAGTATTTTGAATCGTGATATTGCCGGGAGTTAAATTTTGGAGAGAAGTTCTTTTAGTGTGTGAACCCTGAAGTTTTTGGTGGAGGAAATATGGTGGTCAAATTCGTTTTTTTTTTTGGCAGATTTTATTGGATCAGTATGTATGAAAAAGAGCTTAACCAAGCCAAGACTTTATACTTCTCGTATATGAGACATTACATCTCTTTATGACCACTTAGTTATCTTCAAAGAAATTATTTCAGATTTACAAGCATTGCTGGTTAAGATGAGGAGGATTTGAGATTGGTTTTATTAGGTTCTTTACTTTCATCTTTTACTTCCTTCAGAGATACTATTTTATATAGTCGTGACACTTTAATTTTCAATGAAGTTTACGACGATTTGTTCTTTAAGGAGAAAATGAGCAAGCTGGCAGATGGATCTGAGGCTCAGCTTGAGGGCCTCGTTGTTAGGGGTAGAACAAATGAAAGAAATTGTGGAGGTAATTCCAAGTGCAGATCAAAATCTAGTTATGGGGACAAGGTCTGTAATTATTGTAAAAAAATGACACATTAAGTTTGATTGCAATAAATTGCAGAATAAAAAATAGAATGAAGAAAGTTGCAACTCTTTAGAACGGTAAGCACAGAGAGAACTTTGGTAAGGCCAGTGTGGTTGAAAATGATTTTAGTTATGGTGAGATTCTTACTGGTGTCTAATTGTGATTCTAAATATTGTGATGATTGGATTGTTTTTTTCTGGTTCTCATTTCATATGTGCCTAAATATAAATTATTTTTCAGCATATGACTTTGTTTATAAGGGTGTTGTGTTAATGGGTAATAATACACCTTGTAGAGTGGTTGGTCTAGGAACAATTAGCATTATGTTTGATGGTGTTGTGTGAACACTTACTGATGTTAGACACATTCCAGATTTGAAGAATAATCTTATTTCTTCGAGTACTCTTGATGCTTAAGGGTACAAGTATACTAGTGAAGGTGGAGTTTTGAAAGTCAACAGAAAAATTCAGCTAACTTGTATGTTTTGTAGGGTGCTACAGTTACAAGTGTTCCAGCTGCATCTATACCATCCCTACCTAACAAAGACATTACTAGACTTTGGCATATGCGTGTCGGGCATATGAGTGAGAATAAGATGACTGAAATAGGTAGGAGGATCTCCATTCTAGTCAAAGTTTAAGTAAATTGGATTTTTGCGAGCATTGTGTATTTGAAAAATAATGGAGAGTCAGATTTTCAAAGGGTATTCATAATATAAAGGTAGTACTTGGAATTTATATATATATACTCTGATTTGTGTGGACCGTCTAGAGTGCCTTCGAAGGGAGGTGCTAGTTTTATGCTGACCTTTATTGATGATATTTCTAGGAAGTTTTGGACTTTCTTCTTGAAGCAAAAAATGATGTGTTAGCCACTTTAAGGATTGGAAACAATGGTTGAAAAGCATACAGGGAAACAGGTCAAGTATCTTCTCATTGATAATGGGTTGAAGTTTTGTTTCAATGAGTTTAGTGCATTATGCAGGGCAAAAGAAACTGTGAGACATCATACAGTTCGTTATCCTTCCCAGCAAAACGGTGTAGCAGAGCAGATGAATAAGACTTTGATGGAGAGACTATGGTGCATTCTCTCAAATTGAGGTATATCAAAGTCTTTTTGGACTGAAGCCACAACTTTTGCTACTTTTCTAATTAATCGTTCTCCAACAGTTACAATTAACAAGAAGACTCGACAAGAGGTATGGTCTTGTACTTATGTTGATTGCTTTGATTTGAAAAGTTTTGGTTGCCCTGCATATGCTCATGAAAAATTAGAACTTAGACTCGACAAGAGCTGTTATTTTTTCTCTCTATGCTACATGGTTTGCCCTCTAAAGATGTTTTTCATGAAATTCAGCAGAAGTCAAGCATGTGGGTGGAGGTTGAGGTTCAATCAGAGCCTATTATGGTGTCAACACCCCAGTCTGGTTCAGAGCTACAGACATTCCTCATTCACATTCACGTGCATTATCACGTTCCATTGTGGTGGACAGACCAAGGAGGGAAAGATAACTCTCTCAGAGGTATGCAGAGGCAGAATTGGTTGCTTATGCATTAAATGTAGCTAAAGATATTGAGTCTAGTGATGAAACTTGTAGCTATACAGAAGCAATGTGTTGTGACAATTCTAGAAAGTGGATAGTTTCTATACAAGAAGAGGTACAATCACTTCATAAGAATGACACTTGGCAGTGGGTGAAATTACCTAAGGGTAAAAAAGTTGTTCAATGCAAATGGTTGTTTAAATAAAAGGAAAAGACATCAGGAGTTGAAGAAGCCAGGTATAAACTAAGGCTGGTTCACTAGTAGAAATGCAGTTTTTAATGGGGATTTTCAAACAAAACCACCGGCAAAAATATGTTTTGCTGGCGGTTATACATAAAACCCCCAGTATTAAATGAAATTGAGGTTAACCGCCATTAAAACCTTTTTACTGGCGGTTTTAATTTAAACCGCCGTGAAAACGCATTTTACAGGCGGTTAAGAGGAAAACCGCAAATGAAAAAGAATTTTATGGGCGATTAAGAGGAAAACCGCCAGTGAAAAAGAATTTGACTGGCGGTTAGGAAGAAAACCGCCAATGAAAAGTGTTTTACCGGCGGATATGTGGAAAACCGCCGGCAAACTACTGAAATAGTGGTTTTTGAATCGGCTGTAACTTCGACTTTTACCGGCTGGTTAGCGAAAACCCGCTGTTAAAATCCACTTTACAGTAAATCGTTACTTTTACCGGCGGGTATACGAAACCCGCCGTTAAAGTCCTCTGTTATGGCGGTTTTTTGTTGAAACCGGTTGACGGCGGCAAATGGACGATTAAGTTTCCAATTTCCTGTAATATTTCGCTCGCCTCCCGCGCGCGTATTTCGGTCTCGCGTGTAATATTTCGGTCCCGCGCGAAGTCCCTAATCAATGGAAGCCATTTGAATAAGAATCAAGAACCTCGCACATGGTGAATTCGTAAAGCTTTCCCCTCAGTGAGAAGACGATGAGTCGGACCCGGACCTCGGCGTCGCACAGCATGGAGAGCTCGAAGGCTTTGTGGAGCAATCCGTTGCGGCGCTTGGAGAAGGTGACTTGCCTGCTCGTGGCGTTCTCTATCCGCCTCATCTTAGTCTTCCCTGTCACCATTTTTGGCCTCCATAGTGTTTACAACAAATCTGGAGAGTCTTTAACTTTTTTGTCTGAGATTTTGTTAAATTTCTAATTTTACTCATCCCAAGATTTCCCTTTGCTTCTTTATGGTATTTGCTTGCTTTTTGTGAGTAGGACCTAATTGAGTTGTTTATGTAGTTTCAGCTCTCTCTCGATCCGGAGCGGCGAACCCTTGAATTTTATGCGTTTAAAAGGGCGGTGAAAGAGGTGGGGTGGTAGAAGAATTGCATTTGAGGAGGTGCTGAAGTCGGTATTGAGGCAGATCTAGAGTGGGAAGTGAGGTGCGACGGTGAAGCGATCATGGTGGGCAGTGTGGATATTGTTTCGAATGGATTGCGGCGGAGTACAGTCCGCTGGAGATTACAGAGCCGCTGTCGCCGTTTATTAAAATGGTAGTGCTGGGTTGGCTGAAAAAGGGCAGAGGGAGATTGTTTTGGGGAAAAATGTGCACACGACGTCGCTTGCCATCACGGAACCAGAGGCAGATGATGGAGCTTACCGGAGATAGGGAAGTTTATATTGCCGGTGTTTTGGCAAGATATAGGAAATTTCTGATTGAAAGGACCAAGCATCATTTGGGTATGCTTCTGGAGACTTAAATTGTTTTTGCATTTCTATTTCTGCATTTTCTAAATTTTTTTTTTATCATGGACTTCTTGCTAGACATATGGTAGTGAAGGGTGTTACAGATTTGAAATAACTGTGTTATTATATGCAAATTGCTCTGTATTGTAAAGGGGACTTTAGTATGAGGGAATTTTGTTCTAAAAAGCTTGAGATATTTAAATCAGTAATATCTTAATCATAGTTTTTTTTTCTTTTTTTAATGTCGTCTCCTTTACTTTCTAGATTCTATTCTAGCTGCTCCTTGGCTTTTGTTTTTGCTGTGTTCACACTCCAATAATGCTTGTTGATTGACATATTTTATTCTTTAACAAGGTTGGCCTTCGTCAAGCTCTAAGCTATTTTTTTAGTTTGAGTCATCATTTTATCTTTATTATTTTGGAGTCATTGATTACTTTCATTACTCATACTTTAGACTCAGAAAAAGCTTTTTTTCTCTTTGGTTTCACTTTAGAATTGAAAGCTTCTAGTACTTGCATCAGGGGATGTTATTGATTAACTATTTCTGTAATATTCTTATCTTCCAAGGTCTAGATTAACTTCTTTATCAGCTTATCTCGTGTTGTCCTATTTTACTTTATCAGCTTATCTCGTGTTGAATCTCATAGTTTTCCATTAGAATCTGTTTCTTGATTGGAAATTTTCTTTTGTTCCAGAGCATCCATGGCTTCAAAATGCTAGAAAAGCTCCTAATGTTCCTCTTGGCGATGTTGTTAAGTCCAGGCTGAAACAGTTTTCAATGACGAACAGATTCAAGAGAAAGGCTTTGAGGGTTTGTATACTAAAACATTATGCATTTCTGCTTTTGTGCTTTTCATGCTTTGAGATTCTGGAGATCGATGCAGATAATGATGGGGTGGTTACTTTTGAGGAACTGAAAGCTGTACTTCAAAAGTTCGGGTCCCACCTTGCAGACTCTGAGGTTCAAATTCTCCTAGAAGCTGTAAGTGGTTGTGAGCCTCTCTGGCATGATTGCAACAACCATTATTGTCTTGTGGAAAAAGTTATTTGACTCTTAGTGAAACTGCAGGCTGTTGAAGTACTACTCAACATTTCTCTTTATTTTATTTTATAGGCTTTTTTCTATATTTAGTAGATGATATAAGTAACTTTATCATCTTTAATTCCTTTTTATGATATTGTTGTGTCTGCCAAAATGCCGTCTTATCTTTTGTGGCCAACTAGTTTTAACTGTGTAAACAGGTTAGTTCAAACCCAAAAGGAACTATAGATTATGGAGAGTTTGTTGCTGTGTTCCTGCATCTTCAGAGGATGGTCAATGATGAACATCTTCGAAAAGCTTTCTCATATTTCGACAAAGATGGAAACAGCTATATTGAGCCAGAGGAGCTACGGGAAGCTTTATTAGAAGATGGTGATGCAGGCTGTGCAGATGTGGCAAACGACATTTTCCAAGAAGTGGACACGGACAAGGTGAGTCCCCAAACTGCTCTCCCCATCACCGATTCTTACTCTTGGCTTCCAGAATCTACTGTATTTTTATAGAGCAGTGGATTCTCTCATGTATGCGGTTTGTTCACGACCATATCTGTCTTATGCTGTAGTGTAGTTAGTAGAGTTTGGGAGGACTAAAGATTGAGTTCTTGGTATGTTGATTCCGATTTTGCTGAATGTTGTTAAGAGAAAATCACCTACAAGATAAGTTTTTACTTTTTGTGGTTGTGGTATTACAAAGGTTTGTATGGAAGCTGTTTGGTTGAAGAGGTTTGTAAGGAAGCTGTTTGGTTGAAGAGGTTTGTAAGGAAGCTGTTTGGTTGCAGAGGTTTGTAAGGAAGCTGTTTGGTTGAAGAGGTTTGTAAGGAAGCTGTTTGGTTGAAGAGGTTTGTAAGGAAGCTGTTTGGTTGAAGAGGTTTGTATGGAAACCATTTAGACGGATGGAGGATCCGGATTTTTATGTAGAACATTTATGACAAAACACATCAAATCTCTTGTCCAGACATGCCCCAAAATAATCGGGTCGTCGTAAGAAAGCATTATATATCATCAAATCTGGTCTTACCCTATTATCTTAAAGTTTTGTCCCTTCTTATTGGGGTCGATTGCTTTCTATACGGCAACTTTTCTCAAAAGTCGCATGCTTAATCTATCAAAATATAAACTGTGACCTTATGAAAATTTCGCTATACACCTGATTATCCTTTTTTTCGTGGCTTTATGTGCCTTTGTTTTCCTCGCCTAAGGACATTCACCAAGCATAAACTCGAGTATCCAAGCAAACTTTTTATATTTGTCGGTTTAAGCAGCTACGTCACTACTGGAAAACAGCCTTCCTTCGGCGGCGCGACGGATTGGCCCGGTCCGCCGGCCGAATATTTGACAACACCACCCAACCGCCGGTGGACTGGTATCCGGCAGTTGGGTTTGTTTCATCTTCTAGTGGGCCTGTGAAGCCCATGCCAGTTTATTTTACCCGATTACCCTTTCCTAAGTTTTCGCCCGTTACGCCCGTCACCCCGAAATTTTGGCTTCCTCTTGTCGTTCCGCCATCTTCCTGCAATTGAGTTCAGGCGTTCCCACCACCGAACTCCGGCGTTCTCGCGACCGAGCTCCGGCATTACCGAGCTCCGGCGTTCCCGCGACCGAGCTCCGGCGTACGACGACCTTCCTTCTCTATGTTTCCCTGCGAACCCGCGACCTAAATCCCTTTTCTCTGGTTTTCCCCCAATCGAACGGGCACCCAGAGAAAGCAACAACTGATGCTTGGGTATTATGGTTTAAACAATTAGGTAAAAATAGTAACAGTGGTAACACTTATGTCGCTTACATTTTTATGTCATCGTTTGGTTTTATAGGCACCATATTGCTTGAGATGGAAAATGCTGGTGCTGTTTGAAACGCCAGCAGGCTTTGCCTTGTTCAAAGTGCTAGATCAAGGCAAACTTTCCAAAGTCGAGGCATCTGGTGTTGCTACTTTGTTTGCATAGTGGAACTTTTTGGTAGCTTTTGATTAATGATTCTGCCTGTTTATATTGTTTTTTCTGGTTTTGCAGGATTTATGGAAGGATTTTACTTCTGAATCAGCTAGAAAGGTCTTACGCTCTAGTTCATTTCATCTGATTTAAGGAGTTTTAAGTTTTATTTTTTTTATCATGTTGTCTCACACTCTTCTATATTGAATTGTATGTGTACATCATATATAGGACTTAATAATTCAGAGTTCCTTTCTTTACGCACCAATTTGCATTCTTACAACATTTTTCTCAACATCAGATAGTCAAGCTGAAAGCATTTACAAAGTTTGAGAACACATATGAAGCTTTGTCTGCTGCCAACTTACTGATTGATGGAAAGCCTAGTGAGGGTCTACGTAAGTTTCTACGTGCTCACTGTGATGGAGAAACACTCGCAGTTGCTGATTCAAAACTTGGAAATGCAATTAAAGAAAAATTGGTTGGTTAAATTTCTGATTTTATGTTCCTTTATTGGTTGATACATATGTAATGTTTTGCTATTTGTCTTTCTCAAAGATTTTATTTTGTTGCTGAAAATCGAGTGCCTTCATAACAATGCTGTGATGGAGCTCATGAGGGAAGTAAGGAGTCAGTTAACAGAACTTATAACAGGATTAGGTGCCCAAGATTTGGCTCCTATGAGCTTGGGGTTGTCACATAGTTTATCTAGGTACAAGCTCATGTTTAGTCCTAATAAGGTGAATTTTCTTCCTTTGGAGTTCTTGGAATTTGGACCTATTAGATTTGACTTTGTCTTAAGTTTCATTTTATTAAAGTACATCTTTGTTGCTTTCTAGGTGGACAGTCAAGAAGAAATTGACTTGGGTGAGTTGGGTCATGGATTCTTTATTCTGTACTGTTTTAGTTTCATTTTCTTGAAACACAGATTGCTTAGTTTTTCTGTTTTGGGTATTACATAGTTGGAGATGATGAAAGAAAGATTTTCAAAGCTGTTGCTGGGTGAATATATGTCAGGAAGTGGAAAAGGGGTCTGCACTGCAGTTGCTATCTCAAATGCCATTTCAAATCTTTATGTTAAGGGAGCTTTCTTAAAGAAAAGCCAAAAAGAGCAAGTAATGGGCAATTCATTGAACAAACTCCATTCAGCTTCATCATGATTGAGTAAATTAAGCTTATGATTTCTAGTCCCTTTTTGTTTTTGCAGCTACTGTGTTTGGCCAGTGGTACAGATTAGGACCTCTTTCTTTGGAAAAGAAATCCATGTGGAGAAGGGAGATGGATAAACTTCTGTCTGTTTGTGACTACATAGTTGAATTCATCCCTTCCAGCCAAAACTTCAAAGATGGAACCACCTTAGAAGTGAGTACCTTACATCTCTTTCTCCATTTTTTCGGTGCTGGTTCCCTTTCTGATGAATGTATGCCCATATCCAGGTTATGTCAAGCAGACCCAGGTCAGACATCTACGTAAATCTTCTTGCTCTACAAAAGTTAGATAACATGTTGCTGGTAACATTTCCTTTCAGTTATTGCCTATTCGTAACAGTCTTCTTTCAAAGTGGACAAATGTACAAATTTTAAGTATCATATATTGAAAATAAGAGCCCAATAGGAAAGCCGGGTAACTAATGCTTAGATTCATCATGCAGGATGTCTTGGACAGCTTTCACAAAACTGAGGTTTGGTATGCAGACGAGAGAAATCTTTCGTCAAATGCCTACACTAGTGCCACTGGCT
Source organism: Aristolochia contorta (assembly GCA_022405105.1). Classification (NCBI taxonomy): domain Eukaryota; kingdom Viridiplantae; phylum Streptophyta; class Magnoliopsida; order Piperales; family Aristolochiaceae; genus Aristolochia; species Aristolochia contorta. Next base: position 16,879,482 of record CM039664.1, read on the forward strand.
CGGTTAGGAGTGTAATCCAGAGAAAGGAGGAGAAATGGTGGTTGCCTGTGCCTTGTGTTCCCCCAAGCAGCGTTTGTGACAAATCCAAGAAACAGTTACAGCAAAAGGAGGAATGTGCAAATCAAATTCTTAAAGCAGCCATGGCCATCAACAGTATCATTCTTGCTGAAATGGAGGTTCCTGAAACATACCTTGCTTCTCTTCCGTCTTCTCTCTCTTCTCTCTTTTCTCTCCTCGCTCTCTTTCTCCTCATTCTTGCTCTCTGCTCTCTCTTCTCTCTCTCTCTCTCCCCTCTCTCCTCTATCTCTCTCTCTCTCTCTCTCTATCTCTCTCTCTCTCTCTCTCTCTCTCTCTCTCCTCTATCTTTCTCTCTCTCTCTCTCTCTCTCTCCTCTATCTCTCTCTCTCTCTCTCTCTCTCTCTCTCTCTCTCTCTCTCTCTCTCTCTCCTCTATCTCTCTCTCTCTCTCTCTCTCTCTCTCTCTCTCTCTCTCTCTCTCTCTCTCTCTCTCTCTCTCTCTCTCTCTCTCTCTCTCTCTCTCTCTCTCTCTCTCTCTCTCTCTCTCTCTCTCTCTCTCTCTCTCTCTCTCTCTCTCTCTCCTCTCTCCAGTGCAGTCCTCCATATATATTTTTTTTATGAAAAAGTTCTGCCGGCGGTCATTATTCGCCGGCTGAGGAGTGTCCGCCGGCGGTTCAGTCTTCGCTTGCTGAGGTATCTTCCGCCGCGACATGGAATCGTTGGCAGACAAGCATTCCGCCGGCGGTTGTGATGTCGCCGGCAGACTAGCTTTCCCCCAGGCTACTAGCTGCCCATCGCGGGAGGGTTTCTTCCGCCGGCAGGTCCATCCGCCGGGCGAGGAAGTCCACTCGCGTGACGGGCTTTGGCGCCGGTGAATGTGTTCGCCTACGCTCCTTCCAGCAACGAAACTGTCTTCGTCGTCGGAATGTCCGCCGGCGGTTTTTCGGCTTCCGACGGCGTATTTCAACCCACGGACGTCCATTGGGTTGTCGTAAAACCCATCTTCAGATATGAGGAATGCACAATTAATCATGGTATTACTTTTTCTTTAGTTGATTCATTTGATATTAATGTCTTCTCCAATGTCGACTGGGTGGGTAATCTGTAAGACAAACACTCAATAATCGGATCTTGTGTTTTTCTTGGAGATAACTAACTTTCATGTTGTTTCAAAAAGCAGCTAACATTGTCCAGGTCCAACGCTGACACTGAATACCGCACTTCGGCATTAGCCATTGCCTAAATTTCGTGGCTGCTTGAAGTCCTCAAAGAATTTCAAGTAAAAATATTTCAAAAACCCTTGTTATTGGGTGAGAACATTTTTGCTATAAATATTACTACAAATCCGGTATTTCGTGGTTACACAGAACACATTGAGTTGATTATTACTTTCACTACTAGAAAGACCCCATTCATCGGGAGTCATCTAAAATAACAATTCACTACCGGAAAAAAAAACCTGGTTAGAAAACCAGATGGGTTCAATCGTAGGTAAGGATAATTCAATGGACGAAAGCTAGAAAGGTCTTACGCTCTAGTTCATTTCTATCTATTTCTTGATCGATTTTTAATCGTCTTCTTTTTCATCTTCAAATTATATTCATCTATTGCTTCTCGTATTCGCTTCTTGCTATTCATCTTTATTCCCTCCTTGGTATTTTCTCCATATTCTGTTTCTCAATTCGGGATAGGGTCATCGACTCGTCCTCCAAAATCGGCAGCCCGTCTCTCATTTTGGGTTAGGGTCAACCGAATCGACCTCCGTCTTCCTTTTCTCATCTTTGTTGCATATATAACAGTGTTTTTCAAATCTAGGGTTTAGATTTTAGGGTTTTTATTCAACTATTTGCAGATATAATTTTTAGCGTCTTTTTTTACTGTAATGGATTGTCATATATTGGACAAATAGTTTGATGGTTGGATATGTTCTGTATTTGAATGTCGAAGTTCTGATCTACTGATTTCTCTCCACTGGGAGTTCTTAATAACTGGAAAACTAATGTTTAGTATGAGCTTGTTTTTTATTCTTGTACTTTTTTAATATGACAAGTCTTCTATTGTTTTCTGCCATACGAGCCATTGTTTTTTTATAATTTAAAGACTTCTTAATTGTCTCATAAGAATTCTTTCTACAAGTTGGAGATTCACTATCTATGGCATAAATGTGTGCATGACTTAGTATCTTTCTGTATCTTTTGATTCATATGTTTATGAAACATAGTGTTTATTTGATTTCATTAAGTATCTTTTACTATCCTTTCTTTGGGACTTAGTCAAGTCCGTGGGGCTAAACTTTTTTGCTAATTAAACCCTAATTCCTAAACTCAACACCATAAACTGTTAATCGGAAACCATTGGGTGTAGGGAGAATTTGAAGTAATTGACACAAAATTCAGGGTAAGTAAAAATCGTGATTTAATTCTTTCAAGTTAGTTGTGGTAAGAGAATTTGGGAGAATTCCAAATTCCACCTATTTAGAAGTGATAATAAATTCCTATTAAAGGCACCAAATTACACGGGGAAAGAGAATTCAAGATCTCTCCTAAATGTGAGGAGAATTCTGTGTCTTAACTGACAAAAATTCCACTAACACAAAAAAGTGATTTTTCTAATACATCACTGTCTCTGACACTAAAATCACCTTCGACTAACCCTCCACAACCCTTAATTGTAACCCCTAATTTTTTAAACCCTTAGTCCTATCCTCAAAACCCTAAATCCAAAACCCTAAAACCTAATCCTGAAATCCAAAACCCATAACCCTTATCTCTAAAACCTAAACCCTAAATACTAAATCGTAAACCCTAAATCCTAATCTCTAATTTCTAAACCTAAAACCCTAAACAGTAACCCATAACCCCTCAACCCTAAACTCGAAACCCTAAATACTAAACCCAAAATCCTAAACCCTAAACCCTAAACCCTAAATCTTAAACCCTAAACCCCTAAATCCTAAACCCCAAACCCTAAAGTCCCAAACCCAAAACCCTTACACCCGGAGAATATACATGTGAATTGATGGTTGTCTTTGTCTGTTTTAAAGAGTTCAGAGTTGATTATTCCCTTTAATGTCTCTCTTTTAGGTGTCAATGACTCTATTTGATTCGATGTTGTGTCTACAATTGCTGATTGGTGCATTAAAGCTCTAATTGGAAAGAGTAGTTATTTGTGTGTGTGCATAAATAGTGGTTGCTTCCAAGTTCAATAGATTCTTAAAGTTGATCTGGTCACAGATATCTTTACTAAAGGTGTTTGACGTCAAGCTCATCGACATTTTTGTGCAAGTTAATAGTCTCTTCACCATAGCTTAACTTGCGGGGGTGTGTTAATGACTCATCTAATCCAGTACTAGCTCACAATCAAACATAATTGTTATTCTCAGTGAAGATCTTCGCTGCCAAATCTCTCAAATATCCCACTTTCAATTTCAAAACCAGCTATACTATTGTAAACAATATATCTTATGGTTGTAATCGATCTGTCTTTTCGCCATATATGGTCTACTTCATTCATCAATGCAAACCGAGGGGACTCTAGTCACTTCAGATTAAATTGTTCAATAACGGATAATATATCCTTGATCATTTTGAGTCAAACAAGGTTTTTGACTCATGTAAATGCGAGTTTATACAATGAAACTGCATAGAAATGACCCTATATTATTTCTTCTTTCATCATAGAATTAACAAAGGGGTATCTCTTGCCTTTAAAAATCACACTTTTTACTGATACTGCATACGTGCATGTTACACTTTCCCCCGGCAAGGACATACCTATATAATTTATCTATCTACATAGCCTGCAAATGACATTTTACAGTGGGCAATGGCTGGACCAACCGAGCTTTCCCGTTCATCAACAGTACCACTCGCTTTTCCCGGCCTAATTAACACATTATCTCCTCCAACAGACAACATTTCTTTACATGCAGTGTGACTTGAGCTGCTCTTAGTACCACCCAGAAGTTTTTGATTACTACAAAATTTCCTACTACAATAGTACTCTAAACCTCCTAATCTAGTACTGCTATTGCCTACTGCTGCAGTCACCGGCGCCTTCTCGCCCTCGGCGTTTGTAATTGGATCATCATCGATATTATCATCGAGCTGATAAGTTGCGTTAATCAAAGCAAACCATTTCTGAAATGGGTTTGACAATCTCGGGTGTTTCCGAAATGTTTCCTGGTTAATTAATTTGCTTGTTCTTGATCTCCATCCGAAAATATGACGTGGGAGGAGGACGTTGTAGCTGGGTATTTTTTTCAGAAATGACATGAAAGTGGAGAAGAACTTTCCCGATCGAAATTTTATCAGAAACTTCATCGTTCCGCCGCCGTTGAACGACGCTGTCATCTGGTATGGTACTGATCTCCTGAAATATAATATACATGCATAGTAGATGAAATAGCAAACATTTAATATTCACCGTTTTATATTAGTTCTTCCTATATGTGTATATATGCTGTTGGAAGAGTCATATGCATGCATGCACGATGACCAGCTTTAAATAACGTTTTTACCTGCTTGAAAGCAGTTGTTGTTGCCTGTTTCCGTCTCCCACGAGCACGCCGCTGGTTTTGGATGATTCCGTCACCGGAGAGATTTTGACGGTGCCCTTGGACGATGCTGAAAGTTTGGCCCTGAGAGTTTTTCGACCTGTACTTGGATTGCTGGGCTTTGAGTACGGGTCCTCTTCAACCGGGGAAACGGTGGGTACGCCGGAAGAAGTGCTACCCATCGTCGGAAATTCGAAGCTCTCGACGACCAGGGTTTGATCTTCCGGCCGGGGATCATATCCAGGGCTCTGGATAACGGATAATTCCGAGCCCTGATGCGAGGAGAAGGAGATCTTGAACTCGAACCCATCTGCTCCGTGCGTCGAGTCGAGATCGATTTCGAAGAATGTCTCTTCTTCGTCGTCGTCTGATGAGAAGGCCTCGACGGAGTACGAGCCAATTACGTTACGGAAGCTGAAAGAGAAGCTCTCCTCGATATTAATCGATTTGACGAAATCCATTGTACCGGATACTGATAACAGATCAGAAACGAAAGAAAATTAAGCACCCAGTTGCAGAAGAGTTAGACTGATCAAACGAAGAAAAGAAATAACAACCGAGAGATCGACTCGAAGGAAGCAGATCATATATATTCAACCGCGATGGACATAGATACTAACCAAATCATGGAAGAGAATCGCTGATAAGCAAAGACAAGAACATCAAAGCTTCGAGGAACCAAGAAAGAACAGCCAAGAAAAGCTGAAAATGAAACGACGCTAAAACCATTGAACTAAATTAAGAGAAGATAACAACGAGAAGAGACTAGATTCTTAGCTTGAAATATGCACATGTACAGATCATAACCAGGAAACAAGCTTCCCCTGAAACCTGTTCTCCCAGAACTAAAACCAAAACATGGACGAGGAGGAGCGGAAGATGATTCCCGAAGAAGTGACACTAAACCCATTTTGAAGGACAGTTGCCTCGTTGTCTACACTAGGAAATTTGTCTGAAATTTAGGCCATCCATTTGTCTGCACATATCTGTCCATTTCATATGCTTCTTTCACCTTCTTTCTGAAACAAATACCTAGATATCTGATCTTGATAAATTAAATTGCTAAACACCGTCATCCTCCACTGATCACAGTTACCCTGACAATTAATAAACCTTTACTCAGGGTATATACTCTGGCCATGGATTAGGAACTCCAAAAGTTGCCACGTAAATATATTTATTGCTAGGGAAATAAGTTCAATTGAGCAACTCTACCTCTATCAAGAGGGCTACAAAGCAAATAAGCAGTACTGAGCGTTGTGATCACTTAATATTAGTCATTTTTGTGTAAAACTTTTATTCAACCAAAAATTTTAATTAATAATACTTTCGTTTTTAACTTTAGCTAGTCATTTGAGGACAATAACGAACAATTTATAAAGCTTATCTAATTCACCTATTGAACCTTTCAATCAAGACTTATAGGAAGACTGGATTGGCCAATGTTTTCTTTTCTGGTAAACGGTCCTGATCAAAGATGTGGACATTTTCAAATCTTGGAAGATTATTATAAATCTCTCATGTTAAATATAATAATGGGAATCTTGTATTATATTGAATATTTAAGTGTCGGAGACTATACGAGGACAAAATGAAGTCCACCATTCATTTTTAAAATGATGAGCATGCATACCTAATTGCATGTGTATCCATTCCAAAGCGTTAAACCACCTCCACATGCATGGTGCGATTGGGGTTCATCTAACCTAGTCAGAAAATTGGGTGTTTTCAGAAGATCATTGAAAATAAAATATTCTTACCAATCATGGAAGCCATAAGGTGAGATAGATATGAGACAGATCATATTTACCTTCTGATCGTAATTAATTGGCAGAATAAATTGTATAAAGTTAATAGAGGGTCAGCGAAGATGGTACCGACCAATTACGTTCATGTTCAACTACATGTCTAGTGTCAAATACGTGTACCTTTACAACAATAAGGATGATATCTTTTAGCATTTTCATTCATCAATTTCTAACAAAACTGGACAAACAGAGAAGACTAGAGGCATGTTCCTCTCTCTCTCTCTCTCTCTCTCTCTCTCTCTCTCTCTCTCTCTCTCTCTCTCTCTCTCTCTCTCTCTCTCTCTCTCTCTCTCTCTCTCTCTCTCTCTCTCAAATCTTACTAGGTCTCTTGGATCCTTGAGTTCATCTATTTTTTGTGTCACCCTTGCTTCTTTTAGGCATTCACTAGTAGAAAAATGGGCAGACCCGACGGTCCAGGTTTAAAACCGTCGGGTATGATAAGCATAGACACTGGTCCGGTCTGACCCAGTTGGTCCGGGTCGCTTTACAGGAAAACCCGTCGTCGGAATTTCTTTACCCGACGGGTTTGCCGGACCGTCGAGTTAATGCTTTCACTCGACAGTCTGTCCATTGTGCTATGTTGGTTTTGTACTTACGACGGTTATAGCCCGTCGTGTAACTAAACCTTATACTTAGTAAAAAAAATTTACCACTCTTTTCTTTCAACGCGAGTAAATTTCGTCGTCTTCGCGTAACCTAGCAACAGCCAACGCCTGATTCTGACAGCCAACCGCTGATTCTGACGGCCAACGCCTGATTCCGACGGCCAACGCCTGATTCCGACGGCCAACGCCTGATTCCGACGGCCAACGCCTGATTCCGACAGCCAACGCCTGATTCCGACGGCCAACGCTTGATTCCGATGGCCTACGCCTGATTCCGACGGCCAACACCTGATTCCGGCGGCCAACGCCTGATTCCGACGGCAAACACCACATTTCGACAGTAAATAGCTTGTGGAACAGCCCCAGGTTGCGTCCCGAGTTGCGTAGTGAGTAAATTGTTTTTTCTCTTCTCTCCCCCGCGCGAAGTTGCTATTCATCGTGCTACCGAAGGCGGATTCCGACGGAAAAAGCCAGATTCCGATGGGAAACGGCGGAACCCCCTCGTGGAACAGCCCCAGATAGCTTCCCGAGTTGATTAGTGAGGTAAAAATTTGTCAATTTTACTTATTTGCCTGATTAATTTTAGTTTTTCATTGTGTTTAATTAAGAATAAAAAAATTGGGGTACTCCAAATTCGGTTGTGTTTAACGAAATACCAACACTTTTTTAAAGAACATGTATAGTTCTTTTTCAATTTATGGACAGAATTTGTTTATTGAATCAATTTTTGTTTCACGACTCTTTTTCATTCTTTTTGGAGTTTTTCATGTCTGCGTCTACTGCTATGAACACCATTGAGATTGCCACTCTCAGAGCAGAGTTGGAAGCAGAAAACCGAGATAAAGAGATCCTCAAAGAAACATTGCAGAGTGAAAAGGAAGACAAAGATAAAATGCAAGAAGATATGGTTTGAGATGCGTCACAAATTAAACTTCAGTTGAATTAAATTTATGACTCCTCTTACTAATTTACATGATGATGCTATTTTAGCTGGTTCATCTGCTCAACGCCGCCGGGCTAGCAAAAACATGACCTGTTAGTAGAAGAGCAGGTGTGGAATCTTTTCTTCGCCCTGAATTATAAGTCTTAAAGATATATGGTCTGTTTCGTTTACTTTTCAGTTCTAGAATATTGCATGTAATTTAATTCTATTATTACTTTTGAGTTCTAGAATTTACAAGTGTAATACTACTTTAATCTTGTTTATTTTTCATGAGCTTTCATTGTCCCTTCTCCAAAACCTGTTAACCATTTTGGATAGCATCTACTTAACTGCTTAATATTATATAGCCAACTTCCATTTCTCTTCTTCTATTTAATGCAGGTGGAATTCCTGTTCTCTAACTTAACAGTGAAGTTACTGCTAGGTCTAGTGGAGGAAGGCATCTCATGTATTACAAAATCATGTCAAGTCTGTCAGAATTTTGTTGAATGTTATAAATAATTCTGAAGGTTTTGAAAAAAGTCTTGCAATGTTGATGAATTCAATTGCTGGACTTTGTAATTAAACATAAGGCCTTGTTTTGGCTGTATTGGGTTTGGCTCCTTGAGTCATCCTGTTTTTGATTTTTATTATGTTGTTTGCATAGACCCTCCTAAAGCCTTGTCTCACCTCATTTATCCGTATCTTTCGACTTGCTTTTCAAACAATTGTTAAAATTTCTTTGTTTAAACTGATACTCAGTGAATTTTAGGCACCAAGAAGTATTAATATTTTCATTTTTTTGGATGTTGTCAACACTTTGATTCTGCAATGTTTTCTTCAATATATTAGATTTTAGTTTCTACATTGCATACAATGTTTTCTTTGATTTTTTTGGATAACCAACTTGTGTGAATAATTTTGTAATAGCTTTAGCCATTCAGATGACTTTCTTGAGCGTTAAATGACAATGCGTTGGTGGTGTGTAATGTGAAAGGCGTTTTTTATTTTCTAATTCTTTGGCTTGATTTGTTTTGAATACAATATGCAACTACAGATATGCATTTGATCATGCCCTACCTTTTCTTTGTTTTTCTTTAACGAACAAAAATTCTGCAGGCCGCAAGTTGGTGCTGACCTTTTCATCTTCAATGCGGATACCTGGAGCTCAGGCCGCTATCTCGTATGTATGTGTCTCCACCTCTCTCTGAATCTTTGCATCCAACTGAAATTACCTGATTGTAACCTCCGAGTTCCAAAGATTTTCTGCATTTTGGCCGCATACATTGGATGATAGTAGTGGTGGACAAAGGAATTAAGAAGCTGGAAAACTCAACTTCCAAACATTGGAAGACTGATGTGGATCTGAATGATGTTTTACTGCTTTATGTAAATGGAGGACTTGGGACAGAGTATCGGAGAGGTGGTGATAGTGGGAGTGAGGCAATTCTGTTGAATGCAAACTCTTGCACATGTTATTGTTATGTTGAACTTACAACTTCATCTTTTGCTTGTTTGAGTGGCAATTATGTCATTTGTGCATGAAGTTTATGCATGTTGTTCATGCCATGTAATATTTTGTGTCCTTTGTTTTATTCATCAATGAGCAAAACAAAAACCCAAACAAATATAAAAAAAAAAAAAAAAAAACAAATGCCAACGGTCCCATAACCGTCGAGTACAAAAAAGAAAGAGAAAGAAGACGACGGGTTTGCACCGTCGGCCTTAAGAGCGAAAAACACGCCGACGGTGCAAACCCGTCGGGCCAACCAACGAAGAAAATGCCGAGCGCCGACGGTAAATGACCGTCGGGCTACAATCAAAGACTCGGACGAGAGCTGACTGATATACGCGGTCGTCCTAAACTCTTAACATGACGGTACATACCTGTCAGCCCCAAAAAGCGAAATGTCCCGACGGTATAACACCGTCGGCCCCAAAATTCAATTTACCGACGGTGTAGCAGGGCCCGACGGTACATACCCGTCGGTCAACTCTTTTAATAAAAAAAGATGGCCGATGGTACATACCCGTCGGTCAATTCATACTTTAATTAAGGATGCCCGACTGACGGTAGTTAACCGTCGGGCCTCATTCAGATGAATTGGGATGACGGATATATGCGGTCACCCTATATTGCGAGCTCGACAAGATACACCCGTCGAGAACAAAACGTCAGGCTATCCAACTGTCGACGGGATTGCACTGACAGGTGTTTTATGTCGGGTACTTTCTGTTTAGGCTGACGGTGTTATCCCGTCGGCCAATTGATTTTAACGCAACGTGGTTAAGCCGTCCCACGTTTCTCGACGACGATTTACACCTGTCGGTAATGGTAAGGTGTAAGAGGTTTTTTTTGACCGCCATGTTCGCTACAAGTTAGCGCCGACCGTTATTTGCCGTCGTTAAGAAATATTTTTGGCCGATGGTTATGTAGCGTTGTGCAAACGTTTGCCTGACCCGGTAATGACCCGACGGTCGTTTCTCGTCGGGAAATTCAAACCCAACGGTGCGGGCTGTTTAGCCAACGGTGTTTCACCACCAGGTAAACTCAATTTTCTACCTGTGATTTCTTCAAGTAAGTGATGTCAACTAAAAGGATTTGTAATGGAAATGAACACTATTATTCTATGAGTCTATGACCTTTATGTTCCTCAATAACTCGGATAGGATATGACAAAAACAACTGAAATTACAGTCAATTCTCGGAGAGCACACTAAATTAAAAGCTTCAGAGCCAAAATACTTTTACCATATAGCATGTAAGACTGACCTTTAGATCATATCCTGTTGCCGTTGTTGAAATTCTAGCTGTAGTACCGAAGCAGGAAATTAATAATAAATGAAAGATGATCCACATGAAAGATGAACCACAAGAAAGAATAGAGTTAAAGAAGAGGATGAGTGCTCCCCTCTTTCTTTGGTGCCTATATTTGACCCGGAGGAACCTTCTTGGAGCTGATTGAATCTTACGTGGGGATGGATGCTTCTCCCCTCTTTCTTTGAGCAGATGAATTTGAAACGAAACCAAGTGATATCAATTTTTTGACTTTTTAAATTATCCATTTAAAGAATAGGTGTGGTTCAGATTGAAGTTTGACTTAAGAAACGTAAGTACTTGCGTTGGAAGAAATGAACAGAAATTGCGAGGAAAATTGATTCCTTTGTGGTGTGGAAAAGACTGAAATAAAAGGGCAATGGGATCTGCCTCCCATATTCCGTAGACACGTGTCCCTCACTCTAAAATTGTGCAGACCAGTCAAGCAAATGGAAGAACTAGGAAAGAGATAAAAGCAAATAGCAGAGCAGTTCGATCCAGCTAGAGAAGCAAGTCTGTACCTTAACACTCCACCATGGCTTCACAAAGAGCCCAAGATCAGCTGGGGGATACTGAAAAGCGAAGACCAAGATCCCAGCCGCACGTGAAGATCGAAGTGGGTGAGCTTGAGATGCTTTTAGACACCCCAGAGGAAGCACAAGAATGGCACAAATGCTCTATATACAGAGTGCCTTACCAGCTTGTGGAGCAGAATTACCATGAGAAGAACATGAATCAGCCGAAGATGGTCTCAATCGGTCCATATCACCATGGCCAGGAACACTTGGAGCCGATGGAAGAGCACAAGTTCAAAGCCCTTCGCCAGTTCCTCAAACGATCAGGGACAAGTTTGACGGACTTCAAAACGGCACTGGCGGATGATACGTGGGCCTTGATAGATTCCTACGATGAATTAGATGCAGAGTGGTTGTCTAACGAAGCCAAATTCATTGAACTGATGATACTCGATGGCTGCTTCGTCCTGGAATTCTTCAGAGTACTGGATCCCTGTGGTATGCGTAGCGCAGGTAGTTACAGTGAGAATGATCCGGTGTTTGGCTTCCATGGGCCATCCCCTCGCTCGAAAACCTTGCTCTTGGACATTTTGAAGGTAGAAAATCAAGTCCCCTTCTTGGTGTTGGAAAAACTACTTGCTGTTGAAAGTAGAACCACTATTGACAAGGTGAGCTTCTCAAACGAAACCGAGAAATCTTATTGTTAGAATATAATTTGACATATATTTGTTCATATCAGACAAAATATACATCCAGGTCCGTCTTTCCTAGTCTTCGAAACCAAGAAATCTTGAATATATTTTGACATATACTTGTTCCTATCTAACAATACGTACAGGTCCGATACTTGGACAGTATCTTTCCTGTTCTACCTTACAAGGTGCATCAATTATACAGGGGAGGAGATCATAAGCCAAGACATTTACTTGACTTTCTTAGGACCAAAATGTTGGGAAGAGTTTCTTCTGCTCGGAAGCCTCCAAAGCTAATACGCTTGGATACTAAATGAGCAAGCATATACAAGAAAGCAGGAATTGTGTTCAAACAGAGTCGCACACAATCTATTTCTGGATTTAAACTACAAGAGAATTTGCTTGAGATCCCCACCTTGCCTTTTACTCTGAATGAGACTGCTCGGGTGAACATCCTTGCTTATGAAAGTCTTCACTCTGTGGGGATCAAAGAAATCCACTCCTATCGTTTAGTGGGTCGCCTCTTCCAGTCAGTAGAAGATATCAGCCTGCTGGTAATAGATTTTTCTGTGATTGAAGCAGCGAGGATCCTGGACTTCCTCAAGTTGTTAGAAGATGGAACTGGATTCTATATAGATGCGGGAAGCCACCTGGTGCCCATAGTAAATCAACTAAATGAGTACTATAATCAGAACACAAAGAAATGGAAGATGCGCATCCGGGAGTGGCATTGGAACTTGAAGGAGACCTATTTCCACAGTCCTTGGAAGGTACTTTCATTGATTGGGGCTCTACTCCTTTTAGCTTTTACCATCTGTCAAACTGTCCTTTCCGCCTTTTCTTATTACAATTCCTGCCGGCTGTAATCAGCGCTGCAAACTTTGCCTCTCTTTTCGCCTCCTTCTCGACTTGTAGCAAATCCCCAACCTGTGCAGCATGATCTATATAGACGATTATTTCCCTCGAGAAATTTAAATATTTAATATTCACCAAATTTGTACCACTTACAAACTTACAGTATTGCCCTAAAGTTCTAAATTCCTAAAATCTAACAATCATGAATCAATATATTCTATCACGGTGTGTATTACTATTTATTATTAACCTTAGTACTTTAGTTTATGTATTACTATTTATTATTAACATTGGCCTCTTAGTTTATGTATAACTATTAAAAATTTTTTACCATTGTTGTTAACCTTGGTCCCTTAGTTTGTGTATTACAGTATTACTATTTATTATTAATATTGGTCCTTTAGTTAGTTAGTTTATATATTACAGTCTCTAAGTTATTTAATCTTGATTTATCGACCTTGGAACCTCGGTCTAGACTAGTCTCTTTCCTAACGCAGGCAACAATTTGACGAGCCTAAGTCTTTCTTAGATTCATTCATCCCTAACAATATGGAAGATGACTTGAGCCTACAACGAACAACCCCCACTGCGAGCACCAACAATTTCTCTTCGTCGCCCGAGCTATTCCGCTAAGGTCTAAGCCCGAGGTATGTTTCTTCCTTTCTCTCTCCTTCTCTCGTTCTCTCTTCGATTACTTTTCTTTTTCGATTTTTTCTTTCTTTTTTTCATTACTCTTTCTTTCTCTATTTCGGTTTTTCTTGTTTTTTCTCTGCAATTTTCTCTCTTTTCATTTTCTCTCTCTTCGGATCTCCCTTTCTCTTTACCGTTCTTCCTTTGTCTTTTATTTTTCTTTGTTTATTCGGTAATAGGACTCAAGATCTGTGTTTTAGAAACCTAACCAACCCGGCCGGTTCAACTGCGTTCAACCGGAATTGGAGATTTGAACGATTTGATTTGCTCAAAAATCCGAAAATAGTAAAAAACCAATTGACTGGCCGGTTTTAGCGGTTCAACCGCTGAACCGTGAATCGGACTGGACTGGTTGAATCGGTCTGGTTACCCTTTTTAGCATTTTTAATAGTTTTTATAATGAGAACAACTCATACCGATTGAACCTCGTTGAACCCGGATGAACCAGAATTGAAAGCTCTACCGGTTCGAATACCAGTTTGATTTTTAAAACACGGCTCGAGATTGTGTTCGATTTTTAAAACACTACTCAAGATTGTGTCTTTTTTCATTTTTAATACAACGACGAAACGCAAACAGAACATTTTGTAATCATTTTGTAATCGGATACAGTAATTAGAAATGTCTCTGCCGTTTCGTTTATGTTCCCTTTACACCCCTAATCAAGCCGTATGCCTTAACCTGGACTTGGACTCATCCAAACATATACTTGTTCATATCAGACTAAATATACATCCAGGTCCGTCTTTCCTATTTTTGAAACCAAGAAATCTTATTGTTAGAATATATTTTGACATATACTTGTTCCTATCTGACAATACGTACAGGCCCGATACTTGGACAATACCTTTCCTGGTCTTCCTTATAAGGTGTATCAATTATACAGGGGAGGAGATCATAAGCCAAGACATTTACGTGACTTTCTTAGGTCCAAAATGTTGGGAAGAGTTTCTTCTGCTTGCAAGCCACCAAAGCTAATACGCTTGGATACTAAATGTGCAAGCATATACAAGAAAGCAGGAATTGTGTTCAAAAAGAGTCGCACGCAATCTATTTCTGGATTTAAACTACTAGAGAATTTGCTTGAGATCCCCACCTTGCCTTTTACTCTGAATGAGACTGCTCGGGTGAACATCCTTGCTTATGAAAGTCTTCACTCTGTGGGGATCAAAGAAATCCACTCCTACTATCGTTCGATGGGTCTCCTTTTCCGGTCAGTAGAAGATATCAGCCTGCTGGGAATAGATTTTTCTGTGATGGAAGCAACGAGGATCCTGGACTTCCTCAAGTTGTTAGAAGATGGAACTGGATTCTATATAGATGCGGGAAGCCACCTGGTGCCCATAGTAAATCAACTAAATGAATACTATAATCAGAACACAAAGAAATGGAAGAATCGCATCCGGGAGTGGCATTGGAACTTGCAGGAGACCTATTTCAACAGTCCTTGGAAGGCTCTACTCCTCTTTGCTTTTACCATCTGTCAAACCGTCCTTTCAGCCTTTTCTTATTATTATTCCTGCCGGCTGTAATCAGTGCTGCAAACTTTGCCTCTCTTTTCACCTCCTTCTCAGATTGTGGCAAATCAACAACCTGTGCAGCATGACCTATATTTAAAAGATGAAAACTTAATTATCATCAATGGAAGAGAAAAATCAGGGGTCAATACCGAGACATAACATAGAATGTTATCTAAAGTGAGTTATCCGAATCCTATCCGTGGACGATATTCAGATCCAATATCCTAACCAACCACTGATAGATCTTACAAATTAAACCCAAAACAATCTATAGTGAGACTGACGTTAAAAAATAAATCTCCACTCCTTTATATAAATGATTTGACAAATAAATCTTACCTGTTACCTTGGTCTACATAAGGGACAAACCTATCGCCAATTTGAGGAGAATAATGCTAGTTGCACTTAGCCCACGCACCTATCTCACACACTTGTTAATCTAAACCATTGATGCCAAGGGTTTATCCTCTAGAAAATAGGATTTTACAATAAAAAATATTTTTAAGAGCTTAGATTAACATGTACATCGGATAGGTACGTCCGCTAGGTACATCTAGCATTACTCATTTGAATGAGAATTTTCTGGGATTTCATACTTTACTGGATTTGTTACATTCCAAATCTGACTCCCCCAAGAACGAGTGGTCTTTGTCTTCCATTACAAGTCAATTTTCAAATGTCAGGAAAAAAGGCAAAAAATAGAACAGTAATAAAGGAAAATATGATATTTCTTTCAATGAAAATAATATATGCTATTTGTATTGTGTAACACAAATTGCTTGTCTAGCCGAATATTATATGCATGATATTTAAACACTCTCATTTCCCTAGTTATCAATAGCAGCTTAATACTCAATGGCAGTTTTATCACCTCCATGCTTGCTTTACTCTGATACTGCTTCATAGTGAGTATAAGCAGTACAAAGAATTCCATAAGCCATGAGTAACCAGTAATGTCATGCTATATATAATGGAAAAGTGAAAATAAAATCGAATATAAAGGTCTAAATCATTAAGACATCCTCGGAAGCAAAGTATATGACAAAGGTAACATAAAGAAGAGAGCAAGCATTTGCACACCACAATCCAACTAGAATTTGAAAGCAAAAGAACTAGGGACCGAATCTTTCCTTCCACACTTTTTCCTTTTTTTTGGGAAAAACTATGAAAACCTGAGATGAGTAAATAAATTAACAATTAATACAGTCTTGTTCCTCCAGGACATGTAACTCCCAATTATCTAAATGCTACCATCCACAATTACACTTAAATTACCAAAAATCAAGGCGAGAACCAAGGAAATCATCAAATGGAGTAGGAGCAGGTTTGCCTTATCGATACGTATCAGTCGATAAATGCAGATACATATCCGTTTCCATAATAAAGGAAACATAAAACGGGACTAGTTTCCTTTTACAGGAAACAGACCCCCGATTCCTCTCTTATCACCTTTGTTTCCTAACTTATATAGGAAACAGGGGGACAAGATACGAAACCTAAGATACGTAAGGATTTGAAGATACTAACATGGAAATAAAAACTATAGAAATTACAATAATATAGAATCCAACTTTGTAACTTCTTTTTCTCTTGTTTGTTATTCAATCCTCGGACAAAAATATTTAGCATGTCGTGTTATTTCTGTTTTTTTTGTTTTGCTTATTATAGCCTTATGGCCAAGTGGCCATCACGCTCTCTCTTCTACATTGATGTTTATTCCATCACGCTTTATATTTCTTATGCTTGATAATCCTAAAGTTTTTTTGGATGAAAATTGGTTATTGCAATTTTATTAATTTTTGCGGAAGATACTTAATTTTGTTGGCCAAATTAGTTAAGATTGGATTTAAGTATTCTGGATCAAAATTATTAAAATCTCAATTTTTCGTTCTTCAATCAATCTAAAAGTATATTTTTGTGATATCTATGACATTGTGATCATGCTACACAATCATGTTGCAAGTGAAATAGACGGTTGGTAGTATTTTGGATAGTTATTTTGTTTGTTTTTTCAAATACTTGAATAAATAATAATATTGTGTTTTCATATTAAAATAAGTAATGAATAATTATAGTTTTCATATTTTAATAAGTTTTCCTAAAGCATCCATACTTATTATATTTGTTTCTTAGCGTATCCACGATACATATCCGTATCCAAGATATGTATCTGTGTCCTTAAGGGGTGATACTTTGTGTATCTCCGATAATGCAAGCGTTGAGTAGGAGTGACTAGACTTCAACTTTTCGGTAGCTTGAGAAGTTGAAATATTTAGGCAGTGTTTGGCAACGCATGAAGGCCTTTTTTATATTTACTCTTTGAAAAGAGTTCGCCTTGGAAAATAACTACGCTGGGGGTGCGTCGGGGGAATGAATTCCGCCGACGGTTGAGGTACGTCATTGGAAAATTTACTCGGCCAACTAAATTCATTCGCGCGACCGGTTTTTTTGTCGCGCGACGGGTTCGTACGTCAGACGACGACTCCGCCTACGGACATTCCAACGACGTTGCCATACCCGTCGTCGAAATGTACGCCGACGGATATTCGGGTTCCGCCAGCGGACGGAGGATTTCTAGCATTGCATCCAACACAGGTAATTTAAAAAACTAAGTAGTGTTTAATATTTGACATGAAAATTTTTAAGAGGCCCATCACCAGTAGAAAAGAGAGTTTGGCCGACGAACCAACTCGGGTCCGTCGCTCAAACGGCCTATGGGTGACGGACCAGGCCGCCCGTCGAGGTGTGTGCGGGTCGGGCTATGACCGTCGCCCTACATGCACATCAACTTCGGACGACAGTATATTTCGAAATATTAGGGGTTTCATCGCCCATCGAAACCCCTAATATTTCGTTCCCAAAAATATTTCGGTCCCTTGCGTTCCCCGAACTCATCCCGCACGCGCCCGAGAGTTGAAGCTGGAGATAGTAAGCTTGAAGTTTTGCGTGACGCCGGAGATAAAAAGGTTGAAGCTGTTTCAGGACGCCGGAGATAGATCTAGAAAGGTTGAAGCTACTTCAGGACGCCGGAGATAGAAAGGTTGAAGCTGCGCTGCTTCAGGACGACGGAGATAGAAAGGTTTAATCTGCTTAAGGACTTAATAGATAGAAAGGTTGAAGCTGCTTCAGGACGCTAGATATAGAAAGTTTGGAAGCTATGTGTGTCGCCGACGATAAAAAGGTTGAAGCCGCTTCAGGACGCCAGAGATAGAAAGGTTGAAGCTCCAAGACGCCGGAGATAGGAAGGTTGAAGCTTCTGGACGCTCGGAGATAGAAAGTTGAAGCTTCAGGACGTCGGAGATAGAAAGTTGTAGCTTCAAGACGCCAGAGACAACGTTTTCGACATCGGAGACAGTGATTCAGGACGTCGGAGACAAACTTTCTCAGGTAATAGATAGATTTCTCTCTCAGATTCTCTCTATGGATTCTCCCTAGGGTTCTCTCTCAGATTTTTCCCGAAATAGTTTTTTTGTTCCTTCATGTTAAGCCACCTATTGCCAACTGTATATTTACCCGTTCTCTCTATCTCCTTATTTATCTCATATGTAACCTATTCTCTCAGTAATCCTCACCCTCATTTTACAATATGACTCCTTCCACTCATCTGTAACAACCTGTCTCTGATGGAACTACACTGTAATAATTGTATATAAAAGGCAATACAACGCAGAGCTAAAATTCGGCGAGATTTACAGAATCATTTCATTCATTCACGGTATGCGAGCAATAATCGATCCTGAGATCATTCATTTTTTTTCTTCAAATGGCTTTCTCCTCCGTCAGAAACCTCTCTCTTGTGGACCCCGTAGTCACCAAGAACATGTCTCCCTCACCAAGTGGAAACAACTGGATTAGATGGTGCTTGACTGACTGATACAGTCTCTCTCGACTCTATTTTGTAGCAATTAATCGACGCTAAAACCAGTCATGAGGCGTGGATTATTCTGGAGGAAACTTACAGGACAGTGACGAGATCCAAAATCCAGCAACTTAAGACATCCATAACCTTCAACGTGGAGGTAGAACTATGCACGGCCCATGCCAAGGCAATTTCTCTTGCTCTAGCCAGTGCCGGCAAATCGGTTGATGACGACAATCTCATTCTCTGTGCAATTCGAGGCCTCGACTCCGAATTTTACCCTGTTATGGTTGGAATAGACTCCCAACCTATTTCTCCTACGTCTTTATCCTTGTCTACAAGGTGTCTTGACTTCGAATCTCGTCACCGACTTGTTGCGACCTCTATGTTGGACCTATTGGGTAAGAAAGCACTTAATTAGACAAATAATCAGAAGATAGATAAACACTTTAATTCAATCACAAGAAGAATTCTAAAACTTACCAAAATTTTAGTGAAGTGGTTTTGCTAAACAAGGAATACTAACACATATAGCTACAACATAGAAATTAGTCAACAACTCAAGTAATCACTTGACATTAACAACTTTGAGAGACACTATAAATTCAGAGGCAAAAATAATAATACAAAGATGAAACTTACAATGAGAATTCAATTAATAGAATACTAAAATACTCTTTCTCTCAAACAACTCTAATTGAAACAAGATAACAGAATTTAAATAATCTAACAATAGATCCTTAAATCACAACAGAAACATCATGGACTATAGAATCATCTCAAATTCCAGCATGCTCAACATATAATATTAAACAATTAACTAACCTATATAAGCAAAGCTACAACTAGAAAATTGTACACAATTAAGTTTAGATTACAAACTTACAACAGCAAGTGTAATAATAATTTTAAACCTAAAACACTAAATACACAATGAGGAAAAATAGTAATTAGATCAGAATTAATAACACTACTAATGGCTTATTTTTAATCACAGCACAAACATATAGCAATCTGATAAATTAAATCAAAATAAAGAACTTATCGGCTACGGCGTGGAAAATTCCACTGCCTTAAAGACGTTATCGGCGACCACGGTGCAGAGTCACGAGCCGAGCGTCTCCCAAGGATACGCAGCACTCTCAGAGGGACGTGCACTCGTCGCTGAGAGTTCGGAGTCGTTCAGGAACCCAAAATAAAGAAATTCGGCTTGAAGAAATTTCGCTTGAAGAAATTTCGCATGAAGAAGATAGCACGAGATGAGGAGGATGGCAGCGAGAGATGAAGAAGAGACCGTGAGAGATTAAGAAGAAGAAGGCACGGGAAGAAGAAGAAGATAGCACGAGGCTCTTCCGTGAAGAATCACTCAAGACGTTTTACCGAGGAAGAAGAAGGCAATCTCTGGTTTTTTTTTTTCGTATCTTAGCTTCTTGGGGAACCCTCGTTTTATCCCCAACCCACGAACGGGCAGAAGCCCCGTTCATGTTATGAGATCCGATTTAATCGGATCTCATTTAATGACTTTACCGTTTTGAAACGGTAAAGTTAGAACTGGTATGGGATTTGGGTCCCGACCATTAGTTGGATCCCGACCCTTAGTTGGATCCCGAACCGTCATTTTCCCAACAATCCCCCACAAAATGACACATAGAAGAATTAATGCTTGTTCTGGGCATAGCAAGAGTCGAATACTTAAGTATCAATATCTTTCGATTGAATTGATACGTAATGAAATGAGGCAACAAACGGATCCACCAAGTGAAGTACTCTTGAACTTCGTGAACCTTATTTGAGACCCTCAAAACACGCATCGAACGCTTAAAGTTTGAACGAACTCCGCGATAAAATGTTGCGCTATTATAAGGCCATGCGCATACCTCGGGATCTCATGAGTACTCTAGCAAGACAAAGCCCTAGTCTTCCATAGGAGGCGGTCACACCCCCACACTCACGTAGGTGGATCCATCAAGTGCGTCTCTCTAGCACCACCACATATGAGCTATGAATCCATTAAGAGCAACTATTGCTCAACCTCACTCAATGATGAAACCGTCAAGTCTATCTATAGGACCACCCAAAGAAAGGGCTTCAGTTTCTCACATTTGAGACGAAGCTCTGTATCTCGTCATGAAACCGTGAAGTCCGTCTCTGTAGGACCACCCAAAAAATAGGGCTACAGTTTCTCACATTTGAGCATAAAGCTCAAACTCACGCCATAGGGATGGAAAATAATATCAAGAAGAAACTGGCTTTGTTTTACCACAAGAAAGGTGCCCACCAATTTCTCCTCAATCACAGGGCTTTAGGCCCATCCCCCTCGACGTATCCAGAACTAACTTTCTGGACAAACCCTTAGTAAAAGGGTCAGCAATATTTCTTTCAGATTTCACATAATCTAAAGAAATGACTCCATTTCTCAGCAATTGTTTGACCGTACTATGTCTAATGCGTATATGTCTCCTTTTGCCATTATATACACTGTTGTTGGCAATCCTAATAGCAGCTTGAGAATCACAATGAAGGGAGACAGGTACACTCGATCTCCCCACGAGAGCACATACGCTAACAGATTTCTCAGCCATTACGCCTCTTGACCTGCTAGTTCAAGTGCAATAAACTCCAACTCCATAGTGGAACGAGCAATGCAGGTCTGCTTTCCAGACTTCCAGGAAATCGCTCCTCCACCTAAAGTGAAGACATAACCACTAGTAGAACTAACTTCATCACTATCAGACACCCAGTTGGCATCGCAATAACCTTCTAACACTGCAGGAAACTTACCAAAATGCAGTCCCCAATTCATGGTGCCTCTTAAATACTTCATCAAACGATAAAGTGCATTCCAATGCTCACTACTAGGGTTATGGGTGTAACGACTCAGTCTACTGACTACATAAGCTATGTCTGGACGAGTGTAGTTCATGAGGAACATCACACTCCCTATGATTTTAGCGTACTCAATTTGAGACACACTCTCACCTCTATTCTTCTTAAGGTGGATACTAGGATCATAAGGTGTTCTAACAGGCAGGAGATCAAAACAGTTAAATCTCTTCAACATTTTTTCCACGTAGTGAGACTGACTTAGTGAGAAACCTTGCGCAGTCTTTGTTAACTTCACTCCAAGAATAACATCAGCCTCTCCCATGTCTTTCATGTCAAATTGGGAGGATAGGAATATCTTGGTTTCAATCACCAAATTCTCATTAGTGCCAAAGATTAACATGTCATCCACATATAGACATATTATTACACAGTCTGATTCATATAATTTAGAATACAAACATGTGTCTGAGGCATTCACTACAAACCCATGTGTGATCAACGTGTAGTGAAATTTCTCATACCACTGTTTTGGAGCCTGTTTCAATCCATATAGGGACTTCTTCAATTTACATACCTTATCCTCTTGACCTTGAACAACAAACCCCTCTGGTTGTTGTATGTAAATCTCCTCTTCCAAATCTCCATTAAGAAATGCGGTTTTAACATCCATTTGATGCACAACCAAAGTATGGATAGCAGCCAATGCAACTAAAGTTCTTATAGTTGCTATTTTGGTCAGAGGAGAATAAGTTTCAAAATAGTCAATGCCTTTCTTTTGTGTATAACCTACAACAACTAATCTGGCTTTGAACTTATCTATAGAACCATCAGGTATTAATTTCTTTCTAAAAATCCATTTACACTTAATAGGTTTACACCCCTTAGGCAAATCTACTAAGTCCCATGTATGGTGGGACTTTATAGAGTCAAACTCACAGTTTATAGCTTCTTTCCAAAAGCTAGCATCCACAGAAGTTATTGCTTCTGTATAAGTTTTGGGATCATCCTCAATCAGGAACACTGATACTAAATGTTCATCTATCCTATCAGGGTTCTCAATCAGGAAAGCAGTAACGAAATCAGGTCCAAAACTGGTTTCTGTCCATTTCCTTATACTTCTTCTAGGCTCATCTTCAAATTCATTTACTCTATGAGAAGAACTAGGCAAAGACAACGCTATACTAGATGGACCAGGATCTATGCTAGTGTTTTGTTTCTTCCAAGGAAACAAGTGCTCAAAAAATTCAGCATCTCTAGATTCAGATATTGAATTTTCATCTAATGACATGAATCTATATGCAGCTGAATTTTTTGCATAACCTATGAACACTACATCATAAGTTTTGGGTCCTATGTTAGTCCTCTTAGGAGCTGGTAAACTCACCTTGGCTAGGCACCCCCACACTTTAAGGAATTTCAGGTTGGGGGTAAATCCTTTCCATAGCTTATATGGAGTTTTATCTAATTTCTTATGAGGAACTCTGTTAAGTATATAACAGGCTGAAAGTACTGCTTCCCCCCACATGTTGTCAGGTAATCCAGAACTTATTAGCATACTATTCATCATATCTTTGAGAGTTCTATTTTTCCTCTTAGCTATGCCGTTTTGTTGTGGAGTGTTCGAAGCACTAAATTCATGTATAATGCCGTTCTTGTCACAGAATTCCTTGAGGAATAGAGTGCTATATTCTCCTCCTCTCTGTCAGACCTAACCCTTTTAATTTTCTTGTTCAACTGATTTTCTACTTCGGTTTTATATTTCAGAAACATCTCCTCTGCTTCGTCTTTGGTCTTTAGGAGGTAAACTCTAGTGTATCTAGAAAAATCATCAATAAAGGTCACATAATACCTTCTACCTCCTTTACTAACTATGTTTCTGAAATCTGCTAAGTCTGTATGAATTAAATCTAACTGTTCAGTGTTTCTATTCTCCACTGATTTAAAAGGCTTCTTGGCATACTTGGCTTCTACACAAACAGGACACTTAGAAAATTTGTTTGTATTCACAGAGGGAATTAAGTTTAGATTTCTAAGTCTTTTAATTGAAGTTACGTTTACATGTCCAAGTCTTCCATGCCATAAGCTAACAGACTCAGCAATATAAGCAAAACTAGAGGATGGTTTTTCATTAATAATTCCAGATACAATGTTCAAAACAAATAATCCCTCGTTGAGATAACCCTTCCCCACAAATTCCCCGTTTCTAGTCATTACAATTTTATCAGCCTCAAACACTAGTTTCAAACCAGCCTTATTCAATAGGGCACCTGAAACTAAGTTTCTACGTAAGGAGGGTACATAAAGAGTATTCTGCAAGGCTAAGGTTTTGCCTGAAGTCAATTTTAGCAGAATTTTGTCTTTGCCAAGAACTCCAGCGACACTCTGGTTTCCCATATAGACACGTTCGCCATCAGGCACTTCTTCAAAATCATTGAACAACTCCTTGTTGGCGCAGAAGTGTCTAGTAGCTCCTGTGTCTGTCACCCAATCTGTTTTGTTTTCCACCAAGTTCGCTTCTACAACTACTGCAGCAACAATGTCATCATTTTCAACAAGGTTGGCTTGGTTTGTTGACTTGCTGCCAGCCTTGTCATTGGTCCTCTGCTGCTGCCCTTGACGATGATAACATTGATATGCCTTGTGGCCAGGCTTCCCACATACGTAGCATTGAGATTTCTGGTTCTTATTATTAGACTTGATGATGCCAATCTGCTTCTTATTGTCTCCTTTATGTGGTCCTTTCTTTAGACTCTTCTTAAACCTGTTCCTGGAAGAGAAAGTACTTGATTCAATTAAATTTGCCTTTGGAACAGAAATTGAATCAGAGATTTGTTTATCCTTGAGGCGATTAGCTTCTTCGGTTCTCATGTGGCTAATGAGTTCTTGCAGTGTGAGATCTCTCTTTTTGTGCTTAAGATGGTTTCTATAATCACTCCAAGATGGTGGAAATTTTTCCAATAAAACATTCGCTTGTAGGATCTCACACATTTTCATCCCTTCGTTGAGCACATCAGTGACTAGGTTTTCGTACTCATGCACTTGTTCAATGATTGATTTATTATCAACCATCTGAAATTGAAGCCATTTTCCAACTACGTATTTTTTCTTTCTAGCATCATCTCCTCCATATCTTTTCTCCAAAATTTCCCAAATTTCCTTCGCTGATTTATGGTTTATAAACAGGTCGAAAAGATTATTTGTCATGTGATTTATTAAATGACCTCTAACCATTTTATTATCTTTTTCATATTTAGTCTTTGTCTCTATTTCTGAAGTTTTAGTTCGAGCTGAAGGGGGTGTTACTAGAGGTGTAGTAGGAGGTTCAATCACGTTTGTCTCAGAGGGAGGATCAGAAAATAACACATAATCAACCTCAAGTTGTTCAAAAAATATTAACAACTTTTGGGACCACCTCTTGTAATTTGTCCATCCAAAGGTTCTAACTTTGATAGGTCTACTAGTTCTTTCTTTCCCATTAGGTGAATTATGAAATAACGTCTTTAAATTGTTGGACCTATTGGGTAAGAAAGCACTTAATTAGACAAATAATCAGAAAATAGATAAACACTTTAATTCAATCACAAGAGGAATTCTAAAACTTACCAAAATTTTAGTGAAGTGGTTTTGCTAAACAAGGAATACTAACACATATAGCTACAACATAGAAATTAGTCAACAACTCAAGTAATCACTTGACATTAACAACCTTGAGAGACACTATAAATTCAGAGGCAAATATAATAATACAAAGATGAAACTTACAATGAGAATTCAATTAATAGAATACTAAAATACTCTTTCTCTCAAACAACTCTAATTGAAACAAAATAACATAATTTAAATAATCTAACAATAGATCCTTAAATCACAACAGAAACATCATGGACTATAGAATCATCTCAAATTCCAGCATGCTCAACATATAATATTAAACAATTAACTAACCTATATAAGCAAAGCTACAACTAGAAAATTGTACACAATTAAGTTTAGATTACAAACTTACAGCAGCAAGTGTAATAATAATTTTAAACCTAAAACACTAAATACACAATGAGGACAAATAGTAATTAGATCAGAATTAATAACACTACTAATGGCTTATTTTTAATCACAGCACAAACATATAGCAATCTGATAAATTAAATCAAAATAAAGAACTTATCGGCTGCGGCGTGGAAAATTCCACTGCCTTAAAGACGTTATCGGCGACCACGGTGCAGAGTTACGAGCCGAGCGTCTCCCAAGGATACGCAGCACTCTCAGAGGGACGTGCATTCGTCGCTGAGATTTCGGAGTCGTTCAGGAACCCAGAATAAAGAAATTTCGCTTGAAGAAATTTCGCATGAAGAAGATAGCACGAGATGAGGAAGATGGCGGCGAGAGATGAAGAAGAGACCGTGAGAGATTAAGAAGAAGAAGGCACAGGAAGAAGAAGAAGATAGCACGAGGCTCTTCCGTGAATAATCACTCAAGACGTTTTACCGAGGAAGAAGAAGGCAATCTCTGTTTTTTTTTTTTCGTATCTTAGGTTCTCGGGGAACCCTCGTTTTATCCCCAACCCACGAACGGGCAGAAGCCCGTTCATGTTATGAGATCCGATTGATCTCACTTAATGACTTTACCGTTTTGAAACGGTAAAGTTAGAACTGGTATGGGATTCGGGTCCCGACCATTAGTTGGGTCCCGAACCGTCATTTTCCCAACACTCTACTCCTTCAGTTGGTTTCTCTGCTGTTCGAGGACAGCTTTCATCGGGACGCTGTCCACAAGTATACAAGCATCCAGTCTGACCTCAGGCACAAAGGTAGTTTATTACAGGTGCGGCCATTGACAAGGCTAATAATTGCTGGGCCTCAGATGGTGTGTGTTCCACCTCAATCCCAACTGCCTTGTTAGCCTCTTCTTCTTCTGTCGTCTAGCCAGACGACTGGTTCTTCGACTCGGTCTCTAAAAATAACCTCACCTCAGATGATGCTTCAGACATCACTGGTAAGAAGCCCTATCTGGGCACTAATTCAATCATTATCGGTAATGGTCGGCCCTTGTTTATTACCTATTCTGGACTCAGTACGTTGCATCTTTCCACTAGGTCTGCTGCCATATGTGACATTCTAGCTAAAAAGCCCTTATATGTTTCTCATTTATCTGAGTCTAACAATTGGGGTTTTCTGTTCACTCCATCCGGTTTTTCTATTCTGGTCTTGTAGACACTCAGGTTAATCCATCGAGGGCTGATTAAGGATGGTCTATATCCATTCTCTCCACCAGTCGCCTCACTCTTGATCTTTGGCACTACCATCTTGGCCATCCATCTCAAAAGCGTGTATAGCTCCTCTCATACAACTTCAAGTCTATTTCCCTGCTTCAAAAGAAATAGCCTTGTGCTAGTTGTTAACTAGGTAAGAGTATATGGCTTCCCTTCTCCGCTAGCTCAATCAAATCTACATTTCCTCTCAAACATCTTCATTGCGATGTATGGGCCTTGCTCCCAGCATCTATGCAGACGCTTTCCGCTTCGATCTAATAATAGTGGACGACTTTTCCAGATTCACTTGGCTTTATCCGATCCAGAGAAAATCTGACGTGGCCTCTATTTTTCAGTTCTTCATTCCACAAATTGAAAACATATACAATTCTAAAATTCGACGTGTACAGTGTCGGGGTGGGTAATTCATTATCTGCAAATTCAGTTTCGGGAAAGGAGAATATTGCATCGTTTATCCGGCCTAGGAATTCCAGAACAAAATGGTGTTGCAGAGCGTAAACACCATCGCGTGGGCATTACATTATAAGCTCTTCTCAATTGCATGTTTCTTATTGGTCTTGGGTTTTTAAGGCAGTTCACCTAATTAATTTGCTTCAATGTTTCGTGCTTCGTAATCAAACATCTTTCCTCCGCTTTTCTGGTCGTCACCCCAATTACAGTCATCTTCGAACCTTTGGTTGCCTCTTTTTCCCTTGTTTACGGCCCTTTGGCCTTAATAAATTAGACTTTCGGAGCCATCGATGTATTTTTCTGGGTTACACTACTCGACACAAGGGATACATCTGCCTACATTTATCATCCCGCAAAATTGTTTTCTCTCGTCAGTAGTTTTTTTACGAAGCTACATTCCCTAGTCTCCCTTATGAAGCTCCCACCTCTACTGACTTTACCAGGAGGTCGTTCCCACGCATTCCTGAAGAAGTGTAGCTTTCTCTGCCTCTCAATACTGACGCCGAATCAACTGCTCCCCTAGCTTCACCTTCGCCTGGGCCATCTGTTGTCGTTCCCATGGTGCCGACACCAATTGTTGTTGCTCCGACCTCTCCTTCAACCAGATACCCCCGATCGTCGAGTGCTCCCCTTTTAACTGATGTCGTACATTCCAAATGGCTCCCCTCAATTCCGCAACAATCCGGCTTGCCCATCGTCTCCATCAGAAAGTCATCTGTTCCGGCTGCATCACAAAACCAATCTTGCAGAAAATCCCGCGATCCTGCAGAAGCAACTCCACAGCATATGTTCGTGCTTCCCCTGCCATTCTCCCGCCTTTGGCATTCCCAGGCAGCGTTTCGGCCTGATCGAGCCTCGATTGCGGCTACCAAATTTTCATTCCAATGCATCGTCCAACGTCAGATTATGCGGCAAGCCGACTTCGTCTTTCTCTCCTTCCTTTGCATTGATACCTGTCCCATTACAACACCCAGTTCCACAACAAAACTTCTTGCTGCAGTGTTCTGCTTTGCTTCCCCAAACATTGCATGTGTGTCCGCTGCTACTCCACCAAAGCCGCACTCTCTCTCTTTCATTGCCACCGTCGACCCTGCTATTGCCATCTCCAACCGCTCCTCCACCCGAGCCGATTCCATCCTTGGCTCCGGCTGGCACTCCCACATCCTCTGTTTCGACCCCACCAGCCCTGCTTTTGCCATCTCAAAAAACTGCTCCGCCCGAGCCAATTCCGACCATGGCTCCGGCTGGCACTCCAACAACCTTTGTTCAGCCCCATCAGCCCTTCTTTTGCCAACTCCAACGGTTCCTCCGCCCAAGACAATTCCACCCATGGCTCCGGCTGGCACTCCAACATCCTCTGTTACGGTCCCGTTTCGGTGTCCCACTTCCGCGCGCTCCAGCACCTGGTGCTGCTGCTGTCCTGAGCTCCTACGGTTCCATCTTTGATTGTGCCTTCTACGTCACCGACTCAACATCTTCCTGCCGCCTCCATCAGTCCAAACAATCCCGATGCTTCCCAATTGTCTTGACGACATCTTATGATCACCCGCTCCATGGATGGGACCCGTCGTCCCAAACTACTGTTCGTTCAAAAATATCATATACCCTATTGTCTCACAAGCACATTATCCAAATTTCTGCTGGAACCATCCTCTTATATAATTGCTTGTCGACATCTGCATTGGCAGGCCTCCATGACCGATGAATATCAGTCCCTCATAAAAAATGATACTTGGGATCTCATCCCGGTCACGGACTCCATGAACGTCACCGGCTGCAAATGGGTGTATAGAGTCAAACAACATTTTGATGGGTTTCTTGACCGTTATAAGGCCGACCTTGTTTCCAAAGGATTCCACCATCAACCGGGACGCGATTACGACTCCACCTGCAGTCCTCTTGTACACACTGCTACAATTCGATTGGTCCTTTCTCTTGCTGTCAAATTTCAATCGCCACTTCGACAATTGGATGTTTCTAATTCCTTTCTTCGTGATCCCCGAAAAAGAGTTTTTATGGAACAACCACAAGGGTTTGTGAATCCCAACTATCCGACCCATGTCTGCCGGCTTCGCAAATCCCTTTTATGGTCTTAAACAAGCACCGCGTGCTTGGTATTCCAAGTTCAGCCAATTCGTCATTCAGACCAGATTTATGAATTTCCCACATGAAAATTCTCTATTTCTCCGTCACACTCCTACTCACACTTTTATACTACTCATTTATGTGAATGGCATTGTGGTCACTGACTTGTCCCTTTCCATTATCCAGACCTTCAATTGTGTTTTGCAATTGGCCTTTGCAATGAAAAACTTAAGTCCATTGCATTATATTTTCAGCCTTGAGGTTCACTCTCGAAAAGACAGTATTTTGCTTACATAGACTAAATATGCTCTTGGTCTTCTACGAAACTATGGCATGGATGCCGCCAAACTAGTAAGTACTCCCATGTCTGGGCCCCCACTCCGTGCTGATGAGGGCGACCTTCTCCTTGACCCCACCACATATCGCCAGCTTCTCAGCTGTCTGCAATATTTGGCACTGACTCGATCCGACCTCGCCTTTGCTGTGAATTCACTTTGTCAATTTATGCAGCAACCTCGGGACCCGTATCTCCAAGCTGGCAAAAAGATTTTACGCTACATCAAGCACACACTCTCCTTCGGTCTTTCCATCACACCGACAGATTTTACTCTCTCTAGTTACAGCGATGCTGATTGGGCCCGTTGCCCATCCACTCGTCGTTACACTACCGACTATGCAGTTTATTTTGGGCGTAATCTCATTTCCTGAACATCTCCAAAACAACAGTGTTTCCCGCTCCAGTTGTGAAGAAAAATATAGCGCTCTAGCCTCTCTCAGTGCTGAAATTCTTTGGACTTTACATATTTTCAAATTCCTTCATATACGTCTGAAAAAATCCTCCTACTTTATATTGTGATAATGTTAGTTCCATTTACTTCCCTCTAACCCTGTTTTTCATGGTCGGAGTAAGCACATCGGGTAGACGTACACTTTATTCGTGAAAAGATCTGTGCTAGCACATTTCCACTCCATAACACGTCTTCTGCCACTATGATTGCAGACCTCTTCACAAAGCATTTGCACAGACCTCGGTTTGAATAGCTGCTTTCCAAACTCACAATGTCTCCCAACTGTAATCGAATGAATTCTGGACAATCTTCATTAGAATTAAGTCACGTACATATAAAAACAATTGTCAAGAGTCCTCATTAGATTAGGCAACTACAGGGACAGACTTAGAAGTCTTAGTAAAGAACTAATGATACAGAAATTACATATCTTCTAAGAAGTCTAATTAAGGTAGATCTCTTGATCTGAGATCTAGTATTCTATCAGTCCCCTGCAATCTGAGTGGCCTCTGGATAACACGAAGCTTGGTAAAAAATTTGAGGAATTAACTGCGAGAGACTCCTTTGGTGAACACATCTTCAACCTGATCTTGTGTACAAGTGTAGCGAATTACTAAGTGTCCTGCCTTGATTCACTCTTTGATTGAAGTGGTAGTCAAGCTCGACATGCTTGACTCAACCATGAAAGACTGTGTTTGCCACAATACATGTAGCGGGCAAGTTATCACACCATAGTACTGGAGGAGATTTGACAAATATACGGAGCTGCTTAGATAAATGAAGAATCCATGATACCTCAGCAGCTGCAATGGCAAGGGCTCTATATTCGGCCTTTGCGCTTGACCAGGCCACAGTTGGTTGTTTCTTTGACGACCATGAGATTAAAGAATCACCAAAAAACATACAAAAGCCAGTGATAGAACGACGATCATCTGGACATCCCCCCAGTCTGCATCAGTGAAGACATCAAGGCCGAAATCGCTGATTGGCTGAATGAGAAAACCGTGCAATTTAGTATTTTTCAAATACTGAAGAATGCGCTTATCAACAGCCCAATGATCATCTATTAGGGATTGCTGAAACTGATTGGCCTGGTTGATTGAATACTGAATATCCGGACGAGTCAAGGTTAAGTAAGGCAATGCACCAACTGTAGAACAATACTGAGTGGCATCACTAAGAGGGGTGCCTTCAAACTTAGAGAGCTTGGACCTCGCAGCAACAAGAGTTGTAAGTGGTTTCACTTCTGACAGGTCAAGACGAGTCAAGATATCAGAAATATACTTAGGCTGAGAAATGTGAGTACTTGCAGAAGTGCAGATCACCTCAATACCAAGGAAATAGTGAAGAGTACCCAAGTCTTTTATCGAAAATTTTGCTTGCAGTTGAGAGATTAGTGTGTGAGTCTTAGCATTGGAGCTACCAGTAATAATTATATCATCAACAGAGAAAAGACTCTAAAGAGCAAAATTTGGTCAATAACGATAAAGCAGTGATGTGTCGGCTTTAGATAAGACAAACTCGAGTTCAACAAGATATGAAGTAAGGCGAGTGTACCAAACTCGAGGGCTTTGCGTAAGGCCATAAAGAGATTTGTGTAACCGACACACTTCTTGCAGTCGAGAGCTATCAGTAAATCCAAATTGTTGCAACACATAGACCTCCTTGTCAAGAGTACCATTAAGAAATGCATTGCTGACGTCGAGTTGAGTAATGCGCCAATTTCTACTGACTGCAAGTGAAAGAATCGTGCGAATAGCAACCAGACTGAAGGTTTTAAAGTAGTCCTGCGCTTCTCTCTAATTGAAACCTTTAGCTATGAGTCGTGCCTTACGTCTATCAATAGATCCATCAACCCTTATCTTAATGCAACAACCCATTTGCAGCCAACTGTTCTTCTGCACTGTGGTAAAGTAACATGAAACCACGTTTTTTTAGCTAATAAAGCATTAAACTCATCTATCATCGCCTGTCGCCACTCCGGATGCTTGACAACTTGGCTATAGCATTCGGTTCAATAGTTTGGGACTAGAGCATCGGGGGATGGCGAGTGGAAGTGTAGGCCTTGGTTTTGAGGTTGACCGTCATAGAACGAGACATCATGTTATGAGTTACATTCGGAGCACCCGAACGAGCTTGTAACAGAAGAGGCAGATGTGACACTAGCCTGGAATAGGATCAGAGGGTGGAACCATAGGATCGGTGGTGGGAGTATAGGTCTCCATGGAGTGATCAGATTGTGAAGTCAGTGGTGAATGGGTAGGTTAGGTAGGCAAAGGAATTTGACTGACTGGTAGGGGCAGCAGCTTTACTAGAGAAGCTGGCGGGGTGACCACTGTTGGTGTAGGTAGAAGAGGAGCTTTAGAAACATCAAGACATAGCTACCCTTTATAATGTGGGTGATAACCAATGAAGATACACGCTTTTGACCTATGCTCAATTTTGTTAGAGGCATATGGATGTAAGTGAGGGTAACACAAGCACTCAAAAATGCAAATTGAAGAGTAATTAGGTGGTTTACCAAAAAGAGACTCAAAAAGACTCTTGGACGATAATACTAGAGTGGGAAGTCAATTAATGATATAAACAACAGTAGAAAACGCTGAATCCCAATGAAGCTTTGGCATGGAGGATTGTGCAAGCAGAATGATACCCATTTTGACGATATGATGATGCTTGCTCTCAGTCAAGTCGTTTTGCTGAGGTGTATATAGGCAATAGATTTTATGGTGAATATTGGAATCCAAAAATAATTTGCGAAATTGATTATTGAGAAATTCAGCACCTCCATCTGATTGAAAATACTTATTTTTGTAGAAAAGATATTTTCAACCAGATTTTTGAATTTGACGAAAGAAAAGAACACTTTAGACTTAGCTTGTAAAACATAAATCCATGTGAAGCGACTACAGTGATCAATGAAAGACACATCGTACTTAAATCCATGAAACGAAGTGACGGGACAGGGTTCCCAAACATCTGCTCAAATCGTATGTAGAGGAGATGGAGCAATTTGCGTAGATGCAGAAAATGGTATTAAAGAAGATTTAGATATGTGACACGCATGATAATGTTGTTTTTTATTCAAACCAGAAATTGTAATATTAAGAGTGTGGAATACATCTCTAAGAACTGAACTACCAGGATAACCTAGGCGTTTATGCCAAAACGAAAACGGAGAAGCAACTGAAAGCAAACAACTTGGTAAGCCAGCATGGTCGACAATGTAGAGATCGTTCCTATCCTGTCCCTTGAGCAAAATTCTGCCCGAATTGGCTTCCTGTACACGAAACCCATCATGGGTTAAATGAGAAATAGACAAGAGATTTTTAAGTGAATGTGGAACACAAAGATCATCTTTAATAGGCAAGGAATGTACGAGATGATGTGTACCAATGGCTGAAATAGACAGACCTGAACTGTTGCCAAGCATAACCTGATCGGCGCCGTTGTAACCGGCACCATCTGTCGAAAGAGAAGCATTTGAAGTGATGTGGTGGGACGCGCCGGAATCAGTATACCAAGCCTGGTCATTTTGTAGATCAACTTGAGCCGAGTATGCCTGTGGACCTGTTGATGGTTGATAGAAAGGTTGAAGTGCTTTCTGCACTCAATGGCCAGATGGCCATATTTTGGTAAATCTGACATGTTTGACGATTACCTGTGTCTGGACGATTCTATGGACCATGGCCTTGAACGTGACCACCATTGTGCCCATTGCCACTGTTAGAGCGTCCACACCCTCTTCCAGAAGAGCGCCCATATCCTCCCCTTTCAGCCATATTGGCGGAAGGACGATTAGAAGGATCCAATGTAAGTGAAGAATCCTGCAGCTTCTGTTGACAATGTTCTTGCGACAACAGAAGATTTGAGAGACCTTCAAATGCAGCTGGTGTATCCCAACTGGTAACAGACTGAGCAAAAGATTCAAATTCAGAAGGCCAGAAAAAAACATAATGGGTTACCGTATTGTCGTTAAGCAGCTGTCCTCCGGCGGCGAGATTGTCAACCAAAGACATGACTTTGTCAAGATAGGAAATCATAGAGAGTTCTTCCTTGCGCAAAGATTGAAGCTAGAAACAGAGGTGGTTTAGTCGCGCCTGAGAAGTGGAGGCGAAGGTCGTCTTAAGCTTCGCCAACATAGCCACTAGTAAAAATACGGTTTTTAATGGGGGTTTTTTCCTAAAACCGTGGCAGAAATGAATTCTTACTGGCATTTTTTGGCGAAACCCCCAATATTTGTGCCGAACCAGGTTAACCCCCGTTAATAAGTTTTTACATGCAGTTTTGGGAAAACCTCTAGTAAATCATTCTTAAACTGGGGGTTTTGGTTGAGACCCCGATAAATGTATTTTAAACCGGGGATTTTGGTTTACACCCCCGGTAAATTTATTTTAAATGTATTTGTGCTGAACCGGGTTAACCACCGTTAAATGTGTTTTAAACCGGGGGTGTAAAGAAAAACCGTCGGAATAGATTATTTCCCCGGAGGTTAACACCCGTTAAATTTATTTTGCTCGAAACAAAATATTTCACTCCCGGCCCAGCTCCCGTGCGTATTTCACTCCCGCGGGAAGTCCCTAAACGTCTGAATCATCTCTGTCATGAATCACCGTCCCAAATCGCCGGAATCGTCACTGTCGTGCGTCGCCATCGTCGCTGCCATACGTCGATGTCACGGCCAACTCCCGCGTGCAGTGGTCGTTCCATGAATCCCAACAATCCTTCCTCCTGCTCCCTGATTTCATCTTCACTGTCGCCGTCACTGCCATTGTTGTCATCATTGTTGCTAGGGCCAGCTTGAAACGAAATATTTCGCTCCCAGCCCAGCTCCTGCACGTATTTCACTCCTGCAGGGAGTTCCTAATCGCCGTCCCAAATCGCAGGAATCCTCACTGTCGTGCATCGCAGTCACGGCCAACACCTACGTGTAATGGTCGTTCCCTGAATCCCGAGAATCCTTCCTCATGCTCCCTGATTCCGTCGTCGTCGTCATCATCGTCGCCAATACTGCTGCCATTGCCGTCGTCCTCGTTGCCACCGCCGTCGTTGTCAATGTCGCCAGACGTTAGTATGTTACTAATTCTTTCTATGTATTTGTCTGTCTCTCTCTCCCTCTGTGTTTCATTATCTGGTCATCACATCGCTGTTTTTGGGGTTTCATTGTTGTTTGATTAGCCATTAATTGATGGTATAAGCTAGAGGCAATTGTTTTTGGGGTTTCATCGAGTTTCAAACAATATATTTCTTTAATTTTATTGGACATTCGGACTGGTTGCTGATGTGCTTTCTAAAGTGTGAATTCTCTTAAAACCACTCATTGTCTCCCTGTAGCCTTTGTAATCTTGTCTGTGTTTCTGTTTTGCAGTAATACAACACACTTCCTCCAAAAAACGTTAATACTTAGTCCGCTTATCTGCTATATAAACTGCTGATAAAGAAATGTAGACCAAGAAAGCCATTGTCATGCTTAAAACTATCACGTTTAGCATTACATTATCTTGTTTTTAGAGTGGATAAATGGGTACTGGATCAGTTGCATTGAATAAAAGATTTAATAGTAAGAATATGCAGCTGCAAATTTATAGAATGGATAAATGGGTCTAACACCAAATGGTGGATAAGATAAAGCTTTGCCAAATACCATTTAATGTTTTGTAGATTCTAGAGTCCGCGGTGCACAAACAATTTCCAATGCTTTTGTATGGATGTTTTACCACATTTGT
Organism: Aristolochia contorta; assembly: GCA_022405105.1. NCBI lineage: Eukaryota > Viridiplantae > Streptophyta > Magnoliopsida > Piperales > Aristolochiaceae > Aristolochia > Aristolochia contorta. The sequence goes on from CM039664.1 coordinate 16,915,482, forward strand.
TCAGTTTGAAGGGAAATTATTGTGTGAAAACCATCCAAATAGAAGAGTTGATTTGCCCCTGTTCTGCAGCTATCTGCCATTGACAAATCAGACAACGTATGAACTTGTCAGGAGAGGTCTTATTCCATATTTAAGGTGTAATTTCTTGCATTCTTAACTTCCCCTAGAAACTTCCCCTAGACAACGTATGACTTGAATCAATTTTTGGGTGAAGATGGAAAGATTTATGGTTAAAAAGATTTAAAGGTTATTTCCTTCAACATATCTCATATGTTGATGTGATCAATTCTGTAAAATTATTTAAACATTGAGATGAATTATCATTGGATGAAGTTCAGAGGCTAATATTCACTTCGAATCAAGGGGCTGATTGATTATACTTTTACATTCAAATACAATTGCTAGTCCTCTTTAAATATAGTATGTCCTCAAATATAGTATTCTTTCTCCAAGAAGAACAAGAAACTGTTAATCTTCTTAAAAGAAATCAGTCTTCTTTTAATAACGGTCATATGGGCATTGCTTGGAGTCTTTGTTTAAATATAGTATGCTCTTTTAATTTTTTCTTGTCTTCAGTTGCTGATTGGTGCTTGAAATTAAGTATTGGATAGAGCAACCCCTTTGGTGTGCACTCGTTTTAGATGGAGTTTTCCCCAGTTGAATGTAGGCCACTAAAGGTAAAGTATGTATTACATTTTAATTGTATACATCATGGTTTAAGATTATTACATCAGTCAGTTCTAATTGGTGTCCTTTTAATTTTAGGTTCACAATGATTTTAACAGTAATATAGTTTGAGATTATGATTATGTCTTTGTATGAATTTCGTAGGTTGAGAGGAAGTATTGTACTGTGTATCAACTTTCTGGTAGCGTGTTGTACTTTATTGTTGGTTCGTGTTAGGTGTTGTTACAATATTTAGGAGGTGAACTACTTGTGTCTTGGTTTTTCATCTATCTCTTATAGTATTTATTATTTGAACTTCATTGTTGGTTCCTGCTAGGTGTTGTTAGAATTATCATTTGATGCTCTGAGAACAATGTGTTTCATTCATGATTATTCGGGTTCGAATTTAAGAGTTGTGTTTGTTGAATGTGTAATTCATTGTCTGAATAAATGTTGTAGTCTATTCGGGTTCGAATTTAAGATGGATGAAAGGCTTCGTGCTTCAGAAGCAGCACAAAATGCGTTGATAGAGGAGATCAAGCGTCTCACCAAGCAGGAATCAAAGCGACAGAGGAAGCAAGTTGAGGAGGAAGCAGAGCGACAGAGGGAGAGTCGGGAATGTTTCCTACATCGATCATCAATAGCTCAGGTATGCTACTTAAACTAAAATTTTATGCATAATTTCACTTATTTACTATTTGTCATTTTTTGTAGATGTGACACGTGATGTAGACAGTAATAACCACCCAGTTCATACCTGAAATTTGATGTAGATAGTGCACTGAGGACGGAAGCGGTTTTTTTTGTCACGACGTTTTTTTGTCACTATTGTAAAACTGCAGTGTAATTTTTTATTATAATTTAGATCTTGTGCTATTGTAGAAGACTCATGGTCTTGTGTTCTTATAATTTCTCTAATGTACTGAAAGGTCACTGGGGAACCCTTGATTCAGCTAAAAGATGATACTGCAGTAGTACTTAAGTCAAGATTGGATGAACCAGTACATTTGGTTCTTCTTTCTTCTTATAAGTATTCTAGTTATATTGTCATTGCAAAATGCTTCAAATGTCCATATGTAGTTTTGAATGCCAACCCTCTTATATGCTGTGCCTTGCCTTTGCATTTACAACTTCTTTAGTGTTCTCATTTGTTTGTAAATAGTAAGAAGGGATCTTGCTCTAGTAAAGAACTATGGTTGAGGCCCTCATCAAATGTTGTCCAAACTTGAAAATGTCGACACATTCTATTTATCTGTTCCATACATTTAATTTCTTAAACCTAGTGAATCAGTGGTAGTTTTAAAGTTTCATTAAATCTCAGTTCAATGATTGGTCTAGCAGATCTTATGAAAAGTTGATTTTTTTTCCTTCCAATCAGTCGAAGTTGATTAGATAGGACTCGGAGATCTCAGATAGATTCATTCTAGCAGAAAAGTATCATATATATATATGCTATTTGAGCAGGGTACTGCTAGTGAACGTTTAAGATAATGTTCCCAAAACACATCAGTGAGTTTGCAAAGTTCATGCGGGTTATAAATTACCTTGGAAAGGACAAATTCACTTGGTGTGGTTGAGAATGTTTTTAGTGGGAAGAAGTGGTGTTATTTCAACCTTATATGTGGAATAAAATGTTAAGTCATGTCCCTTGCAATGAACTCTTTTTAAAAATTTGGCCTCCTTCCTAGAGCTCGTATTTTTTGGTGTTTGAGTGACTTGAGATAATTGGAGCATGTCCATGGATAAGTTTTGATTGAAATAATGTATGATAGAGATTTAGTATGTACTGTTTCAAAAACAAAAAGATTTAGCATGTACAATTCGAGTCATTAGCATGTAGAACTTCATGCTATCATCAATTGATATAGTGGTACGTGAAGCTGAATATACAAACGTGTGAATCTCTGTGCTAGCAATGAGTGCTTTAGTTGTTTTATATCATTTAGGCTAGCTGCATGTTGTCATGAGTTAACAGGTGTACTGATTTCAAATAGCACAAGTTTTTTCAAAAAATATTATTGCCGCCAGTTTTAAAAACCGCCATTACAAATAGCAGTATTTTTTAATAGCGGTTTAAAAAATCGTCATTAAAAATAGCAGTATATTTACTGGCAGTTAAGTAAAACCGCCAGGGAAAAGTGTTTTCCCGGGAGTTCTAAAACCCCCGGGAAACTTTTCATTTTGCTGGCGGTTGTATTTTTGCCATTAATATAAATTTTTATACCGAGGGTTAAAACTGCCTGGAAATTCGTCGGTGATACTTTTGCTGACGTAATTATTTCCGGCTGTCTAAAAACCGCTAGGAAAAGTATTCCCGATGGTTTTAACCACTTTACCGGGGGGGTTTTCGAGCCCCTTTAAAAATCGTATTTTTGCTAGTGAGCACTGGCAGTGGGAAGCCCAAGCGTTTGGTCAAGAATGTACAATTGCGAGTACAGAGGATTCAGCAGCGAGGCACCAGATTCGCCTGATGGAAGGAACTTCAAAAGAGGCGGAATCTAAAACTCCCATGACCTGCTGGCTGTTCAGAACTAGAACTATCTGTTGGCACCAGAGTAAGTAATTGCTGTGGTCCAGCTTTATGGAGACGTAGTGAGTGATGTTGCTGACTATGAGATGGACTTTTCCATACACTTCACCGAGGTCAAAGGTACGGCCTTGGGAATGACTCCCCTGGTTCGACATATTGAGAACCGAGGGGGTAGTTGAAGATGTAAGAGAAGAGCTGTCAGCCATTGAAAGAAGCTTGAAGAAAGATAGAGATCAGCAAGCTAGGGAAGGGGGACAGCTGACACACGGAAGCAGGAACAAGAAGAAGAAACCTAAAAATTTAGGTGCTGGCCTGCTACCATGTAATCGAATGAATTCTGGACAATCTTCATTAGAATTGAGTCATGTACATATAGATACAATTGTCAAGAATCGTCATCAATTTAGGCAATTGCGGGACAGGCATAGAAGTCTTAGTAAAGAAGGAATGATACAAAGATTACATATTCTAAGAAGTCTAATTAAGGTAGATCTCTTGATCTGAGATCTAGTATTCTATCACCCACCCCAGGTTTGTTGGGGTGTGTGTGTATGTGTGTGTGGGTGGCGGCAGGTTTGTTGGGGTGTGGGTGTGTGTGTGTGTGTGTGTGTGTGTGTGTGTGTGTGTGTGTGTGTGTGTGTGTGGGGGGTTACCTATTTTCTTTCTCCAAATTTCTCTCATGTGTAACTATTCTCTCTCTAACTCTCACCCTGATTTTACAGTATGACTCCTTCCAGTCATCTGTAACAACCCGGATCTACACTGTAATAATTGTATATAAAAGGCAATACAACGCGGAGATAAAATACTGGGAGATTTATAGATTCAATGCATTCTTCCACTTCATTCTATACATTAAAGAAGTCAATTTAGTGGTTCTCTATTTATTAAAGATTTTTACAGCCAAACAATTATTGATATCGTTTCTGTGTATGATTTTGTCTATTCCACGCCATAAAATCGTTTTTGTGTATGATTTCGTTTCAGCTCTATACATTGTATGATTTTGTTTCCACTCTTTAACTTATAAAATATGTCTCGGTCGGGAAATAAAAAGTCATTAAGGATGGAACTATCTGGAAAAACTTTCAGATTCTTCTGCAAAGAGTTTTGGTGTCCATGTTTTTTTATCTGAGACATGTCATAAACATGTTTGGTCATTGTTTTGAGTGGAAGTGCTACGACTGCATAAAAGGACCATGATTACTGATTATTCTCCCTTTCTCTAGCTATATCGATATTCATGTGTTCCAGCCAGAGATCTAAATGAATATAGTGGAGGGCCATCGCAGGAGGAGTTGGGTTGGAGGTTGCAATAAGATCAGGTTTTTCTATTAATTATGATAATTTGATTAGATGATTTTAATCTAACAATCATTTTGATAATTAGTTTTTCATTATATAATTGAATGGATTACTTTTGTCGGATCAACTTCATATTGGATCAACTCCCAGGATCTCCCCTGATCTCCCCTGATCTCCACTGATCTCCCCTGATCTCCCCTGCCCTCCCCTGACCTCCCCTGACTTCCCCAGTCCTCCCCTGACCTCCCCTGGCCTCCCCTGACCTCCCCTGACCTCCCCTGACCACCCCTGACCACCCCTGATCTCCCCTGATCTCCCATGATTTTGCTGATCTCCCCTGATTTTGCTGATCTCCCCTGATCTCCCCTGATTTTGCTGATCTCCCCTGATTTTGCTGATCTCCCCTGATTTTGCTGATCTCCCCTGATTTTGCTGATCTCCCCTGATCTCCCCCTCTCTTCCCTCTCTCCCCCTCTCTCCCCCTCTCTCCCCTCTCTGCCCTCTCTCCCCTCTCTCCCCTCTCTCCCCTCTCTCTCTCTCTCTCCTCTCTCCCTCTCTCCCCTCTCTCCCTCTCTCTCTCTCTCTCTCTCCCCTCTCTCCTCTCTCCCTCTCTCCTCTCTCCTCTCTCTCCCCTCTCTCCTCTCTCCCCCTCTCCCTCTCTCCCCTCTCTCCCCCCTCTCTCCCCTCTCTCCCCTCTCCCCTCTCCTCTCTCCTCCTCCCCCCTCTCCCTCTCCCTCTCCCTCTCTCCCCTCTCCCCTCTCCCTCTCTCCCTCTCCCTCTCTCCCCTCTCCCTCTCCCTCTCCCTCTCTCCCTCTCTCCCCTCTCCCCTCCCTCCCCCCCCTCTCTCTCTCCCCTCTCCCCTCTCTCCCTCTCTCCTCTCTCCCTCCCCTCTCTCCCCTCTCTCCCTTCTCTGCCCTCTCTGCCCTCTCTTCCCTCTCTCCCCTCTCTCCCCTCTCTCCCCTCTCTCCCTTCTCTGACCTCTCTGCCCTCTCTTCCCTCTCTCCCCTCTCTCCCCTAACTCGTTTGGGCAATGGTTATAACCGTCAGCCAATTGTTTTGGACACGTTTGGGGGATGATCCAGATTTGTCGCTCAAACAGTCGAAAAATTGACCGTCGCTGAACTGTTTGGAAGGGCGACGGTTTTACCGTCAGAGGACCGACATTCTGGCAACGGTTGAAAAACCGTCGACCAAAGTTGCTGGCAACGCCTCCCTAAGCTGACGGTTCACTTTGGCAACTGCTTTGAGGCTTTGAGCGATGGTTTCTGGCGAAGGTTAAACCGTCACCCAAAACCTATTTTCTACCTGTTCAGTCTAATGCTTTTATGAATCCACAGTAATGCATGACAAGACAATAACCTAACTCCATGTTCAAATTTGCTGAACTGAATTCTGGAAAACCATTATAAACATCTTTTGTGACGATATTTTTTTAAAACATGAAATTATTAACTTCGTCAATGTTCAATTGGTTAACCTTCCATATATATCTGTCAAAGACTCATAGGTAGATGTGCGTATTGTAAACAAAATTTATTTAATTTGATTATCATGACGTCAAAATAAACACCTCAACCCCAGATTTACGGCTGAATTCCAGCAGTTACATTTACTGCAGGGTCTTAAAATATTGAAATCCTTGTGAACGGACTCCGACCAAATGCTTGAGGTAAGTCCTAAGAGATAGCTGACTCGCGCCAAGAAAACGAAAAAACATAAACCACAACCCCAAAAACCGAATCTCTACCAACAAACCATCTAATCAAAACCTCAAAACACAAAAAGAAAATGCATTCTCACTATGAACTAACCTTAACGAATAAATTCGTCCCCAGAAAATGGCTACCAACCCAAATTCAACAATCCCAAATCCTGACCTCAATGCCGCTGCAAACAATCACCTTCCAAGAAAGAGGAGAAAAAAGTATACCCACGATGGAAAAGGGAAGAAGAAGCGTTACAATAAACATTGTCCACATATAGAGAAAAAGTATAAAATGAAGAGTCCCCAAATCCACAAGTTTGCAAACATAAAACAACGTGCCTCCAAATTATACATCAACAGAAACATACCCAAATAATATAAAATCATGTCAAATTCATCAATGCTAACAAAATTGAAAGGGTACGTACTTAATAAATTCAATTAAAAAGATGCATTCTACAATTGGTTTTCAATCTTTCTTAGTGCGTTTGTTTCTTCCATGAGGGGAATGTGGGAAATTGTAGAAAATAATTATTTTTTTTTAAATTAATGGTATTTCTAATTTTTCAGCCCTTATATATTGGAAATATTACTTACGGTATCTACAATACCCTTAAAATATACTTTCCAAATAGATCACTTTGTTTTGGTTATATATTTGGCAATGGTAGAAAAAGCATAGGTAAATACTCTTACTACCATTTCCAAACCTTGGTAAAAACTTTTGTATATTTTATTTTACTGACGGTTTCAAAACGTAGGTAATGTTATGTTTACCTATAGTTCTGGAGCCGTCTGTGAGGATTAATAAACTTTAGAGTAATGATAGGCGCACATAACGTGTGCCCGAGTCGCACACACACACACACTCACATGGAGTAAAATAATATTTTGTGCACACATAAATCGAGGTGCATTATTTTATTCCATGTGAGTGTGTGTGCAAGACTCGGGCACACATTGTGTGCGTCTAACCTTATTCTAATCTTTATTTCTTTTTTATTTGCTGAGACATTTACCGATAGTTAAACCATCAATATTTTTTAGTGTTTATTTACAGATGGTTCCAACCGTTGGTAAAAGCACTAGATTTTAACTTTAGTCTTTGTTGTTTCCACTATTAATTAACACCTATATATAGAAACATTCATGAAAACACATTCACCATAAAGAAAAATTTCATACACTGATCTGAAATACTTTTATTTATAGAAAAAGTCAAAAATAAAATTAAAAAATACAAATACATATTGTCCCAAAATAATTATATACATAGGGTGCTGCAGAACTGTAACACAAACATAACAAAAAACAGTGTTGAAGATGCCTTCACAATGAACCCTAGTCATGCGTTGTGTAAATGTGTCATGCATAATATTCAACCCACCTATATACCTCCTAATATGGGTGGAAGAAGTCATTTTCAAAATTTGATAAAAAAATGTTTCACTAATTGAATTACAGAAACAACTTCGCTCACCCTACAACGATACGGTCCCAACCAGATGAATAGGATGAAGGTCCACATCCAAGTTCATCTCTAATTCTTTTAATGTAATAAAATTTCATTAAAGTGAAGACAGATACAAGCTAAATGCTTATTTTGAAGAAATCAAGTGATATGCTTGCCAGAAGAAATCAAGTGATGCTTTCCAAGTGAAATCTGAAGATGGGTATGAACTGTCTCTACATCCTATGCATCTCTCAATCTCTTTCACTATCCATAGACTCCATTTCAGCCTTCATTTATTTTACCATATGGAGCTCCGCAATTTGGGTCTCAATCTTGCTATTTGCTTGAAGTTGACTCTTCACTTCATGAGCTGTTTGACTGGAACCAGCCACACAAATACTCCCCCGAGATCAACCAATTTATAGAACACAGGTCCCAAATCTCGTAGGTCTTGAGAGGCTGCAACATTCTCTGCTTGGGAGGCGTCAGGCACTTGGATCTGTGAAAACAAAAAAAATTAATTGTGAGTTTCAAGTTGACTGTTTATTGAAAGGACGAATGACACAATAATATGGTTATGGCTTAGGCATTTTATCTGTATGCTCTCATTTGGGTAGCTTCTCCTTCCTCTGATGTGTCTGAAATTACGAACTAAATACAACGAAGTTACTCTTTTTCTTCTCCCACAAGTTTGAAAGGTATATAAAAATAATTCATCTACTAATCAAACTTATAATTTAATGATGTAAATATTAAAAACCTCTTCAGCGTAGAGAAGAGAAAGTTGCTTAGTATTGAGCTTGTGGGTCAAATTATGCTTTAAATGATTTGTCCAATTTTGCCTTAAACTATATCCAATTTTTCTTGCCACCCAAATGTTTTGTCTTACGTTTGCACCGAGGTCACTTATGGTTCATTGCACGACCTTCTCACATATATTCATTGCCACCTCATCCTCCACTTTGACATCACCAGGATTGAAGAAATTCTATTTTGTCTGACCAAAAAGGGCTGACAATTAGTATTTTGTAATAAAATCTAATTAATAACTATATTATTCCAAAAGCTAACTATTTGACTTATGGTTTCAAATAAATAATTTTATAAAATAAAATTACCATGACTTATGGGTGTGGGGCTCACATCTAGATACTTTAGCATTGGATATTTGTTCTCCCAAATAGTGAAATATTTCCTGGATGACGAGAACATTAAATATAAACATAATTTTGTTGAGACCTTAAAAAATGTACTTGATGGAATTAATTATGTGAACTGGTTACAATGGGTTTACTTGATGCTATGAGGTTATGGGTTTGATAAAATTATAAAAGTGGATACTATTCCTCAGAGACCTTTCTGAATGAACTACTTGAACAATTTGAAAGAGTATAAGAAAGACCATAAAAAAATCAAGGAATGGGATGATGCAGTCTCGTGTCGAGCATGATAGGCCAATGGTCTGAAATTACCTTCCCAAGCACCTTTCCTATTGCATCTTGGTATAGTCGCATCCAGTTTCGGCTTGCCAGAAATTGGTCAAGTTTGGAGAGAATCGGTTAGTCATGACCGTTACTCCATGTGAAGACCCTCCAGCTGGTTGGTAGCTTTTTGCGATCAAAAGCCGCTATGAGGTCGTTAAATCTCCTCATTGTGGTAGTGATAACCCAAGTTGGCGGCGAATTTTCTAATCGGAAGCGGGTTGCATTGAAGTCCCTAGCGAGCAGCCAGGGACCGTTCCACCTGTGAAGCAAGTCGTTGATCTCCTCCCAAAATTGGCTACGACCACTATGCGCACTTCACCCATATATGCCACCAAGGTACCAGGTAACATTTTTTATCTTGTCTCTTAGCATGAGGCCAAGGCAAAAAGCCACAACTTCATCATCTATCACCTCGATGAGGGTAGGGTCAAGAATCCCGCCCGAACTCCCGATTGAATCGACTACCTTCCAGGAGGGGTGCTCAAAAGGCGCGATAGCACGAACAACTTCCTCTGTTAATTTCGATTGTTTTGTTTCTTGCAATATTGCAAGATTCACTCCCGCTATTGCCAATACTTCCTCGATGCTGGCTCTTTTAGGGGCCCGCCGATTCCCCTGATATTCCAGGAGATGAGCTTCATTCCGATATTGCAACATTGCTCCTTCCCCTAATAGTCGTGACGTGCCTCGATATTGCAACATTGGTTTCTCTTGAACTATTCATTGTGTGGCCAAGGCTGAGAATTACCTCCAAGTCTTCATCAGAGAATCGGTCAACATTAATTCCAGCACTCTCCATCCATGAAGTAACTGCTTCATCTTTGAGTGTTGAACTGCAATTTCGGCCCATTGCCCGGGGGGTGGCTGCAGCCACCTTGGTTTGCCGCAGCAGAGCCGGACCGGACGGGCATCCTCTCCCTAGAAACCATGGGCTGCTCTGAATTGTGTTGCCGAGGGTGCTTGTGAGACAAGGGCAATTTTTGCACAGCTTGCTGAGTTTTCTGATAGAAAATGCTTTCCCCATGTGAGAAAATGGGGTTGACGTAGGTAAGATGTCGATGTGGAGGAGTGGGACGTATCATCCTGTTGAGGTCACTTTCAGTAGGCAGCCTAGTAGTCTCGTCCAAGAAACCAAAAACCGCAAACCTGTTACTAGTGCTAAATGGCGACACTGACTTATCGATCAAGACCAGGTTACTCTGGTCGTGTCATACTCCTGGCAGTCCTGTTCTATCGGCTTCTTGCGCTAGTTCCCCAGGGAGTGGCTCGGTGCTAATTTTGAATTTGAATTGGGCTCTGATGACTTGCTCTTCTGCCGGTTTGGCAGGGAGGGCCCTGGCGAGTCGCCAAGCTGAGTCACAAGTCGGTTGTCTTGGCACAGTGTTGTCTCCCCCTCCGGTGGCCAGATAGATTTCGGGATGCCAACAACGGTGAATTAACAGTAGAGAACAGAAAAAGTACGTCGCCCCTCAGGTGGCCAAAAATGGTTCCACCTAATCTAGCCTCATACCATGTACAAGCGTTCCATAGATGCAGCATCATCATCTATCTCTTGGAAGTCCTCAAAATAATTGAAGATGGATTGCAACGCATCGAATTTCCTAAGTTCCATCGGAATCCCAAATAGCTGAATCCACATGGATTCGGAATACTTTGTCCTCCATTGGTCCCACGGCTGAATAGGGCCCAAAGTAGAGGTGAGGTTCTCGAACCAGGCTCACAAAATAGACTCCTCTGCTCATTGTTTTGCATCCAAACAAGCCAAGACCTATCTCCAAGGCGAGAGACTTTCGGTACCAAATCGTAGAACTTCAGACTTTTTAGCTCTTCTGTAATCCCCTCAATGCTACAATCTTTCAACTTGGGTTGTACGACCATCAAAAATTCTAGTGCCACATTCCCCTGCTTCCAATCGTCCTCGAGTGAGGTTGTTGTGGGGGAGATAGCATCTGTGCTGTTAAGCAAGGCTGAGCAGTTGGTCCCGCTTCGTTATCGCCGGTTGGGAACAGATCGGTTGAGCATAGATCATTAATTGCGTTCAACAACACCTGCCATGAGAAGCCGTTGTCTGCGTACTCCGGGATGTGAAGTCTTGCTATCGTGTTGTCATTCCTCCAATGTATTATTTTGCAAAGACGTCAACTGCCCGCCATGGTGATGAACGAGAAAAAATCCGTTCAGTCAATAACTTCCTCACTTTGAGGCTAGCAGTTCTGCCCATGAAGCAGTCTGAATAATGCACGTCTACAATCAGGAAGAACCCTTGCCGGAAAATGGATGAAAGACCGTTTTTCATGTTTAGACACCATCAGCTTCAAACTCTTCCCTGAGCTACCGTCGAACTTCACAAGCCATTCTTCTATTTGGATAATGGACTCGTTGAACCGGAAGAAACGGGTGTGAAGAGAAACTCGGTTAGGCCTTCTCCTCCTTGTAACCAAAAGCCATTCATCCTCTCCATATTCGTTGGTTGAGTGGATCCCAAGGGCAGCAGGGTTCTCCTCTTCCTTCAAAAGTCCAAGCCAAGCCACACCATTAGGGATTTTTGGTATTTATTTGAAGTCTTGCCATATATTATAATTAGGGTAGTATCTCTTAATCTATGATTAACAAATAACTCATTTTTTCTTACAAATGTCAAATTTTTATATAAATGTAAACAATTGTCATACAAAAAGAAATACATTATAATTCATAATTAAGTAATTAGACAAAGATAAACATAGTCATTAACAAAAATATACATGTATTATGTATGAATCAATTATCATTTTATTTTTTTAGAAATAAATTTCACTCATTTTTCCTCCTTTTTCATCCTTTTTGGTAATTTTTATTTTTTTAATATTTACCCATTTTTCCCGTTTATTACCTGGTTAACTGTCAGAAAAAGGGTAATAAACGGAAACAGACTTAAATGGGTAAAGGGTTGTTAAACGGAAACGGTAAACGAAAGACCCTTACCGGTATCATTTATTACCCATTTACATTCCTACGGCTCTCTCGCTCTGTCTCCCCCCCTTTGGTGGCATAAGGAGAATAAAGTGGAGAAGAAGGATTAGGAGAAGGATATAGGGAAAACAAATGAGAAGAGGGATTATGGGGTACGCCCATGTCTATAAAAGCATATATAGTTGGCCTACCTAATTGTTCTCCCATAAAATTATTTCCATCTATTTCTACTAATAACTATCACATGGTGCTATGAAAACCAACTCACATTTGTTTAAAAGGGGGTGTCTACAAAATATAGGCGTTGCTCTCACTCAAACTAAGTGCAAAAAGAGATAAGCATAAAGTTGAACCTCAGAGATGCAACTACGATGATGTAATATTTCCCACAATCGTCATAGCATACTTAATAAGTTCTTTTATGATGCCACCATTGGCTACACACATCAGATCCTCCCTTTTTTCCTCGCATTTACACAACACCAGAAAGTTAGAAATCACTGTTTGCCAAATTACAAGGAGAAACAAAATGAGAATATATTTCAAGTATAAGAGACAAGGGACAATAAAAAAGTATAATTACATATAGCTCATGGAAACTTGAACACAAGCATCATGATGCCAACTCAGCATCTAGTTCGCCTAGACCAATTATCAAGATAATAAACACAACACACTGATCGAGCTATAGCCTATTCAAGCATATTAATCAGTATCCCGGCTGGATTATTAAAGCAACTGCTATAAATTTCACATGTTACTTCGTATTCAAAGGAATCTAAATTCAATAAAAAAAAGACGCATAAGTGCTCCAATTTGCCATAAATGGACTAGTTTGTTTTAAAGCCCTAAATCTTGTTCACTCAGAGATTCTATTTTGTTAACATTTTATTGAATCTAATACAATTTTATTTTATAACTAGAAAGGGTGTAGCTTTGGTGAGGCTTTATTTATGCTTTTGTTATAGTAAAACATAGCACTTTTTACCTGGATCAGTAACTTTGTTGTCATACATAATGAGTATCTGGCTTGCTATGGTTCTTTTTATTTCTGTATTCTTTCGAAATAAATCTCCATATAAAGTTTTAAACACTAAAATTATAAAGAACTGAAAAGTTATTCCCATTATGCGACCCATTTGTTGCTAGCTAGTAGCGTAAATGGTTAAATTACTGAATTAGATAATATAAATCTCATAAACAATAGCAAATAACATGATCAGGTTGCTTTGCAAAAGAAACATATCTCTCCTAATTTGTGACCTCCCATTTCATTAAGGCTGAAGTCATACTTTGGATTTAATTTAAACCGGCGGTGTCATGTGGTGTCCAGTGGTGTCTAGTGGCGTTCGGTAGCGTTCGGTGGCGTCATATTGCAACATTGAGGGAGTCCGACAACATCGAGAAGAGGAAAAATAAGGAATCTAGAGGGAAATCTACAGGTGAAACAAGGGAGCAAGGTCAAGAGAGAGAAAATAAAATTAAAAATAAGTGGTATTTTAACCCTCGGTTACATGACCAACCCCAAGTACAATCAAATTAAATAATGCTAGTTACAACTGCACACAATACCCATCCGACGCACCGATTAGTCTCAAACGCTTAAAAATGATAAAAAAAAATATTGTTTATTTTATAAACTCCTAAATCGTAAAGGATAAACTCTAGATAGTTATGTTTAAGATTAGTTGGTACATCCGATGGGTAGTGCACGTAGGTGCAGCTATCATTTTCAATCAAATTTTACCAACCACTTGGTTGCAAACCCTCAGTGTGATGAATTTTTACAGTTAAAGCATTACAATTGGTGTAAGACATTTTTTTCTGAGGGGCATTATGGCATGTCCCTCAATATAAATAGTTTTTTTTACCAACGGTTTTTAATGAATCCTTTGGTAAAAATTATAGTTCCATTAGTGATACATGCATGGTTTGTTCTTTAATTAGTTTTACTTTGGTTATGTCTTTAATTAGCAATTAATATTTTAAATGTTCAACATAAAATAGTTGCACATTTTATCCTTATTTAATACAATATGATGGTTTGTTTCAACTTTGTCTTGACTCTCTCTCCTCCCTCCTTCCTCTGTTCTATTATTACTCCCACTAAACCTACTTTCATGATTTAAAAGAAAAAAGAAATAAAAAGAAATAAAACTATCACAAGCGTAAAAACTGGTCGGCTCCATGACTTACGCTTTTCATTTGCCAAGATAGACTTGCAATATTTGGTCGCTTTCGGGGTGGGCTAGCTTTTCGCTTTCACCTGCTGCATGCTGGTTCATTTTCATTCTAGAAGAGAGGAAAAGTATTCTTATCCAACATGAGAATAAAGAAATCGGGGCATATATAATATGCATGTTTAAACTAATTTCCGAATAAAGTACCTTTGAATTTTCTTCACCCAGTAGGCAAAGTCTGGCCATTATTGAATTCGAACGTAGGAAGAATATCTTGAATGCAACCTAACTCTAAGGCCGCGTAATTTATTTGCGCTCATAACTAAATTATGTGAACACGATTATTAAGGGAATTGCGTCTCTAGTGGTGGTGGGCTATTTTATTTCTGTCCATTCGTTAATTTGGCTGTTTTTCCTTTCGGTTCCACGACATTAATGTCACATTTACCCCACTAGTCCACTAAACGCACCTATGTTCATGCTACATGGAAATAGAGTTTGGATATGTATATAGAAAGGAAGGGTGGATCGCTTCTAGTCAATCAAAGACGAGGGAAGAGTAATGCTATAGCCACTTTCAAAGTGGATGCGCTCGGCCACATTCTGACGTGGATGGCTTACGTGGCCATCCACGTCAGAGTCTGACGAAGCATCCACTTTGAGCGACTGTCCCCCGCCCCTCAACATTCCCTTCTTTCCACGCTATTAAAAAACCCTTCCCGATTAAAGAATCCCTCCCTATTAAAGAATCCCAATTAAAATATCCCTCACGATTAAAAAATCCCTCCCTCGTCTCTCTCCTCCCCCAAAATCCCTCTCCCTCTCCCCAAAATCGTTCTCCTCTCCCCAAAATCCCTCTCCTCTCCCCAAAATCGTTCTCCTCTCCCCAAAATCGTTCTCCCTCTCCCTCTCGCTTCCTCTCCCCCAAAATCGTCCTCGCCTCCGCCTCTGCGGCCTCGCCTCCTCCCGCAGCCTCGCCTCCGCCTCGCCTCCGCCTCTCGCGGCCTCGCATCCTCCTCCCGCAGCCTCGCCTCCGCCTCGCCTCCGCCTCTCGCGGCCTCGCATCCTCCTCCCGCAACCTCGCCTCCGCCTCTCGCGGCCTCGCATCCTCCTCCCGCGGCCTCGCCTGAGCCTCCCGCAGCCTCGCCTGAGCCTCCCGCGGCCTCGCCTGAGCCTCCCGCGGCCTCGCCTGAGCCTCCCGCGGCCTCGCCTGAGCCTCCCGTGGCCTCGCATGAGCCTCCCGCGGCCTCGCATGAGCCTCCCGCGGCCTCGCCTCCCATCTCGCAGCTCCCCGACCCGTGGCCTCGCCTCCCATCTCGCAGCTCCCCAACCCGCGGCCTCGCCCTCTCCCTCCGTCTTGCTTCCTCTCCCTTCATCTTGCTCCCTCCCTCCTCTCCCTCCCTCCCCTCCTCTCGGTCCTTCCCTCTCCCTCTCTCGAGATGCTGCTCCCATCGCTCACGGGGAGAATACCCCTTCTAAGGTATGAGCAATTTTTCTTACTATATATGCTTTGCTTTCAAGCCCTTTATTTCTTTGGGGATTGTCATGTCATTTACTTTTCACACTTTTATCAATTACTGTGATTGGAATTTGCGGTTCGTTGATGTGTTCACGGTTCGTTGATGTGTTCACTCTGGATGTGTTTACAGTGCATTCTCTCCACATAGTGGTACTGATCTAGTTATTGAGTAGTTTTGATCTGAGAAATGTTCAATGCTTGTGGGAAAGTTTACGGCAAATTTTTCAATATCTTGGTTAAAGATGCATTGATCCAAAAGGAGTTGTATATGTAAACTATCTTTTGAATTGATTGATGCACTATAATTGATTGATGCACTATAGCTAAGGTTCAAGATAATTTCCTTAGATCTGTACTTATTTTTGTTACAGTAATTCTGTATCTGTGAGTGTGTGGTATGTGTATATGGGCTGTTGCACTTGACTGTTAGACCTATTAATAGATTTGAGGAAAGAAGTGCTAGTTTACTTTTCACACTTTTATCAATTGGTATTTGAAAGCCTTTTTTGTGTTATCCATATTTTGTCAACTTTCAGTCATATCTGATAATTTATTTATGATAAAATCTAAGTGAATGTAATTGTTTGAGTCTCTTGCACTTTAGTTTAAGAAACCCTGATTATTTCAGTCATATCTGATAATTTATTTGCCTTTTATTTCTAATATCCATATTTAGTCCCTTGACCTAGGATTTAAACTTTTCTCCCTTCTTGCTCTTTCTTTTCTTTTCTTTTCCAAGTTCCATTTTCAGGAGGGAAAATATAACTAAGAGAGAATCACCTTTTTCTCCTGTTTTCTTTTCTCTGCAGATCTGTTTGCCTTTCTGGACTTTTTTTTGTTTCTTTTTTAAGTAAGGGACTGCAAATATTATGTGTTGATCAAATGTATTACTATTTGGATTACTTTAAGTGGATCTTTAAGCTCAAAATGGTAAGAGCACTCAAAAAGTCTTTTTTGAGGGGATGGTGGTTCGAATCCACCAAGATCCAAGATTTGTTTCTTTTTTTAAATTTCATTTATATTGCTTAAGAGTTCTACCTCAGTTTTATAATTGTGAGATGATTGGCGGAATGGCTTCTCTTGTGAAGTTTCTGTAACAAGTGTTGAGATGAAAAATTTGGAGCAACATCAATTGTCTGTTATCTTAATTGTTGTCTCTGATTTTCTTTTCATTGTCTTTTTGTTGTGGGAGAGTTCTCTACAGAGCATATTTGGAGAATGGATTTAGATCTTGCTCAGATATGGCAATCCTCCAATTGGGTCTGTAGGTCCACACTTAAGCTCTAAAATTGGGTTTTAAACAGAATGATTTTGTTTCTAGTGCAATGATATTTATGTATTCCAAGTGTGGGCTTGTTGATGATTGGCTGCACTCTCTCTTGAAAATGCAGGTATCATTACATCCTACTCAGACGGCGGATCAATTGAAAGTACAGAAAAACTGTGTAATTCCTTGCAATTGAGCTCTTCATCAAAATGAACCAATTTGGCATAAACACTAGTGTCATAAGTGCTTCCTTTGAATTACAACAACAGATACAAGCGAGAGCTTTACATGGATTATTAGTTAAGACGCCTGGAATTATTTGTACCTATTTCAAATGAATTGATTGCAATGTATTTGAAAATTGATAAGTATATGTTAGATGTTATTAATATTTGTAAGTGTATGTCAAATGAATTATTTGTACCCGTTTCAAAGATAGTCTCTTGGAACTCAATTTTAACTGGATTTTCTCAGAATACATTGAGTGAAGAAGCATTGAAGTTCTTCTCATGGGTGAGATATGCTAATATTGATATCACAATATCGACAAGGCACAACTGCTTTTCATCTTTTATCTCAAATGCTCAAGATTGGAATTTTAAAATCAATTTGATACAAACGGAATAACAGAATTTTTGTGAAACAAAATAAAAGAAATCACACAAGACAATAACACTCCTTACAAAAGAAAGGAAAAAAAATCCTACATACTGAAAAAAATCCTTTTGTTCTTTTTCACTACATGAAGCATCTCCAAATGAAATAAGATTACAGGCTGAACTAATAAACATATAAGGTGTGAAAATCCAAGCTAGTTCATCTTCTTGCACTGGTGCACCATTCATTCCTGACAAGGCAATAAGAACACATTATTATTTGAATGCTACTCTGATAAAAAACACACCATGAAGAAAGACTTGGTTTACCTGAAATATTAATGGAACCTGCGTATCAGCAATCAAATCAGTAGTCGCTTGTGTTCTTTGTGTCCTTGTTGCAGTGTCATGTTTTTCCACATTCATACCATTATTGCTTTTGCTTTTTTTTTTTTGAGAAACCTGCGTATGCAATATTAAAGGTCTTAACTAAATAAACGAAATAATAAAATTAAGTAATAATAGCGTACACAATTTTTTGAGATAAAATTTGATCACTAGGTCTTTCCTCACAATTTTTTTTTCATGAACAATCGGTTCAACATTCATTTCTTCTATGCTGTCATCCAAAATAACTTCCCTTACACAGCCACTATCCATTCCTCTGATTAAACACAAAGTTTGCAAGAAAAAAAAAAAAGCTAGTACATCAATCTCAAAAGAATTGTAACCTAATTAAGCTCTCATGCTTTAACATTGAATAGAATAATATCATTGTAGCCAATACATTTGGATTTACAAATAACAATAATCAGCATACCACTATGTAAAAGGATATTTCCTTCTATATTTTTAATTAAAAAAAAGTATTTAAGAATTTGGTTATGCCGTTGCAGATTTCAATGGACAAACTCCATTGAGACAAGTTTTCCGGAAAAAATAAAATGGCAAAATTGATATCAGATAAAAAAGCTAGTTCTGTAACCCAGTATCCAGATTAAGAACATACTTACACTCCACTAACTAAGCAATAGTTAGAGATGTTCTCAAATAAATTTCAACATAACAACCTTGAGTTCACGTTACTCATAAATTGAGAAAAGAGCAGAAAAGCAGCAATGGAGGTAAATATAGCAGTCTGGCGGTATTGCAGCTTTGCCAAAAAAAAAATTTCAAGCAAAAAGCACTGTTAACGAATTCAGACAGGGCATGACAAAGGAATAAACCAAAATCCATTTAATCGGGCATAAACCGAGATAGGAACAGAACCAACTTGTATCAATTTCATATACAAGAACAGCTCATTGTTGTTGACAGATTCAAGGATTCTCTAACCCCGCCAAATCTCATGACAAGAAATACGACTTAACGGGCATCTCAGTACAATTGACAAACAGGGGAGCACAAATCCGAGACTCAAAACATACAGAGCAAAAATATTTCTGTTGTATTCCCAACCCACACTTAACATTATCCAATAAACCAACCTCAATCCGACCTCAAAAATCCAGCCACAACATAGCAGGCATGGACAATAAAGAAGCCGAAACAAAACAAGAGCAAAAGGCGCAGAGCACTCACGGCAACAGAAAGGGGATGAGAGTAGTGCTTGAGAATTTCCTTCAACGGAGGCCACGCGTCTCTGCTGTCAGGGCAAACGGGATCGAAAAAAGCCTCGATGAGGATGGAATCAACGATGGTCCCCCTTGTGCAGCCTTATACACAAAGCCGTCGTAAGTTGAGGGAACGGAAGTGCCGCCGCCGGGAGGAACGGAAGTGCCGCCGCCGGGAGGAACGGAAGTGCCGCCGCCGCCGGGAGGAACGGAAGTGCCGCCGCCGCCGGGAGGAACGGAAGTGCCGCCGCCGCCGGGAGGAACGGAAGTGCCGCCGCCGCCGGGAGGAACGGAAGTGCCGCCGCCGCCGGGAGGAACGGAAGTGCCGCCGCCGCCGGGAGGAACGGAAGTGCCGCCGCTGCCGGGAGGAATGGAAGTGTCGCCGCCGCCGGGAGGAACGGAAGAGAGAGTTCGGGAGAGTTCGGGAGAGTTCGGGAGAGTTCGGGAGAGTTCGGGAGAGTTCGGGAGAGTTCGGGAGAGTTCGGGAGAGTTCGGGAGAGAGAAGGGAGAGAGAAGGGAGAGAGATGGGAGAGAGAAGGGAGAGAGAAGGGAGAGTCCGGGAGAGAGAAGAGAGTTCGGGAGAGAGTTCGGGAGAGTTCGGGAGAGAGTTCGGGAGAGTTCGGGAGAGAGAAGGGAGAAATAATTTTTTATGAGAGGAAAGAGGGAGAATGTCGAGGGGAGGGGGGACAGCCACTCGTAAGTGGATGCCTCGTCAGACTCTGACGTGGATGGCCACGTAAGCCATCCACGTCAGAATGTGGCCGAGCGCATCCACTTTGAAAGTGGCTATTATTACTTTGTCTTGACTCTCTCTCCTCCCTCCTTCCTCTGTTCTATTATTACTCCCACTAAACCTACTTTCATGATTTAAAAGAAAAAAGAAATAAAAAGAAATAAAACTATCACAAGCGTAAAAACTGGTCGGCTCCATGACTTACGCTTTTCATTTGCCAAGATAGACTTGCAATATTTGGTCGCTTTCGGGGTGGGCTAGCTTTTCGCTTTCACCTGCTGCATGCTGGTTCATTTTCATTCTAGAAGAGAGGAAAAGTATTCTTATCCAACATGAGAATAAAGAAATCGGGGCATATATAATATGCATGTTTAAACTAATTTCCGAATAAAGTACCTTTGAATTTTCTTCACCCAGTAGGCAAAGTCTGGCCATTATTGAATTCGAACGTAGGAAGAATATCTTGAATGCAACCTAACTCTAAGGCCGCGTAATTTATTTGCGCTCATAACTAAATTATGTGAACACGATTATTAAGGGAATTGCGTCTCTAGTGGTGGTGGGCTATTTTATTTCTGTCCATTCGTTAATTTGGCTGTTTTTCCTTTCGGTTCCACGACATTAATGTCACATTTACCCCACTAGTCCACTAAACGCACCTATGTTCATGCTACATGGAAATAGAGTTTGGATATGTATTTAGAAAGGAAGGGTGGATCGCTTCTAGTCAATCAAAGACGAGGGAAATATAGGTGGGAGCTCCTTCATCCACTCCTCTTTTTTTTCTATTTTTTTTTTAAATCAACTATATCACTTTATTTGTATCTTATTATTGTGCACATGCTTTACAAAATTACAAAGAACGTAGCCATTACTCTGAGGTCTATGGTCAACATTTCTCACACTATTTATATCTAGAAAGCTTCTTAAAAAAAGCATATGAAAAAGTAAGTGTAGAATAGAAACATAAAAATAAGAGTCTAGTCATAAAAATACGAAAAACAATTCCTAGTTTCAACTTTCCATGTTATTCATTTCTGATTAAAAAATGAAAAAGATTTTATCAAAATTATTTTTTTTGTTAATTCTGAATTGACCTGATTTTCCCGAGGCAAAAACTCTGAAAAGATCCCACGTTTCAAAAGGCTACTTACTGGTCGTAAACGCGCATCTAACGCGTCTTCTTCTTCGCGACACGGCAACGGAATCAAAGACGGAGGGAGTCCCACTGGGATAAATAAAACCTATATATGCCGACCGACAACAGCATGCACTCGTCCTTCCTCCGGCGAAAGCTTCCCTTTATAATTTTCTTGCCGAAAGAGAAAGAGACGACGTACGGTCCCCGAGAAAGGAACACGATCCTCGCCGGGATTATCTATGGGGGCCCAGCCGAAGCCGATCTGGTTACAGGGTGCGATGCCGTCGTCGTTCCGGCTCCGGAGCGCGAGCCTCAACTCCCTGCGCCTCCTCCGCATCTTCGACCTCTTTGACCACAACCACGACGGGTTGATCACCGTCCCGGAGCTGTGCCGGGCGCTGCAGCGGCTCGGCCTGGAGACCGACGTCTCCGAACTGGGTGTCACGGTCGGGCCGTACATCAAGCCCGGCAGGGACGGCCTTGAGTACGACGACTTCGAAGAGTTGCACCGCTCCCTTGGCGACGCCTTCTTCGCCGCCGGCGCCGGGGAGGACGGTGAGAAGAAGCAGGAGGAGGAGGAGGAGGGAGCCAGCGACGACGACTTGACGGAGGCGTTCAAGGTGTTCGACGAGGACGGCGACGGGTACATCTCCGCTCGGGAGCTCCAGACGGTGCTCAACAAACTGGGCTTGCCGGAGGGCGGAGAGATCGATCGGGTCCGGCAGATGATCTGCTCCGTTGACGAGAATCGAGACGGCCAGGTCGATTTTCTTGAGTTCAAGCACATGATGCAGACTGTAATTGTTCCATCTTCCTAATAAAAATAAATAAATAAATAAATAACAGTTTCCCTTGACTTTAATTGGGTTTTTTTTTTCATGTCTTATAGTATCCTCTTATTAATTGTTAGTCTGTTGAGGGTTTGGATTCATTTGCCAGAGATCACAAGGTCTGGAATTATTAATATATTACATATTAAACATCCTTCTACCTAGTTGTTAGTCCTTCTGTAAATTTTTATTAAAATGAAGGAACAGAATTCTATAAATCCTATCACATATTAATAAAAAATAATGCAATACAAGTGATGACAGGAAGGAATCACATCACTCGTGCTGTAAGAATGATACCCACACAAAAAAGAATTAGAAATAAACAACCTGTATATGCCAATTAAGGACGTACGTTCAACTGTCAAAACTAATTTTACAATAACCTTGCAAAAAATGTGGTACGCAGTGTATGGAATCGAATCAGTATTGGACTACTGGGTCTGAGGTTTTATACATCATATGCAGTACTCTGTTAGTAGTGGGGAAGCTCAAATTAACTTGCTGTTGTGATATGAGAGATCTACGCGAAGCATCACTCCATGAGCTAACACTTTCTGCCATGCTATCTTGGCTCCTAGAGAGGAAAGGATTATTATAAGCCAGATTAGCTACAACAATTCACTCCATTTAAATAATATTCTCTCAAGCCAGCAGCCATGAAATAAAAGCTACGACTAGATGTGATCAAGTCTTATTACTTTAATTTAAATGAGGTTCATCGTGTAGCTAAGGGCTACAGTACTCAAAAAGTTGGGAATGACTTTAAACCTTTTCTTAACACAACCATTAGGAGATTCATAAGATGATTAAAAATTCGATTTCTCAATGGAAATGTGATGAAACAATCCATATGGTGGACCCGAAAAACTGAGTCGTTAAGCCAAATAAGATGGTTTGCCAACAGCTAAAATTTAATAATTTCATATTTTACAAAAATATCCTTACAAAAGATATTATTAACCATTTTTTAGAAGAATAATGCTAGTTGCACTTAGCCCACGCACCTATCCCACACACTTGTTAATCTAAACCATTGATGCCTAGGGTTTATCCTCTAGAAAATAGGATTTTATAAAAAAAATATTTTTTATATTTTTAACGGCTTAGATTACTCGTGAATTCAGTCGATAGTTGCGTCCGCTAGGTGCGTCTAGCATTACTCGTGAATTCAGTCGAGGAGATTAGAACACGGAGTTGGGTTGTTGTCTTGTCATGCATTACAGTGGATTCCTCAGGTTATCATATTATTGCATAAATGCATTAGACTAAACATGGAAATCAATTAAGGGTGGCCTCTAAAAAATTTGTATGTCAAATATCAAACACTAAGTTGTTTAAATTGCTTGTGTTGACAAAAGATGTTAATAATCGTTTTCCAGAATTCAATCCAGCTGTAGATTAAAACACAGAGTTGGGTTGTTATCTTGTCAAGCATTACTGTGGATTCCTCAGGTTAAGTATCACATTGTTGCATAAATACATTAGACTAAACATGGAAAAAAATTTAGGATGGCCTATTAAAAATATGTATGTCAAATATCAAACACTAAGTTGTTTTCTTTGCATACAGTACAGATGACTAAAAATAATTTTCCTAAAAAATAGTCAAAATATTTTTAACATGTACATTCCTATGTTCTAGACATGCCACCACTACTAGAAAAGTTAGCTCCCCCGACGGGTAGAAATGTATCCGTCGGGGTAGAAATGTATCCGTCGACGGAGTTCCTTTCCGCCGACAGTTATTAATAACCCATCGGCGGATTTTCGGAGTATCCGACCCACCCGACGGCGGAAGGAAATCCACCTGTTGGGTCGGATTTGGACCAAACTTCTCGCGCAGCGTTACGCGCGTAAAGCGAGCGCGCGTGACGCACGTGACGCGCGTAACGGGAAGCTAGTGTAGGCCCTAAATCGGTTTCTTTCGACGAAACTCGTCGACGGAAATGAGCGCGCGAAAACAAAGCGATCCCCCGGCGTTCCCGGCGTTCCCCGGCATTCCCCCGGCATTCCGCCGGAAAGTTCTCCATTTTCCTCTTCTTGGCGTCACACGCACTCCTCCGGCCGAAGACCCAACTTCGACGTATCCCACGGGTTTCAAAACCCCGTTCTTCTGAAGCCTCTCGGGGCGATTTCCGGCGGCGTGCTCGGCGTTCCGGCCAGCCTCCCGACACTGAACCCCTCTGACTTCCTCGCTATCGACGAAAGGCTCTTCCCCTTCGCCGCAGGTAATTTTATTTAGGTTCTATTAATTTTCAGTTGCTTCCCCGTTTTTGCTTTTCCCCTTTTCCCCCTTCCTCATTATTCTCGCAACCCTCCATTTTTCTCTTTGCCTCCCTCTGAGCTGCAGTTTCTCCTTCCTCAAACCCTCTGTTGACCACCAGCAAGAGAAGGCAACCGTCGGGCGAAAATCAGAGACTGGTTACGGTCCCCAAAAACCACTGCAGAATAGTAGCGAGTACCTTATCCATTACAGTAAGTGTTGTTTTAATTACTGAGTAGCATCTATTAGAATTAATTCTTGATTAAGGTTTTTATCTTCAGTTATTTAATATATAGTTGTTGATTGTATAGTTGCATTTTTGTTTTTATTGAATGATTTTTCCATGGTATTTAATTATGTGTTGAATGATTCTTATAATGCAGTTACTAGAGTGTTTCCTTGTTGAATCGAGGGTGTGTAATTATGTGTTGAATGATATTCGATGGTGGATGTGTAACGGTGTGTTTCTCTCAAAATCAATGGTGTGTAATCATGTGTCGAATTTGTAATTCAGTGACTGTTTCTCTCTGCTTTGTCTCTCTTTGTTTCCTCCCTGAATTCCCTCTCCTTATGTCTTCCTCTCTCTCTCTCTCTCTCTCTCTCTCTCTCTCTCTCTCTCTCTCTCTCTCTCTCTCTCTCTCTCTCTCTCTCTCTCTCTCTCTCTCTCTTTCTCTCTCTTTGAATTAAAATTCTGTTTTAAACTCTTAAATCTCTCTCTTATTTTCTCTCTCTCTCTCTCTCTCACTCACTCTCTTTCTCTCTTCTGTCTTGTCTCGATTTTCTCTCTCTCTCTCACTCTCCCTTTCTCTCTCTCTGAATTAAAATTCTGTTTTAAACTCTTAAATCTCACTCTTATTTCTCTCTCTCTCTCTCTTTCTCTCTCTCTCTAAATTAAAATTCTGTTTTAAACTCTTAAATCTCTCTCTTATTTTCTCTCTCTCTCTCTCACTCTCTCTTTCTCTCTCTCTCTGATTTCTGTCTTGTCTCGGTTTTCTCTCTCTCTCTCTCTCTCCCTTTCTCTCTCTGAAATAAAATTCTGTTTTAAACTCTTAAATCTCTCTCTTATTTTCTCTCTTATTTTCTCTCTCTCTCTCTCTCTCTCTCTCTCTCTCTCTCTCTCTCTCTCTCTCTCTCTCTCTCTCTCTCTCTCTCTCTCTGATTTCTGTCTAGTCTTGGTTTTCTCACAAATTTTGTTTCACTCTTTGATTCTCTCCCTCCCTCTATCTCTCTTATCTTTCTCTACCTCTGACTTCATCTCTATCTTTCTTGCATTTCTATCTTTCTTTCTCACTTGGTTTTCTCTCTAACTCTCTCTCTCTCTCTCTCTCTCTCTCTCTCTCTCTCTCTCTCTCTCTCTCTCTCTTAATTCTCTCCCTCCCTCTATCTCTCCATTGGAGAATCCATGATAAGGCCACAGCTGTAGGTGCTCTTTTCCATGTCTGATTTTTAGTTTGTCAAAGCCAAGAGGTGAAATCTTTCAAGGCTATGGCTTCCCACAGAATTTTTTTTTTGCAAGGCTATTTTGTTTTCTAGCAGCCTCGTTCCACAGAATTATTAGTGTTCTCTGATTATGCTCCTTTATTCATTGCAATAGCCTTTTCTGTCTAGTTACGTAGGTAGAGAGTAAGGTGTTGTTTTAGGAAAAGCAAAGTCAGATGTATTTGTGGACTGTTATGTGGGTAGTCATAGCCTTGAAGATATTTTCCATGGTGAGTTACCCAATTGAGTGTTAAACACCCATTCTTTTCTTTTGTGTAGATTATCTTTCATAATTACCATGGATACGGACTATTTCAATGACAAGAGATGTATGTATGAGTACAAGACAAAGTCGGCCCGGTGTCATCCTAGATTTGTTGGTGGAGTCAATTATTTTATAAGTTATGCAAGAGAACGGCTGGGAGTGCAAGGAGATAGTCTAATGCGTTGTCCATGTCGGAAATGTGAAAATGGACAGAACCTTGACTGTGAGACCATCAAGACCCATATAGTCCTAGAGGGTTTTTTCCCACTATACGAAAGCTGGTCATACCATGGAGAGCGACCACTAAATCAGTCAGACATTAATGTGCGGACTGGCCATGGGGAAGAGATGGGAAGAATGTTGAGTGATGCTTTCATGCAAAATGTGGAAGAAGACAACGTTCCGAATGAAGTTGGTGATGCAGAAGAACGTAAATTTCAACAGTTACTGGAAGAGGCGAAGAAGCCGCTATATGGAGGATGTGAGAAATACTAAAAACTATTTTCATGGTGCACTTATTCCAAATAAAGTGTTTGAACAGATGGAGCAACAAATCATTTTCAGATGTTGTTTCCCTTCTTAAAGACGCCCTTCCCCGATAATTTGCTTCCACGGAGTTGGTATGAATCAAAGAAAATGATGGCAGACTTGGGATTGAGTTACGAGAAGCTCCATGCATGTCCGAACGAGTGCGTATTATACAGAAATGATTTCAGAGATCTCGATAAGTGTCCAAGATGTGGATCCTCAAGATGGTCTGTCAAAAAAAAAAAGGGAGAGTGCAGACTGCTTCAAGGCCTGCAAAGGTCGTTAGACATTTTCCCTTGGTTCCGAGGTTGCAACGGTTGTTTATGTCCAACAAAACATCCGAGCTGATGACATGGCATGGTTCGGCACCTGCAACTGAAGAGGGAAAGATGATTCACCCTAGAGATTCAGCGGCATGGAAACACTTTGACAGAGTGTATCCATCTTTTAGTTTCGATCACCGAAATATTCGATTGGGACTTGCAAGTGACGGTTTCAGCCCTTTTAGGTTTGGAACAGGGTCCAGCCATAGTACATGGCCAGGAACCATTACTGTCTACAACCTTCCACCTTGCTTGGCAATGAAACAACCTTATTTTATGATGGCTCTTCTTATTGATGGACCGAAGTCCCCGGGGAACGACATTGACATCTACTTGCAGCCGTTGATTGATGAGTTAAGAATTTTATGGGAATCAGGTATGAGGACTTACGATTCACATACGAAGTCATTCTTTCAAATGCGTGCAGCGGTGATGTGGACCATATCAGACTTTCCTGCATATGGCATGTTGTCTGGTTGGAGTACAAAGGGGTACAAAGCATGTCCCACCTGTCACGTGAACACTAGTTCATCATATCTGCCCCACAGTCGAAAATGTGTTTACATGCGGCACCGAAGGTTTCTACCGAATGATCACTAGTGGCGCGCAGATAAGAGGTCGTTTGATGGGACCGAGGAACTAGATGGAACCCCCTCCCTTGTCCGGTGAAGACATTATGAATAATCTGGTGGGGCATGCAAACACTGTGTTTGGGAAGGGGAAAGGGGTTCAGACGGAGGCCAACACTTTGCCCGAAGGATGGAAGAAGAGGAGTGTATTTTTTGAGCTTCCGTACTGGAGCAGTTTACTCATTCGGCACAACTTAGATGTCATGCATATCGAGAAGAATGTATGCGACAGTATTCGAAATACGATATTGGAAAAGGATGGAAAGTCAAAGGATAATCTGAAGTCTAGATTAGACTTGCAGACTCTTAACATACGGAAACAACTCCATCCAAGGCCATCGAAAAAAGTTGTTGGGAAGGTAGTAATTCCTCACGCGACATACAGTTTGACGAAGGATGAAAAAATACGATTTCTACGTGTTCTGAAGGAATTAAAGCTCCCGTCAGGTTTCAGTTCAAATGTCTCAAACCAAGTACAAGTCAAAGCAAGGAAAATGGTGGGCCTCAAGAGTCATGGCTTTCATGTTCTCATGCAACAACTCCTTCCATTAGCGTTGAGGAAAACGATTTCAATGCCAGTTTGCAAAGTATTTAATGAGTTTTCAACTTACTTTAGGGAGTTGTGTTCCAAAGTGATTGATGTGGAAAACGTGGAAAAACTTGAGGCAGCCATTCCATTCATCTTGTGCAAGTTAGAGAGAATATTTCCACCTTCGTCCTTCGACGTCATGGTTCATCTGAGCATACACCTAGCAACGGAGGTCAGACTAGCAGGGGGCGGCAAAGATGCAGTGGATGTACCCAATTGAACGTCACTTGCTTACACTAAAGAATTACATCCATAACAGAAACGGCCGGAGGGATCCATTGCAGAAGGATATTTGATGGAAGAAGTAACTACTTTCTGTGCACGTTATGTTGAGGGGATGAAGTCGAAGATTAGTAGACCGATTAGGTATGAACCAGGACCTTTAGGGACGGCACGTCCTCATATGCTCACCGCTGATGACGTGTACCAGCTCCACCGGTTTTTGCTATTCAACACTCCGGAGGCTCCTCCGTACCTCTTGTAAGTAATTCTAGTCCTCTCACTAAGTATTATACTATAAAAAACCAATGAAGCACAACTTAATTAATTTCTTCCACATTTGGTTATAGGGAACAAAGCGAGTACTTGAAAAGGCTACACCCCCAATGGACTGATCATTGGATACAGACAGAGCAACATAACCATTTCGTACAGTGGTTTAGATCACGGGTGAGTTCATCACCCAAAACACAATTTTGATGTTTCTTCCGAATGTGCGTCTCCTATTTGTTGACACCTAAGGTGTTTAATCATAAAATTGTGTAGGTGATAAATTCACCGCAGGAGGGCGATGAGATAGAAGATCTACAATATCTAGCTCGTGGCCTAAATTGCGAAACCAAGTCATACAAAGGTTTTTTTGGGAATGGTTATAAGTTTGAGACAGAGCAAGTTGATGAAAATCAGACCACTCAAAATAGTGGCATTGCCACTGTGGGGGAAGAAAGTGAGATATTTTACGGTGTTCTGCAAATGGTACTCGAAGTATTCGTTGGGCCATGGACTCCCATTAGCATATTTAAGTGCAGATGGTTCGATATGAAGAAGGGCAGTGGTTGTGTGAATGATGGACTTGAAGACGAACCCTTCATCTATCCATCTCAAGCTCAACAAATTTTTTATTCAAAAGACCCTATCGATCCATCTTGGTGTTGTATGTCGTTGGAGACCTCGAGACACATACGACATCCCTCTAGGTAACGTCGATGTAAGGGCGGAAGAAGATGAGGCCATCTTGTTGGCACAAGACCCTGGGATTGGAGACCTCACAGAGTTGAACCAAGCTGATGATCTTTTGTGGGTACACACTGACTTGGGTCCAGGATTAAGAATTGATTCTGCAGACTTGAATGTAACATAGCGTAAGTTTGATAGATTACAATTATTGTAGCGTTGATCGTAACGGGTAATTTTATTTATTTTGTGAAGATAGCTGACAATCCCCGTCTCTTTAAATTTCCAGGGTAAATATGCCTCCAAGGAAGCATCCCATTGACTCCTCATCACCGTCACCGGCAAGGGTCAAAGTTCGGGCAGTTCGGCCAGCCCGAACAATAGCAGTCCTGAGTCCGACTCGGCCTGCCCGGGCAACACCAGTTCCGACTCCGACTCCGCCGGCTTCTGCTCCAGCTACTCTAGCATCGTCATCATAGATGCCTGACATGGGTACTTACAAAAAACAGATTCTTTTTTTTGTAGTTATGTCTTCTAATTTTAGCTCTTTCACATTATAGCTGAGTGTAATCGTAAGTTTAAGGAGTTCTTTCCGGAATACGAATCACCTGAGAGCCCTTCTTCAAGTAAATTTGAAGTGTAATGGTCTTTTTGTAGTGTGTATTTGAAATTGTGTTCTAACTTGCAATTTGGCAGGCCCGATCCCCATGGAAGATATGGAAACACAAAGACCCGACTGGGCAGAAATAGAAGATGTTGCTGAACCATCACAACCGCGTGTGAAGCGGAAAGTTAAAGCATCTTCGTTTCTGCCAGATAAGCCATGGACGATAACAATCAGAGATGGACAGATGATTTCGGGACGACAAGGTTCATTGTCATTTCTCATGGGGACGGTAGTTCGGGAAGATCAGTACTTTCCGTTGCATCTCCAGTGGCGTGACTATCCCTCCCATGAGCTGCAAACCTGGTTTAACGTCATCAAAGTAAGAAGTGTTTGTTAATGTTTTATTTTCAACCTTGGGATGTTTAAACTGAGTTTTTTTTTTGCAGGAAAAGTATAACTTTGTGGATGAGGAGGGTGCTGCAATCACAGAGCAAGTGGCCATGGAGGCAATCAAGTCGGTGCTCCAGAAAATCATCAGAGACAACCGAGCCGCATATAAGAAAGAGCACTATGATGGGAAGACTGACGAACAACTTAAGACTTGTCCCATACATGGTATGAGCCAAGAGGACTGAGTTCTCCTCGTTAAGTATTGGGACAATGTCAAGAGTCATGGTATCAATGGGCAGAATAGTCTAAATCGACAGAAGTTGAAGACAACGCATACCCTTGGGTCGAAGTCTCTTCCCCTATTCTTAGAAGAACATGTACTTATATGATTTAGTACTCAGAACTAAACTGATTGTCATTTTCAGCCTTGATTACTTACTGTAGACATTAATTACAGCGTACGGCCGACCCTGATGGCTACACCTTCTTGATGGCATACCTCAAAGCTCACCAGAGGAAAGATGGGACTTATCCAGATGAAATAACTACTGAACAGCTTTATGATCTGTGTTGAATACAACTTCCTCATTATTTAAATTCATTATTTTCTTGTGCAAGAAGCGGTTCGTCGACAAGCCTTTGAAAGTAATGTTTTTTCCTCCAAGGATCCCAGAGACGTGACACCAGTATAGGATACAGTGTTCGGGGGCCACAAAGGTGGTTATGAGAGAGGTGTTGGAACATGCGCTCGACTGCGTAGAGGTGCCTCTTCCAGCTCTCGTAGTTATGTGGCCCTGTCTGAACAGTTGGAGAGGGAGAAACGAGATAAGGAGACATTGTCCCAGAAGGTAGACGCCATGAGCCAACGCATGGAGATGTTAGAAATGTTACTTCTTGCACAGTCACAACAAGGTAAGAATTGTTTTCAGTATTCTACATTATTTTAAATTGATGAGCATAAATGTATGTCTCTAATGTTCATGTGTTAACCTTCTGCAGGATCTTCTGGCCACGGAGAAACCGACCCGCCGCGTCATTGAAGATCGTTTATGTAATTAATGACATTGCAAACTTCTCCATTGTAAACTTAGGCATTGTAGATCTTTTATGTATATAAATTGTTTTTTGTAGACTTAAAACTTTCTGCTTGTTCTTCATTGTCCATGTGCCTCTTTTCATTGTTGTAAAATTTTACATTGATGATGTGGAGTGAAAATAGGAAAAATTTTAAAAAAAACAAAAGAAGAAATCAAAAAAAAGCTTCTGCCAACGGGTGACACCGTCGGCCGAACAACTTCCACCGACGCATAAAACTGCACCCGTCGGTGGAAGAAAACAAATAGCCCGCCGACACTCCTAAATGCGTTGGCGGATGATATTCTGTAGCGCCGACGCGCATAGATGCGTCGGGGGAACAGCTCCACCGATGCATGAGAACGCGTCGGCTGAATGGACTACGCCGACGCGTTCGAGTGCGTCGGCTGAATAATTTGCGCCGACGCATCCGCAAGCTTCGTGCAAGCACATTCTGCCGATGCGTGTATACCCGTCGTCAAAATTGCTTCCGTCGACGCACCACTGCTCGTCGGGGGACCTTTTTCCTCCGGCACACCACTGCGCGTCGGAGGAGGTCCTTTCGCCGACGCGTTTGTGGCCGTCGGCGGATCAAGTATATCCGCCGACGGTGCCAAGAGTCAGGGGAATGGATCCGTTCGCGCGATGGGTGTTTTTGTCCTGCAACGGGTTCCTACATCGGCAGAGTGGTCCGCCTATGCTATTTCCAACGGCGTTGTTCTACCCGTCGTCGGATTTTTTGCCGACGGTTTCGCCTGTTCCGTCGGCGCGTTTTATCCGCCGACGGACGTAATGTTTTTACTAGTGCACTTTGACATGTCTTACCATAATCCCAAACTGTTCGTGTCTATTTAAAATCTATTAACTTTCTCATGTTACCGAAAAGTTGATGTCTAGCCACTCCTACTCCCGTTTGAGAATGTTCTGGCTTCTCATGCATCTTGCTTTTTGATAATTTAAGTGTAATCATAGATGGTAGCATTTAGATAATTGGGAGTTAGATGTGCTGGAGGAACAAGATATTATTAATTGTATTAGTTTATTTACACTTCTCAGGTTTCTGTAGACAGAGATCCCATAGTATTTCCAATAAAAAAAAATAAGTGTGGAAGGAAAGATCCGGTCCCTAGCTAGTTCTTTTGCTTTTAAATACTAGTTGGATTGTGGCTAGGGATGTAAACGGGAGCCGATTACCCGCTCTACCGTCCGTCCGATTACCGCTCTACCATTTCGAGAAATAAAATAATATTATCCGTTTACCGTTCTACCGTTTACCGTTCTACCATTTAATAAATGGAACGGAAACAGAAATAGCTCTTCCGAACCCGTTTTACCCGTTTACCGTTTAAGCAAGGGTAATATGGTAAATTTATATATTCATATAGATTTAACAAGATTTTTTATTTTATATATATATAACCTTATTATCTTTCTAATATGTTTTTTTATCACTTATGATAAAAATTATTAGAATTGAAAAGTTTAGATATAATTTTTAATTTTTTCATATTTGTTTGTAATTATTGACTCATTGTTTTATAGATCATATATCATAATTCATAATTAGGATAGTACCTCTAAATCTAAGATTAACAAATATTTCATTTTTTTCTTGCAAATATCAAACTTTATAAAGATGTCAAATCTTTATATAAATAAAACAATCATTATACAAAAATAAATACATTATAATTCATAATTAAATAATTTATATAAATACATTATAATTCATTATTAAAAATTTGATATAAATAGATTATAATTCATAATTAAAAAATTGTACAAAGATAAACATAATAATAAAAAAATATACACATATATCATATATTTATGTGTTTCATTAAATATTTATTATAAATGACAACAATCAACATACAAGAGTAAAATTTAATAAAATAAATAAATATAACTTATTAACTATGTTTCTATGTACATCTTTTTTGTTGAAGATTTTGAGGACTGAAGTGTGTAAATACTTGTTTGAAGTTTGGAAAATTTTGTTTCAATGATTTCAATATATCAAATGTATATAAGATATCAATTATCAAGTGCAATGCAATGTACATATTTGAATTTGATTTATATGTTGTTAAAAGTTTGTAGGTTTTGGAACTTTGAAAGAATAAGTGTTATATGATTATATCTACTAATTTACTTGATATAATTTCCTTCATTTTTCAGTTTTTAGTAGTTGTTTTTATTTTTTTGATAATTTTGATGATTGTTTCTTAATTTACCTGTTTATTACCCATTTTACCCGATTACCCATCGAAAAAACGAGTAATAAACGGAAACGGAATAGCTGGAATTAAACGGCATGCGGACGGTAAACGGGTAAGGGACCCTAAACGGTAAACGGTAAACGAAAAACCCTTACCCGTACCGTTTATTACCTGTTTACATCCCTAATTGTGGCGTGCAAATGCTTATCTTCTTTATTTACCCTTTGCCATGTACTTTGCTTCTCAGGATGTCTTGATGCTTTAGACCTTCATATTCTATCTTATTTTGACTTTTCCATTATTGCATGACATTTACTGGTTACTCATGGGTTATGAAATTCTTTGTGTTGCTTATAATCTACTACGATGCGGTATTGGAGTAAAGCAAGAGGAATAGAGCTAGGACTACCTCCTCGACGCCTATCCAAGAGCGAATATCCTTTGATTTTTCTCTTCATATTTTTATCTAATGACGATGTGGCAAGAGGTTCAGTCCGAAAAATTGGAGCAGACTCTGCTTCATGCTAAGATATTTCATGGAGGGTGATAAAACTGCCATTGAGTAATGAGCGGTATTGATAACTTGGGGAGTGAGAGTGCAATATCATGCATATAATATTCTGCTAGGCGAGCAATTTATTTTTCTTAATATACTATTTATATTGAAATAAATATCATATTTTCCTTTCTTATAGTCCTTTTCCCCCTTTTTCCTGATTTTTAAAAATTGAGTTGTAATGGAAGACAAAGGCCACTAGTTCTTTGGAGAGTCAGGTTGAGAATGTAACAAATCTAGTCAAGAATGAAATCCTTCCAAATTCTCATTCAATGAGCCATTGAGTTTACTCAATTATTCTGCAATTTTCTCAAATTGGATAGGTTTGTCCCTTATATTAGTAATCTGTAGGCCAAGATAATAGGTTAGATTTATTTGTCAACACATATAAAAGTGAGTGAAGGCTGATTTTTTAACATGAGTCTGACTATAGATTGATTTGGGTTTAATTTGTAAGACCCATCTTGTGATTGATTTGGGTTGATACTAGCCAATATGTATCGGTTTCCTAATGTATCGAGGAAACCTGTCCATTCCATACTTCACTGTTTTGGGGCGATGGAAAATCGTTAATTACTACAAAATCAAGATCTAATCCCCAGAAACAAGATTCGATTATTGTTTTTATGCCCAAAGTTAGTTTTTATTTGTTTTATATTTTAATAAGTTTTCCTAAAATATTTTTACTTATTACACGCGTATCTTAGTGTATCTATACATATCTACGATACCTATCCGTTTCCTTAACGACCTATACTTTTTGTATCTCGGATATTACAAACCTTGCTTTGGATACCATCCTATGTTATGTCTCGATATTGACCCCGTATTTTTCTCTTGCATTGATGATAAGTTTTCATCTCTTAAATATAGATCATGCTGCACAGGTTGTGGATTTGCTACAAGTCGAGAAGGAGGTGAAGAGAGAGGCAAAATTTGCTGCACTTCCCGCATCGGTATAGAATCCAGTTCCATCTTCTAACAACTTGAGGAGGTCCAGGATCCTCACTGCTTCAATCACAGAAAAATCTATTCCCAGTAGGCTGATATCTTCTACTGACTGGAAGAGGCAACCCATTAAACGATTGTAGGAGTGGATTTCTTTGATCCCCACAGAGTGAAGACTTTCATAAGCCAGGATGTTCACCCGAGCAGTCTCATTCAGAGTAAAAGGCAAGGTGGGGATCTCAAGCAAATTCTCTTGTAATTTAAATTCAGAAATAGATTGCGTGCGACTCTGTTTGAACACAATTCCTGCTTTCTTGTACATGCTTGCGCATTTAGTATCCAAGCGTATTAGCTTTGGAGGCTTCCGAGCAGAAGAAACTCTTCCCAACATTTTGGACCTAAGAAAGTCAAGTAAATGTCTTGGCTTATGATCTCCTCCCCTGTATAATTGATGAACCTTATAAGGAAGACCAGGAAAGATATTGTCCAAGTATCGGACCTGTACGTATAGTCAGATAAGAACAAGTATATGTCAAAATATATTCTAACAATAAGATTTCTTGGTTTCGAAGAATAGGAAAGACGGACCTGGATGTATATTTTGTCTGATATAAACAAGTATATGTCAAAATATATTTTAACAATAAGACTTCTCCGTTTAATTGTTTGAGAGGCTCACCGCATCAAGAGTGTTTGTTTTGAAAATGTCAAGGTAAATTCTCGGTTTATTAGTTGGAGCCTGCAATAATATGGTACTAAAGAAGGTTGTTTGTTTTGTTGAACCTAGGTTGTGCATCATTTAATACATTTCCCCTATTTGTTCTTCACATTCAGGCCCACTATTTGTTTTTGTAGGGCAGAAACAATGGGAAAGTGTCAAGGATAAATGTAAAAACACAAACTTGTGGTTTCTAGTTGGGAAGATAAAAGTTGTTATTTTTGTTAATTATGTTTGGATGAGCCCAAGTCCAGGATAAGGCATACGGTTTGATTAGGGGTGTAAAGGGCACGGCCGAGACATTTCCGATTACCGTATCCAATTACAAAATGCACAGTCGCTTGCGTTTCCTCCGATTAACTTTAGGGTTTCTGCCGTTTCCGATATTTACGATTATTTCCAATAGTAATTGGATAACAATCGAAAATTGTCATTGTATTAAAAATGAGAAAAGACAATCTTGAGCAATGTTTTAAAAATCGAACACAATCTTGAGTAGTGTTTTAAAAACCGAACACAATCTTGAG
Organism: Aristolochia contorta; assembly: GCA_022405105.1. Lineage (NCBI taxonomy): Eukaryota > Viridiplantae > Streptophyta > Magnoliopsida > Piperales > Aristolochiaceae > Aristolochia > Aristolochia contorta. The sequence goes on from CM039664.1 coordinate 16,951,750, forward strand.
CAGTGTTTTAAAAACCTGCTGTATGAGTTGTATCTCATTAAAAAAAATTTATATTAAGATTTTTATATATATATAATAAGTTTAAAATTATAAAAACTATTAAAAATACTAAAAAGTAACTAGACCGATTCAATCAGGTCCGGCCGATCAACCGGTTTTTAACCATTTCCGGGTTTTTGAGCAAATCGAACCGTTCAAATCTCCGATTCCGATTGAACCCAATCGAACCGGTTAGGTCAGTTCGGTTTTTAAAACACAGATCTTGAGTCTTATTACCGAAAAAACAAAGAAAAATAAAAAACGGAAAGGAACAACAGTAGAGAGAAAGGGAGATCCAAAGAGAGAAAATGAAAAGAGATAGAGAAAAAACAAGAAAAACAGAAATAGAGAAAGAAAGAGTAATGAAAAAAAGGAAGAAAAAATCGAAAAAAAGAAAAGTAATCGAAGAGTCGAAGACGACAAAGAAAGAACGAGAGAAGGAGAGAGAAAGAGAGAAGGAGAGAGAAATCAGAGGCAGGAAGAAACACACCTCGGGCTTAGACCTTCGTAGAATAGCTCGGGCGGCGAAGAGAAATTGTTGTTGCTCGGAGTGGGGGGTGTTCGTTGTAGGCTCGTCGAAGTTGTCCTCCAGATTGTTAGGGATGACTAAATCTAAGAAATACATAGGCTCGTCAAATTGTTGCCTAAAGTGAGGGTAGTCCAACGGTCACTCGCTCGTCAGGAAAGAGACTAGTCTAGAGTCTAGAGAAAAAGTAGGAATTTGATTGATGACTCGATGAATCCTCAAACAAATGAGGTTCTAAGGTCCATAAATCAAGATTAAATAACTTAGGGACTGTAATATATAAACTAACTAACTAAAGGACTAATATTAATAATAAATAGTAATACTGTAATACACAAACTAAGGACCAATGTTAATAATAAATAGTAATATACAAAGTGATAGAATATATTGATTCATGATTATTAGATTTTAGGAATTTAGAACTTTAGGGCAATACTGTAAGTATGTAAGTGGTACAAATTTGGCAAATATTAAATATTTAAATTCTCGAGGGTATTATGCAGGTCTTACTTTGTTGCATCATTGTACCTCGTAACTTTGTAATGTAACTTATCTTGTATCTCCTTCTTGGACACGAGTCTCATAACTCATGAGAAGGGAAGAATAATAAGTATTGTAATAAATTAATCAATGATAACGAATATGCATATAATATTTGCAATTTTAAGGACAGGGACATATTGGTCATAGTTTAATGAGTTAATTATATAATAAATAATAAATTTATTGGGTTTCATTCGACTATAAGAATCAAAGTCCATAAAATTAAGACCCTTGTTTGATTTAATAAATATTTACACAGTTGCAACATAGTATTAATTGTTATATAATAATAATAGTAATATGAAATAAAATCATAGTACAAACTAAACTCATAACTCATGCTTCATGTTGCTATGTCTAAGTCAATGAGTCATATAGACATAGGATATAAAAAAATATAGAAATAAATATAAAATAAAAATAAAAATTAAATATATGAGAGGGAATAGCTCTATAAAATTTTTATATTTAAAAGTTAAAAATGAGAAAAATCATAAAATTTACCATATACCCTTATTTAATCAATAGAGTGGTAGAACTGATTCAAAAGAGTTATTTTCGTTTCCATTCTGTTATTAATTGGCAAAACGGTAAAATAGTAAACGGACATATTTTATTGCCATTTTGTGCCATTTAATAATCGGTCAGACGGTACAGCGGATAACTGGCTACCGTTTACACCCCTAGGCTTGATATGAAGAAAAGTGACAAGTTCAGTATCTCCAAGTAACAGGGTAAGGATTGGGAGCATGACTCACTGGTGTGCCTTAACGTTTGTTGATAAAAGGGCTCACCGGCGCTTCACCATCTGCAACTCGAGCAAGCCACCAAAGCCCCAAGTCTGCTACTTTGGCCATGAATTCAGAGTTTGATATCTCGATGGAATTTAGTAATGTGCCTCTGTATGGAGATAAAGGATGCCCTTTGCTAAACAAGAGTGATCCACAACCTCATGGCAAAACTCAAATGATCCTTCAATTTAGCTATGCATTACGGGCACCCACAACGATGAACTCCAGAAAAGAGAGTAAAAATTAGGCAGTAAATGAAATCTGCGATGCAAGAACTTTTATAGAATAAAATAAAAAGCAAAAAGCAAATAATATAAAAATAGCTGCCACAAGAACATAGATGCAACAAGTGGGTAGAAGCAAAAAGTGAATATGTCGTAGATAAATCACTTCCAGCAATAAACCGTCCCATGTGTCAGGCTCGTGTTAACATGAAGTGACTACTACAATCCGTTCCAGAACTTTTAACAATTTTTTATTCTTCCCTATGAAAAAAATTAAAATAGTATCTTTATACTTCTTCATATGTTGCGGGGCAAAAATTGTTACCCAAAATCTTTCTGAACAAAAAAGTGGTCTTCAATGGCTTAAAGAATGAGAATTTGCACACAGATTCATACTTGAAAGGATTTCTTTCACTTACCCCATGAACCAATGGTCTGTCTTCCATTACAAGTCAATTTTCAAATATCAGGACAAAAAAAGGCAAAAAAGGACCATGAAGAAAGGAAAATATGATATTTATTTCAATGAATATGGTAATGGTTATTGCACTGTGAAAAAGAAATTCCTAGTCTAACTGAATGTTATAAGCATGACATTGAAAAGCTCTCATTTCCCAAGTTACCAATAGCAGCTCAATACTCAAGTTGCAGTTTTATCACCTCCATTCTTGCTCTACCCCAATACTGCTTCAAACCAGAGCATAAGCAATACTAAGAATTCAATAGGGCATTTTATAACCAGTAAACGTCATGCTATACGGGAAAAGCGAAAAGAAGATAAAATATAAAGGTGTAAATCATCGAGACAGATCCTCAGTGCAAAGCGCATAATAAAGGGTAGACAAAGAAGAGAGCAAGCAATTGCATGCTACAATCCAAACTAGCATTTGAAAGCAAATGACCAGGTACCAGATTTTTCTTTCCAGAGTTTTTTTTTTCTTAAAATCTATGGGATCTCTGTCTACTGAAAGGTTTGGAGTGTAAATAAAATCAAACAATTAATATGGTCCTGTTCATCCAGCACATTTAATTCCCAATTTTCTAAATGCTACCATGCAGGATAGCACTTGAGAAAATCACGAAGCAAGATGAGAACCCATGACATCCTCAAATGGAGTAGCAGTGACTTATGATTTATGATAAGACATGTTAAAGTGGAATGTCCAAGACAGGGAAGTGCATGTTAAAAAGTTTTTAAATATTTTTTATGACCATTATTTTGTGTCATCTGTACTGTATTTCAAGAAATCCCTGCAAGAATCAGTACTCAGTCAAACGACAAGCAATTCAAACAACTTAGTATTTGATATTTGATGCAGAAATATTGTATAGTCCATTCTAATTTGATTTCCAGGCAATCAAACAATATGACACAAATACCTTTACTTCGAGGCAGGAAAAAATATTTCGACTAATACAAGAACAAGATAAATAAGTATAGCACATAAAAACAAATGGAATCACCAAAAGTCCTTGCATGAGCAAACTCCATCCTTGAAATGGTGAAAACGCTTAATGTCTCTGAGAATGATCTCTCTTTGACTCATCTTGTTCGCATATTTCATTAAAGAATGACAATCCCCACAAACTCTAAGGTTCTTCACAATCCTAATATCCACTCCATCGGGGATGCTTATTAGCCCAAAAGCAAGTGCTAACTTCTCACTATGACTCCCTACTGCATCCTCCTTGTCTTCCTCCTCAATATTATGCAGGACCCAACCCGTATCAGGCATATACCCCAGAGCTCTTGCACCAATTGTTAGTTCCTCTAACTTACTATATATAGCTGTTGAATGTGGGTGTGAAATGTCACCTGCAACAAACTGATGAACAAGTGATCCGATCTCAATAAAGCTCCACCCTGGGGATTTTTCTATTTGCTTCTCTCTCATTTTAATCCTCACCCTTTCTACATCTTTCCATCGTCCTGTTTTTGCGTAAATGTTTGACAAGAAAATGTAGCTCCCTGGGTGACTAGGTTCCAGTTGTAAAAGTTGTTGTGATGCCAATTCGGCCATTTGAACATTCTTATGGGCACTACAAGCACAAAATAATGCACCCCACACTATATAATCAGGCTCCATTGGCATGTCCTCGATGAATTTAAGAGCTTCCTCAAGCCTACCTGCCCGCCCAAACAAATCAACAATACATGCACAATGTTTTACACTAGGCTCAACCGAGTAATCTTGCTTCATTTTACTGAAGAACCACAGTCCTTGATCTACCAAACCAGAGTGAGCACATGCTGTTAAGATGCCCAGAAAAACTACACTGTCAGGAGTAATACCTGCATGTATAAAAGCGTTTTATTTAATCACAGCCTTCATAAAGCTCCAGACTAACACAATAACAGGATTACTGGTTAGTATTGAGCACAACTCAATATTAAAAAACGTTTCTCAACATGATAGAATATAATACTGGAGATCTGATTAGATCTTGAGAAGATGTTGTCTTGGGGCAACTTACAACAGACAGTGTCAACCACAAACTAGTGTCCATTATGTTCACAAGAAAATCCTAACCATAGGTAGCAGCATAATTTTTTTAAGGTCAATCACATTGAACCCATTGGAAAATTTGCGAAACAATACTCACCCCTTAGTTTTAAAACTTCATCATATTCACTCCATCTACACTCTTCTTCTATCCGAAAAAGACAAAATTAGGCCCATTAGAAGGTTATTTTACCTTTTACCTAAAAGAACCTATAGTCCCACTTGTTCAATGTGGGAAGGAACATACTTGTTATGTGGGACGAACCTAAAGCACTGACCGACCTAAAGAAACTAGACATGTCCAAAGTTAATGTGCATTCCCAAACTCAAAAAAGTAGGCTCACTATTTTAAAATTGGACTTAGTAGGTGAGTTTAATACACTATATGTGACCTTGCTTTAAACTAGTTGAACCAGAAGCCTGCCAAAAGACATTGTGACCTTCCCCTTACAAGGTGTTTTTATATTTTCTTAATAGGAGAAAGCAGATAATGTGGCAAGTGTTATGAAGTTTAAAAACTAGAAGAGATTGATGTGATTCAGATACCGCCAGAACTATATAAGATCATAATTTTTACAAGGATAAATGTAGTTATTTTAAGGTCATCTTTGTTACGATGATTGAGAGTAAGTGTAAATTAACTATTCTTTTCCGCAAAGCCTATCTATGTCGTTCAGCTGCAAAGACAAGCATTGGTCACCCCAGCTCAAATTAAATAGATTGAAGTCTTTACATCAAAATGTACAAGAGCTCTCAATCTACAAATGCAACTTGAGTCAGCCTATTTGATAAACATAGAAGTAATTTCAGTAACATGTATACCTGTGCATTTCATCCCTTCAAAGCATCTGAATGCTTCATTATAATAACCATGAACAGCCCAACCCCATATCATGACACTCCAAGTGAGGAGGTCTTTTTCTTTCATCAAATCAAAAACCTGTTTAGCACAAATAATTTTCCCGCATTTTGCATACATATCAATCAGAGCTGTTCCAATTGTTCTATTAATCTTCAAACCAGTTTGGCAAATATAATCATGGATCCGAGTGCCTGCATCTAAAGCTCCAATTCCTGCACAAGCTGACAACACAGAGACAATAGTGTGATCATTAGGTTTGACACCCTCGTCCAGCATCTGATTAAAAGTATCCAAGGCACATCCATGATTGTCATTCTGTGAATATCCAGATATCATTGTGGTCCAAGACACAACATTCTTCTCGGGCATCTGATCAAAGAAAACCCTAGCACCTTTCATGTCCCTTACTTTAACAAAACCATTAATCAAACTATTCCAAGAGGCAATATTCCTCTCTGGCATTCTCTCAAACAGCTCCACAGCAGTTTTTAAATCATTTCCCCTACAACAACCATTGATCATGACATTCCAGAGTAATATGCTCTGGTTTTTGTCTGCCTCAGGTGTTTCATAAAACAAACGAAGGGCACAATGTACGTGATTGAATTTGACATACATATCAAGCAAAGAAATCCGAACAAAAGAATTGAGTTCAAGGCACATTTTTATAGTGTCACAATGTAGTGCACTGCCAAGCCCAACATCCTGCAAAGATGCAGCTGCTTTTAATACAAAAGGGAAGGTGAGATGGTTCGGACGAATATCTAATTGCATCATGAACGAGAAATGGGATAATGCAGTATTAAAGCAGTTGTTATCAGATAATGCTCGAATCAATGAGTTGAAAACAAATGGATTTGGATCGAGAAAGGTCCGGAAGATCATGACGGCATACTGAATGGCTCCAAATGGAGAGGAAGCAGCGATAAGTTGGGTAATGGCACGACTGTTCTGTGTGTAGTTGAAACGAATAAGTTGCGCGTGGATTTCTTTTAAACTGAGAGTAGTCTTCGCGCCATGGATTAGCAAGATACACCTCTTTACCGCTTGAGAGAAGGATCTATTATTAGCTTTGATATTCATTTGTCTAAAAGTAGAAAAAATCACTGATTGTGACAGCAATTCTTGTCTTCTCTCTTCACAAAGTCGTCGTCTCCACTCTCCTACAAAAGATTGTATGCTGTGGATACCCCTGTCAGTTGTTAACCCAAATTTGCTTTAACAAAGTGTAAAAACACCCAAATTTATTAACTACGCAACATTTTGATATTACTTATGTCAAACAAAAATCGTTTGCACACTTTACCTTCCTCCCCCAACCACGTGAATCCAGGTGGAGGAGTCATATATACGGATTGAAGAAGGTAAACAAAAAAAGAAGGCATTCTTGACATCCAGTTGATATAGAGGCCTTCCCTTGTTGGCTGCAATAGAAATCAGTTTCTCTATACTTAAAGTCAACCTAGAACGTCCTTACAATTAAAGATTTTGCAGCAAGGAAAATTCCAAATGAATATAACCCAAACCAGTTCGAAGTAGTATGACACAAATGTTTATCACTTTTCGAGATCCCTAGCTCTATACCCTATTTAGTTCGAGAAGAATTGCTGAAAACTCAAAAACAATTTCTCCCTCACTGACTCCAAGTCCAGCTGATAGAGCACTTAGAAGGCTACACATGTTCCCAAGCAGAACACCAAGTATTTGCACAGACTTAAGAATAACGGATAAGCTTGTTAGCCTTTGCTTTGAATAATTTTGCTGGTTGAGAGTAAGTTTTGCACGTCGTGTTCTGTTTTCTAAAGACAAGGGTGTTTTAGTTCAAACATTCAGGAGTGGGTTGTTACTCAAGAGTCTATTAATGTGTTTGTCCTTAATGAAAAATGGCAAGTCGTGTTTTTTCATAAACAAGTGGTTTGATTTTCACCCAAAAAGGATCATTTTCTCTGGTTTGCATTATTCCCTGGCTGGAATTTATCATTGGTATAAAAGCACGCTGTCGATTGACAAAGAACGGATTGAAATTTTTAAGGATTGGGATGCTTACAGGATGAGATGCAGCGACTTGGGATAGGAATGAGCGAATAAATACAACGGATTGAGGAGTCCTTGAGGGCTCTATCTGATATGGTTCTCTACTCAAAAGCAGCTCCATCATTGCACTTTATGGAGCAGCGACAGTCACACCCACACCAACAGGACGAAACAAATGACACCCAACTAAACATCCTTGGAAATCCGTATTCTGGCTTAAAAATCCGTATTCTGGTATGAAACTCCATCCCTGTTTCAAGAAGTTGAAGATTACACGAACGGAATATTATATGAACGAAAAATTAGACGAACGAAAACTTCCTTTTTTCTTCCCTGAATTCTCGTTGAGAGGAGTCGGAGAAGACGAGAAAAACCGTTTCAGTTTCCCTATCCCGATTCCCCACTGTCGTTCTGTGTTTTTAAAGTTTTAACTTTAAACCAATGGTTTGGGCCAACGTTAAGTAAACCGGTCGAGCTGGTTCGGTCGGTTCGACGGTTCAAACGTCGAATCAATAGACCGGCCAGGTTATCCGGTTTTAACCACTTTTAGGAAGTTAATATTTTATCTTTATTTTTTTTATTTAATAATCGGTCCGTTGGTAGAATTGGTGATCGGGTAAAACTTACAACCGTAAATTAACTGCCAATTAATAAGCAATAGTTTCAATTTAATGCGGCAATCGTAGGGGATAGAAGAAGAGAGGAGTACAAGACCGGAACCGACATCAACAACACGGGAAGTAAAAGGTGCATCTTTTTCGAATTGGCTGCTATGCTCACCACTACAGAAGTGTCCCTGAAACACTGGACCCGGCCGAGATATAAATACGCATCAACCAGCGCGGTTGAACGGAACAAAAAAGGCAGAATAGAGTGATATATGCTGATGAACTCGCAACGAGTGATCCGAAAGCTTCTGGCTGAGGCGTCCCTCGAGCTTGAAGGTAACGATTTTTGACCTGAAGCGGAAGCTGTACACAGACTCGAAAAGAAGAACCAACCTCGTACCCAAGGAATTCAAAGTTCCTGGTCCAATCCGAACAAAATTGAGAGAAGATTCGCCGAAGGAATAAAAAGGGCGAACGGCAGGTAGGCGATGTTGTTCAACCACAGGACTCTGGAAACCCCTGCGATTATGAGCACTATTCACGAGCCACTAGAGAACTATATAACATATTGCTTTCTTATTTTTTATACATATTCTATAATTTTCTTTCCTGTCTATGCAGTTCTAACTGAAAGGGTCTGCTGCTCTGGGGTGTAGAGAGTCTAAGATATGAGTGCTACATCTCTCCACTCTGTGTTTGTTTATGGGAGCCTTATGGCTGATGAGGTGGTGCGAGTCTTACTGAAGCGAGTCCCACGATCATCTTCGGCCGTCCTCAATGGCTAGTAGCTCTCGTTTCCTCTTTGTTCAATGCATGTTGTCTAAATTTCGTACTTCAATTTTTTTAGTGCTTTATTCGGCTTCCTGTAAGATTAATCTCTCTCTCTCTCTCTCTCTCTCTCTCTCTCTCTCTCTCTCTCTCTCTCTCTCTCTCCTACGATGTGTGAAATTATCGAACTTGAACATGCAATAGGTCTTTGCTGCTTGAATCTGCTCCATTTGAGTCTACCTTTTGTAGATTCCATTGCTATGATGCCTTTCTATAAATATTACTTCGCCATTTCCAATCATATCAGGAGCCTTATCAATGCACATCAATTGGCTGCAGGAATACCTACATCTACTATTGTGGACTGTAATTTGGTGTCCATTATCTGAATGAGTATAAATGACCTTCAAAATATGTGTTGTTACTTTTTAAAAATTCGTATAATTTATGGTTGTGTTGGGTGTGAAATTTTATTTTTCATTAGGTGGTCTGGTCCTCTGAGGCTGCCACGTCAGCCCTATGTAGCATTGTTCATGTCTCCTTTCCTATACTAAAAGGAAAGAGTGAATTAGAGGATTTCCCTTTCATTTGACTAGATATCTACAAATATACTTTTTGAAAACAAATCTTTGTTGAAATATTGTGACTTCGGATGGTCAATGGAGAGCAGAGAGCAGGACAGTGGGAGACCAAGGTGGCCAGACAGAGCATAGAGGTCATTTTGCAGACAGGGATCAAAGGAGGACTCCTGCCTAATGGATTATGAAGATAAGTGTGCGGGATTGAAAGGACTGGCGTGAAGGATGGGAGAGAAGAAGATGATGGAGGATAGAGGACAGTTGCCTGGGGAAGAAGGGGTGATTGTCACCCTAGGCATCGGAAAATCATTGATTGCTGCAATTTTGACCAATTGACACTGCAAATAGAAAAGAAGCTCGGAGCAAGCACTTCAAATTTCTATCCACCATGAGGGAAAAAGATTGTTCATTTGCATTTCAATCTTTCTTGGGGAATTGCTTCCTGGCTCAACTTGAGCAAGCCATGGAATTGATGGGGGTCACACTATTTCAAAAGAAATCTGGTGGGAAGACTCCCAATTTACCATCATTACATCGAGCTATGGAGATGTGAGAGCAAGTTAGTCCATTTCCGAGATAGGCAGGTCTTGGCAAAATTTACTGCCACACACAATTTCGACTCACTCACTTTGGAATGTCCTCCTTTGCACCTTCAGATCGAGATTCTCTAGTATACCTGTAGAGGAGTTGCGGCCAAACCGCCACCCAATTATTGCATTGGCTCCAATCACCTGGGCTTAGATCATCAAAGGGTCAAGCGGCAGCAAGAAGGAAGGTGATGGAAAACAGAGATCTCATCCTTAGCTTGGTCGTGAGTCTGAACTGCAGATACAAACGCAGGTAGGAACTCCAGACCTGGTTGCAAGTTTGCTCGATGCTACAGAACTTGTCCCTTGTCCCATACATGTAGAAACAAAACTGGTTCATACAATCGACAAATGAGGCCCCCTTGTGGAGCAAGAAGGGAGCTTATTCCAATGCTAGATTATATGCAGATGGAAGAGAAAAGGACCAACCCTGGTAGTCTCGCTTGTTGGATAAAATTTTGAGCTCTCCAGCTGGAGCTATGGTCACGAGGATACCTCAAAGCCATTGTAGAGCATAGGGGGACACTCTTTAGGAAAGATGAAGATACAAGAAGTGTAACCAGGATTGATATTGGAAGACTATTGATCAGTCCAAGAAACTGGAAAATTGAAGACACATGGATGCAAGTTGCTGATGGGAACATCTATCATCCATTTTCTCTTCTTGGAGCCTTTCCAACCATCTTTCATAAGCTCCCTTTCCAAGTTCAGTTTGGGCTCATCTCAGTGTTGAAAGCTCTATTGGGGGATTGTCCTTCTCTGGGATCTTGCCACTACATGATTAAAGACAGGGAAGTAGGACCTATTTTCTTTTCTCTATTATGATTAAGAACGGGTATATTGTCATCAAAGCCAGGCCCTGCAAGGAATGGCGGAGCAACGCGAGTGGGGGACTAGGGCTCTGTCGCCGGCGCGACAAGAGACGAGAGAGGCAGAACAGTGATGGCGGAGCATTGCAAGCGAGGTGGAGCGACGTGAGTGGGGGACTAGGGCTCTGTCGCTGGCGCGACAAGAGACGAGCGAGGCAGAATGGCGATGGCGGAGCGGAGCGACGTGAGCGAGGGACTAGGGTTCCATCACCGGCGGAGCGGAGCGACGCAGTGGGAATGTAAGCTTGTTCATTTTAGGGACAAGTAAGTATTGGCTCGAATCTATCTACCGAAGCATAGAGTGGATAATGTTTCGCCGTGCTGTACTTTCGGCTTTCGAGAAACAATTTTCTCAGAGGAAGGACTCGTCGCAACAAGAGCTTCCTCCACCCCCTCTCGTACAGCCAAGCATCGAGGATGGTCCTCGAAGGAATTGGAGTGAGGTTGCATCAGGAAGCCCTCATATTGTTGAGGCTGCTGTTGGGACTGATGAAACGTGGCTTGCTGAACGGATCGAAAAGAAGAAACGAGAACTTCAATTGGGGACTTTTGTCAAGATTGACTGGAATCTTGACAAGGCAGATGCTTTAGAGGAATGGATTCGAGACCGATGGAGCTTGAATTACACACCCAAAGTTCTTTATTTTAGTGAAGGAGAGTGGATCGTCATGTTGCAAGATGAACATTCGAAAGAGCTAATCCTACAATGGAATCATTCTGATGTGATTCCCAGTTGGGAGACGAAAATTTGGGAAGCTGCTGCTAATATTGGACCCATCGTTGTCTAGTTGCAAGTTTGGGGGTTACCACCGAAGATGTGGGATGCTGAAATCCTAAAAATGGTTGCAGGGAGATTTGGTGTTGTTGAACATCTTCATGAAGACTAGGCATCCAGCAGAAATTTGGCTTATGCACGTATTCTCGTTAGGCCAAAACAGTGGCCCTTGCAAGAACAATGGACTGATGTAAGTTATTGTGGCAGACATTACGCAATACTTCTCAAGCCGGAGGAGTTTATTCCTCCTTTTTGTATCGCTTGCAAAATGAGAGGAGGATGAACCGAATGGTGACTCGATTGACCAGGAAGATGATCAGCGTGGCGACTCAAAAGCAGAGTGAGTTGACGCAGCAGTTTCTGCTGATACTACTCCTGAATTACAGAGCGCTTCTGTTGCAGCACATTTTGAGTTTCGAACTCAGCAGTCTGTGGAGCGGGACCGAGTCGACTCGGGTGAATTCGAGCATTCAAATGGATCCATCTCTTTTGGCCAGTGGCAAATGTCAAGTGAACAACATATTCCATTTCTGCCACTTCTCACATATGGAGAACCTGAGGAGTCTAATGCAGCCCACCCTAAGAAGGCATATAAACAGAATTTGTTCCCTTAATGAGAATGGAATTATCTCTTCTAACAAAGAAGTAATAATCAACAATATTATTGATTATTTCACAAGGCTATATATGGAGGACATTCCTTCTAGACCTCGGTTACCAGGAGTATGCAGCCAATGGCCAACACAAGAGCGTGCAGACCAACTAGAGATCCCCTTCACTGCTGAAGAAATAGATGCAGCCGTTCTACTCATGCCACATAACAAAGCACCAAGGCCAGATGATTATAACAGTGAATTTGGGTTCACTAGTAATGTTGTGGGAGCCACCTTTGTTGCTCTACTTCCCAAGAAGAATTGTGTAGAAAGAATCATGGATTTCTGACCTATTAGTCTTGCTAGTAGCACATTCAAGGTGATAGCACATGTTCTTGTTAGCAGGCTCCAAAAGGTCATGAATCTCATAATCAGCCCTGAGCAACATGCTTTCATTAAGGGAAGAAACATCATGGATGCAGCAATGGGCACTCATGAAATTCTACACCTATGTTATCATAGCAATGAACCACATATTGTCCTCAAGCTTGATTTCGAGAAGGTTTTTGATATAGTGTCTTGGGGATACATTTGACATATGATGCAACAGTTGGGATTGGGCAAGAAGTGGAGAAAATGGATTATGTCATATATTTCTTCAGTCAGGTACTCTATCCTTATTAATGGAGGGTCTCATGGATATATTAAACCGAGCAGAGGTCTCAGGTAGGGAAATCCTTTATCGCCCATACTCTTCAATATAGCTGGGGAGGGTCTAAGGTATCTTCTGAATCTCGCCATTGAAGATGGTTGGATTGATGCAGTTTTTAACAATGAGGGGTTAAACATCCCTATGGTTCAATTCGCCGATGATACAATCATTTTCTACAAGGGCACTAAAGAGCAATCGGAAAACATCAAATACATATTGATCATGTTTGAGATGACTTTGGGTCTTAAAATAAACTGGTCAAAGTCGTCTTTAACTGGTTTTCATGTTATTGACTTTGATCTTAATGAAATGGCATCCATGCTGGGGTGTAGAATTGGAAACCTCCCCTCTATATATTTAGGGCTTCCTCTGTGTATCAATAGAACCCCAAAGAAATTATGGGACCCATTTATCGAGAAACTTCATAACAGGCTCAGTACATGGCAAGGCAGATTTTTATCCAAGGCTGGGCGTGTCACATTGATTATGGCATGTCTCACTGGGATACCTACCTACATCTTATCTTTTCTTCATTGTCCGATTTCAGTGGCAGCTATTATTGAGAAGATCATGAGAAACTTCTTATGGTCAGGTGCATTTGAGAAGAGAAATCTAAGATGCACTTGATCAATTGGGAGGATGTCTGTCAAGACAAGAAAAAAGGGGGTCTAGGGATCAGAAAGATCAAACATATCAATTCTACTCTTCTATGTAAATGGTTATGGAAACTTAACTCAGAAGGTGATTCTGCTTGGAAGCGGATTGTTAGTGGCTAGTTTGTGAGGGGAGATCCACATTGGTGACTTGATGGTGCTGGTGCGAGGGGTTTATCTCCCAATTGGAGAAGAATTATCAAACTACTTCCATTTCGTCAACATGTCTTTCCATCCTGGAAAAGGTAATAAAGTGCACTTTTGGACTGACTTGTGGCTAGGGGACAACACTTTGGCCTCAAGGTTCCCTAGGTTATTTCTTTTGGCAAGAAATCAGAATTGTACTATTGCTGATATTGCTGCAACTGGACAACTCAGAGATTTAAACTGGGCGGTATTACTTAGAAGGTCTCTAAATGATGATGAAACAATTGGCATTGCAGAACTGATGGGGGAGCTGAGCACTGTCTACCTAAACAGGAATGCTAATGATGAGCTGATTTGGCGAGCTAATTCGAAAGGTTTTTTCTCAGCTAGTTCGGGATATTCGTGCTTTGCTAGTAATAATTCATATAATCATCCAGCCGTCGTGGCTTGGTCACTTTCTTGTCCAAGAAAACAACACTTTTTCGGGTGGTGTGGAATCAGGGGAAGATTGGCCACGAGAGATCTTCTTCAGAGAAGGGGAATGCAAATCGACTCTACTCTGTCCTTTGTGTCAAGTTGAGCCTGAATCAGTAAATCGTGTATTAATCCACTGTTCATTCAGTTGGAATGTATGGTTGTTTCTTCTCAGCCTGTTTGGGATTGACTTTGTTATGCCACAAGATTTGATTAGTATTACCTCACTTGTAAACTCCTTGGGTTTGGGGACGAAGGGGAGGATTATGTTCCAATGTTGTGCTGGGTTCATTCCATGGCTCCTTTGGAAGGAAAGAAATCGAAGAATATTTCAAGGACAAGGAAAGCCTTGGCGGACTGTAGCTTTCTCCACGCTACACTCAATTGTAGGACGGCTCAAGGTGCAGAAGTGCTTCCAAGGCGTGGAAGCAAGTGATATATGGAGATCATGGGTTGAGCATGCTTGTGATGCAAGACTGGTCAGACTAGCAATCCAACAGTGGCTTCCTCCACCCAATTCCTCTTATAAGTTAAATTTTGATGGCTCTTCCCTAGGCAATCCGGGTCCTGCTGGTATTGGGGGCCTAATTAAAGATTTTAGAGGAAAAGTTGTACTCACATATTCTGGCCTAATTGGTATTCAGGATTCAACTATTGCTGAAGCACTCAATCTCTTACAGGGTCTAAAATGTTTTGCTGGTCTGGATCTTCCTGGTAACCTGCATGTAGAAGGGGACTCAAAAGTGATTATTTCATGAGGTGCTGGAGAGTCTAAACCACCGTGGGGATTCTGGTGTCTCTTTAATGAGCTCTCTACCTTGACTTCTTTTGTATCTTCTTGGTTCCATGTATTAAGGAGTGCTAACGGCTGTGCCGATTCTCTTGCCAAACAAGGGGTGCATCTTCAACATCTTCTTGTTGAGAGTGTACCTTGAGTTGCTTTTTGCATGGGGTTCATTCTTTCTGTAAATACTTAATATCAATGAAACACAACTTTCAAAAAAAAAAGACAGAGAAGTAGGCTCCTATTCTGCAGCAGTCCTCAAAGATCTGATTGCTAATTCAAGATGTGCATTGGGAGGTTTTCATGGTCCATGCAAATAGTGGGAAAGACCTCTATTCTAGCAGGAACTTGAAGACCTCATGGGACGCGACGTGTCTTGGTTATTTGGGGGAAATTTCAATACTATAAGATTTAGAGAAAAAAAATTGCCACAAGCATTCCTCATCTACTTTTCGACGAAATACTTCAATGATTTCATTTCTACATTTTGCTCCGGAAGAACTATCAATGTCCAGAAAGAAACTTAAGTGGTTGAACAACCACTACAAACCGATGATGTCAAAGCTCATTAGATTCCTGGTGTCAAATGACTGGTTCAACCTTTATAGGAAAGCAACTAGGAAAGTGATCGTAAAATCAGTCTCAGACCACTAGTCTGTTCTCACAGATAGAAAGATTGATAATTACGGGAAGCATTTTTTTTTTTAAAACAGTTGGCTCCAAGAGGAGGAATTTTCTGCCCATAGTTAAAAATTGGTGGATCAACAAATCATAGATGATCTCAGCTAATCACAGGTCATTGAAGGATAAATATTTTTCGTCGGGGGGAAAAGAGAAGCAGATATTGGCTTCGGTGCAACAGTGCACCCTTAGTCTTCAAATTGAAAACATAGATGCCATCTAGGAGGAGAGGGAACTGAATCAAGATGTATTCATGACCAGGAATTCGGCCAGGGATACTCTCCAGAGATGATCAATTTTAACAGTGTGTGCTGGAAGCAAAAAGCCAGATTCCTGTGGCTAAAAGAAAGAGAGACAAATTCGAAGTTCTTCTATTCCATTGCTTTTGGCAGACGTAGGATAAATAGAATCAGCGCTCTCAACATCAGCGGGCGTATTCCGGAAGAAGGATACTAATCGTTTCTGAAGTTTTGACTTTCTTCTTTAGTCTATAATATTCAGATATACACTTCAAACTTTTTGTTAGAGGTCTCCACTGAAAATACTTTCCAATAGTTAATGTTGTGAGCTGGTTCTTTGTTAAGCACTGAATCTGAACAATTGCACAAGTATTCGATCTAGAATTTCTGAGTAATTTGGACCATAAACAGGTCGTTTCTATTGATCTGTAAGATGTAGAGAGACACAGAGATGCTTCTGCCCAAGCTTTCGAGAGGTTGGGTCTCTCCCCAGAGCTAAGCTCTTTAATTACAAAATATTCCCATGCCTTCTTTCTTCCACACGTCCCTTTAAATTCCCCTACTCACACCTAAAACATTTTTCTCTTAATTACACATAAGCCCTTAGTGAAATAACAACTCCCCCTCATGACCTGGAATTATACTTCCACGTCAGCCTTCTCATTCTTCCTATTCTTGAGTCTTGCATACGTGAAACGAATGTGAGGCCTAACATTCTTCCTCTCACGGACAAAGAAATAGAAGAAGCAATCATTGACCTAGCATCAGATCGTGTTCCCAGACCTGATGGGTTCAACAGAGAATTTTTTCATACTGCCTGGCACTTCATGCAGAAGAATTCGTGATCTCTTTGCTGACTTTTATTAGTATGGGATATGCTTTCAAATTTTTGGGGAACTACATCTATTACCTCAATCTCAAAGAAGGGGCTGAACGCACTAAGGAATTCTGGCCAATTAGTCTTACAACAAGGGTATACAAAATTATTTCCATGGCTTTGGCATATCACTTGTGCAGCATAGTTAGTAGGGAACAGCAGGCTTTATTCATAGACAACATATTCTGGACTTGGATATGTTGGTACACGAAATTATTGACACCTTCCCAAAGCAACGGTTGACATCAAGCTTGACTTAGAAAAGGCATTCAACAGAATCAATTGGAAATACCTTTAATATGTTGATGGCTGAGATGGGATTTCCTACTAAATGGAGAAACTGGACGCAGTCCTGTTTATCATAGGCTAAATAGTCCATATCCTTCAAAGGAGGTAATTTTACTATCTTTTCACTTTCCTGGGGATTATGCCATGGGGATCCCCTTTCTCCTCCTATTTAACATCATTAGTGAAGACCTTTCATTACTAGTGAGGGAAGCCACTCAGTCTTGGGGTTTTTTGGGTGTCCTTCCTGATAAACTGCCACATATTGCACAATATGCTTGTTAAGAGTTAGGGGTAGCTTAGTAATTTTATTAAACTTTAGTTAGTTATTATTTGTTTATTTTTTATTTTACTTGCTCCTCAAGCCATGAATGGCATCATTGTAATTTTGTATTTTCGGATTTTATTAATACATGTTTTAGGGTTGTAGGTCATAAGAAGACCTTACAAACTCTTTCTTCCTTCTTTCTTCCCCTTCTACCTATCTCTTCTCCTTCCTCTCATCTCCTATCTCCCTTCACTAAATTTAACAATGCTGATGATACATCTTATTTGGAGAACATACTATTGACCAGGCCTTAAAATTGAAAGCTGATATTGAACTTCTTGAAGCTAATCCTGGGCAAATTGTAATTTGGGAGAAATCTTTATTTATCAATTTCAATGTTCCACTAGAGACTTAACAGTATGGCTGATGCTCTATCATTGATGCATCATCGGAAGGTGCACTGATTATTTTTTTTTACTTTTTTTTTTATAATTTTATCCGACTTGATCTGATTGGTCTGCATTTTTATGTCCTACTTTTCCACCTTACCGTTTTCTGCTTGTATGATTGTTGTTAGATTTAGTGAAGGAAGATAGAAGATGAGAGAAAAGTGAAGAGGTAGGAAGAAGGAGAAGAGAGAAGGAGAGAGAGAGGTTGTAAGGTCTTCATGACCTACAACCCTAAAACATGTATTAATAGAATCCGAAAATACAAAATTACAATGATGCCATTCATGGCTTGAGGAATAAGTAAACTAAACAATAAACAAACAATAAATAATTAAAGTTTAGTAAAATTACTAAACTATCCCTAACTCTTAACACTCCCCCTCAAGCTGGAGCATAGATATCATGAAGGCCCAGCTTGGAGAGAAGGTACTCAAATTCTTTTCTCTGAAGACCTTTAGTAAGCCGATCAGCCAGTTGATCTTTAGTGTTAACTTGTAGAGTGTGCACAAATCCCAAGGCGGCAGCAGCAATAGCAGTAGTAGTAGCAATAGCATAAAGAGGGTTTTATGAACCCAGCAGCAGCAAAATAACACCATCTCGGAGCGGCACCAAGCGTGTAGTACACTTAAACAACAATATTAGCAATCACCCTTTTCGCAGAAGGCAAAGCAATGATGCTAGCGATGACGAGTCGAATGACTCAAAGAAGACGCAGTCGAAGGACTCAAAGAAGATGCGAGTCGAAGGACTCGGCGATGAAGTCGAAGGACTCAGATCGAAGCGGTCGAAGTCTGAGTCGAACGACTCAGCGATGCGAGTCGAGCGTCAGCGATTTGAGTCCAACGACTCAGCGAGACGAGTCCAACGACTCAAAGCGAGACGAGTCCAACGACTCAGCAAAGATGACGAGTCCAACGACTCAGCGAGACGAGTCCAACGACGACGAAGCGAGTCCAACGACTCAGCAGCGACGAGTCCAAGCGACTCAGCGATGCAGTCCAGCGACTCAGCGACGAGTCCAACGACTCAAGAAGACGAGTCCAACGACTCAGCGACGCAGTCCAACGACTCAGCAAGATGCGAGTCCAACGACTCAGCGAAGACGAGTCCAACGACTCAGCGATGACGAGTCCAACGACTCAGCGAAGACGAGTCCAACGACTCAGCAAGACGAGTCCAACGACTCAAGAAGCGAGTCCAACGACTCAGCAAGATGAGTCCAACGACTCAGCGATGCGAGTCCAACGACTCAGCAGTACGAGTCCAAAGACTCAACAGTACGAGTCCAAAGACTCAACAGTACGAGTCCAAAGACTAACAGTACGAGTCCAACGACTCCGTAGTAGCAGAAAACCCTTTTTAAGGGCAGTATGTTGTGCATCTAGCACTTACAGATGAATTTAAACCATTCGCCTTCCAACAATGGCAGAAGAAAGAAATATTGAACTTTTAGCTTCTGACCATATAATAGATAATGTCAGCAGCAGCAGCAGTAGCAGCAGCACGAACTAGAGCGCAGAAACACCAGAAAACCCTTTCTGATTCGGGAAAAACCTATGGCACGATTCCCAAGGCAGTGTAATAATACGAGCTTTACATACTTAGAAGCTCTAAAACACGTTCAGAACTACCTGTGACTAGAAGTGGCATATTTTCGCAGCTCAAAGACAATTTTTTGTTTGGCACGAATCCCGAGGCAGGGTAAAAATTCAATTTTTTTACGAGCAGCAGTAGTAGTAGTCGCAGATATAGGTTCCTACGAACCCAACAACAGCAAAGGATCACCCTTTAGGAGTAAACCCATATGCACAATTAGCAGTAGAAGCTATTATCAAGAGATAATGGTAGAAGAACACAAAAAAGAGACAAACTTTAAGGATCTACCAGAATCTAAGACCTTTCTAGAACTTCTAACTGTACAACGAGCTTTGAGAAAGAAGATCCCATGACCTCTGTAAGTGACAAGTCGTCACATACAGAGTCGCTCTGATACCATGTTAGATTTAGTGAAGGAAGATAGAAGATGAGAGAAAAGTGAAGAGGTAGGAAGAAGGAGAAGAGAGAGGGAGAGAGAGAGAGGTTGTAAGGTCTTCATGACCTATAACCCTAAAACATGTATTAATAGAATCCGAAAATACAAAATTACAATGATGCCATTCATGGCTTGAGGAACAAGTAAACTAAACAATAAACAAACAATAAATAATTAAAGTTTAGTAAAATTACTAAACTACCCCTAACTCTTAACAATTGTCTACATTTGTATTACCTTGGTTCTTTTGTGCTTGGAGTGACTTGATTTTTCGTTATTATTTTAATATATTTAAAGTAAAGAAAAATTATGGATGACAAAGGAATATATTCCTTTTCCTTCAAATCTGCCTCGTTGGTGAATCTTTACTCTCAAACATTTATGTTTTAGGCATGTTGACTCCAAATACAACCTGGTACAATCTGGTTTTTGATATTCAACTCACTTCACTACCAGGTCTATTGCCACTCGTACCAGGTTGAAAATGCACGCATTTCAGTGCTTCAATCTTCATATGGATATTAACATGTTGATACTTGCTTTATCTTTCTGTTTCATTTCCCTCTATTAACCTATTGTTTTATTGTGAAGCCAAAGATTTAGCATTAAGGGGCAAGTATATCCAGCAATTATTCCTGTAGAAAACAAGCAAGTTCCAGGCAAGGTAAATCTAGCTAATTTATTATATTTATTTTACTTGTATAGTGTATTCCTTTATTTTGAAAAGTATTCAAATAGTATGAGATAAAAGAAGAAAATGTGTACCTCATTGTTTTCTTGATCTGTATCTTAGGTTGTAAAGTAAGACATTAGTGTTGTTCTCATAGGTAAATCCATCATCTAGTATAATCATCAATTTCCTCATTTTAATTTTACCAGAATTTCATTTAAACAGTTGGGAAGTTCTAGATGTTACAGTAAAGAAACTTTAATTTTCTTTGGCCTTTGATTCTAAGTGGGTGAGATTAGCTAACCAATATACATGCTCTTCCCTAACTTTAGATTTAGTCCTAGCATAGGAGCTCTCTAGGTTATGCTTCGGAGGAAAGAGTTTGTAGACTTTTGCTGTTATCACCTAAATAAAGATGTGCTACTTTACATGGAACTTTTAGTTAGTTATTGTATTTTTCTGTCCAATCTTACTTCATTATGAAATATTTTCCTCTTTGAAGGTTCTCTTGGAACTTACTGATACCGAACTCGAGATGTTAGATGCATTTGAAGATGTTGAATATAGACGTTATGCTGTTCAGATTTTGCTGGCGGTAATATTTTTCTTGACCCATCACCTGTTTTATCACAGTTAGGATGATGTTCTTTATGTTGCTGCTCCTAGTCATGCTTGGTAACTTATACCTTTTGAGCATCTTTTGGTTATCCTAAATGTACAAAGGAGAGAGCCGTATGAATTCTTTTTCAGATAATGCTAAGAGATCTATATAGTTCTTACTAGAATGATGCTATTTTTCGGAATAATGATTAGCTAGTAGGTGGAACTTAACTACTAGCCGAGGTTGGAAAATGTAACAAGACTTTATCTGCTGCTAAGCATGAAGCTGTTTGGAACTCGTATTTTGAAGTTTCTAGGTTGGAAAATGTAACAAGACTTTATCTGCTGCTAAGCATGAAGCTGTTTGGAACTCGTATTTTGAAGTTTCTGTAGTCTTGTGACATCTCTAGGTTCGCTTTATGCTGTTTAATTACATTCATGAATTGGATGCTATAATTTTTCTTGCATTTTTCGGTGTTGTTTTACTAGAAAGTTTTCTTGAGAGAATCATGATAGATTAGCCGTTGAGATGTGGATATAGCTGAAACTCGTGGTGCATTTATCTCCACATTTGAATCATTGAATGGTTTATCAACAAGAATTATGGGCGGTGGCAGGGTTCTTTTGAAAAACTTCCTGCGCAGGCCTATGTTTGGAGCAACATAGACGATCCAGATTTGTATGGAGACTGGGATTATGAGGTATTCATTTTATTCTCACCTCAGTTTGGTGGTCTATTATTTTCTCTCTGCCCTGTTATTTTTTGTACTTGGGTTTGTAACTGGCATCTTCTGCTATTCCAGCTCCATAGAAAGTCCAAACAAAAAAAGGAAGAAGGAAAAGAAAAAAGACAAGAAAAATTAGGCATTTAGAGAGGTAAGATAGAGGATGACCATCCCAATTCCTAGTTTGACCATCCTTGTGTCCTTATCAAGTACTTGCAAGATGTGGACGGTTGTTTTACATGTTTCTTTTTTTGTACTGAGGAAAGTGTTTTGTTTAATCCAATTCCGATGCCCCCAAGGAGACTTGAACCCAAAGACCTTCCATTACAATCCCCCATGTGGTCACTGAATTATTTTTCAAGTTCACACTGTTGCTCTACTAGTCAAATTTAAAATTACACTTTGAAAAGAAAAAAGTATGGTCAAGTCATGTTAAAGGAGACTCGAGAAACACTATGGCATATAGACAACATGTTGTTGGTTGCTTGATGTTTGATCTCTCATTGTGGATAAAATTCTGATATAGGAATGGCGGCAAGTTCATATGGAGGATTTTCTGAAGATGAGCCAAGGTTTCGTGGACGAGTTGGGGCAGCCTGAGCCCAAGCCTAGGGTGACCACCTATGGGAATTTCTTTCAGCAGGACTGAGATAAGCTGCACTGATATTCTGCCATGCTCGAAAACTAGTAGAAAACCCGTGCTATGAACAGGGAAGTAAACAAATAAAGAACTGATAAATTCGGTTTCCTGATGGGTATCCCATAATATAACCATAAAATAGTTTCCTAGTTTTTGTTGTAAAAAAAGTATTATATGTATCTTAATATTCTTCTCATTTCTATTCTAACATGGTATGTATTGCAAGGAGACGTGGACATAAAATAAAAATTAAAAACTACTGTGGTCTATATGTTTTTTTTCATCTAAAGTATTTTATATTTAATGTGAAATTTTATATGAGTATAATCAGAATATTTATTTACTTTACAAAAGAACAATCAATCACTTTTGGGTGGTGGCATGTAGGGGTGGAATGAATCGAGTCGGTTTGCAAATTACTCGAGATGATGATGAACTCGAGTTCTAATTTATTTTGTCATAACGAGCTGAAATTGGAACTTAAATAACTTATGTGATGCGGTTCTAGTTGGCGAGCCAGCTCGGGAACTCTAAACCTTAAACCTTGAACCTCGTTAATTTAGTAAACCCACATGCCACGAACCCAAAGCTTTCTTCACTAACTCGAATTCAGACCTTTCTTCGTCCACTTTTGCTTAGGGGTGTAATGGGTATCCGTTTTACCGTCTTTAAAAATAAAATATATTATCCGTTTACCGTTTACCGTTTAATAAATGAAACGGAAACAGAAATAGCTCTTTCGTATCCGTTCTACCGTTTAAATAGGGTAGTATGGTAAATTTATCAATCTTTTTTATGTTTAATATTTTATTTTTATTATTTGATTAATTTGACAAAGTATACTCTTCACACAATGAGATATTATATAAATATTATAGAAAAAATAACATTTTATAAAATAAATAAGTAAAATTAATAAAGACTATTTAATAGTGATTGTATAAAGTTCAAAAAATTATTTTCCCTCCTATTATACTTGTATAATTATTTTAAAATTTATAATCTTTTGTCATAACAATTGAGTATAATGACTAATTGAGTAATTGGTTTAAAATCTTCATTGGCTTAGAGATTTTAGAGTTTTATACGTAATAATTGTCAAAATAATATATTTGCAATACGAGTTAAGTTTCTATTATGGTTTTTATTATGCAATAATGAATATTTTTTTGTAACATATAGAATATGTGAATATTTATTAAATCAACCAAATTTCTTAAATTTACTCACATGAATTATTATATTACTATAATTGAATGAAAATTAATGAACTTATTATTTATTATACAATTACCTCATTAAGCAATAGTTAATACCTATCTATGTCCTTAATTCAGTCAAATAAAAATTTAATAACCAATCTTCCACAGTTTTACTTATACATCAACTATAATAAAATTACATGTATTATATGCCATTGATTCATTAAATAAAGTAACACTTTCATAACACCCACAAATTTCAAATTTTAAGATTGTTTATCATATTTCTTTAAAAAAAATTACCATCATTCTATTACTCCAAAGTTCTAAAAAGCAAAGATCCAATTAATAATTTCTAACATATTCTAAAAACAAATCCCTAAAATCTACCATGTTATAAACTTATAAAAGGTGAAGTCCTAAATCTAATGACTTATGTGATATGTATAGTGTAAATATATAATAGTAACTACAATCAATGACGCACTGTCGCTAGTCGAGCCCTATAAAAGGCTAAATGCCCTAATCCAGCGTCCCGTGCAACTGTGCAAACCCTAAATCCAGGCGAGAGGCGAGTCAGGCGACCATCGAGCTACCGGCGTACCGCTCACCTCTGGACAAACTGTCTAAAGCCGAGGTATTTTTCTTCTTCCCTCTGATTCCTCTCTTTTTCGTCTGATTCCTCTCTCTTTTCCGTCTGATTCATCTCTCTTTTCCCTCTGATTTCTCTCTCTTTTACCTCTGATTTCTGTAATTCCTGATTCAGTGATTCCATTCTTACCAGTCTCGTTTCCATTTGTCTGTTCTCAGAGTCTTCACACCGTTGTGACATCGACGCGCGTGCTCCTCCTTCCGTTTGTCCTCGCTATTGCAGAAGTGGTCGTCTCCCTCGTCGAAATCCTTTCCAGGTACTTTCTCTTCTCCTCTCTATTTCTCCCTCTCTTTTGCCCTTCAATTTTTCACTTTTCTTGTTTTATGGCTAAAATTTTTGTTTTCATTTTTCTCTTTTATCCTCCCTATTTTTTCTGTTTTGCTATTCATCCTCTTTGCTGTCGATTTTTATTCCCTTCGAGTCTGTTTTACTATAGCTTCTATTCATTGTCTCTGCTTCTTTCACCATCAGATATATGTTGTCTGATTAGGAAGTGGGCGGCCTGAAAAGATATTACTCGATGGATTTTGTATTGAATATAATTGATTTCAATTGGTTTGATCTTTCTTTCATGTGTGCTTTTATTTTACTATGGGGAAAGAATACCACTGTATTACATCTATCCTTGAAATTTCAGTTGCTGATATTTTTTGCTCTTTTGTTTTTCAATGTTCACTACAAGTTTTGAGAGGAACAGCTAACTTTTTACTACAACTTGAAATTTTAAATGTATTTCTATTTGAATAAATACTTGTGTTTTCTGGTTTTTAGAATTTTTTACCATCTTTTTGGGATTTTAATTTTTGAATTAGTTATCTTAAGGAATTAAAGTAAAGTTGTATGAAATTTTGTGTTGAATGATTTACGACCCCTCTTTTTCTTCTGTTGCTACTCGGTGGTGAATGAAGAGTACTTCTCATCTTGTGGAATGTTCTTTCTATTACTGAGTTGCATCCATTGTCATTCCAAAAAAAAACTGAGTCGCTCTAGGAGCAGGAAATGACAAGAACTTGAGCCTCATGCCTGTAACAATGGAGGTGTCAGGTTTCCAGCGTCAGAGACTATCTCCACAGACCATTTGAAAACTCAAACAAGATATTACTAACTCAAGGAGTCAGTGAACTGCTCAACAGAATTCTGCAAAGAATCTTTGAAGCCTGCTCCGCTGGCTGTAGTCAATAGCACGCTCATTTCATAGGTATCGACAAAGAGAGCATCACTCCGGCACATAGTCCGCTACTATATTTGCCTCGCCAGCTGTTTATATAAGACGATATACTCTTTCTTTCTTCTTCTTCTTCTTCTTCTTGTTCTTCTTCTTCTTCTTCCCTCTATTTTCCTACAATCCCTAAGTTATGTATTACTTTTCCTTGTCCCTTTAGATCTACTCATTTCTTCTTCTTCACACAGTTTTCTTTCAATTGCTAAGTTTAATCTACCACTTTCCTTTCAACCAATCTATCCATTTTACGTTAACATTCGTAAATTCAAACCACTGAACTCTTAAAGATTTGTTCGATCTCAACCATCAAAAGAAAATTCGACAACTAACAATCAGTTTCTACTAATCTCAGATGAAAAGATCTCCTCTCCATATTTTTCTTATCAATTTACCAAGGCGGAGAGAACGAAAGAGTGAAACACGGAAAGAAAAAGAAAGAGAAAAACAGAGATGGAGAGGAGGGTGAGGAAGAGTACCTGATGCACACAATCGCCCGACGGGAAAGTTGTCGCGACATCAAATCTGCTCTGATTGGGGAAGTTATAAATGTTCGAGAGTAACAGAGCCTCTAAGTTTCTATGTCGTCACTTGCTTTAGTTCAACTAACCTATAATCTCATCAATATTAATGCGCGAAATGAAGTCCGTAGCTTGCAATACCTATGTGTTTTGAGAAGGACAGTTGAGGTACTCTATTCATGGAAAAGATATTTCTCAAAGAACTTCAAAATAGGACTGGCTATACTGATTGGTCCTGAATAAAGAGTTATGACTTGACCTTCGTTTGCTCTTACTATTCCTCCATATCCCGCTGGCCCAGGGTTACCTTTTGTAGATCCATCATGTCAGGTGATTGCCACTTTGCTGTTTTTATCCGTTGAATTCATTTTGCTTTTTATATTAGTTAAATTTCACTTTGCTGTTAATGTAAATATTTTCTCCTGAAAGTGAATATGACACACTCTTTGGAGTGTAGATGATACAAAGTGCGATTCTGGTGTAAATTTTTTTGAAACAAGTGTATGCTACTTTTCTTTGTTTCTTTTGGGTTATGTCTCAACAGTGGACGTCGGTCTTTGTGCAGGTTGGATTTCTCTTAGAAAACCTTTGGGGTGGTTTTAGCGGAAAATTTGTTTATCCTTAACATTCAGCCTTCAACATAAATGGTAATCTTCGTTTCTAAGGCTCTTACATTTTAGTATCATTTGTTATGCGATTTACCTTTACTGTATTGTGCATGCAATATAGATCACCACATAAGCTCCACAATAATGTTAATTATAAGACACTGAGTGCTAATGCTAGTACGCTACCAAGGTAGACACTGTTTGCATTGTAGTGCCTGGGAAAAGAATAAAGTAATGTCGTCAGTATTTAAAAGGAAATAAAAACCTTAGTCTGGAGCATTCTATAAATAAAGGATGAATTATTCTGAAGGTTCTAACAAGCATGGGCACTTATTCAATTAAATTATGATACATGGAAATGAAAACTTAACCATGTTACGTTACTCTTTTTATATAGATCTGCATACCGAGCCAATCTTGTGGCTAGGGGTTGTTACAAGGTCAATGATTCACTTCAATAAAGCTTCACATGCACATTAGATATTTAGCAGTTCTGCCTGAAGAGTCTTAGGTTTAGAAAATCAAAAGATGTAAGACAGGAGAGCACATACACATTTCAGCTCAGGACTGCAGTGATTAAATGTAAATGCTTTACGTAGGATTAGTAGGAAGCATCTTCCACTTTCTCTTTCTTTGGTTTGAATGGTGAAGACCATATTTCTTCTTTTGTCTGTTAAAATGTCTTGATTTGTGTGGCAGGAGACGTGTCCTTTGATTAAAAACATTCTGCTGTTGGACTCTGAAGGAAAGCGAGTTGCTGTTAAGTACTATTCTGATGATTGGCCCACACTTAGTGCAAAGTTAGCTTTTGAGAAGTCTGTATTTACAAAAACACAAAAGACAAATGCACGGTCAGAAGGTGATAATTTGAAGTTAAAGATTTGTGTGCAATTTGTATGTCTGTTTCAAGTGTACGAGCTATTTATTGGGTTAACTTTGTCTGTTGTCATTTTTCTTATTTTCTTCTAATGTTCGTCTGAGTTTCTTGTGTGCAATGTTCTCGCAGAACTGAGTGTTACATTTGCTAAAGTAAATATATTTCATTTTCTCGTCTTATCTTTAAAAATATCTATTTTGTTTGAATATTTTTTTCATTTACGTGCATTAAGTTGTATTGCCTCTAGAAACATAAGAACTTAGCTGGGTTTATAGCCTATAGTGAGTGTTATGGCGGTTATTCTCATGTCTTTGAGGCTGTTCACTGTTGTGGATTTATCATTAGTGATAGAAATTATGTGGAAGTGATCAAATGTTCGAGCTTTCTTATGAAATTTAGTTTTGATTCTGTAAAATTTGAACCTAGTATTTCAATTCTTTTCCTTTCCTTTACATTTTATATGGTGGTTTATAAAATTGATCTTCTTTTGTCATTGTACAGCGGAGGTTACTTTGTTTGACAACTACATTGTTGTTTATAAGTTCATCCAGGACTTGCACTTTTTTGTAACTGGTGGAAATGATGAAAACGAACTAATATTAGCAACAGTTCTTCTGGGATTTTTTGATGCAGTCGGTCTTCTTCTCAGGTTTGTTCGCAAACAGTTGGTTGTTTTCCTTTTGTTTGGTTGCTCTTGTTTTAGTTTTCTTGATAATATTCATAAGTCGAAGGTCTATTTTTCAGAAGCAGTGTAGATAAATTGAGTGCTCTTGAGAATCTAGACCTGATCCTGCTTTGTCTTGATGAGATTGTCGATGGCGGGTAAGTAGGTGGACTGTCCTGCTCAATATTTACTGTAGTTTATGTTGCTTTGAAGAATTTTAGGCTCATTACCACTAACCATGAAAGCACTGTTAATAATACCTCAATTTAAGTTCATAACAGCAGCAAACAGATCAAATTACAATTTTAATTAAACTGTCTGTAAAAAAAAAAATTGAAGACGAACTCTTTACACTAGTAGAGTTTGTTGTACAACTTTGATGTATTAGCTGGAGGTGGTATGGCCATGGTATGTAATCCAGTAGCTCTTCATTTGGCATATGGAAAGTAGGGGGTTACAAGTTATGTTACTGAAAGTCTTTTTCCCTTATGTGCTGTACGGCTTTGAGAGGCTGGGATCTGTAGGTAGTTGTTAATCTTTTTAAACATCACTGGAATTTTTTTTTTGTCACAGTTATATTTATTGATTGACTACCGCATTTGGCTCTTCAGTTTTGTAATAGGTTATCATATCCGGTTATCATATCCGGTTATCATATCCGGATATCATATCCGGTTATCATATCCGGTTATCATATCCGGATATCATATCCGGTTATCATATCCGGATATCATATCCGGTTATCATATCCGGATATCATATCCGGTTATCATATCCCAAAGTATGTGATTTACCATTAAAATGAACCTGTTAATCATCAATCCCTGCTAATTTTCCATCTGAAAACCTAAAATTACTGATCAGAACTGCTCTCAACTAATAACGTCTAGAAGTTACATTGACAACATGAATTTATATGTTTTGCAGCATAATCCTTGAAACTGAAGCTGGTGTTATTGCTCAAAAGGTGGCAAGTCAAGGTACAGATGGATCTGCTCCCCTGTCTGAGCAGGTATTATGCATTTCCCCCACGATATACTGATTATTTTGAGGCATTTCATTTACAAGTTATACTCAATATGCTACAACTGCCTTTTGCAGACCTTAACTCAAGCACTGGCCACAGCACGTGAACATTTGGCTAGATCGCTACTAAAATGATGTTACAATGGGGTTTCTAGTTCTTTTGGCTGTTTCTTTCATGGGTGGCTGAGTTTGTGTTAATTTTGCCAAAAGAAAATACCGAGCACAAATGTTGTTAAGTTGTTTTCAATGTTGTTATGAGCCTTTAAATATTTAAGAGGTTTTTATTGAACCTAGCCTTAAAAGAGAATTGGTATTGTGGGGGAAAACATTGTAACTGTAGTTGGTAATTAATGGCTGTTCAAACAAGCTCTTATGGGTAATTGTGACCTCCAAAGATGTTCTTTTGCCAAAAGTTTTTTTGAATGAATATCATTTGTTTGGTCCTTTCACTGTTCTTATGAAAATTTTATACTATTGTTCTCTTATACCTTTCCACTGTTTCGTAAATCCTGCCTTCCATCCAACCGTGGGTGGCTTAAATGGACTAGGTTTTCTAACTCCTTATCTAATTTTTTTAACTTGTACACGCTATCAGGAAGAAAAATTCTGAGTTTATGAGTTTATGCAAGGTTTCCGTTTACAGGCACTGTGTCACGCCGCTAGAGTATGAGAAGCTCAATCTTGCTCCTTAGTGTCGTGCGGCCTAGCCTCCAAGCCCGTCTGGATGCTAGTCAGCCTCTTGGAAGAAGTTTAGCACAAGAACACTCTTGTTCTTGGTGCTAGAACTCTCTCAAAACTCAAGCACAAGGGAGACTCCGAATTTGGGAGGAAAGAACTCTTCTATTGAATGAATGAATTACAAGCCTTGTACATGGCTATTTATAGATTACAAAACCTCCCATGGTTGGTGACACCTATCAAGCACTTCTCTAAGTGTTTGCCAACCAATGCCAACTCACGCCAACCCATAGATTCCCACTACCTCTATGAGTTGTTGCCAACTAGCAAGCACTTATCCCATGTGCTTGCCAACTCATGTTGACCACCAACTCTCTTAGTTGTTGCCAACTAGCAAGCACTTATCCCATGTGTGCTTGCCAACTCACACTGCCACATCACCACCCTAGTCATGTGCCACCTCGTGTGCCACGTCATGCAAGTGCCACGTCATCCGCCAAATGCATGTGATTGCTCCTTGTAGATGCATGCAAGGAGTTAGGGGCGGCGAGCAGCCCAAGCAAGCGCCGCATCCGAACTTGGTAGATGCGTATGCGCCTCCGCACGCGGATCCGTGAGTTCAAGTTGTGCATGCATGCGCGTTGGCCAAGCGTGCATCTTTGGTCGGTTGGTTGTCCATGCACATGTGTATGCGCGCCCGCCCGCCGAGCCGTCTTGCGCATGTCCGCACATGGACGTTGCGCATTTAGGCATAGGAAAGTCGCGCCCGTATCATGCTCCCACCGCCATAAGGCAGACGTCCTCGTCGCTTGCGCCTGCTATCTTTGGGACCTCCTCCTCCTTGAGTTGCCAAAGTTTTGTGGTTTGGCACCGGGTTCAAATCTCATGAACAATACCTTTTCTTGGGGAAAGTTGGGGCAGCAACTCTTTAGCCTTGTCTTCTTTGTCTTCTGTTGAAGCTGCAACATGAGTAAGATCCCTTTCCTTAAGACCATTCTTAAGTTGAAGGCGGTTAGCATTATATCCTTTCCTTTTACAATATTCGCTTGGTGTCTCAAAAAGTGTACAAGGTCCACCCTCATCAAGGATCCCCACGATTCCCAAATGTGGCACCACATATGCCTTACATTTTAACATAAAATTCATCCCCAAAATTACATTGAAATCGTCCATTGGAACCACGGAAAATCCAAAGTTCCTACCCACTTACCAAGGGTAATCGAACGTTTCTTGCAACACCGCCCTTTGCCTTGGCTGCCGAATTAACAGCCTTAATTTGATTGTTGTCCGCCTCTAACTTCAATTTGAGGTGTTTTGCCTCCTCCTCCGAGATGAAGTTGTGAGTCGCGCCCGTGTCTATCATGGCCTTTGCCTTTCTACCTTTCGAGAGATAAATCGAGAAAAAGTAGTTTTCGTTTAGACCTTACCGGGTGAGTAGAAGCCTTCTCACTACATGCCCGTAGGGGAATTGAGCAATGCCATCGAACCAATGCGTGGTTCATCCTCATTGACATCTCCTTCCTCCGAAAGAGTATTCAATAACTTCACCTTGGGCAGTCCTTAGCAAAATGTTCTCCCTCACAAACAAAACATTTAACTTTGCGAAATGACTTACCCGTGTCTCCTTTGAAGTGATAGTTCTTCTCAGGTTTCTTCTCAAACCTCTTCTTCTTTTCGTCATCTTTTTGGTCTTTTGAGCCATTGGAGTTCTTAGAAGCCACCTCCTTAGTCTTCCGATCATCTCTCAGTAAGCCTCTCAGCCGTGGACAAAGCTGAGGCCAAAGTCTTTACTTCCCGCCTCCTTAGCTCTTGCTCCGCCCAAGGTTTTAAACCATCGAGAAAAAGAAAATAGCTTGTCCGGATCGGACATATCAGATTTGCATAACATTAGAGAAGTAAATTTTTGTACGTACTCTCTAATTGTGCCTTCTTGTTTCAAAGCTCTCAACTCTTTTCGAGCTTGATATTCCACATCCTCGGGAAAGAATTGCGTCTTCAATTCTTTCTTGAAATCATCCCACGTCCTTACGGTTGAAGTGCCGGATTCCTCATCCGTAGCCCTTCTTCTCCACCACAATAGAGCATCATCAACAAGGAACATAGAAGCGGTGCTTACCTTTTGGGTCTCGCTGAGATTTGCAGATCGGAAGTATTGCTCTACTTGCCATACGAAGTTGTCAATGATTTTGGGATCTCTTACCCCATTGAAAGGCTTTGGTTCGGGCACTTTGATCTTGCTTGTTGTTCCATTCGTGTTTGCACCTCCATTAGCTATAACACGCTCCAACAATACAAGTCTCGTCCGTAATTCATCCATCTCGTTCTTCACATCGTTCTTCACCTCGCTCTAGGTTTCCTCGGAACACCGCCATAGCACTAAAGACGTTTTCCTCCAACGATTGAACCGCTTCTAGACTTCCACTTCCGAATTAAGGTTCTCACGAACTTGTTCTTCCAATTCAGAACAACAAGCCTCCACCTTCTCGATTCTATCCTCAAATGAAGAAAAACGAAGTTTAGATTTAGACATTCGTTCCTTACCTTTGAGTTGAACGTTTTTCGCCTCGAAGTCGCCATTGGATTGATTCCCGCTCGATACCGGTTGTCACGCCGCTAGAGTATGCGAAGCACAATCTTGCTCCTTAGTGTCGTGCGGCCTAGCCTCCAAGCCCGTCTGGATGCTAGTCAGCCTCTTGGAAGAAGTTTAGCACAAGAACACTCTTGTTCTTGGTGCTAGAACTCTCTCAAAACTCAAGCACAAGGGAGACTCCGAATTTGGGAGGAAAGAACTCTTCTATTGAATGAATGAATTACAAGCCTTGTACATGGCTATTTATAGATTACAAAACCTCCCATGGTTGGTGACACCTATCAAGCACTTCTCTAAGTGTTTGCCAACCAATGCCAACTCACGCCAACCCATAGATTCCCACTACCTCTATGAGTTGTTGCCAACTAGCAAGCACTTATCCCATGTGCTTGCCAACTCGTGTTGACCACCAACTCTCTTAGTTGTTGCCAACTAGCAAGCACTTATCCCATGTGTGCTTGCCAACTCACACTTGCCACATCACCACCCTAGTCATGTGCCACCTCGTGTGCCACGTCATGCAAGTGCCACGTCATCCGCCAAATGCATGTGATTGCTCCTTGTAGATGCATGCAAGGAGTTGCGGGCGTGCGAGCAGCCCCAAGCGCGCATCCGTACTTGGTAGATGCGTATGCGCCTCCGCACGCGGATCCGTGAGTTCAAGTTGTGCATGCGCGTTTGGCCAAGCGTGCATGCTGGTCGGTTGGTTGTCCATGCACATGTATGTGCGCGTCCGCCCTCGCCGAGCCGTCTTGCGCATGTCCGCACATGGACGTTGTGCGTTTAGGCATAGGAAAGTCGCTCCCCGTATCACACTGTCACTAAAAGTGTGTTTGCTCCATAACCACGGATAAAGGTGTAATAATCTCAGTATAACTTGTGATTCTTTAGGACCTCAGCTCGTGGAACAAAAAGCACTGCACATTGTTACCACAAAAAGAAAGAAAAAAATACAAGAAAGAAAACTTGTGATTCATATGCGTTGGAAAGATTGCCTTTCAACAGATGATACTTGGGTAACTGGTCTACCAGCACCTGATTTGTTGGAGGTCTATTTGCATACCCACTCAACTAAGTGAGTTCTTTTCAACTTGGGGAATAATGTGGGATGAAAAGTGAAGACCTACTTAAGTGTAAATACAAGTGATCAAATAAAATTCTTCTTTTGGTTTCTTCCTTCACTCTTCCTCTCCTTTTCTATTTCTTAATACCTTTCTCCTTCGTGGTTCTGCATCACAAATTCTCCATCAATTTAGAATAAGCATCATAGATAATTAGCAATTAATCTTTTTGAGGCAATTCTGCTGACATTAAAATAACCAACTATAAAAACTTCCATGCCAGTCATATAGAAAAGGAAAATGCTAATTGCACCTACGTGCAGTACCTATCTCATGTACATGTTAATCTAAGCCTTTAAAAATATAAAAAAATATTTTTTATTTTATAAAATCCTATATTCTAAACAAGCTCTTATGGGTACTACACATAGGTGCAGCTAACATTACTCTATATAAATAGGCTGATTATTGGGTACAAATAGCGGATTACCGGCTACAAATAGCTGAGTATAATAATAAAAATACGCTGAAAATAGAACCATATGAATATGGAACATGAGCAGAATGATCAAAATATTCCAGCATGCATAAATTTATTGTTAAGAAAATTCTTTTTGAAGTAAGGGGTTCAGACTTCAATAGAATGGGTTTGTCTAGTTAGATAGAGTCAGAAAGTTCACCTGCATTATTTTACGATTAAAATTCGTAACAGCTGGAATTTATGAAGAATTAAGGTTTAGAAGTGAAAAAATGAGGAAGAAGAGGGAGAATTAGGGTTTAGAGGAGGGAGAGAAGGGGAAGAAGAAAAGAGGAGAAGAAAAACTAGGGTTTTGATATTTATTTCTAGCCTAATCGGTCAAGAGGGAGAGACATCTTATTTAAAATAACCAAAGGATACAATATTGCAGATTACTCAATTCCAACATGGACTTACATAATAAACCCTATTAACTAATAATTAAAAATAAAACCACTATAAAGCCTATTAATGGCCCATAATGCTAATGAACCCTAATAAATATATAGAACATTGCACCCCCTTGAAATAAACCTTGTCCCTAAGGTTTGCAACAAATAGAACCCCCATGGACTAAACAATCAACCAATGCATATCTTTCTGATATGTGAGCAAGTCTTCATCATGGATTAGCATATGGTGTTGATGCGAAAGAAAGTGAAGAGTATAACTCTTTTCATGTGGCTGAGGTGGACGACAACCTGGTTGTAGCAAAAAACGAGTGTCCCAATAGTGCCGACGAAGATGGTGAGCCGGCTCAAATCAAAACAAATGACAACTGTACAGGCTTTCTGGTGGAGAACTAGTGATAGAGGATCTTGTAAAGACGGTAGCTCAGACAATGGTGGTGGCTCCGGCAAGGGCACAAGATCTGGCAAAGGTGGTGTCTTTCGTGACGATGTTGGATTTGACAAAGGTGGTAGGATTTGCAATGGGAGGACTACTGGTTCAAATTGCACTGACTTCTTTGAAGCCTGGACGATGTGGACTAAAAAACCATTGAACGAGAAACGGTAGATGATCTTCCTCTAAGAAGTTGGGACCATGTCTAGAATAGTTAACTTAGGGTTGGAAACTTCAGTTGATTAGTCAGGTTGGCCTAGTGATGGAGAATCGTTTGGCTGAGGAACCGTTATTGATGAGTCAAACTTGTCAAATGGTGGCAAATCCATGGGATCAAGTTGTATTTCATGTACAAGCGCACTAGATTGCTCAAGTGGGTGCGTCCACAATGAAAGTGCTAGATATGGGAGTGGGAGAATGTGTCCGAA
Source organism: Aristolochia contorta (assembly GCA_022405105.1). Taxonomy (NCBI): domain Eukaryota; kingdom Viridiplantae; phylum Streptophyta; class Magnoliopsida; order Piperales; family Aristolochiaceae; genus Aristolochia; species Aristolochia contorta. The sequence continues at coordinate 16,987,176 of CM039664.1, forward strand.
GCCCGAGATTGGTGGAGGCAGTGGCAGCACATGCGGGGGCCTGTGAACAAAAGAAAGTGGTGGCATGGTTGACCATGAGTGTTGTAGAGTGATAGTATCATTCACTGATTTTGCAGAAGAACCTGTAAATTTGTTTGTATAAATGCAACTTTGGTTTTTGTTGCTTCTAGGGTAGTCACTAGTTTATCAAAACGTCCCAAAATGTTGGCCATTTGTCCTGTCAAAGAAACACCTCTTTGTTTTTTTTTTTTTTTTTTTTTGACAATTGAGTCACCCTTGCTTACAAATAAAAAAAGAAACTACTTTTGTGTGAATTAAAAATAAGAAAAATCAAATAAGCAGAAAGAAATCATGGAAATTTCCTTCTTTTTATGTTTTTCTCTTTTTTTCTTTTTCTTTATCTTTTGTTAAGTTTTTTATCTTTTATTTTTATTTTTTAATGTTTTAAATTTTTTTCCATTTTCCATTTTTTTTCGTTTTTTAGTTTTTCCCCTTTTTTATTTTTATTATTTTTAAATTTTTTTTCATTCCCCCCTTACATACAAACACTTTAAATTTTAAATCAAAGAAAAAAAGCTGAAACGGGTTCACCTGTGGTTCGGTATAATGTGGCCCGGGTCACTGCCTACAACATAATGGTTACAACCCTTCTTCTTCCAGTTGAAACCCTAGCCGCTGGACCAAAGATTTTCCGTGGCGGAGCTCTGGCGAGCTTTCTCGGTGACGGGAGGCTAGCAGCGGTAGAGATGTACGGGTCTTAGGCGTTGAACAAGCTAGAGAGCTATCGGAAAATCGAGGAGATAATTTCCAAGGGAGAGGTTTGTGAAGAGTAAATTTTCGGAGTCGATTCTGGACGCTAACGGCGCGAAATTGGGCAGCAATACCCATTGATAATTAGGAGAAAAACTTTTTTCAAATCGAGAAGACTTGTTGTGAATTGAGGTTGAATTTTGAACATTGTCGTTTTTGGGTTAGGTTGGGAAACATGGTGAGGAGCAAGGTTTGGGGTATGGCTACACACCTTACCACGAATAAAAGAGGGTGGCATTGGTCTTCCAGGAAACTGTTGCAGTCATCAGCAATATTTGGAAGAAAATGGCTACAAGATCACAATTGTACAATAATCTGGCAAAGATGACCAACAACACAACTTGCGAGACATTGTTCAATCAATTTCCCGAGATTCTGGCTATGGGAGTGGGTTCAAACAAAAGAGGGATGTACCTTCTATGAGATGATGGGCTTGTCTGGCTGAGGGATTGCTACAGTTGCTGGAAAACAGTCCAGGAAGACATCTCCTCAATCACTGTCAGCTGTTGTACCCAAACCTAATGAGGAAGCTTTCTTTGCAGTTCGAAAAAAAATAATTTTTCCACAAATCCGAGGAAAGAAAAGCTTTGATACCACTTGTTACAATTCAAATTCGTAACGGTCAGGAATTAGGAGGAATTAGGGGTTAGAAGAGGGGAAAAGAGGAAGAAGGAGAGAGAATTAGGGGTTTGGAGGAAGAGGCTGTTGAACGACATGAATAGAGCAAAGTTAGAGCTCTATTCTGGGATTTCCCTATTGGTGCCACTACCCATTAGTATAAAGTACATCAGTATCCACTCTAGCATACAAACTACAGAAAGCAACATTTATTGGCCCAGAAGTTGTTTTATAAAATGACTCCAACTATAATTCTTCACATTTGTATAATTAAGGAGTATCTAACTTTTTCATAGTTAAGTAGCTCCATGATGATCACTACTCAATTTGTAAGCGAAAGTGTGTCTAAATTAGTAGGAATATTCTTCCCATTTGAAAACTCTAACAAGTCATTTTCCTTTGTAATTAATTAGTCCGATTAATGAACTTTGATGCCCGCTTTTACTAATTTATTACTGATTTTAATCACTATTTTAATGGTTGAATTAAATTAATATTTGTGTGACCCACATGTCATAATAATATATGTATATAAAATTTTTTATGGATATTAATTCTTTATAATAGGGGTCTAGCCTTCATTCAAATAAATGATCTACTTTTTTGGCTTATGAGCTAATACTTTTTCTATTTTTTTTGTATCACAAGAAAAGACAACAATGAGGTTTAGTCCATTGCTGTCAGTTTTGGGTTTGAAGGATGACAACAATATAAATTGTAAATTTTAATTTGCAATCCTCATTCAGATAAGTAATCTAGAAAGTCACAGTTCTGCAACGCTTCTTTGGTGAAGGGATCTTTCTCTGCGCTCTTGAGCAGGTAGGGTCGAGTTCTGATGCATATTTGGGTATGTGAGAAATAGGACCCATCTTTGACCACTACAAATCACATATTAAAATGATTAGATTACATTATGAAATTCTAAGACTGATCCATAGAATAAGTCAAAATTTGTGGGTTTGTCTTTTATGCGTGCTTGTCTATTTAACAAAGAATTAATGAATTATAAGACAGAAAAATGATATCAGTACATCGTTACTTTAATCTGAGATTTTACATCCTGGCAATGTAGTTGGTGGTCTATGAGAAAATTTAGATTTAGGGTTTACCCCTAGAATAGAAAGATAATATTTAAAAACAAAAATACAAAATCATGACGGTTTTATCTCTTATTGTATTTCTTACTTGGACTGCCATGTGGACGCCAGGTTAGGATGTAAATCCTTGCAATAATACTTCACAACACTCGTATCACCACTCTATAAGATATGTTATCAATATTTATAAATATATCCACAATTGGTATATATATTATAAAGTAGGTTTAGTTTATAACAGCAAGTATCAATTAATACAATATATTTATTAGCCTTTTGTCCTTGTTCTAATAAAAATAGCGTGAGAAACCTATAACATATAATATAAAATCCCATGTGAAAATTGTTTTACCCATAGAATGGGAATATAATATTATCTCTTAGTTGGACTGCCATGTGGGATGCCACGTAGGATGTAAACCCTTAGCAATAATACTTTATCACCACTCTATAAGATATGTTATCAATATTTATAAATATATCCACAATTGGTATATATATTATAAACTATGTTTAGTTTATAACAGGCAAGTATCAATTAATACAATATATGTATTAGCCTTTCGTCCTTGTTCTCATAGAAATAGCATGAGAAACCTATAACATATAATATAAAATCCCGTGTGAAATAGGTAGGTTGCTCTTTCAAAAAATTTCGTGTCAATTAAAGAGATAATCTAAAGTGTTTTTTAAGTTGGAAAAGTGTTTTTAAGTAGGAAAATTCTACTCATTTGATGACACTAAGAAATCATTTGCTTTTTTTATTATTTTGTCCGGTTAATTAACTTAGATGCTAGCTGTAATCACTAGTTTAATGGACGAATTAAATATGTGTCACTTGTCCTTACTTGTTTGACCTACATTTTATTTAATCTTCTATATGGTTTTGTTTTTTAGAATTGTGTGAGCATAATGCTTTTTGGTAATTTTTTATGAACAATATTATGAGGTGGTTTTTATTCAACGAGAGATGAAGTAATTAAGAAATTTTGCAATTTCTCAAGTTTATGATCAAGTAGGAAAAAAGAGGGCCAACAGTCCATAATATGTGTTCACATCTCTCCTCAGGCTAGGTTCACGTAAATCATCAAGAAGTAGATCAGTTAAAGGACGCGAAGAGTAAATATACATTTTTGTCCTTCAGAAGTAGCATGACGCTAATGTCACTACAATAGCCCTCTTATATATTTTCACTATTTAGCTTGAACAAAAATTGGTGGGAAATTTTATATTTATATATCAAATGACGACTCCAGTTAGGTAATAATTCTTCTTCTACAAACGCTTGCCACAAAAATATAGGAGTCGATCGATATCTACAGCATTCAGTTATTGAATATGGTTGTAATTTATTTTTAAACTTGTTAACTTTATGAGGCGTATGTGAATATATACGTCCTTAATTATCAAAGAAGACTCCGGAAAAATAAAATAAATTAAGTCACACTTAGTAATTGGATATAGTATTAGCCTGTAGCTCCTATAAAAGAAGAGGGGCACTCTCTAGTTTAAATGATGGAGCTAGAAGAAGCAATTAATTGGCGGGTGAACTTCACAGGTTTTCCACTCTTATACGCATATTTTTTTCTTTTCCTTGTGATGTTTTGCTGGTAATGTTTTTGAGCTGATTGAAGTTGAGTGATCTATTGATGCTGTTTCAGTGGATATATATATCATTCGAGTATATCATGTCGAGAAAAATGACTGCTACTCCAATGTTGCTTCTTATGCTGTTGGCGTCCCTGATCTTCTGGTGTGAGGCCAGAAAACCATCTTTGGAAGAACATAAAGAGATGAAGTAGTACTTGCAATTCATTAACACACCCGGTGTGAAGACTATAACGGTGAAACGCCACTTATATATCTTCCTGACTCTATCACGGTTTTCTCTCTTTTATTGTTTTATTTTTCTTCTTTTCTGTAGACATTTACCCAAAGAGATCTAATGTAGCTGGTACTGATGAAGCTTTTTACACAGGTAGAAAATTGAGTTTGCCCGGTGGTGAAATACCGTCGGCTAAACAGCCCAACCCGTCGGGTAAGAATTTCCCGACGCGAAATGACCGTCGGGTCATTACCGGGTCAGGCAAACATTTGCTCGACAGTACATAACCGTCGGGCAAGTTAAAAACTTAACGGCGGCAAATGACAGTCGGCGCTAACTTGAAGCAATCACGGCGGTCGTTAAAACCACTTTACACATTCTCAATCTTGATGGGTTTATGCAGTCGGCATAAAAGCTTACGGTCGACGGTCATTTATCGTCGGGAAATGTAGTATAGTCTGACGGTTATTAATCGTCGAGATAAACGTTCATATCCCGACGGGAAGTCACCGTCGTGATAAAGCCTCGAAGAAACAGGTTGTTACACTCTACGGGTTAATCTCGTTGAGTTAAAAACTTTAGCCCAACGGGACAAAACCGTCGGGCAACATCCTAATTTGCCCGAAGTAAAATGACCGTCGGCCCATTTGATTTTTTTTTTTCAAATAGGGCCCGACGAAATATAACCGTCGTACAGTTGAAACTAATCACGACGGTCTGTACCCGTTGACGTTATAAACCCGCCGGGCAAATTCTTATGCTATTTGAAATTGGCCCGACGGTTGTACACCGTCGTGTAAATTGTATTTCTTCACGACAGCTATTTCTCGTCGAGTTTGATTTTTAGGGCGACCACGTATTTCTAACATCCTTTTTCCTTCGCATATATAATGTGCCCGACGGTCATATACCGTCGGCCTTCTACCATAGCTTAGTTTAGTTGGTCTGACGGGTAGATTCCGTCGGTCTTTGAATATACCGATATAGGCCAACGGTCATATACCGTCGGCCTTCTTCTTTTGCTTAGTTTAGTTGGCCCGACGCGTATATACCGTCGACTATGTTCTTTTTCTCACGACGGCTGTTTTTGGTCAACTTTGGTGTTTAGGACGACGGCGTGTATCCGTCGTCCCTTTTCGTTGTCTTTGTTTTTTGGCCCGACCATGTTATTCTGTTGGCCTAGAATATGACTTTTTGGGACCGACGGAATATGACCGTCGGTAATGGTGTTTTTCGTTTTTTTTTAAAATTTGATTGGGTTCTGATTTTGCTCATTTAAGAGACTGTAGCTGCTATCAACCTAATATCGACATAAACCTCATTTACATATATATCCATCACTATGTTATCTTAGTTCCACCACAACTAACACATCTCAAATTTAAATGACCCAAAAAATGCAAAGTAGTGAAAGGTCTTTTACATATATGTATAATGCACATTTACAAGTGAAATGACACTGAAAAACCCAAAAGGCAACAACATAATCAGAGACCAAAATGCATAGAGTAGAAAACAAAATGAAATCAAATTCAGTATTAATAACAGCCTCAAGAAACAATATGGTAGTAGTACAACTGAGAGGATTGAAGTGACAAAGGTTCTGCTGTCAGAAGGAATACCCAGAAGGACCACGCTATGCCATAGAAAAATACATGCAACATTAATAAGCAATCACCTTCCTGCATTAAAACCAAAACTATGAAGTAGAAACTTCTTTTTGCATCAAAATGACTTAAAAATTCAAGTCAGAGAATTTACTACTCACATGCAACCAGGTATAACACAACCCTAAGGTCAGCAATGTCACTTCCCCAAAAAGGGGGGGCCAATAAGGGCATAAGAAGCAGCTGCAAGAAAGTTTTCATAACTAATGAATACCAAAACTAGACCCCAGTAAGATTGTCCACGAAAATTATGTAAAACAAGAAAAATAAAAGTCTCAAAAAAAGATAGAAGCATATGAATTTGAGAAAAGAAAGTTGGCCAAAGAATATAATAAGTACCTGGGATGTAGTCCCTGCAAAACCGGCAATCAATAACGGATCAACAAATTTATTCTTGTTGAAATGAAATTCCGCTTTTAAATAGTACAACACCAAAATGTAACGGGTTAGTTCCGTATATTCATTTTCAAACTCTAACAACTCGTTTGCAAATATCCTTCTCATTTCCCCAAAACCATCAACCTCTCTGAAAGAAGACAAAGATAATAACAATATTGATGACAACATAGATGAAGAATAGTGAGAAGAAGAAAAGGGATATCACCCTTATAATCTTACATTCCTAGTTGATTCTTTTAATCCACTACATATTTAAGGTACACCAAATTAAGTTGATTCAATTACAGGAAATTAAATTGTAAAATCAACCTTATGCCAAGAAACGGCAGACTGTGAAAATGTCAAGCTGCAATAAGATTTTCTTGTGATTACCATATCAAACATCTAAATAACAGAGAAGGTAAGTAATACGAGAGTAATCCACAGGAAAGGTTTGAATTGATAACAAGTAAACGAAACAGACAAGATATCTTTAAGACTTATAATTCAGGGCGAAAAAAGGATTCCGCACCTGCTCTTCAACAAACATGTCATGTTTTTGCTAGCCCCGCCTACATTGAGCAGCTGATCCAGCTAAAATAACATCATCACGTAAATTAGTTAGAGGATTGATAAAGTTAATGCAACTGAAGTTTAATTTGTGATGGATCTCAAACCTGGACTTGACTCTTGAGATATTTGCCATTGCATTATAGCCATCATTTTTTGCTTCATTATTTCCATCTCTTCTTTCATTTTATCTTTGTCTTCCTTTTCACTCTGCAATGTTTCTGTCAGGATCTCCTTATCTCGCTTTTCTGCTTCCAACTCTGCTTTGAGGGCGGCAATCTCAATGGTGTTCATAGCAGTAGACGCAGACGTACCCCTCTGCGGGGGCGCACCAGGCCCAAACCCTCGCTCATAGCCACCGTGGTGTCCCCCAAGCACCTTGTCCAACACAGGTATCATTTCTGTCGGATCCTTCGACGGGTGTACTTCTTGTTCAATTGCAACCGTCTCAACCTGGGTCTGCAAAGAAACATATATTTGTATAAGAAAAAGCCAATATTATTAGTCAAATGAATAATCACGATCACTTACGCATATTGCTGCCGTTTTCTCATTTGGATACGTTCCGTCTTTCCTCTTATGAGCTAGGAGGTAAGAATCCATGTAGCTGAATTCATCCTTCTTTTTGTCTTGCAGCATTGAAAACCAATTTCAGTCAGAACACTTGTAAAATTCAATAAGATATGCACATAAACAAAAAAAAATGTGACAATTACGGGTTTACCTCCTCCTCATAAAAACGACTTAGGGACTTTGCCCCAAGTGTGTGCGTCGATCTCATTCGTGTCCTATTGACCTTGTTGCGTTTGGACATCTCCAACATCTTATCATCATTCCAATAAGCAACAAGTTTTTCCCATGCTTCTTGACTGATAGTGGATATTGGATTTTCTTGAAGTTCTTCTTCAGAATTTCCATCATAGTGCGCCTTCTTAAAAGATGCCCGGTTATCTCTGATTAATTTTTGCAAAACTAGCTTGATGGCTGTCATAGCGACACTCCTAGTCACCTCCTCCCCATTTTCACCAATAAATTTGTATTTTTCCTGCGAAACAAAAATCTTGAAAGAGTTTCCCAAAAGATTAAATAGTCTTTAAATAAAACAATTAATTACTTACGTTGATATGTGCAAACCACGTAGAGTATTCGTTATCATCGTAGTCTCGCCACTATAGGTGGTGGGGAAAATACCTTTCAGCCCATCAACTTAGACAAATAGCTTTGATATTTCGTACTCATCTGCCCATTCTTAATGGGTACATTCCACACACCTTCTGCAGGCATACATGAAGATGCCCTAGTTGGGTCCCTACCCCTCCTTCTGACAGGTTCCTTAGGTAGTTCAGATTCCAAAACTACCTCCCTGTTATCTTCTCCCTCCTGGTCCTCCATATTTTCATCCGGATTTTGAGTCTCGTCATCTTCACCATCGGATGACATACGTTCCAGGTTTTCATTTTCTACAGGAGGTTGGGTCTCTGAACCCTGTGCAGTGGCATGACCAGATGTCCCTATGAAATCAAAATAGCACAATATGTTATATACCAGAGATTAGTATTAAAATTGAACTCAATTTGATGCAGTCTAAAAGGCACGATTAACTTTTACCTGAACCGTCGGTCAAAGGGGAAGTGTACTCCGGAAACAGAACTCGAATGTCTACACAAGCTGGATAATTAGTTGTTGAATCAATACATAACCAGTAGAACAATCAAAAACCAAGTTATTCACAATAATACTTAAACGCCTACGTGGCGGTTCGGTCGAGTCGGGTGGAGGACCCCTTCGCAAATAAACGTATTGACTCGTAGGTGGAGTCTCCATTGGTTGCTTGCCCTTCATTTGTATCTCCTGCAAAATACAATTTCAGACTTTGTTATATTTATTATAATACACATTTGAAATGTACAATTACACCAAACATGGACATGAGACAAAATAACCTAACATACATTAAGTTACATCCAAATCAGCCACGCCAACCCTTACGCTTGGACCAAGTTCTGTACGCACCCACAAATCCTCATCTTCCGTGTTGCACACAACCGTGTGTCCCACCCCTGGATCTTGTGCCAACAACAATGTTTCATCGTCTTCTGCACTTGAAGGCACATTACCCACTGGGATATCGATGTAAGTGGCCTTGGGTTTCCAATGACAGATGACACTCCAATTTGGGTCAACAGGGTATTCACAATAAAATACTTGTTGTGCTTGCGATGAAAAAATGTAGGGTTCATCTTTGTAACTTCGCCTGGTTGTATTAATTAGTGGGAAATCGAATTAATCTAACACCCGACCAGTACCCTCCTTCATGTCATACCAGAGACACTTAAACAAGTGGATGGGTGTCCATGTTCCCATGTACACCTCTAGAATGGATTGTAGGACCCTATAAAAAATGTCTTCCCCTTCTCCTACTGTTGTAATGCCACTGTTTTGAGTAATTCGTGATCTGTCAATGGACTCAGTCTCAAATTTGTATCCATTATGAAAGGACCCATTGTATGACTTAGCTTCGCGATCGGGGCAGCGCGCAAGGGATATTAATACACGGACATCTTCTTCCTGATCAGCTGACAGATTTGTCACCTACATTTCACAGTTAAGGTCACACTCATACACAGACGTTAAAGGCGGCGAAATACGATAGAGTAAATGTACAAAGTATAACTTACATTTGTTTGAAACCATTGCACAAACTGGTTGTGCTGCTCGGTCTGTATTCTGTGTTCAGTCCAACGACGGTGCAACTGTCTCAAGTAATCTTTGTGTTTCCTAAACGCGATTAAAACTATATTATATGAACATATTCTTATCAATAGTAAAGAACAAGTGAAATGGATGGTTTAATACATACAGTATGTACTGTTGAGTTTGTGGACTGTTAAACAGTACAAACCAATGGACCAGATACGCCTCCTCAGTACTAAGGAAATAAGAGTGACCCGCTCCCAAAGGTCCTTCATCGTCTCGTACTGGTCTCATCAACTTTTTCTCAATTCCCTCAACATACCGGGCACAGAAAGTAGTTGCTTCTTCCATTAAATATCCTTATAGATCCTCTAGCCGTTTCTTATTGCGTACATAATTCTTCAATGTCAAAAAATATCGCTCGATTGGGTACATCCACCTATACTGGACCGGCCCTGCCAATCTGGCCTCAGCGGGTAAATGAAGCGTCAAGTGAATCATAACATTGAAAAATGCCGGAGGAAACTTTTTTTCAAGATTACACAAGATGAACGGGATGGTCGCATCGAACTTATCAATTTTCTTCAGATCTAACACCTTCGAACATAATTCTCTGAAAAAGGAACAATACTCATTTTGACTTTGCAAACAGGCCTCGTAATTGATTTTCGGAAGGCCAGTGGGAGGAGTTGCTGCATAAGAACATGATAGTAATGACTCTTGAGCCCAATGATTTTCCTTTGTTGGACTTGGACTTGAGTGGAAATGTTTGAGGAGAAACCAGACGTGAGTTTCAAATCTTTCAACACATTGAGAAATCTCATCTTCTCTTTCTTGGTCATATTGTACGAGGCATGAGGAATGATGACTTTACCAGCTACTTTTCTTGAAGGCTTTGGGTGGAGTGGTTTACGTATGTTTAGTCGCTGCAGATCTAACCTGGACTTTATATTGTCCTTTGACTTGCCGTCTTTCTGTAAAATGGTGTTCCAACCAGATAACATCCCATATGTAGGGAAGTCTGATATGGTCCACATCACCACTGCGCGCATCTGAAAAGAAGACCCGTTATGCGCATCATAAGTCGTCATGCCCGATTCCCACAACACCATCAAATCATCGATCAAGGGCTGCAAGTATACATCGATATCATTACCTGGCGATTTGGGTCCATCAATTAGAAGACTCATAATGAAATAGCTCTGTTTCATTGCCAACCAAGGAGGCAGGTTGTATACAGTGACTGTTACCGGCCATGTACTGTGGCTAGACCCAATCCCAATTTTAAATGGACTGAAACTGTCGCTCGCAAGACCGAGTCGAATGTTTCGTGGATCAGAACTTAAAGTTGGGTGTGCAGAGTTGAAGTGCTTCCATGCAACATAATCTCTTGGGTGTATCATCTTCCCTTCTTCAGTTGCAGGAGTAGTTCCATGCCATGTCATCAATTCTGCAGTTTTCCTTGACATAAAGATTCTCTGCAGCCTCGGTACCAAAGGAAAATGTCGGAGCACTTTAGCTGGCTTGCAATTTCTTCTCATCTCCCGGTTTCTTTTTTTCTGACCATCTTGACGAATCACAACTTGGGCAACTATCCAAATCCTAATATTCTTTCCTGAATAAGACACAATCATTTGGGCATGCATGAATTTTCACATAGTCCATCCCCAAGTCAGCCGTCAATTTCTTTAACTCATACCATTTCTGTAAGAGAGTATTGTCTGCAGGAAGAACGTCTTTGATAAGGGATATCACATTGGAGAATGACTTGTTTGTCCATTTGTTCAGACACTTCAACTGAAATAAGTGGACCATAAAAGATAACGTAGAATATTTCTCACACCCAACATATAGTGGTTTCTTCGCCTTATCCAGTAACTGTTCGAATCTATGCAATTCTGGGATATCACCTATAGGATTTGTACTGTCGTTTCCAACTTCTTGCATAAAAGCATCATCTAACATCATTCTCATTTGTTCACCATGTCCCGTGTCCACCTGGACGTATTCTCGTTCATTTCCTGGTCGTTCCCCATGGTAGTACCACGTGTTGTATAATGGGGAAAAACCTTCTAATATTATATGGAACTTGATGGTATCGCACACAAGGAAATGTCTGTTCTCACATTTGGCACATGGACACGGCATTAGACTGTTTCCTTGAAAACCAAGTTGTTGTTTAGCATACTCGATGAAGTAATCGATTCCACCCACGAAGTCTGGATGGCATCGAGCAGGCTTGGTTCTGTACTCGTACATCCATTTCTTGTCACTGAAGTAGTCCATCTCGATGGGAATTGTCAAAGAGCGACTACAGAAGACATGAAATGAATGATGAGTATTTGTTACAAGATTACAAGTCCAAACAATTACATCCTATTCATCACTATGTCCCTCTATCCCTCCCTTTGCTTACGTCCTTCGCTACTGTAACCCTATTGCTAACTCAAGAAATGATAATGCAACCCTATAGCAGTACCAAAATCTTATTTAATAAGATTATTATATGAGACAAAGTCAAGGTGTAAAACAGATGTCTCTAACTAGAGGGACGATTACATTACTAGTAACCAAGTAACGTTCTCCAGAATATGTTACCCACAGCACAAGGGAAGATCCCTTTATTAGACGCACAAAGGGAGAGGAACAAAACTTCTGAAAGACCACACTCACTTAACTATGGTGTCAGGAACAAAACAATCTTTACAAGTAACATGTATAACAATGACATGAAAAATTGCAAAAGCAGACATTTTTAAAATATCAGATAGAGCCTTTAAGACTGAACAAACACCACATCATTAGTACAAATAACACAATTTTAAGTAGAAAAAGAACAGCATGTTCCCAACCTTCCATGCTACAGAGAATTAGCTACTATCTTGATGAGGTCAAAATTTATTACTTTTGTACGAATAACATTGTTTTTAAGGTGAAAAAGACCAGCACGGAGAATCGGCTCCTAACATGATCAAGTCAAAGTTGCAAACTTTTCCACCTGACTTCATAGAACAAGCACCACATTCACATGCTTGACCAAGTTAAACAGCACCACTCCTCGGAACAAAAAAATTCAAATACACCAAAGTTTGTTGATAAGATTCAGAATTGCAGCAAAGACATACAATGAGAATAGCAGCTGTGGGGTGGTTCTCTGAGCTTAAATAATTCAAATCTTCCTTAATTCTTCCGTGAAGAAGAAGTTTTATAAGGTCCTCTTCATCTGGTAATAGAAGAGAAGCCTGTTTTCTACCTGTGATTAGGGATGTAAACGGGAGCCGATTACCCGCTCTACCGTCCGCCCGATTAATAAACGGAACTAAACGGAAATAAAATATTATTATCCGTTTACCGCTCTATCGTTTACCCACTCTACCGTTTAATAAATGGACGGAAACGGAAATAGATCTTCCGAACCCATTTTACCCGTTTACCATTTAAGTAAGGGTAATATTGTAAATTTATATATCTACTTTGTTTAACCATAAAATACTTATTTTTACATAAATAACCTTATTATATTTTTTATCACTTATTATAAAAATTTGTAGAGATGAAAAGTTTGGAGAGAATTTGAATATATTTATATATTTTGATAATTATTAGAAGTCAATATATATTGACTTTAACTCATGGTGTCATAAAGAATCCTTAGTCATAGTCATAGACTCATAGTCATAAAGGATAAATCATATATTGTAAATTCATAATTAACTAAATAAGGTAGTATCAGTAATCTAAGATTAAAAAAATTTATTTTTCTTACAAATGTCAGATTTTATACAAATGACAATTGTTTTTATAAATGTAAACAATTGTCACACAAAAATAAACATATTATAATTCATAATAAAAATTTTATAAAGATTAACATAGTAATTAACAAATACACGAGATGATTTCATATCTTTTCAATTACCTTACATAATTCAAATTTTTTGGCCCATAACATTTTACGTTATATACCCTAAATTCTTAATAAGTTATATGTAATATCATTGATTTTAATTACTAGTTACTTACTTCTCTAATTAATTAATATTCTAATTTTGGTTTTCCCTCCCTCTCTAGTCTCTAGTCATTGACTCATTGCTCACTCTCTAGTCTCTAGTCATTGACTAGTTGCTCCCTCTCTAGTCTCTCTCTAGTCCCTAGTCAATTTTAAGTGTAGGAGATAATTTATATTTGTTTTTTATTTTTGTATTTTGAACTCTAGAAAAGTGTTGTATTTGATTGTTTATAAGTAATTTTCTTAATGTTTCCTCTTTGTTTTGGGTTTTTTGTGATTTATATATATTTTTATTATTTACCCGTTTATTACCCGTTTATTACCCGATTACCCGGTTTTCCGGCGGGTAATAAACGGGTAAAGATTTCACGGAACTAAACGGATACGGACGGAAACGGGTAAGGGTTTCAAAAAAATAAACGGTAAATGGAAACCCATTACCCGTACCGTTTATTACCCGTTTACATCCCTACCTGTGATGCATGCTGAAAATGAGAAATAGAACATGGTAGTGTTGTGCAAAAAATGCTTATCTATCCATTTTCACCTAATGGTTCCTTGTACATACAACATTGAAAATATGCGGAAAGTTGTATTTAAGAAATGTAGCTTCTAAAATCTCTTAACAATTAAGGAAAATTTCTACCTTTAGCTACTTATTTTCAAGATGAAGTTTGATTTTAGTTATATTAACAATAGTAGCATGGCGAATACCCTATCCATGGATTTCTATATACCACTGTTTTAATGTTGTAAATATGGCATGCTTATGTATTGTAATTAGTAATTGGAGTCTCCCTGCCTTCAATCAGTTTCTTCTTTTCACTTCGCAAGGATTAGATGCGACTTTGATAAGGAGATCACTTTAAGATTTTAGCTTGTTTCACGAGGAAAAAAAATGCAAAATATTAAATTTACTAACTTGATATAGAACCAATTCACAGCCACTTAATTACAGAAGAAACAAACCAAAAATCATTGAGAACAACCAAACCCGATGACATAAACTGATAAATCTACAAAGGATTCGACACAAATATTGGAGGCTTCTATGCATGTACAACTAGCTAAAGGAGAAAAGTTATCCCAATCCATAGAAAAGAAGAAAAGTTTGAGGGATGAGATGATAAGAAAAAAATCCATTCTAGAATTGGTCAACAAATTTTCATCCTATTGAGACATCAATAAAATTTTAATCCACATCATGCAGTGAAGTTGAAGTTTTATAAGGTCCTCTTCATCTGGTAATAGAAGAGAAATCTAGGAGAGGAGCAATTAAACAGAACTACCGGATAATCTTCGTACAAAACACAGACTGATGAGAGAAGTAATTAAATAGCTACTCATATATAGCTAATTAAGAACGGAAACTAATATTTAAGTGGGCAAATTAAGATGACTCTGCTTCTGCTCTGTTCGGAGTTCAAGCAATAACGTTGGAGAGTGAAGTCGAGGATGAATCTGGACGCTATCTGGGGCTGTTCCACAAGGGGGTTCCACCGTTTCCCGTCGAAATCTGGCGTTTGCCGTCGGAATCCGCTTTCGACAAAGAGGGGGAGAAGAGTAAAAAAAATTTTAGTCACTACGCAACTCGGGACGTTATCTGGGGCTGTTCCACAAGCGGGTTCAGCCGTTTACTGTCGGAATCTGGCGTTTGCCATCGGAAACCGTCGTAGGTTAAGTTGTAGGTTAAGTTACACAACGGGCCATAACCGTCGTATGTTGAAAACCAAAATAACATGACGGGCAGACTGTCGAGTGAAACCATTAACTCGACGGTCAACCAAACCCATCGGGTAAAGAAATTCCCACGACGGGTTTTCCTGTTACGTGACCCGGACCAACTGGGTCAGACTAGACCGACGTCTATGCTTATCATACCCGACGGTTTTAAACCTAGACCCTCGGGTTATCCCATTTTTCTACAAGTGTTATATGCATATCCTAGGCAAAAAATGAAAAATAAAAAAATAAAAAAATTTAAACAGAATTCGCTTGGTGAAGTTTTTTATTGCGTTGATATCTTGAAGCAACCAGCATTTGATCACAGTTTGCTGAAGAACCACACAGTCCAGGTAGCTGATCATATGTCTATTTTTCTCCAATAGTACTAGTCATCTTCTGGAAGCTGTAGCTAGCTCCTATTCTGTTTTATAACCTAGTTTTTTGCTAAATAGAACGGAAAAGATGAAAGACTCAGCTGAAATAGCGACGAAGATGGGATTTTCTGTTGGAGGTTGCGTACTTGGGACAGTTCCTCTCAGAAGGTTCCATTTGGAGGATTTAGTAAGAGCTGGATCTCTCTAGATTCACCAAAAAGCAGCAACGAACTGGCCCGGATAACAGATTTTCACAATCTCAAGTTCATGAGGTAGATGATGCATGGTGGTGAAGCCATATATATTACTAACTCTAGCTTAGCTACCTTCCAACAATTTAAATATCTTTCTTGTTCACTTTAAAACTGGCCTATCACATATGAATTCAACTGCAGCTACTGAATTAAGTTTCATTGACTTTTTCTTATTAATCTAGTATGCCGTAGAAAGATTAACGGGAGGTCCTTTTTTTGGGACGGAAGTGGTTCTTAGTGTTTGGAATCCACAACCCAATCCTGCAACAGGAGCGGCATTCAGTCTTGCCCAGTTATGGATTACAAGCGATCCTTCCACTCCACTAAACACCATAGAGGTCGGATGGCAGGTAATTAACTAATATATATCTATCTATATTCTTAGCCCTGTTAGAATTTAGGTCTAATAAATCTCATAATCATCATGAAAATAGATATATAATATGTATAGAATTCCTATTGCGTAAACATTATACAAATATGATCAAATTGAAATAAGAAAGATAACGAGAGCATACCTTTCATCTTGGAATAGTAATTGAATTGATGTAGTGCACAACCAAACCTTTTCGAATATGTTTTTTACAAGTGATAAGCTTGCTTCCCTTCAGCCAGACTGGGTGTGCAATAAGCCTTAGCCTCACTTGTAAGACCAAGGAGGATTTTATAGATTCCAATGGGTACTTCAGAGAGATACAACTCTTGGGAGAGACGCAACCCTTGGGAGAGACGCACCCCTTGGGAGAGACGCAACCCTTGGGAGAGACGCAACCCTTGGGAGAGACGCAACCCGTGGGAGAGGCGCAACCATTCAATGTACCCCATTATATCTACTCTCTGTGGGATGTGCTGGCCATTATTCCCTGTACTGAACGTCTAATGACAAAGTATCTAGAAGTGGGCCCCACACCCATAAGTCATGGTAATATTTATAAATTAATCTTTGAAACCATATTTCCAACAAGCCCATACCAAATAAAATTAATTAATCTGCTAGCTTCGTCATCTGCAACATAATTCAATGAATACTAGCTCATCAATTTGACTGTCGAATTAATATATCCATACAGGTTTACCCCGATTTGTATGGGAATTATGCAACTCGTTTGTTCACCTTCTGGACAGTAAGTTTTAATTTAATAATAAATAAAACATCTTATTGATTTGATAAGTTGTACTTTTTACAAATATTTGATTTAATTCATGGAAGAGTACGAATATATATTGATAGTCATGTGTAAATATATATATATATATATATATATATATATATATATATATATATATATATGTTTGTGTGTGCTAGAACAATGGTTACCAAACGGGATGATACAATTTAAGGTGCCCTGGTTTCGTTCAAGTGAGCTCAGTGATTGTGCCTGAGATGATCCTGCCCGTCTCTGTGCCCGGGGGCCCTATTGTAGACATACAACTCGACGTGAGTCGAGTAGACATACATATACCTTAACATTATTCATGTTGCATTATATAATATATAGTTATTAACCCTGTTGTATATCCATAAATATTATTTAAGCATTAATTTTCATCGTTGACTAATTAAATATTGCAGGATGCAAATACTGGGAATTGGTGGCTGATTTATCGGGAGGCTTCGATAGATCAAGTAGAGGTTGGGTACTGGCCAGGTTCTCTTTTCACGTACTTAGGTCAATATGCTACGTCGCTCACTTGGGGAGGGGAGATAGCCACTATTGTTGGGGGTTCCTACCCTCCAATGGGTAGTGGGAGCTTCCCAGGAGGGCCGGGCACTCCTGTGATTGCAAGTGATATACTGTACATGGATGCCAATGGTTTGTACTTTGACGCACCCCTTGGCCTCACATTGATCCAGACTAAGCCATCTTGCTACCAGCTTTTAGATGGGTATGATCCGGGCAATTGAAGAAGGTACTTTGGCTTTGGAGGACCCGTTGGCCTTGCTTGCAATGACCTCATTACTAGTCATACATCATGAATTACCCACTACTGCTACTGATCAATAAGAACAGCTGGCTGTAAATATGAGATTGAAAGAACAATGCCTCCATATATAAGAAGAAATAGAAGAATTGTGAATCAAATTGTTTTGCTTTCTACTGCTCTTTCAATTAAAGCAAATAAAGGAATAAAATAGAAGTACATCTTCCCTTCTCTATTGTTTTCCCAAACATAATCTGAAGAAACAAAAGGAGCACTTGATGTTAAACCTCTGAATCATTCCTCATGTGTTACAGGGTCTTCATCTCAGATCCTCTCCTCTTGCTTCAGTCTTCACCAGATCCTTAATTCACGCATTCTTCTCTGAATACATCCTTTTACCGAAATGTATAAATATGTAAACTATGTATCAATCAACTAAGGGAAAATATCCTTTCTTTCATGGTATTAGAGCTCTGAGGTTTACACTAGAATTCCTTCTATTTCCTTTTTGCGATAGCTTCTTCTTCATGCATGACCCCTACCAACAACACATCCATATCGTTTCCCTTTCGTGAAATATATTTGACAGGAAGTTTCCTTAAAACTCACGATAGGTAATTTTCTGCTCTGGCCCATGCAAAATTTTCCCAGCCTTCGCAATCATAAACTGCCTGGTCTCCTTGACGGCTCCCTTCCCAAACCTATCTCACCCCCAGAAAAGTTGAAAAATGGATGCACCTCAATCAAATTGTTCTTGTTTGGCTGCTACAGTCCATCTCTAATGTTATTCTTCCTCAACTGGTGGATAAACAAACTGCCCGTGATAACCTTACCAAAGAATACGGAATAGTTACACATGTCGTAACAAGTAATACATTGGAGAGTCTAGGTCGATCCCAAAGGAAGTATGAATTAAACACTATAATTGTATCCGTTTTACTATATCTAATGGGGATTAAAACTAAACAAAATGCAAAATTAACCTAAACTAATCCTAACTGCTAGTCAGACTTGGGGAATCTAATTAAGCACTAGGGGATATAATTACCTACTACTTTGCTCTATATTAGCCAAAATCCTTCACTTGGGTATTTTATCGAACACTTAGCGCGTCGAAGAATTTAGTTACGTAGCCCTCTCTCTAGCACACTACGACCGTACCCCCTTTTGATTAGCTCTATCTTCTCTCAATCTCAAGAGTCTAATTAGAGGGTCCATCACCCTAGCCCCAAAGATAATGTGTGCCAAGATGCTTCTCTCAAATGATTACTTGTGCATCTCTCACCTTCACCAGGCTGCTACCGGCCGATTCGGGAATCACACATTGATTAATGCGTGTCTATCCTAGTATACACTCTCGGTCTCAACGGGGACATCAAGATAGATGTTAATTGGTCACCAATCAACATACAAATGCCCCAAATTAATCAAAGTAAGGCTTGATAATGTCTATCCTGAGTCCACCACACAACCATCGCCGTTTAATGGGTGTCGCACATTCATAGACACACCAACATGTAAAATTACCTCAGCTAAAGAAAAATTAATTAATAAACTAAACGAAGTTCAATCACTACAATCCCGTAAGGACTAATAGCTCAAATATATCCAAAAGTATGCAAATGTAAACTCATGAGTTCTAACACAAATACAGAAACTAGAAGGTGAAAAAATAGAAATAAGGAGAGAGGAACTCATTAAAGATAGCTCCTATGGCGGGAATCGTCATCCTAGATCGAATCTCCTCCTTCAATGGCTCTATATCTGTGCTCTTGAGCTCTTCTGGAGCCCTAGTCTTGCCCAAAATTGCCCCAAAATTGTCCACATGTGTTTTGCCTCCGGTCAGGAAGGCTCTGCCTCAAAGCTGCCCTAACTTCGCCTTTTATAGAGTTATGTACAAAAAGTTGCCTAACACCGTAGAGTCAAGGCACTTATAAAAATTGAATAACAATGCCGGTGCTGCGATGCTGAGTGCTTCGTGCGCCGACAGGCCACTTATAAAAATTGAATGACAATGCCGGCGTCGTGACGCCACATTCTCTCCACGGCGCAGAATACGTCTTCTCTCCTTCTGTATTGAGTGTTGGGTGCCGAACTCCGGCACAAAGGCACGGGAGTGCGCATTCCAGCACAGAGATGCTGGAGTTTGCATTCCAGCGCCTCGGAGTCCAGAGCGCCAGTGCAGGAGCGCTGGCGCACGTTTTCAGCGCTGTAGCCTGGGCATAACATGTCACGGCACCCAGTGTGTGGGGTCGCGACACCAAGTGCTATCCACAGCACTGGACACATATCTAAATTAATCCTTGATGCGTGGCACCTTGCAGCTTCAATATTTTTCCATGACATCACGTTGTTGTTGTGTGGTGCCAGACTACTTCCATGCCGCATCAACTTCAGCACTTATCCATTTTTTGGTTATTTTCTTCTTTTCAACTCCAATTTGCACAAGATTTGTTCAGTTGGCTTCTTTTTAGCATTTTGCATGATTTTTATTGATAATGTAAGCAAAATAAGTCAAGTTGGGTTAAATATTTTCTGAAATTAGCCAAAAGGAGTATGAAAATGAGAGTACAATATATGTCATTTAATGGAGCAGCAAGTTTGTCCATGAATATCTCACTCACGAAAAATCAATCAGTCTTGCATTAACTAGTGCAGACAAATCATTTGATGACGATGATTTAATCCTTTTTACTATTCAAGGACTTGGTTCAAAGTTTGATGTTGTTGTCGTTGTAATTGAATCTCAACCGGATCTAACTTTTTCAACCATTTCTTCTATGCTATTAGATTTTGAGCAGAGAATTCAGCAAGCAGCCTCTCTTGTGGCTGTCTTTGCTACTGTTTATGCAACTAGACAACCAAGACGTCCTATCCATGGCTCTCCTCTTTAGCTTTCGTTGGGCCGTGGATGATCCTTTGGCACTCATGGAAGAGGTCGATTGAATACTGGCTTCTCTACTCCAATTGATGGATCCTTTGTAATTTGCTACCGCTGCGGCCACCCTTATCATAAGGCAAATCATTGTGGGGCACCAGCAAATACAACCCCTATATTCACGGCACTTATGACATCCTCTTCGAGTTCCAAATAATGACGAATGGTTTTTGGACTCGAAAGCTACACACAATGTCACTTACGACATTCTGCTACTCCCAAATATATCCAACCACCTTTTATCAATTTCTTTCACATTCTTACAACTGGTCTTTTTTTACTCCTACGGGTTATTAATTAAAGAACAACAGGAGAATCCACCAAGGGTCAAATAGAAACAGTCTCTATAGACTCACCTTCAATATAAAAGAATGCTTTTCTACGAACAAGTTTAGTTTTGATCTGTGGCACTCACACCTTTTACGCTCATCTTAGCATACTTTGCAACAACTCTCCTCCATCCTCAAGCTCAAAATTCTTCTCTCAGTCCGCCATGCTCTGACATCTAGCTTGGAAAAAGCAACAAATTGCTATTTTCAACTAAGTGGATAGATTCAAAATCTCCGCTTGAAATAATCCATTGTGATGTATGGGGCATGACTCTTAACAATTTCTAGTAATAATTTTAATTTTTACTTACTTCTCATTGACAATTATTCTTGTTTCACATGAATATTTCCTATAAAATAAAAATCTGATGTCTTCTCTTTTTTCCTTACCTTTATTTGATTTATTGAAAAATTATGTAAAAAGAAAATAAGATGCATACAAAGTGACGTAGGAGGGGAATTTATTAATACTGCTTTACAAAATTTATTTCGTGTCAGAGGGATCTTCCATTGAACGTCCTGTCCCAGAACACCGTAGCAGAATGGTGTCACCAAACGTAAATACCGCCGTGTGGTCGAAACTGGACTCACTCTACTTGCTCAGTCCAAATTGCCTTCTTCGTATTGGTCCTATTCCTTTTTAATGGCAACTTTCTAGTCAATATTTTACCCAGACCAGTATCAAATTCTGCAACTCCACTTTTCCGTTTTTATGGTCGACACCTGTCTTATGACAATTTACGACCCTTTGGACTCAATAAACTTGATTCCAGAAGTACGTAGCCGGTGTTTGTTTCTGGAGTACAACAATCATTGCAAAAGATTTCTACGTCATGACCTCAGTAATCGTCAAATGCACTTGTCCAGACATGTTATCTTAGATGAAAGACAATATCCTAAGGTAGTCTCAGATGACAATACCTTATGATTTATAGTCGGGAGTTACAATGTCTCTTGGTGCCACATGGACCCACAGCTTCCGCCACCGCATCCACCGCCAAAACTTGCTGCTCCACTGCTGCCCTCCTTTGCACTTCGGTCATCCTCTTCAGCCTCCAGATTCTTGCTGATTCCACAAGTTGCTGCTGGAAAAAATCTCCATCAGCTTCTGTCGTTGATCCTTCCGCTATGCCATCTGAGACCTCACACACCTCGTCGCACCAGGCACCAGGCCATTCTACAATCATGCCGCATAGATTTTCTGCTCCATCGCATTCTTCTGGCCGTTCCTTTCAGAATCTGCCTGATATAGTTTCCTCCAATCCCTCACATGGAATGTGCAGCAGCGTAGCAATTTCAATAAGTTGTACTCACTTTCTGGTCGCCTTGTTGAAAAGTTCCAAAGAGAAATATGAAGAACGAATGGAAGAGAAGGAAAGAAGAATAGACTTCAGGAGAAAAGAGAGGGAAGAGAGTCAGAAGTAGAAGATAAGAGGAAAGGAAGGAGAAGAAAAGGGAAAGAGACTTGGAGAGAACTAAGAAGAGATAGAAGAGAGAAAAGAAGAAAAGTACAAAGATAATAGAGAAGAGGGATAAAGGGGGTCGGATGAGGAAGAACGGGTGAAGTGGCACAAACCTTTTTGCTTGAATCTTTTCTACCTCTAAGTAGAAGCAGCAGAAGTGCAAACCAAATATAATAAAACAGTAACATATGAGACTTGTAACACTGCCAACCAACCGTTGAATGTTATTGTCACCAGTCTCCTGCGCTTCTGATATTGCCTACTAAGTCTTCTAGACTGAACTCTCTTCCACTGGCCCTGAAAATCAGCCAGTTTGGCTTCAGCATCGCAAACACCCGCCTCATTTCCAAATCGATCACCCCCCCGACCTATCTTTGATCCACAAGTTCACTGATCACATGATCCCGCTCTTCTACACCTCCCTCGCTACCCACTCAATGCACTCAATCCAAGATCCCCCGAAGCTTGGATGAACACGAAAGCCAAAAAACTTCTCTCTCATTGTTATGGACCTGGTCTAGTAACAGTAGCATAAATCAATTTATCCACCAACTTCCAATAGTGGGCCTAATCCTCAACATGTGTAGAGGATGTATCAAACAAGGAGGATTTTTAGCAAGTATTTTCTTTGCAGGTCTCACTCCTAGCATCCCTATTTCACTCAACAAATCCAATAAACATTTCCTCTAAGAGAAATGCGAATCTACACCTCTTTTAGCTACTTCAATGCCAAAAAACTATTGTAGTATTCCTAGGTCTTTAGTCTGAAAATTAGTGGGTGGATAATTCTTTACATCAGATATAATATGAGTATCTTCCCCTGACATTATAATATCATCAACGTACACAACCAATATCAATGTACCTGCCTGACGAAGTGTACTAACACTAAGTGATCAGACATGGATCTCTCTTAAACTTGAACTTAAGAATCACTCCACTGAATTTATCAAACCATACTCTCGAAGTCTGTTTCAAACCATAAAGAGATTTCAAAGTTTACATACCTTCTTCTCCACCCTTGAGCAATAAATCTGGTGGTTGCTCCATGCTAACCTCCTTTGCTTGATCACCATATAGAAAGTCATTCTTTACATCAAGCTGAAATAGAGACCAACCTTTGTTCACTGCAACATGAAAAATAATATGAATAATGCTCATATGAGCAATTGGAGAAGTCTCACCATATTCCCCAAGAGTTTCAGTATTGCCTTTGGACACAAGTTGTACATTGTATCTGGCCATGTCACCTATTTCCTTGAATTTGATAGTATAGACCCTTCTGCACCCAACTATCTTTGAGCCTCACAGAGATCCCAAGTGTCCAGACCTTCAAGTTTGGATTCAAGAGAAGCATGTCTGATTACTCAGTGTTTGTTCTTCGCCGAAAGACAAGTACAGTGATATTGGTTGTGTATGTTGATGACATTATTGTTTTAGGAGATGATAAACGTGGGTTATCTGAGGTAAAGTGGTATTTAGTTACTCATTTTCAGAATACAGATTTAGGTACGCTAAGATATTTCTTTGGTTTTAAAGTACCTAAGAGAGATAGAGGTTTGCATTTATCTTAGAGATGTCATGGATTTATTGACTGATACAGGGATGCCAGGGGCACGACCTGCAAAGACACCATTTTCTGAAAGGTCTTCATTGTTTGATACAACCTCTCCTCTAGTGGAAGATAAGGCTCGCTATCAGAAATTGGTTGGTAAGTTGATTTATGGAGACACCTCGACAAACTCATTATGATGCTATCTATCATATCTTCTGGTACTTGAAGAGGGATCCTGGTTGAGGATTGTACTATAGAAATTTGGGGCACACAGTCTTTCATGGTGCTTTAGATACAGATTATGCAGGTTCTCTATATGACAGGAAGTCCACTAGTTGATACTATGTTATAGTAGGTGGAAATCTTGTTACTTGGAGAAGGAAGAAGCAGATAGTGGTTGAGATGTCTAGTGTTGAGGCTGAGTATTGTTTAGTAGCTCATGCAACTTGTGAGATGATATGGGTTCATTCTATATTGGAAGAGTTAGGGATCAAAATCAGCAAGCTTATGCCTATGGGCTGTGATAATCGGGCAGCTATCTTTATAGCAAGTAATCCGGTGACCCATGAGCGTACTAAACATATGAAAGTGGATTGTCACTTCATCAGGGAACAGGTAATGAATGGTGTAATTTGCACACCTTATGTTCGTACAGAAGACTAGAGAGCAGATATATTTACTATGGCATTACTACAACTGGTTCTAAACGACTCGTTGTGGCATCGTTCCGCAGCTCCGCTCATATTCAATTGATTATAGAGGTATTGACCTGAGTTATAGCAGCAATAATTGCTACGTTGGGTTTGCGGTTGAGCGCGTCGGCCACATTTTGTGTTTTCCCACACTTGTACTCAAGCTCAAAGTCGAATTTTGCTCGGAGGTCTAGCCAACGTTTTTACTTCAGGTCAGCTTCTTTTGTGTTAAGAGGTAGCTTGAGGCAATATTATTTGTCTTCACAATGAACTTGGATCCCAGCAAGTAATGCCTCCAAGTACATAGGCATTGCACAATTTCGGTCTTTTCCCTCTCTTAAATATGGTAGTGGAGCTCGGTATCATTCAGCTTCCGAATTTTGAATGCAATAGGATGTCCATCCTGCTCAAGCACACCCGCAATATTAAAGTTGGAGGCATCAGTAATTACCTCAAATGATTTGCTGAAGTCAGCTAGCTTAAAACCGGCTCCTCCACCATGCCTTGCTTCAATTTCTTGAATGAAGGCATTTTCTGTCCAATGTCATTGCTGCTTCTTCTTCAGAAGATCCATCAAGGGTGCTGCTATTGCTGAAAATCCTCTAATGAATCATCTATAATAGTTCACCAGGCCGAGGAAACTTCTCAAGTCCCTGACTTTTGTTTGCACGGTCCACTCAAAAATGGCTTGAACCATCTTCTCGTCCATCCAAATCCTTCCACCACCAATCCAGTGTCCAAGAAAGGACACTTCTTCCAATCCGAATGAACATTTTAAACTCTTTACAAAGAGGGAGTTCTCCCGTAACACCCTGAAAACTAGTCTCAAGTGTTTTACATGTTCCTGTAGGTTTGGGCTATACACGACAATGTCGTCTAAGTGGTTTGAGGAAAGGAGAAAGCCCTTGGTTCATAAGAGTACAGAAAGTGATTGGGGCATTGGTTAAGCCGAGGGCATAACAAGGAACTCATATGACCCAACCTGGTTATATAAGTAGTATTTTACTCGTCCCCTTCTACTATCCAAACTTGTAGTTACCGGATCTCAAGTCCAGCTTTGAGAATACTCTTTCATCCATCAATTGATCAAAGAGATCAGAAATCAAAGGAATAGGGTACATGTTCTTGATAGTTACCTTGTTTAGTGCTCGGTAATCGATGCAAAGTCGCATAGAACCATCCTTCTTCCTTTGAAATAGAGCTGGCACTCCATATTGTGCTTTGGAAGGTCAAATGAACCCAATGTCCAACAACTCTCCTAATTGCTTTTTCTGCTCCTCCAACTTCTTAGGAGCCATGCGGTATGGCACCTTTGCTCTGGGTTGGTACCCAGTCTAACTCAATGGCATGATCAACACCTCTTCCTGCGGGAAGTTGGGGTGAAAAGTCGTAAGGCATGGCATCTTTGAACTCATCCAGAACTTCAACGACCTAATTCGGCGTAGGAGTTAAGCTTCCTTCTTTGTCTTCAACTAGAGCTACAACATAGGTAAGATCCATTTGCTTAAAACCACGCATAAGCTGCATGGTAGTTAATATTACATCCTTTCCTTTTACATCAAATATTTGTGACTCAGAAAGTGTACAAAGTCCACCCTCATCAAGGATCCTCACAATCCCCAAATATGGCATTACAAATGCCTTACAATTGTTCATAAAATGCATCCCCAAAATTACATTGATATCATCCACTGGAATAACAAGATTATCAAAAGCTCCTACCCACCTATCCAAGGTAGCATAGGACATTTCTAGCAACACCAACCATCGCCTTGGCTGCTAAATTTACTGCCTTTATCTGGCTGTTGTCAGATTCTAACTTCAAGTTGAGGCGTCTTGCCTCCTCCTCTGAGATGAAGTTATGAGTTGTCCTCGCGTCTACCATGGCCTTCATCTTATTACCATTCAAAGATGAATCAAGAAAAGTAATCTTCGGTTAGGCCTTACCGATGGAGTACATGTCTTCTCACCACATGCTCAAACTGAATTGAGCAACGCCATGGAACCCATACATGGCTCTCCCCCATTATTCTTTTCATCTCCTTCTCTAGTTCAACACTTTCACTTTAGGCAGTCCTTTGCAAGATGTTCACCTTCACAAATAAAACAATTGTTTTTTTCTAAAGTGTGAGTCCTTCTTCTCAGGTCCCTTCTTTTTTTTAATGTTTTTATGAAGAGGTTGATTCCATTGCATGTGGGATTAATACGGTGCTATATTGATTACGTTAGTTGATTAGTAAGAGTTTCTGTAAGCCGTAGCTGGTTTAGAGAGAGTCCCCCTCTAGCGAAACTGTCAGCATCTGCATTTGCCGATCTTAGAATGTGATTCAGGTCTCTTCTCAAACTCCTTTTTCTTTTCTTGACCCTTTTGGTCTTTTGTGCCATTGGAGTTTTTAGAAGCCACCTCCTTCGTCTTCCATACATACTTTGTCAGCCTCTCAGCCGTGGAAAAAGCCAAGGCCAAAGTCTTCACTTCCCGCTTCCTAAGGCCTTGCTCCGTCCAAGGTTTTAATCCAGCAAGAAAAGAAAAAAGTCTGTCCTGATGGAACATATAAAAAATGCACAACATTAAAGAAGTAAATTTTTTGTACATACTCTCTAATGGTGTCTTCTTGTTTCAAAGCTCTCAACTCCATTCGAGCATGATATTCCACATCTTTAGGGAAGAATTGTGACTTCAATTCCTTCTTGAAATCCTCCCACATCCTTACGGTCGAGGTTCTTGATTCCCCATCTGTAGCCCTTTTCCTCCACCAGAGTATGACATCATCGACAACGAACATAGAAGCAGTGCTTACCTTTAACACCTCATCTTTGGCGGGCTGGAAGTACTGTTCTACTTGCCATTAAAAGGCTCCAGTTCAGGCACTTTGATCTTGGTTGCTGCTCCATTCGTGTTTGCACCTTCATTTGTTAAAACACATTCCAGCAATGCAAGTCTCATCCATAATTCATTCATAATGTTCTGCTCCTCATCAAGGTCTACCAGAAACACTGTCATGGCACTGTGGACATTTTCCAGCAAGGCATGGACCGCTTCTATACTTCCATTTTCATAATTTAGGTTCTCACATACTTGTTCTTCTAATCCCAAACAACACGCCTCCATTTTATCCATTATATCTACATCAGAAGTTTTAGACATTCTCTTCTTACCTTTGGTTGGAGCGATTTCTGTCTTTGAATTTTCCTTTGGATCGATCTTTCCTCTGATGCCAATTGTCATGCCGCTGGATTGACCAATGCCCGAACTTAGTCTTTTGTAGTGTGCATACTTGGATAGGAGGAAAAGATTCTTCTATTAAGTAATGAATTGATTACAAGCTCTTCTACAACGCTATTTATAGTTTACACTTCCTCCATATGTGGGGAGATCTAACCAAAACCTCTTAGTCTCAAGCTAACTCATTCAAACTCATTTGAATGGGTTTATTTGAATTCAAACCTCAACTAACTTGTGCCAGCTATTAAGCACATGCCTTATGTGGTTTGCCAGCTCATGCATGCCACCTCACATGCCTGGTCAAGTGCCACCTCATCTGCCACCTCATGCAAATGCATGCCATTTGCCATGTCATCATATGCAAGCCTGACCCACTGCAAGTTTGCTCCTCCTTCTCTAAGTTGCACCATGTGGTCTGGCTTGCACCTTGAAGCCTCTATGCGTGTCGGTTGTGGAGGCGCCCATGCTTCCTCCCTTGCGGCTGCATGAGTAGGGTAACAGAATCACAACTCCACACTTAGTCGGGCACGCATGCTACCTCGAACACGTGTCTGGATCTTCTGGGTGTGCTTCCGAATGTGCACATGCATCCCCCGCACGCATACAAATATGCTTGTGGCCCATGCACATGAGTCCATGAACATGTATCTGTGCGTCCAACCTTGCAACTTCTTGCGCTTGTGCGCATTTCAAAGATGTTGTGCTTGTTGGCATAGGCCAGTCGTCCCCATATCACTAATACATTTTCTACAAAACTTATCCTCCTGAGATTGTTAAGGTCTCCTATATCTTAACTAATTATTAGCTAGACAAGTGATTGAAACATATATCATGTATTCGACACACAAACTCAAACATAATCATGCTCATTTGATAGAAAATAGACTAATACATCATATAAGTACGATTATCACAAACCCAAAAGGGTTGGCTTATTTGATACATTCAATTCACCACAAAAATTGACTTTACATAAGTAAAAATCTAAATATATGCACAACAAAATGTAAATAAGAGAAGGGCTGGAAAATTCAGTGTAACATTGAGCTCCAAAGGTTTGAAAATCTCCTTCATGATTGATTCTCCCCTTCTATAGGTCTAAATTTGCTCTAAGATAACGTCCTAAAGGTTAGATTGAATCCCTAAATTGCTCCCTAGACTGGCCAACGTAAAAATCTCCCCCCCCTCCCTCCTTTACCCTCAAGGCTTTATATAGGAGGCTACATGCTGTTGCCTCCCAGGCCTTGCCATGGCACCAAGTCATTTAAGCGGAAGTGTTCTCTGGCTTCTGCCTTTTGCCGCCATTGGCGTCAGATTTGACACCATGGTGTCATGTTACACCTCACATTTAGTGGCTTCGCACTTAACTCAATTGCCTATTTTGTTTTATTGGCACGATAGATTGCGCTATTGGCACCAAATTTAGTGGTGTGGCACTGAACTCAATTGCCTATATTGTTTTATAGGCACAATAGCACCAAACCTTGTGACATTGCCTCAATATGGTACTATTGGCGCTATTTTCTGCCTAACTTATCAGTTCTTCAGTTCTCCTCCATTTTGATCCAAATATTTTGCATTGCCTTCTATGATGCATTTTGTCATTGGTTTTTGTATAGAGAAATATTAGGTTTGATTGTCTCTCTAATAGAAAATTTGGGGTATGAGTGTATAAGCGTGAATATAATCAATCATGAAGGAAAGAGGATGCTTTGGCATAGCCATGATGAAAATGAATGCCAAAGAGTTTTAGAGGGAGATGAGTTCTTGTAGCTGGCATCCACGTCAGAATCCTAGCCAATGTCTTTTAAAAATCTTTTATTTAAAACCTAAAACCCTAAAACCCTAAAGCCTAAAACCTAAAACCTTTTCTAAAACCCTAAAATTCTAAACCCTAAACCCCAAAATCCAATAAACTACAGCAAATGTGGATGCCAGTTGTGCAACCACGTCAGCTAGTACACCGGAGGGGTACTGCATGATGGTGCAGCTTGCATTTATTCTAATCTAAATAATAGAAATGACCAGACTTGTCCTTTTTATTAAAAAAATGTTTTCCAACGAACTCAAGCCATGTCCAGTCTAGTCAGTAGTTGACCTATGTCATGCAATTAAGCCATAAAAAATAAGGGCACCTCACTTCTCCATGTTCTCTCACCAAGATTGGCAAGCTCGAGCAAAGTGTTAAGCATCAAAACAAAAGATGCAAAAACTGCTAGAACATTCTTATGAATAGAGTAATAGTCATTGCACCTTTCCCAAGTGCCCTATGGTCATACCTCATGACGTGGATGATATCCTATTCAGCATCTTTTTGAAAAACCTTTTCTAAAATCCAACCACTAAACCCTAAAATCTAATCATCTACACCTGACGTGGATGCGAACTGTGCATCCACGTTGACATGTATGCCAGAGTGGTAGTACATGAAGGTGCAACTAGCCTTATTCATATGAATATAGACGTCTGAATAAAGTTTGGGGTGGGGACACACCCGACTTGAGTCAAAGTAACGGGGTTTAGTAGTTGGTGCGACTCAACAAAAAAAAATGTCAACAAATTTTAAAAAATATAATCTTCAATTATACTATATAAAATACTATAAAAATTAAATTCATATTTATACTTACACACCATCAGCAATCCTACACAAATTATGCATACATACAGAGCTCATAAAAAACGTTATCCATTATATTATTTATTTTAAACAAATAATAATTAAGTTTACATAATAAAGTATCTGTATAAATGATATACAAAAATAGAGCCCTTATTTTTTGGCCAACTTTCTCTAGGTGGCTTCTCATTGAAATATAGAAGTGGACTTCCCTTCTTTAAAATTATTACGAAAAATACCATTGTACGGATCTTATGATCTGTATTCGATGATGAAAAGAGCATAAATTACTAGTAATTTCTTGTTAGTTGACTACAAATTCCTTTTACTCTATGTAAAAATCATATATTGACCCAAAACCTGTGTATTTATGCTATTAACCGTATCATATATATGGACACTTTATTTGATAGAATTAATTACTAAAGTTTTAAGCTAATGAATATGATCGTACACATGAAAAGATATTTTTATGAACTTATTGTGCACAATCATATAACATAATCTATCATATGTACATATAAAACATGAATTTCTTCTTTACACTATTCCATATATCATATTATATTAAATTCAAGTTTTTTATAGTATATTATTTTTAAATAAAATTAACATTTTTTTACTGCCAGGTCGTACCAATTGTTAAAGCTGGGTCACTTTGACCAAGTCCGAGAGCCAGTGAAATCAAAACCATCGGGACACATTTTTTCTATCGGCAGTAATAGGTCACATATTATCACCACCTCCCTTGAATTGAGACGAGTTAAAACATTAATGACACCACATAAAAATAAGAAGAAGTTCTTCATTCCCTAGTTATAAATCAACAAATAATCCGAAAAAGATCAGCAAGGACTTTAGAAATTGTTTTAGAAGAATTACAACCTTGTCTTCATGATATAGGGTCCATTGCTACAAGCTCCAAAATGGGGCTTGCAATTATCAAAGCATGGAAGGCCACCTAGAACATTTGAAAAATTGGCTTTAGAAGAAGTTAGAAGTGAACAACTAAAAAGCACTTCAGAAACTTTTCTTCTACTACTGCTTGCAAACTAGGTATCAACATCATTACGAAATGATAAAAATTGGGTCTAGAAGAGCACATGAATAAATGCAATCAATTAGCGCATCAATCAGTCATGCTTTTTCAGAGTACACAAAATCTTCTATCTATTTATTTCTACCTAAGGTATGTTGTGCAATCAAAATGCTTTACACTAGTTATATAACTCGAAATCCCAGCTAGTGCACGTCCAAGTATATGGAACAGCTAAAGAAGAAAAAATTAAAACAACCATAATTTTAAGCCAAAGCTAGAATCAAGTAAGAAGGAACTAAAGACTTCTAGCCACTAAATCAGAAGAAAATTGCATTATCTAAAAAAGTTAAAACTCCTTCACAGTTTTCTGTCTAAATTTCAAGCACCTAGCCACAACTGAAGACACAAAAGTCAGATGGTTGGGTTGCTTCTTTGAGGCCCACATGATGAGAGAACCTCCAAGTAAAATACAATAACTAGTAATAGTCCGACGATCATTTGGACATCCACCCCAGTGGCATCTGCGAATGCCTCAAAGCCCAATTGAGAAGAAGGCTTAATATAGATGCCATGTAAAATTGTACCTTTAATATACCACAAGAAATGTTTGACAGTCGTCCATTGTTTATCGGTCAAATTTTGATGGAATTGGCAGCACTGATATATTGCACACTGAATATATGGACGAGTGAGAGTGAAGTACCCACTACAATGTGATATTTTGTCGGTTCAAAGAGAGGAACATCATCAAATTTGGAAAGCTTCGAGTCAACTACAACCAGAGCGGTGAGAGGCTTAACATTTATTAAAGAGATGTGATGTAAGAGGTCACGAGTGTACTTGAGCTGCGAGAGGTGTAAACCTTGCCCAACCCTCTTCACTTCAATTCCGAGAAAGTAATATAGTGGTCCCATGTCCTTGATTGAAATTCAGTTTGAAGAGCCAAAATCACTTGTTGAATATATAACAATGTCATCATCATATATCAGAATATATATAGTTCAAGAAGAGTACTTAAAAAGGAGATGTGTCACCAGAAGATGAACCCAACACCAAGAAGGGAATATGTAAGTCATCTATACCACTTATGAGGACTTAATTTGAGTCAATAGAGTGATTTAAAAAGGTGGCAAACATTCAAGACCAATGGTTGGACCATGTACACCTCTTCGTCAAGGACTCAGTTTAGGAACACATTATTAACATCAAGTTGATGAATGTTCCAACCTCTATTAACAACAATGGTGAGCAGAGTCTGGGTAATAACTGTTGACAACTGGACTGAAGGTTTCAAATAGTTGTACCCTTCTCACTGATTGAAACCTTTAGCTACCAATCGAGTTTTGTAACTCTCAATAATGCCATCCAGACCTTACTTTATCCTGTACACCCATTTCCAGTCAATGGGTTTTTACCCCTATGGAAGAGAAACTAGAGAACAAGTACAATTAGCTTGCAAAACACTAAACTAATGGTTCATAGCCTCCCACCAATGGGGGAACTTCGATGCAGCCGTGAAGGATGTAGGCTTGAGTTCGGTTGGGCAAGGGTGTTAGGTGGTAGAATAATGGTTTGGTTTGAGATTGCTCGTCTGAGACCTTGTTTACATACGATGAGTACCAAGCGGAGCAGTAGGGCATCTATTGGGTAGGGGTACAGGAAGGCCATGCTCGGAGGTTGTTGGAGAGGAGGGCTCTAAGATCGTAGGAGGGGCCATTGGAGGATCCAGATCAGGTTTTGGTGAGGTGTCCGAATTATTGGATGGGAGGGGAGAACTGTGAGGAGAAGATACCAATGTAGATGAAAGGCCGGTGGTAGAGGCAGGAGTGTGATGGCTTCTGAGTACCAGTTGAGCTTGAAGTTCTAACCGATATTCTCGTGTTAGTAAACGATTAGTGACATCATCAAACATTACCAGATCGGGTCATGTTGTAACCGTTTGTACAAAGGGCTCAAACACACTACTAAGACCGCTGGCTATGTAGTATATCAGCACATGGTCAGTGACTAGGTATCTTGCAGCTTCAAGCTAGTCATTGAGAGATTTGACCTTCTCAGGGTATTTTGTCATTGACAAGTCGCCTCTCCGAATTGCTTAAAAATTGAACTAAAAATGGTCGGCCTGGGAGCAATTGCCATAGATTGTGCGACCGCCATACTGAGCCATCGAGAGCGTTGTTGGAGAGAGTTGCGAGAAACCAACTCTGTATTGTTTGATTGATTTGGTAACTGTCTGAACTCGGAATTGTCTATAGAGGAAGAGATATTGTACCGTCTATGAATCCCACGAGATGTTGGCTGTGGAAGACTGGTACAAATTGTTGATGCCAAAACAAGTATGTGTCTCTATCAAGATTTGTCAGAACTGATGAGTAATATTGGTGGTTGTGATGATTATGCGCCTTCCAGAGGAGCCAAGGTCATAGACAATGCCAGACGCAAGTGGAGAAGTGTTCATGGCAGAAGTAGAAGGAGAAACAAACAAAAATGAGGATTCAATTGCCATCTCGTCTTAGTCATTAGACATATCACTCTGGTACCATGTGAGTGTGAGAGAAGGATAACTTCCAAGATGATTTTCATTGATTCATGTGTAGTACATCTATTTTACATGGGTTACAAGATTGGTAACCAAATAATTCTAGTAGGAAAAAATTCTAAGCAATAAAGAATGCTAAATATACACGTATACATAAAAAAGGAAACGTGCCTCAAATAATCTTGAGAAGATTTAGAGAATCGTCTTATGTATCCGGACATTTATCAGGAAGATTTGAACCATCTTCTTTCAAACGCATAGTGTCAGACACTGTTTTCTTGTTTTTCTCTTCATATATATGGCCTATCTATCAAGTATATATTGATAGGTGGACTCCATTATCTGCATCGGTGTTTGACCTTTTCAATGAATTGCTTACTAATCATGATATTGTTGGCTACATCTTTTAATTCTAGTGAACCATTGGAATTATTTTAAGGTCTATCCTATCCCAAAAAATATTTTCCCTTCCTCCATTGGCAAACGACTTGAACCATCACTAGTATTACTTTTTTTGTGGAATCTACGAACAATCTGCTAAAGATAATTGAAAGAATGTTATCAAATTGTTTCTTTGAGCTCATATCGTTGATTGTTTGGTATACATAGTTCAGAGAAATATATGGGATCAGAGGGAGGTTCAAAAGGTTTGAAAGCGTGTTATAAAGAGCTATCGCAAGCATCTATTTAACAAAGTACAAAAACTTCCTCATATAAAGAAGAGTGTAGGATATTTTAAGAAGTACGTGCAATTCATTAATAGGCAGGTTTCAAAGACTATAATGGTGAAACTTCATTTGATGACTCTGTCATAGTTTTTTTTTCTTTTCTTTTTTTTTTAATTTGGTGGATGTTTACCCAAAAGAGTTGTATTTGTAGTTGGTGATTGGAAAAGGAAAGGGGGACACCAGGTAATAATCGGTAAATCCTTCTCAATCCGAAAGATCCTTGAGCAATGTTAATGCTAACAAATATGGATTGCTTAACTGCACTAAACAATAACAAAATCACACCACAATTTTAACGTGGAAAACTCCTTCAAAGTGAAGGTTAAAAACCATGGGACCTGTCTTGGTTCAAGCAAAAAAACACCATTATGAGATCAGAGTATTACAGGAAGTAAAATTCACCAATTACAATTCACAACCCAAAGATAATCTCATGCAACATCAATTACAAAAGAGATGAAGGATTATGAAAAGACATAACTAGATGACAGAATTTTTGGCACAAATAATACATGATATGACATTCCAAAATCAGTCTCCACTATATATTTAGAGATTGATGTATCATAAACTTGCTCACCAAATATCTGCTCATTCAAACAAAGAATGACCGTCCGATCACAGAGAAAGATGAAACTGATAAGTGCTGAATTTATCTGGGACGACTCTTATTCAAATGGCCAAAAAACACTCTTCCAAACAAGATCTCAAATGTTTAGACTAAGGAAGTAGAGAAATAGAGTATGCTACCAAAGTTTCAGAATTATCCAACAGTAAACAAATTTAAAAATGGCAAAAGTTTGAATCTAGTACACAAAAAATGAGAAGAAATATTTATATCCACCTTCGATTTCTCTGTTTCAAAAGCATACTCCTTTAATTAGATACTATAAAGCATCATATTTGAAGCCCAAATGGGCCCCCTATAGATGGGTTTAGACTATAATCTAAAACATCTTGAATTCAATGATATCTCACATCAATGTGTATAAATGTACCATGAAAAGTTGGATTTTTGCCTAGATGAATGACACTCAATCACAATATAGGAAATATCACCTTTGGTTTGATCCAAGCTCATTCACAATTTTTTTCATCCAAAATAATTCGTTACAAGCCTTAGTAGTTGTAATAAACTCAACCTCTGTAGTGGGCAATTTCAGGCACTTTAACTATTTAGATTACCACACCACAACTTCCCATTCAAAGGCGATCAAGTATCCTGAAGTAGATTTTCTTGAATCAATATCTCGTAAATCAACATAGCTTAAACTTTCACCATATTAAACTGTTGAAATACCTTCTAAATATCTTTTTTTTCTTGTGATAGCCATAGTTTCTTGCATTCTCTATCACATATGATCTTAATGCCATTAATGCGCTTCACCATTACTAAATCTTTCATTGCGAAAGATTTGCTCAATTTATTCTTCAAATGATCAATCCTCGATGAGTTACGAGCTACAATGAGCATGTCTTCAACGAATAATAATAAAATGACGAAATCATAATCAAATAATTTCTTCACAAAAACACAATGCGGAGTAGTCTTCTTGTAGCCTCGTTAAACTATACAAACTATACAAACCTCTAAAAATCAAGACTTGCAGCCAAACTTAATATAACTTGAATGGATGACCACTTCACAACAGGTGAGAAAATCTCATCAAAATCAATCACCTTTTTCAGACATAAACTTTTAACAACTTATCTAGCTTTGTATTGTGGGGCTAATGAATTTTCTTTATGTTTCAACCAATAAATGCACATATTCATCAAGGCTTTTCGATTTTTAGGCAGCTTCACCAATTCAAAGTATGATTATCATACAATGATTGGATTTCATCCTCCATTATTTGGATCAATTATGCCCTCATGCTGCTCACTCTTAATGGACTCTCGATAGCATTAAAGTTCTTCTCCATTTCTCAGGATTACATATTCATTGTGGGAGTACCAACTAAAAGGTTTATGATCTCTAGTAGATCTCCTAAGTGAAGCTTCAAGTTGTTCAATTTGTGACTTTCTAGATAATCATCTACTTCATCTACATAAACTTTTGCCTCATCTGCAACTTTATGATCATCAATGCTTTGATCACTATGAATATCAAAACATCTATAGGCAAACTCATCT
Source organism: Aristolochia contorta (assembly GCA_022405105.1). Taxonomy (NCBI): domain Eukaryota; kingdom Viridiplantae; phylum Streptophyta; class Magnoliopsida; order Piperales; family Aristolochiaceae; genus Aristolochia; species Aristolochia contorta. The sequence continues at coordinate 17,024,382 of CM039664.1, forward strand.
AGGCCAAAACCAATAAAGAAGCATTCTCTCGTCTTAACACCATCTTGGACCATTCATCTTTAGGAACAAGCACAAAGTATTTGATACCTAACATGTATATGTAATCATAGGAGAGATCCCTACCATACTACATCCTATCAAGAACAGTTGCATCCAAAGCAATACTGGGAGTTAAAATTGATTACATATCAATTGTATATAAAGCTTCACCCCAAAAAGATTTAGGCAATTTTGCATTCAAAAGTAAACATTTGACTTTCTCCAATAGTGTTTTATTCATCCTTTCCGGCAAACCATTCAACTGAGGAGTTTTAGGAGGTCTCTTCTAATGTCTTATACCGTGTATATCCTGAAAACAAGTTCCTCTCAGCTAAGACAATTAAGTCACTTCTCACTAACGTGACTCAATCTCCTATGCCATAATTTTAAGTTGCTATTACTCTCAACTGCATTAAAAAATTTATTAGAGATTGAATTTTGCAACCAATGCAAACCATAAGACCTTTTGTCTCTAGCCACAAAAGGAGAACCTTTAGTGAGTCACATTTGTGCATTACTGAATTAATACATAACCATCCTTATCAAATTTGCTTGTGGTGATCAAATGCAATGGAATATCATGCACGTGCCTTACATCCTTAATGATTAATTTTATATTATCGTTAGTCTCTAAATAAATAGTTGCAGTGACCGCTACATTTGACATATAATAATTACCTATCTTCAAGAACTCAAAATCACCTGGAGTATAAGATGCAAGAAATTTCTTCTGAGATGTCTCATGATAGGAATTGTTAACTTAGACAAAAAGTGGTTAAAATGGGTTAACCTTTATTACTTCATCAACCAATTTATATAGAACTTGATTACAATTGTGAAATGACTAAAATACCTCTGAAGGGTAAAATACAAAAAAGAATAATATTTACACAATCTAGCATCCCCATCAAACTAAAGATGGATCATAAGAGCGCATCTAGAGTTTGGAACATAAGTACTGAAACTGAGATGAAGTGAGCGACTTCATACATAAATCAGCAGTCTGGTGTTTAGAGGATATATACAACTAAGTGAGAGTACTAAAAACACAATTATGTCGAACAAAATGACAAACCACAATATGTTTGGTTCTCTCATGAAATAGATCATTGTGAGTAATTTGAAGAGCACTCTTTATTGTCAAAATGAAGTAGAGTAGCGAAATCCAGAGAGACCCCCATATCCTTGAGTATCTAACGAAGCCAAACAAGCTCAGAAGTAGGGTTAGAAAGTGCCGGATATTCAGCCTGAGTACTAGAACGAGAAACATTAGATTGTGTCTAGCTACACTAGGAAATCAAAGAGTCGCCTAAGAAAACAGAATAGCATGTAGTAGACTGTCGATCGGTAACATCACCTACCCAATGAGCATCAAAGAAAATAGATAAAGTAAGAGGTGAGGCAGATGGAAATAGCGAACCCTGAAACAAACTGCCTCAAACATAACGCAATATACGTAACACTACTACATAATGAATAGAATGAGGAGCAGACATGAACTGGCTGACTTCATGAACTGCATAACTGATATCAGGACGAGTGATAATCAAATAAATCAAACCACCCACTAGTTGTCGATAAAGAGTAGGTTCATAAAGCAAGTCGCCATCTGTGCCCCGGAGTTTAACATTAAGCTATAAGGGTGTATCGCAAGTCCTATTATCTGTCAAACCAGCTTGATTAAGCAAATCAGAAGCATACTTTACCTAAGAAGACCATAGCCATCAGATAAAGGGAGAACCTCCAAACCAAGAAAATAACACAAACGACCAAGATCCTTCATCTCAAAACAAGAACTCAGATAAGCCTTAAGATTAGAGATGCCCTGGAAATCATCACCAGTAATAGCCATATCATCAACATAGAGAAATAGCAGCACAATTCCCCGAGATGTCTGACTAGTGAACAATGCAGAATCATGAGAAATGTGTAAATCCTAGAGAAGTCTGACGAGTGAAAACAAACCGTATACTGCACGACGAAGCTTCCAAACTTGCCTAGAGAAATGTGTAACTCCTGGTGGGGGCAACATATAAACTTCCTTAGATAAATCATTTCAGAAAAGCATTTTCATATCCATATAAAAAAAATCCCAATGACAAATAGAAGCTATCGCAATTAAGAGACGAACAGAAGTCAATCTTGCAACATGAGCAAATGCCTCCTCATAATCAATATCGTACTCCTGTGTATATCCATTTGCCACTAGGCAAGCTTTATAGCGATCAACAGATCCATCTGTCTTAGTATTCATTTTATAAACCCACTTATAACCAATTGTAGACTTACCAGGAGGAAGAGTAACAAGATCCCAAGTATGAGCTTTGGCCAAAGCCTGTAACTCCTCAGACATAGTTTGCTGCCAAAGAGGGTAAGAGGAAGCTTCCCTGTAGGAAGAGGGCTGCTGAACCTAAATAAAAGTAGAAAAATAACAATAAATAGTTAAGGAGATGTATCAAAACCTAATGAGCGTGTGAGATGGATATTGAGACTGAGCCAGAGGGCCCTCTCGGTAGGAGTTGACGGGCAAGGTGAGGTAAAGTTGAAGACAAAGGCTGGTCCGAAGAAGGCACATGAGACTTAGGCGGAGAGGGCGTAGGGTACAGGGTGTCAGCAATCGGTGAACCTAAAACAAAGGCAGACAAAGAAGACAAGAAGACATATCATTTGGAAAAAGATAAAACAATAGTGGGAGACACATTAGACTGTGTTTTATGAGCAGGAAAAGAATAAAACGGTATATTTTCCCTGAAAGTAACATGGCGCAAAATATACAATTTGTTATTTTGAGGATTATAACACCGGAAACCTTGTTTGCTCAATAACATAATCTAGAAACACACACATAACAAATTTGGCAGACAACTTATCGCGTTCATGTGCAAGAATTAAAACAAAAAACTTGCAACCAAAGACACAAATAGAAGAATAATTAGGAGGCATGCTATAAAGATGAGAATATGGCGTAGAACCCTTGAAGGCCACAGAAAACAATTGATTAATAAGATAGAGAGAGGTCAAAACCGCCTCACCCCAAAATTTTTCAGAACAGAAGAGGACAAAAGAATAGTTTGTGCAGTTTTTATTATTTGTCTCTGTTTGCATTTAACAACCCATTTTGTTGCGGATTATTTGGACAAGAAAGTTGTTGCAATCAACCATGGGCCTTACGTAGTATACAGAACCGATGTGATATTTTCCCCCCAAAATTAAAGCGAAAAAATTTAATAGTTTTAGAAAATTGAATCAGAACCATAGTGGAGGATTCAACATATGTATTGTAATATGCTGAGCGAAACGGTAACAAATAAATCCAAACAACACAGGAATAATCATCAACAAACACAACATAATGGGAAGAACCACCCATTGCTGGAATCGAAGAAAGTCCCCAAATATCAGATGAATAAAATCAAATGGAGCTAAAAAAGCACAACATTTGTAGTAAATGGTAAAGCAGCATGTTTGCCAAGTTTGCAACTAACATAATGCAATAATTCTGAAGAAACACGTCTCAACTGACCAATAGTAATGAATTTATTCGTGTAGAGTGAAATGCATGACCCAAACGACTATGCCAAAGTGCGAACTCTGAACTAGAACTAACAACTACAATTTAACAATGAGGTAGCACTACAAGGATTATTCAGATTATCAAGCTCAAACAGTCGACGAACTGTACGCTCTGTCCCAAGAACCTCCCCGGTTGATGGATCCTGTACCTGACACCCAGAAGAAGTAAAAAGAACATGAAATCCAAAATTACACAATTGACCAAAATATAACAAATTCATTGATAGGCAAGGAACACAAAGAACATCAGACAAACAAATACCAGAATTCGTACAAATTCAACCAGAATGAGCAACAAGAAGGTTAGAACCATCAGTGAAGAAGAAAAAGAAGTAGAAGAGGTAGAAACAAAAATGGAAGAATCAGAAGTCATGATTTGACGCACCAGAGTCGATGATCCAAGAACCTTTACCTGAATAAGCAAACAAGCCAGAAACTGAGGAAGTGCCTTAACCAAGGTCATCAAGAGCCTTGTTAATCATATCCTGAATATCAGTAATGATCAATGTAGAAGTAGGAGTTTGATTTGCACTGGAGAAAATATCAGTAGGACGTTGACCAGAAATAGTAGTCTGAGTTTTCTTTAACTTGACTGAACAAAAATATTTCATATGCCCAAATTTCTTACAATAATTGCACTACACACGAGTCATATCAAAAGAAGTTGTCATAACCAGCTACTGACAGACGAGCTATGCTCTTCCCCTATCGATCTCAATAAAAACAAGAATACCCAACAAACTGACAGTCAAACCAATGCACTAACGAGCACTCATAATCCAGAAAGACCGTGTTCAGATCTGGTCCATCCTGGTTCGGTTCAGTCAGGTCCAGTCCGGTTCTCTTCAGTCAGGTCTGGTCCGGTTCAATTTGTTCGATCTGGTCCGGTCCAGTTCCATTCAGTCTGGTCTTGTCCGGTTCACTTTGGTCCTATCCGGTTCAATCTGGTCAATCTGGTTTGATCCGGTTCAATGTGGCCAGGGTCACGGCCTACTAGATGATAGCTCAAACCTTGTTTTTCTTCAATGGTGAAACCCTAAATTTGGTCGCCCTCCAACGATCACTTGCAACATCAGCTAACTCCAGCAACACCAGCAAACTCCATCAACACCAGCAAACACTAAAAACAAAATCGGAATCAACCGAAAACATCAACTGGTCGGCCGAATTAAAGACGGAAAAACGAAATGCAAATAGAAATCAAACCCAAAGTGTTCGAATCGCTGAAATGAGTAGCCAATCCGAAGATACAGACAAAGAATCAAACTTTCTAATCGATTTCGGGGTCGGACGAGGAGGGAATCGACGAGAAACAATGGCTAGGAACCCAAAAAATTGATTTCACGAAGATGTCTGATAACTCAATGAAAAAAACAGAAATCTCAAACATATCTAAAAGCAATCCGAAAGGGCAAACAAAATACCAGAGATTCCGACTGATTTTTGAGCCTTATGAAAGCATAATCAGTAGAAATCGAGCCCAAAAACTGAAAATTGAAGTTGCCAGACCCTAGCTGCAGGTTGGGGACGAGGACGAGTCATGACGAGTTGATTTGTTTGTTCTGTCTAAGTTGAATCCGAGTCAAAAAAATAATATGCCTATTCCGAACGAAGTAGGACTGATTCGGACCAAGTCGGACCGAGTTAGGCTTTGATACCATGTTAACTTAGACAAAAACTAATTAAAACGGGTTAACCTTTATTACTTCATCAACCAGTTTATATACATGTAATGTGAAATGACTTATAAACATTTGAAGGGTAAAATACAAAAAATAAATATTATTTACATAATCTAACAGGAATCACCATTGTCAATCACTGCTAGCAATATCGATCATAATTTCATGAAAACAACAACCAAATTCCGCTGATGTAGTGGTGTTGACACCATCACTATTATCATCATTGTCTTTTTTTTCTTGCAAACCTTTGTGATCATTTTTCTCCTTCTTCAACTTACAATAGTATATCATGATGTGATCTATTTTACCATGATAACATTCAAGAATTTTATACCTGAATTTGGATTTTCTCCTTTTATCTCTCCAGTGATTCTGACCATTGCTTTTACCACTCCCCTATTTTCTGTGACCAAAAACTCTTCTTTAATTTGCAGATGAGTTAGGCTGATAAATTTTCTTCATGTTTCACCTTGTAAATCCACATATTCATTAAATCTTTTCGTTTCCGCCAATGGGAGGTCAGAGCTTCCTAGGTGAGTTGGGTGTTAGTAAATAAACCCAAATTAAAATATGAGTTGGAATGTTTCTGACTTATTAGTGGAAAACGATTTTCTCACCTGTAATCTTCATTCTATTTTTAGTCATCTTCCTTTTGTATAAATTTGTGTAAACAACTATAGAAATACATCGATTACATCATTCTTTCATGGTATCAAAACCTAGGATCGATCTTTTTTTTTTCTCTCGACTTTGTCTCGATCCAATTTTTCTTCTTTACTCTTACTGCTTTCGGTATGGCCTCCTTGTCCTCTATTTCGACCGACGCCAATCCCCTTCTCTCCGTTCCCACCACTAAGGGAATCTCTCAGGAAATTTGCCTGAAACTGACGACCGATAATTTTCTAATATGGCACACACAGATCTTACCCGTCTTGCGCAGTCACAAGCTTCTTGGTTTCCTTGACGGCTCTATCACTCAACCTCTCTCTCCACCAGAAGAAATCAAAAAATGGCTTCGTCTTGACCAGCTTTGTCTTGACTGGCTGCTTCAGTCTATTTTGGACGTTATTCTCCCGCGCTTGGTGGATGCTCAAACCTCCTAAGACGCTTGGCTCACCCTGACTGAAGTATATAGAATGGTGATGCGCTCTCGCGTCTAGCTGGTTAAACCGAGCTGCATAATCTCCAACGAGGCACAAAATCCGTGCATGAGTATCTCTCCCACGCCAAGTCTTTGGCTCTCGCTCTGGTCAGCGCTGGAAAACCAATGGACAACGACGATTTGATTCTGTGCACCTTGTGTGGGCTTGGTTCCGAGTATGATCCTGTGGTCGCCGTAATTTATGCCGAATAGGATGCAACGTTCTCTTCTGTATCCGCCCAACTCCTTGATCACGAACAGAGGACTCGCAAGGCTGCCGCTCCAATAGTTCTTGCTGTTGTTCAAACCTCTGTCTGACCTCTTGCTCCTGCTCGTTCAAATCGTGGACTCCTTCATCGTCCTCCTGCCACTTGTGGGCGCTCATCTAACAATCGAGGCCGAGGCCGAACCATGCCTCCCTCTACCTCCAACTCTGATGGACAGTCCATCGTTTGTTATCAATGTGGCCACCTGTACCACAAAGTTAATCACTGCTGGGCTCCTCAGAGTGCCACTGCCTCCAACACTACTTTAACAGCCACATCTTCTGCCCCCTCTGCTAATTCAAATGAAGAATGGTTCCTTGATTCTAGTGCAACACATAATGTTACTGCCGACCCGTCTGATCTCACTAACATCCAATCTTATCAAGGTAATGCCCAAATCATGATCGATAATGGTAATTCTTTACCGATTTCTCATTTTGGTCGAACCTCTTTTAACTTGTCCTCTAGCATGAATTCATCTTGTGATATTTTATTGGTCCCTCGGATTTCCTGGAAATTGCTTTCGGTATCCAATCTCTCACATTCTAACAAGTGGTCGTTTCTTTTCACGCCCACTAGTTACTGTATTTTTTATCTGCAGACTCGGAGGAAAATACATCAAGGACCAATTAAAGGTGGTCTTTATCCACTTTCTCCATATTCGCTCCACTATTTGACAGCCGTCCATTCCAACTTTGATTTATGGCATCATTGTCTTGGCCATCCTTCAATCCAGAATAATGCACTCCCTCTCATTCCGGCTCCAATTTGCGGTTCCTTCTTAGCATCCACCTTGTTCCGACTGTCAACTCGGAAAAAGTTGTCGGCTCCCCTCTCTGACTCATTCAATTCGCTCAAGTTCTATTTTAGAAATAATTCTCTGTGATGTATGGGTCCTGCCCCTACAACCTCCATAAATAATTTTCATTTTTACTTAATTATTGTGGATGATTATTCTCGTTTTACTTGGTTGTTTCCTTTAAAACGAAAGTCTGATGTTTGTTCTGCTCTTCAGCAATTTATTCCAAAAATTGAAAAACTCATTAACCATTCTGTAAAAATTGTCCAGAGTGATATTGGAGGTGAATTTCTGGCCTCTTCTTTACAATAGTTTCTTTCTACTAGAGGCATTCGCCAACAATTGTCCTGTCCAAGGACGCCCGAACAAAATGGAATTGCCGAGCGTAGACTTGACTCTCTCTCTCCTTGCTCAATCACCGTTGTCTCCTATTTTTTGGCCATATGCCTTTGCTCTCTCGGTTCATCTTATCAATTTATTTCCCACTTCTATAATCCAAAACCAAACACCTTATTTCCGTTTCTATGGTTGTTCTCCATCCTATTCAAATTTACATCCTTTTGGCTGTTTATGTTTTCCTTCCTTCGCCCACTGGGCATACGCAAGCTAGATTATCGCAGCACTCCATTATTTCTTGGATATAGCTTGCCGCACAAAGGTTTTCTTTGTTTACAGATACAAAGCGAACGCATTATCCTGTCTCGGCATGTGATTTTTTATGAGACGAAGTTCTCTGGATTATCTTCGCCTCCTCAACAGCCAGCTTCCTTTCAATGCAGATGGTTTCGACGAATTCCTCCAGATTTGCATGTCAGGCCCCACCATTTTGCTTCAACAAACCCGTCTCTTCCTGCATAATTACCAGCTGTTTCCCTTCCTCCTATTTCTTCGAACCCGCCAAGCAAAGATCGTCAAACATTTGCTCCTACAAATTCTCCTTCAACCGAGACTCCTGTGGTCTATCCTACCTCGTCCACATCTCCCCTTCTCGTGGACGTTCCCGTCTCTTCGTTGGCGCACAACTCTGCCAGCTTGCGCTTCTCCTCTCTCCACCACTAAGAAAATCCTCCTGGTACGTTCTCCTCAACCACAAGTGTCTGCCCTTCCTCCCCTTCTTTCGCTCGTCCGACAGGGTCGTCCAATTCCAAACGAACTCGTGTTCCTCTACCTTCTGCTCCTTCCCCGAGGGGTCGCTCTGTTCTGCCACCCACATCGCTGGGTCCACCGGCCTGCTGCTGCGCCTGGTCAGTCTCACACCATGATCACTCGCACTCAAACTGGAACTCGAGGACACAAAATTCTCCTAGCTCAAAAGTATCCGCTGCCGCCTTGTCTCCTCAGTGCCATCTCCTCTGTTCTAGTCGAACCGACCACATTCGTCGATGCTGTCTCTGATCCCCGATGGATGGCTGCAATGCAGGATGAAATTCGGTCTCTCCACAAGAACTCCATGTGGGACCTAGTTCTAGCTGATTCACACATGCCCGTCATTGGCTCCAAATGGGTTTACCGAGTGAAACTCAGTTATGACAGTTCCGTCGAACGATATAAAGCCCGATTGGTCGCCAAAGGTTTTCATCAACAACCTGGACGCGATTTTGGACATACTTTTTCTCCAGTGGTTCGTCCTGCAACTATTCGAATTATCCTATCTATTGTCGTCTCTCTCCTCTGGCCGCTTCGCCAACTCGACGTCAAGAATGCCTTTCTCAATGGTGATATTCAGGAGACCATTATTATGCAGCAACCGGAGGGGTTTCAAGATCCTTTACTCCCCACCCATGTGAGCAAACTGCACAAGTCACTCAAACAGGTTCCCCGGGCCTGGTACTCAAAATTCAGTAGTTTCCTTCTACAACAGGGGTTTAGTTCTTCCGCTCACTATACATCCTTGTTTCTTCGTCACCGGGAAGGCAGCACGATTATTCTTCTCATTTACGTGGACGACATTATCCTTACTGGTTTGAGTGATTCGGTCCTTGAAGAATTTCTCTCCATCTTGACACCCGTCTTTGGTATGATGGATTTAGGGAATTTAAATTTTTTTCTAGGGCTTGAAGTTATTTGCCGCACCGGTGGTCTCTTCCTTAGCCAACGCAAATACACGATTGACTTACTATAGACTTATGGCATGGATGGTGCAAAACCGGTCAGCATGCCCGGTTGCTCTAATCCTCCCTCCACGATGGATGATGAACTACTCACGGATCCGACGCATGTCCAATAGCTCATGGGCTCCCTCCAGTACTTAACGCTGACTCGGCCTGATATTGCCTTCAGCATCAACTCACTGAGCCAACATCTCCACTCTCATAGTCTTCATCATCTTCAATCTGTCAAGTGCATCCTACGGTACCTAAAGTATTCTCCAGATTTTTGGCCTACACTTCAATGCTTCTTCCTTCATGCTCTCTGGTTTTTGTGATGCAGACTGGGCTGGCTGTCCCACTACACGTCATTCCACCTCCATCTATGCCATCTATTTGGGGAATAATCTCGTCTCTTGGTCCTCTAAAAAAGCAAAGGACCAACTCACGCTCCAGTTGTGAAGCAGAATATTGTGCCCTGGCGGCTCTCAGCAAGGAAATTTTATGGATTGTACATCTTCTCAAATTTCTTCATATTCGACTGCCTGTGCCCCCTACTATATACTATGATAATACAAGTACAATCTTTCTTGCCAACAATTCGATCGTTCATGGTTGCAACAAACACATCGAAGAAGATGTACATTTTTTAAAATAAAAGATAGTTGATGGATCGTTTCGTCTCTCCTATGTTCCAAGTTCCGATCAGCCAGCCGACATCTTCACCAAGTACTTGTTTCGTCCACGTATGGAAGTTCTTTGTTCTAAGCTTAATGTCACTCCACCACCTTGAGCTTACGAGAGGGTGTCAAGATAAAGACTTATTCAATTAACTATCTCTGAATATCCCTACACTAGACCTTGTCTTTCTCTCATTTAGTAACTCTTTGTAGATCCATATTCTTCGCACCTGTAATTTTCATTCTATTTTTAGTCATCTTCCTTTTGTATAAATATGTGTAAACAACTATAGAAATACATCGATTACATCATTCTTTCAAAAACCTGATACCCAACTTTACAATAGGCATTTTTGCAATTTTAAGAGACAATGGTTTGTTCTATGTCAACGCACCCTAAGGCTTCCAAGAATTGAGACTGAGTCGTCATGTTACAGGCTTCGAGATGGTACAATGGAGGCAATCTGAGGAGGTACTTTGAATTTTAAGGATTCAGTGGTTGCCTCCGCAATGTCTTTCCCAATATCCAAAGTACCAAAGCTTAATGGGTATTCCTGAAACCCGTTGAGTTTTATTACTCCAATACGACTACTTGTTGAATGGAAACCCATCGATGAATATCATTGGAGTAATGCAATGCGGGGTGCATTTCATCCACCTCATCCTTTAAATGGGTGGACCCACATCATCGAAGTGCCATAAATGCACCGGCTTAAGGGGGAGCTGGACGAAATGTGCACCCTTAAGGGTGCACATAGTATTACTCATATCATTAATGAACAACTTTGGAGATGGTTTAACAATCTTATAGTTGATCTTTTATCACCGGATATCATATGGTCTTGTATAGCAGTCCCACATAATATATCATATCACGTTTTTCTATTTTAGAATCTTGTTGTAAGACCATGAACGTTAAAATAAATTAATATACAAGCCAAATTAGTTAGGAGGTGTTAACAAGATATTTTTAGCAGATCATATTAATTCTCCTGTTCCGGTGGGACTTCTAAACTAGTTTGGCTGAAATATTCATAATAATGCTTCCCGTTCATATCGTTGGCGAGTATCCACACTCGTGCGACAGGTCACGGCTGGCTGGCCTGGGCGCGTCACAGAATAAAGCCAGTTTTAACTTTTAAATTGTTGAGTCAATTAATTAAACTGCTTAGAATTTGGAAAGGTGAAATCAGCAGGAAACAAATTGGGAGGAAATCCGAAAAGTGTTCCCGATCCGCCATCTTGGTCTCCTGTCGGTCCAATCCCGGAATCTGACTGACGAACAATTTCTTTCTTCGCGTCCTCGATTTTAGAGAGGCTGAAATCAGTTTTCTTTCTTTGTTTTGTTTTTTCGCTGTTTGCGTTTAGCGTTGGTCGTTTAATGGATTCGTAGGATGCAGCGTTGAGGTTCGATTTTGGAGGAGGAGGTAGAGGGGGAGGTAGTGGGGAAAAATGGGCATTCCTCTTCCCATTGAAACCCTAGCGGAGCGAGCCGCTTTCATGCGGGAGTCTCTGCAGAAGAGCCAAACTATCACGGACAACATGGTTGCGATTCTCGGGTCTTTTGATCACCGACTCTCCGCTCTCGAGGCAGCAATGCGCCCCACTCAGGTACTTGTACCTCCCTGGATCTCCTCGAACATTCGGCGTCTCGATAAACTCTGTTTTTTTTATTTAAGTACTTTCCCTGAAATTTTATTTCTCATTTAGGCGAGGACGCATACAATCAGAAAAGCTCATGAGAATATTGATAAGACAATAAAGTCAGCGGAGGTTATTTTGGAGCAATTCGATCTTTCTCGTCAGGTTGTTGTCTCCTCTTCCATCGTTTTCTTGTTCGAATTTTAACATGTTTGAAAAAGTTTCCCTGCTTCCAAGTGAAGTTGATTTTGAGAGCTGGTGACTGTGAATTAAGATGCTCTTCTTGCATTGGGGGGAAGGGAGGTTGGAAAAAGCTTTAATTGACAGACTTTGCAAGTTTGTTTTTCATTCGTAATCTGTTTTCATGTAAAGCCATTATTTACGCTTCTCCAACAGTCGAATTGGACATTTTGCTGAAATTGTAAATTATTTTGATTGTTGTGATATTCTGGCCTAAATGTCTTTTAGATCTGAATTTATTAAATTAGTACTTGCAAACAGAGATTGGGAGGTGGGAGCCAATTTTAACTAGTCAGAGTGCAATTATGTTCAGTCGTCAATGTAAGAAGGGAAAAAACTTACCGGATGCTATTGATATGGTTATGTAAAAAACGAAAAACAGAAAATTGGGTTAAAAAAATTGCTGTTATCACAAACAATCCTGAAAAATGGCTTCTTAGTGGATATTAAACTTGTTACATTCTGTTTAATTTGATCTTGTAGCAACTAGAAGTGTTTCCTGGGTAGATTGATTGCTTGTGCTGGCTTAATTAATTGAAGCTCTCACTGTAGCGAGCAGTAGATGTATCTTGCTGTCCTAATTTTCTTGTAGTTTAGTAGTTTTCATGTATTTTTTTGTAAGTAGTGTGTTTGCATTTGAAAACTTGAGAGGAAGGAGAGAGCGTTTATATCTATTCCTCTTTGATGTCTGTACGTCATTTTCTTTTCAAAATAAAATATCTTTTGTTATAGTAGCTAAAAATGGCTTATTTAACTGTTATATGGTCATCTCAGAGCTAGTGCACACATTCCACTGTTCTTTTTTGTTTTTTTTCTCTTTTTTTTTTGAGAGAGCAATTTTTTTCCCATCCTTTAAATATGCAGGCAGAAGCTAAAATTCTGAGAGGGCCCCATGAAGACCTCGAAAGTTATCTTGAGGCAGTTGATCAGTTGAGAAGCAATGTTCGTTTCTTCAACTTGAACAAAACATTTAAGAGTAGTGATGGAGTACTTAACCATGCCAATGGCTTGCTTGCAAAAGCCATTTTAAAGCTTGAAGAGGAGTTTAGGCAGCTCTTAAACTCTTACAGGTTTGTTACAGTTCCTTAACTCTTAAACTCTATAATGTACGTTTAGAAGAAAGGAGCAATGGCTGGCCTTAATTCTTCTGTTTCCGAAATTTTATAATGTTATTTTGGATTTGTCTTATACTTCAGAAAAAGAGGCAATTTACTTATTTACTTATCTGTTAGTTATATTTCTGTGCACACTGTGTATGTGCAAAAGACAGAAATGGATTTGACATGCCACACTTTTTACTCTATCTTAATTTCAGCAAACCTACAGAACCAGATCGCCTTTTCGACTGTCTGCCAAATAGTCTGCGGCCATCATCCAGCTCCCCTGGGCAACCAGGAGGTGACAAGAGTAGTCATCAGGCTAAATCTGTGGAAAATGCTGTGTATACTCCTCCAACTCTCATCCCGCCAAGGATCATGCCCCTCCTGCATGATTTAGCCACCCAAATGGTTCAAGCTGGTCACCAACAGCAGTGTTTGAAAATTTACCGGTAACATATTTTATCATCTCACGGTCCCGTAGTGTCATAGTATTTTGTGAATAATTAGTGATGAAGACGTAAAAAATCAATGTTTCTTTTACACTGAACATATTTGTGTGGCTACTGTTTTGGTTTAAAAGTTGTATAAAACTGCTTTTTGTTTGTTATAAGCATATTTTTCTTTCATTGTAGGGATACACGGGCTTCTGTGTTGGAACAAAGCCTTCGAAAGCTAGGTGTAGAAAGACTTACTAAAGATGATGTGCAAAAGATGCAGTGGGAAGTTTTGGAAGCTAAGATAGGGAACTGGATTCATTACATGAGGATTGCTGTAAGAATTTTAAATTTGGATCTAATTTGCAATTGCTTTTATTCATATATTTAATTATTATATTGAAAGTTTGGAAATATTGATTGTGCTTCAAACAGGTGAAATTGCTCTTTGCTGCCGAAAAGAAAGTATGTGATCAAATTTTTGAAGGAGTTGATCTTCGTGACAACTGTTTTGCCGAAGTAACTGCAAACAGTGTGGCGATGCTTCTGAGCTTTGGGGAGGCAATTGCAAGAAGTAAAAGGTCACCAGAGAAGCTGTTTGTACTTTTAGACATGTATGAGATAATGCGTGAACTTCAACCTGAGGTATAGTCATTTTTTAGATGTTCATGTAGCCTACTCTTTAGCCCAATTGGGCTACAATAAATAAATCACAACTTTCAAAAAAAAAGATGTTCATGTAGCCTATTTCTTTGTTTTAAAATGCGGCCCAGCCTGGCTGGTTGTAGCAGGTTGGTGATCTGGAGTTTTTTCAGGTTCAGGCCAACTGAACCAAGATTTGGTCCAAACCCATCTGGCCAACTGGGTCTTGGTTGCCCAACCATTGAATGGATGACCTGCTCTGGACAAACAGGTCACTTGCATGAGGCGAGGAGCGGAGAAGAGGATGGGAGAGCAGCGGAAGAGGGAAAGGGGAGGGTGAGGGAGAGGGAGAGGGAGGGGAGAGGGAGAGGGAGGGGAGTGGGAGAGGGAGAGGGAGGGAAGAGGGAGAGGAGAAGGAAAAATAGAAGAAGGAGATGGAACCTCTGGGCAGGGGGGAGGCTTTTGCCACCCTCCCAGCAGGTGGATGACAGAACTCTCTTCCCCTCTCCGTTTTCTCTGGAAATAGAGAAGGAAGAGGGACACAACTCTGCTAATTTACAAAGTTCCCATAGACAACTGATTGGTACTAGACAATTATTTTAGGTTGTATACTACTGATGAGTGACTTTCAAGAAATAAGCTTAAAAATTTTTAACAAGATCTATATATAGTTTTTAACAAGATCTGGATTTATACTTGTGACTTAAGAAAATTAAATGTGAGAAGCCTCGATGGGTAACTGGGCACTGATGTAAGAAATGAAAATGATGAAAGCCCCCCGATTATTGTAATCTTTGTGCTTTTCTGTTGTGTGATATATTACTCACAAACGAAAAAAAAATGTAGTACATATTTTTTTCAGTCAAAAGAGTAAATTAGTAATTTTAGAATAAGTTAATATATCTTTTAGTGGAAAAATAAATACTACCTTGAGACAATTTTAATAAAGAAGAATGTCTCTTTTCTTTAGAAAATTCAGAAAACATAAAAGCTTGTTTTCATTTTCTTCTTTTTTGTTTTAGCTTTCATTGTTCATCTAGACATGTCTTGTTTCTACTTTATTGACTCATTTTCTTTGATTTACAGATTGAGACGACATTTGAAGGCAAACCTTGCACAGAAATGCGAGAAGCTGCATTATCTTTGACAAAGCGGTTGGCTCAGACAGCATCAGAAACATTTGGTGATTTTGAAGAGGCTGTAGAGAAAGATGCTACCAAAACAGCCGTGCTGGATGGAACAGTCCATCCCCTCACTAGTTATGTTATCAATTATGTAAAATTTTTGTTTGAGTAAGTCCGACTGCTCTCATCTGTAGATCTCCAGTAGGGATATTTGGTTACCTTCTATCAAATCTACAATCATCTTGCTTGAATTAGTGTGAAATTTACTCTTCATTGGGCTTTGTGTGTTCATGGTCAATGATCTCTACATCATCTGTTGATGTAATTGGGTCCAACATGTTCAGAGAAAACGGATATATGGGGAAATCAGCATGTTTTTCCTTAAATCATTCTGCCTGAAACCTTGTTTTAGAGTGTTTTGAAGTTGATTCATGACGTCAAGTGATTTATCATTGTAAAAGAGTAAAAAAAGAGTGATTCATCTTTTTTCATATGTCTGACATCATCCAATTGCAGCTGGTTGTTTTCCAGTGTTTATCCCTTTAAAACTTTTTTACATCATTGCAATAATTTTTCAGGTGATTTAGTCATCAAAATATTTAGTGCCTATACAATCTTTATTGTGCTGTTTTTATTGAACTGATCTTTGTACTCATGTTGAATTCGATCTGTTGATTTTCTGGTATTTATACCCAGTTACCAGTCAACATTGAAGCAACTTTTCCGTGAATTTGATGGAGGTGATTCGGATTCCCAATTGGCAAATGTAACAATGAGGATAATGCAAGCACTCCAGACGAACTTGGACGGAAAGTCGAAACAGTACAAGGATCCTGCCTTGACTCAGCTATTTCTTATGAATAATATCCACTATATGGTCAGATCAGTGCGCAGGTGATTTCAGTGGTCTTGTAACTGTTTTTTTTTCTGAAACAGTGAATTCCTTTTTTATTGCTTTTCAAAACAATTAATACAATTCACATCTGAGTTACATATCATTCAATTTGAAAAGTATTACAAGAGAACAAACAAGAGTACACTTAATTGAGTGGTAGATTGTTGCCAAATACAAATGTGGGTCTGTTGGCTCCTTCTTTTGCTAGAAGATCAGCAAGAGAGTTTGCTGAACGTGGTATAACCTTCCATATTATGTTCCATCCTTTGCTGATTTCTGAGATCTCATCGAAAATTTGTTTGAGCTTCCATGGGATTTTAATGGATTGCTTTGCCCAACCGATGGTTAGAGTTGAGTCCCCTTCCATTGTGATGTGATTAAAATCTAGTGTTGCTAAAAATCTGACCCCCTCAAGTAAAGCAGCAGCCTTTGCTTCATTTGAGGTAGCTATACCATGTGGCCCTGAATAGGCATGTATGACTTGTCTATTGTTTCCCCTTATGACACCTCCGAATCCTGCTGGCTTAGGATTGCCTTTGGAGGATCCATCAAAGTTCAACTTCCACCAACCTAAAGGAGGAGGCGTCCACTCAATCATAACCGGTGGTTTATGTTGCTTGAAGTAGATGATCTTGTGCCAAAATTTTCTTAATACAGCACTTGGAAAAAGCGGCATACCTTTGAAAGTGGATGCCCATAAGAAAATATTTTGTATGGCTTTGACAATAAGACCCCCAATAGAGGATGATTTGTTGTTGAAGGTTCTATCATTTCTTTCCAACCATAATATCCATGGAATGGCTGCAACTGAAGCCATCCATAAAATCTTTCCCACTTTGGGAAAGGGGCAGATTGAGATTGATTAGAGGAGATTTTCATAAGTGCTAGGCATGATATAAGAGACCCCAAACTTGGATAGAATTGCATCGTAGACCTTCCTGCTGAAATGACAAAGCAGCAACATATGGTTAACTGCCTCTTCCTCTTGTCCACATAGCTTACATAAAGAATTGATCACAATCTGTCCCCTTCTTGATAATTCATCACATGAGAGGATTCGGCTGTGGGCAGCTGTCCATAAGAATTGTTTAATTCTTGTTGTGGCAGGCAATCTCTAGACAAGATGAGATGGATGGTAAGAGGAACGTGGGAATGACCCAATTTTCAAATTGTAGTAAGAGGCAACTGTGTAAAGACCAGAAGAGGATGGGCTCCACACGATTTTATCTTTCCCAGTACCTGCAATATATTTAGAACTTAGTCGGTCTAGCAAAGCAGAGACCTCCAAAGCCTGAGAGCTTTTTTTTGAGGAGATTAGCTCAAAGCCTGAGAACTTGGTATTTTTCTTCTTAGACCTAGAACCCAAGTGTTGCTTTCATCATTTTTTACTTGACAGATCTTAGCATATTTGCCTCTTGCCATGGCATAGATTCTAGGATAGTCTTCTTTAAGAGGAAGAGTGTTAAACCAAGAGTCTTCCCATGAAAGAATTTCTGCGCCACTCTTGGCATGAAACCTTATAGAATAATGATATGCGTACACCACTGTTTTGCCCACAATGTGTACAACCCCCTCATTGTAGCGGTGGGGTATTAAAATATTCCTATTGTGGGTCTCACCTCTACAGTGAGGGGGTTGTACTCATTATGCACAAAACAGTGTTGTACGCATAGCATTACTCAACGTTATATGCTGTTCAAAAAAAGGTTTTTCTTCTAAAATAGCCTTCCACCAAGGTGAAGTGTTAGGGCTAGGATCTTTTGGGAGCTAGCAATGTGAGCTAGGTCTATATTTAATTTCCATAATCATTCTCCACATAGCATCCTTTTCTGTGGCATACAGCCATAGCCATTTTGCTAACATAGCTGAATTCATCTCACTTAATCTTTTAATGCCCAGCCTTCCCTTCTCTTTTGGGCTTGCAAACTTTTTCCTAACTTATCAAGGGGTATCTAAACTTTTCTTGAGTACCATTCTACAGGAAATTTCTCTGAAGTGCTTCCAGCCTTCTTGATACCATTTTGGGACAACTGCGGAGTGATAAAAAATAGTTGGGGATTCCTGCTAAAGTGACTTGATTAGTGTGGCTCTTCCAGCTTGGGAGAGGAGCTGACCTTTCCAAGAGTCTAATCTGGTTTGACATTTTTCTATGATTGGATGCCAAAGTGTATTTGAAACTCTGCCCATGTGAGGAGGAAGTCCAAGGTATGGCAAAGGAAGTGAGAGTAGAGTGCAGCCCAACATTACCTTTATTACTTTCTGGTCACTCTCCCCAATGTTAATAGGTAAGATCCCAGATTTTACCCAATTAATGTACTGCCCAGAAATCAGTTCAAATAGCCTTAACAATGCTTTTATTGGTATGATTTGATCATGTGAGCCCTCACAAAGTATAATAGTGTCATCCACAAATTGGAGTGGGATTTAAATTTGTTCTTTAACCTTGAAACCCGAGATCCTACCATGTTCTTGACTCTTGTACGTTAGAGCACATAGTGCTTCACCCACTAAAAGTAAAAGTAGGGGGGAGAGAGGATCACCCTGTCTCAAGCCTCTTTGACTCGGGAAAAAACATTTTGCTGTCCCATTGATCAATAAAGAAAATTTGGCTGATGATATGCAACTATATATCCATTTTCTTTATTTTGGCAGGAAATTCATTTTATCCATTAGCACTTCAAGAAAATGCCAGTTAACCTTGTCAAAAGCTTTTTCAAAATCTAGCTTCAACTTAAAACCACTTAAGCCTTTTTGCTTATATAGATGAATAAGTTCCTGCATCAGAGTCTAGAATCTGACAACCCTTAATAAATGCTGATTGATTACCACTTATGATTTCAGGTAAAACACCTTGGAGTCTATTCGCCAGCACTTTGGCAATTAGCTTGTAATGACTTGAAACTAAGCTAATCGGCCTAAAGTGAGTTGCTTCACTTGCACCCTCTTTTTTCGGGAGTAAGGATATGAAAGTGAAGCCCATACTATGTATAGTCAAGCCTCGCTCATAGAATTCTTCAAACATGCTTAGAATATCCTCTTTCATAAAATCCCATCCCTCCTTGTATAATGCTGCAGTAAAGCCATCAGGACCTGGTGCCTTGTCTGATGGGAGGGCCTTGATAGTACCTTCAATTTTTTCAAGAGTGAAAGGTTCTTCAAGCTTTCTTGCTGACTTCTCAGAGAGCCGCTTCAGATGCAAATCAGATGGAAAAGGTCGTATAGAAGCTTCTTCTTTATATAATGAGGAATAAAAGCCAATGAACTCCTTGGTGATTTTTTCTCTGTCTTCAGTGACTTCCCCATCTATTTTGAGAGGAGAAATTTTGTTTCTACGCTTATGTGGTGAGGCAATGGCATGAAAAAACTTAGTATTGCCATCCCCTTCTCTAAGCCATTTATATCTTGCCCTTTGCTTCGAATCTATTCTTTCTTGTGCTACCTTGGTTTCATACTCCTCTTTTAGGGTGTCCCTTATCATATGATCAGCTGTAGTCAAATTGCCATGTGATTCCTCCATATCATCATAACCTTGAATTTTTTCTAACAATTGGGTCTCGACTTTTTCATGGTTGAGCTTATTCTGTGTTACCCAGTCCTTGATCTTGCCTTTTAGGAGCTTTCTCGACTTTTTCATGGTTGAGCTTATTCTGTGTTACCGAGTCAAGATCTTGCCTTTTAGGAGCTATAGTTTTGCACTATGTCTGAAACATGCTGTGCCATTTGGTGTTATGTCATTCCACCAATTCTTCAATTGCTCTTTAAAATTCTTTTCCAGCATTAGACTTTCTTCGAATCTGAAAGGTGGGGGGCCCCACAAGTCAGCATTAAGCACTAGAAGTATTGGGGCATGGTCTGATGTGGGTCTAGGAAGAACTCGTCCCACTGCATTGCCATAGAGGTCTAACCAAGCCTGGTTGATTAAGAACCTGTCTAGTTTAGCTAGGATAGGATTGATTCTTCCATTCGTCCAGGTATATTCCCCCTCCTCCCCAATAGTGGCGGTTCAATCAAAGAGAGATCAGAGATGAGCTCTTCAAATTTCTGCATTGGTAGCGTGATCTGCCATTATTTTGTATCTTTTTCACAGCATCTTCTGATGACATTAAAATCTCCCCCAATTAGCCATGTTAAGGACCAGAGGTTGACAAAAGAGGTTAATTCTGTCCAAAAATTAGGTCTCAAAGTTCTGTCTATTGGACCATATTGATAGAGCTGCCCAAAATTTCCCATCTTTTTTGCTTCAAAACTGGGCAGCTAGACAAAAATTCCCTTTTGCAGAGTCAATCAGCTCATAATCTCTATTATCCTAGAAAATCTACATTCCACCGGAAGATCCATTAGCTTCTAATTCAACCCATTTTGGTTTTTTGAGAAACCAGATATCTCTTCCTGTTATTTCATCAGCTGAGTGAAGCTTTGTTTCCTGTAGAAAAGCCATTTTAGTTTTATAGTGTTTCAGAGTCTCTTGGATGACTGCCCTTTTCCTTGTGGAGCCCAGACCCCTCACATTCCACGATAATATGCTCATTGATTAAGGTCATTGTCGACCTCTTCAGACTGATTTTCGGTTCGAATTTCTGTGTTTTTTGCTCGGCCAGCCATGAGGTCTTCGAGGTTAATATTAAATCTTTTGCCAAGGCTTGCTAGTCCTGCAATGGTTTGGAAGAAATTTTCACACAAGTGCAGGGATGCCTTTAATGGAGACCCTTTATTCCTGTTCTGAGATCCCCATTGAAGGGCTCCATTTGAAAATATCAGTAAAGGTTTCTCCGACTAAATTTTCTCTCAATGTGAGTATTCACTTGACTTCTTCAATTCAATCCAGAGACATGAGCCATTGTTTTCTACCAATCTTGTGCACAATAGGTGGAAAGGCCAGCATCCATGAGTAACATATATTTTCTTGCAGATCTTCCTTTGCCCAAATTTTTCCGTACACCCAACCAAAGACTTTTCCAGCGCCTTTATCTGCGGGAGTGTGTAACTCGGATCAATCTTTAGCGTTGGCGCTCCTTTGCAGCTTTCAATTGATATGTCTGGGGGTCCTGAAGAGGAGTTTTCCTGTTGTTTCGATTCAAAGCTTCCTTATACGGGGAACTGGGAGTTGGAATGTCTGAAGTCGGTTTTTTTTGTGGCTCATTGAAATGGAGGAAAACTTCTTCCCAATCTCCATAAGTGTTTGCAATAGCCAGTTCCAGCACTAACCATTTCTGAAGCTCTTCGACATTTCTGTGGAGCTGATATTTGTCTGCCCTCTCTTCTGTTAGCTGACAGACTAAAAGGTCTTTCTCCAGATAGGTCCTGACATGGAATTTTCCGTTGCATAAAACACTTAGTTTTCCGGGCGAGCTGTTCTTCATCTCCTTCTTCATTCCCTCTATTACTTCTTCCATTTCTTTGCGGAAGATCCGTATGAAGGATCTTCTGGTCTTTGATTTGTTTGCTATTTTTGCAGCAAATCACACTCGTCAATGCTATTGTATCGATATAAAATCGATTATCACCTTCAGTTGCTGCAAAAGAGGCTTTATTGTCATCTGACGCTGGTCTCTTTCGGTTTTCCGGCCATGGAGTTGCTGGCGATGGTCGCCGGAGCTCAGGCGATGGTCGCCGGAGCTCAGGCGTTGGTCACCAGAGCTTAGGTGTTGGTCGCCGGAGCTCAGGGGTAGTCTGCTGTTCTCTCGGACATGCTTGAGTTCACAGCCTTCGATTCTCTCTTGACACAATGCCAAGGGTATGTGAACTGCAAAGCTCCTATTGCCGTAGAAGTGTCATTGTAACTGTTTTTTTCATACATCTGATCTTTTCATTTTTTATTGTTATGGTTATGATTATGATTTTTCATCCAAATCTTGCTTTTAGTACAATTATTTTTTTGTTTTTTTCTAGATCAGAAGCAAAGGATTTGTTGGGGGATGACTGGGTGCAGAGACACCGGAGAATTGTGCAGCAGCACGCAAATCAGTATAAAAGGGTCGCATGGGGAAAGGTTATATTTTATTTTTCGTTTTTGCCCATCCATTTTACTCTTTTAAAGAAGAATAAAAATGGCTTACTTGTGCATGTTTGTGCATTCTGTACTTTGATGCTTAATGGAATTTTGTTATTGCTTCTTAAAAAAATAAAAAATAATTAAAAAAAAACTTGTTTCTTGAAATTGGTTACATGTAGCAGGATATGTATCCTGGGAAAGAAGGAAACTAAGCTAGTTTGTTTGTCAGTCCTGGTCCATGTGAAGGCTGTTTTACTCTTCTATTTGCCGACATGTAAGTGATTCTTATAAATTTGCCAAAATGTAATGAATCTTATAATTTTTTTATGTGGAAGTGAAAAATGTGAGTCTTATACATTTGCCAACATGTGAGTGAACCTTATAAATTGTCGCCATGAGTAAATCTTATAAATTTGCCGACAAGAGTGAATCTTATAAATTTGCCAACACGAAGGGATAGATTTTGTAATTTGCTCTTCTTTTTAATTTCGCTGACACTGCCTGAGCTTTAAATATAGCTTTGGACATTCTCTTTTGTTTCTGTGCAAACTTCTTCCCTCTAACTAGTTGGAGTATAACAGCAAATTTAAAATTAAACACTTAAAGGACTGTTGCATTTTAAATATAAACTAATATTATCGGTAGATCTACCTCTACGAAAGAAGTTCCTAAAGCCCTTTGAGAGTGAGTTCCTGTATAGATGGTTGTAGGAAAACGAGTGGAGTGCTTTCTACCATACTTATTCATTGACCAGTTGATTCCATTTCTTATCAGTTGAAAGTATCTATTTGTTTGTTGCTGCTTTTGTTGTTGTTTTAGAATCAGCTCATGCCAACGGCAGTTTATTGAGTACTTTTACTAGGGATTTCTAAAAATTGACAATTTCCATTTAAATTTAAAGAAGTTTTAACTGCAGGGATCTTGTTCCTTTGGTTAATCTGATGTTATTCGGATGCAGATTCTTCAATGCCTTTCTGTTCAAAGCTCCGGTTCTTCTGGTGGGGGTAGTGGTATGGGTGATGGAGGTAGTGGTCCCAACTCTGGAGTTTCAGGAGTTTCAAGAGCAATGGTGAAGGATAGGTGAGATTCTTGACACAAGGATTTTAGAGAAAAACATCTGCAACTCCAAGAAGTAGCTCAATTTTTATCTCATGTCCTGAGCAATCGTGATGGACCTGTCACTGCTGCTTACACTATTATTCTGCTGAAAGATATATTTGCTTAAAATATTCTTCGTGTACTTGTGCTGACATAACCTGGCTGACCATTATTGTGATTATTTTAATGTATTTTATCATCCTCTTTTTGTCCTTATGTTTCACAGGTTAGTTTTGCTATTTCTTTTATCAGGTTCAAGACATTCAACATGCAGTTTGAGGAACTTCATCAAAGGCAATCTCAGTGGACAGTGCCTGACAATGAGTTGCGAGAATCTTTAAGATTGGCCGTTGCAGAAGTTCTGTTGCCTGCTTACAGATCTTTTATCAAACGGTTCGGGTATGTTTGTTAATTTCAAAGTTGTGTTTGGTTTCCATTACATAGTCTTTTCCATTTTGAAATAGGAAAACAATTCCTAGCTGTGGTTCATGGTCATCATTTGTCATCGGGTCTTTTGGTCAGGTCCATGGACCCAAATTGTGGAGTTGAAAAAATATGAAAGAAAGCATGGAGTAAATTTTTTGTTGTTGTCATGCTTATTCTCTCTTATTCAATGTTTGAACATGAGTTTTTTTTTTTGGCTTTGATTTCTTCAAGTCAAAGCCAGAGAAAATTTTAATTTCTTCTCTTGAAAAAGTCAAAGCCAGAGAAAATTTTAATTTCTTCTCTTGAAAAAGTCAAAGCGCTCTTGTCCACGTCTTTTTGTAGCTTACTGTCGCCTGTTGATGGTGTGGTATTTTCCTCATGATTGAAGATGATCTTTTTTATAATTTTGATGTTCAGATCAATGATTGAGAATGGGAAAAATCCAACGAAATACATCAGATACACCCCTGAGGATCTTGACCGGATGCTAGGTGAGTTTTTCGAAGGGAAAACTTGGAATGAACCTAAGAGGTAGATTATTCACCATCTAATGCTTTGCTGAAAGTGCTTGTAAGTAGACCTGTTTGTTATGTCCCGCATGACACATGAACAGTTGTGATTAATTCTTCTTGGAATAATAAGGGGGGTCTTTTCTTTTCTGTACCATTGTGTGTGTGTGTGTCTCTCTCTCTCTCTCCAAAGTGTTATTTTTCCTCCTTTGCCCCGAAAAACTGTTAGATGATTCCAATTCCCCTTTGTATGCAATGCAACTCATGGTTGCATGGATAGTTTCATTTTTGCTGCCCTTGCTATCCGACCACCTTGCGGGATTTCTTTTTGGTTGGATTTGCAAATTATACTTGTCTATTATCTTTCTCTAAATATAGATCAAAGGACAAAAGAATTATCTCAAGAACCAACCTCTTTTTCGTCGTATATATTTTGATGTGAACTAAATCATTCTAGTCATGCATGCGATGATTTACAATATTATATTCGCAGTGACTATTTATACAATAGGTTAGATTAGAATACGGCATTGAGTTATTATCACCCATGTATCCGCCGTCAAATATTCGTAGTAGATAAGCTCACGTACGTTGGCGACATGAGTTACTCAGATCCTAATACTCTCTATATTGATTTACTTTTTCCTTCGATCGCGATGCTACGATAACAAGTGTTCACTTTGTCTGCCCAGGTGAGTAATGAACACAAACAAAGGATCAACCACTTAAATACTAATAAATAAATAAGGAAAAATTGTTTTTCAGTGGTCTAGTCTAAGCCTGTCATTAACAAAATTGAAACAGAAATTCTTACGTCCTCCTCTCTCCCCAGTCTCCACTCCACCCCTCTCAGCTTCTCCCTTTTCTCTATTCCTCCTCCCGCCACCGTTTAATGACAGCCCCCACCACCTTCATGCTGCCACCAACACCTCCAATGGCTGCCATTACTCCTTTTCGTGGCTAGTGGCTGCCAATTCCTACTTTTCTGGCTGCCACTACGTCTGACTGTATTATCATTTTCCACAGCATCAACTCTAGGAGTGTAAATGGTATACACACTAAGTAGAAATAAAAGGAAATAAGGTATTATGCTTATCGCTTCTAATGACTGCCATTACTACTTTTTGTTAATTTTTTATTGTTCTACTTCCAATTATTACCCTATTTTTTGATGCTTAATCGAAAAATAAACAGTAAATAAACAAAATATAATAAAAAAAATCAAAAAAGTAAAATGAAGATAGTAAATCAGAGAGAATTTAGAAGTGGGTAGTGTTGTGAAGGAAAAGTGAAATAAGAATAATAAATAAAGTAGGTTCATTATTGCAAAACTTGTTAAACAATAATCGGATAAAACAAGTTTGAAATAACCATTTTCATATCTGTGCCCCTTATTAAATGGGTAAACAGGTGAATTATTTATTTCCACTCCATTCTCTTTAATAATGGATCAAATAATAGAACTCGATGTTTTAAAAACCGGACCGACCTGGCCGGTTCGATTGGGTTCAATCGGAACCGGTGCTTCTTACGGTTCGGCTTGCTCTCGGTAGGAGGTTGAAAACCGGATGACCCGGCCGGTTTTACCGATTCGACCGCTGAACTATTGAACCACCGAAACCGGTTGAACCGGTCTAGCTAGTTACTATTGACCCAAACTATTAAAAAATTGATTATTTTTATATTTGCAGTTATTATGGATGAGAAAAAAGATAAAAAGATTTTTAATATAGGTGAAAATGAGGAAAAATATGTAGTTGGATTCTCAAGAAAATAATTTTTTTAGATTAATTTTGTATTTTGGAAGGATTTTTATTTCTATAATTTAATTACATTTGATTTTAAACTTTTAAAAAACTTATTTTTAAGGTTTAAGAATTCTTAATGATTTCTGTATTTTTAAACTTGTTTTGTAAATATAGGTAATAGGGTTAATTAATAGGAGTTATGTTATGAATTTTTTTAATGGTTTACGACTCAAACCCGGTTGAACCGGTATCACTGGTTCGGTTTTTAAAACATTGATAGAACTACTAATTTGGTAAAACTTTGAGCCTTAAAATTGAACAGTTCTATTCACAATTAAAAATGAAGCAACATTTTATTATTTCCTTCTTTTAGTGGGGAATCCAACTCACCCTCCACTTAATCCAATTTAGTGGGTTTCTTACGAAAAAAATCATTGTCGAATAAAAGTTACTTTGATAATGGGATTAGCGAGGTGCAAATGTTTTGCAACCATCCACTTGTCCGCTTTCCCCTAAACGCTTTCCTTATAGCAATATGTGACTGTTTTCCCCTAAAACGCCTTTTTCTAAAACACCTTTCCTTCTTTCCGTCCGGTTCCATATATGATATTTTTGGTTCGGTTCAGGTGCATTAAATAAACGTCTGAAACCGCACTGTTATGGGCTAGACCGTTTGCACTGGGCTGGACAGCTCGCTCTGTGCTGTGACCATTAGAGCGCACGGTCGTCCATTTGATCAGGACAAGGCGCAGGCCGTCCATTTCGACCAGAAGAGAGTTGGGCCAGGTCGCTAGTTGAGCTCATATAGGAAAACAAGGCCAGAAATGGGGTGGCCCTGTGCTCCATTTACTCCAGAAATTTGGAAATATTTATAAAACATTCGTAAAAATAAGAAAAAATTAGAAATATATATATATAATAAATTTCAAATAGATTCTGGTTAAAATTTCATTTTTTAATCATATAATTAAGAAATGTTTTTAATTATGCTCAAATTATATTATGATTCCATATAAAATTTTATTATGCTCAAATTATTGTACGATTTTATATGAAATTTTTGTTATGCGCATTATGCATGAATAACTTGGTATTATTTCCATGCTTTAAGAATGAAAACATGTTATGCATGAAAATATTGCATGAAAATATTTATATTGCATGATATATATATTAATTTTATGCAATTCATATTTGAATTAAGAGTTTTTTTTACGGATTTTAACATTTCATTCAAGCTTAGAAATTCTTAGAACTTGCAAAATTTATTTAAATTCTCGTGATATTGAACTGATATAAAAATCAGGAGGCAAATCAAGTACGTACGCATTAGATCCGATCCAAATAAGAATATCAAAAAACCCATTAAAACGGTCATGTTGAGTGCAACATGCAGGAGTAATACGAGCAAAAAAATAATCATTAACCTGAAATTTCTTTTCCCTATGATGTGCATCAGTTGAAAGTTGAAAATTATCAAAACTCAAAACAATTCTTCGCCTAATCTAAGCATGGAAAGTGTATAAAGGATCAATAAAAATATTGTTAGAATCACAAAGGCATAAAGCTTTGGTGAAATAAATGAGGCCAGTACACTGTTGTGGTGATAAACCAAATGCAATACAAAAAGAGTTTCTGTTGGCGGAGTGTTTGATAGAAATGTTATAGATAAACTCAAAATGGCAATCTAGACTTGTTTTCAACTAAATTGTGACGCAAATCGCCGAAACTATGGATAACCACCTCCTTCTGACCGTAGAATTATGAATTTTTGTAAAGAGAAGAAGAGGAAGAATTTCTCTATTTTAGTGTACATATAAAGTACATCTTCTCAGATTTTTATAAGTATTACATAAGTCTACTCCTAACATAATTACAACACTGAGAATTTTCCTAATTACATCACTATTAAGTTATTGTCTCAATAGGACTCTTGGGACTTGACTAAGTCACGTTTGGCTTACTGAAGTGTGATTGGGCTCCACATGTCTCAATATTCCCCCTCAAGTTGGGGCTGTATATATATCATAGTCCCAACTTGTCGTATAGGATTTCAAACCTATTTCTAGCCACAACGTTCATGAACAAATTTTCCTATTAGTCTTCACTTCTAACAAATGGCGTAGAGATTGTTCCAGACATTACTTGTTCTCGAACAAAGTGGCAGTCTACTTCAATGTGTTTGGTTTGTTTTTGAAAGATTGGATTGCTAGCAATGAAAGTTGCATCTTTATTGTCGCACTGCATTGGTATCAGAAACTTTACCTCTTGGCCAAATTCAGAAACCAGGGAATTAACCCATATAAGTTCACAAGCTGTGTGGACATGGCTCGATATTTTGCTTCAACACTTGATCTTACTACAACAGATTGTTTCTTGCTCTTCCACGTTACATACTTTCCTCCCACAAACACACAGTAACCACTAGTTGATTTTTTGTCAGTCTTAGACCCTGTATAATCTGCAACTGAGGCACCACTTATTTTTGTATGCACATGATTACGAAACATAATTCCTTTACCCACTTTAAATATCTAAGAATTCTATAAATTGCTTCTAGATGAATTTTTCGTGGTTCCTCCATAAATCTATTCATAAAACTGACAACAAACATAATATCTGGTGAGTTTGGATCAAATAAAGAGCATATAAAAATTTTCCAACTAAATAGTGGCAAATAAAAATTTTCCAACTAAATAGTGGCAAATAAAAATTTTCCAATCAGTCTTCTATAACATGCCTTGTCTTCTAGAACTGGTGAGTTTGGATCAAATAAAGAGCAGCTCGGGTCCATGGGTGTCTCAACTGGCCTTGTGCCTAACAAACCTGTTACTGTCAACATATCTAACACATATTTTCTCTGGGTCAAAACTAAACCAGCAATACTTCGTGCTACTTCAATTCCAAAAAATACCTCAAAGGCCAAGATCCTTAATCTAAAATCTTGATGCAAGATATTGTTTTACCTCTATTATACCAATATTATCATCTCCCAACATAATAATATCATCCACATATACCAGCATAATAAATATCCTACTTTCTCGTGTTTGAATAAAACACTGATCAGATCCACTACGATGAAAACTACAAGAAAACATTACTTGACTCAGCTCCTCAAACCTTACTCTGGGACTCTGTTTTAATCCATACATTGACTTACGTAGCTTGCACACCTTGTTTTCCTCCCCTTGAACAACTAACCCAAGAGGCTCCTCCAAATATACTTCCTCTTGGAGATCTCAATATAAACATGCATTTTTGACATCCAGCTGGTGTAGGGACCACCACTTGTTAACTGCAAAAGATATTAAGAGCCAAACAGAATTTAAACGAGCAACAGAGGAGAATGTCTCACCACAATCGATCCCAAGGGTCCGCGTATAATTAGCCACAAGGCGGGCTTTATAACGGGCAACATCGCCTTGCACATTGTATTGGACTGTATATACCCACCGATAGTCAACAATTTTTGCATCTAGTGGGGTAGTGCACAATCCCAAGTATGTTGGTCCTCAAGTGCATCCACCTCATTGAACATAGCTTGTTGCCACTTTGTCCTAGATAGGGCCTCCGACACGGAGCGAGGAGCAATGATGGAGTCAACAGTAGAAACAAATAGCTTATATGGAGAATATAACCGTGAGAGTAAAAAAAAAATGGAAACAGGGTGTTGAGTACAAGAGCGACTCTTTTTTTAGCAGAAATAGGTAAGTGTAAATCAGTAAATTCAAAAGAAGCTGATATGGGGGATGTTGACCTATCTAGTAGTTCAATTGGTGGAGGAGAGTAGGCTGGTGTACGTTTTGT
Source organism: Aristolochia contorta (assembly GCA_022405105.1). Classification (NCBI taxonomy): domain Eukaryota; kingdom Viridiplantae; phylum Streptophyta; class Magnoliopsida; order Piperales; family Aristolochiaceae; genus Aristolochia; species Aristolochia contorta. The sequence continues at coordinate 17,054,311 of CM039664.1, forward strand.
CGCTGGAGGCTTCTGTGGACTCTGAAACCTATCTGGAAGGAACATAGATAGAGACTCAAACCCACCGCCAAAAAAGGGAAGATGATAAAAAATTGATATATTTATGGACGTGAACCAACGACGAGAGGATGGGTGATAACATAGGTACCCTTTTGATTACCTCAAGTACCCTAAAAACACATAACGTATGGACCGAGATGAAACTTTTATTTTTTGGGTAATGTATTTAAAACATAGCATACACATCCAAACACATGAAGTTCGACCAAGTATATAGAAGATCCAGGGGACAGAACTTGGAGTGGGACTTTACCCTCTATGGCAGAAGATGAGATACGATTGATATACATGCAGGCTATTAGTAATGCATCACACCATAGATAGTGAGGGGCAGACATATGAAATAACAAGGATCGTGTGGTATCTAACAAGTGTCTATTTTTGTGTTCAACGACTCCATTATGTTGTAGTGTGTATGGACATGAAAATTGATGTAGGATGTCTTTTTCAGCATAGAAAAGAATAAGCTCAGTGGAAATATACTCTTTACCATTGTTGTGCAAGCTAACCAACTCGATTTATCAAGTTCTGTTGTTCTACTTTCAGAGTATCTAATTGAGTCTGAGTGTCATCCTCAATGGCTTGGATAGCCCAGGTAGGATGTTCATTCTGCTTAACCCAGTTTGGTCTTCCATACTTCTTCCAGCAACGTTCATGTGGGTGATTTCTCCGCCCACTTTAAGGGCATGAATTAAAGCACTCTATTTTTTCTACGGCCTCCCCCTGTCTTTGAACTTTTTGCTGTATTCTTATTACCCCCCCTGTACAACCATGGCGGGCGACTCTGACTGATTTACAGAACCTTTGTTTGACACTCTTGGTTTTGTCCTCATAAGACAACCATACACATCTTCAAATGTGGGATTATCTGTCCGTTCAAGAGTGTGCTCGAATTTGCTCATATTCTAGTCCTACAGCATGAAGAAAACGGGCAATGATCAACCCTTCTCTCTGTCTCCTCATCAAGGTCTCACCTAGGTTAAAAAGATGCAACTTATTGATTTTTTAAGTAACAGCCTCAAATTCTCCCACAAAGTTCACAAGAGACTTCTCTTCACGATTAAGTCTGAAATATTTTGCATATAAGTCATAAAACTGATAAGTTATTTTGTTGAGTACCTATTTTGCATCTTGTTTTACATCTCATAAGCATTGTCGAGGTAAATAAGCACTGGAGTGATATGACTCTCTAGACTCACCAAAATCCATGACCAGACCATCTGGTTACCAGCGAGCCAAACCTCTGTTTCTCATTTTGGAGGTTCTTTATAAATGAGTTTGGATTTCTTTCTTGATCCTATGTGGATTTCAGCTGAACGGGCCCACAAAAGATAATTTTTACCTTTGAACGGGCCCACATAAGGCGATTCGATAGGCAGATTGACTGGTTCGGCTCTTCCGAATCAGGTCGAGAAGAGAGAGGGAGAAGCGTCGATCTTCACAGAGGATGCAATGTACGTCAGCACTGAAGAGATGATCGTGTACGGAACATATGAAGAACTTTGATTCTCAATGGTTTCCGGAATTTTAAACTGCAGAAATTGAGACAGAGAAACCCTCGCATAGAAACAGAAAAAATGAAAGAGCACTACTTCGAACAGATTCCTTTTCTTTTTAGTTTTGAGTGTGGCACTCTGATACTATGTTGAATTAAAGTTTTTAGTAAAGAGAAGAAAAAAGACGAATTTATCTGTTTTACTGTATATACAAAGTGCATCCACTAGTAAAAAAACGAATTTTAATGGGGGTTTTTGTCTTAAACCGCCGGCGGAAATATACATTTACTGGCAATTTTTGGAAAACCCCCATTATTTGTAAATAATCGGGGTAACAGCCAGTAATAAGTTTTACTGGCGGTTTGGAGAAAACCCCCTAGTAAATAGTACTTAAAATGGGGATTTTGTGGTAGACCCCCAGTAAATGGATAATTTACCGACGGTTTTGAGGAAAACGGCCAGGAAATGTTTTTATTGGTGGTTTGGTGAAAAAACCGCCTTTAAAAGATACATTTACTAGAGGTTTTATTAAAAACCGCGAGTAAAGGTGTATGTACTGGCGGTTTTATGGAAAAACTGCCATTAAAGGTGTATCTACTTGATGTTTTTTGAAAAATCGCCATTAAATGTTAGAGGTACCGGAAGTTAAGTTATTTCTGAAACCCCGTAAATGTTTGATTTACTGGGGTTTTGGCTGGACCCTGTGGATTTTGTGTTCGCAAAAATTTAATACGAGCCTTGGTCCCGCCCGTTTTTCACTCTCGCGGGAAGTCGCGTGCCTGAATCGTCTCCGTCGTGAATCGCCATCCCAAATCCCTGGAAACGTCGCCGCCGTGCGTCGCCGTCCAGAGCAACTTCATCGCCAAAAGCCCAAAAAAGTCGCAGAAATCTCCCGGGAAGAGCAAGTGAATTTTTTTTTGTTTCAAATTTTCATGACTACCGACATCCCTCTCTCGGTCTCTCTCTCATCTTCTCTGTCAAAATCAGACAGCATGGCACAGGCAATCTTCCATCCATGGGCTCATCTTCCCTTTCCCCATTCTTGCTTCCTCTCCGCCCCTCGCGCCCCAAAATTACCGCCTTCGCTTGATACCCTAAAACTCCATTCCTTGATCGCTGTTCTCTCCTCTTTCTCTCCACCTCTCTCAGCCTCCCGACCCTTCTCACCCTTGCGGAGGAACCTGCAATCTCCGCTCCCTCGCTAGAGTCGCCACCGAAAGACGCAGTTCCCTCACCAGACATTACAATAACTCACCGCGTCTTCCTCGACCTCAGCATTTGCCCCAACTACTTTTGCTCGGATTGCACTCTTGCCGATGACCCCACTACTTGCCTGGAGTCCGAGCCACTCGGCCGCCTTGTTCTGGGGACAAAAAAGAAAGCTCAGAAATGATATTCTGAACTTGGTCCTTATCATGAGCTCCATCTGAATAAAACCCAAAGAAATAACAGAGCATTCCTCCATGTAGTGCAGGTCATGGAAAAGCTTGTAGACATCGTCCATTTCTTACATCTAGAGATTTATCATGCGTTTGGCAGTGCAGGTAGTTTTTTTTTTTAAATTTTAAATGCTTCTTGTATGGCTTGTAATGCATATTTACATGTTTTTGTACTTATTACATTATCTCGACATGAATATATTGAACCACAAAAAGAGGGGTTAACATCTATGGTTTTTGGTTACCGCAGATGCTAGTGATAAACCAACGAAACACAATCATCAAAGACTGGGGCCTGCTGGTCTTGCTTTGCACTATGCAAATATCATCACTCAAATTGATACTCCCTATATACTATTGCTGAATTTTATTAAATCTATGACAACTGCTGTTTAAATATTGTTTGTGTTTGTACACTTGAGTTTCCATACATGCATTTGAAACTTTTTTGGTGGCTGACTTGATTTGTAGCTTTACGTCTACTTCTGTGAGGCCTATGGCATTGGCAGATTACTCTATTCTGTAACTCGGTTACCTGAACTGCGTATCTCTTTTATCCCTTTAGTCAACACAATATTTTGATAAAATTAATCTGCTAGTCTTTAAGGCCTATGGCGTTGGTAGTTTCCTTATTTCTCTGCCCAAGTGATGTTATTTTTTCTATGCATTATGCGTCATATTTATGATCTCATTATTCCATTGGGGTGTCATGCTAATAACATTGACAACATCATTTAAACTTGGGAATGGCTTATCCATGTAAATAGTCTTCTTCTATACAGTTTGAGATCAGCTTATTATTCAATATATTGTTTTTACATGACCTTTCTTTGTTCTATATTTTTCTGTGTATGTTTGTCTTGCTCTTGTTATCATTATGTTTGATGCAGGATTTCTTCAGGTATCTCGATCAAGTTGTGTGCCTCCAAACACAAGGGACACATTATTCCAAGGGCTACCACCAAGCATAAAGTCAGCACTACGATCAAAGTTACAATCGTTTCAACTCAAAGAGGAGGTATTTTAGAGAAACTACTTGGAAGAAAAAAAATAAAAATATGTCTTGTTGAGTTTTAACTCACAAGTCTGTTGCTTTTAATTTTGTGTTCTTGCAGATGACTGTCCCACAGATCAAGGTTGAGATGGAAAGAACCTTGCAGTGGCTTGTTCCAATTGCCACTAACACAACCAAGTAACTCACATTTTTGCATGCCTTATTGTCTTCATGTGCAATCGTTATTTGATAACTTTGTTTCCCCTTGTGAGCAGGGGAATCACTGCCATTCTCATTTTATATGGGCTTCCAAGGTCTCTCTCTCTCTCTCTCTCTCTCTCTCTCTCTCTCTCTCTCTCTCTCTCTCTCTCTCTCTCTCTCTCTCTCTCTCTCTCTCTCTCTCTCTCTCTCTCTCTCTCTCTCTCTCTCTCTCTCTCTCTCTCTCTCTCTCTCTCTCTCTCCCTCTTCCTTACAGCACTGGCAGTCATCCTTTTTGGTCTTCAGCTTCGGATGGGTTGAGAGTTATAGCGAACGGAATACTTTTTTTCTTTTGGGTCCAGGATAAGAGAGTTGTGATGGGGCATGCTCTTGTGTATGAGGCAAAATGTGACAAGAAAGTATATTTGCTATTAATTTCATGAAGTTGCAAGCATTGTGCTCAGTCATTTGTGATTGAGAACTATCCTCTACGAACTGCTTTCTAATCTGTACTTTCTTGGGTTCAGTTTAGCCTACTTAATTAATGTTGGGTTGTTTTTCTTACTCTGTAATCTTCTGTTATCTTCTACTTATGTTACTATTATGATAATTTTTAGTGCAAAATGAAAGATAAGGATTTATCTTCTGTTATCTCTCTCTCTCACTCACTCACTGTCACAAACTCTCTCTCACTGTCTCACTCTCTATTTTGCTGCATTGGTTATTATTTTGAGGTGACAATGTTTATTAAACTTAGCATATTAGACTATTGCTGGAAAATTAATTGTGGTTTATGGATGGACAGAATTGACGTCTGTGGGATTGGATTAAGATGGCTTAAACTGTTACACTGGCAGAGGGTTCAATACATTGCCAATTGTTGGACTATAAGTGGCAGTGTCAATTTGGTAATTACTTGGGTTGCTGTTCAATCGTTAAATTTTGCTTTCGAAGGATAATTTGCTTGGGTTGCTGCTCAAATCATTAATTTGCTTGGACTATAGTAGTCGGAAGTTGCTAGTATTTTTGTCATTATCTATGCATCATGGTGAATATGGGACAACTTTGAGGTTGGGTACCTGGAATAATACATTTTACCTTGAACATTCACTTATAAATAGGAAAATAAGTTTTGTTTATCTTATCTCTTCAGATTGCTAATTATTCATGGTTTCATGTTTCCAACTCATGGTCTTTGATGATTATTATGACTTTGCTCTGTTTTACACTTCTTCACATATTCATTTTACTGCTCTGTCAAGGCTTAAAAACCCAAATAAATTTGTTCTTTCTTGATCTTTTACTGTTGCTAGTGACCTTTATGCCACTTTTGTCTTTCTAATGCTCTTTTGTCAAATGCAGTTGACTCTTCAACATTGGTAATTTTTTCATGTATCTGTTTCCTAGTGACCTTTATGCCACTTTTGTCTTTCTAATGCTCTTTTGTCAAATGCAGTTGACTCTTCAACACTGGTAATTTTTTCATGTATTTGTTTCCTAGTGACCTTTATGCCACTTTTGTCTTTCTAATGCTCTTTTGTCAAATGCAGTTGACTCTTCAACATTGGTAATTTATCTGTTTCCTATTTTTTCTTGTCACATATATATTTGTCATTTTTTCGTAGATGAGACACGTGATGTAGCGGGAATAACCCCCTAGCTCATACTTAAAGAAGTTTGATGTAGACATAGCACTGAGGACGGAAGCGGTTTTTTCTATCAGGACGTTTTTGTTTCACTTTTGTAAAACCGCAATTTTGGCCCACAATGTAGTTTTTTATTATAATTTAGATATAGTGCAATTGTAGATGATATACTTTAATTGTTGATTGTGGATTTTGTTTTAATTGTATGTTATTATTGGTTTTAATATTTGTCATGAGTAGACAGGTGAACTGATTTCAAATAGCACAATTTTTGTTTTCAAAAAACAAACAAAATTATTGTCGGCGGTTCTGAAAACGGCCATTAAAATATTCTAAAACACATGACCAGCGGTTTTTAAAACTGCCATTAAAAATCCTGCATTTTTAATGGTTATTTTTAAATCCACCATTACAAATTGTTGTATTTTTAGTGGGGGTTTTTAAAACTGCCATTAAAAATTGTTGAATTTTAGTGGGGGTTTTTAAAACCGCCATTAAAAATTTTATTATTTTTAATGGCGGTTTTCAAAAACTGCCATTAAAAATATTTACTGGGGAAAATATTACTTTTTGCCGGCGGTTTTATTTTTGCCGTTAGAAATTTATTTTATACCGGGAGTTAAAATCGCCGGAAAATTCGTCGGCGATACTTTTTGCCGGCGGTTTTATCTCCTTTAGTAAGGGTTTTTCGACCCCAATTAAAAATCGGATTTCTACTAGTGATCTTCTCTGATTTTTATTGGTGTTACATTAGTATTATACTCATAGCCTAACTCTAAGTCCAGTCCTAACATAATTACCACATTGATAGTTTTCTTAATTACATCACTGCTAAGTCATAGTCTCAATAGGACTCATGAGACTTGACTAAGCCACGTCTAGCTTACTAAAATGTGCTTGGGTTCCATGTGTCTCAACATTGACCATTGGTTTGTGTTTGGAAAACATGTGAACATTTTATGGAGGTATGATCAGTCTCAGCTCCCATGTCTTGTGGAGCTGCATCAGACAAATTACATCCCATGAAAGTAAAGTGGTGGGTTCGGCCTTTATGAGAATCATCACATAAATCATTCTCGCCATCTAGATACTCTATCAGAGTAATAGTAAAAATATCAGACTCCTCCTTAAGTGTGTTTTCATCAACACATTCTAAGCTAAGGTGTGTTTTGGGCATTGGGAAGCGATGTGACCCTTCTCATGACAATGGTGACACTCTTTAGTCGATTGTGAATTAGGTATAGTGATTTTTGACAGCCTTATGCTCACCATGAGGAGGTGCAGGACAATGAGTTGTTGTAGCCCAAAAGATAGGTGGTTATGTGCTAGTGATGTCCTTAGGAAATGGAGTAGGTTGTCTTAGACAATGGTCATTGGAAAGGCTAAAAGGTCGCCTAGATGGAGGGAATTGTAGCTACTTCTTCAATTATAGAGCCTTATGATATACTTCCTCAAGAGAATTTAGTAAATGGATAGTGACTTCTCTTTTGATATTAGCTCTTAGCTCATTAACAAACCTAAACATAGTGAACATCAGTTCTTCATTGATATCACTCAATAACAATTCTTCAAACTTGGCAATATAATGATCTACATTAGATGTTCCTTGCCTATGGTTCATCAACTGGTTTAACAATTGGTCCTTGTAATAAGGTAGGAGATATTTTTCTTTCAATATTTTTGTCATCTCAGCGCAAGTAGAAATGAGTGAATGTCCCAATCGTTCAGTATGACGCTAAACAGTTTGTCAATAGCGTTTGGCATAACCTACCAACTTTATCTTGGTAAAATGAATGCATTGAGCGTTCGTTTGGTACCATTCAAAGTAATTTTTCATGTTATATAACCAATCTATAAACGCACTAGGGTCTAACTTTCCATCAAACTCAAGGGCATCTACCTTGATCCTCTTTGACATGTCAACTACTTCATCATGAGGTTACCTAAGACGATCCAAATGGTTGTGATGTGGATTACGGTGTCCACCAATGGTTTTATTAACCCTGTCGAATAGGCGGGGGAGGCTATGTGTATTCTTTATTAGAGAAGATATCATCCTCAACAACAGGTAGGTAGTCAGGTAATGGATAGGTGTTAGGTGGTGGCAATATACCAGGATGTTTCAGTCATTCTAATAGGAAGGTGAAAAAATAGAGCTTGACCTCTTTGAAGTTTACAACTAGTGCCTCTCTGTGGTTGTTTATCAAGATTCTTATGAGTCGCATTATAATCATCAAAAAGTAGGTTGACCGAGTCGGCAATATTGTCGACTGTTTTGGCAAGTTGGCCAAGTCTAGTATCTAGATCAGTCATTTTACCCTCAGTGGTAGTCAACGTTGTTTCTAATTGGGTTTGTTTATCCTCATGTGTTTGGAAAGCAGATTCAAGTTTTTTAACCGTCATGGTAGGAGACAAAAGATGAAAATAGATATGACAAAAATGCAGAGATAGACTAGAATTTAATTCAGATAAGAAAATTTAAAAATTCTACTGAATAACACAATAGATAAAGAAATAAAAAATAATTAATCATGCAAAATTAACGAGAAAGCAGTCTCAGCAATATGTTAAAAAATCAAACACAAAGAAGTAACAATTTAACCTCCTAATATATCAATTAGATAATATTCCTAAGGCAAAAATATAGCTTACCGGGTCAATACACCGAAACATGTTGGGTCCAATTGAGCCGAGTCGAGTCGAGTTAAACCGAACCGACTCGAACCAAATGAAGCTGAACCAAACTAAATCAGGTCGAATCGAACCGAGTCGCAGCTGAACCGAATAGCAACCGAACCTATTCAAGTGGCAAACAAATTATATGGAGCGACCTAGGACGCAATATCTTTGCTTGGCCCCTTGTTATTGGACCAATTGGAACTTGAACCGGATCTTGTGCATGACAATTCATTGTAGCCTTGATGTCCTCATCACAAAGGGGAGTACAAAAAGCAAATCACCACAAAAAAAAAAGTTGTGAGAAAAGATTGGGAAAAAACACTAAAGTGTAGTGCTACGTCTGCGGGAAAATAGGACAAAGCCTACCAGTGTTATTAACATCAGGGCCAACAGCATAGGACAAATGACAAGCCGGTGGAAAATCAACAAACCAGGCCCACCTTGTTGAAGATAATGATGTCGTAGCTGCAGTAGTGGTAGAAGCTAACCTAGTCGAAAACAAGATAGACTAGATGCTGGATACCGGAGCTTCAAGACACCTCTATGCCAACTTAGAGCTATTTCATAACTTTGTGGACGTTGCAGAAGGAGAGTGTCTAAATGGGAAACCAAAGCGTAGCAAGCGTACTTGGCAAGGAAAAGTCATTCTCAAGTTAACCTCTGGCAAAACCTCTGCCTTGCACAATGCTCTTTATGTACCCTCCCTACGTAGGAACTTAGTGTGAGGGGCTTTATTGAAGAAGTCGTAATGACTAGAAGGGAAGTTTGTGAGAAAGGGTTATCTCAGTGAAGGTGATTTATTTGTTTTGAACATTGTATTAGAAGTAATCAATGAAAGTTTTTCTTTTGTTTTGGCTTATATAACTGTGCCAATTAACTTATGACATGAAAGATTCGGTAATGTGAACTTGGCTTCTATAAACAAACTTAGAAAACTCAAAATTAACTCTCTCAGTTGATGTAAAAGAATTTTCTAAGTGTCTTGTGTGTGTAGAAGTCAAATACGCTAAGAAGCCATTCAAATCGGTTGACGACAAAAGAACTGAAGTGTAAAAATTAATCCATTTGGATTTAGCAGATTTTAGAAACACTTAGTAAAGAAGGTAGAAGGTATTATGTCAACTTTATAGTTTATTTCTCTAGGTACACTAGAGTTTACCTTTTGAAAACTAGGGATTAAGCATAAGGAATGTTTCTGAAGTATAAGGTAGATGTTGAAAATCAGTTGAACAAGAATATTAGAAGAGTTAGGTTCAATAGAGGAGGAGAATATGGAACACTCTTCCTTAAAGAGTTACGTGAAAACAACGGCATTATGCATAACTTTAGTACCCCCAATACTCCACAATAGAATGACATAGCTGAGAAGAAAAACAAAACCCTCAAGGACATGATGAATGTTATGCTTGTAAGTTCTGGATCACCTGACCACAAGTGGGGGGAAGCCATTCTTTCAGCCTATTATATCCTTAAAAAAGTGTCTCGCAAGAAATTAGATAAAACACCTTATGAGCTACAGAAAGGATTCACTCCTAATATGAAATTCCTTAAAGTGTGGGGTTGTCTTGCGAATGTGAGTTTACCAGCTCTTAAGAGGACTAACATATGATGCAGTATTCGTAGGCTATGCAGAAAATTCAGGTGCTTATAGATTTGTCATTAAATGACAAATCAATATATGAATATAGATTTGCAGAATTTTTCGAACACCTATTCCCTTGGAAGTAACAAAACACTAGTATAGATCGTGGTCCTTCCAATCCACCTTTGACTCTACTCAGTTCCTCTGCTAGAGTGAATAAGTATGTAGGTGAACCTAAAAGAATTAAAAGAAAAAAGACAGAAACTAATTTTTGATGGGATTTTGTTACTGTATTTTCTATCGAGAACCTTGACAAGATAGATCAGCATGTGGCTTCAGCGTTCTTGATTGGCGAAGATCCTAGGACTTATACAGAAGTAGTAATATTGATAGACGCTAGTTTTTGGAAAGAGGCATTCAACAATGAGTTGGAAAAAGATAATCATACATAGTACTTAGTGGATTTGTCTAAAGGGTGTAAACCTATCAAGTGAAAATGGTTTTTTAGAAAGAAATAAAGTTTGACGCTTCCATAGATAAGTTCAGATTGGTCATTGTAAGTTATGCACGAAAGAAAGACATCTATTATTTTGGCACCTATTCTCCTATGACCAAAATAGCATCTATAAGATCTTTAGTTGCATTGGCAGCTGGACATAGCTTGGTTGTCTATCAGATGGATGTTAAAACCGCATTCCTCCATGGAGATTTTAAAGAGGAGATATATACAACAATCTGAAGGGTTTATTGTTCACGTGTGTAAACTAAAGAAGTCCTTGTATGGTTTAAAACAAGTTCCAAAGCAATGGTATGAAAAATTCACCACACTTTAATTACCAACGGATTTGAGATAAATGCCTCACACAAATACTATATTCAAAGGTGTGGTGCAAATTGTATAATAATATGTCTATATGTGGAAGACATGTTAACTTTTGGTACCAAGGAGAATTTAGTGATTGAGACTAATCTCATTGTAATTCTTAGTATGAATTTAACAATAGCTGCACAAGTTTTCTCAATGAGCTAATCTCACTATGTTGAGAGGATGTTGAAGAAATTCAACTGCTATGCCTTTTGCTTTTTAAATCTCCTTATCCACTTATCCACCTTAAAGATGAGAGGGCATCTCAAATTGAGTACGTCAAAGTTACAAGAAGTGTGATGTTCCTAATGAACTATTCTCACCCGGACATAGCCTGTGTACTTAGTAGACCGAGTGGCTACACGCATAACCCAAGTACCAAACATTGGGCTGCACAATATCGTCTGACGAAATATTTAAGAGGCACCGTGAGTTGGGGACTACATTTTAGTTAGTTGCCTGCAATATTAGAAGGATACAGTGAAGCCAACTACGTGTCTGGTAACACGATGAAGTGAACACTACTAGTGGCTATGGTTTTACTTTAGGTAGAGGAGTCATTTCCTGGAAGTCGGGGAAGCAAACCTGCATTACTCACTTCACCTGTAAAGTCAAGAGTTTATTACACTTCAATTAGCGGGTCAAGAGGCAGAATGGTTGAGAAACTTACTAGCAGATGTACAACTATGGGGGAGATCCAACGTTCCCGTCTCACTTCACTGTGATTCTCAAGCAACAATCAAAATTACCAAAAACAAGTGTATATAATGGCAAGAGGAGATATACGCATCAGACATAGTGTGGTTAAGCAGGTGCTGAGAAATGGAGTGATTTCTTTGGATTATGTGAAATCCGGAAGAAATTTAGTTGTTTCACTAATGGTTTAACTAGAAAATTGGTTTTGTATACGTCAAGGGGGATGGGCCTTAAGTCATGTTATTGAGGAGAAAATAGTAGATACCTTTCTTAAGGTCAAACGAAACTAGATTATTTCTTCATATTATTTTTCCATCCCTATGGTGTCACACTGAGCTTTGGCCACTTCTTTGGTTAGTCCTATTTAGACAAACTTGACAGTTTCTTATGTTTATAAGTTTGAGCATGCAATTGCTCTTAATGGGTCCATACCCCTATGTGTGGTGGTGCTGGAGAGACGTACTTAATAGATCCACCTACGTGAGTGTGGGGGAGTGGCCGCCTCTTATGGAAAACTTGGGCTTGTCTTACTAGAGCACCCATTAGAATCCTGAGGAATGTGGATAGCCTAATAAAAGCGCAACCTTCTATTGCGGAGTTCATTGAGGATTAAGAGTTCGATTCAAGGTTCACTAAGTTCAAGAGTACTTCACTTGGTGGATCCATTTGTTGCCTCATTTTTCACTACATATCAATTCAATCCAAAGACATTGATACATTGATACTTAATTATTTGACTCTTTATTTGCCCAGAACAAATTCTTCTTGTGTGCCATTTAGTGAGGGATTGATGGGTAAATGGCCATACGCGCACATGCATGCGTAATTTACCTTTTTTTATTAAGAACCGATTACTCAAGATCTTACTCGAACCCACCTTCGGGGTCGATTAACCACTCCGGGTATGTCTAAATCGAGGGCACGATTAGATTTGGGATTTTCTGGTTTTCGCTCTTCTCTGGAGGTCGCTTGCTCGAATGGGTTCTTCCCGTTCGACAACAGCTATTGGTCTCAACAAGATCCGAGGGCCTCAACGAGATGTTGAGCCGTTGAAGCGCTTGCAGAAGGATATAGAAAGAGCTCTCTGGGACAGTCGAAAGGTAAGAAATCTTTCAGACGTCTTGTGCTCTCTTTCCCGAATCTCTCCTATGTCGTGATTGTTCTCTACTTCTTATTTTCTTCTGTTCTCGATGTGCGAATCCCCTTAAAGGGTTTCTACGTGCTTGTTCCAGGCCTCCTCGACATCTCCTCCTCTCCGGCGGGAAGTGCATATCAGGAGATTAACTGTGTAACCTTAGGGGACCTTCGGATCCACGATTGTGCACCTCTTGCCGCCGAATTTTGTCTTTAAGGCAGTGGGAATTCCATGCCACAGGTTCTTCTTCTATCTAATAAGTTCTTCTTTAATTTAACTTCTATTTAATACGAATTATTTGGAAATTTATACTCTTGGTTGAATGTTGATTTTACATTGATATGTATATGAGTGTGTCATGAGCGTGATTAAATTTTTAGATTGTTTGTAAAGTAAATCAATGCACCTATTCTGTTTATTTTTATACTGAAATTCGATTTTATTTCTGTTGTAATAGTTAAGATAATAGGTGTTTAATTTTAGTTATTTGATCCATAAAATTATATTCTATTTATTTTTTATTTTTAGTTAATTTTTTCTCCAAGAAGTTTGAAGTTTTTCTCAATTTGACTATGCATGTTGTTGTGTAAATAGTGAGTATTTTTAATTCGATTACTACTGAATTAGTTGTTGTTGTCTTATATGTTAACGTTAGATAATAGAGATTGTATCGTAGTATATTGATTGTTTGTTTATCACTGAATGGAGATATTGAAGCTGTTTTAAATCACTTGTTTTTCAAGAAGTGATTCAATCTATTATTGTTGCCATCAAATAGCTCCAACAGTCCTTTGGTCCTCATGATCTAATGGGGAAATTTATCTGGCAGGTCCTCCCAAAACATAAACTCTTCCTTAGGTTAGCTCTTCTAGACAAAATCCCCCCTACTGATTACCTTTAGCGACGATGTATGTTGGTCAATGTCCATTGCCCCTTCTGTCATTCCCATCTTGAAACTCATCCACACATTTTCCTCCCGTGCCCCGTTGTCCTCCAACCAACCATCTTAATCCCCTCTCGCCCAAAGGATAAAGAGGGGCACTCCCCCCTTTTTCGGAAAAAGGTAAAAGGAGGCCTGAGGTTTTGCTCCAACCAACTATTTTAATTTTGGCACTTCCTCTTTTTTGGGATGATTGTACTATATATCACTTTCTACATGACATTAATTTTTCATCACATGCCTAATATAAATATGGTTTTGTTTCGGGTAAAAAAATTCAAAATAAAAACTTCTAATATTTATATAGTTTGCATTCAGAATCAATGTTTTAAAAACCGGATGCCGGTCCAACCTGGTTCAATCGAAACCAGAGTTTATTCTGGTTCGATTGAAGCTACTACAAAACCGGGTCCTGCCAACGGGTTGGTCCGGTCTGAAAGTAAATCATTTCCTGTTGGACCCGATCTGGTAGTACATCAGTCCGGTTGGACCTGGTCTGGTTTTTAATGAAATACAATTAAAAAGAGTAAAAGGAGGAAAACTTTCAGTTGTGGAGGCATGATTCGAACCAAAAACATTTCAAACACCTTAATCTTAATAGCAACAATCTAACCAACAGATATAAAAAAAACAATTTGTGTCCATTATGAATCTTTATAAAATATTTACAATATAACCTTCACCCGTTCAACCTGGTCTAACCAGTTCGACCAAAATTGGACATGTTACTGGTTCGACAACCAGTTCGGATTTTAAAACATTGATAAGAATCTAAAAATTCAACCCCCACTTTGGACAAACCGCAGAGCCTAAATGGGCCTGCAACCAAAGCCTAAATTAGGGGAGTAAATGGTACATAAATGAAACGGTAGAGACATTTCTGTGTTATGTCGTTTCATATGATTAACTTTTAACGTCTTGTCGTTTCCAATTATTTCTGATTATTTCCGATTATTTCTAACAGTATTTAGATAATAATCATATATAATTGGAAACTAAGAAATTCTTCAAGGGAGACTTTGAAATCAGAAAAAATGAAAAAAAAACAAAAAGATACAAACTTTACCGAAGACGAAAATGAAGAGGGAGGAAGAACCGTAGAACGGAAGAGATAAAAAATAAGTGAGAGAAAATAGCAGAAATTAAATACACGGTTCGAAAACGGAACAAAAATAAAAAAATAAAAAGATACGACGAAGAGAAAACAAAAGTCATAGAGCGAAAGAAGACAGAAGAAAAATGAAGAGAGCAGCAATAGAAAAAGGGAAAACTTCTGAGAGAGAAAAAATGAAGAGACGAGAAAATCACTAAGAAAATAAAGAAAAAAGAAATAACAAGAGTAATCGAAGAAGAGAGAGAGAGAGAGAGAGAGAGAGAGAGAGAGAGAGAGAGAGAGAGAGAGAGAGAGAGAGAGAGAGAGAGAGAGAGAGAGAGAGAGAGAGAGAGAGAGAGAGAGAGAGAGAGAGAGAGAGAGAGAGAGAGAGAGAGAGAGAGAGAGAGAGAGAGAGAGAGAGAGAGAGAAGGGCCTCCAAATGGTCAAAATTGTCTAGTGGTCGCTCGGTCGCTCATGGTACGGAAAGAGATAAGTTAGGGATTTGAATGGGAAACAGAGATATTAGGGGTTTGGAGGGGATAAAGAGAAAAATCAGGGATTTGAGTGATGATTCGATGGGTAATAAACTATAAGTGTAATGTGGTAAGTGGTATGAATCTCATGAATCTTAAAAATTTGAAATTTTTGTGTATTATGTAGGTGTTATTTTATTTCATAATTGTACCTTGTAACTTTGTAAAATGTATCTCATCTTTTTCTTGGTCATGACTAATGGGAAGTCTTCAATAATATGTATTGTAATATATTAATCAATGATAAGTAATTTACATATAATATTTGTAATTTTATTTTACCTGATGTACAAATTGTCAATTACAACTGTGAAAGATCGTTGCTTAAATGTATATGTGATTTAATCAAGGACGTAGAAATATATTGACTATTGCTTAATGAACTAATTGTATAATCAATAATAGATGCTTTGGGTTTTATTCGAACATATTAATCTATGTCAATAAATTTAAGTCACGAGTTCATGTTGCTATGTCAAAATCAACTAGTCATATAGATATATGATATACCTTATAAAAATCATAAGATAACAAAAAATACAGATATAAATATAATATAAAAAATAAATTAAAATCGTAGGGAGAATAAAATTTTAAATTTTTTATTTAATTATTATTAAAACCTTTTTGTAATTTTACCAATTTAATTCATATAAAACAAGTAAAATAATTTTTTTTGGTAAGTATATTAATATGATATCTCATTGTGTGGGATATAGACTTGTTATGAAGAGGAATTAACAAATTAATCAATTAGAAAATATTGAAATTTAAAAATGAGAGTATTATCTAATTTATTATATTACCTTTATTTAATCAATAGAATAAATTAAGAAGAGCTATTTCCATTTCCATTCTGTTTATTAATCTGTAAAATAGTAAAAGGTAAAATGGTAAACGGATAATAATATTTTATTATCGTTTTGTGCTATCTAATAATCAGGGACGATAGAGTGGATAATCAGCCGATGACAATCCCTATCCTAAATGGTGCCTGCAGCCAAGGCCTAAATGAGGCCTGTAGCCAAGGAAAAAGGGGCAAGCCGTAAAGTGTTTGGAGTCTTAGACTTGGAGTTTTGGACTTAAGAGTCTTGGACTTGGAGTCTTAACTTGGGAGTCTTGGACTTGGAGGCTTGGACTTGCAGGCTTGGACTTGGAGGCTTGGACTTAGAGACTTGGACTTGGAGGCTTGGACTTGGAGGCTTGGACTTGGAGGCTTGGACTTGGAGGCTTGGACTTGGAGACTTGGACTTGGAGGCTTGGACATGAGGCTTGGACTTGGAGGCTTGGACTTGGAGGCTTGGAGCTTACCGGTTACGTTATTCCGTCGCTCCAGTCTCACCTAACGGCAGAGAACCTCATTGGTTATTTCCCCTTTCTATGTCACTGACTATAAGCTCAACTGCAGAAAAATAAATCAGGAGAGGTTGAAAAGACGAGCGGTGAACAGAAAATGTGCTGCAGACTTCTTCTCAGGCTTCCACCAGATCTGATTCTGTTAGGGTTTGTTTTTCTGCTCTGTAATTCATATACCAATGTCGAGGCTTCGATCCACGAGTACAGGAACGAAGCTTTCATCCCCAAGGTCAACTCGTTCTTCTTCCATGGCGGCAGCGAAGGCCTCTATGCGTCCAAGAACCACGAGAGTAAGCCTACGGACGGGAAGTTCGCGAATGGCAAATCTTACATCTGGTGAGAATTCGTTGCGCGATGCCTAGCCGCCTCTCTGGGTTTCTGTTTTTCTAGTGTTCAGCTTTATTGTCCTGTGTGGTTGATTGGAGAGAAAAGGATTGAACTGTAGTGAAATCTGATGTTTTGAGAGAAAACCCGAAGTAAACCGAATTTTGGGTTCCGTTAGGTGGGCAACGGTATAAGTGTTAAAGACGTTCGCTTAAGTTATATTTCGAACTTTCTGGACTCGTTTGGATGTTATTATGGCAAGAAAAAATGGAGCTGTTCACTGAGATAAATTTAATGCCCTATCTTGTGTTAGTGGTCACCCTAAGAAACTACCTTGTAATGAAACTGAAAATGATTTCGTGGAATTCTTCTGGGGGAATCATTCTTAAAGGTACAATAATATGTTATACTGGCGTTAGTGGTTAATTCTGTTATAGAACCAAATAATTCCTATAGTTAATGAGTGTACAAATGTGTACTATCATGTTTTAGAACTTTCAATAAAAAACATTTTTTTTTTGCTGCATATTCCTGTTTAACGAATACTATAATAGGAGGTGTTGAGTTTTACGGGTTTCTGTGGATTTCCTAGTCCCAATTGAAACCTAAAAATTGTCTCTTTCTACAAAAACTGCTTCAGGTTTGAATCTGTTACCTTCCGGAGGACAAAAGAGTCAGCCTCAAAGCACCATGATATGCAACAGAGGACTGGATTAGTGGAAGCCATAATAGTTGAAATTAAAGAAAGAGACAAGATTGGTGGTAATTATTTTAATTCTGACGATATATGCTGCACCCCAGAACTTGCAAAAGCAGGTTCCTGTAAGGTGGGGGAGGTAATTATACGTTCAAATCCAGATAACAATGAGTCACCAAAACGCATACAGACTTTTTTTGAAGGAACAAGTGAGGAAGTGAAGATGATACCACAGACTGTTGAAATAAATCGTACTGGAATGTACTATCTGTACTTTATGTTTTGTGATCCACAACTCATAGGTACAGTCGTCACTGGAAGGACTGTGTGGAGAAATCCAGAAGGTTATCTACCAGGAAAGATGGCACCACTAATGACATTCTATGGCTTCATGTCTTTTGCCTATCTGATACTTGGCCTTGTATGGTTTCTCCAGTTCGTGCGCTTTTGGAAAGACATCTTGCAGCTGCACTATCACATTACATTAGTGATTGCATTAGGGATGTGTGAAATGGCTTTTTGGTTTTACGAGTATGCTAATTTCAATTCAACGGGGAGCAGACCAATGGGCATCACCATATGGGCCGTAACGTTCACCGCTGTCAAGAAGACTATTTCCCGCCTTCTCTTATTGGTGGTTTCTATGGGGTATGGAGTTGTGAGACCCACGTTGGGTGGTCTGACTTCTAAAGTAGCCCTTCTTGGCCTAGCATATTTTATTTCTGCAGAGGCTCTGGAGCTTGTTGAACATTTGGGTAATATCAATGACTTTTCTGGAAAAGCGAAGCTCTTTCTGGTTCTACCTGTAGCAGTTTTGGATGCATGTTTTATACTCTGGATATTTTCTTCATTATCAAAGACCCTTGAGAAGTTGCAGGTATTATATCTACTTCAGCTTTTTGCCTTCTTGCTTTTCTACTTCCTTCATATTGTCTTCAGATTTGAAAGCGTCCAATTGGCCCCTGATGCATGCAATATGTTAGGAAGAAACATGTCTGATTGTGAATGTGCTTGGAAAATCTGAATTCTGATCATTGAATAAATTATTCATATATTACTTACAATAGAATCACATTATGTAGGAAATAATTATTAGACTTCCTTGAATAATATTATTCTTTGATTGGATTAATGGTGCATAAAGCTTGCTCAACATTTCGGTTAGAATTTTACTGCTGAAAGACAAATGTTTGTCTTTTGTTTTTTGTGAAAATAGAACAGTTTCACTATCTTCATTCACCATGTTAATAGGGTTGAATCTAAGGATGGTTAAGGGGGATCTGATGCTGAACCACATTGCTTAATGTTTTACCCCTGAACCGTGGGCTAGGGAACATGTTGAATGTGAAAATCCCATATCAGGGAAGTGGGGACAGGTTCCTTTCCCGAACCACATTGCTTAATGTTTAACTTCTTATGTTTTATGTGATGACGTAAGTTTAAAAGTTGAAAGAAGTGATTCTTTTAAACAAGGGGAAGGCGGTTATTATAAAAATATGGATTTGTAGGGAAGAAACTTTACAAAATAAAAGTGTCTTTGTGTGATCATTTTGGTTGCATGAAGGGTAGGGGTGGCTGAGGTAGGGCACAAAAGGGGTTTGAAATCAAACGGTATTGTGAGTTTTAACAAATGATAGGGTAGCATACTGGATTGGGTGTGTAGAAGCCCCTTTAAACTTGGCCTTGTTCTGTCCCTGCTTCAAAGGATTCAGTTTATTCATACTCTCGAGGTTCTTTACATTCCCAGCCAGTATTGTTAGACCCAGTACAAACTGTCAGGTTGTACTGGATTTAACCGGACCGGATCTCTTTGATGGTTTGAAATACCATAAAATCTGAAAGTGAGGTGATCCTGGCTGACCTGTCCATTGTGAGGTAACCCCAAATTTGGCTGACCTGGCTGGCATAGTAATCTACTTGGTCTTGTGGTCTGTCACTGGAGCAGTTATCAGAATTAACTCATGCTTCATTCATGGTTAATGTATTCAAATGCTATAGGCCTTGTATTGCACCCTGTGACTGCATTTATTTGCCTCTTTCTTATCATAATGCTGAGATATTATGAAGATGCATCTTATTATACTCAGTAAATTTTGCTTGAACAGAATGTTAAGCTGCGATTTCTCATATTAGACTTTTTATCCAATGTTATTGTCTGCTTAAACCTATTTTAAGGATTTGTGTTTTGTTTAATATTGTTCAGTTGAGAAGAAGCATGGCCAAACTGGAGCTATACCGGAAATTCACCAATACCCTAGCAGTATCCGTGCTGTTATCTGTTGCTTGGATTGGCTATGAGGTTCTTGTTTTCACATTTTCTAATGGCTTATTTTTCTCTTTGAAAAATTTTACTCCAGAGTTTCTAGGATGGCATAATCTGTTGGTGCATAATGTGCCTCTTTAACCAACTTCAGTTGAAGAATGTGGACTAACACGCGGGTGGGGGGAGGGGGGGAGTTGTTTTGAGAGGTCTTGGGTTCAAGTCTCCATAGGGGCATGGGAGTTAGATTAGAATGAAATACCAACTTTCAAAAAAAAAAAAAAAAAAGAATGTGGACTGACATTTGAAATCATGTTTTCCGTGGTGAAATTTCTAATGGGAGAACTAAGCTTAAATAGAAAACACGTCCTATTGCTAGCAGCTAAAATTAAACTGAGTTTATTTATAATTCACAGTGTACCGATGACTTCTACTTAACCTTCACGAATATTTGACGATGCAGTTATACTTCAATGCATCTGACCCCTTGAGTGAACTGTGGGAAAGAGCGTGGATTATTTCAGCCTTCTGGTCTGTGCTTGCATACCTGCTGCTTGTAGTGATCTGTGTCCTCTGGGCTCCATCCCAGAATCCTACTAGGTATGTTGTGAATATTTTGCTTTTGCCTGTTGACGTTGTCATTGTTTCTATTGTTGTTGTCCCATAGTAGAGCAGTTTATCTGCAACACTGCTTGGGAAGGGCCTAGTGGAGCAAATGGTCAATGTGTACTATAATTATTTATCAAAATTACTAATATAGTAATTTTAATCTAATGAACCACAGCTTAGTGATAGAGTAAGAGTTTCTTTAGTTTTTGCAAGGGGAATGGTTATTCAGAATGAAAAATTTAGAACTGAATAAATAATGGATGAAGGCTTTTTTGCCCTTCAGCAATATGGGTTTACTTTTCTTTATATGTCAAACATATATTCTGTATCATGAGCTGTTCTTGGTTCCCACTCAATGGAATTGATGAATAAATTATGAGACCCACATCTTATTATTCCCTGACAGGTGGATTTGTTTTTATAAGTTCTTTATTAAGTAGAACCTTTGCTAGTATCTGCTTTTTTTTGCATTCTTTGGAAAAATGCACTTTATATTCCATTTTTCAGTGTTTACACATTTGAGTAGCAGTGTAGGCCATGGATCATAAAGGTAGGCACACTGGCTATTACTGGTAGGAACTAGAATGGCGTGCCAATCCCTACACAAGGCAGACCTGCAGTATCATAACATTAGTAGAGAAAGGGACTTCTGAGTTTCTCTAAACAACTTACAACATATGACTATAATGGCTTGCTTGTCCCTGCAGGTATGCTTATTCTGAGGAAACAGGAGATGATTTTGATGAAGAGGCCATTGCATTGACTGGCGGTGTAGCAAAGGCAGGCGATATAGTAAGCAAATTGGAGAGGAAGGAAAGGAAGACAGATCATGTGTTTGGGCTTGGCGAAGACCTGGAGGAGGACAAGCGAGAGTGAAGAGATGAACTCATCTGAGTTACCAAACCAATTCCTCATCCAATTAAGGAGCTTAGTATGCTGTTGTTGCGCCTTTAGTTGTAAGTTGAAAGAACACCAATTGGAAGG
Source organism: Aristolochia contorta (assembly GCA_022405105.1). Taxonomy (NCBI): domain Eukaryota; kingdom Viridiplantae; phylum Streptophyta; class Magnoliopsida; order Piperales; family Aristolochiaceae; genus Aristolochia; species Aristolochia contorta. The sequence goes on from CM039664.1 coordinate 17,075,897, forward strand.
GGAAAAAACTACAAAGCAAGCAACCTGAGGAAAACCAAGTTCTAGGCCTTGATAGCGTGCATTCTGCAAGGAGATGTTCTCCCGTGATTTGGCTGGCTGGGAAGATTGAAAATCTTTTTGAAGTTTTATGTTGCTGTAAATAGGAACAATCCACTACGATGAGCAATTAGGTGTAGTTGCCTCATTGCCCGTTGCACTTTGCTGTTAGAAATGAAATATTTCACATTTGAGATAAATGTATGTTCTATGTCTGCTGATTATCAATCGTGCATATATGTATTGTTGTAGACTACATCCCAAAACTGTATTGTACTTAGTTGTCTACTGGCACCAACTCTTGGTGGATTATTGCTCCATTGCTGTCCTTTTCTTTCTTACTTTCTAAAAGATTGGTGTTACATAATAATATAAGAACCTTAGGACTGCCGAAGCCAATGGGAGAAATCTAAATTAAGGTTCTTTTCCAAAGAGGCTCAGAGCAGGATGAAAGTAAATTGAGTATGATTAGCAATATATGTTGGAGATAATGATTTGGTTTTCTAGGTTAATGATATATTAATTTGAGTTTTGATAGGCTAATTGAACTATAAATCATATTGTGAGCTTAACCGGTTGCAAGTTCAACTACGGTAAAGAAAATGAGTAATCCTATGTGTACAACACTATTTTGTGTACAATGAGTACAACCCCTTCATTGTAGCAGTGAGACCCAAAACAGGAATATTTTAATACCTCACTGTTACAGAGAGGGGGTTGTACACATTGTGCGTAAAACAGTGTTGTACACATCATTATTCAAAGATAATAGAATGCATGCTGAGATATATAACCTACATTTTATAAAGGCAAACAAACTATGCATTTTTAAGGGTAAGAGACTAAGAGGAGTATGTGCCAAAGTTTATCAAAAAAAGCTTTATTGTACTCAAACATTAAAAATTATATTTAAATTTTAAAGGAAAAAAAGATTTAAGAGGTTACATGATTATTGCTAAGTTAAAGATAGGTGTTAGGGGGTGTGATGAAGCCAAGCAATGAGTTCACCTAACGGCAACTATACATATATAAAAATGGATCGTTTAGTTTGAGTTTCCATCTAACCCGAACCATCCTTAAACTGTGTAATCGGTGAACATGTCAAAGGATAAAACAGACCGTAATGAATTGGACCAAAGAAATGAACAACCATTTGAATTTAAATAGAATTTTAAATTCAAAAGGGAGATAGGATGTTTGAATTCAGAAAGACTGGGATTCAAACTTAGATAAAATTATATTTTTATATTATTTTATGATATGATAGATCTTATCTTTTAAGGGGTTTTGTGTCTTTTTGTACATTAGCTAGACAAGTAGTGTACTTTCTTGTTTATTCATGTAGAACGGAACTAATCTTTTGTTGGAATAATTAGAGTTAGACTTTTTCCCTAACCTTTGAGGATTATTTGTTGTTTTCGTTAAAGTCTTGGGTAGAGTTAGATTTATTAGCTCTCAAAATGAACTTGAGAGCTAGACCGCATGGTACATAAGATCAGGTTTGGGTCAAGCGGCATCACAATAATGGTGGCAACATCTGACTGACCTGGTTGCGTGAACCAAACCTGACCTTCTTATTTGACCCGAACCTGACTTGTGTAATAATTGGGTCAGGTACGCATTTGGTCATTTGACCCGATTAATAACCAGGCAAGTGTTTTGGTCACTTGACCCGATTAATAACCAGGTCGGCTACAGGTTTGATTCTAAGACCCAATCAATCCTTGCTTACGTGTTAAAAGGTGAAAACAGTAAATAGATAATGTTAATTATATTAGACTAAATATTTAATAATTGTTTTTACTATTTTAAATAAATTGATTATTACTCAAATTATTTTAAGTATAATAATTTTATATTATTATTATATTTTATATTTTTTATATTTTTTATACTTAAACGGAACGCCCATTTAGTAAATGGGCTGGCACAAGTTAAGTCCATAACATTTTTACGAAAGAGTAATGCTAGACGCACCTAGCGGACACATCTATCGGACGTAAATGTTAATCTAAGCAGTTAAAAATATAAAAAAATCCTATTTTCTAGAGGATAAACCCTAGGCATCAATAGTTTAGATTAACAAGTGTGCAAGATATGTGCATGGGATAAGTACAACTAACATTATTCTTTACAAAAAGGACTTGTAAGAAAAAGGAAGATATGTATAGCATTAAAAAAGATATCACAATAAGATAAAAAAATTAAAAAATGCTAGCTGCACCTATTGTAATGTACTCATCCTACATACCAGTAAATCTAAACAACCGATGCTTAGGGTTTATGCTTTTGATAATAGGATTTTATAAAATAAATTAATTTTTTTATAATTTAATGAGTTTAGATTACTTGTACGTGGGATATGTACTGTACATAGGTGCAACTAGCCAATGCACCTATTCGACATACATGATGACGTGGACGGCTGTTGGGGAAATAAAACAACGCATGGCTTGGGATAAAAGTACAAAAGGTAACTCTTTTCCTACTTCCTCCACCAGGAAACCTCACCTTCTGTGGAATCTCTCTACGGTTTTGCTAAATTCTCCTGCTCGTTTCTCAGTGGGATTGTCTGTCTCTGTTCTCATTTTTATCGCAAGTCAACGGGTATGAATTGAAGGAAGCTCACTAGAGCTAGTCTATTTTTTTTTATCGTTTCGGTGGAGCTTGCTTCGTCCTGCTCTGTCTTTGTTATTTATTTTCAAAGCAATTTCGGACCTTACAGATCCTAGGTGTTGCAGAGATGGCGACGACAACCGCGACTCATTCATTGGAGGGATAGAGTCAGAATTCCTCCCAGAGAAAGGGAACTGTGGTCTACATTGGAGGGATGAATTCCTTCAAAGGCCTGAAAGCCCAGAACAGCGTTCTCTCCCTGGGGCTCCCTGTGCGCCGAACAGTCACTTGCTCAGGTGATGAATTCTCTCAAATATCTGGGAGGCAGAGGCGGTAAGGGCTCTATTTTCCCAAGCCGTGCGTTTTTTAATTTCCCCAATAACCTATGTGGATGTCAGTTGTGCATCCTCGTCCGCATGTGCGTCACATGGTGCGTCAGCTATGTGCAACTTGTATTACTCAATAATATATGAATAATGCTATATGCACTCGCAGAGTGGATGCCCTCGGCCACATTCTTACGTGGATGGCTAAGCATAAAAAAATCCCGCGTCTCTCTCCCCCTCGCGTCTCTCCCGTCGGGACTCCCTCCCGCCCGCGTCTCTCCCGCCCGTGTCTCTCCCGCCCGCGTCTCTCCCGCCCGCATCTCTCCCGCCCGCGTCTCTCCTGCCCGCGTCTCTCCCGCCCGGACTCTCCCTCCCGCCCGCCCTCTCTCTCCATCTCGTTTCCTCCCGCCCTCTCCCTCCATCCCCTCCCTCTCGGTCCTTCCCTCTCCGTCCTTCTGAGATGATGCTCCCATCAGCCACGGGTAAGGAATACTCCTAAGATCAAATGATCCTAGCAGCACCCGCCACGGCGTCAGCCCTTCTGGGCACTTCGCGAGACAGGTGGAGAGGTCGGACGGGAGGGAGACAGAGAGAGATGGCGAGACGGATGGAATCGTGGACGGGCGGGAGAGAATCGTTGGCGGGCGGGAGAGGCAGGCAGGAGAGACAGGTGCGGGAGGGAGAGGCAGGCGGGAGAGGCAGGAGGGAGAGGCAGGCGGGAGAGACAGGTGCGGGAGGGAGAGGCGGGCGGGAGGGACTGGTGCAGGAGGGAGAGGCTGGCGGGAGGGAGAGGCGGGCGGGAGGGACTGGTGCAGGAGGGAGAGGCTGGCGGGAGGGAGAGGCGGGCGGGAGGGACTGGTGCGGGAGGGAGAGACTGGTGCGGGATGGAAGCTACAAGACAGTCGGGCATTCGCCTACACAGCGAGCTTCTTTAGACAGCGAAAAAAGCTAAGAAAAAAAAAAGAAAGGAACTTCCACTGCTGAAATGAAAGCAAGATGGCGATGCCTCGCATAGAACTCTAGTTTCATTTCCTGACGAGACTCTTCGCCTGAAGATATCCCCAGAGACGTTTACTCCGACACCCGAAATTTATTAAGTGACATGGTACGAGTAAATCACCCTCTGTTTTTCAAAACAGAGTCTCGGTGGAACAACTTGACCGAATTTGGCAGTAGAAAAGCTACCGACTTTAAAGCTTGGCTCACGGACTTCTCAATTCGATACTGAAAAGACACCTTCACCTTGCAGTCAAAGCTTTTGTGCGATCCAGAAGAGAGAACAGAAAGAGAGGACCGAAACGACTTAATTATGCAAGTTGAGGATTTCTCTGCCTCGACAAGGAACAAAACTTCAATTCGGGTGCACACCTCGGCTGTTGAATTTACGGGTGGGTAGAAACCAAACAACTAAAAAACAATCGGGAAACAAGAGGAGGCAAGCCCGCAAGGAGCAGATGACTTCGAATCGTGACCATAGTAGCTACAACAGAATGGCCACCAGACGAGCAAATTAACAGGGCAGAACATGAGTTTTGTTCCCATGCCTTTGACAGTCCATTCCGCAGAATAATCGTTCAAAGTTCAACCTGCTCCGTCTGCTACCTACTGGGGACTTTTTTAACGTTGAAGGGAGGCGGGCGGGCGGGAGGGAGAGGCGGGAGGGAGAGGCGGGCGGGAGCAACGCGAGGGAGAGGCGGGCGGGAGCAACGCGAGGGAGAGGCGGAGGGAGGGAGACGGAGGGAGACGGAGGAAGAGGGCGGGCGGGAGGGAGAGAATCATCGCCGGGAGAGAATCACCGGAGAGATCGCCGGCAGGAGAGACGAGGGCGGGAGAGACGAGAGCGGGAGAGAATCTCCGGAGAGACGAGGGCGGGAGAGACGAGGGCGGGAGAGACGAGAGCGGGAGAGAATCGCCGGAGAGACGAGGGCGGGAGAGACGAGGGCAGGAGAGAGACGAGGGAGGGAGGGAGAGACGAGGGAGCGAGGGAGAAAGACAAGGGAGGGAGAGAGACGCCGGCGGGAGGAAAGAGGGGGAATGTTGAGGGGCGGGGGACCGACGCGGGGTTTTGGATGCCTCGTCAGATTCTGACGTGGATGGCCACATAAGCCACCCACGTCAGAATGTGACCGAGGGCATCCACTCTGCAAGTGGATATAGCATTACTCATAATATATAGGCCATGTTGGAATGAAACACACGTCCGAACCATTCGGGCTGAGGACATAACTGAAAAAAAATTAAGCACTAACATACCTCTCAGCCCAGATGACAAGAGGATATGGACCCGCTCTATGCTGAATTTAGGATAGAAGCCCAAACAATACCATATGGACTCAAGAGATATAATTTGGTCTCTCATTTGGCCACTTAAAGTCCTTACCCAAACGAAAGACCTTCGTCTGGCTTGCCCTACTTAATACGATCTGTCATGTTTGCAGTCTGCACCAAGTCAGTAGAGCATACCCTCCTATATTGTCCATTTGCCCAAAATCTGGACCTCAATAAAACACTTAACTCTCTATACCCCATTCAACCAGAATTGCATAAATTTTATCTTAGATATGCTCACGGCTCAAAAAACAAAGAATTTCCCTCGAGCCCATGTTTTTGCCATCATGGGAGATCAGGTGTGCACACACATATGCGCACACACACACACACACACACACAATAAAATAAAAAAATAACAAACTATGGGAAACTAGCTCTCTCGCCTTCATGTTGCTACAAGTGTAATTTCACAAACTCAATTGACTATAAAGCACAAACAAGAACCGGCACACTACAGAGTAAGCATTAACAGGCTTCTATCATATGGACGTCCCCACCGATTCATTCACTAAAAGCGATCTTTGATGGGTTAGTGAACCTGAATCACAACGGTGCTGGTAGGAGGGTGATTACGTGACTTGGAAAGTCAATTCCCTATAACTTGGCGGTCTTACCTCTCACAAATAAAACAAATAATGAAGCCGAGCTTACCGCATTAAATCTTGCACTATGTTTCATTACTACGGCTTGGCAATTGATTGATTCGGGGAATGAAGAGGACCCACCGGAGGATAGAACATCTTGCCGATTTGTGCAGGAGGAACTTGAAGGATCTGCTGCAGGCACAATGAAGCACCAGCTGAGGGAAGCAAATGTGGCCGCTGACTGCCTTGCAAAACAAGGATCCACATTACCTATGGAAAGGTACACAAGAATACGGGTTTGGATTTGCAGCATGCCATCTTTTGTGAATACTGTTTATTTTGATGACTATGTCAATACCACACGGCCAGTAATAACCCTTCACTGTACCTATTGATGTTTAGGATTTATCCTTTAAAATATAGAATTTTATAAAATAAAATAAAAATATTTTTTATATTTTTATAATATATATATATATATTATAAAAATTCGGTCCAGATGGTCACACTCACCTAGCCAATTCGATTACACAACTTACCAAAACCAACTGCCACAGCCAAGATTTGACTGAACAACGGTTCTCTCAATGATGTGGCAAAGATATCAGTGGAAAAGAGCAAGTGGCACAACTAGTTGATAAAGTTTGCACGACACGAACTCAGCAAGATATTGCTTATTTGCCTGGAGGGTATCCTGGCATATTTTTGGTATTGGAAATATGATGCTTACCCAATTAAAGATGAAAACTGTTTGTGGAAGCCAAACGGAAGCTGCATGTTTCCTCATCGTCCATTTACAAAAACTACAAAAACGTCACTCGTGTCATCAACTAGAATGAGAAAACATTGAAGATGTGGACTTTGCACAAGATAGTTTTTTCCTATGGCTTTTTCTTTTTTCCAATAACTACACAGTTCTCTTTTCTTTTCTTCTTTTCCCTTTTCCCCACACTACAATTATTTTTTCTCATCTGCACCTCTCTTCCTCACATACCAGCTTAAGCTATCACTTACAATATGTTTATAGGACAATTACAATCAGTCTAAAGATACAACCTCGGCGACCAGGTCGATGTCCATCTGCTCCATGACAATCCTGCATCGTACTTTTGGCTGGTATTCTGTTTTACTCCCTTTAAGATGCTGCAATTGCCTGTAATACTTCTGTCTGTCTGTTTCAGTGAAATTATTGCAAAGAACCATGCAACTTGATGCAGGCGTGGTACCTGACAAATGACGCAAACTTTTCAGATCTGGGTTCATAAAACTTGAGCTCACCACCAATTTCTCTTGTTAAATAATTATGCACTTGCTACTTGATGACCTAGAGAACTCCTGATCAGTTTAAAAACAACTACTGACTACAGTGCTTATCATGTGGCTTAATCTTCTCCTAAGTATGAAACTTGTCAATAGTTATGAACAATAGAACACTTACTCCTTGATGACCCAGAAAAATCCAGATCAGTTTTAAAACAATTGACTGTGAAGCTTAACATGTAGCCAGATCTTCTCCTAAGTACGAAACTTGGCTTTAGTACTCACAGAGTTATCAGAGAGGTTCAACTCAATGGTGAGAATATACTATTATTTGCTTTCATTTTCTGAATGTTGGACCTTAACCCGTCAGATTTGAACATAAGACCTGAATAATTCAAAACCTCTTTGTCAACGCTGAGTCAAAAGCCTAAGCCACCTATATTACCTATTCTTAGTTAGAATCTTTTCAAAGCAAACTTATGTTACTTGGATACACTGGAAGGGGGATGGACAGAAACTGGAACAGTAACCTTACCTTGGATGTGCAACCATCTGATCTCCAACAAGGCATCGAGTTATTGGAGTGATGACTCCTGAAAAACCTTATAAAAAATTGGGTTGATTTCTCTACATGAAAGCAGTATACATGTTAACCAGAAGAATTTTGATCAGGTTTAAATGCCAATTCCTCTGGAAACTTCTTCAGTATTTCAGCTTCTCTTGCTATCTGAATATCAGAAGGCCAAAATATTTGTTGTACAATTTTGAAAAGAAAGCGAGGAAGCAGTGCAACAACCATTATAAGAGCAATGGTCAACCAATAGGTCTCTGTGACAACCAAACGGTAAATAGACCTGCCAACGAATTATATAAAAAGAATAAAAATTACTGCTAAACATGTCCATAATGGCAATAAGAAAAAAATGTAAACATTGAGACTAACCAGTAATTGGGAAAAATGGGTATGGAATCTAGAGCCACCATACAGATGAATGTGATGAGAATTGACCCCCATGTTGCAAGATGAGTGAGCAAAACCCACTGCTCTACATCCATGGCTAGATGAAAATTCACGAGTATCACAACAGCAATTGTCCACAGGCTACCCATACTCCAGATGTCCATGTCGCTTTCTTGGTAAGTGAAAAGAGGTATATAGAAGAGAACAAGACTTTGCCAGAGAGTGTCAATCATTGTAATCCAGAACAGATTGAAGTTGTAACTTTCTTGTCTATACCCTGCACCATAAAGCTTTGGATACCGGAGAAGTGTCGTGTGGCTCAGATCCTTATCCATTATACCCACCACAACTGTAGGGACCGATGTGTAAATTACCGAATATAGCACACTGCTCCAATCTGTAAGAGCAGATGTTGTGGAAAAAGCTGTGCACAATATGTACCTGCAATATAAGAAGATAGGAAATACTAGAATCATGTAAACAAAGAAAAATATTCTCCTGAATCTAGTTTAAACTATGATACAGTTATAGCCTCACTAAGCATTTAACCTGTGACAATGTAATAAAAAGTTGTAGAAAGAAGATCAAGACAGCTTACCAAAATAGCATCAAAACAAAGACTGCATTCCTGTAGAAATTATACAAGACCAAATAGCCAACACGCCGATAGTTCCAGTGTCCATGCACAAGGAGTAACTTTTTCAGAAATCGAAACTGCCCCATAGCAAAATCTGAGGCCATTACAGCTTGGCGACCCTCCTGACCACATATTCCAACACCAACATCTGCCATTTGGATCATTGAAACATCATTTGCCCCTGTCAACAGAAGAAGATTAACCACATGGAAGCCAAAGCAGAATAAAGAAAAGCTTAGTGAAAATAAAGTAGTTTAGACATAAATGTGAAGAAGCGACAAAGTGACATGGAATGGTAATAACATCATTTTAAACAGAATCAAGGAAGCACTAAAGACTAGTAAACTGCTTAGAATACAATCCAGAAAATAAATATGAGGGTCCATAGAAAAAAGGTTTACAACAGCAGAGCAAAAAAACTGTCGAGTAACTTACCATCACCAATTGCAAGTGTCATATCATTTGTCCTGCTCTTAATAAGATCAACGATACCAGCTTTTTGGAGAGGAGCAACACGACAACAGAGAACCACCATACAGGAGGTGGCCAAATCAAAAAGCTGAAAACAGCAACAAATTGTATATTAGGGAGGCGTAAAATCTATTTAAATATGCATTGAGCCTACGCCACATAACAATATTTGCGGTTTACAAAATGTATAGCACATGGAGCTATACTGCTGCAATTTGAAGTACAAAACTCTAACTTTCTTTTATCGATGAATTCAGCGATAACAAGCTGCCAGTATGCATTGAGCTATTGACTGCAATATGTCATCTCAAAGACAGCAGAATATGTAATCTTACAAGAAGTAACAATGAATTTCCTCAGAATAAGGATTCTATATATTCAGCCCCTTTATATAAATATGAGTATTTTGCCCTGCATTACCAATGACCAAGTTTTATGGTAGAAATACAAAAGTATCGAAGATTTTTTTACCAAAATTTTTCAAGTTAACCCAACAAAGAAAACAGGCAAAATATTAGATGTGTAACTGATAGTGATTTTTCAAGTCAAAGCAGATACAAGGTCATCACTCGAAAGGGTACATGCCTCTTGCTCCAGGTCTTTCTCCAAGATGTAGACAAGACTATTGCCATCAATAACAAGCGCAAGTGGAGCATTTGCTTTTCCTGATGGCATTTTTATTTCCTTCAATCCATTTGCAGCTCCCAACCCACTGGAAGCCTTCAAGGAACTTTGGCCCTCAAGATAATCCATATCATTATTCTTCTTCAATTTTGTGTCAACTGGTGTTATTCCATACTTGGTCTTTGCATTGGCCAAAAGATTTCTGCACTCATCTTCTGAATTACCATTAATAACAATCTGCTGCATGTTGGGTGTCAGTAGTTTGCAAGAGAGACCTATGGAGATGGCAGTCTCTTGCTTGTCTCCGGTGAGAACCCACACCTTAATTCCTGCCAGCCGAAGAGATTCAATGGTTTCAGGCACACCATCTTGCAATTTATCCTCCACTCCTGTAGCCCCAAGGAGGTTTAAATTAGACTCAATAAGAGCTGCCGTTTGACGGAGCTTCACTGACCTCTCAGACAATGATGCACTCGCCTCTTCATATTTGAACTGCCACTCTTCGAGTTCTTCATCAGTGAGGCTCTTTGATGCAAGAACAAGTGTACGCAAACCTTCAGAAGAATATTCCAACAAATGGTTCTCTGTTGCTTGTCTTAGGTCAAAGGGACACCCTGGGCTGCCATGAGTATTCATATTTTTTGACAAAATGCTCAGCATAGAACTATCTGCACCCTTAACAAGAACCTTTACAGAGTTATCAGGAAATCTAATTACAACAGACATCCTCTTGCGGACACTATCAAATTCATGTAAACCCAGCAAATCCAACCTGTAAAAAAATGACAAAACCATTAAAATTTAAAACCTAGGAAGCGATTTCATAAGAGGAAGGAATAAGAAATTGTACCAGTTAAGCGATACCTTAGTTTTTCACCATGGACATCAATTACAATATGTCCAGATGTACGCTCAATAAGGGTGTACCCATATGCAGAAGCAGCAGCAACCAAGGCTTGCTCATCAGGAGATTCCCCCTGATAGTCAATTGCTTCTACATTCTCGTGCAACTCAGGTCCCATAGAACTAACCGATTGGCGATGTGTAACTATTGGGATCACAGTGTTACATGCTGCTAAAGTCAGAAAAAATTCATGAGCAGCCAATCTCTCCCCACCAGCTAAATCTTTGTGCAGCAAACGCAATAGCTCAGGGTCAACATCAATGTCTAACTTGGTCTTCTTTCCAACATTTTCAGTCAAACCTACAAGAAGAAAAGTGAAAGAATCATTTTTGAAAAGTGAGAAGGTCAACGATATTACATATGAGTATATACAAGTGTCATAAATACAGCTATCCACACACAACTGTCTAATCCACAGCCATCCACTCCTCTTTGTAAGAATGAAACGCAAATACAACATTACAGGAAGAATTGTTCGTGGAACAACTTTTGGGCCTCAATTTGATTGTATGTTTTGCAAGTACATAAAAAGTGATACAGATTGAAAGGGAAACAAATGGTGCAGTAATGAACCAATATACAAAAAATTATGCTTGAAAAAAAAAAGAAAATATGGGGAAAAAATGTCCTACCTGCAATTTGTATCTCCTGCAGTAGATGGTCTCCTGATTGTGACGAACCTCTGTAGTTCTTGCCATATACACTGGCACTGCAGAACTCCATCTTGTTCTCGGTAAGTGTGCCAGTCTTATCTGAAAATATATAACGTATCTGACCCAGATCCTCATTAATATTCAAGGATCTGCACTGAAACCTCGAGTCAGAACAACTGCAATACATTTCTGTATCCTCGATCATGAAGTATGACTGTCCCAATCGAACTAACTCCATTGTAATATATAATGATATGGGTATCATAATCTGGAACACAATAATGGAACTCAAAAATGAGAAAAAGATCTCCATTGCAAGACCATAGTATTTGTAGGTCTTCCCATTATCTGGCCCATTTGTGAAGTACCGCTTCCGGTAGTAGGGCAAGGTATCAAGCTCATCCATGTGACGATGAAGCCATAATCCCATCCCAATGGCCACTACCGAACACATGACAAGGAGGAAGATGGACAGCCAAAGCGTTTCTCGGTTCATGTAGCCCTCCAATCTGCTTCTTTTGGCAGGGGAGACAGCACTATTCAACATGGCTTTTGTTTCCTGCCCTGCATACACAGCCACTCCGATAACCCAGTCAGTGTTTTTTAACTGGCAACCCCGAAGAATGATGTTTGATTGGCTAAGAGGAACCTTATGACCATTAAACTCCATGTTAGCTGTAAATTCATATATATTTCTGTTAGGTTGCTCACACCTTATAAGACCTGAAATATCCCTGCCTTCGAAAACTGCGGATGTCGTTTCCTGCCTGGCATATCTTGTCTTCAGATTGCTTTCTCCATCTAAATTCATCGTCTGAATATAAGCTATCCCACTTGGATCACTTGTTCCCAACAAAACCATGTCACATGGAATTGTTTCATCACTACAGATCTTCACAATCTCACCAACCTCAATCTTTTTCCACTTTTTCCGCTGGAACTGACCTGCCTGAAACACCAGCGCCTCACGGTTGTTCTCGTTTCTATCCGATCTGTGCCTGCGCCAATCTTCATATCCATCTTTAATTGCTGTGACAAAGAGCACGAAAAGCAGTGGAAAAAGAGAAACAGTTCTTCCAAAAACTGCAAGAGGTGGGAGCTGATTAAGAGCTGCAATGGCTAAGAAGTACAAGTAAGCAATCCGATGGAATTGGATGAAAAGATTCTTTGGCAAAAATGTAATCAAGGTGTATTTGCTAGTACGAATCTCATTCCCAGAGAACTCATACTTGTCATTGGTACGCTTTGGATCATTAATGTAGATCAATCTAGGATTATCCTCATCAGAGAAAACATCTTCAAATTGAACACTTTTGTGACGGACTCGTTGAGACCTGTTGACCTTCTCTGTTCCCATAGGATTGAGGCTAGGAATTTGGAATGCCGTTGAGTTCTCCTGTAGCTCCATTAGACCCCAGGACACAAGTTGCCTCCCATCTTGTGGAGGGCATTCCAGCAGGAACCTCTGAATCAACTGTGAGTCGGCAGAGTAAGATGGTTTGGTGGAGACAGAAGCGCTAGAATCTTCTACAGCACCCACATCATTATTTGCAGCTACAACTGTATCATCCTCCTCCAAGTCTCCAATATGACTTTGAGCGTCCTCAAAATTAGAAGAGTCAAAGGATGTTGTAGCACAGAGACAATTAAAGGAGCCCAAGTTAGGCTGTGGCGAGGGAGATGGAGCGTCTGATGAGCTCAAGAGTGGTTGGCCGGAAGTCATAAATAATCTTCGGACCAACACATCTCACATAATTGTCGGGAACACCAAACACTCCTACAAGCCTATACCAAAAATCGAAATTCTATTGTAAAGTTTCTTCTCTTTCTGCCCCCGGCCAAAAGAAATCAGCCGAAGGAACTCGAGATTCTTCACCTGAGAAACAAAGAACCGTTCCATTTGGATACCAGATTTCCACTTAAAGCTTTTTTATTCAAAAACATCTTGCCAGTATGCACATCTTTCTGGGGACAAAGTTTTCCTAAGAAGGATAGGAAAACAGGTCGACTATGCACTGCCAAGAACCTATAGCTTCACCAGACAAAATCCAAAAAATATGTTACAGAAGCCAAACCCTGGATGTGCAAAATTTGACGACTTAACTGGGCAAAAATCACCAAACTTCCACCCAATAAAGGCAATTATTGTCTCCCCGGTGGCTAATCTTGTCCGATACGATTCAAATAATCATAAAAAACGCAATTTATCAGAAGTCACCAACCAGCTCGAGCAGCACATTTTCACCAAATCTCGTCATACCCTGGACAAGAAAATTCGGATGTCGACGACACCACAGAAGCAATGGAAAATCATGAGACTCCTGACGTTAATGCGCGATCTTCTGCCAATGCCAAACGTGATAGCCAAAATTACAGCTCCAATTTCTGAATGATAAACCGTCCAGAACCCCCTGGCTTCAATTCAACGTGAAAAAACCAAGGAAACACTAAAGTCACCATTTTTTACTCCGGCCGTTCATCTGCCTGATAAATCTATCCAGAAAGATAGCACAGTAAAACAGCTAAAGATAAAAAGGCCAACAATGCGCCTCACTGCACCTCTTCCCCACACAAACCACCAAACACCAACTACCCCAATCAAAAACCTCTACCACAAACCAAAACAATCAAATCTGACTGCATTTCCCCGCATTCCAATAATACTTCCAATGTCCTCTCAACGCACCGAACGCGAAACTTTTAAACGCAAAGAACAGATTACAGACCTTAGTCCAAAATCCTTGAACCCCTTGAGCGGGACAGATCTATGGAATTACCCAAGGAAGGTACCGCTGAGAACAGTCCCGCAAACACCGGCGTCTTCGGATCAGAGATCACCAGATGACGGGGATAAGGATCGGGATTTCGGGAGAGTAAAACCGGAAAAAAAGAAAGAGTAGAAAAAGGAAATGGGTTGGAAGTTTTCGTTCTTCCTGTGCGGAGAGATGGGAGACGGGAAGCGCAGCGCCGGGGAGCAGAGGAGGGAGAAATCAGTTTTGAGTGGCGGAGCACGAATCTTGGTTCCTTGTTTGGGGCTAGCCGGTGGCTCCGCTCTCGGGTCCGCGTTTTATAGCGGTTTCAGTGTCATCGGTCCGGCCGTTCGCCGGACGACGGTGGTGGGACCCATTAACAAGGGTCCCATGAAAGTTTATAGCTATCACTACGTCCTAGGTTAGGTTCGCCACGCCATATGTAGATATAGTTTTTCATGCCTAATTTAATGCACATAAAAAGGGTTGAGAGAGATTTAATAGCGGCTTGGGTTAGATGTCTGATGCTGCTATGCACTGATGTGGGTGCGCTCTTTACCATTATCTGCTTGTTCCAAATAGATGTTACTTTAACGACTATTGTGCAGAAATTCATTATTATCCGAAACTTTAATGCAGTTATTATGTGAATATTCGGAATATTAAGTTACTGACTTGTTTTACCAGTTTACTTGCTGATAATCATGAAGAAACAAAAAGGTGCCAAATTATAAGGAATAAAACATTACAACAATTAAAGGTGTAACAAAGTAATTTTTATTAGTTTGAATATTACCCATTACAAAAATTACCTTTTCACTCAAAGATAATGTTAGCATAGGTATTGCAGCCACATTGCAACTAGCATTACTCTTTATAAAAATCTATACAATGTGGCATCATCTTTGCTTAGTAATCTTTGTGCTACCATAAAAACCAACCTTTGGTACATGTGTCAAGTGACACTAGCTAACAAAAATATATATTCACATTTTTTCTATCAAAGTGGTGATATAAGTGCTGTGGCTTTTTACTTTCAAGGCTTTACATCTTGACATGACATCACGTAGCAGTCCAGGTAAGAGATAAACTTGAGACAAAATCTGCAAGATTTTATTTTTTTAATAAAATGTTATCTACCTATTCAATAGGCAAACCCTAAACCCTAAATTTTCTCCTACCTAGACAGCCAACTATGCAGCCAAGTCATGTTGTAAAACTTCGAAATAAAATCAGGAAGTAATGATATCAATTTTCTTTCTATAAACTCAACTTTTTGGTGTAGTTAGTAGATTACCGTAAAAACTTCATATAAGAACAGCCACCATGTGTTCCAAATATGCCTAATTGTAAGTGAAATATCAGAATGCATTACATTGGCAACATGCAATGAACACGAAGATATACAATCGATATTAATCATAGAGTAACATGCCCTGGACCATGATACAAAAGTATAAGGAAAAACAATGTCTCCCAATGACATGAGCCTTGGATAATAATACGTGCTTCCATTTTTCTCCCAAAAAAAAAAGAAAAAAATATAGGCACTTCCATTAAGAATCTTTTCCATAGGAGCAAATATATCTAGCATTCGAGCATCAAATATGTGAAATATTCCTAGAAAGCAATCATTTTTGTCAAGTAACCAAGTATATGAACCCCCAGTGTTTACCCCATATGCCCAACCGTGACAAAGGCTGGTTTTACCCCCCTTGGTGACCTGTGGAACCATCTTCACAATTGCAGAATCAAGTTCAGAAAGTATTAAGTTATTTTTCTTTTTTGAAGAGAAGTATAAGTTATTTTTCAAAACTACATCAGAAGAAATAGGCTAATGTGTCTCACAAAGACAGCTGAAGTTACAGAATCTTCTTCCTCTCAAAAAAGGTCTTCAAGTGCCATAGCTGCAATCCAGCCACTGACAAGCAGACAATAAATGAAAGACCGGATAAAACGGCCATTCTAGTATTAGTTGCTCTGTTCAGATCCTGCATTTCCTCCTCCCTGAAAAAGCACAAAGAAATATAATATGATGGTTACATTATATTTAAATTCATTTAGAAAAAATTTTCATGTAGCGTACCTCTCGCGAAGATAAAACATCTCTTCATGGATGGATTTAATGGTATCCTCTAGTTTTCTGAGTTCCAGCTCCATTACCTATAGAGGAATAACATGAAAAAATAATGACAAAGCACATGGCAAAAAATGGCTATGAGTATCTCAACTCACAAGCACATTTCGAAAATGACTATCACTATCACAAGCACATACTGGAAAATGCTTACAAGTACTGGGCACATGCTAGGAAATAACCATGAATATCACAAGCATTCCCTACAGATGCCTAAAATTCAGGACATTATCTTAGAGAGCAAAGGTATGGAATCCATCAAGCTTCAACAAATGAGCATATATGACAATTTCAGCCAATTATCGTTCAGCATTCAACATAGCACTGCACACTCAGACATCCAGTTAAAGTGGCATAATCCAACATTACCATGACCAGAATGAACTCTGACCCTTAGCTCAATCGCCACATAGTGGGTTTGGTTTTTTTTTTGATATTCCTATTCCCATGCCCCTCAGGAGACATGAAACCCAAGACCTCTCACCACTAAATCCCCCATGTGACCACTGAGCTATGCTCAAGTTCATATGGTGGGTTTCTCGCGGGAGGTCTTGAACTTAATTCTCGCTAGGGACATCGGGGGCCACAGGAGGGCTGTGTGTGTGTCACCGACATTCAAAGAAAGAAGCAGCTTTCCGAAATAGCGGTTTATCGTAAACATTGCATGGCTTTAACACTAGTCATGACCAGCAATCAGATGGCACCATCTTTTACTTTAGAAAAGAGATTCAAACTTTTCAAGTTTTGTTTTTAGGAAAAAAGAAAAACATTACTCATCCTACATCCAAGGCCCCTGAAAGAGTTGAACTAAAGACCTCACGTTACAACCAAACTCCCCATCATGCAGTGGCCAATGAGCCAAAGATCCAATCCCCTAACCAAACAGCCCTGGATGTAAAGGAAATCCAAAATTGAAAGACCTAATTAAGGCTCATAACATCTGTTTAAGAGATTCCACAACTCTATCAAAACCTTCAAAAAACTTTAACTCCATAAATGGAACTCGCTTAAATTACCCATGGGTCTAATGGACAATTATGCTTTAACCAGACGCTGCACATCTTGAATAAATAGTATGCATCAAAGAAAGAAAACAATCAAAGTTCTGATCTCAACACAAGTGGCCATGATATTTAACACAGGAAAAACTAATTGAAGAGCATAAGGAATGAGCTTCAGTCAGCAACAAAACCAATATGCAAACTCAAAAAAACTTTAGAGAGGTATCGATTCCAGTGTAGCCTAACAATTGTTAAGGAACCATATGTTTCTTGCTCCCATGTTTAAAAGCAGGTGTCTTTCAACCTTCACAGTTTTATAACTAATGTCATCATTCAATAATTGATCACAGATTTTACCCAGAAGACCTTTATCTGGTCTTTTATTCTTATCCTTTGAGGCTGGAATAGAAG
Source organism: Aristolochia contorta (assembly GCA_022405105.1). Lineage (NCBI taxonomy): Eukaryota > Viridiplantae > Streptophyta > Magnoliopsida > Piperales > Aristolochiaceae > Aristolochia > Aristolochia contorta. The sequence continues at coordinate 17,093,599 of CM039664.1, forward strand.
GCGAATTAATACACAGGATTTACACATGGCCCAAGCAAATAAGAACATAATAAAGGCGAACACAAAGATAAATCCACTTACATCAATTTGCCCTTTCTTAGCAACATTTGACCAATCTTTTGCAGCAACTCCAGTCTTCCACTCAAATTCCACAGTTATTGTTGTTGGTGGCTTGTGTTCAGGTGCCCAGAAACACGCAAGGTAGTCACCACCCTCAGTTGAAGTAAAAGCGAAATTCCCAGACTCAACATTATCAGCATGATGGATGTTGTTCCCATAAGGCGATGTAATCTGAAATCCCATGTACATTACCCCAAAGCTGATCCATCAATTTACAAGGATAGAAGCATAAAAAATAAAAAATAATATAAGGTTGTCTTCCTATCATTTCAATAATGTCGCCTCATTTTACAACCTAATGAGACAAATCTTCTAGATATAGACAATAAGTTGAGAATGATGAAGAAAGAAGTCATTTACATTACATATAGCTAGGTGTATGGAAGTTATCTTACACGGGCTGTGATTTTGTGAGACTCGGGAGCTTGTTGCCCATCAGAGGGACCAACAACATTATATTTCCCAACAGACATAGAATTAACCTTTATGTCTTCTGCAATACATCTGGTGTGTCCTGACTGAAGATCAAAGCGGAGGGAAAGCACACTTGTTGATAGAAGACAAAGAATTGAGAAGACTGTCCTAAATGCAGAACTACCCATCATCAGATTTTCAAGTGTATAAAATTGCCTTTCCTGCAAAACAGAAAGTTAGATATTAGATAGAAAACCATAACTTCCAAAGATGTCCTTCAGCAGGTACAGTACAACCTACCATCTAAGGTTTATTGCTACATTTGGTTAGAAATGTTTGATGAACTAATATGCCAGGCTAAGATGACATCAATGTCTCTTAACGTCGACTATTCCTTATTAATTGTTCCCAAAGAATAGCTTGACACTGAAGATCAGAATGTTTCAAATACATAGAAAAAATTGGCTTTTACGGGAAACTGCCAATGCATCCACGTTGCTGTTCAGATTCATTACTTTAAATTCCTATTTTACTGGTTTCATTTGCATCCCTGTCTATTACCTGCCCTAGCAGACCAATCTAAAATATTAAAACATTGAAAAGTTTGAAGACGAATATTGCTCTAATAGCACAAGATGTTATAAAAATAGGTTTCCACTGCCCGAACATTGAAGACCAGCTTTACCTACAGCAGACCAAATCGAATTACAACAAAGCAATAAGATACACATATAAATGGTAACAAACGCACCTTAAAGTAATGACATAGAGAAAATTGTATGCAGATCTATATTAAGTCAACTGAATTGGTCGCATAGAACGGAAATGTGCAATTTTTAATTATACAAAAAGAAAAACACACTGTTGATCAAAACATTGGTCAAATTATACCAGGAATTTTAAGTAATGCAACACGAAAGCAGAACTCTTTTCAAAACGAAACTGTAGAGTAAAATTGTCACAAGAATGTCGTCGAATTCAGAAGCAGTTACGACCTTGGAAAATTTACAGAATAAAAATGACAGAATCCCAAATTCAATAGATCCCTAAAATATACTAAATCATCTAATGAAAAGATCAAACAACTACCGCAAAAATTGTTTATCTCGAATTCTTAATATGTGCGGAGGATAGATGCTAACCTGCGATTAATCGATCTACAGAACTCCTGAGAAATTCTTGGTTATTTCAGGGAACTAAGGGCTGGGGAATACGAAACAGGTAGCTCAAATGCTCAGTAAGTGCTCGAGGGCAAACAAATCTTGCAAACGGGTTTCGACTTTATAGGCCGTAAATCAATTGCACGAAGTATTTCTCTTTAATTTCGTGGCTCTGTTCAAACCCGATTAGTCAAGGTGCAGAAGACATACTTAAATGACTATAATGACCTTACCTTTTGCATATTTGACTTTAATGGCCGTAAAAATGACATTATCTATGTATATGATAATAAATAAATATAAACTTAGTTCTGATAAAAAATAAAGATCGGATCCACCTAAGTGGGGGGAAAGGGGAAGGTCATGTTCGAGAGTTTGAAGGTCCGGGATCCTCCATAAAGAGGCAAGAACCATCGAGTTGTCAGTGATTGTGCTCTAACTTGTTAGTAAATAGGAGTTCAGGCCCTATGTTACAAGACAAAAAGGGTGGAGTTTTCATCTTTTTTCATCAATCGAGCCGAGGGACTATATGATGATATTTATGTGCATCGTTGGACCGAATGAGACATGCCAAAAATGGTTACTGCTACGTAAATTAAAAACCATTTAAGACATTACTAACTCTCATGAATATTATGCATCAGTTAATAGTGTAAATGTACTCAGATGATTTGCAAGAATCAACACAACCAACAAAGTTTATGTTTGAAAAGCCGATCACATCCAAATATTTTTATTTCTTTAAAATATTTTAAAAATTATCGGCGGTTTGAATTTTGCTAGTAAAACTCAATTCAATGGCAAAAGAAAACTGCCAATCAATAGTTTTTTTACTTGCGGTTTTTTTCGCCGGCATTTTTTTCCCGGGTTAAAACCTCCGAAAGAATTTAGTGGCAAAAGAAAACTGCCAATCAATAATTTTTTGCTAGAGGTTTTTTTCCCGAGGTTAAAACCTCTAAAAGAATCACCGACAAATGTCTTGTCGGCAATATTAATTAGTCCCGGCGAAAAGTAAACGTCCACTCAACATTGAGTATTAGCTCCATTGAGAGATCGTTTTTCTATGAGTATTAGCTCCATTGAGTATAAGAGTTTTCAATGATTATTCCTTCATGTTCATGTAGGAGGATTATACACCTGCATTGTCAATTTATAGATTGCTTCCTACTGGACAAAGCTTGGAAGCCTAATGCAGGGTTGACCTTGTTTTTTGGTCTAGTCATATCTCCTATATGTGTTATTTCTTCTTTATCATTTTTCTGTAAAGCTTCCTTAATATGGTAGAATGATAGTCCCTAATAAAGTTTTATATGGCATTTGGTTTGTATTCACGTTTTTTTTCATATCTTAGCTCTTTGCCCTCTTGTTCCACACTAAGTGTGGGTGTGTGCTCACGCGTAGAACAGGAAGGCAAAGAACTAAGATATGAAAAATACATGAATATAAATTTTGTATAAAAATTAACCAATACGTATTATAAACTTTTTTTTACAAATCATCCCAATTTGAAATTTTGAGCTGAAAATATTTTTCACTTTGACAACTACAGAACCACACACACACAGTGATGACATTTAGGGTGTAACAGCCTCACTTGAAAATAAACATTTATCTCACACCATGCAAAAGCATCTTGATATATATGGGGAAAACAATAGTCACCTTTTAAATTGGTCTTTAACTTTACACCTTTTTAATGTTATTTGTCCATATGTTCATTTAATTGTTGTTTTTGCCACTAATTTTTTGTTTATGTTTGAAGGTACACATTTAGCTCCATTGAGTCACAGATAAAGAGTTTTAGGTGATTATGCCTTCATGTTGCGGGATTATGAACTTGCATTGTCAATTTATAGATTGCTTCCTACCAATTACAAACTTGACAAAGCTTGGAAATGTAATGCTGATATATAGGTTGAGCTCATTTCTTGGTCTAATCATATCTCATTTGTAGTTTTATCTTTGGTATTTTAGTGTTCTACTCCCTTATGGCAAAATTTCACACACCCCCACACATATTTGCTTGGTTTCAAACAGGGTTTTTTTTTATGTTTTTATATTATGTTTGTTGAAAGCTTAGTGCAGAAACTATGTTGTGGAAATTACTTCTTTTACAATGCAAATATATGACAAACAATCCTTTATTAAAAAAAAAAACTCAATGGGTTGCCTGTTGCGGTGGTGGTTGGGTCTGTATCTTCATCTCTGGACATGTTAGAGCATTGTTAGGCAACTTGCTGAGACATGGATTTGGGAGGGTTCCAGTCCAATTGGGAGGTTGGATCATCCTTTATATTTTATTGTGATTCCCCCTTAACTTGCCTTGAATGCCTTTGGGCCGGTAAAAAGGCGTGCCATTGTACTTTCATAGTTTGGGGTATAAAGTCTTTTTTTTATTCAGATTGTATTCAATGGGAGGGACGGATGCACTAAGCATTTTTGCTCTTGACAAACAAGCCAACCAATCAACCACATTCTAACAAGCAATCACAATAAGCAATTCAAATAATTAGTTGTCTTACAACTAACCAGCACCAGAGACAGAATTTAAAAGGACTCAAACTTAATCCATATCTTTAGTGAATAGCAATAAACCACACTCTGAACATGTCAAATAACAAATCAGAATATTAAACACGCTTTTAATCTCAATCAAATTGTTTTTTTCAGTCTCAATAAAAATATCAACTATATTTTTTCAATTGGACCGAATCATTTTGAATTACCATGCTAAACGAACCCAAAACATGTAAAAAGAGGTTAAGGGCATAAGAGAGCTAGAGAGAGAGAGAGAGCATGCTTTCGAGAGAGCATGCTTTCGAGAGAGAGAGAGAGAGGAACAAAAATTTTAGATATGTTTTCGGGGTGCGTTACAATGGACCCCAACATCAGATTCGATGGTTTAAGCGTTTGATGGTCTCCAATGTTGATCTCCGGTTTCAACAGACGAGCGGGAAGAGGAGCCCGTGGGAGGGAGAGACAAAAATTTAGGGCATAGCCTGAGTGGAGCGACGGTTTAACCGTCGCCTAATTACCTAAAAGGCACTCCGGTGACCGTCGATGCCTTCTAGCAGACCTGAAGAGAACATGGGATAGAATAAAAGCCTCAAGGACCCATTCCAAATGCCCAATGGACCAATCACAAGAGAAAGGGCCAAGAAACTTCAAGAGGCATTAAATGGGCTTGCAAAGGAGTTTATCAGGACCAACCCAGTTCTAGGAGAAGAGCCCAAGTCAAATCAGACCTTGGAAGGAATTGGCGCCAATAAAACTGCTGGACATTTAAACGTGATTGAGGCTATTGAGGGAAATGTCAATACATTTTAAGCAATAAAAATGTGCTGGAAATTAACACAAAATTTGTGCTTTAGGCCTTATTTTTGGAAGCTATAGATTTCCAAGTTGTATTGTCAAATCCTTGATTTTAATGATCTCCTTATTTCTTAGATAGTAAGAAAGCCTCAAAAACTCTACAAAAGGAGGCCCTTATGTATTTTCAAGACATAAATCAAATGAATAAAATTCTAAGTGCGAACTTTCTCTTCACTTCGGTTCATGTGAGAGCTTTTGAGCTTATCAAAGGTTAATTCCTTATTGTGTTCAACCGACTGATCGCTCATCTTCTGATCTGTTTCTGGGAGTGTTGTCGACACAAGGTTACTATACTTTTGGCTCTTGATTCTATTTTCAAGGGGACGGGGTTGCTTGCCTTCGTTCTTATGGTTCTTGGTTCATATTAACCAAGGGGATGGAGACAATTTCTTGGCTTTACGGCTCTTGATTTAATATAGTCAAGGGGACAGGGCCACTATTCTGCATTGTGTTTGAGGTTCCTGAGATTGGTCCGCAATAACCGGTGGTTCTCAAAGTCATTCAAACCGGGGGGTCACATCATTTTGATATCAGAGCGTAGGCTTCCTAAACACTAATTCACTATCCCTTACTCCTTTTTAATTTATCCATTCAACCAAAAAAAAAAATAGTAATATTTTTTTCTATTTAGAATACTATAGCATTTTGTATTCTTCTTTTTCAGTTACATTTAAATTTTTAATAAAAAAAGGAGAAAAAAGAAAAAAATAAAAATGAAAAAAAAGAAAAAAAAGAAAAAAAGAAAAAAAATAAAAAAAAAGAAAAAAAAGAAAAAAAAGAAAAAAACAGAAAAAAAAGAAAAAAAGAAAAAAAAATAAAAAAAAGAGAAGAAGACAAAAAAGAGAGTGCAAGAAGGTGTGTTGTATTCTTTGATTTAACATGTCTTCAACAAGTTGGGAAGAAAGGGAGGACCAATCGTCCATATTACAAGTGATGCAACAACACTTCTCAAGATTGGATGTCTGCATAAACGAGATGAGAGACCGGATTGAACAGAACGAAGAATCGCTGCGACGAGTGCATCCCCAAGCTCAAATACAAGAAAGGTGTTCTTGCAGCAAAGAATCTTGAAGAGTTCGAGAATGAGTTCGAAGACAAGGATGGAGTGTCGATTGAAGAAGAGGGCAGAATCGCACAACGATGGGGGAGACAAGGTCGAGGAATCTCACGGGATCTGAGAAAGTGCGAAGAACTGGACAAAATCTCGGGAGCATCAAGATGAAGATCTCTTCTTTTCAAGGGAAAAACGATTTTGAGGCTTATTTCGAGTGGGAGAAGAAGGTAGAAATGGTTTTGATTGTCACCGATATTCCGAGGAAAAGAAAGTCAAGCTTGCAGCAGTTTAGTTCACAGATTACACCATTCTTTGGTGGGATCAGATTGTGTTGACTCAAAGATGAAACCAGGAACACCCAATTGAGACATGGAATGAAATGAAGGCTGTGATGAGTGAGAGATATATTCATAATCATTAGTATCGTGATTTGCATAATAAATTGCCGGGTCTCATCCAAGGATCAAATAGCGTAGATGAATACAAAAGGAGATGGAGATTGCAATGATCCGAGCAAACGTCGAGGAGGATTGTGAAGCCACCATGGCGAGATTTCTGAATGGATTAAATCATGACATCCCCAATACTGTAGAGCTGCAACACTATGTGGAGATGGAAGACTTGGTGCACATGGCTATGAAGGTGGAATGACAATTGCGAAGGAAAGGGAGCCGGCCAAATACCAATTTTAGGCATAATTCATCATTGTGGAGGCCAAATTGGAAGAAGGATGATGGGGCTGCTATCAAACCAACGTTGAAACGACAAAGAAGGAGGACATTGCTGTAGTTTACAAAGCTCGGCCCGAAACCCAACATCGCAATAGAGATATTAAAATGCTATAAGTGTCATGGTGTAGGTCATATCTCTACACAATGTCCGAATAAGAGGGCAATGGTGATGTGTGGAGGAGAAATTGTGACAGACAGTGAAGAAGAGGAGGAGCCAATTCCCATGTTTGATGATGCAAGTGACGCTGATGTGGAGTATCCAGTTGAAGGAGAGGCTTTAGTAACGAGACATGTTTTAAGTGCCCAAGCCAGAGAGGATGACACCAAACAGCAACGCGAAAATATTTTTCATACTCGCTGCCATATTGATAATAAAGTTTGTAGACTGATTATTGAGGGTGGAAGTTGTGCTAACGTTGCTAGTGTTTTATTAATTGAAAAGCTACAATTACCAACACTTAAACACCCTAGACCTTATAAGTTGTAGTGGCTGAATGATAGTGAGGAAGTAAGGGTGCAAAGCAAGTGTTAGTATCATTTTCCATAGGAAAATATCATGATGAGGTTCTCTATGATGTTGTCCCTATGTATGCTTCTCACATCTTATTGGGCAGGCCTTGGCAATTTGATAGGAGAGCTAGTCATGACGGTTTCAAGAATTTTTTCAGCTTTATTAAGGACAGCAAGCTTGTAAATCTTGTACCATTGACACCAAAAAAAGTGTATGAAGATCAAGTGAGGCTATAGCAAGAGTGCAACTCCAAAAAAATTGAGAAAAAGGAAAAAGAGAGTGAGAAAAGAAAGGAGAAAGAGAAAGGCAAAGAGAGTACGAAAAGAAGAGAGAGTGAGGAAAGAAAAGTGATTGAGAGGAAAGAAGAAAAAAAGAAAAGAAAAGAGGGATTCAATGCAAAAAAAAAAAAAGTGAGATCAAGAGTGAGTTTTATAGTAACTGGCCTACATTTGTACTTTGGTACAAAGAGGCACTTTTGAACACTATTGATCAGGAGTCTTCTTTCCCTAGTACTGTTTGCCCTTTGTTACAGATGTTTGAGGATATCTTTCCAAATGATGGTCCAAGTGGTTCACCACCAATTAGGGGAATTGAGCATCAAATCGACTTCATTATGGGAGCTGTAATTCCAAACAGACCTGCTTATAGGAGTAATCCCGAGGAATCAAAGGAGCTTCAGCACCAAGTAGAGGAACTAATAGCAAAGGACATGTGAGAGAGAACCTTAGCCCATGCTCTGTACCTATATTGCTTGTACCCAAAAAGGATGGTTCGTGGAGGATATGTATTGATTGTCGTGTCATCAATCTTGTGTATTTTCCAAGATTGATTTGACAAGCGGATATCATCAAATTAGAATGAAAGAAGGGGATGAATGAAAAACTGTTTTCAATACTAAGTTTGGACTTTATGAATGGTTAGTAATGCTATTTGGTTTAACAAATGCACCTAGTACGTCATGAGATTGATGAACCATGTTTTACGAGCTTTCCTTGGAAAATTTGTTGTGGTCTATTTTGATGATATTTTGGTATATAGCAAAAGTTTAGAGGATCATATTGACTATTTGAGATCTGTTCTTGTGGTTTTAAGGAAAGAAAACTATTTACCAGCGTTAAAAAATGTTCTTTTTGCATTGAGAAAGTGAAGTTTCTGGGCTATGTTGTTGGTGCACAAGTAATTGAAGTTGATAAAGAGAAGGTAAAGGCTATCAAAAACTGGCCAACACCAAAGACCATACCCGAGGTAAGAAGTTTCATGGCTTAGCGATTTTTTATCATCGTTTCATTAAAGACTTCAGCAAAATAGTTGCACCATTCACTGAGGTAATAAAAAAAATGTTGGTTTTAAATGGGGAGTGGAACAAGAGGATGCATTCCAATTGCTTAAAGAAAAATTGTGTACTGCCCCATTGCTTGCTTTACCTAATTTTTTGAAAAACTTTTGAAATTGGGTGTGATGCGTCGGGAATAAGTATTGGTGCTATTTTGATGTAGGAAAATAAACTGATTGCTTACTTCGGTGAGAAAATCGATGGTGCTGCCTTGAAGTATCCAACCTATGCAAAGGAACTTTATGCACTGGTGAGGGCTCTACAAACTTTGGCAACATTACCTATGGCCAAAGGAGTTCGTCATCCATACGGATCATGAGTCTTTGAGGCACTTAAAGGGACAAGGGAAGTTGAACAAACACCAAGCTAATTGGATTGAATTTATTAAAAGCTTTCCATTTGTCATCCAGTACAAGAGAGATAAGGATAATGTAGTGGCTGATGCATTATCGAGAAGGTATACACTTGTGTCTATTCTTGATGCAAAGCCGCATGGTTTTGAGTATACGAATGAATTATATGGTAACAATCATGACTTTGCAACTATTTATGAAACTTGTGAAAAATCTACCTTTGGGAATATTTTTATACTAGATGGATACTTGATTAGAGAAAATAAATTGTGTGCCTAATAGTTCTATGAGAGAGCTGCTTGTCTGTGAAGCTCATAGTGGGGGTTTAATGGGACATTTTGGTGTCAAGAAGTCACTTGAAACTTTACATGAGCATTTCTTTTGGCTGAAAATGAGAAGGGACATGGAAAGAATCTGTTCTAGATGCATAACATGTAGGAAGGCCAAATCTAGAGTTATGCCTCATGGTTTGTATACACTCTTACCCTTTCCAACATCACCATGGGTAGATATCTCAATGGATTTTGTTCTAGGATTGCCTAGTTAAAAAAAAAGGAAAGGACTCTATCTTTGTTGTTTCAGATAAGTTTTCAAAATGGTGCATTTGATTGCTTGTCATAAAACCGATGATACAACTAATGTGGCTGATCTGTTCTTTAAGTAAATTGTTCGTAAGCATGGTGTTCCTAGAACTATTGTTTCTTATCGAGATGCTAAATTCCTGAGCTACTTTTGAAAAGTTTTGTGGGGTAAACTGGGAACTAAGCTTTTGTTTTCAACAACTTGTCACCCGAATGGACAAACTGAAGTAGTTAATAAGACTTTATCTACTCTTTTATGAACAATAATTGAAAAGAATCTGAAAAATTGGGAAGATTGTTTTCCATTCACCAAATTTACTTATAATAGAAGTGTTCGTCCCACAACTAACATGTCTCCTTTTGAAATTGTTTATGGGTTTAATCCACTAACTCTCTTAGACTTGCTGCCGGTACAGTTGAATGAAAGGGAAAGTTTAGACGGACGTCACAAGGCGGAGATGGTGAAGAAACTACGTGAGAGTATTCGGCAACAAATTGAGAGAAAGAATGAACACTATGCATCAAAAGCTAACAAAGGACGACAAAAGGTTGTGTTCCAACCACAAGGGAGGGTTTGGGTGCACATGAGAAAAGAGTAATTCCCATCTCGTAGGCACTCTAAGATCCACGAGGAGATGGTCCATTCCATGTTTTGGAGCGCATCAATGATAATGCTCATAAGATTGACATTCCTCGTGAGTACAATGTTAATGCCACAATTAATGTTTTTGACCTTTCTCCTTTTGATATAGGTTCCGATTCGAGGACGAATCTTTCTGAGGAGGGGGGGAATTAAGAGAACATGGAGCAGAATGAACGCATCAAAGATCCATTCCAAATGCCGAATGCACCAATCACAAGAGCAAGGGCTAAGAAGCTTCAAGAGGCATTAAATGGGCTTAGTAAAGGAGTTTATACCAACCCAGTTCTAGGAGAAGATCCCAAGTCAGATTAGACCTTGGGAAGAATTGGTGCCAATAAAAATGTTGGACATGTTTTAAATGTGATTGAGACTATTGAGGGAAATGTCAACACATATTACGCAATTAAAATGTGCTGGAAATTAACACAAAATTCGTGCTCAAATAGGCCTTAACTTTGGAAGTTATAGATTTGTAAGTTGTATTGTCAAATCCTTAATTTGAGTGATCTCCTTATTTTTTTGTCATTAAGAAAGCCTAAAAAACTCTATAAAAGAAGACTCTTATGTGTTTTCAAGACATAATTCAGATGACTAAAATTCTAAGTGTGAGTGTCTCTTCACTTCGGTTCCTGTGAGAGCTTTCGAGCTTATCAAAGGTTAATTCCTTATAATATTCAACGGGCTGATTGATCATCTCCTCATCTATTTTTGGGCATGTTGTCGACACGAGGTTAGTACACTTTTGGCTCTTGATGCTATTTTCAAGGGGATATAGTTGATTGCCTTCGTTCTTACGGCTCTTGGTTCAAATTAAGAAGGGGGAAGGAGACAATTTCTTGGCTTTACAACTCTTAATTTAATATAGTCAATAGGACGCGGCCACTATTCAGCGTTGTATTTGAGGTTTCTGAGATTGTTCCACACTAACCGGTGGTTCTCAAAGTCATTTTAATCGGGTCGCGTTAGACCCATCGCTCAATGGGTTCACCCACGACGGGCGTGTGTTTTTCCGTCGCCCAAACATGCTTTTCTACAAGTGAAGATGCCATTTAGTGCATTCTATTCAACACAATGCATTATATCAATTATAAATAAGAAAAATATCAAGACAGAATTTGCTAATTTTCAACTTTGTCATCATTTCAAGGCAGAAACCTTCCTTTCAATTCAAAAGATGACACTTCTCTCACTGGCTTAAGGCAGAGATGAATTCGGTTCATCTCGGTTGAAGGGGACAATATTGAGCTGTTATCCATCTTTGTCAAATAAATGTCCCCCATGAAAAGCCAAAACATGTTGAAGTGGATTACGACTGTGAAGCCGTGCTTGCAACTGCACTGATTGACTTTATCCGTATTCCCCACCTATCAATAGCATTTGTTAGCTCAATCTTCATCATATACGTTAAATGGTGAAAATGACCTGAGCTACTTCCTATCGGGTTACTACGGATTCTTCCATCTCTAACCACCCTCACATTTATTAAGAGTTTAATTAACAGAGATTAACAATGAATCAATTAAGTTGCAATGGAATAAAAAAGCATATTAATAGAAATAGCTAATGAACCCGGATTATCTAAGTTCTTTTAGGGTACATACGGAATAAAATTAAGGATTAATTGAAGTTTTAGGTAATTTCACTAATTGGTTTTCTACATCGTTCACACTAGATATATATTCACAACCCTTATCCAAGAAGACCATAATTACTTGTCTTGCATCACGCACATTCATTTTTGCCTTTAATTCGGAAGAAGAAAAAGAAGGGTTTATCAGCTATTTTGAGACCTTTTAGCTGCACCTAATAAAGCATGATAGAAAATGATGTCTGAGCATTCATGTCTCAGGATGATCAAATGGATATAAGCAGAGATCATAACGCTGCAGGGAGCTAGTCTCATGAATCCATTTCAACCAACTAACTAGAACATCTTCTTCACAACTATGTCCAAACCAATAAACCCATGTACAATATGTCAAAGATGTTAGGAGGAATATACACTACTAAAAATGTCTCATCCGCCGACGGGCCAAAACGCACCGGCAGAACACAAAAGCCCGTCGGCGGAAATCCGACGACGGGTCACGTCACGTCGTCGTAACTACCGTAGCCGGATGCGTCACCCGACGCATCAACCTGTCGCGGGACAAAAAAACCCGTCGGGCGACTGAAAAGAGTCAGCCGACGCGGGGACCCGTCGGCGGAGGAAATAGTCAAACGACGGACCTCAACGTGTCGGCGGGGAGGTTTCCCACGACGCATCTCTACGCATTGGGTGCGTCGGGGGAAAGGATTCCCCCGACGCACCCCAACGAGTGGTGGTGCGTCGGCGGAATTCCCCCGATGCATCCCTACGCGTGGGTGCGTCGGTCGAATAGGTTCCATCGACGGCTGGAGGTGCGTCGACGGAATGTTAAAAAAAATAAAAAAAATTAAGATTACGGAGCACAAAGAAGAGAGTGAGAAGAGAGTGAGAAGAGAGAGAAGAGAGAGAAGAGAGAGAAGAGAGAGAGAGAGAGAGAGAGAGAGAGAGAGAGAGAAGAGAGAGAGAGAGAGAGAGGAGAGCAGAGAGCAAGAACGAGGAGAGTAGAGTGAAGAGAGAAGAGAGAAGAGAGGAGAGAGATGAGAGGGACCTCAGTAAAACACTCAGCTCCCGGTTACCCAGGTCCTGCTGCAAACTTAACATGCTCCAACATTGCCTCCAATTGCAAAACTAGTGTACTGCCACAGATGTCCACGCAACATCCACCATTGCCTCCCATGCTCCCTTGTTGGATGAAACTAATCCGCCTCCCTCTTCTGCTGTGCCATTACGAAGCCCTCGCTCTAATACTTTACCGTCAGGAAGGTATTAATGGATGGAAGGCGCGGGCGCAGGGCGGGGGAGGGAGAAGGGCGCAGGGCGGGGGAGGGAGAAGGATGGCGGGCGCGGGCGCAGGGGGGAGGAGAAGGCGCAGGGCAGGGGAGGGAGAAGAGGCGCGGGCGCAGGGGCGGGGAGGGAGAGGAGCGGGGCGGGCGCAGGCGGGGAGGGAGAAGGCGCAGGGCAGGGAGGGAGAAGGAGGCTGGCGCGGGCGCAGGGGGGGGAGGAGAAGGGCGCAGGCAGGAGAGGGAGAAGGAGCGGTGCGGACGCAGGCCGGGAGGGAGAAGAAGAGGCGGGCGCGGGCGCAGGCCGGGCAGGGAGATCTAGGCACAGGCGCAGGCCGGGAGGGAGAAGGGCACGGGCGCAGGCCGGGGAGGGAGACAGGCACGGGCGTGGGCCGGGAGGGAGAAGGGTGTGAGGGTGGGCGCAGGCCGGGAGGGAGAAGGCGCGGGCACAGGCCGGGAGGGAGATCTAGGAGCGGGCGCGGGCGCAGGCGGGGAGGGAGAAGGATGCGGGCGCGGGCGCAGGCCGGGGAGGAGATCTAGGGCGCGGGCGCGGGCGCAGGCCGGGGGAGGGAGATCTAGGGCGCGGGCGCGGGCGCAGGCCGGGGGAGGGAGAAGGGAGCGGGGGAGGGAGAAGGAGCGGGGGAGGGAGAAGGGCGCGGGGGAAGGACAACGGAGTGGGGGAGGGAGAAAGGCGCGGGGTAGGGAGAAGGGCGCGGGGGAGAGAGAAAGGGCGCGGGGAGGGAGAAAAAGGGGAAAATCATCCGACGACGCCCACCTACGTGTCGGCGCAGAAATATCAGCCGACACATCCAAAAGGCGTCGGCGGAATAAAAGGTATATTCCCCCGACGGGTTTCGTACAGGGTGCGTGCATCACTCCGCCGACGCTTGTAAGGGTGCGTCGGCGCTTAAGTTACACTCCACCGACGCATGTAAGGGTGCATCGGCGGACGAAATTGAGAGTTCCCCCGACAGGTTTGTACATGGGTGCGTCGGCGCTTTAATTTTGTGTCCGCCGACGCGTGTTGGGGTGCGTCGGCGGAAGTCTTTTGTTGTTCCGCCGACGGTTGGGCAGGATTCTGTGAAGCTCCGCTGAGGAGACTAAAAGACCGTCGGCGGAGTGGCTTTCCAACGACGCAAAATGTCCCAACCGTCGGCGGATAGGACTTTTCTAGTAGTGATAATTTGAAGTAGCTATATATATAATGGAAATTCAATATATAACTTTTCACAAAAATTCAAACTTGCACCTATAAATAAATGACTAACTGCCATATATATTAAAAGAAGAAGAAGAAGAGTTTGAAGAAGAAGAAAGAAGAATAGTTTGAAGAATATGTTAAGCATAAAATTTAGTTTTAGTCAAATGGAATATTGTTGCATGAAATATTGACTGATTTACTTCTAGTCAAATTCTTATATAATTCATCAGAATAAAGAACACAAAAATATATTGGGAAACCAAAAATTGTTCACACTCAAAAACTTGTACAAATCCTTAATTCACTCCTCCGATCCAAAAGAAGAACCGGCCTCTTTCCAGTATTCACAAATTAACGACCTTTAAAAAATACTTGAACAAGAACATATGTATTATACCTAGATAATCATGAAATGGAGAACCTCCTCCTCCTTGGCTTGGCCGCCTCCAGGCCGGAGTCTTCAATGTTAGAAGTGTCCTTGGATCCATGGCGGAAGGGATTCAACTTTCCGAGCGTCTTGGACATGGAGGACAGGAAGGTGTGTCTTTTATTGGAGATGGAGCTCTTCCCCGAAGAATGTTGTGATCCGGCCTCATGCGGGTGAGCATTATTTTTCCTCTGAATATCAGACACGAACATTTTCAACCTGTTAAGCTCCGACCTGAGAGCTTCGTTCTCCTTGGCGAGGGAGGAGTCGGCAGTTAATTGAATATTATTATTCTGATGCGGCCGGGCGGTGGTCGTGAGGAGGGGATTGGGGGAGTAGTCGAGGTGATCTCCGGCGGCGGCGCTGCGGATCTTGAGTTGGTCGTAGTAGAGGGCGTGGAGGACGATTTGGACGGGGAGTCGCTTGTTCTGGGAGGCGTGGAGGCGAGCTTCGTAGGAGAGCTTCAACGGGTCCATGACGCTGCAGACCTTCTCCCTCTCGATCTCGTCCAATCCCGGGTGAGCCTTGAGGAAGATGTCCACGGACCGGTACAGATCGTCGTCCACCTTCCTGGCGGGCTTGGGGATCAGGTTGGCGATCCCGGTGAACTTGGAGATGGAGAGGTCGCCGTCGGTGGCGATCTCGGCGAGGTAGGCGTCGACGGTCCTCGCGACTCTTTGCAAGGCCAGGGAGGCGGAGCCAGAGGTAGTAGTGGTACTACTCTCCATGTTGTTTTCCCTATCGACGAAGGCGGCGATGATGCGGCGGACGCTGTCGAGGTCGAAGAGGCGCTCGCCGTCGTAGGTGAAGGAGAGAACGAGGAGGTCCCCGACCATGACGTGCTCGAGCACGGCGGCGACCCTCTTCTCGATTTCGTTCTTGCAGGCGACGGAGGCGTTGAGGAAGATGGCGGCGCGGAGGAGGCAGCAGAGGAACCCGATCGGGAGGGCCGCCTTCTCCTCCGGCAGTAGCCCCACGATGGACTCCAGGAGCCCCCGCTGCGCTTTCCGGACCTCCCCTCCTCCTCCCCCCGATCCGGAGCCGCCGCCGCCGTTGCCGGAGTGGTCCCGGACGAGGTCCGGGAGGGACTTCTCGGCGTAGGTGATGACCGCGGCGGCGACGGTCTGGGTCTTGGCCCCACGGAGCTTCATGGCGGCGACGATCTTCTGAAACGCTGGGATCTGGAGCGCGACGAGCTCCCCCGCCCACCAGTCTGCCGGCGACCGGCTCGGGAAGTTGGCCTCGTTGCAGATCTTGAGCCCCACCACGTCGACGCACCGCTGCGCGATCCTCTTGGCCGTCTCCTCCGCCGCCGGCGTCGTCCCGAGCCCTCCAACCCTGCCCCCCTGGCAGGACTTGAGGACCGCGACGGCGCCGGAGAAAGTGGTGAGGGCGGCGCAGGCGAGGAACTCCTCCGCCCGCTCCGCCAGGTTTCCCCCCTCGCAGTACTCCTCCGTCATCTCCAGGTACTCCGCCGCGCACCGGAGGGCCGCCACGTTGTGGACGGTGATCTCGAAGTTTACGCCGTAGCAGAACTTGGCCGCCTTCTCGAACGCCTCCGCTCCCCCGGGGATGTCGGACAGGTCGATCCGGTTGATCACGTCCCCCGGCCCAGCTTGATGATGATGATGAATATCCGACGACGACCACTCCATCACCAGCTTCCTCACGTACCCGCTCTTGGCGATGAGCATGAACTTGTGCAGGGAGAAGTTCGCCTCCCCAACCTCCACCACAACGTCCGTCGGAATCTCGTTCGAGAACACCCTGCACCAAGTATTCATCATCACCGACGTAGTTTACAGATTTGATCAAAACTACTACCAATTACGTACCCAGCTGGAAGAAACAACCCAGAAGAAGAAGAAAGAAAGGAAGAAGGGGGTAATTAATAATTAGTACCATTGCCCGGTTCTCTCCATGGCGGCAGAGATTCTACTGGTAGGCTTCATGGAGGAAGAGGAGGAGGAGAAGCGGAAGTGAAGAGAGAAAGAGGGGGGTTTCTGATGATCAGTTGAGATGTCATCAGGAGTATCTAAATAGAAACTTTTTTAACCATTTAAAGAAATAATATTTCATCGCGCCGTAGCTAGATATATTATTTACTCAATAAGTTGGCGCGCAGGAGCGCGCTCTCCCACCCGGTTGGCTTGCTTACCAGCTTGAGCGTCATGGAGTGGATAAGAGTAGAACACCTTTTTTGCTTTCGTAATAAGCTGAGAGGAGAGAAGGATTGGGGAGGGGACCCATTTAATTATTTGAATGTTCCAATAACCAATCAAATCAGATAAGATGAATGACATTAATGTCTAGCTACCTTGTCACAACATTAGGCCCTAACCCCGGCCACAAAATATTTCCTTTTGTCCTTTTGTTTTCTACCCCAACCACCCATAAATATTAATCCTGTGAACCTTCTTTCAAGAACTGAGCTCGGTAACAATTGAAGAGGACATGTGCTTGTTTTTATTCATTTAAAAGGACAAGTTTTTGTGTTCATTCATTTAATTTGTGAGGACAGGTGTGTAGAATTTGATTTTAAGAAATTCAGAAGAAAAAGATATTGAAACTTCACAAAACAACTTGGGGATAAACATTAAGATAGAAAATTCCCATATATATATATATATTAATGTAGGTGGAATGGATATACATATACTAAAAATTTTCATGCAATTGAAATTTCCTTTACCTCTTTTTGGTCACATGTTTGGATGTATCAAAACATTTGACAAAGCGAAAGAAGCATCTTATCAAACATCTTCTCTTTAATCACTTTTTACATTGAAGACTGGTCTTTAATTTTGTCCCCACCCTGCTTCCTCTAATGTTAAAAGCCGTGCATGTATCTTATCTATAGCTAGCTTGGGACGTCTTTCTATTTTTATTGACCAACATATTTTGGATGTTTAGTCCTTTCATTCGAATATGATCTTCGCTGATACATGAAATAATATGACTAATTTGTATATTTGAGATATATATTTTAGATTTGGACTCAGGCTGCTCCGCTTCCACGTTCTAACCTCATGGTTATTTTTTGACTCGGACCGAGTCGGTTAACCTATAGTAAGCATTGAGCAACACGTACGTGCGAGTGGTTAAGCTGGAAACCAAAAGGCTCACCAAACAGACGGCTCCGACTCGGCTCGGACCAACTCCACCAGACGACGACCGGCTTCACGCCGTTGATTTTATTCCGCGGGAAACATGTGGCTGAAAGGCCACCTCACTGGGATATTGGTCGAGGTCGTCCCACGTCAACAATGACACGTCACGTCATCTCCTCCATAGGACGACCACGGGATGACAAGATAACGTGGGTAGGGCCCGCGTCTACAGGATTTGGTCCAACAGGAGTTCTACACGTGGAGAGAGATTACGGAGAGAAAAGATACGCGCCTGTTAAATAATGTACAGTCACCAATGTCTCCGCATAATTACACAGGAGATCAGGGAGGTAACGTCAGACGCGAGTGAGATTCTATTTGATTGGGGAAGAAGGTGGTAGGCGGTGGACCCAGATGACTTAATTATTTTAATGTCTTTAAGAGAAGGAAACAATTCATTCCCATTTCTGACCACTTTGGATTTCTCTGTTTTCGTCTTATAATCAATGTGACCAATTCAAACAGTCACATTAATTCATATAATACCAACGAACAATCTGATATGAATGAGTAGAGACCACAAAAAATATATTGGGGGTTGTTGATTTTCATCATAGATATATACAAGTGCCAGGTCCGCTGTCTCCCTGTGTCATCCACGAGGGCCACAACCTACAATGTAATTATTCCCCTTAATTAAGGCAAGACAAACCCGGACCACAGACTAATGAAGTGTGGGGTTGAACGTCATAATATGCATGCACACCAGAGGCGGGAGGATTGAGAGACCCAGTTCGATCCTCCACATGCCCCTCTTGTTATTATATTTTCAGAAACCTTAAGATCGAGTACTCTTTATGTACCAAAAAGTGCTCACGAGAGTTTTAATTTCAGAAGCCTGGTCGTCTGGCCTGCTTTAATCTGCTCGTTGTCATGGCCGACGTCTTCCTAATTGCAGACCGGCCCCATGAATAACGTCACATCCACGTCGAGGAGTACCGGACACGCATGCATGTGATTTCTGCCAAAGACCGGCCGCTGCCCCAAGCAGAAGAAGACATGGGATGAGGATACATTTGCATCAGCTAGCTATTAATAACGCACGACCTCCATGCAGTTTCCCTGGATAGAAATGATTTTAACTTCCATTAATGAAGGAGACCGGGAGGGTTATACCTTAGCATATTCTTTAATTTGGAGAGACATATTAGCAGTTAGAAATGAATCTATTGTTGTTGATATAATTAACACGTCCGCATAAGTAGTTATATATCATCTCACACAAGCCTGTGACGACTCTCCCTGGTTTAATCGAATATTCATCTGTACGTAAATCTTCCTACAGACTTCCTACCAATCGATGTATCAATATTTTCTAGCTGCAAATGGGTTTCAATCACTACTGCTGCAAAGAGTAGTTTCCGTGTGGACAGGGACAGTACCCCCACCGGTCCCAGACACCAGAAACGGCCTGTTAGGCTTTACTCGTCGCATCTGTCTGTTTCGTTGCAAGACGACTGCAGCAAAGGAATAGGCGTTCAACTTGGTCCGAGCTAGAGAGATGATAAAACACCCACCGTGCATCCTCAGCTGTAAAGATGAAGTTGTGTTAACAGATGCGGCCTGCATGCAGCTGGCCCTTGAAAAGACGTGTTTTTTTTTGTTTCTAGCTAGGTGAGAAGTGGCATGTCCCACAATTATTCAAGTACTTATCCAGAAAAGCAAAAGATAGCTAGAAAGCCGGAGTAAGTAATATTACTGGTGGTTTGATCAATAATGGCCGGCTGTGAGATTTTTTCTGCCAATAATCAAATCCCAAATTAATTGCTCTCCAAATTAATTAATGAGTGGTGATATGCACACTACTAAATTTTACTGCAAGGATTTACTGTTTACAACATGATGTGGCATCCACTTTCGAAGTCCAGTAAGATAAAGTAGGAATTATTTTCCTATTCTATAGGTAAGTCTAAACTCTAGATCTTCTCTGAAATTATTTTTCTTAATTAATTCAATAAAAAATTTGTTTCTCCCAATAATGTAAGATTTGATTTTCTAATACTAAACATTTTCTGAAGTACTTCTTTTCTTTCTGAAAAATGATATCAATACTACGTGATTTTACTTTAGGGTCTTACATCGTGACATGGCTACGTAGTTGGCGGTCCAGGTAAGAGAAAATTTAAGGTTTAAGGTTTACCAATAGTATTAGGAAGATAGTATTTTAGAAAAAAAAATAAAATCTTGTAGATTTTATCTCCTAGTTTATCCTTACCTAGACAGCAATGTGGATGCCACGTCAGAATGTAAAACCCTATAGTAATACTTGCAGTACTTATATCGCAACTCTTTCTTTATAGCTTATTCTCCGAGCTCCAGACTGACAAAGAACTAGAGAGAGAGAGAGAGAGTGGTAAGAGGGAGACCAATGAAACAGATAGGGAGAACCCAGAGAGGGAGTAATGATAAAGAACCAAAGATAGATACATCTATAGAGCCAAAGAGAGACCAAAGAGAGACAAAATCGAAGAGAGACAGGGAGAGAAAAATAGATAAGAGCGAGACCAAATGATAGGGAGATGATCACCAATCAAATGAGAAGGAAAGAGGCCAATGAGAGGGAGAGCTTATGAAAGAGAGAGACCAATGAGAGAGAGCTAATGAGAAAGAGAGAGTAATCAGTGAGATATAGTTTATGTATGTGTGTGTGTGTGTGTGTGTGTGTGTGTGTGTGTGTGAGAGAGAGAGAGAGAGAGAGAGAGAGAGAGAGAGAGAGAGAGAGATGGTGGGGTGGAATATGCGTGCTTAGGCCATGATTACTCTCTTATTTTGCCATGTTCTAGCTCACAGATTCCGTGGACCGAATTTACTTTCATATGGTATTTATGTGCTATCTCTTGTTTGAATTTGAGTTTATATAAATTCTGTAGTTGAAAAAACACAATTTGTTCTTAGTATTTACTTTGTTCTCCTCGGTTTCATGTTTCTCCTTTCAAACCAATTTTTCAAACGATTTTTTGGTATATTTGTTTTTTCCGGCCAAGTGGTTATAACAATATATATTGTTCCCACGACAGAGGCACGCTTTGAATTTATAGCAGCTAGTCTTCGTTATCTATTTGAGTACCCTTTTTAGATATACATACGATGGGTCGAGTTTTGTTTATTGATCTCATGCATGTTATTCAATGTGATCTGTTGATCAATACTAATTAAGCCAATTAAGTTCGAAGAAGAGGTTCAATATGGAGGGATCAGCAGCAGCAAAGAAAGTAATTTTCACCCTGGGGTCCACGGGTACCGGAAAGTCCAGACTAGCTATAGAGTTGGGGACGGCATTTTCCAATATATGTGGGAATGATGTTTATATTACTGCACAAACATTCACTTTTCGAGAGGTTGCTGCTGCTACTAAAAATTTCAGACGAGTGTCTTTTAGGGGAAGGGGGATTTGGACGTGTCTACAAGAGTGTCTTATATTTATGTTTTTTATTTCTACTTGATCCTTCTAATGCTTTGCGCACGTGATTATTTCTCTCAGAAAAAAACTTATTCTTTTTTTTATATTTTAATTGCTTGAGTGATATTGCCTTTAATTAAGTTAATTAGCTTTACTTTTAGTTCTTCATGTGGTTGATCATTATTTATTTAAGTTCATTAGCTCTACTTTTAGTTCTTTATGTTGAATTATTATTTCTATTTGACTGATCTTTTAATCTCTGTTTGTATTTTAGAACTGATAAACTGAATTCTTAGAATATCTGTTCAGTTTGTTTTCATAGTCTTTTTTGTTGAGTTAAATTGATATCTCTGGTTTGTTTGTTTGAGTGGTTACAATATTTGACATTTTGGTACTGTTTTCATATATGTGTGAGTTGATGATTGTCTTTTATTATTTTAAAGATTACAGAGCTGATTACTCTCCTTCAATGTCTCTGATTTATGCATTAACGACTATTTGATTTCATGTAGTGTCTTCAAATGCTGTTTGGTGCTTGAAACCTCTGGTTGCTCAATAGAGTATCCATTTCGGAAAAGCCTTTGGTGGAGTTTTTTGCCATATTCTCTTTACGCCACTCAAGGTAAAGCATCCACTACTATGTATTGTTGTTAGGACTATTGTTCATAGTGCTATAATTATTATAGTATGCTCATGAATGACTTGTAACCTCATGTGATTCTTTTAATTGATATACGAATGCATGGAATGATTCTAGATTTATGGTATGTATTTTGTTTTATTACTGCTCTAGGAAAAATATTTGTACTAATATTTGAAAATTTTAAAATAAATTTAGTTTATAACTAAATTCATAGAGTCACAAAATTTTGTATAGTAACAAATATATAAATATATGAAATTTTGATATGTATTTGTTAAGCTTCCTCGCTGTTTTTTATTGGTATGGTTCTGAGACCCATGAGGAAAATGGCTAAGGAGAAGCTACCATGCTTGATATTGCACTCTGAGTAGTAAGCCTTACATCTTTGAAAACTGCACTAGTAAAAAACTAACTTCTGCTGTTGGTTTTAGCTCTAAACACCAGTGGAAATCTGAACTGAGGGTTTATAACAAAACTCCTGACATTGTCATTGGATAAGATAAATCCCCGACAATTTTTTTTTTTAGGCTAGTGGTTTTAAAAAAACTATTGGGATATAGATTTTAGCCGGAGATTTCGAAACAAACTCCCAACAAATAGGTTTAAGCCCATCAATTTTCTTTTAAGCCGGGGGTTTTGACATGAACCCCCGAAAAATAGGTTTAAAACCCGATGGTTTTCTAAAGAACCATCGGGAGGGAGCTTTTAAGTTGGGGGTTTTGTATGAAACCTTGGTAAAGGTGCCTGTAGCCTGGCGTTTTTTTGCAAACTGCCGGTAAAGGTAGTTCCAGGCAGAGAGCCCAATGTGTCAGAAGATTCACAAGAAGAAACAATCGAATGAGGGATCAGGTCAGGTGTCTACAAAAATTGAAGTAGAGTGACAGAAGAAGCATGCCAAGGAGGAAGCAAAGCTACATGGGAGGCAAGTCTTGGAGGAAAGAGAAAGTGAACAATTAAGACAAGCCACTGAGATGATGCACTGACATATGTTAGGAAAGACGCAAAGAACCCTTTCGACTCTTTCTTTGATAGTTCAGGTATGCTCTATGAGCCTAGTTAATTGAAAATATTTAAAATTAAGAATGAAAGAGTTTATGGTTACCATTTTTTTTTTTTTGACCTATTATACTAGAGACAGAAGATGGAGAAGGCAATAGTCCCACATCTCACTGATGAGGTTCGCAGTAGATGGAGTTATTCCATGTTTTCTTTGATTTGATTAAGTTATTAAAATTTTGAAACATATGGATTGTAGATTGTATAGTACACAGTTTGTAAATAATATCTTAGATAGATTGTATGCTAGCATTGACTTTTTCTTGTTAGTTTTCCCTATTTTTTTTATGTATGAATGATTTCAATTTCCTAATTTTAACAGGTGAATTAAAAGAAAAACTATCAAAAAAAAATTTCTTGGCGATTTCTTGAACTGTTGCATTGGTAAAGTTAGTCCCGGTGGTTTCAATGGATCCGCGGGGAGATAGACAATGCATGGCAGTTATAAAACCCTCAGGCAAAGTCTTTTCAAGTTTTCTTGAAAAATTAAAAGCACATTTTTTCTAGTGCTGATGGTTATGAGGAAACCGCTGGCAGGTAGACTATCTCCAATAGTTTTTGAAACTGCAGGGCAAAACAAAATTTTTAGAGTATTGCTAGATGCACCTAGCGGACGCACCTATCCGATGTACATGATAATCTAAGTCTTTCAAAATATAATTTTTTTAATAAAATCCTATTTTCTAGAGGATAAAGTTATAAACCCTAGGCATCAATGGTTTAGATTAACAAGTGCGTGGGATAAGTGCATGGGATAAGTGTGTGGGCTAAGTGCAATTAGCATTATTCTATTTTTTAAAAGAATAAATTGCTGGCGATTGAAGATATGTTTTATCAGAATAAGTTGTTAAAACTGCTTTAAGGAAGCATACAAGCCTATTTTATTAAAAAAACAAAAGGAAAATTTGTTTCAACTCACTAACTTATCATTAAAGCAAATATTTATTAAAAATTGTAGAAAACTTTAAATGGAAACCATAGTGTTTACTAGAGAAAGTTACTCAATGATGAGAATGGAAGACAACAAATGATCATTATCATTATTGCAATATGCTTTAGGTACCAAATTTTAATTAGTTGTCTCTCCTAAAGTATTTATTGTCTTTAACTTTTTTTAAAAATGTATTTATTGTCTTTAGTATCTTTTATCAATATATTTGCCTAATTTATTTAGGTAGAAACTTACCAAATGTGGAGGGGAAGGCAATGAATGATCATTAAAGAAATACGGTTCACTTTCCAAATTTTAATTATCTCTTTTTTTTTAAAGTTATTATTGTTTTCAGTTTCTTTAAGGCAACATTTGGCTAGGGTTTAAAAAGAGGATTCTTTGAGATAACTCATTGAAGGAGTCCTTGTTGGAAGAATTTCATTTCAGAGTCTTTCCATACACTGAAATTTCCTCTTTAAAAGAGAGATTTGTCTAAAGAGTGGTGACAAGAGTACTGCCAAATTCTATAGGTAAGCCTAAACCCTAGACCTTGTCTGGTCTACCAACTACACTGCCAGCAGGACAACTACATCAGGATGTAAAAATTCACAATAAAAACTCACAGTATTGAAATCATTTTTCTTATCTAAAATAGAATGTATAAAAAAAGAGTGGTGATATGCGTACTATGACTTTTTACTGGGAGTTTTTACAGTATGACGTGGCATCCTTGTTGATAGTCAAAGTAAGAAATAAAATAGGAACTATTCCTATTCTATAGGGAAGCCTAAACCCTAGATCTTATCTGGAGTGCCAACTAGGGTACCAGGAGGACTGCCACATCAGGATGTAAAACTTCACAGTAAAATATCAAAGTACCGATATTATTTTTCATCAAAAAAGGTTGTTCTCAAAGGCCTCGTTTGACAATACTCTTTAATAAAGAGTTTTTTGATATAGACGTTTTCACAGTGAACTCTTTGATAAAAAAACTCCTTAGGAAAGGAGATGACGTTTGGCTGCCTTTATGTTGGGATGAAAACGGGAGCCGATTAGCCGCTCTACCGTCCGAATGATTATTAAACGGAACTAAATGGAAATAAAATATTAATTTCTGTTTGTCGTTCTACCGCTTACCGTTCTACCGTTTACCGTTCTACCGTTTAATAAATGGAATAGTTCTTTCGAACCCGTTTTACCCGTTTACCGTTTAAGTAAGGGTAATTATTAACTTATGGTCTTATAGATCATATATCATAATTAGGATAATACCCAATGTTTTAAAAACCGAACCGGTAATCGAACCAGTGGAACAGCCGATTCAGGTTGAACCGGTTCAATCGGGTTGAACCGGTGGTTGAACCGGGTATGAGTTGTATGTCATTAAAAATATTCATAATACGATTCCTATTAACTATATTCACAATACATGTTTAAAAATACAACAACCATTAAAAATACAAAAATTATAAAAAAATATAATGTTTATAATCAAATGTAATTAACTCTTTAAAATAAAAAATAAAAAACAGAGAAAAAATTTGTTTAGGTCCATCGAATTACGGGAATTTGGAGCTGATATCCAGAAAGAGGGGACTGTCAGTGGAGACAGTAAGATGAAGGTTGAACTGCGACCTTGATAGCTTCGATTCCAAATAACTAGACCATAGCTGAAAGGAGCCGAGAGAGGAGAGAGCCGTCGGGAGAGGAGAGAGCCGTCGAGAGAGGAGAGAGCCGTCGAGAGAGGAGAGAGCCATCGAGAGAGGAGAGCCGTCGAGAGAGGAGAGCCGTCGAGAGAGGAGAGAGCGGTCGAGAGAGGAGAGAGCCGTCGAGAGAGGGGAGAGCCGTCGAGAGAGGAGAGAGAGCCGTCGAGAGAGGAGAGAGCCGTCGAGGGAGGAGAGAGCCGTCGAGAGAGCCGTCGAGAGAGGAGAGAGCCGTCGAGAGAGGAGAGAGCCGTCGAGGGAGGAGAGAGCAGTCGAGAGAGGAGAGAGCCGTATTCTGTTTCATGACCTAGCTTTGCAGGGATTTAATTTAAACGATTCAACCGGTTTCGTCGGCCCAACGGTTCAGCGGTCGAACCAAAAAAACCGGCCGGGTCATCCGGTTTTGAATCTCTTACAGGTTTTAAAGCAAACCGAACCGCAAAAAGCTCTGGTTCCGGTTGAACCCAGTCGAACCGGCCGGGTCGGTTCGGTTTTCAAAACATTGATAATACCTCTTAATATAAGAATAATAAATATTTAATTTTTTTCTTCCAAATATCAAATTTTCTATAGATGTCAAAAATTTTATATAAATATAAATAATCTTCATACAAAAATAAATAATTATATTTCATAATTAAACAATTGTACAAAGATAAACATAATAATAAACAAATAACACATTATATATATATATATGTGTGTGTGTGTGTGTGTGTGTGTGTGTGTGTGTGTGTGTGTGTGTGTGTGTGTGTGTGTGTGTGTGTGTGTGTGTGTGTGTGTGTGTATGTGTGTGTGTGTATGTGTGTGTGTGTATGTGTATATTAATAAATAAATGACAACAATCAACATACAAAGTCAAATTTTATAAAAATGTCAATATGTAAGAAATCAAACTCAAAAGTTTATATATTTAATTAGATTTAACCTATATTTTTATTTTTTCATATGTATAACCTTATATCATTTCTAATACGTTTTTTTATCACTTATAATAAAAAATACTAGAGTTGAAAGATTGGATATAATTTAAAAAATTTTCAACATTTTTCATAATTATTAACTCATGATCGTATAGATCATATATAACATAATTAGGATACTACCTCTTAATATAAGATTAACAAATATTTCATTTTTTTCTTGCAAATGTTAAATTTTATAAAGATGTCAAAAATTTTATATAAATATAAACAATGGTCATACAAAAATAAATAAATAAATTTCATAATATAATAATTGTAGAAAGATAAACATAATATACAAAATTCAAATTTTATAAAAATGTCAATAACTTATTAATTATGTAAGAAATCAAACTCAAAAGTTTATTATGTTTGTAAAGAACTTTAACAAATAGGTAAGTGCTAAATTATGGTTGGCAAAAATATCGTAAGGAGCTTTTAAGTATATATTGGCAATAATACCCCTTTATATAATTAACTAATATAATAATTAAACAAAGTATGTTGACTAATTGTTAGATCCAAAGTTTTGTTGCTCGCTCTCCTATATCCGACATGATGTTAAAATAAAATGAAAAAACGCTTATGTGATCCACAACCATCCAAGCATGAAACATATTAAATCACTTCCGAACATGGGATTTATTCGAGTAAGCAGAGAAATATCTTTAGAGTAATGTTAGAAATTAGAGACTAACAACCCATATTTTAAATACTGTGATTAATTTAGTTTCATATATGCTCTTTGCCAAAAGTTTGAATCTCCATTGTAATGGGTTTCAATGTTACATTCTCCATTTCTTGAGCAAAGAAAAAAATAGAGTCAATAATGAATGAATGGGGAGCTACTTTCCCTCACTTAACTGGTTAAAAAAGAAATTTTAATGCAAAAATCGAGGGCATTAAATTAATGCCCTGTGAGGTGCCATGGCGTGCACATAGCATTACTCATTTTGAAAATATATTTGGATGTGGGCTATCTAATCCATATTTAGGGTGACATACAGGTCTAATGTCCTTCATATAATGAGGGATGTCATATGGCAAAATCAAGAGTTCGTCTGTTTTGGAATTTTAATAACTACCATCACTTCGTATAAACTCTGCAAAAGATATAGCTATTCCCATTTTCAACAAAACCAAAAAAAGGTTATACTTGGCACCCAATATAATTATTCCTTAACACCCAATATAATTTCCTTAATTTTTATCTCAATCTATTGCTTAATCTATATAGCTATTCCCATTTTCAACAAAACCAAAAAAAGGTTATACTTGGCACCCAATATAATTATTCCTTAACACCCAATATAATTTCCTTAATTTTTATCTCCATCTATTGCTTAATCTATGTACTGGAAAGCAATGCCCAACAAACCCAACAGATTATGCAAGAAACACACAATAAAAAAAAAAACAGGTGCACAGGAATGAAATTCTACAAAGAAAAGATTAATCTCCAGCTTTACACATTAGGCAGACTGTACAGCTTTACACATTAGGCAGACTGTACAGCTTTACACATTAGGCAGACTGTACAGCTTCCACTTAGCTCTCTGTCAGATCAGAAAGAATGGACAACGAAATCCGATGAAAGCAATGGACTACAGACCAACTGCAGATTACCGCACTGTATACTGTTCAGAAATATTTGCAGCAAAAACAATAATATGCTAAAAGGAGTGAAATTACTTGTAGACTATGTTTCTTAAAATTATATTAGTCTCGTGATTTCCCGCTATATCGACACGTACAGTTTAGTTCGATTACATATGCATTAGTGATGATTATGAATCAAGAAATGGCTCTTCCTCTTCTGGTTTAAGATAAAATTCTATGTAAGCAATTCTACCAGGTTGCTGATATCCTCTGTATTCGTTATGAGTTCCAGGTTTAGCAACCCTAACCAAATGCTGGACTTTTAACATCCCACCTCTTCCAATAGTAAATTTACTTCCTTTGTTATCCTTCATAACGCTATTTGGGAAATTTGCTGTTGTAGCCTGAAGAAATTTATATTTATATCTGGCCAAACAGAGAAATGAGAACCAATATAAACAGAATAAAATCAAATACAGTATGAAGAATGACTTGTAATTACCTGAATGAGACTTGATGACTGCATTGGAAAGCCATGAACAGGTCACTGTTAGGAGAGTATGGGAGGTCAATCTGGAAAAACATGAAGTGCTTACAAACTAAAGGCAACAAAATACGGAAGTAGTGCAAGACTTACAGCTGAAGCTTGGAAACCATTGTTAGAACAGCAGGTAATTCTGCAGTTACTATAGAGGTGTTTCTGCAGTTACTGGAGAGATGTTACTAAAGTAATTAGAGAGGTGTTTCTGCAGTTACTGGAGAGATGTTACTAAAGTAATTAGAGAGGTGTTTCTGCAGTTTCAGAGAGGTACTTCTGTAGTTGGTCGAGAGGTGTTTAAGCAGTTTCCAGAGAGATGTTTCCCGAGTTACTTGAGAGGTGTTTTTGAAGTTACTAGAGAGGTGTTTCTGCAGTTTCCGCAGTTACCAATGAGAACTTTCCACGGTTATTAATGAGATATTTCTGCATTTAATAGGGACGGGTTTCTACCCTTACTGGTGAGATGCTTCTGAGATTCGCTCAACGGCGTTTTTGCTTACAAAAGAGGTATTTCTGCAGTTCCTAGAAAAAAATCTACATGGAGGTGTCTCCTCGGTTACTAGAGGTATTTCAGAGGAAACTACGGAGGTGTTTCTGCCCATTCTAGAGAGGTGTTTCTGAACTTTCTAGAGAGGTGTTTTTGCACTTATTAGAGAGGTATTTTTGCAGATCATGGGAAAATATTCAACATGGAGAACTGAAGCTACACTAGACGAACCAAGTAAGTTTATCACTTTAATACCTCACCCTAGACAAAATAATGATCCAACATAAAGCAATTATTAAGATTTTTAAGTATCTTATCGTCCACCTATTCCAAAGACACTTGAACGGCACCCCTAGTTCACCAGTCTAGAAGAACTTAAATTCTGACGAGACCCCTAATTACTAGGTCTTTTAAAATGTTCATATTCGTTATATTCACGATGAGAACGTCAAACATACCTGCAAGTCTCCATGGCCTTCACCTCTGAACGTAACTGAAGGTGGATCTGGATTCAGAATTATCTGGATGCTAGATGCTGGCCATTCAAGATCATCAATTGCCTCTTTCAGGACTGCAGACTGGCGAACAACTAGTTAAGTGGGTGAAAAACATCTTAACAACTATAAGGATTACACATAAACACATGGATGGCTCAGGGATAATTCTCATCTTCTAACAAATTATAACAAAGATTACCTTGATAGTGAAACTAACTGGTACACCGCCTGTAGGTTCAAAATCACAGTCCCAGGAAATGGTCTCTGGAATCCTTGTTCTTATTTCCGCATAA
This sequence comes from Aristolochia contorta, assembly GCA_022405105.1. Lineage (NCBI taxonomy): Eukaryota > Viridiplantae > Streptophyta > Magnoliopsida > Piperales > Aristolochiaceae > Aristolochia > Aristolochia contorta. The sequence continues at coordinate 17,123,649 of CM039664.1, forward strand.
GTACAAGCATATTGTGAACCAACTGACCTGCCATATATAGACTGTTATTTGTCATGATCTAGCGACACATACATGTACAACCATATGGTGCGAAAAACAAACTGTAGACTTGGAAGAGGAAGTCCCATTTTATATCAGATTAGTAAAGTGAAGGAAATAAACGCAACAGAGGGAAACTTACTTCAGAATGAGCTGCATATCAGACCCCGGGTAGCGCATCTCCACCGGTGTAGAAAACATATTAAGGCAATCTATAAAGAGACCTAAACTCAATCCGAAGCGCGGGCGACCTTCGGCGGTGTATTCGTAATAAACAAAAATCTGAGGAAATTTCGAAACATGGTTAAAGGTTCAAGCACAGAAATGTGTGGGTCTCACATGTCTAGCAATATTTGCCACGAAAATAAAAAAATCTAATAACCCACCTCGCGCTTCAGATAGACTTTCGCCTGGAGACATCTAGTTTCCTCGGCAATCAGAACAATCCCGTGTTCGGATAATTCAATAACCACATCCTGAGAGAAGAGAGAACTTTTAATGTTGGAATACTAAAAGAGATAGAAAAAAAAAAAAAAACGCCCGAGACGGAGAAGGGGAAAAGGGAGAGACCTGGAGTCTTTTCCATCTGACTGAGATGAGGGCATCGACAATGCCTTGTACGTTGTCCAGCTGACAGACTAGGTCCAGGGCCTCGTTCTCGACCGGGGAAGAGCTCATCTGCATTCGAGCGAACTGGCGATTACAGAAACAGAAGTTAAAAGGTAATAGCCGGAAATCAGATTTTAGTTCGGACCGGGCGAGTTGAATCGATTAGCCCGCCTGCTCCCCTGTCCGACTCGGTTCAAACAACTAAAAAAATTACCAAGAACACCCATGTTCCAAGAAATAAACAAGGTATAATAATAATGATCATAATAATAATAATAATAATAATAATAAATAAATAAAAATATTTCACATAAATATCTAAAATTAGGTACATGGCATGTTATATGTAAATGAAAGAATGTATGATGTGTAGAGAGTGGAAGAGACTCTCTTGAGCAAGAGAATGGAGATGTTTTCAGTTTACCAACTTGACAAGCTTTGCAATATTTTTCTCTTTTGTTGAGCATTTAGGGACGAGGAGGGTTAAGGACCTAAGAACAGATAGAAGCACAATATTATCTAGATGGTCTAAGCAATGCCAAAAATGTAGTGGTGACCATGTGGAAAATAAACAATGTGGACTCATAGATGATCTTCCCACCTTGGGATCCTTCACAAATTATAACAAAACCATTAGAAGAGAAGGCTATTTTATGATCTTAAGTTCATTTGGACAAAAAAAAAAAATGAGTTTTTGATTGCAGTGGCAATATGTAAAACTTGAAAGATATAGAGGGAGAGAGCAAGTGAATCTAATTCTCTGGATCATATTATAATATATCCTATACTAGTTTGTCTACACGGTCTCGACTTTAGAGACAAGTTGTGAAAGGTTGAAGATGCCACAAATTGAGGTTGAAAGCGATAAAACTAATTAAATCCAAAAAAGTCCTTCATTCTTCAAGGTAAGATAGAAATTGGGCTTGTCAGATAGATGTCACGGCCAAACTTAATAGAGATGTGACAAGTGATTTCCAACAATGATGGAAATTCAAAGTGGCTAAGAGCAGAATCCAAATTATATGTGGTGTCTGGATCTAGGTTTTGGTCGAGACTTGGAAGGAGGAACTTTTATAAGTAGGTGAGCAAAAAGGCTATTCAAGGAGAGCGAGCAGCAGGATGGCGAGTCGCGGAGACAAGAGGATAGGAGGTCCTCAGCCACGCCCTTCTGCCGCCGTTGTGTCGACATTAAGAGCAATTCTACAGACGCCACAGGCTTTCATCTCCGACACACATAAAAAAAACCACAAACCTACAACAACTACTAAAGAAAGGACATTCACCGGCCGTTAGAAACCGCCGGTATACTCTATACCGGCAGTTTCAAACCCCTAAGTGATGATAGCGTAAGTAAACATTACACCAGCAGTATAAACCGCTGAATTATTACTCCAACGGTTTTTACATCGCTGGTAACTATATGCTGACAGCGAATATTTTTAGCCGCAGGTAACTATTTTTCCGGCAGTATAATAACCACCGGGCAAATTTTTTTTGTTAAAAAATTAATATATTTTTCTGGAGGTTTAATAACCTTCGGTAAAAGTCATTATTTTTATGAAATAAAAATTTTTATTTTGTTTAAATTTAATTGATATAACTCTAAAATAATATACCATATCTTCACAACATTATAAAACAAAAACAAAATGCAAAACTCAAAATTAATTTCAAATTTCAATTGTTGTTTACAAACCAAATAAGATGTAAACACTTGTATTCAAAAGTTTATAATAAACTACTGTTAAACATTCGGTAAAATTAAACATGCACTACATGTAGACTAATATTGAAGTTTATAAAAATAAACTTACAACTCAGCACAAAAAAAATCTAACAGCAAAGTAATCAATCAATGTTCATTTAGAAGTCTCCAATCACAAAACATGAACCAAAAAAATGCTAAAGCTATTACAGAGGAAAATAAATAACCCCCAAGCTTTGCAACTTACTAAATGCTAGCTCAATTTTTTGTTAAAGTAAAAATTGCACAGCTATTAGAGCTGTCCAATTGATATATTCCTCGCATCTTATTTAGATGTCTCCCACCTCAAATATAAAATTGTTACAAATAGACTAATGGCAAAAAAGAACAAAAGTATGAAATCTCAAAATATTCAATAACTTTGTGGGAGTTTCTTCCCAGAAGTTTGGAGTATATAACCTGCCCTCCTCTCTTCTTCAGAAGTAGCTTAAGCAGAAAAGACTTTATTGTGATCAATTAAAATAAATAATTTAAAGTTATAAACAAAACTAACATTTGGTTAATTATAAATACCATCATGAATGTGATAGTTAGAAACACAAATGCCGCTACAAGTACGTAAAGGGAGAAATGAGTGTATTGTTTTGCATTTGTGTGCGTTCCAATTCATTCTTTGGGCACAACATAGGCTGAGCTTTCTCCTTTCTGAATTGGAACAATACTTGCAGAGCATTTTTCTATTCCGAATTTATGTAGAATTTTATTAATTTATGCTTTTTGAGACAACCTTAATATTCTTTGTGATCTATCACAGAATATTTCAATTCCAATTACATAGGATGCCTCTCCCATATCTTTCATTTCGAAGTTCTTAGAGAAAAATTCTTTAGTCTCATGAAGTAGACCAAGATCATTAGCAGCAAGCAAAATGACATCAACATATAGAATCAAAAAAATAATTTTGCTCCCACTGACCTTGAGATATATACACTGATCAACGATGTTTTCTCTAAATCCAAAAGAAGTGATGGTATCATTAAACTTAATATACTACTGTCGGGAGGTTTGCTTAAGTCTGTATATTGATTTCTTAATTTGCACACTAGGTGCTCCTTTCCTCTGTTGAAAAGCCTTCAGATTAAACCATGTACACATCTTCCCCTAAATTTCCATTCAGAAATGCAGTTTTCATATCCATTTGGTGTAACTCTAAATCATAATGAGCTACTATAGCCATAATAATTCTAAAAGAATCCTTTGTAGAGACAGGTGAAAAAGTCTCTTTATAGTCAACACCATCTTTCTGAGTGAAACCTTTGGAAACGAGTCTGGCATTGTATCGTTCGATATTGCCATATGAGTCACCCGACCCTTTACAACCTTCAGGCAATTCGACAAGATCCCAAACATCATTATGTTCCATTGATTTCAACTCTTCTTTCATGGCATCAAACCATAAAGTAGAATTAACACTGTGCATGACTTGTGAAAAAGAAACTGGATAATCATCAATTCCAAAGTCAAAATCAGACTCTTGCAAGTAGGCCACATAATCATCAGAAATAGCAAATCTTCTCTGTCTTTGAGATCTTCTTAAAACTACTTGTGGTTCTACCGCTATAGCTTCATTATCGATGACTTCATTATGGGGTACATAAAGGGCATACATTTTGCTGTGAAAGATTGTGAAGACGCAAGGGATTCCCCTAAGCTTTTTTATAAACATCTCAATAGATGAACTTATGATTTGTGCCTTAATAGATACAGGTGCAGAAGTTTCTATTGGACAGTAACATATAATTGGAAACTGATGGTAAAGTTACTATTAGAGGTATTAATGGTATCTCTAATTCAACTGGCTATCTAGACGAACAAGAAATCCTCTTGAGATCTAAAGTTATCAAGGTACCTCAAATTATATGTCTAGATACAGTTAGAATTGATTTGTTATTAGGAAATGATTTCATTCAATGTTTCCAATGCTACAAACAGACCTCTCATATGGTCATTTTTCTCACCCCCTACAAACATACCCATAGTTTTTAAACCATACAGAGTTCAGCCAACACCGCATGGTAAAAAGGAAAAATTTACAAAAATTCCAATGGAAATTTCAATATCTTATTTAAAGGTTACATGCAAAGACATTTATGTTAGAAGCACTGACTTAATTTCACGAATTAAATTTCCATATGGAGAAAAACCACTCAAATTTTGAAATCCTTCGCATCCGAAGGCAGAAATTAACCTAACAGAAGCAGTGACAATTTTGGTTAAACCTATGATGTACACTGAAAATAACTGCAAAGAATTCATGACCCAAATTAGTGAGCTTTTAAAGCAAAAACTAATTCGCAAATCTCACAGTCCACATTCTAGCCCAGCTTTTATGGTTAAAAATTATGCACAAATTCTTAGAGGAAAAACTCAAATGGTAATTAATTATAAAGAGCTCAATAAATATTGTTCCTTTGATGGATACGTTTTCCTAACAAAGATTGTTTAATTAATCTAGCAAGAGGAAAGAAATTCTTTTGTAAATTTGATTGTAAGTCCGGATTTTGGCAAATCAAAATGGAGGAAAAATCCATTCCTCTTACTGCTTTCTCTACTCTTCAGCGTCATTATGAATGGTTGGTAATGCCTTTTGGACTAAAAAATGCTCAAATTTATCAACGAAGAATGGACTCTATCTTTAGTAAATATCATGAATTCATTTTGGTTTATGTTGACGATATTCTCATATGTTCTCTAACTTTAAAAGACCATATTCAGCATCTACGCATCTTTTCTAAATTGTGCATTGACAATGGAATTTGTCTCTCTAAAAAGAAAGCTCTTTTAAATAAATCTGAGATAGTATTACTTGGATTTCACATTTCTTCAAATGGAATTCAATTATAGACTCATATTTCTAAAAAGATCTTGGCTTTCTCAGATATTTTAGAAAATAAAATACAAATCCAACAATTTCTTGGATATTTAAACTAAGGCGCAGGTTTTATCAAAGAATATAAAAAATTTACACACCCGATTTCTAAATTACTTTGACAGTCTTGTAATACAGGATGGACTCCTAAACATATTGAATGTGTTAAAAAGATTAAACAAATTTGTGTTAATCTTCCTTGACTTGAATTACCATCTTATATAGACAAACTGATTTAAGAGTGTGATACATCTGATGAATATTGGGCTATTTTGATAATAGATTTAAATAAAATTTGCAGATATGCATATGGAAGTTATAATTCCCCTTAAGACTTGACTTTCCAATGTAAGAGAATATGATCTTTAGAGGGAATTCGTTGTTCTAGACATTGAAGTCCCTGAAAGTAAAATGTGAGAAAACTTTCTCTTGTTAGTTGTCATCATTGAGAATTAAAATTTTTCTATTAGTTTAAAAATTGAGAATTTAGGAGACATTGTTATTTGGAAAAAGTCTTAATAAGTTGCTGTCATTTATAAATATTTATTTTACTTCTATAACTTGTTTTTCTCAAATTAAAAATAAAAGAGAACTGTTTTTATTAATTCAATGAAGGTTAAATTATATGTATAAAAGTTGTATTTTTTAAGAAAAGCGAATCTAAATATATTGTGAAAAGATCAAATCAAATCAAATATGTATACATACAAAAATTAATAGAATATTAAATAAAAATATACAATTCAAATATCATTATGAGTCTTCATGTGAGTCAATCCGACCTGCGGTTCTGAATCGGGTTTAGCGACCCGTGTCAAAAACCAAACCCACAACTTAACATCGGACTGGTACAGTGGTTCCTCGGATTGGAGTTATTACACCCTCCATAGTCGTCAGTGGTTGCTGTCGACTAGCTAGCATGAGCAAATGAGCTCGTCAGTAAAAAAGGAGGGAGAGCTTAAGCCTTAAGGTACAAGCAAGCTTTGCACTACTGGGAACTCCCCCGATTGGCTTTGTCCATAAACATTGCAGAACAGAGACGCCATTAATAGAAACAACGAGCTTGTTTTCTTTTGTTTCCCCTTTTCTGCTCTATAGATCTCCATGCACGCTGGGCTCGCCCTCCAACGTCCAAGCCCTCCTCTTCTGCCCCCTATTCGAAGCTTGACAAGCCCGAGAAAGCGGACGATGGTGGGCGAGGTAGCGGATTGAACTGGAAGCTGGCCTTCGTCTGCTTGGGGGTGTTAAGGTACATGAGTGCCACATCCAACATCATTCACAGCTGCGACGAGGTCTTTAATTACTAGGAGCCCCTCTATTACCTAATTTACAGATCCGGATTACAAACCTGGGAGTACAAGTAGGAACCAGAAACATTTCTGTTCACTTACCTTTTTCGTAGATTTCCTTATCAGGTTGACATGAAAGATTTTCAATGTATATGAAAATCTAAACATTTAAACGGTAATGCGGAAATAATTATTGCGTACCTGATTTCATCGAATCGATCAAATTCGTCAAGTTGTGTTTCCTAAATCCAATAGGATTTGTGGGGCCCAATAAGAGTATAGGGCCTGTGGGACACATAATGGATTAAAATATTCCAACATTCTCCCACTTGGCCTATGTGTTACTTTAAACATAATATACATAGATAATGCCACATCCTTACTTACATTGGTCTATCATAAAATCATTATTAAGCATGAAAACTAATACAGATCATAGCGGTTCCACATCATTAATTATGACATAGTTCCTTCCATGTATCACAATACTAGTTTTATAGTTAACATAACTGTAAAATGAAATAATCCATAATGGTCCAACAATAATGTCTTATCTAAAGACAAGTCCTGTTGTCAATGACATCATTATTCATGTATATACCATATGATAAACAGGAGTCAGAAACAATACTTAAAAAGAAACTTAGAGTGTCAAATACATAAAGAGTCAAATATCAGATTCAGTAATACCCATCCTTTCAACATGTTCACTCCAACCTTCGTGCGCGGACACACACACACACACACTCACACACCCACCCATACACACATAAACACCTTTGCACACACACACACACACACACAAACTCACCATCGCTCGCACACCCAAACACACCATCGCTTGCACACCCAGACACACCGTCGCTCGGACACCCAGACACGCCATCGCTCACGCACACACACACACACACACACACACACACACACATATAGCACCATCACACACACACCAGCACACACACACACACACACACACACACACACACACACACACACACACACACACACACACACACACACACACACACACCAACACACACACACACCAGCACACACACCAACACGCACACAACACTAGGCACACACACAGAGCACCAGCGCACACACAGAGCACCAGTGCACACACATACAGCACCAGTACACACACATACACACCAGTACACACACACACACTCACACACACACACGCACACGCACACACGCACACACGCACACGCACACACGCACACACACACACGTACACACACATGCACACACTCGTACACACGCACACACACACACACACACACTCACACACTCACACACATACACAACACCAGCACACACACAGAGCACTAGCACACATACACACAACACCAGCACATGCACACAGCACCAGCACACATACACAAACACAGCACCAGCACACGCACACCACCAGCACACACACACATTGCTCCAGCACACACAGAACCAGCACACACATGCACACACGCACACTCACACACACATACACACACGTACACACGCACACACGCACACTCACACATCCACACACGTACACACATCCACACACGTACACACATCCACACACACAAGCACACATGCACACGAACACATGAACACACAGGCACACACACGAACACAGGCACAAACTCACACACAGGCACACACACACACACACGTACACAGGCACACACTCGTACACTCGCACACATGCACACACACGCACACACACGAACACATGCACACACTCATACACACCATCGCTCGCACAAACTCATACACCATCGCTCGCATACACACATAAACTATTGCTTGCACACACATCACACCATTGTTCGCACACACACACACAACACTAGCACACACAGAGCACCAACGCACACACAGAGCACCAACGCACACACAGAGCACCAGCGCGCACAAACAACACCAGTACACACATGCAACACACGTACACACATGCTCACACAAGCTCACACACGCTCACACACGCACACACATGCACACACACACGCACACACACACTAACACACACACACAGCACCGACACACACATACACTGCGTCAACACACGCACACGATACCAGCACATACACACACAACTCCAGCAGACGCACACAAAACCAGCACACACACGCACACAGCTTCAGCACACACAGAACCTGCACTCACATGCACACATACTCACACACACAGCCCCAACACGCACACACACCACCAGGCATGGTTTGCAGTATCTATACAAAACTGCCGATATAGGCTGATACATATCCGTATATTTAATTAAGGAAACAAAAAACACAAGAAGTCTCCATCTACAATTAACAAAGGTCTGTATCCTTATGTATCTGTTTGTTTCCGCTAGTTTCCTGATGTATCGAGGAAACAAAGATCGATACGTATGATACTATACAGATACATATTTGAACAATTAGAAATATAAATCAAAGTAAGGAACCCAGGAAACTCTTTTCTCCTGTTAACAACGTCACAGAGAAAGGTAAATCTACAATAGAATTTATGATTCGACTCTGTCTTTTAATTTTAATTATTTCGAATATTTGAACATGAAAAACATCTAGAACTTTTTACTTATTTCATCCACTCTTTGCACAATTCCTAGTAAATTTAATATTTTATCAATAGAAAAATATTTCAAGACCATATATAAATGAAATATTCTATCCTTGGTATAATTTGGGCTACTATTAGGTTGTTTATTTCTGTCTTTGATACAAGTTATCATAACCTATGTAAGTTAGAATTGCTTGTTTTGAACCAATGTATCACAGATTACTTGTTTTACAGATTTAGTTATTAAATTAGAATTATTGGTATAGATATTGTTTACTATTTTATGAAATTACTACATATAAATAATTTTTAATCTCTTTTTATATTTTTATGTTTCCATAATTTACATTTGTTTCTTAACGTATCTATGCGTATCCACAAAATGTATCCGTGCCCCTGATGTTTGATAATTTGCGTATCTCCGATACTGCAAACCTTGGATTGTAAAATTGGATTGAAAATCTATGTCCGATTAGTCAAGTGCAACCTCATGCGCCACATCATGCAAATGCCATGTCAGTTGCCATGTTAGTTGCCATGTCAACTGCCATGTCATCATATGCTGGTTAGACTCGTTGTAAGTATGCTCTTCCTTCTCTAAGTTGCACCATGTGGTCTGGCTTGCACCTTGATGCCTCTATTTGCGTCGGTGTTAGAGCTGTGTGTGGCTGCTCCCTTCCGATTGTATGAGTGGGGTTATAGAATCGCCACCCCGCACTTAGGCATGCGCATTCCAAGCGGGCATCCGGATCTGCTGGATGCGCATGCACATGTGGGCATCCTGGTCGATGGGTTGTCCATTCACATGAATGTGTTTACCCAACCCCCCTCCCTTTGTTGTGTTGTCTTGCGCATTTCACACTCCAAAGACGTTGTGCTTGTGTGCCTCATATCACACAAACACCATTCCAATACCATTAAAATTGGGTTTTAGTTATAATAGCTCAAAATGACTAGACAGAGTTTTGAAGTATTAAACTAGAATTATTTTTATTCAACAAATTAAGTGGAACTAGAATGTGTACTACACAACTCAGGATCAAAGTCATCCAGATCAACTGTAACAAATAAGATTTATCGGCCACCTCATAGTACAATCCAAGCATCTCCAGCATAATACTCTGACAGCTAATGAGAATAGAATGTCAGTATCATAAAGAAAGAAATAAGGATTGAAGATGAAATAAAGATGGATAAGCAAATGCAATACATTATTAAGAGAAAACTGATTCATAACAGCTACCAGTTAAAGGGAGATCACACGCCATAAGAAATCACAGAGTCGCCTAGTATTGAACATATCCACTCGTCTGTCAACTAGAGTTCACATTTAACATGGCATCAATTAAATTAAAATAAAACCACTATTGCATCTTCAAAATATATTAATCAGGGTATTGAAAGATCCTAGTATTGAACATATCCACTCGTATATCAGCTAGGCTTCAACATGGCATCAGTTAAATTAAAATAAAACTACTATTGCATCTTCAAAATATATTCACCGGGGTACTGAAAGATCACCGTCGATCGAGCTTGGTGGATTCTGAGCTCTGCAACTTTTGTGCTATGAAATTCTGAACCATAAAAAGAGGATGACGTCAATAGGCAACGAAAAACACTCTCATCGGGGCTGCTAGGCATAACGCATCCCTACCAAAACTAATTTTAAGATTTTAACGTAATGCTTAGTAGTTAAACTTGCACAAAAGATATGTAATAGAAAGAGAATAATTGCATTAAGAAACATAAGAATACCATATTGATTATATATCGAAAATATTATTATATGATAAAAATGGATAAATTGTTTAGTTGTAAGTTCATTTTTAAGTGTTTGTGTTTTCATAATGCTTATATTAGCACTTTTACCTTTAAATAGAAATGCTACTATACTTCATTAAACTAGTTAAAAGAAGTTACTTTGTACTATTGTTGGGTTTTACTAAAATAGAATTTAGTCAATGATTTTTCAGATTTGACAAATATGAGAGGGGTATTTATGATTTTTTGTCTTTTATTTGGTGCTTGAATGTTGTTATAATTAATTAAATATCACTTTTATACATCTATCATTTTTTTTTTATTTATATTTTTTCTCATGTATCCAAGAAGAGTGGCAGTAGTGTAATAATATGGAGAGGCCATGATAGTATAATTATGACACAACACCAGCACACGCACACAGCACTAGCACACACTCACAGCACCAGCATATACCCAGCTCCAGCACACACACAAAACCTGCATACACACACACTCACACACACACAACACCTGCACACAAACAGCACCAACACTCACGCACACATACTCACACGCAACACCAGCACACGCACACACACCACCATCACGCACACACACCACCAGCACACGCACATACACCAACAGCACATGCACACACAGCTCCAGCACACGCACACACTACTCCAACGCACACACATAGCACCAGCACACACAGCACCAGCTCGCACACACTGCACTAGCTCGCACAACACCAGTACACACACAACACCAGTACACACACTCAGCCCAAGCACACATGCACACACATGCACACACGCACGAATACACGCACACTCGTACACATGCACACACAAGTACACACGCATACACTCGTGCACACATACACACACCCTCACACCCACGCACACACGCACACACACGCACACACACTCGCACACGTACCCACGCACACATGCACACACACTCGCACACGCACACACGCACACAAGCACACACAGGCACACACGAGCACACCGGCACACACACTATTGTTCGCACACACACACACAGGCACACATGCACACACACTATTGCTTGCACACACACATACACACCAAAGGTCGCACAACCTCATACACTATTAGTCGGTCATGCACATAAACCATCTATTGCACACAAGGACACACCAGTGTTCACGCACACACACACACACAACACCAGAACACACAGAGCACCAGCGCACACAGAGCACCAGCGTGCACAGAGCACCAATACACACACGTAGCACACACACAGCACTAGTACACACACAGCGCGCGCACACACGCATACACTAGCAGATGAACACACACGCAGACGCGCACACACACACACACACACACACACACACGCACACACACACGCACGCACACACACGCACACACACGCATGTACATGCACACACATATGCACTCACATGCACACACAAGCACACATGCACACACACGCACACTCGTACACACGCACACACTCACACACTCACACACTCGCACACTCACACTCTCACACCCACCCACACACGTAAACACACACACATACACAGCACCAGCACGCACACACACGTCCACAGCACTTGCACGCACACACATCACCAGCACACACATACACACACAACACCAGCACACATACACACACAACACCAGCACACATACAGACAACACCACAAGCACACAACACCAGCACACACACAGCCCCAGCACACACGCTGAACCTGCACACACACACAGACACACATACACAACCCCTACAGACACACACACACACACACTGCACACATACACTGCACCTGCACACACACACTGCACCAGCACTCACATACACATACACACACAGCACCAGCACTTGGACACACACCACCAGCCCATGCACACATAGCACCAGCACACGCAACACCTGCACACACAAACACGGCACCAGGACACTCACAGCACCATCACACACACTCACACCGCACCTGCACGCACACACAGAACCAGCACGCACACTTACAGCTCCAGTACACACGTACGCACACACACACACAGAGGACCAGCACACACACCCACACACAGAGCACTAGCTCACACACCCCCACACATAGAACACCAGCACACACGCACACACAGCACACGGACACAGGCAGAACCTGCACACGCACACACACAAAGCACCAGAAAACACACCCCACACACACAACACAAACACACATACACACACACGAACACACACGCACAACACCAACAAACACGCACACACACAAACGCACACATGCACATGCACACATGCACACACAGGCACACAGGCACACATATCCACAGACTATCGCTTGCACACACACACATGCACCCACATGCACTCATGCACACACACACACACATGGATACACATGCACACACACCATCGCTAGCATGCACATGCACACACACGCACACATTCACACACACGCTCACCTGCACACACACGCACACACGCACACACACTATCGCTCTTACGCACAGACACCCCATCGCTTTCACACACATACACCATCATTCACACACACACAAACCATCGGTCGCACACACTCATACACCATCGCACACACACGCACATAAACCATCGGTTGCACACACGCACACCATCGTTCGTACACTCACAAACACAACACCAGCATACACAGAGGACCTGCGCACACACAGAGCACCAGGGCGCACACACAGAGCACCAGTACACATGCAGCACACGCTCACACACACACACACGTACACGCACACACACATGCACGCACACTCACACACGCACACACACGCACACACACGCACACACTTGGACACGCACACACCAGCACACACCAGCACACACAAGCACACACACACTCACCCACACACACGTACGCACACACACACACATATACACAGCACCAACAAACACACACAGCACCAGCACCCACACACAACACCAGCACACATACATAGACACAACATCAGCACATGACACAACACCAGCACAAGCACACAGCACACGCACACACTCACAGAACCAGCACATACCCAGCTCCAGCACACACACACAGAACCTGCATACACACACACACACACACTCACACACACAACACCTGAACACAAACAGCACCAGCACTCACACACATACTCACACGCAGCACCAGTACACGCACACACACCACCATCACGCACACACACCACCAGCATACGCACATGCACCAACAGCACACGCACACACAGCTCCAGCACACATGCACACACATGCTCACATGCACGAACACGCACACACACGTACACATGCACACACACACACACACACATACATAGCACCAGAGCACACAACACTAACTCACACATACATACACAGCACCTGCACAAGTACACAACACCAGTACACACACACACAGAGCACCAGCACACGTATATAGCACCAGAATACACACACAGCTCCAGCACACATAGAATCTACACACACATACACACACACACAACACACATACACACAGCAACAGCACACGCACACAACACCAGCACACGCACAGAACACCAGCACACGCACAGAACACCAGCACACGCACACAGCACCAGCGCACGCACACAGCACCAACACACGAACACAGCACCAGCACACACACACAACACCTGCACACACATACAGCTCCAACAAACACACATACACACACAACACCTGCACACACAGACAGCTCCAACACACACATACACACTCACACATACACTCACAGCACCTACACACACACAAATAGCAATAGCACTCACATACTCACACATAGTACCAGCACACGCCCACACACCACCAGCACGCGGACACACAGCTCCAACACGCACACGCAGCACCAGCACACATGCAACACCTGCACACACACACACACACACACACACACACACACACCAACACGAACACACATATAACACTAGCACGCACACACAGCACCAGCTCGCACGCGCACACACACACTGCACAAGGCCACACACATGACCAACACACACTCACAGAGCAACCAGCACACACAGGACCAGCACATAAATGTACACATGCACACACATGTACACACCCCCACATGCACACACACACACCCACACACACACTCACGCACACACACACACACAATCACACATACGCACACACACTATCATTTGAACACACGCACACATGCGCTCACACGCACACTTGCACCCACATGCACTCATGCACACGTGCATACATGCACACACATGCACACACACTAT
The DNA here is from genome assembly GCA_022405105.1 of Aristolochia contorta. NCBI lineage: Eukaryota > Viridiplantae > Streptophyta > Magnoliopsida > Piperales > Aristolochiaceae > Aristolochia > Aristolochia contorta. The sequence goes on from CM039664.1 coordinate 17,138,751, forward strand.
AGATTGCACACACACGCACACACGCACACACGCCATCGCTACCACGCACACTTGCACACACACGCACACATGCACACACACTATGGATCGCACACACATACCCCATCACTTTCACACACATACACCATCGTTCGTACACACACAAACCATCACTCGCACACACTCATAAACCATCGCTCGCGCACACACATAAACCATCGGTTGCACACACAGACATACCATCGTTTGTACACACACACACACAACACCATCACACACACGAGCACCAGCGCACACGCACACATGCACACACATGCACGCACTCCCACACACACATGCACACACACGCACACACACCTACGCACTCCCACGCACACTCACACTCGTGCACACACTCACACTCACCTACACACACTCACTCACACACACACTCACACACACACACACCCATATACACAGCACCAGCACACACACAACACCAGGACCAGCACACATACACGGACACAGCACCAGCACACGCACACAAGACCAGCACACGCACACACTCACAGCACTAGCAAACACAGCTCCAGCACACACACAGAACCTGCACACACACACAAACTCACACACACAACACCTGCACACACAGCACCAGCACTCACACACGGCACCAGCACAGGCACACACACCACCCTCACGCACGCACACCTCCAGCACACGCACACACCACCAGCACACGCGCACACCCCATCTGCACACGCACACACAGCTCCAGCACACGCACACAGCAACAGCATGCAAGCAACACCTTCACACACACACACACCAGCACATAGCACCAGCACACACACACACAGCACCAGCAGGAACACACACACTGCACTAGCTCGCACTCACACAGCACCAGCTCGCACTCACACAGCACCAACACACACACATAGAGGACCAGTACATACCCACACACACACACTGCACCAGCACAAACACACACAACACACGCACAAGCACACACTGGCCTGTACGCACTCATGCACACACTCACATGCACACACAAACACACCATCGTTCATACACGCACACACTCACAACACTAGAACGCACACAAAGCACCAGCGCACACACACATAACCAGCACACACACACACAGCACCAGTACACACACGCACACATAGCACCAGCGCACACACACGCACACAGAGCACCTGCACACACACACTTCACTAGCGCACACTTAAAGGACCAGTACATACACGCAGCCCAAGCACACAGGCACATGCACACACACGCACACACACGTACACATGCACACACACGTACAGACGCATACACTTGCACACACACGTACAGACGCATACACTTGCACACACACGTACAGACGCATACACTTGCACACACACACACACACACTCACTCACTCACACACACACACACACTCACTCACTCACACACACACACATGCACACTCACACACACATGCACAGTACCAGCACTCATACACACACAGCACCAGCAAACACCCTGCGCACACACACACACTCACACATACACACACACACATGCACAGCACCAGCACTCATACACACACAGCACCAGCAAACACCCTGCGCACACACACACACACACACACACACACACACACACACACACAGCACCAGCACTCATACACACACAGCACCAGCAAACACCCTGCGCACACACACTCACTCACACATACACACACAACAGCTGCACATGCACACACACATACACACACAACAGCTGCACACACATACACACACAACAGCTGCACACACAGAACCTGCACACTCACACCCACCCACACACACACCCACACACACACACACAACACCTCACATACACAGCACTAACACACATACACACAACACCAGCACACGCACACAACACCAGCACACGCACACAACACCTGCACACGCACACAGCACCAGCACACACACACAGCACCAACACACACACAGAGCAGTTGCACACACAATCGGTGATTTGTTTATCCTTGTGGTGATTAGCCTCTTTGGTTCTCATATGGCTAATGAGTTCTTGTAGTGTGAGAACTCACTTTTTGTGCTTAAGATGATTTATATAATCACCCCAAGACAAAATACATTGAGCGGAGTAGCCAGGAGGAAAGGAAGGAATCACCCCCTTCCAACCCCCGCAAATGAAGAAGAAAGAATTGGAGTATGGATCCCCTCGGCCATGTCCGGGAGCGACTCGGATAATGTCGACTGGATTCTTGCTACTGGAAGGAGGAAATGGATTAAGGAGCCATTGAAATCAGGAATTTTTTGATTCAACGAGTTTATCTTACGAATAGAAGAATGGCTGGAGAAATCTGGCACATAGACAAGAAAAAGCGTCAATATTTGCGTGTCAAAATGTCAAAAATGATCCTACATCCGTTTCCCAGGAGACATCTTCGCAGATTGCCTAACCATCCTTCAAGCCTAACTTGAGCAAAGGAGATTTTGCAAAAGCTTCTGCCTAGGAGATGGTGTTTTTCCATTTTCTGTCATAGATAGACCAAGGAAGCTCTGCAAAATCATGCTATCCCGGAATGGCAGGACCCTTCGCAGGATACACATCCCCTGTAGAGCTAGAACTGGATTTAGATGGTCGTACCTCCTTAAATCACTGGAGGAACTTTCCAGAAGGAAGAATTATTGGTAAGGTCCACTCGTGGAAGGAAGGCCAAGAAGGGCCACTCGATCCTTATTGGTGAGAATTATTTGCATCCCTCTACAACTATGCATTAACGAAGGTCTAAGTACCATTTTGCAAAGCTTTGGAAACCTATTACAACTTGATGAAAGCACTGTGTCCAAAACAAATCTGACAGTGGCGAGAGGTCTAATCCAAAGCAACAACACGAAACCAATGGGAGGACAAAGAACGATCATGGTCGGCAGCAGCTCATACCAAATTACTTCATTGCCTGAATTCCTCCTACCAGAAATGGAGCAGGAGAGGCCGAGTCCGAGGCTGTATCACAGAAGGAGTCAACTCAGCACCACTGAGTCGTCGAGTCAAACTGCGCAACACTCTCGAGATACGTCCCTTCCAAGTTTTGAATTCAAAATGGACCCCTACCCCCTCTGGTGATCGAAACTCTGCATCTAGGAATTCGACGATTGACAGCCCACACCGATGGATGGAAGTGACCCCTCGCAATGGGTAGGGAAGCCAGGGGCTAAGCGAAGCAACCGGCAGCTCCTACACAATCAGGATCAGCAATCATTTCCCTCCCCTGTGTGAAATCATCACTCGTATCCCCGCTTGCAATGCTCCATTTATCCTCGCCCACAGACTCACTCACCAAAACCACCCATCCCTCACGCCTATTTAAAACCCCAATTTCTCCCTGAAATTCATCGACCACCCCTACTACCCCCCTTTAGTACATGGCACCCAGGCACACATATCGCCGAAGGAGTCTAGGACCTTCCTCCCAAGCAAGGGGAAGAGAAGGCCAAGGAATGGAAGTACGTAATGTAAGACATGCACAGCCAGCAAGACCCTCAGGCCCCGCTCTCCATCCCAGCTCCCATCTCTCCCTGCGCCCTCTGACGAAGGCATGATGTATGAACAGTGGATTGAAAACCTTCGCAGCCTGGGCTACAAGAACCCGGAGTACAAGCCAGGACAGGACTACCTTGAAGATATGGAGCCAGAGCCAGAGCCGGAACTAGAGACAGAGCTAGAACCGGAACTAAAGCCAAAGCCAAAACCGGAACTGGAGCCGGAGCCGGAGCCAGAGCCGGTACCTATCCAGGTTTGCGGTCGTGAGATCAGGGATAGAGAAGACTACAATGAATTTTCCACTCCGACACCTCTTGGCACTACGACCGGGAAGCAAACTCCTGGGTCGAAACAGCGGGTGACAACTTCGGCCACTTTGTGGATGAAGACTGTGCGGTCATCGTCCACTGGCACAAATCATGGAGGAGGTGCGCCGTGAGAGGCTTGTCGTGCGTATCACTCCGATCCCGGGGATGCAAAGGCGCAGAAGGAACATGCACAAAGCCCGTAGTGGATGTGGTTTCTATATGAAGTGTTTATCCTGGAATGTACGGGGTTTTGGAAATCCCCAAAAAAACCAATGTTAGGGAGGTTTTGGGAAAGTCTGGAGCAGAATTTGTAGTTCTCCAAGAGACAAAACTATCGGCTATGACTGACGAAGTCGATTTGTCAATTGTCCCTTTAAATAGGCCACAATGAATCTTTGTTAATGCTTTGCATACCGCTGGAGGAATCTTAGTCCTATAGAATTTTGTATTTCTGGACCTTTTTTAATATGAACAAAGTGGATTTTGCTTAGGTATTAAATTCACTAATAGCTCTTGGTTCGCAATGAAATTTTGGGGGCATCTATGGCCCCAGATCTTATCACGGTAGTGCCCAATTTTGGTATAAGCTAGGAGACCTCATGGGAAGATGGACCGACGCATAGTCATTTGTAGGAGACTTCAATGCAATCCGCTTTCATAACGAGAAAAAACCCCCTCATGTACAGTAACAGCAACCATGTGGAAATTTAATGAAATCATAGGAGCATTCAACCTGGAAGATATAAACACATTCAGGAAAAGATTCACATGGAGTAACATGCAATCTCCCCCAATCTTATTTAAGTTTGAAAAATTCTTAGCTTCTCTAGAATGGCTAAATATTTACGGAGATACCACATGACAAGTATTAAGCAAAGTGATCTCTGACCACTGGCCGATCCTACTGGACACAAACTTGAGCAAATGGGGGAAAAAGCCATTCCGTATAGAGAATTCTTGACTGATAGACATGGACTTCAAAGCTAAATTAAGCCAATGGGGGGGAGTTGAACTGGCTTCAGAAGACCCTCACTGTGTCCATATTAAACTCAAGAATCTGAAGAAAAATATCATCTCTTGGGCCAGACAAAAAAAGGCTTCGGATGAAGCACAAAAGAGATTACTGCAGATCCACATTGATGGCCTAGACTACACAAGATGAAACAATACTCTCCGCAGAAGAAAACAGCAACAGGGGTCTCAACGTGTTTATTAGGCAACTACAGTGCATGGAAAACATATTCTAGAAGCAGAGGGCCCGCTGCAAGTGGTTAAAAGAAGGAGACCCTAACTCCGCCTTTTTCCACGGAATGGCATCCCACAAGAAGGGAGTCAACCACATCAACTCCCTTATGATAAATGGGGAATTGGTAACAAACAAGGAAAACATCATAGAAAGCATAATAAACTTCCTTTGAAACCTCTATACAGCGGACCCCAATGTAAAACCATGCGTCAAAGGCCTTAGCTTCAAAAGACTCTCAAACCATCAAGCAGCGAGCATCGAAGCTCCCTTTACCGAAGAAGAAATAAAACAGGTGATGTGCTCCATGCCAACAGATTGAGCTCAAGGGCCAGATGGGTTTAATGGTGAGTTTTTTTCAAGAGGCGTGGGATTTCATGAAGCCGGATCTGATGAAGCTCTTTCAAAACTTCTATCATGACGGACTGAGGAAGAGATCCTTAGGCGCCTCCACAAAGCTCTAGTTTCCAAAGAAGAGTACGGAGGAGATAAAGGATTACAGACCAATAAGTCTAGTATTCGGGACATACAAAATCATCAGTTGCGTACTAGCATCAAGGTTGAAGACCTTACTGCAATTAGTAGTAGTCGATATGCAGAGTGCATTTATATGCAACAGGCAAATCCTGGACCCAAAGATGCTAGTTCATGAAACTAGATCTATTAACCAAACAGGGATCCCAAAATTCATGATTAAGCTCGACTTGGAGAAGGCTTTTGATAGAGTTAGCTGGAAACACCTACACTTAGTTATGAAGAAAATGGGCTTCAGAATTAGATGGAAAAGGTGGATCTTCTCATATATCTCATCGACACTATATTATATCTCAATTAATGGAGACTTCTTCGGTTTCTTTAAAGGGACCAGGGGACTCCGACAAGGAGATCCTCTATCGCCTTTACTGTTCAATATTGTTGGTGAAGAAATGGTGGCCTGTTTTAGAGAAATCATTGACGTGGGGTGGATCAATAACCCTCTACCAGCGGGTCTCACCCCCCTGGTGCAATTCACAGATGACGCGGTTGTCTTCTGTGAAGCAGCAAATTCACATTCTAAAGGCCATGCTTACACTCAATAGAATTATCTACGGGCCAACACATTGACTGGAGGAAAATCTCGAATCTAGGCATTAATGCAAGCCAAGAATTACCTCTCGATGCAGCAGCTAAACTCGGTTGCTCAGTGGCTAACATGCCTATTATGCACTTGGGTCTTCCGGTGTTTGCTGGAAGGTAACATAAGAGATTGTGGGATTCAGTCCTCAAGAGAATGAAAAACATGCTTGACATGTGGAAAGGAAAGCCCCTCTCAAAAGCAGGGCGCTTAGTACTAATCCACCCTTGTCTTGCAGGTATCCCCACATACATGTTATCCTTCATGCACTACCCTACAGATTTAGCCAAAGAAAAGGAAAAATTAATCTGAAGCTTCCTATGGAGAGGAACCAATAGCAACTTCAAGCACCACTTAGTGAAATGGGAAGTAGTATGTCCACCAAAATGTGTTAAGGAGTACTCGGAATAAAAAAGATCTAGCAGTTCAACCAAGCATTGCTCCTCAAATGGTGTTGGCGCATAAATGCCCCCATGGCCCCCTCATGGGCGAACCTAACCAGGAAAAAGTTATTCATCCCAAAAAATGACTGGTTTCTCAGATGGCACCCGCCCAATGGTCTATCACTGATATGGAAACACATCCATAAATTACGGCCACTCTTCAGATCTAGAATTAGATACTCCCCAGGGAAAGGTGACAAAACAAAATTCTGGAAGGACTTATGGCAGAAGGATAGATAGCTAAAAGTTGCATACCCAAGGCTATTCCACATTGCCAATTCCCCAAAGGTCAAACTCCAAGAATTCCTAATTGAGGAATCGGGAACATCTCTTCAACAAATTCAGCATTATAAGAGGGATTTTCTGAGCTTCTGAGCTAGATGAACTTGCTCGACTAAATCATTCCCTCTCAAAGCACTTCCTTGATCAAGACGTGAAGACAACCTCATATGGTAGCCCAACCCTAATGGAGAGTTTACGGTAAAATCAGCTTACCACTCGCACTCACCCTAATGGAAGGTGTCAGTTCCATCCAAAGTGAAGTTCTTCTTATGGATTACCCTGGAAAACAAGCTATTGACCAGAGCAAATCTCACTAGAAGAGGAATGCAACTGACTTCAACTCAATGCCCCTTCTGTGATCAGTATATTGAAACCTCTAGCCATGTTCTATTGCAATGCGCAATTGCAAACCATCTATGGAACTCGCTATGGTCAACCTTTCAGATTGCAAATCCTCCTTCCACATAAATCACTGATCTCATCAAACTCTAGAAGTCTTCCACACTACCAAGGACTGGGAATATCATGTTGGGAGCTAGCATCACATTCGTCTCATGGAGTATCTGGGAGGAAAGGAACAGAAGAATTTTCAGGGGTTCCCAAAGCTCGGCCACAGACTTAATTGAGAGGAATTTTGGGAAAGATCATAATTTGGCTCACTACCACCAAGGATTTAAAATCTGCAATTGGGAAACAATCTATGGGCATCATGGGCAATCATAGCCCAAATGCCTACTACTACTCCAACAGATGTTGTAGTTGCTTCGTCATCCCCCAAGCAAGATCACTAAAGCTCAAAGTTGATGGGCTCCTCAAGAGGACACTCAGGCCCGGGAGGCATTGGCGGCCACATCTGGAACCACGCTGGTCTAACTCTACTTTCTTTTGCAGGACCCATAATAGACACGGACTCCACCAAAGCAGAAACTAGAGCCTTGCTCCAAGGAGTAAAATTATTTGTGGATTTATTCCAAGGTACACTAGAAGTAGAAAGTGATTGCTTAAACGTCGTCAATTGGTGCAAGAAGTCATCACCACTGTTTGGAGACTACAACACCTATACAGAGAAATATGGCACATTAGCAGCACCATCGATTGCTCATGGAATCATGTTCCAAGATCGGCCAACTCAGGACCAGACACCCTCGCGAGATGAGTCTCCTTAAGCTAGCTACGGCTGACAGTTACTCATAACCAACAAATGTAATCGAAGTAGCATTGTAGTAATCCCACATGTAATGGAATCAACCTCTACAAGAAAAATAATCACTCCAAGACAGCAAGAATTTTTCCAACAGTACATTCGCGTGTAAGCTCTCACACATTTTCATACCTTCGTTGAGTACATCAGTGATCAGGTTTTCGTACTCATGCACTTGATCTATGATGGGTTTATTCTCAACCATCTGAAATGGAAGTCATTTTCCAACCACATATTTTTCCTTTCCAGCATCATCTCCTCCATATTTCTTCTCCAAAATTTCCCAAATTTCTTTGGCTGATTTATGGTTTACAAACAGGTCAAAAAGATTGTTTGCCATATGATTTATTAAATATCTCCTTACAATTTTTATTGTCCTTTTCAAATTTTGCCTTTGTCTCTAATTCTAAAGTTTTGGTGCGTGTCTTGAAAGGGTGTAACTAGAGGTGTAGCAGGGCCTCATTAGAGGTTCCAACCATGTCTGTCTCAGAGGGAGGATCGGAGAACAGCACATAGTCTACCTCAAGCAGTTAAAAAAGTATCAGAATACTTTGGGACCACCTTTTGTAATTTGTCCTGTCCAAAGGTTCTAATCTAGATAGGTCTACTAATTCCTTCTTTCTCATTAGGTGAATTATGTATGTTACATTCCTAATGAGTAACTGTAAGGCACCTGAATGATCACAAACACTAATTCTTTTTAATTAATCTGAATAAATCAAATTAATTTTCTGGAATAATGTTTGGTAAAAAATTTAATATGTAGTCTCCTTTGACTAACCAATAACTTTCTCAACACTAAGATAATGATCAGCAATAAGTTCCAACCATCAAAAATCACATTATTTAAAATCAATTAACCAGCAATGTTTAATTCAAAACTAATTATGTATTCTAACAAAATAATCACCACTAATATTAGTTCAATTTATGTTGCAACTTAATCGGTCCAGCAAACATAATGATTACCATTCAATATCTCAAAACAGAAACTCAAGTGCTAATAACAGTTTAAACATAGAAATTTATACATCAACAAAGTGATGGAATTTAATTCTATTAACAAATAATAACATAATATCAATCTGACCTGGTTATCGTTTCCAAACAATCCTGCAGGATAAATGTAGTCAATTAATTGGCAAAATATAAATTCACAATTTCTGTTAATTTAGGATAGGTATAACAAGTACTTTAACTAATTAATCCAGCACCAAGATATAGTTGTAAATTAGAATAGGTAATAGAATTTAAATAAAATAACAATGACCAGAATAGAAATTAATCAATGAATAATAAACTCATTTAGATTGCAACAATAACATAATCAATTATGAAACTGACTCAAAATTCCATCTGCATTATCAAACAACTATAAATGTCTATAGAAACTAATAGAATAATATTAAAGATTAAATGGGAAAGAGTTAGAGGATTTACTGGTATGAAGCTGCGGCTTGGAATAATTCACTGCCTTAAAGGCGTAATCGGTGACCACGTTGCAGTCTTCAGCCATACACCTCCCAAGGTTACACAACACTCTCAGATAGACGTGTACTCGTCACTGAAAGGTTGGAGTCGTTCAAGAACCCTAAACAAGAAGACCTCACGCTCAAAGAAGTTTCTAAGTCGTCGGACAGAGAGGCTTGGTTGATTAATGAAAGAATAATAGAAGATGAGGATAAAAGAAGAGATCTTTGTTGAAGAACGCGCTGAGTGGGTAGCAAAGTCGCAGAATAGGGAGCGAAGTCACGGAGACAGAGAGAAAGTCGCAGAGATTTTTTTCTCTGATTTCTTACCCTGTCGAGACCGAGACACAGGGATATATAATCCCTGTTTATGACCCATTGTTAGATACTATTTTGTAGGATCTAACTAAATGAGAATACCGTTCTCAAATGGTACTCTCATAACCAACTTGTCCGGATGGTCCCGATCTGACCTGGACGAGACCGGACCAATGCCATTTATTCCAACATCCATTTCAAGCTCTCTATGACCGGAAGCCACCAGCTATTCCACATTATACAACCAGCTCTTCCAAGGTACACGAAGTTGACTCTCATCTTAAAGACAGATTATTTATTGCAAGAACTCAAAATCAATTTACAGGTCGCCAATCATCGGATGAAACAAATAGCAGATTCAAAACGAAGAGAAATACAATTCTATGTTGGGGATTGGGTCTATCTCAAGTTACATCCTTATCATCAACACTCCCTCCATCGCAGGACTATACAGAAATTAGCACATCGATACTATGGGCCATAAAATATTACTCAGCGCATAGGCGAAGTGGCATATCAAATCCAACTACCAGAAGCATCCAAATTCCATCCGGTCTTTCATGTCTCGCTGTTGTACAAGAATCTCGTCTCACATGTCCAACAAGCAACAGAAGTACCTGAAGTCACGGAAGAAGGCACCATATTCCTGACCCCCAATTCAATTCTGGATCACTGGTGGATTTAACGAGGTGAAAAATTCATCAGAGAACTCTTAATACAATGGAAAGGCCTTGCCCAAGAAGATGCAACATGAGAAGAAGCGGAGCAAATTCAAAGGAGTTTTCCGAACCTTGAGCAGCAATTGAAGAACGCCCAACAGTTGAACAACGTCGAAGATCTAATCGTACGATTAAACCAAAATCTGTTGGAATGGTAATTAGTAAATATATGTAAACAGTTATCCATCTATGTATTTAAAAGCATGAGAAATAGATGAGCGGTGTCGAAAAATTATTACGATTATGTTATTGTCTTCCTCCTTTGTCTCTCTCTGAACTTCCGCTTCATGTATAACTCTGATTGGGACCATCACTCTAAATTGTCCAAGCCAATGGGGACTGAACAAATATCAATTCTTTCACAGTTAATACTCATATTGGTATAGAGTTTTAACTTGAGCTCCTCAGGTACTGAGTAAACCATGGGCATTGAAATGCTTATCTTAGTGGCTGATGCTCGAACTAGTATAGATCTTAACGTTGAACTCCTGAGGTTCCGACTATGATACGAATGGAGACTATTGAACTTGCCAAACATGGATTCAATTTAATCGCTAACCTTGAATATGTAAGATATACATTGTGTAGGGCCGGTTAACTACACATGTATATAAAAGAATTTGAGGTGTTTACAGTCATGGAATGGTTGTATGTGTCATGATTCGATTCTTCATGATTTTTAAAAAATCGTTTTTCATGAAAATGGGTTTGAAACCAAGTGGGAGTTTGTAGATGTGGTGGTTTCAGATAAATTGTCTTATTCAATAAAATTATCATGTTTATATGGGTATGGAGCTCACTTCTAAATGTTTTTTATTGTATATTTAGTACATGGAATAATGGCCAATGCATCCTCCTGCAGAGATAGAATAATTTGGTGTATTGGCTTAGAGGACGCATTCCTCAGGAATAAGGAGATATATTTTTCTTGAGAGAATGTTGATGGACCTGTAGAAGCACATAACAGCTGAAAGTAGACAAACTTTATTAACAATCTTTTAGTGTATGAAAGAAACAATAAGATTCAACAGATTGAGATTAAAGGGAATTCAATAGAGCATCTATCAAACAATTCAGAAGCACGAATCTGGGTCTGGTCCTTTCTTATTGATTTACAAAAAACAAATTATATGCAGTCTAAATTGTCTTAATAAAGCCAACAGGACTATATCAATAAAATTTAACCAAAAAAGAACAACAGATTTCAGAACGTAATTAATTAATGACAGCAATCCTATTTCAACTATAAACTAAATAAAAGACTAACCAGAAATCAATTTCAGAATTACAAACAATCTGATTTCAATTTATAACAATTAATAATCGCAGGAGCTCTACAATTCAGAGAACCTAATGAAATCAATCTAGAACCAGGAAAAAACTTTTATCAGTTTTGAAGACAATGCAACAGTATAATGGTTATAACAACATGCTGTAAGATATTCAATTAAAAGAGAAATTTACTATCCAATGGTTACCAGAACATCAAGCCGAACAACTATTTCTAATTACTGCATAAAACGTAGATAAATTAACTAAGACTTCTTAAAATCAGAATCCAACTATTTGCATTCTCAATGACATAAATTACAGCATGCTCATCATAAACTAATAAATAAGAAAACTACAAATAAAACTTAATTATTCTAATCAAGTAAACCAAATAGGAAAAACTTATCGGTTGAAGACCAAAGCTGCGGCGTGGAGAACCCACTGCCTTAAAGACTTAATCGGCGATCTCAGATGCACAATCGATGGTCCGATAGTCTCCCAAGGTGACGCAGCTCTCCTCCGGTGAGGTGCACTCGTCGCCGGAAGAGTGGAATCGTCGAGAGAGAGCTCAGAATAGAGGAACAACACAACATGTTTGCACACGGGAAACCAAATCAAAAAGATTAGACTTTTGTGAAGAAAAACGGAGACGGAGAATCAGAGAAATTTGACTGACTGAGAGATTGAGCGAGAGAGATTGAATTTTCGTACCTATTAGTTTTCGGGAGAACCCTTTTATACCTTCTTCCAATGCTTCCACGTTTCTTCTTCTTCAACGGTCGGGTGGAACTCTTCGTGCCGAAGAGATCTCGTTAAAATCCCCTTGTTGAAGAGTCATTCACTAACGGAAAATTCTGTTCGCTCGAAGCCCTAATTCGACGAACAGGCGGGAAGCAAAAGGAAGGAGATTAAGTTGTCTTGACTTAATTAGAGGATCCGGATCCGGACCCTGACCCGGATCCGGATACGGACACTGACCCGGACCCGAAGCCTTATTCGGACAATCATTTTCCCAACAAATGTATCTCTTGAGGAGATATATCTTTCGTCAAAGATGTATCTCTGCAAAGAGAATGTATCCTATATTAATAGTCATTAGTCTTTCACCCTTTAAATATCTATAAGTACCTTTGTGGTCTTACAAGTGAGGCATGCTAATGCACACCAAGTCGGGAACGAGTTTATCACTTGTTTAAGGATTCTTAAAGGTGATTTTTTGCAGTTCAAGTTTAATCTTATTCTTTAAGATTAAATGTACACTCTTGTCGTTTTTTGTTATTTCAATTCTAAGATATATGTATTGTGTTCATGCTATGGAGAATTTATGGAGAATTCTATAACTATTTTCATGATATTAATTTCATTTTATTAGTCGTAAAATCTAACAAGAACCTAGGTAGTTCTGAGTCTTACCGTGGTTAAGATTGTTTGTGCTGCATTCCTCTCTGAATTAATGACTAATTTATTTTACGAGTGACGTAGTTTGTCAATCCATAATTCTTCCTTGGTCCCATTATAGGATCTGGAAGATGTGAAATAATGGTTGCACCTTAGGGAGGAGATGTACAAAAGCATACTCTTAGGTTCATGATAATTAAATTGTTATCTATTTGTTTAGGAGTTAACTTTTTTCTTGGACTCATGAAGTAATTAGGAGGTTTTCTATTGGAAAATTTTTGTTAACTCTTAGTCTAGGCTGTGCAAATTTCTGTTTCTTGTTCTTTCTACAATTGACTTTAAAGTTTTTTGCTGGATAGTAATATGCTCTCTTATGTTAGTGCCTATGAGAGGCTTTGGTTTACAGTTGCAAGCTTTAGTTTACAGTTGCAAGCTTTGGTTTAAAGGGTTTGTGTTCATTTTCTTAATGGATACCCAATAAAATGGACTATTCTTAATCATATATACTCCCAACAAAGAATAATTGGTAAGATATTATCAAAAATTACTTTAATAGAATAAATAGTATACTTCCTAAGTAGTGTTTTTAAAACCAAATTGTGCGACTCTACCATTTGGTTTGTTCTGATCGCAAATTAGTTTTATTGCACCTGGTTCAATTTACTGAAATACACTTGAAAAGAGAATGGGGATGCAAAAGTTCACTCAACTGGATTGAACAACCTAAGCAACGGCTCTCTAGGATTCCTTGTGATTTATTCTGTCTAGTAATTTAAATGTACTAAACTTCTATGATACAAGCTTCAATGTTTGACCATTGGTCCAACCCGATCTAATTGGGTTCGACTAAAACTGTACTACTACTGGTCAAATGGCTAGCCGAGTTTTAAAACATTGGTTTTGCCTTCTTTGCCGGGAACATTCGAGTCTACGGGCTTTTTTGAAAATTCTGGTCTCTCTTTTCACCCAAAAAGCTCTAATCCGAACTAACCAACTGACCTAGTAGAGTCGGGATTGGTTTATAATACTGTAATTTAAAAAAATATTTATAATGAACTCATATAAGAAAAGTAAAATGCTAGCTGAACCTATGCATAGTATCCATTCGACGTACCAGCCAATCTAACTCACAACTGCCTAGGGTTTATCCTTTAAGATTTGAGTGGTAATATGCGTACGACTATATTTTACTGCGAGGGTTTAGTGTAACATGACGTCCTTGTTGGCAGTCCAAGTAAGAGACAATGTTGAATTTATCTTCCTATTCTTTGACACATCACCTTGTAAAGCCTCCTAGTAAATTATGGAAGTAACTGATATGATTTTTATTAAGATTTAAGACTTTATAAAATAAAATAAAAAATTTATTTTTTTAAGTGTTTCAAACTGGCTAGTAAGTTGCATGTAGGTGCCGCTAGCTTTACTTATAAAAAAACTAAAAAGGATTTGAATACCACTTCCATAAACTATTACACGCTATGTTTTAAAAATCGAACCGATGGAGCATCTGATTCTAGTTCAACCTGTTCAACTGGGTTATATCGGTGGTTCAACCGATATAAATTGTATCTCATTAAAACAATTCATAATAAGATTTTTATATACAAAAAATAGTTTAAAAATACAGAAAGTATTAAAAGTGCTAAAACGTTAACTAGACCGGTTCAATCGGTCTGGTCCGATTATTGGTTCAGTGGTTGAACCGTTAAAACCGGCCAGTCAACCAGTTTTTGACTATTTCCAAGTTTTTGAGCAAACGGAACCGTTCTATACCCCAGTTCCCATTGAACCCGGTCTAACTGGCCGGGTCCAGTCGGTTTTTAAACACACCTGTGTACGTGTTACATTAATAATTTAATATCATTATCTTCTAGGAAAATTACTTAAGGAAGCAAGAAAAATATGGGAAATGACGAGGGATAAGAGGGCATTGATGGGGGATAGGAAAAAAGAAAAGGAGCTTGTCCTCATCGATCATTCGTTTCCTATTTCCAGTAAAACAGACGAACATACGAGAGCGTGACCGAGAAGAAGCTGGCGTCCATGCTTCGTTGTTTGCTTCGACAGATCGAAGTGTTTCACCCTGATAGAATTAGGTGAGGTTTATTTTCTTTTTTTTTTTTAACCGTTTCTCCCTAAGCTCCCTATTTTTGTAACCTTTTCTGTCACTTAATTCTGTAGTTTACAGTATTTTATCCCCATGATTTCAAGGGTGTAAAATTCGAATTGGAACGTCGGCTGTGAAGAAGGTTTGGAACGGCTGACCCGTGTTTCTTCTCCCCCAAGTAAGACCTCATATTGCTCTTATTTTCTTCTTTGATGTCTCTTATCGCTGCTGTTGGCTAGTTTTTTCGAGAATTCGGGTGGACGGGGTCAGAATATGAATCTTTGACGTTTTTTTTTTTTATTGTTCCATGAGATAACATAGGTTCTAATCCTGATATATTAGAAATAGCGGTGAGAATCTTTTTATATTTTTAATCTTATTTGATCGTTTCTAGCTCAAGGACACGGAAACTGTGGCCCCAAAAAGCCGTTTGGATGTAGACAGACAGCCTCGGCAATTCGTTAATCATTGCTCTCAATCTCCGTTTTCTAATCATGGGCGCTGTAAACAAGTCCAGAAAGCTGGACTTGGAGTCAGGGAGAGAGAAATTTTTGAATTTTCAGTAATCCCCCATAATGAACTAAATAGGGGGCAGAGCTAGGGATCTCTTAAAGAGGTAAGCATTTGTGTGATATTTCTTTCATCTGGTTTGGGTTATATTTATTTGGAACTCTCCATTTGCTGCACAATCTCTGATAGTAAGGACGTCCTAGGTTGATTTTGAGTATAAGGGAAACTGTTTTTTTTCGTTTTTTTTTTTTGAGAAGAAGATAAGAAGTAATTGATAAGATATTTTATTTCTGTCTCCCGCATTTTATGATCCTCGATCAATACTTATAGCATAAAGGTCTTGTCTGAATCTTCAGTTCTAGCATCTGTTTGGGGAGATGGAATTTTGTCTCTTAGTATATGTTTCGTTGATACTTATCATTTTGTGGCAATTGCTCTGTTTGGCTTTTTTGGGCTTATTCAGCTTCAATAGCTTTGGAAGTTTACTCCATCTAGGATATTTAGGGGACGTGAGTTTTTCTCTTTTCAATTTAATTATGTCTGGTAGTTATTGCATCCACAGATTGATGCATGCTGTGGTGGTATGGAAGGCAAAAAATAAATAAATAAATAAATAATAAAAAAGAGAACTTTTAGGTGGGCATGTTTTATTTCTATTCTTAAACTTTCAGAACTAATTTATTTTCTTAGGCCAAAGCATCCATATAGTCTTGATATGAGGTATGGTTTGTACTTAAAATTAAAATTTTAAATATTTTTATAGCTCATTTTGCGATGTTTGGATATGAAAACCTGGAACTATGCAAGATAACAGGGTTCGAACATTTGGATGGGAGTTTAAGTCGTTGAAAGAGGTGGGAAATCCTTCCAGGCTAAATAGGCGGCCTTTTGGGGGTAACCAGTATACAATGTTTCAAGCATCATCTCAAACCCATCTTCAGGTTGTCCTGTAATCTACTGCCAAACAGTTTGGCTGTCTTTTCCTTGCTCAAAGGCATGTGTAAACTGCCTGGCTACACATGGAGAAACATTAGAGACAGTAACCATTTCCGCAAACATGAAAAGTAGAGACCGTGGTTTGAATTAAATCATTTGACTACCTTCTCTCACAGAGTATTATAGGCACTACTGTTATCAACCAAAACTGTCGCTTGAGTTCTTGGTAGTCTCACCATGGTGTAGGGATCAGAATGTTCGGCCATTGTGTGCACCGAAACAGAAGAGAATGCTTCCTGAAGTTTAGCCTGGTTCTCTAGCTCGTCCCATCTTATGGCTTTGCTGGGCTCTTTATTGCCTGTCCATTTATTTCTTAATTCTTATCCCTTGGTTAGTAGAGGTTAAAACTTCGAATTTGTCTGGTTGTTTTTTTGTGGGTTATGTCTCAAGTAATTGATGGAGAAAAGGTTTGAACTTAACTCTTGTTGTTGTTCTAGAATCCTGTGGTAAAGACCCTAGAAAGAAAATATAGTCACTTCTTTTATTATTTGCTGTTTTATTTTAGAGATTCAAATTGTTATGTTTGCAGCTTTTATAAAATTCTGGTTGTTTTTCCATGTATTTTCTTCTACAGATACATACCATATGTGCTGGAAGTTCAACCTCTGACGTAAAAGAATGCCAAATTTTTCAGCCATTTCACTAGACAGATTGTTGGAACCACGGGGTCAGAAAAGCTTAGTGAAACCCCCAACTCCAAAGCTGGAGAAAGTAAGGCCATCTGATGAAAGGAAACCTCGGCATGGTTACATATCACCGAAACTGTATAAAACTCCTGAGGTGACCCCACTTCCTGATTCTCCAACATCATTCCCTCCATCACCATATATTATCGATCATAAGAGGCGGGGGCCACGTCTTCTTCGGAGTGCTTCTCTGAACAATGCTGTCCCATCTCAATCTCATGAAGAAAAGAACATATTGGATAATGGAGTTGATAGCGATGCTGTCTCAATTGAATATCATGAAGAAAAGAAGATTGTGGAAAATGGAGTTAAAGGAGATGAAATTTTTCAAGATTTGGGCAAAGATATTTCTGGCACTGTTTCAGTATCCAGCCAGCATGATGATCTTTCTACAAGTGGTCCACGGGATAGAAGTCTTGAAAGCAATGGCTTGGATGAGATATTTGTTGTCGACAGCTCCACAAAGCCATTGGCTGTTGATTCTGATAAAGAATTAGAGTGTGAAGATTTCTTTGACACTAATGAGTCAATAAGTGTTCTTAGCAATCCAGATATTGAGGATAATGGTGGCACTGAACGTCCATTGAAGTACCATATGCCTTCTGGTGAACATGGTGATGCCTTTGAAGGTAATTCCGATGTCATATATCACAGCTAGTTTCCATTTAACTTCTCTATTTAGAGCTGTTCTCTCCCTTGATTAGATTGGTCACTGTGTGTATGTAGCTCGAAAAAAAATTATCTGTATTTGTCCAGAGTATCTTCAAGAAAAAATAACTTGTGCATGATATTTTTTTGGAAAACTTTTTAAGGTAGAAATGAGCATCAAATAACTAATATTGCAACTTGAACAAAGCATCCAAGTGAAACAGCAGTGCTTGTCTAACTCTTCCATGTGGTACCTATATTTGAGTTCTATCCATTTGTTTGATAAAAAGAATCTTGTTACAATTTGAACAGTAGTGATTGCATTTCCTAAATATTGTATAGGTTCCTGTGTTTGTAAATTTTTGACTGTCTGCTGTAGAGCTCTCAAATGGAGGTGCTTTTTACTCAGCTCGGTGCAATGCTACTGAATCTGAACTCCGTGAAATGAGGATTAATCTTTTGATGGAAATCGAGAGGCGAAAGCAAGCAGAAGAAGCACTCAGTAACATGCAGAGCCAGTGGCTGACGATTAGCCGGAAGCTGTCACTTGTTGGGTTGACGTTGCCCCCTGCAGAAGCCATTCTTCCTGGAGTAAAAGTCGAAGATCAGTTTAATACCATCAGTTCAGCAGAAGACCTATCCCAGCAAGTTGTCGTTGCACGGTTGGTGGCAAATGCTGTTGGAAGAGCATCTGCTCGGGCTGAGGTTGAACCTAAGATGGATGCTCAAATTGCTGCCAAGAACTTTGAGATAAATCGTCTGTCGGACCGGATGCGCTATTATGAAGCTGTGAATCGTGAAATGTCTCAGAGAAACCAACAAGCTGTAGGTGAGTTTATGTCACTTGGATGTTCTGTTTAGTTCTTGTCTTCTTGTGTGTACTGTACTTGTTTTTATAATTCTAATTTTTATTAATTCACCACTCATCAGAGATGGCAAGGCGGCAAAGGCATCGAAGGAAAAGGAGACAGATGTGGTTTTGGGGTGTGATTGGTTTGGCAATTTCTTTAGGCTCCTCGGCCCTTGTCTGGTCATATCTACCATCAAATAGTGCAGAAGGTGATGCTCTTGTCCTCCCTGATATCAATGATGATGCTCTTGTCCTCCCTGATATCAATGATGGTGCTTCAAACAAGTAGTTTCTGCCCTGTGATAGAATAAAGAAGCCTGTACCGAGAACTACAAACAGGTCCATTTTCATAGCATCGCTAAAGAAAGGAAATGAGGAACTGAGCTCTTCATTACAACCTAGCGTTGGGATGTGCCAAAAATTCCGTTGTATACTCAATAAACGCTGCTGTTGGTTTACTCAGCTTGACACTGTCTTGAAGGTTACCAGCCATTGCTATCCATGTCGGAATTGGTCCATTTCCCGATCTTCACTTGCTTTAAATTTACAATTAAAAAATCTTTATCATCATTTATCGGTCTCACAAATTGACGTGACACTCCTAAATCTGTCCAACCTTGTATTGCCGATTTTGGTACAGGCACACAGTCACGTACATTAGGCTTAATCAAGTCATAATGTTTAGAAAAAGTTTCATATTGTAACATGAAAGAGATCAACCAGTATGGTTCTTTCTCTCATTTCATTTTTTAAGTAATAAAACTTCGAGAAGGGTAAGATACTAAGACCTTTCTTATCACTTTTCTAACAAGGATGGTCCTTGTTTTAGAAGATATAAGCCTTATGTTACTGATAATATTGAACCTTAATTTATTCCATAAATTCATGAGAGGTTCAATGGAAATGAAGCATGAAGCATTAAGCATGGAAGTAAAAACAAATGAAATTGAATAAGCTCGAATACTAAGCAAATAACAATGGACTAAGCTTTAACAAATAAGGATACATTGAACAAAGTTTTTAATAAATAAGGCGGAAGCAAACTCCATCAAATGAGGCTAAAGAATAACCCAAGAGAGGGTAAAAAGAAAAGCATACAAACAACAAAATTGGTGAAGCCACCTTTGCCACCTCCTTATTTATGTTCCAGTCCGACAAAAAACCGGGTTCAGGAAAACCCGTCCCTGACACAACACTTTGGTCCGAGTCCAACATGAGTAACTCGACTCGGTCTCACTGGAAAAAA
Source organism: Aristolochia contorta (assembly GCA_022405105.1). Taxonomy (NCBI): domain Eukaryota; kingdom Viridiplantae; phylum Streptophyta; class Magnoliopsida; order Piperales; family Aristolochiaceae; genus Aristolochia; species Aristolochia contorta. The sequence goes on from CM039664.1 coordinate 17,159,056, forward strand.
CGAATCGGATAAGAAAAAAGCGAAGGAGAAAAAGAAAAGAAATGAAAACCCCAGACGCTTGTCTCGGACGATGTTCTCAGTTAGCTTTCGTCATCTGGGAACAAAAATTTCTCATTCTTGCTCGTATTGTTCTTTTGAATATTCCGCTTCGTATTGAAGTTTAGTTCATTGGGATGGTTTGGCTTACCCGATTATTCGGAAGGCAATTTTTTTTATGCAATTCGGGATTGTGAGCTAGAGTAGAAATTCGTAAAAATCTGCCGTTTGTAAGTTGTTTGAAGTAAGAATGCTTATACATTAAAAATTTTTGTCTTATTTCTTGGATTTGTTCTGCTATGGAGTGTTTTAATCGATAGTGACTCGTGTATGGAATGTTTGCAGAAATGGCCAAATAAGTAGTTTTTTACGACTGAGGGGTGAACTCCTTACAACTGGAGCTCTAATGGGGGTTCTGAGGCTGCCTTCCTTAAGTCATATTCTCTTCAGCTCAACTTCAGTTTCTCTCCGCTCTCCATCATTGAATCTTCTCCGTTTTCCTCGCAAGCTGTCAACTTCAGTTGCCAGCAGTTTATCGACACAGCAGCAGGTCCCCAAAGTCAAAGACACCAATAAGGACAACGATGGGTTTATAACTCCACGTTCGGAGGATTTTAGTGCATGGTATCTGGATGTAATTGCTTCAGCTGAGCTTGCCGACTATGGCCCCGTCCGTGGGACCATGGTTATTCGTCCTTATGGTTACGCCATCTGGGAAGCTATTCAGGTAGCTTTATGTGCTTCATAAGATTAAAGTGTTCTTTAGTCAATCAATTTACTCACCAGTTGAACTGTTTGTGTCTCATTTTTGCTCTTGTAGGAGTATTTGAACGTCAAGTTTAAGGAAACTGGTCACAGCAACATGTACTTCCCACAGGTTTAGTTGATTAATAGTTTTTCATTTCTAAATTTTCTGTTTGTTTTTCCCCTTCTTCTTGTTCAGTATTGTGGCGGAACCGTGTAATAAGATTATTTTTCATGGTATTTTGGGGTAGATTTTCGGATCCACTGTGGGATGTTATTTTTTAATGAAGATATAAAGTATGGAACCGTTTATAATGGCACTAATTTGTGGTCTTTATTCTCTTTTCCATCCCAAATGCAGTTTATACCTTATTCTTTCATAGAGAAAGAGGCCAGCCATGTCGAAGGTTTTAGTCCTGAATTAGCCCTTGTCACTATTGGAGGTGGAAAGGAACTCGAAGAAAAACTTGTGGTAATCATCGTTGGAGATTCACAAAGCACTTTCCTTAAAAAATGAAAAACAAAATACATCTTTGTTTATTCAATTAATGCCTATAGCTACTTTGTTTGGAAACAATTCTATAATGCTTATTGGTTTCTCTAATATACTTGTCATTCTGATTTATGATTCATATTCTTTTACTATTTGAGGGACTAACAGGTCCGACCTACCAGTGAAACCATTGTGAATCATATGTTCACTCAGTGGATCCATAGCTATCGTGATCTCCCTCTCATGGTGAATCAGGTGAAGACTCAGTGTTCTCCACTATCCAATTTACACCTTTCTCAAATGGTGAATTACCTTGTAATTTGCAGTTTGGTGTTTCTAGTGGGCAAATGTGACACGGTGGGAAATGCGTACAAAACCATTTGTTCGGACACTTGAATTTCTGTGGCAGGAGGGTCATACTGCTCATGCAACTCCTGAAGAGGCAGAAAAAGAGGTGTTCGTGGCTATCAACATACTTTATTTGCTTGTTCTTGTAATATTTTTGGTTCTAGACACATTGCTAGAGACTTGTAAATCGTGCTGGTGTTGCTGTGTCGCAGGCATTACAAATGATTGCCATATATGAGAAATTTGCTTATGAAGAAACTGCAATACCAGTTATTGCTGGTCGAAAATCGAGGGCAGAAACCTTTGCTGGTGCTACTAGAACATATACAATTGAAGCTATGATGGGTGATCGAAAGGCTTTGCAAGCTGGAACTAGCCACAATCTCGGTCAGAATTTCTCTCAAGCATTTTGCACACAGGTTGCCCATTTACATTTTTATCTATTTTACGTTTTACTTGCTCAAGACAAAGTTCAGTCATAATTTTATTTTATTTTATTTTTTATTTTTTTTTGAAACAGTGAAGCTTTTATTGATTTCTCAAAAAATCTTACAACGGTATGTAAAATACATATAATACATCAAAAAAAACACTGTTACATATCTAGGGGAGGGGAATAACAGTCCCTGTGGTTATGCTTGTCCGGCTTACTCCTTGCTTAGCTAGTTGATCAGCTAAGGAGTTAGCTGATTGTGGAATTTTTTACCATGAAGACTGTGGAATGAAACATAGGAAAATAAAATCTATTTTGATTGCATGATAAGGCAATTGTATTTGTTAAAGTTGCATAAAGTCCCATCCCATACTAAGTAGGTGGGAGGTCTCATAGTCTTAGAAAGTAATACGCATGAGATCTTTATCAGCCTAGATTTATGTATGAGTACTTAGATTTTCATACTTTCAATCTTTGAAGTATGCAGCATATCTTGTTTAATTTATTTTTGAAAGTCAGGATGAAGATTTTTTTGTTGCAAAATGTGAATGTGTTCTCTTTAATTTGTTTTGGGTGTTTTTAGTGTTAGACTAAGATCTGATTCTGCCTCTGCAATCAAACAGTTCACTGATGAAAATGGACAAAGACAACATGTGTGGCAGACATCATGGGCTATTAGCACCCGGTTTGTTGGTGGTATTATCATGACTCATGGAGATGATACTGGCTTAATGCTACCCCCAAGGATAGCCCCAATTCAGGTAAAGATGCTGCTATTTGTAGAACGAAGATGGATGTCTCTATCTGCCAGTGGTTGCTGTCTTGTTTCAAATTGATGCTAGTCCTACATACAGCATGTTAGAAATTATTGGACTCTATCTTCTTGTCAATAATTGAGTTGTATGACTCAAATAACCATAGTGACATAGTTGGAGTGTATTAGATTTCTTATTCAATTAGGCTTGTTCATGCAGAAAAACTTCGTTTACACTTGGTTGTTATTGTTTAAGTGTATAAGATACAGTTAATCAAATCTTTCATCCCTATGGTTAATTTGCATTTTAAGAGTATTTTTTTCTTCATAATTTTTTCGATATTCTTGTTAGGAATGCGAGTATTTTTTTTAGCTGATTGTAGATGCTGGTTGTATAATTCAATGAAGTCGTATGTATGGGTAACTTTGGGTACTGGATTTCTAATTGATTAAATTAGGCTGGTGTATCTGCATGCGCTTTAATTATTATATAACTCAGAACTCTTCAAATTTTTGTGTACAGAGGGAACAGTTAGAAAACTCTTCCTTCCATTTGATTAATTTTGAATTCAAAAAGTACACCCTTTCGTTTTGCTGAATAAAAGTAGTTTCTTTATATGGTAGGACTTCTTTCAGCTGATTGTTGATGCTTGTTGTGTGATTTGATGGAATTGACACTTGCGACCTGGGTGCAGAACAGTCATTGATGTACTTGGCAGTGTTTATGAAATTGGATTATAGTTTACTTTGTTGAAGACATTTATTTCTCTTGTTGGCTGATTTAAAAGGTGATAATAGTGCCAATTTGGAAGACTGAAGAGGAGAAGACAAGAGTTCTAAATGTTGCAGCGTCAGTTGAAAGAATACTGAAAGGAGCAGGGTTCAAAGTAAAAATCGATGGCTCAGAACAGAGGACACCGGGATGGAAATTTAATTTCTGGGAGATGAAAGTATATCACGTTCTTTATTTCTTTTTCTTTCCTTTTGAAATAACAGCAGCTAAGCATGAACTGTTTGACTTAGTATCTAGATTAGTTCATGTTTATGCATCAGCTAACAGTATTTTCTTTAGGGTGTTCCTTTGAGAATTGAAATTGGGCCACGTGATGTTTCTAGTGGAACTCTGGTTCTTTCTAGGAGAGACATTCCTGGTAAGCAAGGGAAGGTTTTTGGAGTTTCAACGGAGCCCTCAACTTTGGAAGTTGAAGTTAGACAGAAATTGGATGATATCCAGTCAGCTCTTCTACAAAGGGCTACTGCATTCCGAGACAGGTAAGACCTTCCATGTCAAACCTTGGCACTATCATATTAACAAACTTGACGTAAAGCTGGAAAATGAATTGTGTCGTTCAATGTGCACATCTTTGAATTTTTGGGTGGTTTACTGTTGAACATAAAAGCTTTTGAAGAAAAACTGCACCTATGATTTTGAAGAATAACAATAACATCTTAAATGGAAAGGCCTCATTACTGATATTAATGAAGTTTCTTCACTGCAGTAACATTGTGGATGTTAGCTCTTATGATGAGCTCAAGACAGCAATCTGTGAAGGAAAGTGGGCAAGAGGTCCTTGGTCTGCGAGGTATTGCTATCTCCACTTTTAGGTTAAAGACTTGGTTATCTTCAGGGCCAACTTTGTCTAAAGAAACTTTTGATGGTACAGTGATGCAGATGAGTTGAAAGTGAAGGAAGAGACTGGTGCAACTATCAGGTGTTTTCCTTTCAAACAGCCGCCGGGGCCAAAAACATGCTTGATGACTGGTTCTCCAGCTGATGAAGTGGCCATATTTGCAAAATCTTATTAACTGAGAAGTCATGCATGATTTCTTCCTAAGGATGTTTATCTGATTCTTTGGAGCTGTAGATCTACATTTCTTTTCTTTTTCTTGTCTCCACCAAAAAAAGCTTTATTTATTCTGTCACTTTTTTGTAATTTAGGTGTAGTTATCATCATATCAATTGGTTACTAGGAGAATGTGTTGTATTACACTTAAAAATCATTTACAGCTTCATGAATGATATGCACGGTATAATCATATAAAGCAAAGTGAAGTTTATTGGCTTATGGTTGGTTGCATGTTTCTGAACATCAGATTGCATTTTGAAGTATAGAGAAAAGAACCAATCACATGTTCTAATTTCTCAAAATTGATATGATGCTTATACTTGCCTGAGATTGTCCAGACAAATTGTCTTTCCTTCCACCCATGGTCAATTTTGTGACCGAGTTGACTTGCATTGCAGATTAGCTTCTGATTTTGAAAGTAGGAACACTGCTTTTTACTGAGATAAATTTGCTTAACTTGCTTCTGTGGCCATTTTTTTCGGGTTTTAGGGTGACAATACCTAGGCACCATCCGCGATTCACCTTTACACTTCTAGTTAAAGAAATAAAGTAGCATGTGGTGTGCTGCAGTTTTTATTGAACCAGCGTGGTTTGCTTCATTTATTTTCTAGTTATCCAAAAACTAATGTTATTTGCCCATGGTTTACCTGCTGATAGAAGCATGATAATGTTTAGTATCAGGAAAATTGGAGTATCTTATTGTTATTGAGAAACCTTCCAAACAGCACTTTCCTGCTCATTGCTTTGCTGACTAGTCTTTTATGGCCCATTTATGTTTTGCTTGCATGGTATGCTACGGTATCTAGCTGAAGGTTGATATATTGCAATGGAGGGAATACTCTTCAAAGGAAAACAAATAAATGGTACCCAGTCAGTCAGGAAATATCTAAATGACAAATTGTCTTGTTTTAGCTTGTGTACAAATTTCTAGTTGCATCAAATTGTCATCCAGTTATGTTCTATACATGTGCCACAAGAAAAGGCCTGATGTAGAATGGGAGGAAGAAAAGCTAGACAGAGGAAGAAAGAGGGAGAAAAGGGAAGAATGAAACTTCAATATTTCAATTAATCCGAAAAGTGTTGTTTTACAATAACCATGGCCTATTTATAGGCTTATTGAAAAACCTAATAACAATTTGATTCCTAATAAAACACTGAATAAAAGATAAACTAAATAAGGAAAACAAAATCAAAATCTCCTAATTCAACTCTAATTAGGACTGTTGAGTCCTGTTTTTATGCCTAACATAAGTCTTAAGATCTTGAGCTACCTCATTGCCCCCCCCCCCAGTGGAAGCTACGTCATTCCCCCCCAGTAGAAAAGAACTCAACTCTGATGAGTTAAACTGCAAATAAGAATCCAAACAAAGCAGGGACCAGTTGACGCAATTCATCTTTAATGATCCAAGTATCATTAGAGGAAGGACGATCTTTCCAACGCACAAGGAATTGGCGAGCACCCCCAGTCACAGAAGTAACATACTAATCTTCAAGAACATCCACAATCACATCTCTCAGAGGAATAGGCTGTGTAGGCAATCGGGGAACCAAAACTGAAGAGGGACCTGCAACTAGAAGAAGGCAAAACGGGAGACTCAAATGTGCCTTGGTAAACAAATAAATCCACCACATTGAATATAGGACTGATAGACAAATCAGGAGGTAAGTCAAGGACACATGCATTGGATCCGAGTCGACGAGTAATTGCAAAGGGACCAATGGAGCGGGCATGAAGTTTCTTTATGGCATTTGGTGGAAAGCATGTAGGGTTAAGACGATCCATAACATACTCACCAATCTGAAATTCCTTAAACCTACGATGTGCATCAGTAGAAAGTTTATAATTTTCATTACTTAAAGCAATTTTTCGTTTTATCTCAGCATGTAGGTTATGGACGTGTTCAGCAAAAGTGTGGGGAGATTCATTTAACAAAGGTTCTTGGTAGGAATAATTACTCTAATTTCCGATAAGCCATGAGTTAATTTGGTTCCAATGCTATTGCAGGTAACCAGGTAATTGATGCTAATTTGTTGCATCCTTGCAGTTTTTACTTGGAGTCTTAGGCATTGCTTGGAATGGATTATACTTTATATCATAATTTTTAACAGAGTTCGGAAAAATTATGTAATATTATAGTCTGTTGTAGTAGAAAACTGGAGGAAATGATTTAAAAAAGAAAGAGCTTTATAGTATTTGTGTGTTTTTAGGGGATAGAAGAATTTTTTTACTCGGTTCCTCTTATTCCACAAAACGTTTTTGGGCTAGGAAAATGAGTTTTTATTGAGACAAAATTACAAATACTAGGAAACTGATGAAAGATTATTTTTTCTGATAGTGTTTCCTGTGGTAAATAGGCTGAGAATAAAATGATTTTTTCTGATTTTTGTTCTCTTAGGTAGGCTTATATGGTCCTTCAAAACCATCATAAGAAGATTAAAAAAAAAGCTACTTAGCCATCTCCATGATCCACAGCTACTTAGCCATCTCCATGATCAAATCTAGTCCCCGCATCTCTTTTGGCAGGTGACCTCATTCTGATAACTTCTGGTGCTTATTTGATGATTGTTTTTGCATGACAAGTCAAGAAAGCAGAAAAGACGGTATCGGACCATGTAAGGTGCTAGGAAAAACGGTATCGGACCATTGGCCTGTTTTGCTAGACACAAAATTTGAAAATTGGGGAGGCTTTCCATTCAGGTTTGAAAATCATTGGTTGGAGAATGACAATTTTGTCTCACAAGTTGATGGATGGTGGAGAGAAATTGATGATGATGGACCAATGGGGGGCAGGTTCTTTAGAAAGTTGAAAACTCTGAAAAAGAAGCTACAAAGCTGGTCAAAAGCACATACATCAGCTCAACGCACTCACAGAGTTTCTCTTGCCAATCGAATCAATGAACTTGATTCCTTGGAGGAGACGAGAGTATTGCATGCCAATGAAGCAACTGAGAGATTGTCGGCTGTTGTAGAATTTAACAACATCATTCGTTGTGAGAACATCCAGCGGAAACAGAGAGCAAAACATAAATGGTTGCAGGAGGGCGATGCAAACACAAAGTATTTTCATGCAGTGGCCTCGGGAAGAAGACGAACTAATCGTATAAGCTCCCTCAATGTCAATGGGGAAGTGACCGCTGAGAAACCTGTAATTATTAGCAATATTATTCAGCATTTCACCACCCTTTATACAGAAGAGTACTCCTCAAGGCCTAAGCTCTTTGGTGTCAATTGCCAATGGTTGACTACGAACATGCTGCTGAACTGGAGAAACCTTTCACTATGGAACAAATTGATGCTGCTGACCATCATATGCCTAAAAATAAGGCCCCGGGACCTGATGGTTTTAATGGGGAATTCTACAATGCATGTTGGGGGATCATTAAGGAGGAAGCCATACAATTCCTAAATCACTTCTATCAGTTCGGGTTGACAAATAAAGCAGTAGGGGCCACTTTGATTGCTTTGGTGCCGAAAAAACAATGTGTTGAGGTTATAACTGATTTCAGAGCAATAAGTCTAGCAAGCAGCTCCTATAAAGTGATTGCTTGACTACTTGCTGGGCGTCTACAAAAGTGCATGGGGCACATTATCAGCCCTGAATAGCATGCCTTCACCAAGGGGAGAAACATTTTGGATGCTGCAATGTGCACTCATGAAGTCCTTCATATTTGTCGGCATAGCAATGAGCCCAGAATTGTTTTAAAGCTGGATTTTGAGAAAGCTTTTGACAGAGTTTCTTGGGAATACCTCAGATCAATGTTGCAACAGCTTGGTTTTGGGAAGAGATGGAGGAGGTGGATCATGACTTGCATCACTTCGGCGAGATACTCAATTTTGGTGAATGGAGGCACTCACGGGTTCATCAAACCATCTAGGGGCCTTTGGCAAGGAGACCCGCTCTCTCCTATGCTTTTCAATATTGCTGGGGAAGGATTGAGATATTTATTAAACTTGGCTGTGGATGAGGGGTGGATAGAACCTATTATTGAGAGGGATTGTCTGCAAATGCCTCTTGTTCAATTTGCGGATGATACTATTCTATTTTGCAAGGGTACAGAAGAACAACTAAAGAGTATTAAGTGCATCCTTACTTTGTTTGAAATGACTTCAGGCCTGAGAATTAATTGGGGCAAGTCTACCATTATGGGATTTAATATCAATAATGATACGCTTCAAAGAATGGCATGCATGCTGGGATGTGGGATTGGGTCACTTCCAGCTACATACCTCGGTCTTCCCCTCTTTGCTAGTAGAAATTCAAAACAACTTTGGGATCCGGTTATTGAGAAGTTGAATAGAAGATTGAGCACATGGCAAGGGAAGTTTCTATCGAAGGCAGGTAGACTTACTCTAATCAAAGCCTGTCTTATTGGAATCCCAATTTATTACTTATCATTCCTTCACTGCCCCATATCGATAGCAAACAAGATTGAAAAGATCGTGAGAAATTTTCTATAGTCTGGTACTTCTGAAAAATCCTAGCTCCATCTGCTAAATTGGGAAGAGGTATGCAAGACAAGGGAGGAGGGTGGCTTGGGGATTAGACGAATCAAGCACATAAATGTTGCATTCCTTATGAAATGGTTGTGGAAACTCAATACTGTAAATAGTGTGGCTTGGAAAAATTTGGTGACTCAAAAATTGGACAGCAGGCCACGGCATTGTGGATAAATGATACAAGACTTAGGGGTTTGTCACCAATCTGGAAGAGAATTATCAATTATCTTCCTTTCTTCCGCCAAAGAATCTCCCTCCAACCTAGACATGGGGACAGTGTCCATTTTTGGACTGATATTTGGATTGGTGAGACCTTAGCTGATAGATTTCCAAGGTTATATCTCACAACAAGAAACCGAGATAGCTTTATTTCTGATATGGCCCCCATGGGACAGCTAAAAAATATAAATTGGGAGTTGATTCTGAGAAGACACCTACTTGATCAGGAAGCTCTGGAAATCACTGAACTTGTGGAGATTATGAATACAGTCTTCTTCAATAGAAGCAATCATGATGAGTTAATTTGGCGCCCAAATCCCAATGGTGTGTACATGGCTAGCTCCGGGTACAAATGCCTTGCAAATAGTGGGCACTCAAGACATTCAGCTGCAACTGCTTGGTCCTTTTCCTGTCCACGAAAGCATGCTTTCTTTGGATGGTGCTGCTTAAGGGGACGGCTCCCTACTCGGGATATGTTATTGCGAAGGGGCATCCAAATTCCTTCAAACATATGCCCCCTATGCGGTGCTGAGATTGAAATAGTTAATCACCTTTTGCTCCATTGCAATTACAGCTGGAATGTATGGTCCTTCTTCCTTGGTATGTTTCAAATTGACTACGTTATTCCTCGTGATTTTGTTACCCTGTCCCAAATGGCGAACTACTTTGGGAAGGGATTGAAGGGGAGGCAAATGTTTAAATGGTGTATGGGATACATTTCGTGGGTCCTATAGAAGGAAAGAAACAGTCGGGTCTTTCAAAATTTGGCAAAACCGTGGAGGGAGATCAGATATTTCATTCTACAACAAATTGTTGGATGGTTAAAACTCCAAAAAGATTTCTATGGTGTGCAAGCTGGGGTTGTATGGAGGTCTTGGGCAGAAATTGCAAGAGAATCTAGAAGCAAAGCTACAACAATCAAAGCATGGGTTCCCCCACCTGAGGCAGCATACAAGTTGAACTTTGATGGATCCTCTAAGGGCAATCCTGGCCCTGCAGGTATTGGTGGACTTGTTCGTGACTCAAGAGGTGATGTAGTTCTTACTTATTCTGGGCCAATTGGCATAAGTGACTCCACCACTGCTGAGGCATTGAGCCTCCTACAAGGTTTGAAATGCTTTACTGAATCTCACCTAACTGGTCCCCTTCATGTCGGGGGGGACTCAAAGGTCATCATATCATGGTGCCAAGGAGGCTGCAGGCCACCTTGGAGGCACAGGTCTATTTTTAATGAAGTTTGTGAGTTAGCCCATATTGTGGTAAAGTGGGAGCATGTACTGAGAAACTCCAATGGAAAGGCTGATGAATTAGCTAAGCTGGGAGTCTAAAGCCAGCAGTTGGTTATTTGGACTCCTTACACTCTTCCTATGTAACCAGCTATGCTGTTTTTATAATTCTTTTTGATGAATCAATAAAATCACAACTTTCAAAAAAAAAAAAAAAGCAGAAAAGACCCCGCAGCAGTGCAGACCTTCAACATGGATCACATCTGTAATTCCTGCGGTTTCATGGAAATTTCTCAAGACCACTGGAAGAATCAGTGGACAGAATTTCTATGCATTCGCCCCCAACCCACTTGCTTTTTTGAGATGCAGCTATGAGATGACCTTTCAAGCTGTTTAGAACAGGGATGGGTGGAGGGATGGCAGTTGAGCTGCCCTTTCCCCACGCTTGGTATGAGTAGTCTTTAAAGTTTCTCCACCAAGCGAAAGAAGTCTCTCTTAGTCTTTGGTCTGAATTTGGCTTGTGCTTTTGAAATTATTTTTATGACTCTAAATTGATAATAAGGTTACTGGATCTTTGGATAGCTCAACGCAATTTTGTTGAAATTCAACCAGTCAATAGAACAGCGGAATGGTTGTTTTTTGGTTTAACTGGGTTAGACTATTGGTTAGGAGCAAACAAGGATACTACTTCCCAAATATTATGATTTATATTATGTTAATACAATTAAACAGGCATAAGTATTTTGGAGGCTGCATTAATATCTTTCTGTCCGTGTCCTCTCTCTACCAAATTCTTTTTACTGATTGTTAGGAACAATATTCAAGTTGAACCTACTGGTTTGGTCCACAATTAGATATGTGGTTTTAAGCCGAATCTGGGTCTCCTCAATGTAAGAACTAGAATGGGATCTGGCCCCAGTTTAATTAGTTGAAGTGTCCAGTCAGTTTGTTATTGTTCTGATAACATTTGTGCAAAGTAAACATCCAATCAGAATTTGTGTATGTAAACTTTGTTTCTTGATAAATTAAGATAAAATTTGTTTGAGGTACTTTTTCCTTTTCCTTTTTTTTTTGTTTTTTCGTTATTGATTCACTTTACTAAACATGTGGTTGGTGGTTTGAGTTGCCTATATGCTTTATATGTGAAAGTACATTGGCTACAATCAGTACTATTCTTGCTTTGTCCACAAAAGGGGGACACAAAAACGGCAAAAACTGAGGATAAGTGGGAATAGTAAGCATAAATGATTTTGAGTTTGAAAATTTACGTATTAGTGCCCTTTTCCTTTTCTTTTGTACCTAGTTAAAAGTTGGAACTTGTACCAAATATTTGTATCTAGACTTACCGTATCTAAATTTTTTTTAGGGTTGTCCTTTAAAATTAGATAAAGTTTAGTCATGTTGTTCATTTTTTGTTTTAGATCATAAAGGTGTTACACGAAAAAACTCTTTTAACTGCGATATGGGTTGGCGTTGTTGATTTTGAGATATTGAGTAATTAATCCTAAATCATAAACACTAAACTGTTAACTATAATACAAAAAGTTAATGCCATTGTTGATTACAAATTAGATAAATATGTTGCTTACCTGAAATATACTTTCAGAAGAAAGTTATGAAGTAGAATGCATGCACAAATTTTGAAAAATTGTAAAAACACTAAGAAGAAATAGTTGTAACAAATTGCCGTTACACCTCATTAGGTACAACAACAACCATTTTTTAATTTAATGTTTTTAAAAAAAATGGCTAATTTGGAGAGAATTTTTATTGACTGCTTATTTGGGTTGTATAACTCTATTTAGTCTTTTAGGAAAACCCATCACATAATTCCTTTTGAAATTTTTCCCACTCCACCAAGCACTAACATTAATATTCCTACGACAGAAGTGATCTTTTAAGAAGATTGTTAAGATTTCCTAAGTGGGATGACCTTAGCTACCTACCCACGACTCTGGCCAAGCATGCAACACCCATCATATGGATGAAAATTAACCTCAAATTAGCTTGGGCAGGCTACCACTTTCACAGATGCCCAATCATGGCCTTCCATTTGACACACCCATTTCAAAATATATGAAACCCACTAAAGAATCTTAGTATCACAAGGTTTGCTTTTTTATTGGATAAGGGAGTACAATTAGACTCTCTCGTCCAATAACACTGGTTCTCATTTTGAGCGAACATTGAAAGGAATGGCCTCAGATGAGAGTGTATATAAAGCTCAAAAGTGTGCCGACTTTTCTGAAATGAGCACCCCACCATGTTTTAGTAAAAAAATAATTATTCCTTTTAGTGTGGAAATTTGGTGGATTATGTATTTTATCAAGCCATTGACTCTTATGGTTGGTGGGACCTTATTAATATGTTTAGTGGTCAGTTTTGATCACCACATTCAAAGAGTTTATTTTTTTGTAAATTTTAATAGGCCAATACATTCTCTTCAAAATAATGATAACTTAGGGGTTCTAGTCGTCTTTCCTTATCTGGTAGTCAAAAATGTGAAATATATATAATTGATATGAAGAGTAGATCTGCCGACATAATCCAGATTAACTTTCTAAAGCAATGAAGTTTTGTGTAAAATGGAAGCTTCCAAGGTTATAACAGGCCTATTTGCAGATAATATTCTATGTTGCAAATTCAGGCAGTTGGCCCCAAGATGTATTTTATTTTACCTGATCCATATTGAGGGAAAGAAGGGGCAGGAAGAGGGAGAGCAAGAAAGTTTCTTGAATTAACTCATCAAAGTTGAGGTAATAGCCAAAGGAGGGGGGTCCTTTACTGAGATTGTCAATGAGAATATTCTCCATGACTTTGTGCTCTTTTTTTTTTTTTTCTGTTTTCTTCTTTTCTTTTTGGATGGATAGTGTGACTGGTAAGTGGAGCACCTGGTTCCCTTCAGTCTTCGCCCCCACTACAAGCAATACATTTCTTTCTTTTTTCTCTCCAGTATTATAAGCATTTTTTTTCCTATTGCCAACTTAGGCTCCTCCATCCCGTACTCCATTCTTCCTATAAATGGAGGACCCTTGATGTAGGTTCATCCTCAAAGACCCTTTCAGCTCTGCATCTCGCCGGGCCAGGTCCATCAACGGAGAAATCTTCGTGCTCTCGATCTTCAACCTAGCTACTTCTGGTACTTATTTCTTTCTCTCTTTTCTCTTCTAGTATTGCATTTTTAAAATTCCAAGACATTACTGCTTGACACCTAGACATTACATTTTTGCATTAATTCAACTTAACTTGCATGAGATTTTCTTCTAATTCCATGGTTTTTCTTCTTAGTTGGGAGATTGTTTTGTTAAATAGTGTTTGCTACAAAAAAGACTATAAGAGTAGTACTCTCATGGGGGACGTCTCACTAGAGCCTCTCACATCATCTCCCAACTGCTCTTGTCAGTTTTCCATGCAAGTTGCCAGGGTCTGACATGGAAAGGGATATTAGAAGCAGCTTTTTGATAATGCTATTGGAGTAGGGATGTTTGAAGGCTTTAGAATATTGGATTCTATATATCACTCCCACCATTTTCCTTAGCATATGTTTTGGCAGTAACTGAGCAGTTGAGGACTGATTGGGGGACACAGGGATGGAAATTTGACCATGAATGGGATCCTATGCTTAAAGTTGAATCCTTCATGGAGGACAATGAGTCACCATAAAGCCAGGACAAATTTACAAGCTTCCTTCTGAAGTGGGTCTAGTGTCTAGAGTCTTCACCCAATGTAAAAGCTAGTAAATAATTATACAGATAATTATAGTGACAAGTTTTTTATAATTATTCGGGTATAAAATAATTACAAGCATTAAATATTACCCATTTAAGTGATCTCCCATCTATAATAAATAATTAACTATAACATATTAATTATATATAATAAAATGGCTATTTGCTAAAGATGAATCATAATTGATTATATGGTTATGTAATATTTTGAGAAGGTTTAAATATTTTTCATGTACTAATAATAAGTTCACTACAGTAATTTTTTTTATGTAACTTGAAAATTTGGAATGCCAAAGGTAATATATTTGTCTGTTGGGATAACAGACAGGAACTGCTCTCTCAGAGTCCATGTTTACAGTAATGAGATCAGCGTGGGAGGTGTTTGTGTTAATGTTCATCTCCGTCTTCTCCAAGACAGTGGAGGCGAAGCACATGAACTCCAGGCCGAGCCTTCCCGTGGAAAGCCACTGCTTGAGCTGGAGACTCGGCGTGGAGGCAAACAACGTCCGTGCTTGGCGCTCCATCCCCGTCGACTGCCTCTTCTACGTCGAGAACTACATGCTCGGCGGCCAATACGAGCGAGACGTCAACATGGTCGTCCAGCAGATTTACCAGTACATGGCCGACGTAGCTCCCGGCGACGACGGCAAGGATGCCTGGATTCTCGACGTCGACGATACCTGTCTCTCTAATCTCTGTTATTATCAAGGAAAACGATATGGGTAGGCATTGCGGATCGATCGATCCGTCTTTAATTAATTGCTTCACGTTCCGGTGTAGTAGTACTGGATCAGGGTCCTCAATATCCACAAGGTCTTTGGTCTCTCTATATATATATGGCGCCTTTGAAAAAATAAGAGTTCCCCCCTTTTTTTTTTTTTGCAGGTTGGACCCGTTCGATCCTTCTGCTTTTAGAAAATGGGCGATGAGGGCCAGCTGCCCTGCTATTCCAGCCGTCCTTGACTTGTTTCAGAGACTGGTCGAAAGTGGGTTCAGGGTCTTTCTCCTCACTGGAAGAGATGAGGAGACACTGAGCACGCCGACCATTGAGAATCTAGAGAAGCAGGGCTTTGTTGGGTATGAAAGAATCATATTAAGGTATATATGCAGCTACAGTGCTATAAATTCCTGTCTCCCTGCCACTCTCCCCCCCCATTCCCATTTTAATTAATAGACATGTATTTCCACTGAAGGTTTTAGTTGTGTATGATCAGGAAGTCTGAATACAGAGGGAAGGGAGCTGTGTTCTTCAAATCTGAAATAAGAAGACAATTGAATGCAGAGGGCTACAGAATCAGGGGAAATGTGGGAGACCAGTGGAGTGACTTGCAGGGGGAGTTTGTGGGTGATAGAACTTTTAAGCTTCCAAATGCCATGTACTTTGTTCCCTAATAATATCCATGGATACTCTGGATATTGTAGCACCATTGGCCAAATTATGGAGGCCTTAATTATTTGGGCTTCTTGCTCGCAAACATAAACCCTTTGATTCATATATTAGGAAAACATATATATATATATATATATATATATATATATGTCAGATTCTGAAGATGTTGATGCATGAAAAATGATCATGCTTCCACCAACACAGTTTCCACAATTAATATCAAATATTGAATGAATATGCATATACACATTGCCAATACTGTAAATCACAGCTTACATGTAGTAGTGATGTGTTACCAAATGTTTTGTTGTTCTGGAACTGGTTCTGAGTTTTCATAAATTTATGAGAGTTTGAAGAACTGTAAAGTT
This sequence comes from Aristolochia contorta, assembly GCA_022405105.1. NCBI lineage: Eukaryota > Viridiplantae > Streptophyta > Magnoliopsida > Piperales > Aristolochiaceae > Aristolochia > Aristolochia contorta. The sequence continues at coordinate 17,175,140 of CM039664.1, forward strand.
TGCTCTGAACTCCATTGTCTTTGAGTTTCTAGAGGATTTCCTGTGGTATACTTTGCGCACCTGGTCGATGAGTCGACCCGTACCTCGGCGTTCTCTACCCGGATTTTCGCGGCACTTTCTTTTCTATTTTATCTGACTCCGAGTCTATGACCCAGCCTAATACGGTGTCTGGCCACCTCCTTCACCTAGTCTGTGTCGACTCACTGATTCACTTATTAGAGTAATGAACGATTGACGATTCCACTTATATGGATCAATTAACGAGACAGCCGAATATCCAAACGAATATTAAAATGGGCCGAGCCCAAATCTACGCCATATGGGTCCCTGCGTATTCAACAGATGCGGTCGTCTTTAGAATACCAACTAAAAGCACGTGGATGGTCACAAGTGGACAGAGTTACGCGAAATCATGCACCTTCAGAAATCATTTTTTTTTTTTTTTTTTCTCTTTTTCCACAAAACCTGTAGTAAGCAGAACTCGTGATTGATTGATCTTTTGGTTGGTTTTTGCTAGCTTTCTGCCCATCGCTCTCGTATCCAAAACAGAGAACGAGAGAAGAATAGGAGAAGAGGGCGCTTTGATTCGGACTTCTGTTGCCGGAGCACAAGTCGTTGAGGTGTTCATCTGGGTGGAGCGAAGATGAACGACTCCGATGTGTCGAAGCAGATCCAGCAGATGGTCAGGTTCATCCGCCAGGAAGCGGAGGAGAAGGCTAATGAGATCTCTGTCTCGGCGGAAGAGGTGATAGTTTGCTCATCTTTATTCTGATTATTTCGTAAATTGGGCTTGTTGCGGTTTTCGATAACCCGATGCGATGCAGATCGTGCTCGTTATTGGTAGTTCTTCCATGAAGATTCTTTATTTTGCTTAATCGTAATAAGTGGGAAACTTCGTCGGGGGATTTTAAATCTAAGACATCTTTTGTGCACTCATTCTCCCTATTTTTTTGGTTGTCAGTCCTTCAATTTCCTTTTGGATCAGCTGGGGTTAGTTTTTGTTGAAGTTTAGTAACTTTGACATGTTCAGAGTTGGGATCCTTCACAACCAACTTATTCGAGTTATATTCCCTCTCCTGTCATGTAGTCATTTAGGATTGGTGTTTGTTCGGTTTTAACTTATTGACTTAACAAACCAAGCCCTTAGTAGAAACACTTTGAAAAGTTGTTGCTTCTCGCTGAATTTCAGACTTAATATATAGGATTCTCTTTTGATCAGAGTTTCTTAAATTCTCTGAGGTTTGTTCTCCAAAGCTGTTCGTACAGTTGATATTCAGAGGATTTAGGTAGATTACTATTGGACTTATTATCAAAGCCCTGGACTGAGGCTACGGCATTATAATTGGGTTTAAAAACTCTGTTAGTTGAATAAATTCTCTAAGGTTTGTTGTCCGAAGCTGTTCGTGCAGTTGATATTCAGAGGATGTAGGTATATTACTATTGGATTTATTATTAAAGCTCTGGACTGAGGCTACGGCATTGTAATTGGGTTTAACAACTCTGTTAGTTGAATTTATTACAAGAAAAAAGTTTCGTAGTGAAGGATGTGAAGGACATGTGGCTGTTTACCGATATTTTTAAACGACATTGCTTTATTTGCAGGAATTCAACATTGAAAAATTGCAACTAGTTGAGGCTGAAAAGCGAAAGATTCGCCAAGAGTATGAAAGGAAAGAAAAACAAGTGGAAGTTCGCAAAAAGATGTGAGTGGTTGTTCTTCCATAACAGGCCTAAATTTTCCATTACTATAATGATGAAATTAGTGGCCCTTGACCCGTAAGAGAACCAAAAAATTGAGATTTTTTTACAGAAATTCATAAGATTGCTTCTACTTAAAACGTTGGACAATATTTTCGAGAAAACATCCTTTCAGACTTGAGAAAACTTTCTTTTTTGAGTAATTTGATGGTGATTAACCTTGGTTTTTTATTGAAATTTTTCTATATGTGCTCCTTCTTTTATGTAGTATTCAATTTTTTGGTTGTTTAGCTGTCAGCAGTTTCTCTGAAACATGCTATCAATATGTTTTCTTGCCTCTGAAGATCGTCTTATCAAATTGAAGAGTTGTAAGACTCTTATTTTCTAAACAACCGGTGTCCTCCATACATGATGAGGCGGACGCATAGATTGTGAGAGTCCTACATTTATTTCTTATCGATGACAGTTCTGTGAATAACCCATCCTTGTTGGATTTAAATGAAAAAATATACTCTGTTAAGAGTATGAATTATATGGTCACATTTTTTTGGATTATTATTTGATTCTTTAATAATTTTTGTCTACAGTTTCTTTCAAGAATTGTCATCTATTTCGGTTTCGTTTTATGATAATTTTTCAGAAAAATAAAAACGGCTTAACTTGTGTGGCAGTGAGTATTCTATGCAGCTCAATGCGTCCCGTCTTAAAGTTTTGCAAGCCCAAGATGATCTTGTGAATTCAATGAGGGAAGCTGCTGCTAAGGAACTTCTACATGTCTCTAAAGACTCAAAAGCATATGCAAAGCTTCTAAAGGACTTAATTGTTCAGGTAATTTTGTCACATAATACTTTTAGTGGAATGATGGATGTGGTGCTTCAATCCAGGCAGTCACTAACAATAATCATATTATTGCTTTGAAATAACACTGTCCAAAGTCTTTTCTTGGGAAGTTTGATGTTTGCACCTGTTCTGGATGCAATTATTCTGATTATTCTTCCTTATAATCGAAGTGTTTTTGTGGGGAGAGAATTCTTTTCTGGAGAGAAATTTCTCTCCTCACTCTACTTGGTGGGATGCTTATGTTTCTTGCGTAGCAGCCTGTTGAGAAGCACCATATTAGATAGGTGAGATGCAAACATGCTTAGGAACATCTTAAAATTCCGAAATCAGGCTATATTTTTTCTTTCACAAGGATCTTGAATGTCTAAAGAGCCAAAACTATTACAAAAACTATTATTACTGCCATGCTACTCTATGCTGCCGAATATACACCAGTTCCCAACATTACCATGGGGTCACCATCTATCTAAAATTCAGGATACTTTCGAAACTTGGCCATGTCTCCCTATAACATGATGTGTAAGTGTGTTTCTTCTTGAATCAAAGTTTCATCAATTAGTTTTGCAAAAAAAACTATGGTACTCAACTGCTGAGATGCATTGCTCTATGTACTTCAGGTCAATTTGATGAATAAAATTTATATGATCTTTCACCATGGACTTGAGGAAATTTATCATATTTGTAGTTCACCATGTCATTCAACTTCTGTATAATAACCGTCTTGGTTGGGTTCTTCATATCAAACAACAAGCTATTTGTTCTGGATGCACATTATGACTTGTCAAGTACCATTTGCATTTTCAGTATTACTATTTTTGACAATCTTACTTGAATTAAGTATGTCGTTTCAATTAGCAAGTTCACAGGACTTGCCTACACCTAGAAAACCTATAGACACTCCTGCAAAACAACTAAGCATATACACTAAACAACTGAGGATTAAAACAGGTAAAAGAGTGGGTTTGAGATAAAACATACCCTCCTGTATTTGTGCCCATAAATCAATGTTCATTAAATGATTCAATCTTTTTTTTTAAGAGATTGATCATTTCAATTTTTACATACTCCAATTTTTCGATCTCCAGGAGACTCGAACTCAAGACCTCCCGTTACCACCACTGAGCTATGCTCAGCTTCACTAAATGATTCAATCTTGAATATCTTCACTTCCTGACAAAGGTTTCTGATGTTTTTTCCCCCAGAGCTTGCTTCGTCTGAAAGAACCCTCAGTATTATTAAGATGCAGAGAGGCTGATCGTGGTCTGGTTGAGTCTGTTTTAGAGGAAGCAAAGAATGAATATGCAGAAAAGGCAAAAGTTCATGCCCCAAAAGTTACACTGGATACTCATACATATCTTCCTTCTGCTCCAAGTCATCTGAACGCTCATGAATTGTATTGGTAATTTCTAAACATGAGGAGTTATGCTATGGTCTAATCTTATTTTGTTGTTATCTGAACCCGGTTTATTTATGTCGTCAGAGATTGGTTAACTTTCAGACTAGTCTTGCCACATATTCATTAATGTTAGACTTGCTTTTAGGGTTTTTTTTTTTCGTTTCTGATCTTTTGACACAGTTGCAAATAGAAAATTATGTACCTTTGTTATGTGTTAGACAATTAGAGACATAGATAATTAGCATGATCTTCAATGAACTATAATGTACTCCAAACTGCATCAAGCCTGCTATGTAGGTTCTAGTTGAGTCGGGAGAAAGGTCTTTTTGTACCTGTTGTCAGCTACTTCAGTGTTCCTTTATCTGGGCTTTGTCTAATAGTGACTGGAGAACGGGTTTTTGCCCGCTGTCAGTGTTTTCTCTAGGATATTAAAATGAAGGTATCTTGTCACCTAAGACTTCCGAATACCAACTTGATATTAAACGTATGATAGCTTTAATTGGTGAATATGTTGACCTGACTTCAACTGTTTATTTCATTACTGTATTTTAATTTCCCTCTGCTTTTAAATTGCGTCTCTGCAACTGACACACGTGACATCCACTATGTTCATTGATTAAAGCTCGGGAGGAGTTGTACTTGCTTCACAAGATGGAAAGATTGTTTGTGAAAACACGCTTGATGCAAGACTGGATGTCGTTTTCCGACAGAAGCTGCCGGAGGTATGAAATAAGTGCACCTTAATTTGATCTTAATATAATCTTTTAGCCATGTTATTGATTGAGGTTGAATTTTATATCGCCACAAGTGAGTGAGTTACACCTAATGATTTTTTTTTGTTTTTTGTTTTTTGTTTTTTTTTTGCTGTGCAGATCCGAAAGCGCCTATTTGGGAAGCCGGGCGCTTGATTGCTCCTCTTTCTTCTGTAATAATAAATGATCAGCTATTTTTCCCATAGTTGATCAAATTCCTGCTGAAACAATGATGCCACCTTACGATTTTAACTGTCATATAGGGTATATTATCAAAAAGACTGTAACCTTCCCATGTATTAGCATGTGCACCTGTTGAGAGGCTTAAGTACATTTTTCGATTTTATTTATTTTTTGCATCATGTATTTCCACCCAATTATGCTTGGATATAAAAAGCTTGATGATTATAGAGACCCAAAATTCTCGGTTGAACGTTCCTGCTTGGATATAAAAAGCTTGATTAAAGAGACCCCAAATTCTCGGTTGAACGTTCCTGCTTGGGATGGATCATTGCCTGAAATAAGGAACCGTATGTTGACTTTGGTTAATTGGTATTTGGCAGTATTTACCCTGTTAATTATTTGATAGACTTGTATTCATGTCTTTTGCTGTATGACCAGGATCTAATGCATTTTCCTTTCTCAAATTACAAGTCAGATAGACTGAGATCTCTTGAGTTATGATGAAACTGAATTGTTATCCAATAATACAAGAAAAGCTAAAAGAGTTAATAGCTGGATTTTGTATTTTACTTCATTTACTATGTTTCTTGATACAGTAATAGTGTTGTGATCTTGTGATTCAAATCACCGATCTCATGGTCAAAAGCACTAGTGCTGGAGCTTTTAAGACCTAAGGAGATTTGGGGAAAACTGACAAAGAAGTTGGTAATAGTGTTTTGGCACTTAAACTGATAGAGAGTGGGATAAAAGTGAATTCATTAACAAGGAAGAGGATGGGGAACGACGAATGGCGGAGCCAAAGGCATAGAAGACACTCGGGAGGATTGATGGAGGATCGTGGAGTGTCAGAAGAGGAAACAAGATAATCGAGCAGAGCTAGGCCTCTCGGAAACATGTCGTTTTAGAGCCTCAACACAAACTGTAGAGCACGATGCTAGGAGAAGAGATGTTGTTAACACCAGTGAGCCGGGGTAGATCGGAACAGCGAATGGATGACAAAATCGAAGCCCACAATAAGTGTTCAAGAAATGAGTACTCACAGTGGTGAGTATTCTACAGAGAAGCTAGAAGTGACGAAGCAGAAGGCTGCTGAGCTAAACAAAAAGAGCAAGGAAATTGAGGATCCCGGTATCCACGATGATGATAATTTTAACACGATCGTGGAACAAATTGAAGAAGATTGGAGGAGTAGGGATCTGATTTCCGAAGTCACTGACTATCCATGGGTCGAATAGCTCAAAAAAAAAAAAAAAAAAAAAAGAGAGAAAATGTAATGAACATTACCACGTTAGTCTACCCTTTGCTCCCAAGCTAGATCTGTAAAAGAAGTCGGGGAGAAAACAACAACTCAAAATAAAAAGAGGAAGACCCAAGGCAAAGGAAAAAGAGTAGCAAAGTTCATCCAAGAACAAGAAATGATTGTACAATCATGAAACATCAAAGGAGTTGAAGCCAAATAAAAGAATCGCTATCAGAAATGCAATTAGGAAATACAAAATCCAATTAATTTTGTTTCCCAAAACGAAATCGGGTAGAAATGTCGGAGTCTATTGTTAAAGATATTGTTCCTTTCCATCAGCCTGAATGGCAGGCTTTGAATGGCTCACGTATTGTTGGGGGTATCTTAGTTGTTTGGTAACCAAATTATGTAGTTGTCCAAAATGTAAATGTGGGGTCTATTATATTTTTATGAAACTATTGGACCTAGTTATTGGTAAAACAGAGTACATACTAGTAGATCAGGTTTTATGGGAGGAAGTTCTAATGGAGTGATCCATGATTATTTGGGGGTGATTTCAATGCTATTAAAAATAGAAAAGAAAGATCTCTAGCTAGATCTCTCACTAGAGGGATTTGCTGATTTTCTTGGGGCGACTAAGCTTCTATCTTCCTATCTCAAAAAATTTTCACATGGAGAAATGGAGAAGCAACCCAACTCTATCCAGGTTAGACAAGTTTCTTTCCTCGTCTGGTTGGCTTGATTTACACCCAAATATTGGATGGGGAGTGTTTGGCAAACAGTATTTATACCATTAGCCAATCCTGCTAGATTAAAATACTTCAAATTGGACATGAGTCCCCTTCAAGTTTGAGAACCAAAGGTAGAGGATAAAAGTTTCTTATCCTTCTTGGTGGGGCAGCTTTACAAATGATGGGCCTGTAGGGGAAAGGTTATTTTGAAAAATTAAATTGTTAAAGCAGAATTAGGAGACCTGATCCAAGGTATAGAGGTCTAACCAAATGGCAAGAAGGGGGGAATTGAGTAAATAACACATTAGACTATCTTGAAGATGCTAGAGCCTTGAATGAGAATGAGGTGGTTGTAAGACTCTTGATCATGGAGGAGTTTAATAAAATCCTTCAAAAAGAGGTAATTCTATGGAAACAACAAGCATGATTTAAACGCCTTTTGGAATGAGATAGGAGTACAAAGTTTTTCCATGTCATTGCATTGCACAAAAGGACAAACAGAATTTGTTCTTTCACCATCAATAAAGAAATCATTTAAAAAAAGAACACAATTATCAACAGCATTGTCAGCTAGTCCACCAGCCTCTACACTGAAGAGTGTTCTCTCAAGCGCAACTGAAAGGGATTTTCTATAATATATTGTCACATGCTCATGCTGATCAGTTTGAGAAACCATTCACATTGGATGAGATTAATGCTACCGACCAAGAAATGCCAAAAGACAAAGCTCCTAAACGAGAGGATATAATGGCAAATTCTTTGAAAATGTTGACCTGTAGATTAACCTCACATTTTTTATTAGCATGGTTTAACTAGTTCAGCCCTTTAAGCAATATTTATTTACGTAATACTTAAAAGACAATGTGTTGTGAAATACATCAATGATTTCAGACTTATCAACCATGCAAACAACACATACAAGATTGTTGCTAGACTCCTAGCTGCAAAACTACAAAAAGTTCTAGGGCACATTGTCAATCCAGAACAACATTCAATTAAAGAAAGAGATTATGAATGCAACTAGGAGTACATATGGCATTATATATATTTGCCAACAATTTGAAGAACCACGTGTTGTCTTGAAGTTGGACTTCAAAAAAACCTTTAATAGGATATCTTAGAACTACTTGTGTTTGTGATGGAGCAATTTGTTTGGCAAGCGAAGAAGGATGTGGATTATGACTTCTATATGCAAGACATTTCATCTTGATAAATGAGGGTGCTCATGGATTTATTAAAACTACTAGCGGTCTCGGGCAGGGGGACCCATTGTCTCCAATGTTGTTCAACATCAAGGGTGAAGGGTGAAACACTTGACTAGGTAATTGATAGGAATAATCCACATGAACCACTATGCAATTTGCAAATTATATCATTACTTTCTTTGAAATACGGGGGAACAAGTTAGGTCCATCAAACGCATACTTCTCTATTTGAAATTGCATTTGGACAGAAAATTAATTGGTCGAAGTCTTCAATATGTGGGTTTGTTGTTGAAGAATATTTATTGAGCACATTAACGAGCATGTTTGGTTGCAAAGTTGGTTCACTTATAACAAGTAGGCCGACTCACCCTAATCAAGGCTTGTTTGCGCGTCCCAAAATTTTATTAATCCTTTTTGTATTGTCCCCTCTTAGTTGCAAATATTATGGAGAAACTCAAAAGAAATTTATTGAGGTCTGAGTCAGCCAAAGATCCACCCTATAAAATTATAAGATGTATGTCAAGCTTGAGATAATGGGGTCTCGACATCTAAAAAAATTGATTATAGTTGTTGTTTGACCTTCATTCCTTGGCTGATTTGGAAAGAAATGAACAATAGAATATTTCTCAATGTTGCAAAGACCTGGAAAAACACCTACCAAGTTATTTTATACCACATGGTTGGATGGTTAAAGCTCTAAAAAGCATTAGAAGTATGGACTATAGCACAATATGGACTTCTCAGGCAGCTCATGCTTGGGATGGTGGAAAAGGTTTAACTTAACTTCAACCTTGGTTGCCTCCACCAAGTCACCCTAGTAAGTTGAATTTTGATGGTTTGTCTATTGGTAAATCTGGGCCTGCAGATGTGGAAAGACTGATTAGGAATCACCATGGTGATATTTTACCTATATATGTTGGGCCAATTGGTATAACTGACTCCACAACTGCTAAAACAAAACGTTTGTTGCAAGGAATTAATTATTTTCTGGCTCACAGTTTGTTGCACCTTTGCATGTGGAAAGTATTCCAATGTAATTATACAATGGAGAAAGAAATACCTCAAGCCACCATAGAGACTCGTATCAACATTTAATGTAATCCTTGACCTTAGCAACTTTTTTTGTTTACTTGCCCAATGGGTTGAACTAAGTTTTAATTAGGAAAAAATGAGGTGAATCCAATTTACGAATCTAAAGGAGTTTATTTTACGCTTAAGAAAATACTCAAAAGTATAAAATTTCTAAAAATTCTTATTTTTCTCTAATTTTTCAAAAAAAAATCTCTTCATACAAATTTAGAATTTCCACTATGTATTTTGTTGCTCTTATCATACTTGTATGTCTAGTATTTCGAAAATATGATTCATTATTCCAAGTTTCCAACTCTTTTTTTTCCCAAAGTTTGTCTCACCAAAATTAGATAGGTACTTATGCATGTTTGACAGGAATTGGCAAGGAATTTTTATTACATTATTTTTTTCCTCGAACTTACTTATTAGCATAAAATATCTAAAATTTTAATTGTACTAAAAATGTGTATTTATTTTGAATGAACATAAAATATTTAATTAAATAGATACACGTAGTAAAAAAATATGAGGCAAGGGAGGACAAAATCATTTCCTCTTATCAAAGTGAGGGACATTCGGCACCCATCTCACCTAAATGTTTGTACGACGTCGAAAATCTCGGCATTGTAGCAGTGGGCCCACCCAAACTGGGAGAGAGCGCGTGCTAGCAAGAGCTAGAGAGTGAGCGTGTGCTAGCGAGAGCTCGAGAGTGAGCGCGATGACGGGGATCAGCAGAAAGGAGAGAGATTAACGGCTCCAAAAAACCACGCCACTCGGGTTTTTTCTCTCTCCAACGAAGCGGATAAAAGGAAACCAGTCTCTACATTCTCTTTCGTTATTTCTCTCACTGCTCAACACAGACCTTTGTCCATCTATACCCAAAGAGTAATGCTACACTTACCTAGTGGACGCACCTATCCGACGTTCATGTTAATCTAAGTGCTTAAAAATATTTTTTTATTATAAAATCCTATTTTATAGAGGATAAACCCTAGGCATCAATGGTTTAGATTAACAAGTGTGTGGGATAAGTGTGTGGGCTAAGTGCAACTAGCATTATTCATACCCAAAACGCCCCTCTCTCTCTCTTCCCTTTTTCCGGCTCTCTTCACGGGCTGAAAGAAAATATTGTACTCGGCGAATAGCATCCGAAAGAGGGGGCAAAAGCTCCGATTCTGGAACAGCCAACCTTTTCCCTCTCTTCCTGAGACCCAAGATTGACCTTCGTCTCAGTCCTCACGACTTCTATAGTGACAGGGAAGTTGGCTACCACCTACCTGACTATTGATCCATCCCCTTAGTCACTCACTAAGGTCGACTTTCTTCTTCTTCTTTTGTTTCCTGCAATAGACGGAAACCATTCGACGTGGTTAATTATACTTCAAGTTTCAACTTACAACCTGTTAAATAAATAAATTGGTTTGTTTTACACTGTTATGCTTCTACTAAACCGTGTTTCTAGACGTCATTGGGTATTTGGTAGCAAATCGCATACGGGGATTCTGCCTACAAAGAGTCTGCTTTCGTTGTCCTTATTAGCATAGTAGTGTCTACTTTACTTTATGGAATCTGAATATCTAAATCAGAAAATCTATTTCTACAACATATTTCGAAGTTTTTAAGGAATTAGAAGTGATTTTTATTGTTAGGAATAAACGAGTACCTTTTTTTTATCTATTCCTATTTATTTCAGGTAAAAATAATGATTCGTGTATAGGCTTTTTGTAAAATAATATATTTTAATAGAATGTGAGAAGGTATTGAGCGAGGGCTCGCACATAATTATAAAATAAAATATTTCTGCGAGCGAGTCATTCTTCTTATTCTTCGTAATCGAACGGCCATTGCTGCATTTCTGCATTAAGGCACCCTATATTCAGAATGCTCCCAAAGATTCCTAAATCCACTCTCCGCCAACTTCTCTCTGGTCGAACGTTCGCCCATTCTCTCTCAACTGCAACCGAGTCCCGTACCCAGAAACTAGAACGGATTACTGATGAACTCCTTGACTTCAATAAGCTTGAGCTTCACGACTATAATGTTCTCCTGAGCCTCAAATTGGGAGTAAACAGGTATGGTCCACTGGCCTCTAGTGTAGGATCGCAAAGTGGGTCCTCGACCTCAGCTTCTGCAGGTAATGCACCAGCTGCAGAGAAGACGGCTTTTGATATAAAGCTAGAGAAGTTTGATGCTGCTGCCAAGATTAAAATTATTAAAGAGGTGAGAACATTTACTGATTTGGGGCTGAAGGAGGCCAAGGATTTGGTGGAGAAGGCCCCAGTTGTATTGAAGAAGGGAGTTACTAAAGAGGAGGCAAATACCATATTGGAGAAGCTCAAAGAGTTGGGTGCAACTGTTGTACTAGAATGAAAATTAATTAATAATTTATTTATTTGTTGTTTGGTTTTTTTTCTTGGATAAAGTACCTGGGAAATGATGATTCAGACAACCTGAATAGATTATTCATTTTCTTCTGTTTTGACCTTTTATAAAAATTGAAGCAATCGTGCTTTTCTGTTCTATTTTTCTCTGAGCTGAGATAATTGTAGTTATTTTGATCTCCGTGTGCTTTCTACTATATGTTCGTGCTCATGTTCATTAGTGTAGAAATGAAATAAAGAATGTCATTGATTGGGCTCCAGGAAGTTGAGATTGGGTATGGTGTTTAGGTGGTATAGCTGTACGGTTGATGCAGTTCTTGCAAGAGGTCAGGTAATGCAATGGAGCCATGTTCAATATCTTATGCAGAGAATTGGCTAACAAGTGATGAGGGTATTAGGTGTTTTTTGGTTTTTCTGTTTCTCCTCATTTGTAATACTTTTTATTTATTTATTGGTTTTGTCTGATTTTCATTGTCCATCTTGTGCTGTGTATTTGATGCATCTTATATCTGAAATAAAATTTTAAAAGAAAGTCACGGACTTTGAGGTTAGCTTGTAACTGCTGCTAAATATCTGAAAATGGAATATACTAAAGAAAAATCGACTGGTGAAACTGGATATTGTCTTTTGGGAATGAGCTGCTAAATTGACTTCTAGGTGAATCTGTGGATTTTTGGAACTATGTAGAGTATCGAGTGGAACTTCTGTTAGAAAGATAATTTCTGTCACCATATTTTAGTGTCGAATTTCTTTCTTTTTCTATTGTCTTATGTGAAGCACGAATTTTTATGATTTCATAGAGCAAATATTGGCAACAACCAAAGGTATCAGTAATTTGACCAAACAAATGGGGTCCATCAGCACCCAGTAAGTATATGATAGTGAGGATCTTCTTTTATCTCTATGGAATTTCATGTTCTGCGAAGTATGTTTGTGATTTTGGTAGTCTTATTTGGAATTACTTGCATCAAGGACATGTTGATGATGAATCAGATTGAAAATGGCAAATGCCCAAAATTGGCTGAAAGCTATTGAACCTATACCAAAAACAAAGATGGAATGATGGGTCTCTAGCAATACTGGTGGGGCTGTGGAAGCATAGGAAACAAATAGTGTTGGAAAAAGTGGTACTTGATGCCATTAATGAAAGAGTTCGGTCTATGAGAAACAGAGGAACATATTCAACAGAAGAGCACACTCCACTTTCAGGGCAGTCAATTTTAGGCGGGTGGCAAAGAATGCAACATTCAGTGAGACGTCTGTTCATGTGATACATATTAGTAACAGCATACCCCTGCACAATGCCTGCAAAACAATTAGAAAAGTGTGTGATGTGTTCCAAGGGACTGCAGGTGATATAGGCGGAAGGTGGCAGGGTTGTGACTGCACTATGGCCTTGGCCCCTATGGCTAGATTACTGATGTGCTGCAAGGGCACCTACAATTGGAAGGAAGTCTATATGACTAGCCAAATCCTTAATATCCTAGAATCTTCTGAAGTGCCTAGTGTGGTAGGTCCTATCTACAGTGCTGTTGTTTTCTAGTGGTAATTGTCACGCCTCATTTGCTGTTCAAAAGGAGCAGCCACTGTGATTATATAATGACACATTTTTGGTACAGTTTGACACATTCAGTATTCTTCTCCATTCTTTTTTCATGTGTTAAGTTATTTCAGAATTGATGCTACTCCCGTTTCTGCCAAGTGTTCTTATCAAAGTTAAAAGAAGAGTCTGATTGGAGACAGTTCTGTGGAATAATATTCAACCATTGATGTTGAAACCTCTTCTGATGCTCTAATTTCTCAACTTCCTGGTGGTTTTGCAAATGAGTCGTGATATGCGCACTGTGAAATTTTACTGTCAGCCTTTACAGTCTGACGTGGAAGTCTTATTGGCATCCACGTCAGCTGCCTATTTGGCAAAGAGGGAGAGAGGAGAGAAGCCGGAGCGGGAGAGGGAGAGAGGCCGGAGCTGGAGAGGGAGGGAGGCCGCCGAGCGGGAGAGGGAGGGAGGCCGCCGAGCGGGAGAGGGAGGGAGGCCGCCGAGCGGGAGGGAGGCCGCCGGGCGGGAGGGAGGCCGCCGAGCGGGAGGGAGAGGGAAAGGGGAAGGCGCCGCCGAGCGGGAGGGAGAGGGAAGGGGGAAGGCGCCGCCCGGGAGGGGAGGAGAGGAAGGGGAAGGCGCCCCGAGCGGGAGGGAGAGGGAGGGGAAGGCGCCCGGCGGGAGGGAGAGGAGGGGGAAGGCGCCGCCGAGCGGGAGGGAGAGGGAAGGGGGAAGGCGCCGCCGAGCGGGAGGGAGAGGGAAGGGGGAAGGCGCCGCCGCGGGGCGGCCTCCCTCCCACGCTGTGGCGGGGCGGAGGCCGCCAATCGGGAGGGAGAGGGAAGGGGGGAGGCGCTGCGGCGGGGCGGCGGGCGGCCTCGGCCTCCCTCCCGCGCCCCGGCAGAGCGGAGGCCGCTGAGCGGGAGGGAGAGAGAAGGGGGGAGGCGCCACGATGGGCGGCCTCCTCCCACGCCTGCGGGCGGGCGGAGGCCGCTGAGCGGGAGGAGAGAGAAGGGGCGCCAGGGGCGGCCTCGGCCTCCCTCCAGCCGCGGCGAGGCGGCCCTTCCCTTCCTCCCGCCGGCGGCCTCCTCCCTCCCGCCCGCTCGGCGGCCTCCTCCTCTCCTCCCCGCTCGGCGGCCTCCTCCCTCTCCCTCCCGCTCGGCGGCCTCCCTCCCTCTCCCTCCCGCTCAACGGCCTCCCTCCTTCTCCCGCTCCGGCCTCCCTCCTTCTCCTGCTCCGGCCTCCCTCCTTCTCCCGCTCCGGCCTCCCTCCTTCTCCCGCTCCGGCCTCCCTCCTTCTCCCGCTCCGGCCTCCCTCCTTCTCCCGCTCCGGCCTCCCTCCTTCTCCCGCTCCGGCCTCTCTCCTTCTCCCGCTCCGGCCTCTCCTTCTCCCGCTCCGGCCTCTCCTTCTCCCGCTCCGGCCCCTCTCCTTCTCCGGCTCCGGCCTCTCTCCTCCTCCAGCTCTGGCCTCTTTCCCTCTTTGCCAAATAGGCAGCTGACGTGGATGCCACATAAGACATCCACGTCAGACTGTAAACTCCGACAGTAAACTATGGCAGTACTCATATCATTTTTCTTTGCAAATAGCTCCCTTGCAGACGAAGTTCTTAATGATAATGTAGAAATTGATGATAAGTCTAAAAAGCAATTGTTCCTTTGCCGCTTACATTCTTCATGATAATCTAGAAATTGTTCTTTTGCAACAAAATATTTGTAACGATAATCTAGAAAGCAATTGCTCCTTTCCTGCAGTATATTCTTAGTGACAATCTGAAGGGCAATGTCAGGTGTTTGGCATTCTTATGATTTACTAGTAGAGTTTTGCTTTCTATCCCAATTAGGCTGTACTGTAGCAGCATGAAGCGACATTCTGAAATCTGAGATAAATGACTGACCTAGCCTGGTATTTGAGTCAGTTTGAATGAGTATCACCCTCATTCTGTATACTTGGGTTGGTTAGGTTTATTACTGGTTGAATGGATGTTGTTATGATGATATATATATTCAACGTTTAAATTTTTCTTTATAAAATGAAGAGTAAGATTCAGAGGAGAGTTTCTTGAGAGTTATACAATCGGCAAGAAGAAAGAGGTTTTATTTGCTTCACATCGTACTTCCATGTGAAGGAAAGGGCCGGTGTGCTCAGGAGAATCTATCGTTTGTTTAACAAGTTCCTGAAGATTCAAACAAAATTATAAAAATCAATAATAGTTCTTGCCAATCTTCGGAGTTCATAGCAAGAATAATAGGGCAACAACTCAAGGGGGTTGTATTGATTTCTCGAAACCATTTTTATATATCATGTTAGCACTACATGTAGTATCGTAATTCAACCTGATGCCGTGTCAGTTTTTTTTCTCGAGAGCAGCTACTCAAGTACCTCTGTTTTTGTTCTTCATAATTTTTCAATTCATGATATTAATTCGTAAATTACATTAGCTAAGATGGTTTTGGGACCCGAATATTTGATTGTTCTACAATCTTCTCCTCCATCTTATACCATGGCAAATGGTCGGGCAAGTTATCCTTTTTTTTTTTTCTAATTTTTTGCTGCAAACTCTAGAGCCTCCTCCGTCACTTTCTTTCTCATAAGAGTAACGAATCACATCAGAGAAACAATCCTGTTGAATCAGCTTGCGCTGCAGTATAACTGCCTTGCTCAATTTTATTTGCTGGTTTGTGCCATTAACTGATTCACGAATTGAGTTCTCAAAAAATTAAAGATTGATGATTAAAAGACAGAAGAGGATATGCCACAGATGAATCTTCGCAGCAACCCTTTTCCCTCCTATACTTTCTATATCTAGAAACACCGATCATTGGTGTATTTGCAGGTGCTTTTCCCAGTCCACTCGTTACTGTAACAATAAAACTATCCAAAAGACTGCAATGAATTTAATATAAGCCACAAAGACAGCCACATCAAGACATCTTTCCCAGTTTATATAATCATGTAGCTGTTGATATCCATGACTTGACTGAAGTCTTCAGGTTGAATCACATAGTGATAATTGAATCACAGAATAACTGCAATTACTAACAACGTAAAGTGAAGAAAGAAGCCTAATCAATTTAATTCATTTTCAAATGCTTGGCATTTGATTGATACAGTGAAAATTGATTGAATGAGTCAAACAATTTGGTAACAGGACCAGAAAATCGTAATGTATAAAA
The DNA here is from genome assembly GCA_022405105.1 of Aristolochia contorta. NCBI lineage: Eukaryota > Viridiplantae > Streptophyta > Magnoliopsida > Piperales > Aristolochiaceae > Aristolochia > Aristolochia contorta. Next base: position 17,191,344 of record CM039664.1, read on the forward strand.
CATTCCCCAATGTTTCAATGTTTCACAGAAAAAGATTATTTTGCAAGGGAAAGAAGCAAAGAGCATTTGGTAACTTTGTAAAGCTTCGTCCTGTATTTTATCCTTCTCAGGCCAAACATCCCAAACAACTTTTAACTTTCACAAATTGTTCCAGACTACCTGTGAAAAAAACTAGACTAAGAACCACCGAAATGGTGTTATGAACTACCTTTTTCTAGCTTCTCTATCTCCTCCCGGCACTTTCTTTCTGCCTCCTGGATTTCCCTCTCTGCATCTTCCTTTTCCTCTTTCTCGTCCAGAGCATCAAACTCTTTCTCTGCAGCTATGGCTTTCACAATGGGATCCCTTAGTTCAGATATTAACCCACCCCCAATTTGATACTCTGTCTCGTCACCAATCAGGAATAGTCGCTGATCTGGTCCCGATGTCATGGGAATGTCAACTGCGAGAAGTTTCATATCATACTGCAAGAAAAAGTCTCCTTGGGTCATAACATGTCAAAAATATCAAGTCTCACACACAACAGCATAGACAGTCTTCTGCAAGAGGACTTGTCACTATACTTAGCAGGTATAAAGAACGCGAAACGCTGAACATGCATCCAAGCAAGAAGCAAGCTAAAAGGTTGTGAAGGTTCACAAAAAGTGAACCTTTCTTGAGCTATTACCATAACAAAAAATTTAACCCAGTAAAAGTTTTTATTTAAAGCAGAGGTGAAGAGCAAAACTTCAACCATGATGCGTCCAAATCAAGTCCAATTAGACTCCAAGTCTTACTGACTTTTTATTTATTCTTTTTTAAATAACGATTTGTTTGGTATATTAATAATAACTCTTAGTAAATAATTGATCAGTAGCAGACCAGGAGGAAAAACTACTGAACTCCCAGAAAGACTAATTAATTAACTCTTTTAAGCCAGAAAGGCAACTGGAATTCAAAAAATCAAGGGAAGGATAAATCTACCAAATGCAAAATCTGGAGTTCGAATAAATTACAACAGCAATTTAATACTGTTTGTGTAGTGTCACTCAACAAGTTATGTCGAACACCACAGAAGGAATAACCTGCAGATGTTTGTCAATTTCAAAAGCATTTCCTTTAAATTAAGTCATATTGCACTGGCACTACTTGTTCAACATATAAGATTTAAAAGAATACCCAATTACCTAATCTAGTCAGTCATTTTTATTAGTAAAACAACTTTATTTCTTGTTAGGTACATAAAACAACTAGACACTACAAAAAAATAGGAAGCAAACCTGGCCTTTTTTCTTCTTGACTTCTACACTGACAAGCCCCTTTCGTTCTGAACCTCGGATTGGGAAAATGAGAAAACAGCGTTTGCCACTAAGTCTTGGCTTAAAGTTCTTGATTTGAGGTCCGCCCCCTGACATAACATAAGCTCTTAAATCAGTTCCAGACAATGGGGCTCCCATGACTTCAAGTATTGGGGCAGATGTGTTCAGCTTTCTCATCGCTATTCTGTAAACTCGATCAGGATTAATTGTAAACCTTGAACGGATGTACAAACCCTATCAACAAAGGGGGGAAAAGAACGGAGATCAAATAAAACACATCTATCCATAAATGGATGTAAACCATAATCTCAAAGAAGAGTATGAGCAATCCAGATATTGCAGGGAAACATTTTTCAGTCAAAAGAACTAACATCGCCCTAGACAAACATTCAAATGTATTCTTGCCTCAAAATACTAAGCCAGTTCACTTCAGGAGCAGTTCACTACAATCATTTTGCATAACAGCTAGCAATTTGTTAATTATTTCATAACACAAATGAAAAGGGCCTTTCAACAAAAATTCATCAAATCCCATAGGTAAAATTTAATAATAGGCCACAGAACATGCAGAATCATTTTATTTTTCTTTTTAGAATGGTGACAGACAAAACCTCTTATAGCAAAGAATTCTGCGAGAAACTTAGTTACCGCATAAATTAAGTTTAGTTCAGTCATTTTGCATAACAGCTAGCATTTTGTTAATTATTTCACAACAAAAATGAAAAGGGCCTTTCAAAAACAATGTAAAAGGCCTTCTGTCCCATTCAGCAAGAGTTAGGTTGGGTGCAAAACATGGTCAATTTTTTTTAACACAGAACTTAGTAAGCCTTCTTTCCCATTCAGTTGTTTACATGGCAGAAAAGCAGAAAGAACGAGAATCTGCAGAATAGGCGTTTGAAACAGTGTACTTTAACTTTCTGGTGTGGGACATAAGCTGGAACAACCTGGTAAGAAGAGAGGAAGAAGCCTCAGCAGTCAGAAAGGGTGCCATATGTCTATGTTAGGGGGAAGTCACCACTTGGTCATAATAAATGACAATATCCCCTCTCTCTATTACGGATTTTTTTTTCTTTTGAATAACCTCTATTATGGATTATAAAACCTTCAAAAATTCCACGTTTAAGAACCATCATTTGGTACTTCTAGAGAGAGGAATACAAATAAATGATCCTTCTACATTCGAATAGGCTATCTACACTAAATGGAACAGATTTTTCAGGGAAAAGCTTCTGGGGCCTGCACTGAAGATGAATTTTTTCCAAAAGAAAATGACAAAGACTGACATCCCAATATTCATTGAAAAATGATACCCAAAACAAGTTCTTAGTTCTCAAGGGAGGATTAATATCTAATAAGAAACCTTAATATCTGCACCTTGTACCCCCTCGTCTTGCACTCAAGCATAATTTATTAGTGCTTGTGAATCGTAAATGAAAGAAAAAAGAAAAAACAATATGGACCTAAGGAGCAGTCATGTCTCTTTTGAGAGATTAGTTTACATATGACCACTCTAAGACTACTTAGAAGACATCGACGAGTATGTGGAAAGCTATTGCCCTTTCTCACTCCTCTTTGCCTGTGAAAATTAAGCTTGTCCATCTTTTGAATGAGATTCCCAATGCAGTTTCCATGAAACAACCAAAATGGGCCTGAGGAGCAAGTCATGTCTTTTTTGAGAGTTTAGTTAACATATGACCACTCTAAGGCTACATAGAAGACAACAACGAGTACGCAGAAAGCCATTGCCCTTTCTTACTCCTCTTTGCTTGTAAAAATTAAGCTGGTCCAGCTTTTGAATGAGATTCCAAATGCAATTTACGTGAAACACAAAGGTTCAATTTTTATATCAAAATGCAAATCAAAGTTTTAAATCACATCTATCCAATCCATGAATAACATCTACTGCCCTTGAGATGTTAAAAAATAGACATCTTTTAACACAATCCAATATACACAACTATGAACTTACTGAATTCAGCACAATGGCTTCATACAGAAAATTTTATTGATAGCATAGTCAAAAAAAATTGACCCACTATATAGAGTAAACATTTTAGGAATCCAAAAGAATTAAAAGATTTTTTTGAGACTCCCACTATTTAAATGCATAACATCACTTAAAAAAAATTGTAATTGCATAACATAAATGCCAAAAAATTGGTCAATTGATCTGCTGTTTCCAAGCCTGGGAGAGAGAAGATCACATCAGGTTGACAGCGACTAAATATGTTGGTTAAATTTAATGTATTCAAACAAAATCTAATGTCAGAAGGTGTGGTAAACGCCTTCAGAAAAAAATGTCAAATCAGGAGCTTGACTTGATACAGCAGAAGACTCCGCTAAAGCAACGGATTTGAAGAACTGAGGAGGACACAGCAAGTGGTAGAGCAAATGGATTGGAAGGCACCTCAACATTGTGGTGACAACACTCCAATGTCGGTAATAAATGACTAAGGCATAGCATACTATTCGTGAATTAAAGTTCTTAATACACGAAAAATTTGACAAATCCGTTACATATGTACCTCGGTTATTCTCTGAAGTTATTATTACTTTTCTTCCACGAAATGAGTGGTTAGCTGAATAGTCATCAAATTCTGATCGTTAATTTGTCGCCAAATGCAATTATTCTTGGGGCAATAAAAGATGAAAGTTGAAACTCACAAAAAAAGCAACAATAGCCGATGCCAGAGCGAGAAATCCGTACTTCGCCAATCCTTCAGAAAGCTCCACAAAGGTACTTGCGACACCAAACATAATTTTCCACAACAAAATGCAGACAGCCAAAGCTGCAGCACCCACAAATACCAGGGAATACCTCTTCCACAGTGCCTCAATATGAAGCCCAATCGCCTCCTTGTACTTTCTGAATGATGATCTAGCAGCAGAGGCAGGTTTCTCAAAGATGGCTTTGGCAAAACCCACATTGATATTTTTAGATTCGGAGCTCCCAGAACAGAAAAATCGAGTCCCAAATGAATTCCCATTGCTCTTGCCAGTCCAGAGAGTTTTACAACAAAAAGCACCAGTTCTAACCTCTGAGGCCTTTGAAGGATTTCTGGATATTAAGTGCCTCGAATTAGACAAACCAGATGGGTAAAAGACTGATGTCGAATTGGTCAGATAGCTTTTCGTGGACTGGTACACGAAATGACCATTTGAGGAGATGAGTTGTGAAGGAAGTCCATGACACGAAGTTAAACGACTCGGGTGAAGAAAACCAGATGAAAAACCTCCAGATATGTAGCTTTTGATGGAATCTTGAAGAGACTGACTGCAAAAATGGTGAGAAAAATTGCCGCCGGGAGATGGGGATTTGGGCAAAACAGAACCCAAGTAAACTCTCCGAAGGCCCGCGATGATTGCGTTCGTTTGTCTCGCCATCACAGCAACAAAAGCAATCGGGGATAACACCACATTTGCAAGAGAGCGGTGATCAGATACCAGCGTTCTTGTTCCGGCAATCGGCCATCCTTGATTTGGGCTGCTGATCGAGAGACACAGCGCAGTGGTCCTCTCACAGCGCACGTTAGATCACCTTCCACATGCTATTGACACAAAGTGCCTTTTGGGAGCTTCGCACTTCGTATGTACACTTAAAAATCGTTACGTACCGGAAAGTCCGAAACCGATATAAATTATTTGAAAACAAAAACCTACATAAAATGGAAAAAGACTTAAGTAAAAACAATAAAAATGATATAGCCCGAGTCCAATTGTACTGCGTTTATTAATTTTTTTTCTCATTTCATGAAATCGATTTTTTTTCTTCATTTTAAAGGACTGCTATGTTTATTACATTTTCAGTAGACAATGAACACCAAACAGATTAAAAAATTACTCTTAACACTTTTAAACTTCAGTGGGATGAGTATAATTCGTGACTTGTCCAGGAACAAGTATAAATCTCATATTCTTTAACAGAAGTAAGGCTAATGATAATAAAATTTTAAACGTACGGATTAGGCTTTCTTTGTACAAGTTTCTCGGAGATGGGTTTCTACAAATAAATGCAAAAACCACATTACAAATGCCTCTCTTCCATCTCCGGGCACGAGTTTAATTCAAGGAACCAAAGAAAACACTGGGTTTCTGGTCTGCGAACTGTCCAGTAGGACTTGAAAAATTTAGCTTTATGCAAAAAGCAGCTACAGAAATTTCATTTGATCTCTTTCGTCCGGCGCTCAAATCCCATCTCCACTCCCCTTCCTCGGCTCATAGAGCAGAAATACTCAACCACAACATTGAACTATTTCTGTTTCTTGCTGGAAAAATCTTCCCACAACTGGAACTGAAACACATTTCTTTCACCAAACTGGGCGTCCAAATCATCATCTTACCATTCAGATTAATGTGAGTAATGTGGTAACTTTTTTGCTCTTATCATGAAGAATTTCTCCTCCTCCTCCCACTTTTCACTTCAGATCCTTTTCCCCTCACGCATTTTAACCGCTTTCCGCTACTGGGTGCAGCAAAAATGCCAATTCGGCCAAATCCCTTCTGCAAAGACCCCAAGAAAGTCTTTCCGTTCGTTGATTTACCCATTAATCCTTGCCTCATAACCACCTGCTCTTTTTCTAACTCGCTGAGCCTGACCCTCATTCTTGAGATCTCGAGCTTGAGCTCGCGGTTCTCTCTCCGCAAGGACGCATAATTGTCACGAGGGGACATGGCAGCACTAGGCACGCCACTGCTCATCCTCTGTGACAGGAAGGTATCACCAGATGTACCACCAAGAGCATTCTTGAGTCGGAGCTGCTCAAAGTAGAGGACTCTCACTGTCATTTGGACCGGGAGGCGGTCATTTTGAGCAGCATGATTTGATGCCTCTTGTGAAAGCTTTTGACAGTCAATCAGTTTGCATAATGTGGTGCATTCATGTTCCGTCAATGACACGTGAGCCTGAAAAAGAGATTCCCGTAGAAGCAATATTCAATCAAACATCAGTAAATGTTTTCTATGTTAAAGAAAAAACATCAGCAACCCGTGTTATAATTTCTGTATAGTTCTGCAAAGTTTATGGCTACTTATATTAAGGCAGTGTTTCAAATCATGAAATATAGTTGATAATATGTTTGAACAGTCATCAGCATCTTTATGGACGTGGTCTGTTTTGTCCTTAACAGCTAATAAGTTCTGACTCCTACCAGCATGAAGGCCACTACCTCCTTCTAGATCATTGCATATGGTTCTGTAGGCCAACTTCTATAGACATAAATCAAGAACATAGATTCTAGATAAGAAATTACCTTTAAATATATATCAATTGCTCTGTAAAGTCCATCATCCACAACACGAGCATAATCCGGTAACAGCTCAACAATGGCTACAAATTTCTCCAGCTTTAGATATGGATCAGGTGCAATCTCTGCAAGATACATATCCATCAGCCGACCCACTTTCAGCACTGCACTGTGACTAGGGGATGCACCAAGACCCTCTGATTCATATCCATACTGTGGCGGCGCGTCTTCACCATCGTCCTCTTCAATCCAATTAAGAAAATTCACCAGTATCCTATGAACTGTGTCGATATCAAAAAGAGAATCTCTACTGTTGGCTGAGGGAATAAGAAGATCATCCAGTGAAACTAGATCGAGCTGGAAACTGATTCTTCTCTCAAGCTCAAGTCGACATGCATCAGAGACCCCCACAACAGTGGCCATTTTAAGCATCCCAAATAGAAAATGGGGTGGGACTGAAGCATCTCTATCTGCTGGTAAAAGACCAACAAGAGTTTCCACTATTAACCTCTGTTCACTTTCCAAAACCAATCTAGGCTCCATTTTTGTTCTTGATGGATCCCATACCCGACCTTTTACAACGTCATTCAAAGAACTGCGAGCATAATGCAATAAAGATGACGTAATGGTGTCCTGCCGAACACCCATTTTTCTCATAGATAAAATTACCTGCTGGTAAAAATCAATTCTTAAAGAAGAGAGATCTTCAATCCACCAATTCCCTGAATCCACTTTTGGTTTCCCTAGTCCACCATCTCTTTCCAAACGAGACAGACCAGATACCAACTGTTCTTTGGTAGCATTCAAGGCAATGGCTTCAACACATCTGCCAACTATACCTACTTCCTCAGCGACAGGAAGTAGGCCTTCACAGGAGACTAAGACCTCAATTGATTTTTCAAGGCTTTCTACTACTACATTGGTTAAGTATGTCTCAGTGCGAGCTATCAGGTTTCCTTGTCCATAATCTTCAGTCATTTCCAGAAACTCAGCCGCACATCTAAGGTGTGCAACATTTGAGGATGAGACCTCAAAATTTGTTCCATAACAGAACTTGGCAGCGAGTTCAAATGTTTGAGGTCCACCAGGTAAGTTAAAAAGCTCCAATTTAGAGATCTGTGCATCCTTGGTATCTGCTACCATTTTTCTGATCTTTCCGCTCCATGAGACAAGGGGAAACTGCAAGGAGAAAATGAGTTGGTTCAAATGGGAAGATCTTTTCCTATGTAACAGACTCCGCAATTGCCTTCAGTAGATCAAAAACCATGTTGGGTTTCAAGAATAGGAAAAGATATAAAGATGCTAAGAAATAAGAAAAAACAATAGAAGATGCAATCAAATTGAAGTGGGAAGAATACAAGATAAGATTTGAAAACAGAATTAAGAATCATCACAAAGGCCTCATCGAGCCTAAAGTATGTTTTTTGGAAACTAATAAATATTCACAATTGCAATGAATAGCCCTGCCCAGTCATTATGGCATGTAAATGCAACGCTGCTCGATGAAGTTGGACAAGTTCAACCTTATGGCATGAGCCCATTCAAGCCAATCATGATCAAAGGCTTGTACTAAAGTATTAAATGCTTATAGCCAAATACAAGAACAAAAAGAAAAGTTTACAAGGGATTACTATTATCATTTTGTTTATATTGCAGGCATTCCAAATTAAACGCTCTTCATGATACAGATGCTCACCTTATGCAACAAAAATGACTGCCCATCAACATCAATTGTTATATCACCAGCTACATCTGAAAAGATCCTGCATAAACCAAAAAAATTCAATTAGTTATTTAGTGATAAAAATATTATCATATTATCTAGCATATTGTGAAATTAACATAAACATTAAATGAATGGATGAAAAGGAAAACATTATATGCACCATTCACATCAATCTTCAAGTGTTTTTCAGAATTCTCTGTAATCTCTATTCAGGCAGGATAACAGAAGGTACCCAGTGCCTCCACAGAGTGCTCCTACCATTGTGCTCCTACGGAGTGCTGCTATTAGTACCAAAAATTTTCTAATTAATTTAGCCAACATGTTCTCAAATCCTAGACTGAGGCTAGACAAGATTCATTACACCATGTAGAATAGTCTACGAGCAAAATTCAGATTATATACATGCATTTCAAAGCTGTCTTGTTATTATATAAAACTCTCCTATCAAAGACACCCATGTTTCTTTCGAAAGCTTGATCTTTGAATGAGCTCTATCCCCTTTTAAATCCTTGAACACTTAAAAAAATAGAACACGATCAAACAACTCAAAAAAAAAAAAACGAAAGAAAGAAAAAAGAAAGAAGCAAAACTAAAGAACCCAGCTCTAGAAAATGGTACAGGAAAAAATTCTCCTCATGCACCCTTATGAGAAAAAGTGTGTGCCAAGAAACCCAGTACAATGAATGAATGCAACAGAATAGAAAGAGAAGAATTCAGAACATAAGTATCAACAGACGAAACAAAGGAAAAGAATACAGAAAGAAATAAACAACCCAATATACCTTTTAATGGCGGAATGAGAGAAATTCGCATTCGCTGATCGCTTGAAGGAGGGGAAAGAGTGGCTTTCGGACACCATTTCCTTTTCCTCTTTCCTCGCTCTGTGAACTGAGTGACAAAGAAGCTGGCTTGGAGGGAATATGAAGATCCGTTGAATTACCAGAGGAGCCCTGGTGCTTTATCTAAGTTACCATGATGTCCTTTTTCATTTCAAATTTTCAGTTTGGCATTCCAAAAAGCAAATACATGAAAAGAATAAAAATATTTTTCATATCAGCAAAGATTTAATGCAAGGCATTCAAGAAGAAAAGAAGGAGAAAAGGTTTTAAATTTTTAATTAATATTTAAATCTAAGAAATAACATATTTGGATAAACTAATAATAATTTATAATAAAATATTTTTTTCAAATATATTCTTTTAAAAAGAGTCCATTGTTGTACCAATTTCACCAAAATTTTATTTTGTGAATCCTATTATTTAATAAATTTTTGTGATAGCATTAATGTGACCTCTTTGGCAATGAATTTTTTGAAAAGAGAAGTGCATCAAACTATTATGACGCAAGTGAACCAAATAATACCCAAGGGCTTAGAATTTCTACCAGAAACCCAATCAAATAACTCAACTTTTAATGTAAAACGAATAGAAGTTGTTTTCAACTGCTATAATAGATAATCAATTTGTTAATAGATAATCAATATTCATGAGGGCCTAAATCTGGAAAAGAGATAGGTATCCCATTGCACAACTAATGTTTTGGGTTACATGTCTTAAAATTTTTAGGTGGGAAAATAATATATGTGCCATTGGCAAATTAGACATTTTAGCCGGAGATTAATATGCTTTAACAACTATCTCAAAAAGATTGAGATGGCTTTCCAAAATAATATTATTATAGATGTTTTTTATTAAAAGAATGAAATAAGAAATCAAAGTACTAAATCATTAAAAAAGAAGATAGTTTTAAGTAAGAAAGAGGGCAGTTTAGTCACTCCAAGAAAATAATGGCAGTTTCAGTAAATTATCCCTAAAAGTAATCTCTTTTGTTTGTATAAATATGATTTGCACGCAAATAATGGTAATGGGGCAGGGTGGTGTTGGCACGGAACTCAAGAAAGGCGAGCCTCGGGCATTCCCAACAAGGAAAAAAAAAGAAGGAAAGCGGGTCAAAAATCCGTTACGAAAGCGTGTCCGCACAAGGAGGAGATTCATATAATAAAATTATCTTCTATCAAAAGAAGAAGTTCCGCCCTCTTTCTCTCTCTCTCTCTCCAATTCAATTCATAGATTCGAGGAGAGAGTACACTTTGATCGTCCGGAACGTTCAAACCAAAGACCGACTAAAGCGAGTGAAATTCACTTTAGACGCCCGACCCGGGTTTTCGCTCTGTGAACCCTTTTGATCCACCTTCAGGGGACACTTGGTCGTGGAGGCCATTTCTAATCGATCACCTCCACCACGTCTGTTAACCTGTCAGCCTCCTCACCTTGTCGCCGCTTCCGCCGCACCATTCCACTTTGTCTTGCCGACCGGCAGGTATCTCCAACCGCCTCCTCTCGCTCTTTGTCTTCTTCTCTCACTGCGTTTTGTGGGATTGATTTTCACAATCATTTTCACCCCAGGAATTTGTCTGGGTTAAACTGTACGTGTATCTTTCAACCTAAAATCTTTTCTTTTTTGTTCTACTGTATCTGCTTCATATCTCTGTGAGCTCAATTGAAGAGCTCAAGAGAGAAGTTACTCATTTTTTCTGCCACTCCTTTTCTTCATTAAAGATGATTTTTATTAGTTTGATTGTATAAATGCGATTGGATGCTTGACGGGATTACGTTCCCTGGTTCATGTTTAATTTCCTTATTTGTGTTTGTGAAAGTTTCTTGATTTCTAGTGTTGAGCAGATGAGTGAGCATTTCAGTGGAAGGGCCTTTTAGTGTGTTTTTTTTTTCCTAAATACTATATAAGTAATATTTGTTTGTAAAAATGAGTTTCAGTTGCTTCATGTTGCAAATTGCAAATAGATCTGTATCTATATATGTTTCCTAGTTTTCTGAGATTTTGGTTTAATGGTAAGGACGGATCATTGTTTCTAGTCGAAACTATTTACTTATTTATTCATTTATATATTTGCCTATTTATTTCTTAACTGAATGTTTATTTCTTGTGCACATTACTTCTAATACTTCAGGTGAGACTTGCCCAACCTCACCAGATAAACCCTCCCTCGAAGGATCCAGAGATCCAATTCACAAATTAAAAGTTTTAAAGCCTGTACTGTAAATTTCCCAGTTATTAGTACCATCAAACTAACACAAGTAAAAGCAAAATACATTGCACTTTCCATAGGCCCAAAATGACAAATAAGTGCATTCTACTGTCCAGTTAAACATTTAAATGTTATTCAAGTAAAAATGATTAACTTAGTGTTGAAACCCAGATGCTTCCTTTTCAGTGTCACTCAGGAATGGTGCTGCTTCCTCCTTTATTATTTGCTTATAATTCTCAAAAGGCATTTTCTGGGCAACATGCTGAGGCTCTGCCATTGTTCTGAAAACCTTAGGTGTAAAGGAAGTGCACAAGCTAGAAGTGTCCCTCAGCTTTAACCTGGTCGCATGAAGTTTTTGGACTGGTATTTGAAGATTGGTGGAGTATCAGCACTCATTGGAGCTTCGATGGAGTATTTCATGATCCGCACGGGTTTCTGTGTGAGGACCATCCTTGATTTAGACTTAGATAAATGTATTATTTCCTATTTGCTATATTACACTCTCAATTAAAACAAATCAAATACTTTAGGACCATTAGCAATTATGAATCTTGCGCTTTTGCATGATCTCAATGTTCTTTGTTTTGTGGTTTTTCTTTTTTGAAGTATTTGGATGCTGGGCATTTTACTCATGCCTCCTCATAATAATTACTATGGCATCTTTCACTTTAACATTGATCAGTAAAAGGATAAGAAACAAACTTTGATTACACCTGCCATGACAGTGCCAAAGAAAACCGATGTCCTCCAACCTGTTTCCCGATAATGGTGTATTAAAGGCTATACTTAAACGGATTTGCTTGAATGATATTTTTACCTGTCATTTAATAAAATATAATCTCACCTGTTTTGCCACCTAATTCTTTTTTCTTTAACAGTTGGTAACTCCACATAAGTACACAACTGAAATTTTTTCTTGCTGATGTTAAGAAATGCTTACCTAAAGGATTTCAGCTAGGTCCCTGGGATTAATTTGCTATTGAAATAAAAGAATAGATAGATAGTTTGACTTGTCAAATGCTGTCGTGACAGTGAAGGTCTTTTGTTCTGGATCTCATTCTTGGAAATGTTTTTGTTCTTAGAACCTGCTTTTGAAGTCCACAGATTAAGCGATATCTCTGGTTTAGTTAAGTTACTCACCATGGATTGACATATCTTTTGACAGATGGATTGGTATGATGGTCTATGGCTACTTCAAGTAGAAAACCTCTTTCAATCCTAGAATTTAGTTTTCAGTAGAATACTGTTCTCTACTTCCGTTTGTTGAGTCCTTGGGTCTGATGCCTTGCAAGTATCTGTTTATGTAGATTGAAGAAAAGCACTAGAAAGGGGTACATTACCACCCTTTTTGTGTTTTCTCACATGCAGAGTCTATACTGGCAAAAGAGAATTAAAAATCTGATAATGCTTGTTCTGGAATATATTTTTCTTGAACTTAGTTGTCCATTTCTAAGAGCACTAAAGTGGATATTTACCCGCAAACTGTCCTGTTTTTCCAAATAGATACAACTGTAAAGAAAAATTAATTTTGTAAATTTACCTTCAATTACTTGAGACTTCCACCCCAAAAGTCAACTAATAAACCTTCTTTTATTATCAGGTTATCTGTAAGAAACATAAGTTGCACAAAGTTAGCTTTTTATTTTAGCATTAACCTGAATCGGTATGACTGCCTACGCTATTCTCTTACACATATGCTTGTTCTTGTGAAACATTGAGTTCAGTTTTTGTCACAAATGTCTTTCTCAAATTCTGATCTGACATGCATAAATGTCACATCTTCATGAACTAGTTGCTTTGTGTTAGCTAAAACAGAATGGAAGGAACACCTGGATGCTTTGTGTATGCTATCATCTGTGAAGCTGTCCTATTGTCCTGTGGCTGTCTCTGTATTGAGTACTTCCATTCTAATAATGAGGCAACTAAAAGTGATGTCCACTTTAACTAGTTGAATATGTATTAAGCATGGGAGGTGAAGTCTTACTGGTAAGGCTTTTCTCATCCGTTGCTGCTGCTAATTGGCACTAGAATATTATAAAATCTAAGCTGTCATAAGTGATGCAGTTGCCCGCATTAACTTGTTTTTTACTGTCTAAACCAAAAGGTGTTGCTTTCAATTGATTTTTCTTAGAGCTGCATGTACGGAATAACTAATTCATTACGATTGGACATTTTCATTGTTTGACATTTTTTATGTTTACTCAGATGAGAAAGTAACAGTTCTTGAATCAGAAAAGAGGGCTTGGGAGAACAGTCCAGAAGGTCGAGCCGCCAGAGAAGCCCTAAATCCCTGGAGAAAGCTAGATGAAGAAGAAAGAAAGCAGTCATGACTTTACTTATAGCTTGTGTGAGATTGAACGAGAGATGTAATGTAGAAGAATCGCGAGAACATCATTGGCTGTCAACAAATCAAATAACAAATTCTTTCTAAAGCAATACCAATATTTTGTTTAATAAGATTCTGAAAAAATGGTGGATGCCTCTAGACATCTGAATTCTGTTGCGTTAATCTTCTGATCTATGCATTCTGTAATCTCATATTATCGGGACCTTAAAATTCTGATGAGTAGGTTTTTAAGAAGTCTACTGAATGATCTTCTTGATCTGAAAAAGTTTGTTGTTGTAATATTACAAATAATGATATATTGTAAATTTACAACAGGAGCAACTGGGTGCATTACCATTTTACATCTTGCTTATGAGGTCATAGAAACTAGAGGAAGTGTGAAGTGGGATTGCATTATACTTTATTTGTTATTGGTAAAGACGCTAATCACCTTCTCTGAAGATCATAAAATAATTGTACTGTGAACTTAAGAATAAGTAAGATATCAGCATAGATTCTCCTCAAATTTCAAAATATTTAGTTTCTTACAAGTGAATGAAGCAGAAATGATTCATGTGTTAGCATAAAAATGGGCAGAAATGCAATCGAACCAAGCGGAAATGACACTTGTAATCAGAAGACGACGCAGAAATACAAGTGGATGAAGTGGCACCATATTACGGATCCATATTCCCTGAAATTGGAAATTGATTAGCTATCACGTTGCATATATTTGACAACCGCCCATATCGGGGTGTCTGCATATAACCAAAAGATGGGATTGCCAAAATACGGAGCTCAGTAAAAAAATTCTGTTGAACCATGCCTTAAAACAATTAATTTTCCGGTGTCATTGTCCTATGAACGGAAGAATAGTAATGGTTCTCCAGCTCCTTGAGACAGGCAGCTGCCTGTTCTCCAATCTTTTCTAGTAGGCGATCAGTTTTCTCTTCTTGTTGCTTAAATTCTGCAGTTCTTAGCTCAACATGCTCATTCAAAGAGGCAAACCCAGAAAATACAGCAGTTTGCTTCAGCTCTGACACCAATTTGAGGAGCGATTCGGCAGATTGGACCTGTCGACAGCAGCCACATTAATGAATGCATAATAGCTTGCTAAACTCAAATTGTTTGAGCTTGGTGTATCTGAGTGGTTTTGTGGGTGTTTGTTAGAGTGCTGAGCATTTTGTCTGTTGTACCCACAAGATTAATGAAACTTCAGAAACTAGATGCTAAAGCTATCCTTCTTCAAAGCCTTTTAGTTTCGGTGATTTACTAGAGAACCCAGGGGAGTAAAAATTTCCACCGGTGGGGAACCTCTATCAAACTACATGCACAAGAAGTTGACGGTTACCACTCTGGCAGCACACATCTCCATCCGAAATGCTTCTTGCGAGTTTCTGAATGGTTGATCACTGACCTATAGACAAGAAACTACATTCTTTTACTTTTCAAAAGTAATAAAAAAATATGATCTAAGATAACATAAAGAAATTAGATAAAAGCCTAGTTCTTAATTGCAGAGTGGAATTAGAAACAAACGTCAACGCAGTAAGAAAGATAAGATGTCCAGAGTGGTACCTAGGGAGAAACGAGTAGCAACAATATCTCAGACCATTCAGTTCATATGCCCCACTTAAAGAACTGGCTCATTACATATCAAATATAGAGAAGGTTTAGAAATGGTACAAAGCTAGGCATTCCTTTCAAAATAAAACTTCAAAACCGTCATAAACAATTTGAATACAAGCATAGACAAAGACTTATAAGGCAAGAGGGATTTCTCTATGAAGAAGAGTAAGTTTGCAAATAATTTCATGCTAGCCATGACGTGTATTCAACCTCTGAAGTAACTTTAGCAGTTGAGATATGTTTAATGGACTAGTGTTTCACATATTTTTAATTCTTGGACAACAATTTATTTAACAAAATGAGAGAAAGGCAGCCAACATTGTACATTTTAGAAAGCCTGAGCAATGTTGAGATGTTTGCTGCGGAAGCCAGCATAATGTATAAAAGCGTATCTGACACCTGACTGATGACTTGCCATGCGAGCCACAACTAATACCATGACGCTTGTAACAAAAGACCCAAATTGCATAATTGTTAAAAATTGCACGAAAAGAATCCTGGTTATATGATTGAACTTCTAAACAATCTCGTTACATTTTTTTTTTTTTTTTTTTTTTTGAGAAAGAGGAAGCTAAAGGAGTATGAAACAACCAAAAAGATCATACATTAGACGACTGTCAATCAGAGCAGAAATTGCAAACTGTTATTATCATTTATTTGCTCTGTTATTATCTACTACGAACATATATGAAACAAGAAAAGTAAGCACTTTATTTTTTTGAGAAACAAAAAAAGTAAGCACTTTCATTTCACGGGATTAATCACTTTAAATGGCGAATTCCAGTTCTGCCAAGAGTCAGCGGCCTAAGCTCATTATCCGAAGAGGACGTAAAATTTCAAAGTTTGAAAAAACAACCTTCCACATTGCACACCGAGCCAATGATAATTATCAAACATAAACCATCAAAAGTGCCCATTTCTCGAGCATCGACAAATTAAACAAAACC
Organism: Aristolochia contorta; assembly: GCA_022405105.1. NCBI lineage: Eukaryota > Viridiplantae > Streptophyta > Magnoliopsida > Piperales > Aristolochiaceae > Aristolochia > Aristolochia contorta. The sequence goes on from CM039664.1 coordinate 17,207,559, forward strand.
TTGCATGGCAACCTAGGTCAGAATTAGCAACAAAATAGAACATTTTACCCTCGCGCAATTGACCAAAGTGCTGAAATTCTCGACCATGTTGGTGATGCCAGCGTCGACGCGTTGCAGTAAATTCTTCTGCTTCTGAGCTGCTGCAGTTGCAGCCGCAGCCGTGGGTCCACTACCAGCGCCTCCTCCGGCACCCACACCTCCTTTGTTCATCTTGCTAACAAGGAATCTCTGAAGCCTCACAAACCGATTGTTAAAATTGACCGAGCTGATAATAGGAAAGAGTTCACTGGTCCAAAGAGTGGGAAATGGTAGGATGCAAGTGTGAAACTAACGAGTAGAAACTACAGAGAGCAGGATCAAGCAACGGAAGTAGAAATGCAATAACAAACCCCCAAAAACCAAGTAATAAGAAGCAAGAAGAAAGCGCTTGTCTTGGCCTGTTGGGGCACTTGACCGAAGAACTACTAAGAGCTCAATACCGCTCCAAGCAACCTGTCGCTTACTCTCTGAATGAACAGAAAATATTATTACTGACTTTTAAATGCTTCTGATAAAATTCTTATATTTACTATTATTTAACCTCAATACGTAACTATATCAAAATACTATATGAGTTATGTAATCAAAGTCATAAGTTAAGTTTTCATATTGTATTTTTAAAAAACAAATGTATATAGAGCGACTGAGACCACCAATAGCGGGTTGACCGTGTATCCATATTTATTTCATCAAAACTGAGCAAAACAGTGGACAAATTTTGTATCTTTTATCTTCCAAATAGGAGATGGAAGAGAAGCGTGTCTATGGTATGATAGGTGGGTAGATAGTCTTGACTCGCCTCTCATTGAATATCCTCGATTTTTCAGTGGACCATTCCTACCAAGTGAAAAAACTTGTAGTATATTCCAATCAGACAGATGAAATGAAATTTACATACAAGGCACTTGGCGAAGTGACACGGCACAAAAAATTTTAAGGACAATAAAGACTCCCTCAAGTGATCAGCCCGGACTGTACGTATAGAGGAACCTTTTCTATTAAATACACCTACCAAATGATAAATTGGAACCTATAGTGGTCACCTCCAACAAGACTACTTGAAAGCTAACTTTGAACGCTCATGTTTCTTACATTAGCACGTAGAGGTAGCGGTACAATTATTCGAAACACACGAGGAGATCGTCTCTTCGCCGTTTTCTGAGCCCTTCCAAATAAATCAAACAATGAAGTTGAACTTTGCGCATTATTACTTACCTTATATCTACTGTTTCGATTTTTTCCTGTCAAACAAATTATCATCGAGGGTGAAAAGCAGTCCAGTGCAATATGCTATTGGCGTCTGACCCCGTTAGTTGTTTCCTGCCGGGAACTTCTACTCCAACCCGCATGTCTATAGGGAAGCAAACAATATTGCGGACAGACTAGCAAAGGAAGGTGTATTTCAGGCCGGTATTGAGGACTTCCACATCAAAATATGGAAGGACAACCTACCTAGCTTTTGGAAGAATATGTTTATCGAAGATAATATTCAAAACTAACTGGATTAGCCCGGTTATGCTATTTTCGGATGACTGTATAATTCTAAAAAAACGTGAAGACATCCTTTTACTATAAATCACAATAGAACTGTTTTTCGATTAAAAAAAAAGAAATGAATACTTATTTACACTTCTATGAAATAACTTATAATCTTGATTCTTGATAACCATATTTTTTCCTTGTTAATTTTTAATTATAAAATCATACTTAATATAATAAAATTATTTGATTAATTTTCTTTCTCAATTCACTCCATAATGTGGATTATAAACAAAAAAAAAAAAAAGAGTTGAAAACTACTAAGAAAACATGAAGAACAACATAATTTATGCATTTCTCATATGCTTCTCATAATAAGTTCGTTCTCCTAGCATATTTGGCCGGACTTAGGGGGTCTTATCTTCTTCCTTCCGATAGCAAGGGCAGGATCCCCGAAGACCTTGGCAGGAACATAGAATTTCCACGTCGAAATATGCTACACGCTGCTTCCGTCGCTCCTTCTTCTTCCGGGTGAGATTTTCTTTTACTCTATAAAATGGCGATTTCCATTTTCCACATTTCCTTTCAAAATCTTTTCTTATCAACTCCAGGGACATCACTTTAAAATAAAAAATAATTTGTGGAGCTTTCCGTGGCAACACTTTTTTTCTAACTTGTTTTGAGTCCTTGTTGTCGTTGAGAATCATGATTCTTGATAAATGGACAAGCTTTATTCGCTTTAAAATAACTCCATTGGATATCATCTGCTGGTGCAGGTGTAGAGCGCAGTTTGTTTTGAGCCATTTCCAACTATCAAATCCAACCTTCACTCCTTCCTGTCCCTTCTATGGGTTGATCCGAGGTTATTGTGCTTCTTATTTGTCAATATGGTGTTTTTTGTTTAAGCTATCGGACTTGTGATACCCTTCTGAAATGGGTCAAAGAAAAACTAACTGCTCTGTTCCACAATCTTTATGACACTTATAACTATTCTGTTTTAAATTATCCAAGTACCATGTGAGGTGCATAAACTGTTACACGTAGTTACGGCCCTGAAAGAGTCGATGCAGTCCTTTCATTTATAACTGTATCGGTTATTTTATGAGCTTGATGGGCATTTTTCTTGTATTGTAGCGTAACTTCATTATTGTAACAGCAGAGAAGGGTGCAGCTTTGTGTGATCTCGATTAACTTCTGTATTCTAGAAAACTTGCTATATCTTATACCTTGATATTCAAATGCTTCCATGTTAAAAGCATTTTCTGTCCTTCCTTTCTGAAATATTTATTTGAGATCTGGTCACTGATGTTGTAGATTTTTGCTCATAGGATTCTCAAAAGAGTCATCATCAATCCTTTTGTAGATTTTCGTCACAAAATAAGAAGATTCAGGCAGAATCTCTGTCTTCTAGTGTATACTTTAGATAATGCAACTTTGTCCACTATCTACATATTTGTTGAGAAGTACACATTGAAGTGATTCTATAAATTTTTATTCATTAGCAGACCTATTTACATCGCCCCATTTGCTGTGCATTTTACGCAAGCCATGTTGTCATAGTTTTATCTGTCCTCTTATATGTGTTTATTTATATTTTGCAGTGGGTAAAAAGTCACGGGCTTGTCCACTGAAGGCAAGTTTCTGGGATTCTATCAGATCTGGGTAACCTATAAGAGTTAGTTTTAGATTTAAAAGTTTCAGCAAGGATCTTGTTATTGGGTTATTACTTAAAAACAGCAGCCAAGACATTCAAAAAAATAAAAAGTAAAAAAATAATTAGAATAAGAATTATGCTTTTGTGCAGCTCATAATGCATTTGAAATTGCGTACTTACAAAAAAGAATGCCAAATGCAATGAATAACAATTCAGTATCCTCTCCTCTCCCTAGTTCTATCCAGCCCATCCTACCTCCAGTGTCTGTTATACTCATATTATGAAGGTGTAATTTAACTTGCTATTCTACACACTGACACAAATTCAATTGCTAAAAATATTACTTCTCTTTTCATCCTACCCATTGCCTAGCACTCAAGGAGGCCAAGCCCCAAGTTGTGAATCATGCTCATCTTTAGGTATAAATGGTTTCATCTTCAGTGCTTATGGTTTTGTTGTGAAGATAAATTTGCTAAGCTTCAAGTACATGCTTAACCGATGAGTTCTTGGGTGTCAAAAAAGTCAAACTAGCAAAAAGTCAAGCATAGCCAGTGTTGGTGTGTGCTTCTCTTCATGGCAATAGATTTTGAGTGAAGCTTGAATTGGACTTGACTTGTTTGAGAACCATCATATGATTATGTTTATTTATTGTTTTAACTAATTGGCACAATTATATGACACACCATCAAGTTAAGCTGAAGATAGAAGATATAATGTCCTACCAAACACGCATTCTTTTAGTTGCTTTTTCAGTTGACAATTTTAAGCTACTCGTTAGTTATTGAAAGTGTGTTTTGTTCCAGTTTTCTGAAGAATGATAATGCAACTCAAGTTATTGAACCACCTTCCACAACCTCAGAGGAAGAGGAACCTTTACCACAGCACATTGTTCTTGTTGAAAGGACACAAATTGACGGTGCTACTGAACAAATAATCTTTTCTTCAGGTGGAGATGTTGATATCTACGAGCTCCAAGCTTTATGCGATAAGGTGAATTATATACAAAGGCTCAAAATGTGTGTATATATTATGTTTCTATTATTGGTATGCCAGTGGGTTGGATAGCTGTGGAACCCACCTCAACTTTACCATAAATAGAGGTGGTGTCTTGGTCATTCCTAGCCCATTAGGGGGTAGTATGTTTTTTTAACAGAATAGCTAGTAAGAAATCAGATTAATACATTTTACATAACGTGAATTTTTAGCGATTTAAACATCCCAGAAGTTAAGCTTTCTTTCAGACCTGACCCTCTCTTTTTATTTTTCTCTTTTGAAATTCTGAAACTGTTCTTTGACTATAAGGCCTACTATATTGTGTTCGTGAACTACGGGGGATTCTGCTGTTAACTTACTGTTCATCTCTAGATTTTTCAGGCCTTTGCACTGTTTTTTTTGTCATATGTAATTCTTTACATGTTTCCCTCTGTTCTGTTGGGCGTTGTCTTCGAATTTTTCTTTCTTTAGATTGCCATCTCCCTTGGAAAGAAAAGGGAAATATGAAACTCAAATCTTCTCTACTATTACTCTGAGCCCCCAATCAGCCCATCCTCTTATGTTTTCTTTCTCTACTCCGTCTTCTTTGTAAACTTTTTGATATTGTTAAATTTAGTGAAGGATGATAGAAGATGAGAGAAAGAGGTCGTAAGGTCTTAATGACCTACAACCCTAAAACATGTATTAATAGAATCCGAAAATATAAAATTACAATGATGCCATTCATGGCTTAAGGAGCAAGTAAATTAAACAATAAAAAAATAATAACTAACTAAAGTTTACTAAAATTACTAAACTATTCCTAACTCTTAACACCCCCTCAAGCTGGAGTGTAGATATCATGAAGGCCAACTTGGAGAGAAGATACTCAAATTCCTTTCTTTGAAGACTGTTAGTGAGTAGATCAGCCAATTGGTCCTCAGAGTTAACATATGGAGTAACTGCTGTGCCTTGTAGGTACGCATCTCAAATAAAGTGACAATCTACTTTTATTGCTTTGATCTCTCAAGAAACATATTCATAACATACTTTCTCTGCAATAGAACCACTAATCCCCCTTTACTTCGGGCAACTTCAATGCCCAAGAAGTACCAAAAGAGACCAACACCTTTTTTGCCTTCAAATACTTTTAATCGAGGTCCACAACAAATAATATTCACCACTCAATTTAGATGCAACAAACTGAATGGTCTCCTTAGCAAATATGGTAACATTGGTAGAGGCACTAGAGTTGACAATCTCACCAGTAGACATGATAGCAAACCACCAAAGAATAACTCAAAATTCCAAAATAGATATCCAATCAGCACTAAACAACTTTCAGCAAATAGAATCCAACAACCAAAAACACTTCAGGATCACCAAATCCAAGTGCAATAGACCAAAATTCTCAATTTGAGCATTATAACTGATGACATCAGCACACTACAAATTTACACCTAGAAACCTTAATTCGTGCACAAATCACATATAATATGCCCTGAAAAATACCAGCTAACCAATCACAGCTCAATTTTCTTGAAGCTTGCTGATGTCAACATGAGCAATGATGATGTGAGCACAGAAAAATACGGGATTTGCATACCTAGCTGTCCTAAAAATGTTCAAAACTACCTGGATTTGTTTTTTGGAATAGTGATTTCTACGGGCTCAGGTAATATGTAGAGAGAATGCACGAATCTCAAGGCAGACAGTGAAACAAAAGCTAATACTTTAGCAGTAGCGGTAGCAGAAAGAGGGTTTTACGAACCCAACAGCAATAGAAAGAGGGTTTTATGAACCCAGCAATAGCAGTAACTAAAAGTGGGTTTTACGAACCCAACAACAACAAAATAACTCCTTTTCGGAGTAACACTAAGCGTGTAGAACACTTAAACAACAGTACTAGCAATCACCCTTGTTGCAGTAACAAATAGACATCCAAATCTTTTTGCAGAGTATGAAATTCAGACTAGAAAAGTTGCTGACATCAACCCTACGTATGATGATGTCAGCACAACACAAAGTCAGAATGAACACACCTTTATAGTTCTAAAATCTTGAGAAGCCTCTGACACCTAGAAAACACCTTTCCATAGGCTTTGGTGAGCTAAAACAATTTGGCACAATTACCAAGGCAGTAAAAATTGAGTCTTTCCATGCAGTAGTGCGGCAAGGATGCCAACAGTACGAGTCCAACGACTTAGCAGTACGAGTCCAACGACTTAGCAGTACGAGTCCAACGACTCAGCAGTAGCAGAAAACCCTTTTTAAGGACAGTAAGTTGTGCATCTAATACTTATACATGAATTTAAACCATTTGCCTTCCGACAATGGCAGAAGAAAGAGAAATATTGAACCTTTAGCTTTCGACCACACAACAGGTACGTCAATAGCAGTACGAGTTAGAGCTCAGAAACACCGGAAAAGTTTTTTTATTCGGAAAAAAACCTCTAGCACGGTTCCTGATGCCGTGTAAAAACACGAGCTTTACGTACCTGGAAACTCTGTTAGAACTATTTGTGACTAGAAGTGGCAGATTTTCGTAGCTTAAAGATTGGTTTTTGGTTTGGCACGAATTCCAAGGCAGTGTAAATATTCAATGTTTTACCAACTGCAGTAGCAGTTGCAGATAGAGGATCCTATGAACCCAACAACAGCAAAGGAACCCCCTTCAGGAGTAAACCCATACGTACAACACTTCAATCAATAGTAGAAGCTATTATGACGGGATAATGGCAGAAGAACACAGAAAAGAGACAAACTTTAAGGACCCCCCATAATCCACGACCTTTCTAGAACTTCTAACTTGTACAACGAGCTTCGAGGAAGAAGATCCCATGACAGTGACAGGTTGTCACATACAAACCCACTCTGATACCATGTTAAATTTTGAGAAAAAAGATAGAAGATGAGAGAAAGAGGTCGTAAGGTCTTAACGACCTACAACCCTAGAACATGTATTAACAGAATCCGAAAATACAAAATTACAATGATGCCATTCATGGCTTGAGGAGCAAGTAACTAAACAATAAACAAATAATAATTAACTGAAGTTTAGTAAAATTACTAAAATACCCCTAACTCTTAACAATGATCAATCATTTTGTTTCTATTAATCCATAGATTTGCGCTTGCGCTGCCAGTTTAGAATATGTTCAAACAAACTTTTTTTTATTTTTCCTGCTGTTTACAGTTTTTGTTTAATTGTTTCTGGTTTTTTAAAACAAACCATTATTTATTTATTTTTCTTTCTATCTAGTATTTCTCGACTTAGTCATCTTCAAAACAAAAAGAAAAAAAAATGAATTTCTTGCTTTAATCTGTATTAACTTGGTTCTAGCTTCTCCCCTTTATTGTTTATCCTTGGTGTGAAAGGTGGGCTAATCAAATAAAGTGGATTTTTATTTTATTTTATTTTGTTTTATTTGTAAAATCTATGCCAACTTAGTACTAGGTAGTGACCAGGCAACAGCACCTACCATCCCTGTACTGGCTCCATGTTTGCACTTGTTTGTCATTCTTATGAAATGCTACAAGAGCCTCAGAACCATTGTGTGCATGTGAAGGTGTTTTTAAATGTATTTTTCTCATGAAAAGTAAAGAGATCATCTGACCTGCCTTTTTCCTGTAAGTCTAGGTAATTGTTTGATATGAAACTTGTAGAGGGAGTTGTCTTTTAAGCACTTTTTCCGGAGATGTGTTTCTCTTCTGTCCTCATCCCTATCACATACCTATTGCTACGTTGCATATTATGACTAGGGGGCTTATTATTTGATTAACTAGGTGGGTTGGCCTCGAAGGCCACCAGAAAAAATGGCTGCAGCATTGAGGAATAGCTATATGGTGGCAACCTTACATGCAGTGAGCAAATCTTCGGATGGAGGTACTTTTCATTTTAGCTTATCTTGTCCATTATTTGGTTTAATTGCTGATTTTGTCATGCTTTTTTTCTTAAAGTTTTTAGAACTATTTGCAGCTGAAATGTAATTTAAATAAATTATGAACTTGGAGAAGTTATGTGACAGAAGGAAATGACCAAAAGCAACTGATTGGCATGGCCCGTGTTACGTCTGATTATGCATTTAATGCCACAATCTGGGATGTTCTTGTTGATCCTTCTTATCAGGTAAATAAGAAAAATATGGGATGCATTATTATGTTGTTAACCTAACGGAGTTTTTGCCGTCTCCATTGTGATTTTAGGTTGTTTTATTTTCTTATCGGTTCTTTTTCCTGAAATAATAATTACTTCTCATAGAAAGTGTACAAGAGTGTTAGTTGATGTAACAAAAAAGTGGGCAAGTAATTAAATATTTTCCTTTAACGAAGAAGTTGGGCCATATCCTGAGAAATATTTCTGTATTAATTGCAAGTATAATTATGTTGTGTTTCTCGTCCTTTTCAAGTCCTGGGCATGCAAATACAGAGCTGTCCTGTAACTTTCAAAAAAAAAAAAAAAAAAAATACACAGTTGTTCTGTTTGACATATATATTGCATCATCACATAGTTCTAGTGTTACTAATTCATTTATAAAAATATGGTGATTTCCCTTTTAAACTTTTCTATAAGTTTCATTTTGCTAACTCTTTCCCTTTTCTGAAACCTGTGTTTATTTTCCAGGGCCAGGGTCTTGGTAAGGCTCTTATAGAACAGCTAATACGAGCTCTATTGCAAAGAGACATTGGAAACATTACATTATTTGCAGACAGTAAAGGTATATTTGCTACTGTATCAAGATTCACTACGTTTGGTTACTGAGAGTTCCTTGGTCGGATTCCACTTGAACATCTGACTTCTAAACAAGACCATTATTCCTGAATCGCACTATGAAATGCATCTTAATTATAACTACTATCTGCTTGGTGCTAAATGTGTTTTTAGTTGTGAGAATAAAGATAAAATTCCTTTAACTTCAGTGTCATTTTAAATCTTTGAAGGAGCTTTCAGAGTGACCTAATGGATATTGCTTCTTTCCTGCAGTTGTTGACTTCTACCGAAATTTAGGCTTTGAAGTCGACCCAGAGGGTATCAAGGGCATGTTTTGGTACCCAAGATACTAGTCGCCTTTATGGACAGAATATGTTTGGTGAAGTGAACTGATTAGGATAACTCCATTCCTTTTGTACATGTTACAGTAAAAGCGTGAATGCTCTCTGTCTGAATCTGTAACTTACGATGAAAGTTTATCATTGTTATCTATTTTTATGCATGAAAAGGTTACATTTCAAGCTTAGTGATTTTTATAGATTGAATGTTATATAAAATTTAAGGCCCTACAAACTGGTTTATTATGTAATTAATTCACGGACTCGTTCATCCCTGAAAGAAGCTGGATGAAACTCCTTTACAACTACTGAACTAACTGAACTTTGTTCTAAAACTTTTGAAGGATTTTTTTCCTGGAACTAATAACTGGTTTAATGCAAAGAACTCCAACATTTTGTGGCGATACAAGAAGGTTCAAACATCAAATTTGATTTTTCAAAGTTCAAATATCTCTCAAATATCCATCTATACACGTGAAAGATAGAATCACAGTCCAAATTGTAGAGGTCGGTTGTTATATTCCCAAAACTATTGGTTATGACCTATCCATTTCTTAAATGTGAAGCTTAAAATCTTATTGAAGTTCATTTTTTAATGTTATTATTTATCAAATTATGCATTTTGTAGAACTGCAATCTGCTAAAAAAGATTTGTAGAAAAGTCAGCTGATACCTTTTGACGGGGTAATAGAGAATAATGTCATAATTCTAACCCCTTGAAGACGCAACTTAGTCCAGCTATCAATGTTGACTTTCAACTAGTGTTTCTTCTTTTGCTTTCAATCGTTTTCGATGTTCTAAGCCGTGACAATATAATAGTTGAGTATAAATCTTCAGAAGAAAAGTATACAATATGATCACAAATTTTAACCGAGGCCCCTGACCGTCAAATCTGACACCAAATGGCAAAGAGATTACAGTCAGGAATAATACTAAGCGCATGGCCCATCACAAGCATTATTTTAATGTTAAAATCAAAGGCATTAAAATAATGAGTAACCATCCCTCTGATGTGAAGGGTGGACCAAATGCGCACCTTCGCATAGCATTACTCGAGGTAAGAGATTGGGAAGTTAACAGACTGCGGAGAGTGGGAGGGAGACCTCCCTTGAGGACTAAGACACACACGAAGGGGAGGTGACTCATGCTGGAAGGATGAAATGAATAAGGAGTATGAAATTCATTGTCGTTGTTTATAATTATGTCACAGCTCCTGCACACCTGTAGCTGCAGTTTGAGAACAAAACCCCTTGTTTTCGTTTGAAAATCAAAACAAACAACCAAAGTCTCACCCTGGCCTTTTTTCGTTTAAAAATCTAAGCAAACAACAATAAGTAGCAACCCTGTTTTGTTTGAAAATCACAACATCGTTTACTCTTACCCTGTGGCGTCTTTGGAGGTAAAACTCCGGAACTCAGGAGTATCCACAACTGCAGAAAAGTCAAATTTTTCCCAATAGAAAAATGCTTCTGGCTGCTGTCATCAATCGTTTTCTCAATTGGATTGCCTTCAATCAGATATCTTTAGTCCTATTTCGGCTTCCTCCGGATGATTTTTTTGCGGCTAATATCCCACCTCGGGGACTAAGTAAACATCCAATACCTGTTATTGCTGTTGGCGAATTGGCATCCCAAACTATTGCGCGTTCAATAAGGAAAAGAGAAAACTTGAGAATCGCCTCAATTGGCATCCCAAAGGACCTCCCGAAATAATTTCTGGCGTGTGGGTGTGCGAGTAATAGTGTTTTAATTCATTGGAGCTGTGGTTCAGTATCGGTAGAGGCTGAGGATGTGTGGTTTGAGGTTTGGTGCTTTAGAGGTCTTTCTGGTTGGTTGGTTCGGTTGTACTCTGCTACTTGTGGGAGCTCAGATTACTGATCCTACTGAAGGTGAAATATTCGGACCTCTTAGTTCTTCTACAAAGGAAGTGATGATTTTTCTATCTATTTGTATTTAATCTGTTTTCCCTTTTCAATGGTTTTACATGGTTGTCACTGTATGGCGGATTATGTTTACTCCTTGAATGCAATTTGCGAGCCTTTTGTCTCGCTAATTCTGCCACAGCCTCATTTATTGCTAATATTTGTTCTGAAACTTTAATTTTTTTTTGAAAGAGGTTCTTAAATTCAATTAACCTGTGGTATATTTTGCAGTTGATGCCCTGCAGTCTATCAAGGAGAAGTTGACTGACCCTCAGAAGTTTCTTCGTAATTGGGATAAGGGCGATCCATGTACTCGGAATTGGACTGGTGTTATATGCTCCGATGGAATACTCTCTGATGGCTATTTGCATGTTAAGGAACTGTATGCTTTGATTCTTCTAATTTCCTATTCCTTTGTCCTCACAACTTTAATTGTTCCAGTAATATTGTGTTGAATCAACAGCAAGTTCCTCTTCTAGTATCTCGAGACATTAGTTCTCTTTTTTCATGTTTTGCATGATTATATTAGTTCATAATAAAAACAATGTTACTATGCCAAATGGCAAAAAGATTATAGAGCTGCAAGAGGGGGGGTGACGTAGAGAGGTTGAGCATAACCCTTGAGTATCAAGCTGTGTAGATATCATGAAGGCTTAGTTTGGAGAGAAGATACGTGAATTTTTTTCTTCCAAGACCTTTAGTAAGTAGATAAGCCAATTGGTCTTTAGTGTTAATATATGGAGTTACAACCTTACCTTTCATAATGTCATCTTAAAGTGACAATTAACTTCTATATGTTTCATCCTCTCATGAAACACATAATTGTTTGCTAGACAACTTGATTATCACATTTCAGCACCATGGGTTTGTCATCACTTAACCCTAAATTAGTAAGCGCAGATTTCACCTAAAGAAGTTCTCTTATGGTGTGTGCCATGGGCCTGTATTCAGCTTCTTCACTTGAACGAGCAACTACATTATGTTTTTATCTTTTCCTGCCAATCAAATTTCCACCCTCAACAATACCCAATGGTCAACTTTTTATTATTCTTAGACCAAGCATTGTCCGCTTTAGAATATTCACCAAATCAAGATGGCCATAAGAATAAAAACGAAGTCCCTTACCAGGTGCACCTTTCAGATACTTCAAAATTTTGTGGGCAGCATCAAGATGTACTTTTGACAGCTTATTCATGAATTGACTTTCCGCAAATTATTCATGAATTGTCCTACTAACCTCTTGAATTGTGTGTCACATCTGCCAACAATGGGCTGTGTACATCATGTAACTCCAAAGCCGTATCAACCTGTAATTGCTGGTTTGGCTCCTAACAATCCATACTTATTTTTTTTGAAAGTTGTGTTTTTTTCATTTCATTTCAAGCAATTCCATAATGAAGAACAAACTCAGACATACAAATAGAAGCAATAATAAAACTAAGGGGTCCAAAGGACAAGTTGTTGTTCATGAACCCCTTTTTTTGCTAGTTCATCTGCCCTACCATTTATGCTTCTAATGACATGACTCCAGCTAACTACAGAGGAAGCTAAATCTCTTATCTGGTTGAAGATGTATCTGTGTCTCCATGGCGGATTACATTCTCCTTTGCACCATGAAATGATGGATTTGGAGTCTCCTTCTACATGTAATGGCCCGTAAAGTTGAGAGTTTTGAAAACATTTCAATCCTTGTAGTAAACTCTTTGCCTCAAGCTTTGGTTGAATCAGAGATGCCAATAGGTGCTGAATATGTAAGAAGGACGTCGCCATTTTGGTTCCTTATGAGTCCTCCCACCCCACCTGGTCCGGGATTGCCCATAGATGATCCGTCAAAATTCAACTTATAGGACTGATTTGGGGGGGGTTGCCACTGATCGATCAGAAACCTTTTTGCCTTAGATTCTCGCGCGTGTTCTGCCCATGAGTTCCATAATGTGCTTGCTTCTATGCCTTGGAAGGAAGTTTGAATTTTCAGCCATCCAATTACTTGATGGAGGATTTGATGAGCCAAGTCACTCCATGATTTGGCACTATTTTGGAAGACTCTGTTATTTCTTTCGCGCCAAATCATCCATGGAATATAGCCTAGACAACAGTAATACATCATCCTCCCTTTTGGGGCAGGCCCAAAGTAGTTGACTAATGCATAACGACCAGCCAATTCACCCGGTGTGATGTAATTCACATCAAATTTCTTGAGGAAGAAGGTCCATATATTCCGGCTGTACTCACAATGGATCAGAAGGTGGTTGATGGTCTCGGTTTGTGACCCACATAAGGGGCACAGGTCACTCAAAATCTGGATACCCCTTCGTTGGAGTACATCACGAGTAGGTATTCTTCCATAGGCAGCTCCAAGCAAAGAAAATCACTTTTTTTGGGCAAGATAATTTCCACGCAGCAGCAGCCACATTTCTACTAGGTCCTCTGTTTGTCAAGTAGTGATACCCGGAGCTAGCAGTATAGTTACCTTTGGGGTTGGGCCTCCAGATGATAACATCCTCTGCATTGCGTGCTAGATAAATTGTATTTAGCGCTTCAGGAGTTCAGAAACTTCAATTGCTTCATTGTCTCATTAAATTCCTTCTAAAGAGGGGCACCCAGTTTATATTTCGTAGCTGTCCGTGAGGGGCCATGTCGGCAATATAAGCTGCCTGATTTCTAGCCACGTTATATAATCTTGGGAACTGCTCAGCTAGGGGAGTTTCTCCTAGCCACACATCATTCCGAGCGAATCTTGCCGCCCTTTCCGGCTGAAGAGAGATTCTTTGACTAAAAAAAAGGTAGTGATTTAATAATTGCTTTCCAAATCGGTGAGGCCCCTCTTATCCTTACCTCATCAGTCCACCACCATTTTATCTTTTCGGCCATCTAATTTGTGGGTGACCATTCTTCGAGCCTTCCAAGGCTGTGCTTCATTTTTGTTTATCTTCCGAGCCACTTCATTAGAAGTGCTGAATTTATATGTTTGATTCTCCACGATACCATAGAAAATTTCTCATGATCTCCCCATCCTCCTTGGCTTTACATACATCCTCCCAATTTAGCAAATGTATTTTGGATTTCTCAAAGGTTCTTTGAGGCTCTGCTTGAGAATAGAGGAAGTCCGTATGTGAGAGACCATAGAAAATTTCTCATGATTTCTCTATCATGGATGCCACAAGTGAGGGGCAATAGGAGGACATTTGACAGAGGAAGTAAGTATGGTGGATGAACCAATGAGGCATGCTAAAATTTAATCCTCATGAGTCGGCCAGCCTTTGATAAGAATTGTCCTTGCCAAGTGCTCATTGATGTAGATAGAATACCTGGTTACAAGTCATGATCCAATAAAGTTAATTCAAGATACTCGCTCAATTTTCAGCACAATCCTTGGATCACTACTCGCTTACAATCGATGGATGACTTCATGGGTGCATAGTGCTGCATCAAGGATGTTTCTCCTTTAATGAATGCATGCTGTTCTCGGGCTGATTATTTGCTTCATAATTGTCTCGTAGACGCCCTCCAAGTATTCTTGCAATCAATTTGTAGGTGCTGCTAGCCAAGCTAATCGGTCTAAAATCCGTGGCGAATTCAATACATTTGTTTTTTTTCTTTGGTAGCAAGACAATAAAAGTAGCCCCACCGCTTTACTTGTAAGGCCATTGTGATAGAAGTGTTCCATGAGTTCAGCCACATCTTCTTTAATAGAAGACCAACACGAATTAAAAACTCACCATTAAAGCCATCAGGCCCCGCGCCTTGTTTTTTGGCATGAGTTGTCCAAGCTAATTCAATTTCGTCGAGGTGAAAGGTAGTTCAAGCACCTCTGATTGGTCATTGGTCAACCTTGACAAACAATTCCCATGAGCTGGGGTCTTACGGATTGTCTTCTTTGAAGAGGGTGGAGAAGTGGTCAACAATATTGTGGATTATTTCTGCTTTGTCTGTGGTCACTACTCCATTAACCGTGAGAGAGCTTATTCTGTTTATTCTTCTTCTTGTTAGAGGCAATTGCATGGAAAAATTTCGTGTTTTCATCCCTCTTTGAAGCCATCTATGTCGTGCTTTTTGTTTCCAAGCAATGCTGTCTCGGCGAATAAGACCATTAAATTCCACCATAGCCGATAGTCTCCCAATGGACTCACTGTCATTTAGCATCCTAGTTTCTTCAATAGTATCAAACTCATTTATTATCTTGGTTAGAGTTTCTCGTTGTGCCATTTGAGTACTTTTCTGCTCTCTTGACCATGCTATCAATTTCCCCTTTAGATGCTTCAATTTTCTGAAAAACCTCCCCCCAAGAGGCCCATTCTCTTCATAACTCTTCCACCAACTGTCCACTCGATTTAAGAAGTCTTTGTCCTCCAGCCACTTGTTTTCAAATCCGAATGGAGTCCCCCAGTTTTCAAAACATGTATCAAGTTTAAAATTGGCCAATGATCTGAGACGGTTTTCCCAAGTACTCTACATGTTGTATTCGGGTATATTTGAGCCATTCAGGATTACATAAGAATCTGTCCAACCTAGATAGGGTTGGGGACTTCTTCCATTACTCCATGTAAATGATTTTCCGGAAGTGGTCAGATCAGTCAATTCAACAGCCCCATAAAGTCAGCAAATCTCCTCATCGTAGTTGTAATGGACGTGGAGGGAGGGATTTCTCATTTCTGGCCTGATGTAGCATTGAAATCTCCACCCAACAGCCATGCACCCGGTCTTTGACTAATTTCGTCCAGCAAGGTATCCCAAAAACAGCCCTGTTCCTGTATGTCGTAGGTCCATAGATTGCACCTAGTGACCAACTTCTACCGCTGGTGAGGTCTATCAGGTCAAGAATAATGTGATGATCTCCCACACTTGCGTTTTGTACAGCAACAAATCGAGGATCCCAGATGCATAAGATGCCTCCAGCCTGATCCTTCTACGCATTTTTAGCACACCACTTGGCCTATGGAAAGGCACCAACTCTCTAATAATGCTTTCATTCATATGTTCCAGCTTAGTTTCCTCGGAAAAAATTAATCGGCCACGATTTTTATTGATCAAATCTCTTATAACAACTCTCTTATTTGGACTCCTTACTCCTCGAATATTCCATGACAGTATAATCATTCTTGAAGCTCCCCTGAGCACTCCCTTTCTTTTGCTCTACCTCGAGTCTTTTTCCTTTTTCTGCTTTCTCTTCCTCTCTTATCATTCCCATTCTTATCCAGTTTGGTGCCTATTGTCATCGATGTCCGAAAGTCTTCCTCTCGGCAGCAGATCCTTAACTTTTCTGATCTGAAATCCAAGAGCATTTTTTTGTTTTCCTGGTCTTTCCATGATCATCAAAGTCATGTTTTTCCAACCAAGCTTCCCCAACTTTCCTCTATTGGAACTTCTATTGCATCATCAGAATTATTGCCGCTATACTCCTCCTCACTAGTGACTTTATCATTTTCTACTTGATCCTGTTCACAAATAGCATTTATCGAATGTGGGGACTGATTAAGAGGGTCCATAGGCGAGAGAGAGGGTGACTTCATTCTTGAGTAAACAAGTGAGTGGGGAGAGTTGAAGTCGAACAGGAGTGGAGTGTATGACTTTTTCCATTGAGTTGGTATTAAAATTGTCATTTATGCTGCTGGTTGGGGTGGGTAAATGGGCTATTCTGGCCAACAGAGGTTTGAGGCGATGTCAAAATGGAGTGGACATGGTTTTGTGGCGTGAATGCTGGATTTTTTGGTGGACTAGATAGAGATATGTAGTTGCTGAACAGACGGGGACTGTTTGGGGTGTTTGGATTTTCAATAGCATGCTGAGAAGGAGGGATTCGGTAGGGGGGGGTAGTGGTTTGAAAATTAAGAGAACCTGTTTGGTTCTCTTTTGGTGGCGGATTAGTAGAGGACTGACCTGATTTGTTTCCTTGAGATGGGGAAATTTGAAGTCCTTCAGCCACGCAGAACCCGCCCCATGTATTGAGAGAGAAGTCACGTTCAGAGGAGATTTGATTGGGTTGTCCCGAGTCAGCCGGGTTAACTCGGTTCAACTCAACCGGGTCAACTCGGTCGAGTCAACTCGGTTCAACTCGGCCGAGTTATGCAGAATTAGTGCACCTTGATTCCCGTTTTGTTCTCCCAGCTCAGTTAGGTTGCCCAGATTCAGTTGAAACTCATCTGCCGCCACTCGGTCCGAATCTTTCCTAGATGACTCATCGTCTTCAACCTCCATCCTTCTGCAGATTTCGAACGGAGGAGTAAAGTCTTCAGGCTTGATGAGAATAGCAAAGAATTTTCTTTCAAATTCGAGCTCTGTCCAGGTCTCTTTGAGGGGCCATTTTCGTGGCTTGATCAAGACTCTTCCGTAGGCCATGTTTCTGCCGCTGGTGGTGTCATCGTCAAAAGTAACAATCTCCCCTAAATCTTCTGTCAGTAAGCCCAACGCTTCAGCTCCCCATACCTCTATCGGAATGCCCCAGATTTGCACCCAGATAGATAAAGGACCAGTTTCTAAGGTCTCCTCCCAAGACCTTGTATCCCAGCTTGGGATATCCTCGGAGTGGTTCCAAAGGAGGATTTTATTTTTCGATTCTTTATCTTTGGTTTTTATCAACCAATCTCCTTGGCCAATGTAAGAAACAACAGGTGCATAATCGAAACCCCATCTTTGTTGGATCCAATTTTCGAGCTTTTGTGCATCTCGGACCCTCCAATCTATTTTTACCACCACGCCTTTTTCAAGCTCTCTCTTTCGTGCTACCCATTTTTCTGATAACTGCAGCGCCCTCCCATTCACCATTATTTTGGATCTTGCTATCCGTTTCTCTCCCTCCTGGGTCTGGTGGTAAGGGATGAGGAGGTTCGACATCCGCCCTCTCTCTCTCTCTTGCTGGAACTCAAATCTTTGAAAGCATTGCATAGAATACTCCATGGCGACATGTCATTCAGTCCATGCTCAGGTAAATAAAGACGTGCCAGGACCCTTTGTTCCCTAAAATGGGCGATTTTACACTCCCATTCACTTCTCTTCAAGACCGAAATCGTGTACAAGGAGTCTTCCACCATATTTCACGAGATGCGTAGGAGTTTGATGACATAACTGCCTTTTAGATGATTCAAGAAGAGATCAGCGAGCTCCAAAGGAATCTGATAAAAGCTCTTTATCTCCCGTTTTCACTCTTGCACGATGCACCTTCGCCGAGATCCTCTTGATCGAGAAAGACGAACTTTTGAAATAGCATTCACCTGTGATCCGCTGAGGCTTCCTTCTTTCGATCTGGCGCTACGATTTTCCACAATTTGCCATTCCTCATCTGGATCCTCGCCTCTACCTGTTGCTGCCCTTCACGGAGCTTCGTCGTCGTGGTGAAAATTCACCACCATTAGGGCTTCCGCCCGATATTCCTGCCGCGCGCCCATAAGCTTCCGTGGGTTGGGGATTTCGATCGATGTCCCCTCTGTGATTCGGTCGTGGTCGCTGCTCGCTCCTTCTCGCCTCCTCTCACCCTCCTCTCGCCTCTCCTCTCGCCTCTCCTCTCGCCTCGCCTCCCTCTCGCCTCTCCTCTAGCCATCATGGTTTGTCTAACAATCCATACTTATGAGTCATGTCCATAGCATATTTCTTCTGCATGTAATCATTGATTCCCCCTTACTTGGGAAACCTCAATGCACAAGAAGTAGCGTAAGAGACCGAAGTCTTTTACCTGAAAATGATGATTCAAATACTATTTAACCTTGAGCAGAGATGGGGAGCCGAGGGGAAGGAAGGGTAGGGAATTTCACTGCGGGACGAAAGCCATGGGAGATTGAGGGACGAAGAACAGGTCCAGAGGAAATCCGATTGTCCTTCTTCCTGAACATAGAGGGAAACAGATACTCCCTGGACATGATTAACCTGGGTGAGGCAATAGCGAGTTGGCATGATTAACTCCGGTGAGGTAAAAGCTGTTGCTCGGGCGCTCCTTCATCCTTCATCCGCGCTGGTGGTACCTGGTCCAGTGCCATATGCAACATATGTCTCAATCCCTCGCCCGCAATGTTAAATAGCATAGGTCACCTTGTTTGAGGCCTCTTGTAGGTTTAATGAACCCGTGAGCTCCTCCATTGATGAGGATGGAATACCGTGCAGAAGTTACACATGACATAATCCATTTCCTCCATCGCCAACCAAAGCCCAACTGTTCCATAATTGAATTCAAGTAGTTCCAAGAGACTTTATCGAAAGCCTTCTCAAAATCCAACTTCAAGACAACTCTTGGCTCCACCGACTGTTGACAATTATGTAAAATTTCATGCACATTCATTGCAGCATCCATAATTGTCTTCCCTTTGATAAAAGCATGCTGCTCGACTGATAATATGATTCATCACCTTTGAAGTCTACCAGCCAATAACCTAGCAATAATCTTATAGGTGCTACATGCAAGACCTGATAGGCCTAAAATCAGATATCTGCGCTCAACACAAGTGCTTCTTGGGAACTAGTGTAATGAAGGTGGCTCCAAGGACGTGCAAGTGAGGCCAAACTTATGAAAATGCAGAATTTTGCTGAATCATGTCATCTCGATAACGATGATGGCCATCAAGCATTGAAAAACTCCCCATTGTACCCATCCGGACCCGGTGCCTTGTTTTTGGTAGGCATTTTCCATCATCGATTTCCTCCGATAGGTAAAACCTTCTCAAGCCATTGATTTTCAAATCTAAAGGGCACGCCCCAATTCTCGTTTTCTCATTCCCTTGGTTTTTAGTATCTAGTTTGGATAGGCCAAAGGTCGGAAACCGTCTTGCCCACAACTTTGCAGCTCACATTTGGGTACAATTCAAGCCAGGCCTCATTACAAAAAATCTATCCAATCCGGATAATGTTGCCCTAGATCTCATATTGCTCACGTGTAAGTCTTCCAAGTAGATGGGAGGTCAATCAAGTCTCGCTCATGGGTCAGATTTTGGGGTAACCATTGCGTTGAATTCCCTTTAACAAAGGGCGATTGAGAATGTCTTCTGGCAAACAAACAAGAAAAACCTGTGAGTCCCCACCAAAAGCCAAGGTCCGTACCACATGGCTGGCTCTTCTATGATTCCAGTCCATAATAACCTCCCAACAAGGAACCGAGTACCACAAGCGGTGCCCAGGATTCCATTATGTATCTCCAATTTGGCAAGTGTCTTCGCCTCTCACCCATCACAAGCCATTCGAGCTTGCCCTCGATTACTCCTTCTTGCAATAAAACCTCCCAAAACGTTGTATTTAGGTAGACTTTCTTTTATATATAGTTGTAGATAATTGTTAGAAGGAAAAGCTCCATCGCTGTCTTTAATCATGATTCAGGTGCCTCAAGTTCTGATAATTTCTCGAATTTATGAATTTCCCAACGTAAGTTTTGGTGGATAATGAAAAAGTTGTCATGCTTTTGCAATGACAGGGGGTCTGCTTTGTAAAACTTGTTTTTTTTTTTTTTTTTTTTTTATTTGCGATTAGCGCCGCTCATCTCTTTCATGCCAGGGAGTAACTCTGCCGATGGCCTCCCAGCCTCGCTCATATAGTTGACACTCTTTATCCAACGCGATTTTAGGAGAGTCGCTACTTCCCAGTAACCAAATCTGTGACGATTTTTGCCGCGTGCGTGCGGAGAAGATGAGGTTCAGAGGGATGCATTCGAAGAATCTAGTTCCAACTCGATGCCGACCTCCGGCGAGGCAAAGCGGTTAACCTGGAAAGTGCCGGACGGCGAAGGCGCACGATGATCGCGTTCTCAATTTTTGTTGCAGCCCTGAAACATTTTTTAATTTACACAAGCAGCTATTCCTCCGCCGATGACGAGATGAGGCTCGGAAGGGACGTGAAGGCGAAACTACCCGAAGCGAATGGCGTGGAATGGCTATGTACCATCAAACTCCACTATTGGAAATTTCCAGCGACCCCTATCAGTCCCCCTTCAGTATGCAAGCCAGCAAATGCAATTCCCAGCGCCAGCAAAGACCCAAGTCCACCTCTATTCTCCTCTCCTGCAAGCCATATTCAAATCCCAAATGATCAAACCACCCCAGTCACACAACCCAGCAGTGTGCAAGACAATTTTCTTGCATCTCCATTTCTCCCAAAAATTATAACTCCCATTCGAATGCTGAGCTCCCCTACCACAGTGTACTCCAGAAAAAATACGCCTCGCCCCTCACAACCGCCCCCACGTCCTGCTGAACAATCACCAGGCTCGGTGAATGCAATGGGAGAAAATATTCCAGCTGAGGAACGATTGAATACTAGTGGTGAGGAAGAAGACAACAATTATGATGTTGTTGAAGTTCCAATTGAGGAGGAATGGAGTGATGAATGGAATAATAGTCATGGCAAAGACTATTCAGGAAAGGTGAGAAAAGCTGATAAGTATGCATGGGTCTCAAAACTTAAAAAAGAGGTCAAGAAGATGACTAAGGAAGATTACCAAACCATGAAACCAATGATTGCCAAATTAGATCAGCTTGTTAAAGCTGACAGAGAAAAGAAACGGAAGCCGAATACAAGGAAAGGAAAGGGAGTAGATCAGTCATCAACAATTGCAAAATGATTATTTTGACATGGAACATAAGAGGAGTAAACAGTCCCAGCAAGAGAGCTGTAATAAGGGACTTAATTAAGAGAAATAGAGGACAGTTGATTCTTTTTCAAGAGACAAAATTACAAACAATGTCTGATAGTATTGTAAGGGACCTAGTACATTTCAACAGACTAGGATGGGTGGCCCGCAATGCTAATGGGACTGCTGGGGGAATTTTATGTGTATGGAATCCTACTTATATTGCTGTTCAAAATGTGAATATGGGGGAGTATAACATTGCTATGAAGATTACTGATCTCTCATCAAACAAATCCTGGTCCCTTTGTGTGGTTTATGGGCCGACTACTTACTCTCAAAGGTCTGTTTTTTGGGAGGAACTATCAAGCATACTCAATCAATGGGGCGATCCATGGCTGCTAGGAGGAGATTTTAACGCAATCAAAGCCAGAAACGAGAAATTACCAATGGCTCCATCTCTCCATGCCACCATGAGAGCCTTTGCTGATTTTGTTGGAGCTGAAGAATTGATTGATCTTCCTACCTCGGGTAAAACGTTTACTTGGAGTAGTGGGAGAAATCCACCTATGCTAACAAGGATCGATAGATTTTTGTGTACAGCAGATTGGATAGATATTTATCCACAAACTGCTTGTAGAGTCCTAGACAAATCTATTTCTGACCATTGGCCAATTATGCTTGATACGAATTCTGAAAATTGGGGGGGCGTTCCTTTCCGGTTTGAAAACCTATGGCTGGAACATGAAAATTTCGTGAAAAGAATTGATGAGTGGTGGAAGACTATGGTGGACGAAGGGCCTTTGGGGGGGAGACTGTTCAGGAAATTGAAAACACTGAAAGGAAAGATTTCTGATTGGGCAAAGACTCAAAAAGAGACACAGAATAGAAGAAAAACAGAGTTACTTACACAGAATGCAACTATTGACCAGCAAGAAGAAGTAAGACCATTGGTTGAAGCTGAATTTGCCACACGAATCACAGCTGCTGCAGAATATAATAATATTATCCGAATGGACACAACTCTTTGGAGGCAACGTGCTAGATATAAATGGTTGCAACATGGCGATGGAAACACCAAATTTTTTCATTCAATGGCCTCTAATAGAAGACGGGTGAACCGAATCAGCTCCTTAATGGTAAATGGCGAGATTACTTCAGATAATTCTATCATCACAAACCATATTATTGAACACTTCAAAGCTCTCTATACTGAGGACTCCCCTTTTCAACCACGGCTACCTAGTATTGGCCACCAAGGGCTGACTCCGGAATGTGTGGAAAAACTGGAAACACCTTTTACAAGTGATGAGATTGATATAGCCGGACAGCATATGCCAACAAACAAGGCTCCAGGACCGGATGGGTACAACGGAGAATTTTTTAACTCTTGCTGGGAAACACTAAGAGATGATGTCGTCCAACTTTTGCAGCATTTCCATCAGTATGGCCTCACTAACAAGGCAATTGGTGCTACTCATATTGCCTTGATCCCAAAAAAACATTGTGTTGAGCAAATATTTGATTTCAGACTAATAAGCTTGGCAAGTAGTAGCTACAAGATAATTGCAAGGGTGTTGGCCACACGATTGCAGAAAGTAATGAATCGTATTATAAGCCCTGAACAGCAAGCTTTCATAAAGGGAAGGAACATCTTGGATGCAGTAATGTGCACGCATGAGGTCCTCCATGCATGTCATCAATCAACCCAACCAAGCATTGTTCTAAAACTTGATTTTGAGAAGGCTTTTGATAGGGTTTCTTGGGAGTATCTCAGACATATGATGCAACAACTAGGTTTCGGTCGTCGATGGAGGAAATGGGTTATGACATGTATTTCATCTGCAAGATACTCCATTTTGATAAATGGAGGATCTCATGGTTACATTACTCCAAGTAGAGGCCTCGATGTAGGAGATCCTCTCTCCCTTTATTGTTTAATATAGCTGGAGAGGGACTCCGATATCTATTGCATCTAGCTGTGGTTGAAGGATGGATAGAGTCTCATTGTCGAACATCTCTGAGACACCCTTTGTACAATTTGCTGATGACACAATCATCTTCTCAGTAAAGGGACGATGGAGCAACTCAGGAAAATTAAGGGATCATAAAGTTATATGAGATGACTTCTGGCCTGAAGATCAATTGGTCTAAATCTACGATTATGGGCTTCAATATAGAGGGAAACACACTTGAGGAGATGGCAACTATGCTCGGGTGTGGAGTTGGATCCCTCCCAACAACATACCTGGGCCTTCCACTTTTCATAGCCAGAGACTCCAAGCAACTTTGGGAACCTGTCATTGAAAAGCTTCAAAATAGATTAAATACTTGGCAAGGAAAATTTCTGACAAAAGCAGGCCGAGTCATCTTAATAAAGTCCTGTCTCCTTGGGATTCCCAACTATTACTTATCTCTACTCCATTGCCCCCGCTACACTGTTGAAAGGCTAGAGAGAATAATGAGGAATTTTCTTTGGTCCGAAACTGCTGAAAAGTCAAAACTCCATTTGATCAAATGGGAGGATGTTTGTCGGAATACAAAAAACGGTGGCCTGGGAATTCGAAGGATAAAACTCATCAATACAGCTCTTTTATCCAAATGGATATGGAAATTAAGTACTTTTGAGGGACTGATATGGAAGGATTTGGTTACTACCAGAATGAGCAGAGAAACAAGACTTTGGTGGATTGATGATATTCCAAGCAGGAGGCTTTCACCAATTTGGAGGAGAATTATTAAACTCCTATCTTTTGTTCGGAAATGGATATCCTTCTATCCTGGGAAGCGTGACAAAATCAGGTTTTGGACACATAGGTGGCTTGGTGATTCCCCGTTTGTTGATAGATTTCCAAGGCTCTTCCTCCTTGCTCGAAATCAGGATTGCTCTATTGCTGATATGATTCCAAATGGCCAATTAAAAGATATAAATTGGGTTTCACTTCTGAGAAGGAACCTAAATGATGAAGAAGCTTTGGAGATCTCTACACTAATGGAGGACCTGAATAAATTTTATCTGAACAGGGGCCAGAATGATGAGTTAATTTGGAGGCCCAATCCCAAAGGATCCTATACTGTTAGATCAGGTTACTCTTGTCTATCAAGTTCAGAGGAAGCTAATCACCCTGCTGTGATTGCATGGTCATTTTCATGCCCCAAAAACAAAATTTTTTTTGCCTGGTGCTGCAAGAGGGAAAGATTGCCTACGTGCGACTTGTTGATGAGAAGGGCATGCAAATTCCATCTACCCTATGTTCTTTATGTAAATGTGAATCTGAATCCATTAACCACTTGCTTATACACTGTAAATACAACTGGCAAATATGGGTTTATTTTCTCGGAATGTTTGGCATCACTTTGGTCATGCCTTGGAATTTATCTGGAGTAGCAAACTTGGGTAAATTTGCTGGTCTGGGTACAAAGGGGCGAATGATGTTTGACTGTTGTATGGGATATATTCCTTGGATGATCTGGAAAGAGAGAAATAATAGAGTATTTCACAAGAAAGAAAGCACTTGGAAGGATGTTAGTCATCATATCCTTCATCACATCATTGGGTGGCTCAAAACTCAGAGAATTTTCAGGGGTATTAATGCTGGGGAAATCTGGTGCTCCTGGTATGAACATGCTAGAGAATTAGCTGCTGTTAAAACAAAACTACAAGTGTGGACTCCTCCCCCAGCACAGGAATACAAATTAAATTTTGATGGCTCTTCCTTTGGTAACCCTGGACTTGCTGGAGTTGGGGGACTGATTAAGGACTTTTGTGGAAACACTATTCTCACATATGCTGGTCCAATTGGCTTCAATGATTCAACAGCCGCTGAAATCCTCAGTCTTCTTCAGGGGCTCAAATGCTTTGCAAACATGGAAAACCATGCTCCCCTACATGTGGAAGGAGATTCGAAAATAATTATCTCATGGTGTAAGGGGGAAACCCCTCCCTCTGGGAGGCACAGAGCACCTTATTATAAGATTCTTGACCTTTCTCATCATGTTGTTAGTTGGAAGCATGTTCTACGAAGCGCAAATTGTGAGGCTGATGCTCTTGCTAAACAAGGGGTGCATGAAACGCACCTTGTGGTTTGGAAGCTTTAAGCCTCTTACTTTGTTATTGATGTCTGTTCCCTTATATGGGGGACTGATTTGTAAGTTTTCACATAATGAATGAAATATAACACAACTTTCAAAAAAAAAAAAAAAAAACTTGTTTTTTTCTTTGCCATTTCTCCTCCATAACTTGCTGGAACGTCTTCTCTTTGTCCTTTCCAACCAAGAGGTTCAACGATTCTTCCCCATTTGCACTGATCATCCCCGATTTTTCTTTTTTTGCTTGCTCAGCAACATCCTTTGGAAGACAAGTAAATAGTTTTTTAAATGCCTCCAACAGGCATTTCCATGGTGAACTCCCGTCAACGCCAAATTCTGGTAGATAAATTCGTGCCAAAACCTTATGAGCTCTGTAGTGTACGAGCTTGCATTCCCAATCACGCCTTCGAAAGGCCGAAAATGGTAAACTGGGAGTCCTCCCACCTTATTTCTTTGGATCTTGTTTGTCTACAGTTCATTACACCCCGAATCTGTTCCAGAAAGAGCTCACCAGCCTCAAGAGGAATACGAATGAAGGATTTCCTCTCACCTGTTTCAACCTGGAGACGAACGAATCTTCTTGCAGCATCGTGATCAATTGAGAAGATCGAATCCCCAAATTGACAGGTGCCTAAGAGTCTTTGGCGGCCGGTCCTTCGGACAAAATTTCCTCTCCTTTTTTTGACTGTGGTCCAACCTTCCTCCTGGAGTCTTCCCGCATCCAAATCCTCACATCTTTCATCTCTTGATCCAACAATAATGTCATGCCGCAGCTCCGTCACCCTTGAGTTACTAGGTCGTGCCCCTGCAGAAACCACTCGGGGTTCTCCATTCTCTCTCTGTTCCGCCATCAAAAGTCTACAATAAGTATGGTAGGTCAGGCCATTCCAAATAATTCCCCTCCCCCCCCCCGCCCCCCCCTTTTTTTTTTGTTTTTTTGTTTTTTTGTTTTTTTGTTTTTTTTTGTCTAAATCCGGCCAACCGGGTCAAGCAGTGTCAGGTCATTCCAACAGACCTTCCTTTTCCAATTCCCCTTTTTTTTTTTTTTTTTTGGGGTTTCTTCTGGCCGGGTCAGTCCGGGTCAGTCAGCGGGCCAAACCGAGTCGACTCGGGGTATAACAGACTCGTCGTCTTCCCAAGTCGACTTAGGTTTCATGCCCTTCCACGACGCCGCCGTGGCTCCCCCGTCGCTGTCCCGTCACCACCGCCTCTTAATCCCATCGCCGCCGGGTCACCATCCCATCACCGCCGCGTCGCCGTCCATCTGCGAGCTGTCCCAACTGCTGGTTCCTGGAGCAGGTGAAAGAATCTGACGCTCGAAAATTCTCGCCGTGAGGTTGTTCAACTATTTGAGAGGCCTTCAATAGGATAGCAACCAAACTAGGTGCAGTATCCTCAAGAATTTCACGCGTGTAGGTAAGAACTAGCTCACTCAGTTTTCGTGTTTTACAGAACGCAATAGCTTCATTGTAAACTGAACCTTCCTAAGCCAAAGGAAGACAAATAATTGACTCGACTTTTAAGGCTCATGAGCAAAAGCACCACTCTGCAAGTGCCTTTTTTACACCTAAACTCTGCTCATCAAGCAACGATTTCATTGTTTCCACAAGCACAGATCTTTTCCCATGCCAAGCTAAGCTTCAGACAATCTTCAAAAAATTAAAGAGCTCTGAATTTTGAAAAAGAAAGAAATGAGTGTTTGGAAAAAAAAAATGCTCATGATGAAAAAGAAGAATAACAAGGGTTAAATATGATCGAAGAAGTGGAACGAGAAAAGGCAAGGCAAACTGTGGAAAATTTAGATACACAAGAAGCTGATCTATTGGAGACAAAGAATACACTATAGATGTGTTAGATTTAATGAAGGGAGATAGAAGATGAGAGAAAAGTGAAAAGATAGGAAGAAAGGGAAGAAAGAAGGAGAGAAAGAGGTTGTAAGGTCTTTGTGACCTATAACCCTAAAACATGTATTAATAGAATCCGAAAATACAAAATTACAATGATTCCATTAATGGCTTGAAGAGCAAGTAAAATAAACAATAAACAAATAATAACTAACTAAAGTTTAATAAAATTACTAAACTACCTTTAACTCTTAACAAGATGGATTAAGGAGGGAGATGCTAACACAAGGTTTTTCCACGCCATTGCATCAGCTCATAAAAGAAGTGGCAGAATAACACTTCTAGAAGTCGGGGGAAAGACCATAACAGAGCCAAAGAAAATTGTAGAGACCTTTGAAAATTTCTACAAGGAGCTCTATAGAGATGAGGGCCACATCCGCCCATTTCTAGAAGCCTTGCACTTTAACTCCATCACACATGGTGCAAGTCAGAAATTAGTGCTGCCATTCTCTGAGGAGGAAGTTAGAGATGCTATATTTTCTCTTCCAAATGAAAACGCACCAGGCCCCGACGGTTTCATTGCAGAATTCTATAAGGAAGGTTGGGAATTTTTGAAACATGATATCATGAAGTTGTTTGATGAATTTTTTGAAAAAGGAATCACCGCCGAGAGCATGGGCTCCTCTTTAATTGCCTTAATACCAAAGAAAGATGGTGCTGCGCATCCAAGAGACTTCAGGCCAATCTGCTTGATTTCAAGCCACTTTAAAGTAATCTCCAAGGTGCTGGCTAATAGGCTGAGAACAGTACTCCCACAAGTTATAAACAGCCAACAATTTGCTTTCATTAAGGGAAGTCAAATTATGGACTCAGCACTTGAGGCTCACGAGATAATTCACCTATACAAAAAGAAGAAAAAAAAGTGGTATGATAATCAAGTTAGATTTCGAGAAAGCCTTTGACAAGGTTAATTGGAGTTTCCTGGATAACATGTTAAGGAAGATGGGATTTCCCCAAAAATGGAGAATATGGATAAGCAGTTGCATATCATCTGCTCGTTTTTCCCTTATTCTTAATGGCACCGTGAAGAGTTATTTTAAAAGCTCAAGAGGGCTGAGGCAAGGAGATCCTCTCTCCCCAATGCTCTTCAATATTGTTGGTGAAGGATTAAATGCTATGTTCTTGGAAGGACAGAAGAGAGGATGGATATCAGGTTTGTCAGTAGGAGAATTGCACATCCCAGTATTGCAATTTGCAGACGACACAATGATTTTATGTCAAGGGGAAAGTGAACAAATGTTAAATGCCCTTGCAGTCCTGAATCTATACCAATTGGCATCGGGACAATCTATAAATTGGGGTAAATCTGGCCTTTTGAGCCTAAATCTTGAGAGGGGAATTGAACAGCAAATCAGAAGTATCCTTGGATGCTCCACATTTGAGTTGCCCAGCAAATACCTTGGGCTACCACTTTTCTATGGGAGAGCCCACAAGCTACTATGGAATCCAGTCATAGAAAGATGCAAGAAGAGACTTGATTGCTGGAAGGGGCAATTTCTGAGCCAGGCAGGAAGAACAACTTTAATCAAAGCCACCCTAGGCGGGATACCAAATTATTTCTTATCCATAATGGAATGCCCAGCAAGTGTAGCTGCTACCTTGGAGGCATTACAGAGGAAATTTTTGTGGTGTGGCATCGCAAAGCAGTTCAAATATCCTTAGGTGAAATGGGAAAATGTATGAAGGCCAAAAGATCATGGAGGGCTTGGCATAAGACATATTAAAGAAGTTAACTGAGCCTTTTTGGCTAAATGGATATGGAGATATGCTACTGAAGATGGAGCCTTGTGGAGGAGAGTTATAGAGGAAAAATACGGAAAATCAGAACATGCTTGGCTGCCAAAAAAGTGCCAACTCCACATGCTTCGTGCTTATGGAGAAGAATTATGAAGAAAGAGCCAGAGATGAGAGAATTTATACATTTCCATGCTAGGCAAGGCACAAAAATCAGGTTCTGGGACGACCCGTGGATTGGGAAACATGCCCTCTCAGCAACTTTTCCCAAACTCTATCAGCTGGTTCCAAATCAAAATGCAACAGTGGCGCAGGTCTTGCGTAACTCCATGAGTGAGGGCAGAAACTTTGGTTTCAGGAGGAATTTACAAGATGAGGAAGTCAATGAGATGGCAGCACTTCTGAAACTTCTTGATGAAAGCTACAGGAGAGGGTTGGGAAAGGATGAATTATTTCGGACACTTGAGACCGACGGACTTTTTTCGGTGGCTTCTTTTTACATGACCTCCGCGTAACTCCATGAGTGAGGGCAGAAACTTTGGTTTCAGGAGGAATTTACAAGATGAGGAAGTCAATGAGATGGCAGCACTTCTGAAACTTCTTGATGAAAGCTACAGGAGAGGGTTGGGAAAGGATGAATTAATTTGGACACTTGAGACCGATGGACTTTTTTCGGTGGCTTCTTTTTACATGACCTCCCAAGTAAGAAATCCCCCCATTTGTAATGGTATCAAAATGGCTTGGAAGCTAATATCACCACCTAAGGTAAAACAGTTTGTGTGGATAGCATCACAGGAAAAAATCCTCACAAGTGAAGAACTTTCTAGAAGAGGGCACCCAAAAGTAAATTCTGTGTGGCTCTGTAATGAGGAAGAGGGAACATACAATCACTTGCTATTGCATTGTAAATTCAGACAGGTCTGGTCAGGCCTTCAAAGGAAATTTACAATGAGTCTTTGCATGCCAAAAAAGCTCAGTCTATTTCTTGAACAATGGGGGAAAAGTTTTGTGGAAAGCTAGCATTCCTGCAACTCTATGGAGTTTATGGCTCGAGAAGAATAGCAGAATTTTTACAGCCAAGTTTGCCTCGGTTAAAAAGGTCATTAAAATAGCAATCCGTAGTACACTTGCATGGATTCATAGCATTCACGGACTCCCTCCAATTATACGAAAATTCTGGAGTAAAGTGATTTTTCTTACAAATACAAAAGCACCCAAGATGGTGGCATGGTCAGCACCTTACCCTCCTAATGTAAAGCTTAATTTTGATGGCTCATCGAAAGGGAACCCTGGACCAGCAGGTGTAGGCGGAGTGATAAGGAACTGTAGAGGGGAGGTACTCATTGCATACTTGAGGCCAGCAAGGGTATGTGGTTCGAATGAGGCAGAAACAAGAGCTTTGTTAGCCGGTGTCAAGCTTGCGAAGCAGTATTTTAATGACTCCATAGAGATTGAAGGAGACTCCCAATTGGTTATTGGATGGGCAGCCAAGAAAAACACAGTCCCCTGGACTTTAAGAAGCTTTTTTGATGAAATAGAAGACCTCACTAGAGAGTGGAGAATTGCTTGGAGAGCTGTGCGAAGATTAGCCAACTCAGTGGCTGACAAATTGGCAAAAGCTGGAACAGAAAAGAGCATAATTAAAACAACAAACTCAATGGCGGAGCTCTTATAGAGCTCCTGTAATAGTACCCATTACCCTAACTATGGAAAGGGGCCATGCCCACGACTGTACTATTACTGTAACACTACTTGTATCATCAGATTTTTATTAATAAAAGTTTCACCTTCTAAAAAAAAAAAATACTATTTAACCTCATCCATGCCTGCCATATCATCACCCTTGAATACAGTATAATCAACATATACGACACGAATAATCAGTCCAGTACGCCGCCTAAGAATAACGAGAGAGTGATCAGAATGACTCCTCTTAAAATCAATATTACTAACCACTCTACTGAACTTATCAAACTAGGCTCTAAGACTCTGCTTTAACCAATAAATGGATTTATGTAGATGACAACCCTTCGAGTCCTCCCCTTGTTTGACATAACCAGGCAGTTGCTGCATATAAACCTCCTCTTGTAGATCACCATAGAGGAATGCATTTTTATGTCTAGCAGAAGCAAATAAATCCACCCCAAATGTCTGAGGTACCCCTTAGTCACAAATTGAGCCTTATATCTGTCCAATGTCCTATCCGATCTCTATTTCACTGTATAAACCCATCGACAGCCAACCACCGAGGCATTTAGAGGTGGATCAACCAATGTCCATGTTCCCCACTCTTGAAGAGCATGAGATATACGAGAAGGAAGAGAAACAAGAGTTAGAGTTAATGTAAACTATTGATAAGAAGGAGAAAGAGAAGACAATGAAACAAACCGAGAAATAGGATGTTGTGTACAAGTATGCTTACCCTACCGAAGATCAATCGGAAGGTCACTACCATTAGTCTGGGGGCCTGCAGAGTCGGAGGATGATGCATCGCTTGGAGGGGGCTCGACTTCAGTGGTTTGCTTCGAATGCCAAGACTATACCTACAAAGGAGGGTCAACCGAGGGTGAAGGCAAAGCTGGATCTGTTGTGGACACAGGTGGAATCAACACGGGTGACGAGACAAGCAATCACTGACGGCACATGGCAACGAAAGAGGAGGATAAGAATCAATAGATGTAACAAGACTGACTAAGGATGAAGTACCAAACTAGGATAAATCCTTAGAGGTGTAGAGATATATATCTTCCGGCTGACTGGATCATAGCATCGATAACCTTTCTGAACTCGAGAAATGCCAAAAAAAAACACTTTAACTTCCCGGTGGTTCAATTTATCTTGCAGATGACCTAAATTATGAACAAGACACATACAACAAAAAACTCAAGATGGAAGAGGAAACAAAGTGATCTTACTATCTTGCAGAGTTCCCTTGAAGAACAAAAGTAGGCATATGATTAATCAGATAGCAAACAGTAAGGACAACATCACCCAAAGATGTTTAGGAACACAAATATGAAGTAACAATGTCCTAGCAGATAGTATGGAGACTCCCTTCTACAGCAAGAGTAAAACAATTTTTATGGGTTGCTGCCCATGGCTGAATACTTACATGTGATGAATTAGCAAAGAGGGGTCAGATTGTGATTAATTCATTATGCAAATTTTGTGCACAAGAAGAAGAGACAATCAATCACATGTTACTGCACTTTAAATTCAATAGAACAATATGGGTTACTATTTTATCTAAATTTGGGGTCTCCTACATTGTGCCTAAAACTTATGCAAAAATTCTTCAATCAACCTCAGCATGCCCCTTTCCCAAAGTGGGAAAGATACTATGGATGGCATCCATTGCAGCAATACCATGGACCATTTGGCTGGAGAGAAACAACAGAACATTTAACAACACCTCTTGTTCCATTGGAGAGCTCATTGTCAAAGCTATGCAAAATATATTCTTATGGGCTTCCACGGTTAAAGGTATGCCACCTTTCCCAGCTGCTATTCTAAGGAAATTCTGGCATAAGATCATCTACTTCAAGTACTATAAACCCCCAAAAATGATTGAATGGTCACCCCCACCAGCTGGATGGATAAAAATAAATTTTGATGGATCCTCCAAGGGAAATCTTGGACCAGCAGGAGTGATAAGAGGAATCAATGGACAAATTTCTTCACACCTATTCGGACCACACAGGATAGCGACCTCTAATGAAGCAAAAGCGGCTGGCTTACTCGAGGTGATCAGGATTGTGGCTGCTTTTAGCAACACTCCGATTGTAATTGAAGGGGACTCCACATTGACCATTGGTTGGGCAACTCACACCATAAACATTCCCTGGAGGCTCAAATACATTTTGGATGAAATTTCAGAAATCAGCAAGGGTTGGAATATCATGTGGAAGGTTATACCACGCTCAGCAATTTCTCTTGCTGATCAATTAGCAAAAGAAGACGTAAATAGACCAGTACTTGTTTCCGGCAGCAGCTTCCCTCTAATATAAAGTGTACTCTTGCAATTTATATTCAGATCTCAAAGTTTTGATATGTTTGATCCATCTTTGAAAGCTTTGTAAACCAGATGTAAACCATTCTTTTGATCTTTGAAAAGCAATTGTTAAGAGTTAGGGGTAGTTTAGTAATTTTATTAAACTTCAGTTAAATATTATTTGCTTATTGTTTAGTTTACTTGCTCCTCAAGCCATGAATGACATCATTGTAATTTTGTATTTTCGGATTCTATTAATACATGTTTTAGGGTTGTAGGTCAAGAATACCTTAGAACCTCTTTCTCTTCCTCTCTCTTCCCCTTTTTCCTATCTCTTCACTTTTCTCTTTTCTTCTATCTTCCTTCACTAAATCACATGGTATCAGAGCGGGTCTGTATGTGACGACTCGTCACTTACAGAGGTCATGGGATCTTCTTCCTCGAAGCTCGTTGTACAAATTTGAAGTTGTAGAAAAGTCTTAGATTCTGGGAGATCCTTAAAGTTTGTCTCTTTTCTATGTTCTTCTACCATTATCTCTTGATAATGGCTTCTACTACTGATTGAAGTGTTGTGCATATGGGTTTACTCCTAAAGCGTGATCCTTTGCTGTTGTTAGGTTCGTAGGAACTTGTGTCTGCGATTGCTACTACTGCTGCTGGTAAAAAAAATTTAATTTTTACACTGTTTCAAAAAAAACAATGTCCTAGCAATCTCTAAAAGGTGTCAATTTTTAATTTGACACTATCATCCTAAAACACTTGTCGTATGCCAACTAGCATGAAACATGAAGCCCATGTACAACCACGTATTGTAAAACTTTTACACTTGACAATCCCCCTCACTTCCTGGCCCTATTGACAAGTTGGTCTAAGAGGTGGAAAAGCTTGAGCCCTAGAGAACTAACCATGTCCCACATGACCCACTTAGACACCACTATATGCAAATAGGTTGACTTGAATTGTAATTGATATCACACAAATTGGCTCTGATTTTTGCCTTCTAACCCTAATAAAACCAGGCTCTTTCCTGAAAAAATCTTTTCATGTCAATTAATAATTATAATTTTTCTTAAACTTTAATGTGCTACTTCTCTTAAAACTACTAGCTTGAGCATGGAGCAAATATACAGCTATAGAATGGACATTTCATTCTTATAAGTCCAAAAAACTTAAAAGTAGTGTAGGTTGAGATCTGCCTCTGGTCTGGTCCCTGATGAAGATGGTTACAAGATCCCTCTCTAGCTCCCCTTTCCCATTGTGCTTAAGTTTTCAGCAGTTTTTGGGTAGCAATAGTTTCAAACTTTTGCAACCCTGCTGGCAACAACAAGAATAAACTGGCATTTTGACTGCTCACGTGGCTGAGGACAGTGGTAGTACAAAAAGCATTTGGTTGTCCAGATGAATCATATTAGAAAAGAAACTATGATTGTGGTTCTCACCTATCTATTTATTGCTAATTTTCTTTCTACCAGTAGGAAAAACTATGAAATTACTTACACAGTGCATCTCAAACTCTTTTATTTTTCTGTAGGCTGCTGCTAAACATGAATCTCTCAGGTACTTTAGCACCGGAGCTTGGTCAGCTTTCATATATGAAAATATTGTAAGTCATAACTATGTTATATGCTAACCTGAAGAATATCTTGTATCACTTTAGTTAATAGATTATGGCTGTTTAGTCTGACAATTGTTTTTAATCTAATTCATTTGCACTATCTGATACTTTTATCTGTGCTTTCGAAGGGATTTTATGTGGAATAAGATAAGTGGCGATGTACCTAAGGAGATTGGAAATATTAAATCACTGGAGCTCCTGTAAGTTTTATAATTATATATGTCGTAGATTATACACTTCATCAGCCCTTTGTTTTAAGAGTAATGCTAAGCGCATCCTTGAGGGTGCGCACTTCGTCCACCTCCCCCTTATGTTGGTGCATTTATGGCACCTCGATTTCTGATGTGGGTCCACCCACATCAGAGGGGGAGGTGGACAAAATGCGCACCCTCGAGGGTGCGCATAGCATTACTCTTTTTTTTTTAATATGCTTGGCAGAATAATGCAAAAAGTTTTTGGACTCTGAATGACATAACATTTGGCAGAATAATGCAAAAATTTTTTGGACTCTGAATGACATAACGTAACCTTAAAAATTTTTTAGATGATTAGAATATTTTATGTGAAGTACCCCCCTTTTTTATTTCTATTTTTGGAGAGAGAGAGAGAAGGCACAATGAAGGACAAACAATTACATGCAAGAGGTGCCTCTTTGTGGGGTACCATTTACAATGCCAACATGTCTTCGGTTTTCTTTGGGCTGAAAGGTATTTTGCAATTCCTAGCAAGCAAATCTTCCTTAAATGAAACTTTAAAAAAAAACCTTCCTTTGAACTGTAGTGGTCCATATTTAGTATAAGCATTTGTATCTCGCCTGGAAACTGTTGATGGACAAGGATGTTTCAGTCCATATTAAACATTGAGTTTGATTCTATCCCAAAATGAGCCGCCACTTAGGAGTGCTAATGGTAGGGCTGATATATTAGCAAAGCATGGGGTTAGTGAACAACAACTTGTTTTAAGGGCCCTTTAAGTTTTTTGATTGTACTTCCCGATGGGCTATATTAATTGTAATTCACTCACCAATTGGCAATGAAATGAATAAAATACCAACTTTCAGAAAAATGTAAAATTTTTTCCACTCAACAAAAACTTCTGAGCAAAATCATGAATGTTTAAAGAATTACTAAAAGAAAATGTCATTGCAAATCTCTGCATTTTCATGCATCTATCTATAACTTACAGACACCACCATAGATGTCGTTTAGCTAAAAGTACCTGTACAGTCCTTGGTGGATTTAAAGAATCTTTTTTTTTTTTTTTGAAATGGTGAGTCTTGCTGTTTTATTGCTGATCAAGAATCATACAAATAATTGTAGTTTACAATCTTGAATACAAGTCTGGAAATGAAGCTTACAAAATCTGAAGATGACTATTACAATGCGTGATATGCTTACAAATTATGATTGGAAGGCTGCTGCCTAATGCTATTGTTGGCCTATTTACTCCTTCTTTAGCAGGGTGGTCAGCCAAAGGGTTTGCCGATCGTGGGGCTGTGGCCCGGGTGATGTTTAAATCCTTGATAATGTCTGATAATTCATCAAAAACATGCTTGAGTTTCCAAGGAATTTTGATGGATTTCTTAGCCCATCCAATGGCTAGGGTAGAATCACCTTCAATGATTATGTGATCAGTTGGCAATGTAGATAGTATTTTGGCACCTTTTAGTAATCCTTTGGCTTCAGCTTCATTGGAAGTAGCTATTTCGATGGGTCCCGAATACACATATATGATCTGCCCATCATTATCTCTAATCACTCCTCCATACCCCGCCAGTTCAGGATTGCCTCCAGATGATCCATCAAAATTTAGTTTTAGCCATCCTATGGGAAGGGGGGACCATTCTACCATCACTGACGGTTTGTGCTGCTTGAAGTATATGATCTTCTGCCAGTATTTTCTTAGAACTGCTTTAGGGAAAGGTGGCATGCCTTTAGAATTGCCGGCCCAATGAAAGAATCTTGACTCCTTGGTCTAATTAGTCTCAGTGAGTAGTTTGTGCTTGAGGATTGCGCTATAATTGAATACCTCATACAACATATTTCACTTTCATTTTGTCCTTCTGAGCCTTTTAGCAACAAAGTAAACATTAAAAGCAAAACAGAAAAGAAAATAAACTGTCGAGGGAGAGTAAAAAATTTGATAATTCTTGATCTTTGAAATTTCTATTGTTGATAGAAATGAGAGAAACAATTCATATTGTTTTCCTGTCATTTGGTGACACTGGAAAAGTTAATGCCACACTTTTCTGGAGGAAAATATCTTTTTTTGGAATTAAGCATGATATCACCATAGGAGTTCCTTATGAGTCCCCCTACACCCGCTAGACTCGGATTGCCAAAGGAGGATCCATCAAAATTTAATTTATAAGAGTTCAAAGGAAGAGGTGACCAAGTGATGATTCTAGGATGTTTCCCATCCCCCTCTCTGGCAATAACACTCCAGTTACTCCAAATTACACCGCAATCAATATTTTTAAACAACTTTTGAGCTTTCAGCCAGCAGACAATCAGATGAGTGATACGGCTGCATACATCCTTCCAAGTAGAGGCTTGGTTTGAGAAAATTCTACTATTCCTTTCCTTCCATATTAGCCATGGAATGTAACCCCGAGTCCCAAGGAGGCAGCAAGTGCAATAATACTACGCAAGTCATGAGGAATGGGGAGAATGAGTCCAAACCTTTCCATAAAAAAGGTCCAAACTCTCCAACTGAAGGGGCAATGTAGTAGTAGATGGTTGATTGATTCAGTCTCAGTATTGCATAGTGGACAAGTAATATCTTGAAGCTGAATTCCCCTTCTCAACAAATGATCCCTTGTGGGCAACCTCTTTCTTAGGCAACACCACCCAAAGAATAACTGCTTCTTTGGGCAAGATAGGGACCAAGCCACAGCCGTGGGATGAGGTTGTTGACCTCGATTTGCTAGACAAGAGTAAGCCGAGCTAACCGAGTAACAACCTTGTGGATGCGGCTTCCAAATTAATTCATCTGCTTGATCTCTTAGTAGATAAGATTTGCTCAACTCCTCTAGTAATATAGCTGCCTCAACAGCCTCATCATCATTGAGATGTCTTCTAAGTAGGGGTGTCCAATCTACCTCCTTCAACTGTCCACTTGGAGCCACATCACTAATAAGGAATTCTTGATTTCTAGCCAAGAGCAAAATCTTGTTGAATTTTTCAGCAAATGTAATATCTCCAGTCCACTTATCAGTCCAAAAATAAGTTTTGTTGCCACGGCCTGGCTGCACAAAAATATGTTGGACAAAGAAAGGGAACAACTTGATAATTTTCTTCCAAATAGAAGAAAGTCTCCTTTGTCTAGGGGCTTTGAACCACCTTTATGCGGGCTTGCTGTCCAAAGCTTTTGTGATCAAACTCTTCCAAGTAGTCCTTTCGTTCATATTTAGTTTCCAGAGCCATTTTGTCAGGAGAGCCTCATTCATGAGTTTTATTTTCCGAATTGCCAATCCACCATCATTTTTGGTCTGACAAATATCATCCCAATTTATAAGATGAAGCTTGGACCTCTCTGAAGTATCGGACCATAAGAAATTTCTGATAATCTTTTCAATTGTGTTCACCACTGAAAAAGGGCAATGAAGAAAGGAGAGGTAATAGGTAGGGATACCAGATAGACATGCTTTAATCAGAGTGAGTCTTCCTGCTTTGGTGAGTAACTTTCCTTGCCATGTACTTAACCTGAGATTTAACTTCTCAATGATAGGGTCCCATAGATTTTTATTTGCTCTACCAAAAAAGAGGGGCAACCCAAGATAAGTGGAAGGGAGAGATCCAATTTTACATCCAAGCATATCTGCCATATCCGTCATCACTTCATTCTCAACAGCAAACCCATAAATTGCAGATTGAGCCACATTTCAAAGCCAAACTTGGATGTGGACTTTCTTTTTTCTTTACCATGTAACAAATGACTAGCCAATCAAAATTAAGCTTTACATTAGGGGGGTAGGGAAAAAGAAGACCTTCTAATTTCGCTTCCCACAGTAAACAGGGAAGAACTTTGGAGGTTGGAGGAAGGGAGAATGAGCCTCCTCCCTACACGCCCTCCTCCGGTGAAACCATGGCCGGGAAACACTGTACCAGAAGCTCTAAAAGCCACCTTCGCTGCCATAGAAGGGGAAAACCGGCTATACATCGATACAATTTCGCTGGGAGAGGGTTATGCAGTCAAAGTGGCAAACAAGAACCCAAAAAAGAGATCCTTTATTCGAATCCTTGCAGAAGAACTTGAAGAACTGGTTGAGGGGACGAAGAAAATCCAAGCTTGTAATTCACCTGGAAAGATGAATATACTCTGTGGGGGAAAATTTCAAGTGGGTACCTACCTGGAAGATGAAATTTTCATCTGTC
This sequence comes from Aristolochia contorta, assembly GCA_022405105.1. Classification (NCBI taxonomy): domain Eukaryota; kingdom Viridiplantae; phylum Streptophyta; class Magnoliopsida; order Piperales; family Aristolochiaceae; genus Aristolochia; species Aristolochia contorta. Next base: position 17,246,919 of record CM039664.1, read on the forward strand.
GAATATCAGAGAAGAGAAGACAAACTACTATAGGATCGGTAGAGGTATCGAAAAGTTTCAAGAATGGGTCGGGATGGAAATGGCTTTTGAAAAGCCTTGAAGAAGCGTTGAAAAAACTGAACCCGACTCTCCCAAAGGCAAAAGATAACATGCAGCCGGAGCCCCAAGTAGTCTCTGGTCTTCCAACTCCACGCAGTGGTTACAATGACGCTATGTCCCAAAAAGAGCTATAGGTACCATCTCTCTCTATTGAATGCTTGAACGGGGATCCCACGCTGAAGATAAATCCGAGCTTCATCTCCCCTCAACAAAATTTACTAGAGAAATGTCTCATTGCTCGAACTAGAAAATCCTGGAAAAGAGAGGACCTTCAAGAAATTATTTGTACTACTTGGATGCTAGCCACCACTCCTATTCTGAACAAGATAGGGAGAAATCAGTGGCTGATAAACTTGGACTCTATGGACGAAATTCGAAGAATACTTACCCTACGAGAAAATCTGTTGGGCGAAATCTTTGCTGAAATCTCGGAATGGAATCCCTCTTTTGGTGTGACAGAAAAGGAGAAGTGGGTGGTACTCAGAGGAATCCTCCCTCATCTCTGGTGCGAATCCATTTTTCAAGCCATCGCAGGGCTAGCTGGTCAGGTAACTGAATTTGAAGACAACGAAGGTCGAATGGATTTTCTCCGAGTAAAGATCAAAGCTTTCAAATCCTTCACTGGGGCGATCGAGATTCCTATTTTAATGGGGGATTTTACCTACATGGCTACGATTGAGGAGGAATCGACCAAAAAGATTAAATCTTTCAGGAGAAAGAAGAACAAAAGCTTTCCTCCTCCGAGAAAACGACGCCCAAGGATGATGTGGAAAAGGACTGGCCGGAACGTCCCTCCGAATCTCGCCGGAACCCTACCGGACCCGAAGACGAAGGCCGATGAATGTCCCCCAACGGTCCCAGGAAAAGACATTGAAGAGACACTTTCGCCTGAAACTACTGTCACTCCAAATAAGGAAGTGGAATCGATGTCTCACTTAGAGCCGTTGGAAGACTGTGTGAGACAGGGCACCCGAGGTGAGTCGACTGAGTTAAATGGTGACTCAGAGCGGGTCATCGATTCAACTCAGCGAAACGAACTGAACCGCAACTCGGACAGAGATGTCGACTCGTTACCACTAAATCAAGCCATCGTCCCTCGCATTGAAGAACACAAAGGCTCGTCGTCTTCGAACGACGACCCGGATTCCAGGTATGTGCCTTGCCCCTGTTTCTCTCCCTCTTCTACAGGTATCCTGAGACTGCGAGAACGCCATCCTGGATCGCTGAAATTTACATATGTAAGAAGACGACTTAGAAAGCGAAACTATGCTGATGAAATTGAGGAAAACATCAAAGCCGCGATTGAAGCAGCGATTGATCAGCGATTTCGTGAATACGGAAGAATGATGAACCTGAACCTGGACGACCTACACACCGTCCGAGACACACAGCAGGACAAAGACGACTCAGTACCTAATGATGACATTGCAAGAATAAGTGAACAATGAACATCTTATCCTGGAATGTTAGAGGACTGGGTTCGGCAAGGAAAAGAGCTACAGTACAGGAAACACTAAAGCACTACAAAGCAAAAGTTGTCTTCTTACAAGAATCAAAGCTCCAAACAATTAGTGTAGGACTTGCTAGAGACATTTGGTACCAAAGTAAGCCAAAGTTGATTGAAAGAAAAGCCATTGGCTCTTCGGGTGGCAGAAAGCAACACCAACAGGATCAGCATGCTGTAAATTGAGTAAGAAGCTAAAACTCCTGAAAGCTAGTATCAAAGAATGGGCAGGCGCAAATAAGCTCAATTGCGAGAAGGTTAAGCAACACTTGCTAGAAAAGATAAGATATTATGATGAACTAGAAGAACTACACGGCAACCTACCTATAGTTGATCACATGATCAGAGATGCTTCGAAAGAGGAATATGAGAACAAGGTCAATCAAGAAAGAATTTATTGGAAACAAAGAGCTCTATTCAAATGGCTCAAAGAAGGGGATGGTAATACAAAGTTTTTCCATGCGGTTGCTTCAACACATAAACGCAGAAACAGAATTTCCACACTCAATGTTGAAGGGGAGTTAACAGATAATAAAGAAAGGATTATAAATGGATTCACTAATTTCTACACATCACTATACAAAGAAGATGCTAAATTCAGGCCATTTCCCACTGGCTTACCTTTAAAGCAACTATCAGAAAATGCAGCAAGGAAACTTGTAGAGCCTTTCTCAATAGAGGAAATTGAAAGAACTATAAATTCCCTTCCCTCAGATAAAGCCCCAGGTCCAGACGGTTTTACGGCCGCACTCTACAAAGAAGGTTGGGACTTTATGAAAGATGATATCTTAAGTATGTTTGAGGAATTCTACAACCAAGGACTCACTGCGCACAGTATGGGCTCCACTTTCATAGCTCTGATCCCAAAAAAGGAAGGTGCAAATGAACCCTCTCAATTCAGACCAATAAGCCTCATTTCTAGTCATTACAAGTTAATTGCAAAAGTTCTGGCAAATAGACTCAAAGAAGCTCTCGTGGAGGTGATAAGTGGCAATCAATCAGCCTTCATAAAAGGCCGCCAAATTTTGGACTCAACTTTGATGTTGCATGAATTAATCCACCTATACAAACAAAAGAAGCTAACCGGTTTCATGCTGAAATTGGATTTCGAAAAAGCTTTTGATAACCAAATTTTGGACTCAACTTTGATGTTGCATGAATTAATCCACCTATACAAACAAAAGAAGCTAACCGGTTTCATGCTGAAATTGGATTTCGAAAAAGCTTTTGATAAAGTCAATTGGCATTTTCTAAATACAGTGATGGAGAAAATGATGTTCCCTGAAAAATGGAGGAAATGGATATATAGTTGTATATCATCAGCCAAATTCTCTTTACTAATTAATGGGACTGCTAAAGGCTACATTCAGAGTCAAAGGGGATTAAGGCAAGGTGATCCCCTCTCCCCCCTACTCTATTTGCTGGTTGGTGAAGCCTTATGCGCCCTGTTATACAAAAGTCAAGAAAATGGATGGATTTCAGGTTTCAAAGTTAAGGAACAAATTCAAATTCCACTCCTCCAATTTGCAGACGATACTATTATTCTCTGTGAGGGTACACACGATCAGGTTATACCAATCAGAGCCCTACTGAAAATTTTCCAAGTGATTTCTGGGCAAAATATTAATTGGAACAAATCTGGTTTCCTGCCCATAAATATAGAGGATTTGGATCAGAAGGTAATAGAAGTAATGTTGGGATGCAAGCTGCTAAAGTTACCTTCCCCTTATCTTGGAATCCCACTCCATATTGGTAGAACCTCCAAAATGTTATGGCACCCCATTATAGAACGTTGCCAAAGTAGACTAGAATCATGGAAAGGGCAGCTCCTCTCCCAAGCTGGAAGAGTGACACTAATTAAATCTACTTTGGCTGGAATCCCAAATTATTTTCTATCCCTCCTCTCATGCCCAAAGATGGTCTCAAAAAGATTAGAAGCTCTACAAAGAAGGTTCCTATGGTGTGGCACACAAGAAAAATTTAAATACCCTCTAATCAAATGGGAAAAAGTTTGCACACCGAAGGAGATGGGCGGCCTTGGCATTAGAAGATTCAATGAAATGAATTCGGCAATGTTGGCTAAGTGGCTATGGAGATACACCACGGAAAAGAACGCCCTATGGAAAACACTTATTGAGATTAAATATGGCACCAACCCCTTGAACTGGCTCCCCAAAGATCCTACACCTAACACTTCCCCCTGGTGGAAAGCTATCCTCAAAGAAAAATCGATGTTTGAGAAACATTTGAGATTTCATATCAGAAGTGGTGAGAAAGTTCTCTTTTGGGAGCATTGTTGGTTACATTCTATGCCCCTTAAAGACGCATATCCAGGAATATATACAATTGCAAGAAGTAAGCTTGCTAGGATCAGCCACTTAAAAGAGTGCGACACTGAATGGAATCTAAAGATAAGAAGAAGGATATCCAGCGCACTAGCATCAGAGCTCACCTCCTTGCTGGACCTTTTGAGGTCAAAATACATGTTAGGACATGGGGAAGATGAACTGGTATGGAGCCCATCCTCATCAGGCCTCTTCACAGTTGCCTCGTACTACAGTATAATATCTAACTCAACCACACTCCTACCAAACCATCCCTCCAACACTGTGTGGAAATTACCTGCCTCTAGACGAGTTAAACAATTTTTGTGGGTGGCTTCTCATTGAAGAATTCTAACATGTGATGAATTGGCAAAAAAGGGCCAAATCATAATTAATTCACTTTGCAAATTTTGTGGACAAGAGGAAGAATCGATTAATCATATTTTACTTCATTGTGCCTTCAGTAGGAAGTTATGGGACTCTATTCTCTCTAAATTCAAAGTATCTTACATTATGCCCAAAACCTATGCAGACCTTCTTCAATCGAGTGCAACTTGCCCCTTTCCTAAGGTTGGAAACATTTTATGGAAAGCCTCCATTGCAGCAATACCATGGACCATTTGGATAGAAAGAAACGAAAGAACATTCAACAACAAGTCATGTACCTTGGTAAGCCTTACTGTTAAAGCCTTGCAAACTATTTTTCTATGGGCTTCCACTACCAAGGGTATGCCACCTCTCCCCAATGTAGTAATCAGAAAATTTTGGGATAGGATTATATATTTCAAGCAACACAAACCACCAGTCATGGTGGGATGGTCTCCTCCTCCAATTGGATGGATGACATTAAATTTTGATGGCTCCTCCAAAGGCAATCCGGGGCCAGCAGGATATGGAGGAATATTGAGGAAACATGATGGACATGTCCTGTATGCCTACTCTGGTTCAAATGGTATATCCACCTCAAATGAAGCTGAGGCAACCGGACTACTTCAAGGAATCAGACTAGTAGCAACACTTGAAAAATCTCCAATCATCATAGAAGGAGACTCCACTCTAACCATTGGCTGGGCAACGAATTCCATCAACCATGGAAACTTAAGCACATCTTTGATGAAATTTCAGAAATAACCAAGGTTTGGAACATCACTTGGAAAGTCATACCTCGCTCAGCAAATTCTCTAGCTGACCAGCTAGCAAAAGAAGGCACAAGCAGACATACACTGGCCCACGACAGCACTCTCCCTCTCACTTAGTTTTTTCTCAGTTTTCTTTACCATGTAAACTTGATTTACATCAAGCTCTTCCTTTACAATGTACTCATACACAGACCACTTCTCTTCTCTTAAAAGATTGTAACATTCATGTAAATGACGATTGTATGATCTTTGAAAAGAAATAAAAGTCCATTATCACTGATTCAAAAAAAAAAAAAAAATTGCAGATTTGGACCAATTAATTTTCAATCCAGATGTTAACTCAAACAGTATTAAAATACATTTAATGAGCCTAAGTTGATCAACAGAGCCCTTGCAGAAGAGAATTGTATCATCAGCAAACTGTACAAGTGGAGCTTGGAAGCAGTCTCTATCAATAATAGGTTCTAGCCATCCTTCCTCCAGTGCCATATGCAACATATGTCTCAATCCCTCGCCCGCAATGTTAAATAGCATAGGGGAGATTCCTTCAAAAAATAGCATAGGCGATAGGGGGTCACCTTGTCTGAGGCCTCTTGTAGGTTTAATGAACCCGTGAGCTCCTCCATTGATGAGGATGGAATACCGTGCAGAAGATACACATGACATAATCCATTTCCTCCATTGATGAGGATGGAATACCGTGCAGAAGATACACATGACATAATCCATTTCCTCCATCGCCAACCAAAGCCCAATTGTTCCATAATTGAATTCAAGTAGCTCCAAGAGACTTTATCGAAAGCCTTCTCAAAATCCAACTTCAAGACAACTCTTGGCTCCACCGACTGTTGACAATTATGTAAAATTTCATGCACATTCATTGCAGCATCCATGATTGTCCTCCCTTTGATAAAAGCATGCTGCTCTGGACTTATAATATGATTCATCACCTTTTGAAGTCTACCAGCCAATAACCTAGCAATAATCTTATAGGTGCTGCATGCAAGACTGATTGGCCTAAAATCAGATATTTGCTCAACACAATGCTTCTTGGGAACTAGTGCAATGAAGGTGGCTCCAAGGGACGTGCAAGTGAGGCCAAACTTATGAAAATGCAGAATTTGCTGAATCATGTCATCTCTGATTACCGGCCAGCATGCATTGAAAAACTCCCCATTGTACCCATCCGGACCCGGTGCCTTGTCTTTTGGTAGGCATTTTCCAGCTTCATCGATTTTCTCAAGGGTAAAAACCTTCTCAATATCAGCAGCTCGTTCTGGGGTCAGCCAATGGCATTGAATTCCCTTTAACAAAGGGCGATTGAGAATGTCTTCTGCAAACAAACAAGAAAAATGAGTAATAATACTGTTTACAATCTTTTTCCTGTTTTGTGGCTCCACAATGTGAGAACTAGAACTCTCTCTCCTGTTTGGAAAAAGATTAGCAATCTTTTTCCTTTTTTTAATCAAAGGGTAATCCTCCATCCGGGGAAAGGTAACAATATTAGATTCTGGACTGACGTGTGGCTTGAGGATGTCCCCTTAGCTGAGATGTTTCCAAGACTTTACCTTGTTGCACAAGATCAATCATGCTTCATTTCTGAGCTAGCGCCAAATGGGCAATTGAATAACATCAATTGGGAATCCTGGTTTAGAAGAAGCCTGACTGATGCTGAAGCAATTGAGATATCAGCTCTCCTTAATAAATTGAATGCAATATATTTAGATAGAAATCAAGAAGATGGAATTTTATGGAAGCCAAATCCGAAGGGCTGCTACACTACAAATTCGGGGTACAAATCCCTCACCAACAGTGGAATAATTAAGCACAGGGCTGCTGCTGCATGGTCACTTTCTTGCCCTAGGAAAATGGCTTTTTTCTCATGGTGCTGCTTGAGAGGAAGGATTCCCACGAGAGATATTCTCCACAGAAGAGGCATTCCGATAACATCAGATCTTTGTCCTTTATGCGGGATTGCATCTGAGTCCATTGATCACCTAACGGTCCAATGTAACTACAGCCAAAAAATTTGGGATTTCTTCCTAGGAATGTTTGGGGTGAACTACGTTCTCCCTCGTGACATTGCTGGAATACTCCCTATGGCTAGTTACTTTGGACATGGGCTTAAGGGCAGGATAATGTTCAGGTGTTGTTGTGGCTATATCCCATGGATGATTTGGAGAGAAAGAAACAGAAGGGTCTTTCATAGTGCTTCAATGCAATGGGAAGATCTTTGTCACCAAACACTTCATCAGGTGATTGGATGGCTAAAAACTCAGAGCCTATTTCACGACATTGATTCCGGATTAGTATGGAGATCTTGGGTTGAACATTCTAGAGAGGCCTGTGTGAAGGTCCCTACCATCCAGCTTTGGACCCCCCTGCCTGCCCCCTCTTATAAGTTGAATTTTGTTGGATCTTCCATAGGCAATCCGGGCCCCGCTGGGGTGGGCGGTATTGTTCGTGATCACAGCGGGAATGTACTTCTCACCTATGCAGCTCCCATAGGCATTGCTGATTCGACACTAGCTGAAGCTTTGAGCCTTCTTCAAGGTTTAAAGTGTGTTAGCAACTCTCGGATCTCAGGCCCCCTCCATGTGGAAGGTGACTCCAAGACAATTATCTCCTGGCTCAAGCGGGACTCTAAGCCTCCATGGAGGCATAGGTTCATATTTAATGAGATAAGTGCTTTAGCTCTAGACAACTCTATTGTAAGCTGGACCCATGTACTTAGGAGTGCGAATAGTAGGGCTGATGAATTGGCAAAAAAAGGAGTCAATGAGCAACACCTTGTTGTTTGGACACCTTAGCTGACATTGTAACACCATTTTGTAATGCCTCAATTCAATGAAATAAAACACAACTTCTAAAAAAAAAATAATACTGTTTACAATGATGTCTTTTTCTGAAGTGACCTCCCCATTGATTGTGAGAGAGGATATTTTGTTGATCCTTCTTCTATGAGACGCCATTGCGTGAAAAAAACGGGTATTCCCATCACCCTCATGAAGCCATTTGTATCTTGATTTTTGCTTCCAATGAATGGCTTCCATGCGAAGCAACCCATTGAATTCAGCAATTGCTGAAAGTCTTTCGGCTCGCTCAGTGTCATTCAGTGGTCTAGTTTCCTCAAGAAGATCCAAAGTATCCATCTTTTGACATAGCTCATTTTTCCTGGCCATTTGGGTAGCCTTGTTGGTCTGTGCCCAACCTTGTAACTTTCCTTTTAAAGACTTAAGTTTCCTAAACAGCCTTCCCCCCGTTGGGCCATCATCCTCAATATCATTCCACTAGTTTTCAATAAGTGTGTAGAAACCCTCATTCTCAAGCCATTGATTTTCAAATCTAAAGGGCACACCTCCCCAATTCACAACATTAGTATCTAGCTGGATAGGCCAGTGGTCAGAAACCGTCTTGCCCACAATTTTGTAGCTCACATTCAGGTACAATTCAAGCCAGGCCTCATTACAAAGAAATCTATCCAATCTGGATAATGTCGGCCTAGATCTCATATTGCTCCACGTGTAAGTCTTCCCAGTACATGGGAGGTCAATTAAGTCCGAAGTATTAAGAAAGTCAAGGAATCCCCTCATAGTAGAAGTGATTGTAGTAGCTGATGGAAGCTTTTCATTCCTGGTTTAAATAGCATTAAAGTCCCCACCCAAAAGCCAAGGTCCATGCCACATGTTTGTTATAGTTTTTAGCTCTTCCCAAAAGACTGCTCTATGATGATATGTACTTGGTCCATAAATAGCACCCATATGCCAGAATTTTCCACTTGATAGGTCGGAAATTTTCAGACATGCAATAAACTCCCATACCACAAGAATACCTCCAGCAGTACCCAAGGAATTCAAGGCATGCCACCTAGGACTTCGAAAAGGAACTACTTGAAAAATAACTACTTGGGCTTTACTCCTCCAAATTGCACTTCTTATCACAGTCCGTTTGCTCGGACTTCTTACTCCCCTAACATTCCAAGAGAAAACTATCATTTCTTCCCCTTTATCGGTTTTGTAACTCCTCTGACTTGCCCTCGAGTTACTCTTCTTGCAATAAGAGGCACATTATCCTCCTTTGCATTGTCATTAACATATTTCTCGGTAATCTTGATGGCCCATTCATACTCCTCCTGACCCATTTTCTTTTGTAAAGTTTGTAGATGGTCAAACCAAGAGGATTTTGCCTTCCCCTCTGTAGAATTTTGAATAACTTCATGATCTGACTTCCTTCCATCGTCTACTTGGTTCCCATCACTTCGATGCTGATTCACCTCAACAGATTCAGGTATCACTTCATTCATGTCTCGGATGCAATGAGCATTTACAGAATTAAGTGAGACAGCCTGAACCAATGGTTTATGAGGTGTTGGACGTGTGTTTCTCCTCGAATAAACAGTAAGGGGGCTGCTCATATGGGTGATGGGGACGGGGGAGATCTTCTGTGGGCTTTGGTGGATGTGAAAAGAGAAGTTGTCATGTATACTGGCCAGAGGGGTGGCCTGATTGAAGGAGTGTTCATGCTGGTTTAAAATTGAGACCAAAGAGGACTGATTTTGGGGGGGTGCAACATAAGGTGGAAGGCAATTTGTGGTTGGAGGTATAACAAGGTTTGTGGGTATGGAAGAGTATGTAAGAGCCAATGATTCGGTATAATTTCCTGGGCGTACCTCTTGAATTTCAGTGGCTGGTCCGGTAATTGGGTCTGCAGCAATTTCGATTGGGGGGAGAGGTGCAAGAATTGGTTGTTCATCAGTAGGAACCCAGGGACCGAATGATGCTGAAGCATGTGATGCTGAAGCACCTCGATCAGTAGCTGGACGAGTTACTGAGTCTACTCGGCCGATTCGACTTACCGAGTCGACTCGGCCGATTCGAGTTACCGAGTCGACTCGGCCGATTTGAGTTATCGAGTCGACTCGGCCAGTTCGAGTTACCGAGTCGATTCGCTCCAGCACCGTGATGTGGTGGGCTTCTGAATCACGGGGCTCGTCGTCTTCCTCCTTTCGCTTGCTACATACAACTCTGAATGGTGGAAGGAATTCCTCTGGTTTTAGGAGAATCACAATGTACTTCCCATCTATAACCAGATATATCCATTGCTCTTTAATAGGCCAGCATTGAGGTCGAATTTTCGCCCGTGCGTAGGACATATTCCTACCTGTGAAGGACTCATCCTCAAGCTCTAGAAGTGTTCCGAAACCGTTGGCAAGCATCTCCAGTGTTTCTGTCTCCCATAACTCGGGGGAGATCCCCCAAATTTGGATCTAGATTGATACTGGACCTGTTTCCGTGGCTGGCTCCCATTTCCGAACCTCCCAACAAGGAACCGAGTCAGTATGATTCCATTTCAGAAGGCTCGGCAAGTGTCTTCGTCTCCACCCATCACAAACCATTTGCCTCCTCCCAAAAACTAGACTTTCGGCGAGAAGGAAAAGCTCCATCGCTCTTTAATCCAGGCCTCAAGTTCCTCGAATTTGTGAACTTCCCAATCAAGCTTTGCAATGATACTGTTTTGTAAAACTTGTTTTTTTCTTTGCCATTTCTCCTCCATAACTTGTTGGAACGTCTTCTCTTTGTCCTTTCCAACCAAGAGGTTCATCGATTCTTCCCCATTGCCACTGATCATCCACGATTTTTCTTTTTTTGCTTGCTCAGCAACATCCTTTGGTAGACAAGTAAATAGTTTTTCAAATGCCTCCAACAGACATTTCCATGGTGATATCTCGTCAACGCCAAATTCTGGTAGATAAATTGGTGCCAAAACCTTTTGAGCTCTGTAGTGTACGAGCTTGCATTCCCAATCACGCCTTCGAAAGGCCGAAATGGTAAACTGGGAGTCCTCCCACCATATTTCTTTGAATCTGGTTTGTCTATAGTTAATTACACCCCGAATCTGTTCCAGAAAGAGCTCACCAGCCTCAAGAGGAATACGAATGAGGGATTTCTTCTCTCCTGTTTCAACCTGGAGACGAATGAATCTTCTTGCAGTATCGTGATCAATTGAGAAGATTGAATCCCCAAATTGACAGGTGCCTAGGAGTCTTTGGCGGCCAGTCCTTTGGACAAAATTTCCTCTCCTTTTTTTGACTGTGGTCCAACCTTCCTCCTGGAGTCTTCCCGTATCCAAATCCTCACATCTTCTATCTCTTGATCCAACAATAATGTCATACCGCAGCTCCGTCACCCTTGAGTTTCTAGGTCGTGCCCCTGCCGAAACCACTCGGGGTTCTCCAATCTCTCTCTGTTCCGCCATCAGAAGTCTTCAATAATTATGGGGGTCAGGCCATTCCAAATAATTTTTTCCCTCTTTTTTTTTTTTTTTTTTTTTTTTTTTTTTTTAATATTCCGGCAAACCGGGTCAAGCCAGATATAATCAGGTCATTCCAACATTCCCTTCTTTTCCTTTTCATTTTTTTTTTCCTTTTTTTTTTGGTCTTCACTTCCTCGACCGGGTCAGTCCGGGTCAGTCAGGCAGCCCAACCCGAGTCGACTCGGGGTATAACTGACTCGTCGTCTTCCCCAAGTCGACTTACGTTTCCTTGCCTATGACCTGACGCCGCCGTGGCTGCCCCGTCACCGCCGCTGACTGCCTCCGACCAGGGCAGCATACCCCAAGGTCAACTTCGGCGACATAGACAGCCATTTTCTTCTTCTTCTCCGGTCCTTCCTCTCCCTCTTCCTTATTCCCACCACTTCCGCCGCTTCCACCACCACCGTTCTTACCGTCGTCGTCACCGCCGCTTCCACCACCACCGTTCTTACCGTCGTCGTCACCGCCGCTTCCACCACCACCGTTCTTACCGTCGTCGTCACCGCCGCTTCCACCACCACCGTTCTTACCGTCGTCGTCACCGCCGCCGTCTCCTTCACCACCACCACAACCAAAACCTTCTCCGCCACCTCCTAACTCTGCCTCTATCTCTGATTCCAAGACCAGGGGCTCCGACTCGGAACCAGAAACAAGAAGCAATACAGAAATAATGTAAGCTGCAGAACTTATGTTGCTACTAAATTCTACCATTCCATGCTGATCTCCAGAAATAAGAACCCGAGAACTGATGTCAAAATACGGTCAGCAGGTTAAGAAACAATAAACAAATAATAACTAACTGAAGTTTAGTTAAATTACTAAACTACCCCTGACTCTTATCAACTTGTTTGTAAAACAATATCTTTCGTGACTGAAGTTATTGTATTGTCTTTTGAGCTTAAGAGGCTTCTTATAGTCATGGTTTAACCATTTAGAATTTGGTCAGCTGAAATTTTTGTCCTTCCCACCTTTGTTTCTCAACCTAAACTATAATGGAAGCTGTTGGACTCTAATTGGTTGTGCTATTTTAATTTGGTCCTCTATAAGCTCCTGGAAGCAGAAATACAAGCCTGGTTGAGGTCGTGGTCTTTTCCTTTCTTATAGTAAACCTTTTCTTTCTTGAAAATGTAAACCTTCTCTTATTTTATTCAGTAAAGGGAGGAGATCTTTGGGGCCTTGGTATCAGTAAGAAAAGAATGACTATCCAGACTATACTGGTTTTTGATGATGACTATCCAGACTATACTGGTTTTTGATGAGGAAATTATGTTGTCAAGACAAAGATGACTTGATGTGCTACTGCATGTTTTGATGTCATCATCTGCTCTTAACTGGATTCGTAAACTTTGATCAGCTTATAGCTCTGCTATTAGAAGAAACCTAACTGTGTGCAACCCATGTATGCAGGCTCTTGAGTGGAAATCAGTTAGCAGGTTCATTGCCTGATGAACTTGGCTACCTTCCAAATTTAAATAGAATACAAATAGATGAGAACCATATCTCAGGCTCATTGCCAAAATCATTTGCAAACTTGACCAGCATGGAGCATATGTGAGTGCGTTCTGACTTATGATAATGTTTAATTGGATTCCAACATGAAGTATATTTTGATGTTTTTTCCTTTTTGGGCCATGTGCAGCCACTTGAACAACAATTCAATTCGTGGGCAGATACCAGCAGAACTTTCCAGATTGTCACATGTTATTCATATGTATGATATTTGGTACCTATCTTTTATATGTTAATACAGTAGGAATAACTTGTTTTCTGTTTATCCTGAATTTCATTATTCTTTGTGTTTTATTTATCAGTGTTATTAAAACCAGATTGACCCGACAGGCCGGTCCAACTCTATTTAATCGAAATCAGAGGCCTATTCCTGGTTCTTACTAACACCGAAACCGGTTTTGCTGCAAAACCGTGTGACGTGACCAGCTGGTCCAGTTCAACCACAAATCAGTCTGGTTAGATCAATCCCGTTTGCTGGAAGGGGTTTGAAGAGGGAATAAGAAGGAGAAAAAATTCCTCAGACTGACTAAGAATGGTCTAACCAATCAAACTAAATAGTTTCATGTGGTTTTATCCATTGAAGCAAACTACTTATATAAGCAGTAAATGCCAATCCTTCTGTGATTCAACCACTGGTCCAACCCGGTCTAATCAGCGTTGGCCAAAACCGACCACACGGCCGGTTTGATGATTAATCCATTTTCAAAACACTGTTATTTATGGTTTTTCAGATTGATATCTCGATGGATTTGTTGTTGACAAAAGTAATTTCTGCAGATTGCTGGACAACAACCAGCTATCTGGCCATCTTCCACCGGAGTTTTCTCAATTGCCCAAGTTGCATATTCTGTATGTTTATCAAAGCCATTCAATATTTATTTGTGTTCCTCCATTTTGTTGATTTCTGCTTTAGGGTGATACAATTCAGCTTCTTCTTGACTTTTTTTTTTATGTAAGCTTCTTCTTGACTTTATAATGGAAATATACCTATTTGCTTCTATCTAACTTTGAATTTTGAAAACTATAACCCCTTAAAGTTGATTTGATCTTCTGCATGAAACCTTATACCACAAATATCTCTTAATTGTAGGTTGACTATTAACTGCTGAGAAGGCTTCATGTTAGATTCCTAAGTGTGTCTAGAACAAAGGCAGCTACTTCTTAAGGTGATCTGTAATAGGAATCGCAGAATTATTTCTTATGAAAGTCTGATAGACATCATTTTCAAAAAAAAAAAAGACTCTGATAGACATAAGTGTGAAATTTAGTGGAGATGAGAAGGAGAGAATTCGAGAGGAAGAAGATGAAGGAAAGAGGTCGTGTGGTCTAACTGACCCACAACCCTAACTATTATATTTATAAAGTGTGGAAGTCACTTCAGATAAAAATACCATTGTAAACAGTATTATTGCTCAATTTTCTTGGTTGTTTGCATAGGACATTCTTTTTTTTTTTAGAACAGAGAAACTTTGTTCTTTTTATTGCATGTTAAATCATACAAATGTAGTGTACAATGGTACAATCTGATAACACAATTGTTTCTTTCAAAACTAGTGAAATTCTTGAAACTCTTGAACATGTTACAAAACTATAGTGGGATATTTGTGCCTATTCTAAGTGCTGGTCTGGTTTATCCTTCTTTTACCAATTGATCTGCTATTGGATTGGCTGATCTTGGTATGGTGCACCAGATGATGCCCCAACCTCTGATTGTTGCCATTATTTCATCAAAGATATACTTGAGTTTCCACGGTACCTTGAAAGTCTCTTTTGCCCAATTAATTGTTAAGGTGGAGTCCCCTTCAATTATAATTGGACTTTTTGCCAAGGATTTCACCAATTTAAGGCTTTCTAGCTGCCGCTTCAGCTTCATTAGAAGTTGCTATGCCAAGTGGGCCTGAGTAAACACATAGGATCTGACCTTCATTTCCCGTTACTATTCCTCCATATCCTACCGGTCTAGGATACCTCTAGATGAGCCATCAAAGTTCAATTTGAGCCATCCATGGGGAGGGGGTGACCATTCAACTAGAGGACATTCTCAATCGCTCTTTATTGAAGATAATTCATTGCACCTGGTTGACTCATGATCACATTGCTGATTTAGAAAGGCCTTTCACTTCTGAGGAAATTAATGATGCAGGAAAATGCCTTCCAAAAGGCAAGGCTTTGGGTCCGGATGGGTATAATGGAGAGTTTTCAGAGCTGATATGATTCAGCAAGTTCAACACTTCTATGAATTTGGTCTCACTAGCACTTCCCTTGGGGCCACCTTCGTAGCATTAGTTCCCAAGAAACATTGTGTGGAATAGGTGATAGACTTTAGTCCTATCAGCCTGACATGTAGCACCTACAAGATTATTGCTAGACTATTGGCTGTAAGATTACAAAAGGTAATGGATCATATTATCAGTTGAGAACAACATGCTTTTATCAAGGGGGGACAATTCTTGATGCTGCAATGAATGTGCATGAGATTCTACATAATTCTATTTAGTCAGGAGAGCCAAGGGTCGTCTTGAAGCTATATTTTGAGGCATTCGATAAGGTTTCTTGGAGCTATTTGGTTTCAATAATGGAACAATTGGGCTTTGGTTGGCGATGGAGAAAATGGATTATGACTTGCATTCCTTCAGCAAGATATTTCATCCTCGTCATTGGAAGAACTCATGGGTTCATCAAGCCTACAAGGGGTCTCAGACAGGGTGATCCCCTGTCTCCTATGCTATTTAACATTGTGGGTGAGGGACTGAGGTATATGTTGCATATGGCACTACAAGAAGGCTGACTTGAACCTATTATATATAGAGATTGCTTTCAGGCTCCGCTTGTGTAGTTTGCTGATGATACCATCCTCTTTTGGGAAGATACAATTGGCCAACTTAGAATCATTAAATGCATTTTGATGTTCTTTGAGTTGGCATCTAGACTGAAAATAAATCGGTTCGAGTCTACAATTTACGGCTTTTCTATTGAGCATGAAGTGGTGATTGACATGGCTTATATGCTGAGATGCAAAATTGGCTCTCCCTTCTACTTATCTTGGCTTGCCACCCTTCATTAGAAGGGCGACTACAAACTATGGGATCCTGTTATCAAAAAGCTGAACCTCAGATTAAATACATGGCAATGGAGGCTACTCACAGAAGCAGGTAGGCTTATTTTGATTAAAACTTGCTTGATTGGTATCCCCACCTACTATCTTTCCTTCCTTCACTGGCCTCTCTCAGTGGCGAACTCAATGGAAAAGATTATGAGAAATTTTGTGGTCGGGTACTTCTAAAAAATCAAAACTTCATATTATCAAATGGGATGATGTGTGCTAGACTAAGAAAGATGGGGGACTGGGAATTAGACAGATAAAATTCATGAATGAGGCTATCTTGATTAAATGGCTTTGGTGATTGAATACGTATGATGGGATTACTTGGATGAGCTTAATTACTAGAGCACTGGACAATAGGCCCAGCGAGTGCTGGCTTGGAGCCACAAGGCAATGGAGGCTTTCTTCCATTTGGAAGAAAATCATTATGTTGTTTCCTTTCTTTGCACAACATATTTTTGTGCAGCCAGACAGAAGCAACATAACACATTTCTGGATTGATAAGTAGACTGCTAAGACTGAAATACCGAAAGATCTTTCTTCTAGCTAGAGACCAAGATTCCCTTATCAGTGACATGGCCCCAAGAGGACAATTGAGAGACATGGATTGGCCCCCTTTATTTAGAAGACATCTAAATGATGAAGAGGTTGTTGAGGCTGTCACACTACTAGAGGAGTTGAGCAAAACATATCTAAGAAGAGACCAGCAGGATGAATTAGTATGGAGGCCTCATCCAAAGGGTTGCTACTCAGTTAGCTTTGCTTACACTTGCTTAGAAAATCGAGATTAGCACCGTCACCAGGCTGCCATAGCCTTGTCACTCTCTTGCCCAACGAAGCAAAACTTTTCTTTGGGTGGTGCTGTTTGAGAGGAAGGTTACCCACAAGAGATCATTTGATGAGAAGGGGAATTCAGATGCTTCTTGCCCGCTTTGCAGTTTAGAGACAGAGTCACTTGATTATCTCTTAATTCATTGTCCCTTTCTGATTAATCCTCCAACACTGGGCCACAAGGAGGGAGACTTTTCAGAAAGCTTAAAAGTCTTAAGAACAACATGCTAGCCTGGTCTAAAACTCAAAAATCTGCCAAATTGATGAGAAGGGAAAATTTGACACAACGGATAAATGAATTGGATAGCATTGAAGAGACAAAGGATCTTAATGATAGAGAGACAGCTGAGAGAATGGCAACAATAATTGAGTTCAATAATATTGTGAGACAGGAGAATATCATGTGGAAACAAAAAGCTAGGCACAAATGGCTAAAAGAGGGAGATGGGAACACAAAATATTTTCATGCTATTGCCACGGGAAAGAGAAGAACCAATCGAATCAGCTCTCTCAATGTTGATGGCACGGTCACCTCTGATAAATCAGAAATTATTAGAAATATCACCACTCATTTTACCAAGATTTTTACTGAGGATAGCCCAGTCAAACCAAAGCTTTTGGGTATCAGTTGCCCTTTGCTAAATCCTGACCGTGCAACTGCACTTGAATCTCCTTTAACACTCGAGGAGATGGAGGCGGCTGGTCAACTCATGCCCAAGGACAAAGTCCCGGGGCCTGATGGCTTCAATGGTGAGTTCTTCAAGGCTTACTGGCCTATTATTAAGAATGATGTAATGGAATTCCTGCAGCACTTCCAACAAAATGGGTTGACAAGTAAAGCTTTGGGTGCCACCTTCATTGCATGTTCGGTATGAATTATGTAATCCCACAAAATCTAGCAGGCTTCCTCCCACTCATTAGCTATTTTGGGCATGGCACAAAGGGTCGCATTATGTACAATTGTTGAATGAGTTACATTCCTTGGGCCATTTGGAGGGAAAAGAACAACAGGGTATTCCGGAACGAAACCAAGCCGTGGGGAGTTCTTTGTCATCAACTTCTCCACCAGATTATTGGCTGGTTGAAAACTCAGGTTATATTTCGTGGTGTTGATTCTACTGTAATTTGGAGGTCGTGGGTTGAACATGCTAGAGAAGGCAGATCTAGTATTACACCTATTCAGCAATGGCTGCCCCCCCCCCCCCCACTATCCTCCTATAAGTTAAATTTTGACGGATCCTCACTTGGGGTAGGAGGACTCATCAGGGACCATAGAGGAGAAGTACTACTCACTTACACAACACCAATTGGTATTTCAGACTCTACTACTGCTGAAGTAGTCAACCTCCTTCATGGTCTGAGATGTTATAAAGATTTAGGGCTTTCAGGTCCCCTTCAAGTGGAGGGCGACTCGAAGACCATCATTTCATGGTGCAAGAGAGCTTTTAAGCCTTCGTGGAGACATATTTATACTTTCAATGAGATAAATGATCTTGCTTTTTGTTAAGAGTTAGGGGTAGTTTAGTAATTTTACTAAACTTTAATTAGTTATTGTTTGTTAATTGTTTAGTTTACTTGCTCCTCAAGCCATGAATGGCATCATTGTAGTTTTGTATTTTCGGATTCTATTAATACATGTTTTAGGGTTGTAGGTAATGAAGACCTTACAACCTCTTTCTCTCCTTCTCTTTTTCTCTTCTTCCAATCTTTTCACTTTTCTCTCATCTTCTATCTCCCTTCACTAAATCTAGCATGGTATCAGAGTGGGTCTGTATGTGACGACTCGTCGTCACTTACAGAGGTCATGGGATCTTCTTCCTCGAAGCTCGTTGTTCAAGTCAGAAGTTTTAGAAAGGTCTTAGATTCTGGGAGATCGTTAAGTTTGTCTCTTTTCTGTGTTCTTCAACCATTATCTTTTGATAATGGCTTCTACTGCTGATTGAAGTGTTGTGCGTATGGGTTTACTCCTAAAGGGTGATCCTTTGCTGCTGTTGGGTTCGTAGGAACTTGTATCTGCGACTACTACTACTACGCCTAGTAAAAAAATTGAATTTTTACACTGCCTCGGGATTCGTGCCGAACAATAAAAGTCTTTGTGCTGCGAAAAAATGCCACTTCTAGTCACAGCTAGTTTTGAACGTGTGTCAGAGCTTCCAGGTACTCAAAACTCGTGTTATTACACTGCCTCGGGAACCGTGCCAGATGGGTTTTCTGGTGTTTCTGCGCTCTAGTTCGTGCTGCTACTGGTGCTGCTGCGGATGACATTATCTATTATGTGGTCAGAAGCTAAAGATTCAATATTTCTTTCTTCTGCCATTGTCGGGAGGGGAATGGTGTAAATTCATGTGTAAGTGCTAGATGCACAACCTACTGCCCTTAAAAGGGGTTTTCTGATACTGCTGAGTCGTTGGACTCGTACTGCTGAGTCGTAGGACTCGTACTGCTGAGTCGTAGGGCTCGTACTGTTGAGTCGTAGGGCTCGTACTGCTGAGTCGTAGGGCTCGTACTGCTGAGTCGTTGGACTCGTACTGCTGAGTCGTTAGACTTGTACTGCTGAGTCGCTCGACTCGTACTGCTGAGTCGCTCGACTGCATCGCTGAGTCGCCGACTCATCGCTAAGTCGCCGACTCGTCTCGCTGAGTCGCTCGACTCGTCATCGCTGAGTCGCCCACTCGTCATCGCTGAGTCGCTCCACTCGTCATCGCTGAGTCGCCCACTCGTCTTCGCTGAGTCGCCCACTCGTCATCGCTGAGTCGCTCCACTCGCACTACTGCGGAAAGGATGATCGCTAATTTTGTTGTTTAAGTGTGCTACACGCTTGGTGCTGCTCCGAGAAGGTGTTATTTTGCTGCTACTGGATTCATAAAACCCTCTTTATGCTATTGGTATTGCTACTGCTACTGCTACTGCCACTGCTGTTGCTGCCTTGGGATTTGTGCACACTCTATAAGTTAACACTAAAGATCAACTAGCTGATCGGCCTACTAAAGGTCTTCGAAGAAAAGAATTTGAGTACCTTCTCTCCAAGCTAGGCCTTCATGATATCTATGCTCCAGCTTGAGGGGGAGTGTTAAGAGTTAGGGGTAGTTTAGTAATTTTACTAAACTTTAATTAGTTATTGTTTGTTTATTGTTTAGTTTACTTGCTCCTCAAGCCATGAATGGCATCATTGTAGTTTTGTATTTTCGGATTCTATTAATACATGTTTTAGGGTTGTAGGTAATGAAGACCTTACAACCTCTTTCTCTCCTTCTCTTTTTCTCTTCTTCCAATCTTTTCACTTTTCTCTCATCTTCTCTCCCTTCACTAAATCTAGCACTTTTTTTGTTGTAACTTGGAGTCATGTAATTAGATCTGCCAATGGTAGAGCAGATGAGTTAGCTAAAAAGGGTGTCCATGAGCAAGTGCTAACTGTTTGGACTCCTTAGGAAATTGATGTAACCTATTTTGGGATGTAATTCTTAAATGAAATAAAACCTCAACTTTCAAAAAAAAATAAGCTTATGTGGTAATATATTTCCTCTTCTGAGCTTCTGTCTGCATATCATACTGGTCTCTCTGGAACTCTCAACGTCCTTATAGTGGATGCTATTGTCCTAATCTGTGATGCTGTGGATAAGTGGAGCATGAGTTTACTGCAAGTTTTGTTGTCTCTCTCAATAATCATTAGATGGCGGCCTCTTTGTTGATAGTGTAGTTTCTTAGTCAGGGCCTTCTCTTTTAACAGAATCATTGTGGAGCTCATAAGCTACTTGCAGCAAGAAATTAGCTCACTAAAGCCACTTTTTTTCCCTTTTTGCTTCTTGAATATTGACTCCTTTGCTTTCACTCACACATGGCAGTACCTTATACATTAAATTGTCTAATTATAGATTCACAATGTAGTGCCACATATTAAGCACACTATGTTCCCCAAAATAAGAAAAGAAAATGTGGTACACCTGTCCAATTAGCTTTACTTCTACCTTTCAAAAATTAAGACTGACTTGTCATTAAAAATGTATCTCATCAGTTGGGACGATGTTTGTCAGGCCAAAGAGGATGCGGGACTTGGAGTCAGGAAAATAAGACATATGAACGAAGCATTGCTGGTTAAGTGGCTCTAGAAATTAAATGTACATGGTGAGGTTACTTGGAGGAAACTAGTTACAATGACACTAGACAGTGGAGCGAGAGATTGGTGGTTGGAAAACATAAGGCAAAGAAGACTTTCTTCAGCTTGGAAGAAAATCATTAAGTTGCTGCCCTTCTTTGCTTAGAAATCAGAACTGTCTCATCAGTGACATTGCCTCTAGTGGGCAGCTGCAAGAAGTGGATTGGAGCTCATTGCTTAGAAGAAATCTCAATGATAATGAGGCTATTGAGGCATCCACATTGTTGGATGAATTAAGTATGATCTACTTGAAAAGAGATCAGGAAGATGAGATGATATGGAGACCCCACCCGTTGGGGTGTTATTCAGTTAGCACGGCCTATTCCTACTTAACAAATCGTGGTAATCATCCCCATCAAACTGCTAAAGCTTGGCCACTTTCATGCCCAAGGAAACAAGTTTTTTTCGGGTGGTGTTGTTTGAGGGGAAGGCTGTCTACTAGGGACACATTAATGAGAAGAGGAATTCAGCTTCAAGACGTAACCTGCCCTCTATGTAATTCAGAGAATGAATTACTCAGTCATCTCCTACTACATTGCCCATATAGCTGGAAGGTCTGGACATTCTTCATGAACAAATTTGGGTTCGCTGTACCCATCTCTCGAGACCTCTGCAGCATTATTGAACTTATTGGATCCCTTGGTCTTGGAGGCAATGGTAGGCTTATGTTCAGTTGCTGCTTGGGATACATCCCATGGCTGCTTTGGAAAGAAAGAAACAACAGAGTCTTCCAAAATAAAGCTATTCCTTGGATTGATCTATGTCACAGTATCTCTCACCAAATTATATATTGGTTTAAAAGGTAGAAAAGCTTTAGAAACATTGAATGTGGTGCTATTTGGAACTCTTGGGCTATACATGCCATAGAAAAACGTGGGAAGTTGACCACAATCATTGCTTGGACACCTCCACCGATGCATGCTTACAAGTTGAACTTTGATGGATCATCATTTGGAAACCCGGGGTTGGCTGGGGTTGGAGGATTAATCAGAAATTCCTCTGGTGACATCTTGCTCACTTACTCATGTCCGATTGGTATCGTGGATTCCACAATTGCTGAAGCAAAAAGTCTACTCCAAGGCCTCAAGTGCTTCCTCAATTTCCATTTTATTGGACCACTTTGTGTTGAAGGCGACTCACAAGTACTAATCCAATGGTGTAGTAATAATCTAAAACCTCCTTGGAGGCTACGCTACATCATTGATGAAATTAGAGAATTATCTTCTATTGTAACTAGCTGGAACCATGTACTGAGAATTGCAAATGGTAGGGCAGATGGCTTGGCAAAAAAAGGGGCCCATTTTTTTTTTTTTTTTAAAGTTGTTTTTCATTGATATTTTGAAAGAGTTACAAAGTATGAGCCCAATCCGGGCAGCAGATACATAAGAAGCTTAAGGTGACACAACAAGAGTTTGTTGATGCACCCCTTGCGTAGCAAGAGAATCAGCGTGACCATTTGCACATCTTAACACATGAGACCACGAAATTACAAAGCTAGTGTAAGCACAAAGTTCATTAAAAAGGAAGCGAAATCGCCATGGAGGTTTTGACTCGCCGGAACCCCAAGAGAGAACCACCTTGGAATCCCCCTCCACATTGAGATTGCATCCTAATCCCAAGCCGGCAAAACACTTAAGACCTTGCAAGAGACTAAGTGCTTCACCGGTATTTGAATCATTGACTCCAATTGGCCCAGAATAAGTTAGAATAACTTCACCCGAAGAATCTCTGATTATTCCCCCAATGCCAGCAGGGCCTGGATTACCGAGTGAGGATCCATCAAAATTTAATTTGTAAGTGGAGTATGGAGGAGGCTGCCAAACTTGATTTGTTGATCGATTAGAAGTGCCAAGACATGCATGCTCGGCCCATGGCTTCCAAATGGTACTAGCATCAACCCTTTGAAAACAACTTTGAAGCTTGAGCCATCCCACAATAGAGTGTAGAGTATAATAGGCCACATGTCTCCAATGTTGTTCTTGCCCATGAAAAATCCTCCTATTCCTTTCTTTCCAAAGGAACCAGGGAATAAAGCCTACACAACACTTGAACATGAGCCTTCCTTTATATTTCAGTCCCAGTGAGTTTTCCATTGATGCAATTCTAATCAAACCATGTGGTATAACAATTTCAGACCCAAATAAGCTAAGAATCAACATCCAAACCTTCCAGCTATATGAGCAGTGGATCAGAACATGGTCCACTGTCTCAGGTACAACTTGCCATAAAGGACAAAGACCTGAAGTAATGTGCATTCCTCTCCTCTGAAGTAGATCTCTGGTGGGCAATCTTCCCCTCATGGCACACCAATTGAAAAAATATTGTTTTTTTGGGCAAGAAAGAGACCAAACAATGGCCGCCGGATGATTGCTCGAATTGCTATTGGCAAAAGTAAGATAAGCAGATCTAACTGTGTAGATACCCTTCGGCTCAGGGCTCCACAATAACTTGTCCTCATCCTCCCTATTAAGGCAAACACTATTGAGCTCCCCCATTAGATGCGAGATGTCAATAGCTTCATCATCATTCAATGATCTTCTAAGTAGGGATTCCCAATTAAGGGTACTGAGTTGACCCGATGGAGCAATATCAAATATGAGGCACTGTTGATTCCTTGCAAGAAGAAATAACCTGGGGTATTTCTTCGCCATGAATCAGTCCAAAAGTGTCTTATTCCCATTACCAGGATGAAAGAAAATATTTTGGCGGAAAGAGGGAAGAAGTTTAATGATTCTTCTCCAGCATTGAAATCCCCCCCAAGCAGCCAGGGGTTATTCCATTGAGTTAACAAACTTGTGAGCTCCTCCTAAAAAACATTTCGGTTTGAGTATGTGGATGGCCCATATACAGCACCTAGGGACCAGGACTTCCCATTGGAGAGATCAGTTAAATTAGTAGCTACAACAAAATCACCAATGAATATATTTTGCACTGTGACAAAACGAGGATTCCATATGCATAAGATACCACCAGCAGTATCGATGGCATTCTTGGCCTTCCATTCTGGTCTATTAAAAGGAACCAAATCCCTAACATAGCTTTCAAGCATAAGGTCCATCTTGGTTTCTTGAAGAAGAATAATATGGGCCCTGCTTTGCTGAATCACATTACGAATAACAGCTCTTTTACTGTTACTTCTGACTCCCCTAACGTTCCATGTGACAATAATCATTTCTTCTTTGTCTTTGTAGCTTGTGCAACTCCCTTTCCTCTTCCCCTGCCCCTTGTTTGAATTCTGTCTTGTCTTTCAGTCTCTTGGATTTGGTTTGATGCATCTAACTTGGTAACCTTGGGGAAAATAGCCTGAAAATCTTTCTCAGTCAAATTTCTTAATTCCACCTCCATTCTGAGTTTTTCCACCCAAGAAAATTCTGATGATTTTCGCTTTTCCGGAATTACTTCCAAATTAATTTCCTTAGATCCCTTAGAAATCCCTACCTCCTTATTTCCTTCTTTTTGTAATTCCGAAGAAATAACATCCTCCAATTGAATATTGCAACGCCCTTAGACAGAATTGGGAGAATTCTCGGTAGAGAGCATTTGTATAGGAGTTGATGCTTGGGTAATTTTCCTGGAATACACCATCACAGGGGAGGTAAAATTCTGAATTTGTATTGGAGAAGGGTTTGAATGCTCCAAAATAGGGAATGACGCCAGAAAATTATCATGGACACTGGAATGGGGTGTGGCCAAATTTTTGGGGGCGAGAATCAGATCAGCAGTAGGAGAATAAGATGCTAAGGGGACAGGGGAGTCAAGAGGAGCCTTGGACATGTTCGGATTGCCTACCAAATTGCAGCTGTTGGCGTCCTCGACTTCAGCAACCACAATCGCCCTTGAAATCTGTTGGGCAGCAGGAATTACGCCTTGACTTTGCAAGCCTTCATTAGAGCGGGTTGTGGAATTTATAGGAGGAAGGAGACATGGAATGAGAGGGCGATGTTGTTCGCTTGATGACTGCCAGGGGCCCAATGAAATAGATCCACTAATATGTACTTGCTAATGTGTGGACCCCTTAATTAGATGTACTTGCTTTTCCTGTTTGTTGCACTCTTTAGCCCAATTGGGCTACAATAAATAAATCACAACTTTCAAAAAAAAAAAGACTGACTTGTGGTTATTCCTTATAGATTAAAGTTTATCTCATGTAATCTGATTTAAATAGTTAATAGTCTCATTATTAGGACTTTTGTATTCCTGTTGATTCTTTCCTGATGATTTTTTTGATTTGTTTGTCTGACCCTACATGAATAATTCCGTTGGAGATCCTAGTCTCTGTTGTCTCTTTGTGTCAAGATTATTTTGTTTAATCATACTTCTCTATATCTTGCAGACAGCTTGATAACAACAAATTTGATGGCAGTGAAATTCCAACTTCTTATTCCAACATCTCAAGCCTGCTTAAGTTGTAAGTTTGAAATCCTGACAAAGAGATGGAGTAATTATTTCGTGCAAATAGAAAGAAGCAAAGAAGGAATGCAAAGGACCCGTATTGTGCTATTTTTAGTTTTGCTGTTGTTATTGTTGTCATCATTTATATGGCTCTGCTATCTCATAAATTAAATTAAAGAATCCTCAAGAAGAGTGTCCAGAATTAAATGTTTTAGGTGCAGAGATGTGTTGTTATTCCACAAACATGACCATACAATTTTTTAGTCAAGCAGATTTTGTCAAGCTACTGCACATATGCTAAAGTATGGGCAAAAGAGGGCTAGGGTTGAATTCTGAGCCAACCAAGTCAATGAAAACTTCCTCTTTCTGTCACCTCATCTGTTTCTTGAACTTTCACTGTTAACTTCCAAAAGGGGGCGGGGAAGATCAGGTGGGCTTCTCTCTCTTTTTATCTGGTCATTAAAAAGAGTAAAAACAAGTTAATGAAAAGTTCCTCTTTCTGCCACCTCCTGTTTTTTCATAAAAGGGGGTGGGGAAGATCAGGAAAGATTGATGACATTGCAAGGGATAGAAAGGATTAACCTTTCTGTCAAGGTGTGCCTCCCTTTGTTTTTATCTGGTCATTTATAAGTGTAAAGACAATTACCCCTTTTTTTTTGAAAATGGCGAAAGCTTTTTATTGATTAACAGGAAAAGTTTACATAGAGTACACAATTTACATAAGTTTCAAAACTTTTAAATTACAGAAGTGGTAGAGTTATCCCTATTGCTATGTGTGTTCTGGCTGCTCCTTGTTTGGCCAGGTGGTCAACTGTGGAATTTGCTGATCTTAATATTTTAGACCACCTAATCTGCCACCCTTGAGTTAAGTCATGAATTTAATCATAAAAGGCCTTTAGATGCCATGGGGGTGGGGATGCTTTTTGAGCCCATCTCAACGCTAATACAGAGTCCCCTTCCACAATAAGTGGCTTCCTCTCGCCACCCTTATACAATCTGATTCCCTCATGAAGTGCCCTTGTTTCTGCCTCATTCGAGGTGCACCACCCTGCTGGTCTAGAGAAGACTAAAAGGATATGTCCCTCACTATCCCTCAGAACTCCTCCAAGTCCTGCTTGGCCAGGGTTACCTAGGGAAGATCCATCCACATTTAGTTTGACCCAGCTCTCTTGGGGCGGGGACCATTCCATCATGCTTGGAGGCTTAGGAGAGCAGTAATAAATGACCTTACTCCAATGCTTTCTGAAGAGCGCACATGGAAGAGGAGGTAGCTTTCCTTGACTTGCAGTCCACAAGAGTATACTTTGGATTGTCTTTTCAATGATTCCTCCAACAGAGGAGCATGAGTTTTTAAATATCCGGTTGTTCCTTTCTAGCCAGATGTGCCAGGGGACTACAGCTAATGCTGACTTCCATAAGTTCTTACCCACTGCAGGAAGAGGCTAATGCAGTCCCATCTGTATCAGCTGTTTAAAGGATCTCGGCAAGCAAAGTGGGATGCCAAACTTGTAGAGGATAGCATTCCATACTTGAAGAGTAAATGGGCAATGGAGAAGAAGATGATTTAGGTTCTCCTCCACGTCTCCACAAAGCTTACATAGGGAGTTGATTATCACTTGCCCCCGTTTGATGAATTGCTGATCACATGTTAGAACCTTTGATAGAATTGCTGCCCACAGAAAATGTTGTACATTCCTTGGCACTGACAGTTCCTACGCTAAGCTTGCTTGGGTAGGGGAGTTTGGGCTTTGGCTTTTAATCATGTAATAGGAAGAGACTGTAGAGCCCTGATTTATTTGGGGACCAGATTAATTCATCTTCCCAACGCCTTGATAAGTATGAGGCTTGTAGGAGTTGCAGCAGGCTAGTGACCTCCGACATTTCCACATCCTTCAGTCTTCTCCTTAATTTTAGATCCCATGTGTCATCTTGCTGACCTCTCATATTTGTAATCAGTACATCTCTCTCCCTGGCAAGAGAGTAGAGTCTTGGGTAGCATAATTTTAGTCCTCCCAGAATTTAACTTTTTTGCCATTACGAACATGATATCTGATGTGATCTTGAAATATATCAATTTCTGCTAAAATGCCTTTCCAAATGCTTGTACCTCTGCTAGGGGACTGTTTTGGCAGCTTGCTGCTAGTACATAGACCATACTTTGCGTCTACCACTGTCCTCCATAAGGCATAAGGTTCTTGTAGATACCTCCATAACCACTTTGCTAGAAATGCTGAATTCATCAATTTGATTCTTTTTGTACCTAATCCTCCTTCACTTTTTGGTTTGCATACATGGTCCCATTTTACAAGTGGGTATTTAAAGTTACCTTGAGTACCACACCATAGGAGCCTCCTTTGTATTACTTCAAGTTTCTTGGCAATGTTTCCTGGGCAAGGGAGCAATGAGAGGAAGTAGTTAGGTATACCCGCAATAGCTGATTTTATTAGTGTGGCTCTACGCGCTTGAGACAAGAATTGGCCTTTCCATGTCTCAAACCTTTTTTGACATTTCTCCACTACCGTTTTCCATAGGTCTTTGGTTGTTCTCCCTTCGAATATGGGCAGCCCTAGGTACGATGATGGTAGGGATAATTCTTTGCAGCCAAGAAAACCAGCTACTATCCTTTGGGTATTGTTGCTGTAGTTGTTTTTTTGAAAGTTGTGATTTTATTCATTATAACCCAATTGGGTAAAAGAAGTACATAATAGGATTACATCTAGTAAGGGGTCCATACAATAGCATGTTGCTCATGAGCCCCTTTCTTAGCTAATTCATCCGCTTTACCATTTGCACTACGTAATACATGACTCCAACTAGTGACAGTAAATGCTAATTCTCTGATTTCCTCTATGATGGGAAGAAGCCTCCAAGGAGGCTTGAGGTCCTTCTTACACCATTGGATTAGAACTTGGGAGTCACCCTCAACATGTAACGGCTCAACGAAATGGAACTTGAGGAAGTATTTGAGGCCATGAAGCAAACTTTGAGATTCAGCAATTGTGGAATCAGTGGTGCCAATTGGGCATGAATAGGTGAGCAAACAATCCCCAGAAGAGTTACGAATTAGTCCACCCATACCAGCTAGCCCCGGGTTTCCAAAATACGACCCATCAAAATTCAGCTTATAAGCATGCCTCGGTGGAGTTACCCAAGCGATGATTTTGGGAACCTTCCCCCCTTTTCAAAAGCATATGGGGACCAAGAATTCCAGATTGCACCTCCCTCTATGTTCTTGAAATGTTTCTGTACTTTCAACCAACATACAATTTGGTGTATAATGCGTTGGCATAAATCAGGCCAAGAAGTACTTTTATTCTGAAAAATTCTGTTGTTTCTTTCCTTCCACAGCAACCAGGGAATGTAGCCCACACAACAACTAATCATCAATTTTGCTTTGGCGCCAAGGCCAAGAGATCCGATAAGAGCAATGATGCTACTAAGATCTTTAGGAATAGGGAAGCTCAGACCAAATTATCAATGAAAAAAGTCCATACCTTCCAACTATACGTGCAGTGTAGTAAAAGGTTATTAAGAGATTCACACTCAGAATTACATAAAGGGCATGTAGCAACACCACGCAAAAAAAACTTGTTTCCTAGGGCAGGAAAGAGTCCAAGCTTTTGCAGCCTGGTGGGAGTGTTGTTCACGATCAGTTAAGCAAGAGTAAGCCGTACTAATTGAGTAATGCCCCAAGGGATGAGGCCTCCATAATAATTCATCTGTCTGGTCTCTCTTTAAGAATGTCATACTTAACTCATCAAGTAATGAGACTATCTCAATAGATTCCTCATTGGTTGGATTTCTTCGGAGCAATGTTGTCGAATCCACTTCTCTCAGCTGTCCCCTAGGGGCAATGTCCCTAATAAGGCAGTTCTGATCCCTTGCTAATATGAAAATTCTTAGATACTTCTCAGCAAGAGTGTCCTTACCCGTCCATTTGTCAGTCCAAAAGAGTGTCCTATCACCAATTCTAGGATGAATGAAAGGATGCTGAGCAAAAAAGGGCAGCAAATTAACGATTTTCTTCCAAATCGAGGAGAGCCTCCATTGCCTTATGTCTCCAAACCGCCAATCTCTCAGCCTACTGTCAAGTGCTTTTACAATTTAACTTCTCCAAGTAGCCCCACTGCTTGTGTTCAGTTTTCAAAGCCAATTAGTTAGAAGTACTTCATTCATGTGCCTTATTTATCTGATTCCAAGTCCTCCATCCTCCTTTGCCAGGCATACATCCTCCCAACAGATAAGGTGCATCTTTGATTTTTCTGAAGATCCCGACCAAAGGAAATTTCTCATTAGCTTCTCAATACTGTTTACCACTGATGTAGGGCAATGTAAGAAGGATAAAAAATATGTGGGTATGCCAAGTAGGCAAGCTTTGATTAAAGTAAGCCTGCCTGCTTTTGTAAGTAACCTCTCTTGCCATGTGTTCAGTCTGATATTCAGCTTTTCAATGACCGGATCCCATAAGCTCTTAGTTGCTCTACCAGTAAAGAGGGGTAAACCAAGGTAGGTTGCAGGTAGAGAGCCAATCTTGCATCCCAACATTGCTGCCATGTCATTCATTATCTCACTTGCTACTGAGAAACCATAGATAGCTGATTTGGACCAATTAATTTTCAGTCCAGAGGCTAACTCAAACAACATCAGAATGCACTTTATAACTCTTATCTGACTAGAATTGCCCTTGTAGAAAAGAATGGTATCGTCAGCAAATTGGACTAGCGGTGCTCTGTAATGAACAAACTTACACTCCCATGTGTGTTGATTGAAGGTCGAAATGGTATATTGGGAGCATTCCCACCATATCTCCTTCGATCTGGTTTGTTTCGAGCCCTAAATAATTCGAATCTGCTCCAAGAAAAGCTCCCCAGCTTCATACGGTAGCTTGATGAAGGAAGTCGGGTCCGGTCGGGTCGGGCTGGGCCGGCGGTGTCAGACCTGGTCGAGTCGGAACGGTCAGCCCCTTTTTTCCCTTTTTTTCCTCTTTTTTTTTTTGGGTCGGTCTGGATGAAGTTCGACCGGTTCGACTTGGTTGGTCCGGAACGGACTACCTCAAATGGCGCTGAGTCATCTCATCTACAGTCGGAAACGAAGACCGAGCCAACTCTTCATGACTCGGAAATAAAAAAACGAGTCAACTCATCGTGACTCGTTTTCATCCTGATTCTATACCTAGGGTTTTCCGTCTTCTTTCCCACGCCGGATTCCGACGGAAAGATAAAACCTTCTCCCGCTCCGTCTCTTGCACCACTACTCTCGACCTCTCTTACTCCATATCTCCTTTATTTCTCTTCTTCTCCCTCTCTGCTTTCTCCGTCTCTCTTCTTCTCCCTCGTGTCCAGCAGGAAGTTGCCAATTCAGAACTCTCTCTCACCCGAGCATCGGCTTGGGAAAACCAGGCCGGCCAATTGCCGATTCAGAACATCTGATCGGCGAGAAGCATGCCCATAGTGATTCCAACTTAATATATCACAGATAGAAACATCTTCAAGCTTAGGAAACAAGAGTATATGATATCGCGGTAGCCTCTTATTTCCCTGAGGCAAGATTATCAACAATCACAATGTTTGATAAGACAAACCCCCTTACTGCTAAAGGTCTTACCAACTCTATCAGGAAAAAAATCTGTTCGGTAAATGAATGCTTTTGGTCTCATGCTATCAGACAGCAGAGTCCTCCACTAGGGCATCTTGTTGCTCCTCGAATAAAAGATTGACATCCTACAATTTCATCAATTGCTGCTGTAGTTAATGCCCAGAAAACCAGTCTTCTCCCAATTGATGATTTGGTTGGAAGATTTTTAATAGAGCCTTGGAGATTTCTCATTTCATTTCATTAGAAAAAATTGGGTCAGCAAAAGGGAGCTCTTGATAAGAGATCCCCTCTCTTGCAAGACAAGCAGCAGGAGAATTTGCATTTCTAGACCCATGACACCAAACAGTATTTATTTTGAGAATAGTGATAACTTTTATTAATAATTCTCAAGATATGGTTACATAGAGTACATATAGTACATGGGTTACAACAACTTTTGTTTTCCTGTTACATACATACATGTAGTTAAGGAAGTGGAAGAGTTGTCCCTGTTACTATGAACATTCTGGATGTCCCTTGTTTGGGTAGTTCGTCAGCGACAGAGTTTACTGACCTGAGTACCTTAAACCACTTGATTGGCAAACCTTGAATACTGTCTTGAAGCTCATCAAAGTAACTTTTTAAGTGCTATGGTGGGCGGGAATCTCCTTTTGCCAAATTTAGTGAAGGGAGATAGGAGAAGAGAGGAAGGTGAAGTGATAGGAAGAAGGGGAAGAAAGAAGGAGAGAAAGAGGTTGTAAGGTCTTAATGACCTACAACCCTAAACCATGTGTTAATAGAATCCGAAAATACAAAATTATAATAATGCCATTTATGGCTTGAGGATAAGTAAACTACTTAAACACAATAGACAAATAATAACTAACTAGAGTTTAGTAAAATTACTAAACTACCCCTAACTCATAACACTCCCCCTCAAGCTGGAGCGTAAATATCATGAAGACCTAACTTGGAGAGAAAATAGTCAAAGTCTTTTCGCCCAAGACCTTTAGTGAGTAGATCAGCCAACTGCTCTTTAGAACTAACATACGGAGTGACAACCTTGCCCTTCAAAATGGCATCACGAATAAAGTGACAATCAACTTCTATATGCTTTGTCCTCTCATGAAACACCGGATTGTTCGCTATAAATATAGCAGCCTGATTATCACACTTCAACACCAGGGTTTGTCATCCTTTAACCCCAAATCAGAAAGCACAGACTGTACCCAGAGAAGTTCACTCACAGTATGTGCCATAGACCTGTATTCAGCTTCAACACTCAGCACTAGAACGAGCTACAACATTTTGTTTCTTACTTTTCCATCCAATCAAATTTCCTCCCACAAAAATACAATATCCAGTAGTAGACTTCCTATCGGACTTGGAGCCAAGATAGTCTCGCATCGAGAATACCCAACAATATCAAGATGACCAAAGGAATTGAACGAAGTCCCTTACCAGGTGCACCTTTCAAATATTTTAAAATTCGGTGGGCAGCATCGAGATGAACCTTACATGGCTTATCCATAAATTGACTAACCACCCCTACAGCAAATGAAATGTCGGGACGAGTGACTGTAGCATAAATAAGTTGTCCTACTAACGTCCTGAACAGTGTCACATTTGCTAACGGGGGACTATCCACATTATATAAGTCCAAGGCCGAATCAACTGGTGTAGTGGCAGGCTTGGCTCCTAATAATCCATACTCATGAATCATATCCATCACATATTTCCTCTGGGACAGGACCATTGATTTCCCCCCATTACTGCGGGCAACCTCAATGCCCAAGAAGTAGCGTAAGACACCTGAAAATGATGATTCAAATACAATTTAACCTCAGTCATACCTGCCAAATCATCACCCGTTAGTACGATATCATCACCTGTAAGATGAACCGGACCAGATCTCTGTGAACCAGACCGAATCGATGTGAACTAGACCGGAGTGATATGAACCAGACCGGAGCGATGTGAGCCAAACTAGATCGTTGTAACCAGACTGAATCGATGTGAACCAGGCCGAATCGATGTGAACCAGGCCGAATCGATGTGAACCAGACCGAATCGATGTGAACAAGACAGAATCGATGTGAACAAGACCGAATCGATGTGAACCAGACCGAATTGATGTGAACCAGATCGGAGTGATGTGAACCAGACCGGATCTAGATGAACTGAACTGCCTTAATCTTCTGAAATTTATTACAAAGACCTAGCTAGGTCTTCTCGCGCGAAGCTCGGTCTGTAGAGTTGCGAAATCCTCGTGTTGAAGTCCAGGTCTCTTGTTGGAGGTCTCTCGCGCCGAAGTTTCAATGGAACGGAACAGGAGGAAAGGCAACCCTTTTCTTCTTTTCTTTTTCTCAAGTCATCACCTCCGTGTTTGCCGCAGAGGCCCTTTGAAGGAATGCACAGTGAGCATGCCGCATTAAACTCGACCCATAACACATAAGGGGCAGAACACAAAAGGGGCAGAACACAGAAAGGGCAGAACACAAAAGGACCTCGAGTTGCAAATTCCTTGCTTCAACAGAACGAAGCTTCTGATTTCTCTGTTTCTCTTACATGAGAGGGTAATTGGTGGTCAACCGTCGGATAGGTTAGAGAAAAGTACTCTGCTCTGATACCATAATAAAAATTCTTTTTTTCATTCATTTAATTGTTTCTTTATAGAGGTCGGAACCCATATTTATACTATAGATTACATACCTATTTCAGCTATACACGAAACATGGTAAGAATAAAATATTTCTATACAAGATTTACTCCTATAATCTAGTTATAGACAGCTCATGCCAACAGTTCCTTGATTCTCATTTTGTTGGGCCACTTCATGTTGAGGGAGACGCAAGTGTAGTCATACAATGGCGCAAAAAAACCCTCAAGCCACCTTGGCAATGGGTACCCGTAGTCAACGAGATTTTTGATCTTACGGGTTTTGTTGTAAGCTAGACACATGCCCTTAGGAGTGCTAATTGTTAAGCGGACGACTTGGCTAAACAAGGGGCCCATGGACAACACGTTGTTGTTTCGATTTTCTAGATAGTTTTGTAATGTTCCTTTCGACTATGTTATTTATAATTAATGGAATGGAGTGAAACACAATTTTCGAAAAAAAGATGCACTGTTCAAGGGGTTAGGATTTTATCATCATTGATAAACATTCCTGTTATAATTGAAGGGGATTCCACCCTCACAATTAATTGGCCAAAAATATTTAATGTTCCATGGAAACTCAAGTACGTCTTTGATAAAATAACAGAAAATTAGCAAGAACAGGGACATCATTTGGAGTACCATACCAAGATAAGCCAATCCAATAGCAGATAAATTGGCAAAAACAGGCACAACAACACCAGCACTAGCAATAGGCACAAATTTCCCATTATAGCATTATAACAAGTTCCAGTTTTCTATTTCACTAGTTTGGAAAGCAAAACTGTATTATCAGATTGTACCATTGTACTCTACATTTGTATGATTTGATATGCAATAAAAAGGACAAAGATCCACTGTTCTAAAAAAAAAAACTCTTTCAGCTACCAGATTGAAATTCCAATGACACATGCTTAATACTGCTATTTAACTATGTTTAAAGTGGGTGAGTTAAATGCATTCATTTAACATCTTAAAAGAGTTCGACAATTGTAATCTGTCTATTAACTCTTTTATGTTTGCATAGAATGGATGAAGTTATTCTTTCCTTTTTTTTTTTTATTTAGTTATATTTTTATGTTGAATAGCTTTATTGCTAAAGCTTTAAAAGTTGAGACTACATCAAGAGACAATGGGGTTGGAGCTTCCATCACAAGAGATGGAAGAAGAAGTTCATCCTTAAGCAACCTATCAGCTAAAGTATTGACATTATGAAGGATTTTCCATCTGTTAATTTCAATTTTGTTTTGCAGGAGTCTTAGGAACTGCAACCTTGTAGGACGAGTTCCTGACCTCAGTCAAATACCTGAGTTAGGCTATTTGTAAGTCAGCCAGAATTCAAGAATTTCTGCTTTACTGTGGAATTAAAATATATATTCTTCTTTAAGCCTTCTGATTCTATTTGATGGTAAGTTATGAGTCTTATTTGGGAGAATATTCGTTTCTCAGGGATCTAAGTGGGAATCAACTTAGTGGGCACATTCCCTCAAATAAACTTTCTGCTAATATCACAACAATGTATGTGAGGTTCCAGATTTGGATAATATAGTTCATTCATGAAGCTAGCTCTATTTATTTGATACCTTTTTGTCTTTTATGATGATGGGATTAATTACAATAGAAAATTTCTGCAGTGACCTTTCAAGCAACAATTTTACGGGACCTATTCCAATAAACTTCTCAGGTCTTCCCTTACTCCAAAGATTGTGAGAACTCTTTCCATTTATTCCCACTTTTTTTTTTATTAAATAAATGTTGCCAAGTCTCTATTGCTTTTTGAATAAGAAGTTACACTTTACTGGCCATTGAATTGTAACTCTAGTATTGATAGTTAATGAAGGTGGCTCTTGGTTGCAATCATACTGCTTTGGAAGTACTGATTGTTCATTAATGGGTCAAATGCAACTCAGATGCATAGGATACACATGTGGCTATAGTTTTGTGATTCAGTTGTCTGTTGCAGGTCTCTGCAGAATAATAAGTTGAGTGGTTCAGTACCGTCTGCCATTTGGCACAATGCGACTATTAGTGGTGTGGATACGCTTACTTTGTAAGACTTTGAAGCAAAATATCAGTTACTTTTTTCTTTTTCTTCATTTCTCTTTTTATTTCTTAGTGGTAAAATTCCTTTGGATGCTTGCTTTGGTGTCAGATGTTATGCTGCATATAGGATAGTACATTGGAACTAAAAGGCAAGACCAAAAATTTGCACCATTTAAAAGAGCTTATGTTACCTAGGTTAAAATCATCATGGGAAAATTGATGAAAAGATTAAAGGAGAAGATGAAGGAAGAGAGGGGCGACAACGGAGACAGAGAAGATGTGAGAAGGGAGGGTCTAAGCGTAGTTAAGCATGACTCAAGACCCTAATTCAGTAATAAAGGATATGCTGTTACAGAATTACAATAATGCCACTAAGCGGCCCCTCTTAACCCAAAACATCCTGTGAAATTAGATAAAGAGAATAAAAAGAAGAGAGAAAAGAGAAGAGGCAAAGAGACGAGAGAGAAGGGGTCGTAGAGTCTGTAATTGACTCACGACCCTAATTTCATTAAGATATGATGTAAGTACGTAACATCTCACTGGAGTTTGCAAATGCAAACTCTGACCAGCTTAACTCGGATGGACTTTGTTCACTCCTACCTGCTCCAGCAAAAGTGAACAATCCGCCCATTTTTGCTGCCAGCCATCATTGCTCAGGAAGAACCCCACTCTCCTTTAGTTACATTACCTGTTTCCTCTCCTCAAAGAAATCATCCAGAGATGCATATTGTTCCATTTGCACAAAACACCAATGTGCAGGACAATATTCATCTCTCAGCGCTCCACCAGAAACATTTATCAATTTCACCAGTCCATTTCAATCACATAAGCACTCCTACTAATTATTCAAGACGAAATACTCCACACCCACATCAGGAATCGCTGATTCCTGATCCCTCACCTCGCTCTGTCAATGCCATTTGCAACTTCAATTTTCAGGTTAATGATGGGGAAATTGATGCGGATCAGATTGGGGGCAGAAACACATGCTGAAGATGTGGTCGCTGCGAGTAGTGAAGGATGACCTCTCTTTGAGTTCAGTCATTTTTGGCAACTTATAGAGACGAAATGGAGTGAGAAGAGAGCAGCCTCTAAGGCGACGGACTTAATAGTCCCCTGGCGACCAATTCCGGCGAACCCATGGCCGGAATACTCTTTCAAACCAGTATTGGAAGCATTGAAAGCTTCATTTGCTGCAATTGGAGGAGAAAATCGTCTCTACATCGATACCATAGCCATGAGAAATGGGTTTGCACTGAAGATTGCAAACAAAAATCCAAGAAAGAAATCCTATATCCGAATCTACCTAGAAGAATTAGAAGAGCTGGTAGGAGTGAGGAAAATCCAAACAGATGACTCACCTGGGAAAATAAAAGTTTTATGCAGAGGAAAGTTTCAGGTGGGGACCTATTTGGAGAATGATACGTTCATCTACTGAATTGCGGAAAAAAGAGGAGAGACTAATGTTGGTATGATAGATAATATCAAAAAGTTTCAAGAGAAGGCCGAGGTGGTCCTGGCTCTTGGAAAGTCTCTTTGAAGTGCTGAAGAAATGGCAGCCGACACCCCCGTAGCCAAATGAAATTCCACGAATGGAAGCGCCTGCTCCTCAAATTGATCATGGTCTTCCAACTTCAAGCAGAGGCTATAGAGATTTCGTAACTTTGACTCCAAGAGCTTCACATGCTAATCAACTCAGCATTTCAGACCCCCTGCTGTTTCTGTTGAACTGCTAAATGGAGGGCCAGTTCTGAAAGTCGACCCAAATCTCTCACTCCCTAAAAAAAAACTGCTGGAGAAGTGTATCATTGGACATATGAGGAAAAACTGGCAAAATGTAGAACTACAGAAGATTGTTCAATCCTCTTGGATGTTAGCAAGCCTACCTTGCCTGCGAAAATTGGGGAGAAATCAGTGGCTTATCCAGTTGGAATCAACAGAAGAAGTGAAAAGAATTTTAACCTTGCGGGAGGAACTTCGTGGAGACAGTTTTGAGAGCCTAACAGAATGGAGCCCTTCTTAAGGTACTGCAGAAGAAGAAAAATGGCTTGTAATCCGAGGCATCCCTGCACATCTATGGTCTGAAGTGATCTTCAGAGCCATAGAGAGCCTTGCTGGAGCAATAATAGCTCTCAACGAAGAATGTGTGATGCCGGACGGGAAATGAGGGAAAGAAGAACAGAGGGGAAGAGGGAGAAGAGAAGAAGATAGGGAAGAAATAGAGAGAGAACTTAAGGAAAAACTTGATAATCATTCAAATCTCCCCGTTTTACATAAGTCATAGCCTTTTATAGGCTTAATAGCAATCAATCACCAACTAAAATAAGTATTAAATAGACCCCACAAACAACACTAACAAGTATTGTAAGTAATCCAACAACCACACTAACAATTATTCTAAGTAATCCCAACAACCACACTAAAACTATTAAATTTTCCTTGCTGCTGCATCATTCTCCTCCGGTTGAAAAGAACTCGACCCCGTCGAGTTAGAATGCAAAGGTAGATTAGAAATAAATCTACTAATTCTACTCTGATTAGGACTGTTGAGTCCTGTTTCTGCGCCTAGCATAGGTCTTAAGACCTTGTGCTACATCATTCCCTCCCAGCGGAATAGAACTCAATGCCGGGGAGTGAAGCTGCAAATAAGAATCCAACAAGGCAGGGGCGAGCTGACGCAGTTTGTCTTTAGTAATCCATGTATCATCAGAGGAAGGACGATCTTTCCAACGCACAAGGAATTGGTGATCACCCCCAGTCATCGATGTAATGTACTTATCTTCAAAGACATCCACAATCACATCGCGCGGAGCAATAGGTTGTGTAGGCAATCGGGGAACCAAAACTGAAGATGGACCTGCAACCATAGAAGAAGGCAACACAGGAGGCCCAAATGTGCCTCGGTAAACAAATAAATCTGCCACATTGAATATAGGACTGATAGACAAATCAGGAGGTAAATCAAGGACATATGCATTGGATCCGAGACGACGAGTAATTGCAAAGGGACCAATGGATCGGGCATGAAGTTTCTTCCTCTTTTTTCTCCCTTCTTGCTCTTTTTCTGGGCTTTTTCTTCTGTAACACAGATTATGTAAGTGAATCGCCTACACGCACTGGGATCTGCAGTGAGCCTCCGAAAGGTACTGTTAGGGCGACTTTGGCTCGGAGGATGTCTATCCTTTTCGCAGGCATAGCTTCTTCATCAAACTCCAGCGGCTTTCCCACAATCCCTGCCAGAGTTTTGAAGATTTCTTCACACCATAGATGTGCTGGAATCCCTTTGAACGTTAGTGTTGTGATTCTTTCCGATGCACTTTGGCTTGGCTCTCACGGTTTCATGTCAGCGAAAGCTTCCCCAGCCAGCTCATCCTTTAGTGCGAGGATTCGGATTTTTTCTCCTTCATTATCCAGCTGAATAAGCCAGTCCGATGGACCTGCAAGCATGGTTATGGGGCAAGAAGAAATGGAAGCACTGCCATTCTCTTTTAAAACTGCAATTTTGGGGACTTCTACAGCTTGCTTGACAGGCACCAAGGCACCTCGGTATGAGGCTTGCTTGCCTGTTGCTTCTGTTACAGTGACCCGAGGTTGCACCTGCGTCAACCTTTTTTCAGCTCCTGCCTGAATTGCTAGTTTTCCAGTAATCAGTGTGAGGTTTTGGGTAAGCCAGCCCCAACCATCCCACTTTCCATGTTTTTTTGGCACCTCTACTCCCCGGTTGTGCTCTGTCCTCTTAACTCCGTCAATCGACAAACAAGTTCATCTTTTTCTAAGTAAGTTCTGATTCGGAACTTACCCTCAGATATCTGGATGCTCTTCCCTGGTGAAGCTTGACAGACGTAGGCTTTCATTGAAGTGGTTCAACTCGCTGGCTTGTACTCTGATGAAGGATTTTTTCTTTGGACTCTTCAAAGCAAGTTTCGCAGCGAAGGAGTTTCCCAGGATTATGGTGTCTAGGTAGATTCTGTTCTGCCCATCAAAGACAGCAAAAGAAGCTTTTCTTTCCTCCGGTACCACCTTTCTCCAGCTATCTTCCGGCATCCATGGTCTACTACCTGTCCGTACTGCTTTCCTTGTCCCTTCCTCTCCTTCCATCTGGGGATTCCACTTCTTAGGACCTCCTAGAATATCAAGATGGCCATAAGAATTTTTTTTTTTTTTTGAAAAATGGTAAGTCTTTCATTTCATTCCAATAGAAATAATTTACCACCCAACGGGTAGTAAGAGTACAATGACATTAAGGGGTCCAGACAGCCAAGTGCTGCTGAGAAACCCCTTGCTTAGCTAAGAAATCGGCTCTCCCATTAGCAGACCTAAGTACATGGTTCCAACTAATTACAACCGTAGCTAGATCAAAGATTTCATTTAGGATAGACTGAAGTCTCCAAGGTGATTTAAAGTCAGATTTGCACCATTGAATGATTACTTGGGAGTCACCCTCGTCGTGTAGAGGTCCAATGAAGTGAGAATTTAAGAAGCATTTTAATCCTTGTAGTAGGCTCATAGCTTCAGCCGTTGTGGAATCAGTAATACCAATTGGTCCAGCATAGGTGAGTAAGATGTCCCCAAGATGATTACGAATTAATCCCCCAACACCACCAGGGCCAGGATTGCCCAAAGAAGATCCATCGAAGTTCAGCTTGTATGAGTGAAGAGGAGGAGACTCCCATATTTGAGTTCTGGTTGCAGCACCATGTCTTTCCCAAGCATAATCATCCCAATGGCACCAAAGCACCGCCCCATCAGTATTCTTAAAGAGAGATTTTGTTTTCAGCCACCCAACAATCTGATGAGAAGCTTGGCTACAAATTTCTGTCCATTTCTTACTTTTGTTTGTGAAAATTCTCCTATTTCTCTCCTTCCATATTAACCATGGGATAAAACCCAAGCATGATCTGAACATTAACTTGCCTTTAGAGCTAAGGCCAAGTGAACCAACAAGTCTTGAGTTACCAATTAAATCATGTGGGACAGCAAGCGCAATACCAAACTTATTGAACAGAGAAGACCAGATCTTCCAACTAAAGATGCAATGAATAAGGAGATGTTCAATCGATTCTGGCTCAACATTACATAGAGGACACATACAAGACTGAAGTTGCATACCCCTTCTCTCTAGGAGGTCGCGTGTGGGCAGTTTATTATGTAAGCAACACCAGTTGAAGAAGGCCATAAGAATTAAAACGAAGTCCCTTACCGGTGCACCTTTCAGATACTTTAGAATCCTGTGGGCTGCATGAAGATGCACCTTACACGGCTTGTCCATGAACTGACTAACCACACCTACAACAAACGATATATCAGGACGCATATCAGTCGCATAAATAAGTTGTCCTACTAACCTCCTTAATTGTGTCACATATTCCAAAGGTGGGCTTTTAACATCATGCAACACTAATGCATTACCAACTGGTGTAAGTGCTGGTTTGGCTCCTAATAGTCCATACTCATGAATCATTTCCATAACATACTTTCTTCGTGAAAGAACTATTGATCCCCCCTTACTTCAGGCAACCTCAATGCCCAAGAAGTCACGTAAACAACCAAGATCTTTCACCTGAAAATGATGATTGAAATACCCTTTAACTTCATTTATTCTTATAACATCATCACCCCTGAGAACAATGTCATCTACATAAACAACAAGAATAACTAGTCCTGTAGTCCTCCACAAAATAAATAGAGAATGATCACAATGACTTCTCTTAAAACCAAAGTTACTAACCACCTTACTGAACTTACCAAACCAAGCTCGAGAACTCTGTTTTAACCCATTAATGGATTCATGCAGATAACAAACCTTGGATTCCTTCCCCTGTCTTACATAACCTGGCGATTGCTGCATATACACTTCCTCTTGTAGATCACCTTAGAGAAAAACATTCTTGATATCTAGCTGAAAAAGAGGCCAAAATTTAATAACAACAATCGAAAATCCTCACAGTATTGAGTTTTGCAACAGGAGAAAAAGAGTCAAAGAAGTCCACTCCAAATGTTTGAGTGTACCCTTTAGCAACCAACCGAGTCTTATATCTTTCCAGCGTACCATCCAATCTGTATTTCACTGTATAGACCCATTTGCAGCCAACCACTAAAACACATAGAGGTGGATCAACCAATGTCCACACTCAGCAGAGTTAATTCGGTGACCCCTATCCGAGTTGACTCAGCAATTCGACCAGCACTCGACCGAGTTAACTCGGCGACTCATAACTCTCCACAGAATTTCATCTTCCCTCACTCCAGCTATATATTTAGATCCCAATTGGTTTAGTAAAGTAGTCACTTCTAAGGCCTGAGAGCTTGGTGGTCTTCTTCTTAGGCTTAGATCCCAAGTGTTGTTTTCATCATTTTTCAATTGGCTAATTTTTGCATACTTGTTTCTTGCCATGACATAAATTCTAGGATATTCTTCCTACATTCCAGGACAGTATACTCATTGATTAACATCACTTTCGACCCCTTTAGACTGAGCTTCTTGTCCTTTCTCTGTGCTTGTTGTTTGGCCAGCCATAATATGCTCACCGTTAATACTAAACCTTTCCCCGAATATATGATGCCAGTACATAAAATTACAACTCATGCCACTGTGTGGTTTTTTGAATAAAAAGCGATAGCTAAAGGCACTCACATGTGTGCCATAAGTAGAGAAATATGTAACCAAATAATACTAACTTAACACAGACAATTACTAAATTACCCCTGACTTTTTTTTTTAAAACAATAACTCGTGTGCAACTTAAACCAAAATAAACCCACGCTCTACAAGTAGTAATATGAAAATACCCTTAGCAAGAATGACATAAATACCCCTGACTTCTATCACCTTGCTTTGATGAAGCTATAAAGGAAGCATTTTTGTGGAAAAGGAGCTTTTCAATGTGGACAAAGATCATAGAAAATATTTCTAAAATACACACTCCCATCCATTTGTAGCATTCTATGCCATTGATAAACAAAAAGAATGGCCCTGTCCAAAACTTACTTATCCATCTAGTTGGTCCCACACTAAAGTATTGGACTCATCTGATAAGGGCCTGAAACTAACATGAGGTTCACCTAATAATCTGTGCATTAAAGTGGTCCCACTGCTTAAGAACTTCTTGAAGATCATGCAAAGTAATGGGCTCTCCCCGAGTAATAATTTGCATTTTCAGGGTAAATTAAAAACCTGTCATTGGGGCCAATAACCTAGACCAAATATGGCAGATTAACAAGTATCTCGTTAATTAAACTTGGTTTATTACTATAGGCATCTTGCATATTTATAATCAAGTATTTAGTGCACAGCTCTTTGAAAATAAATGCTAAAGATGGGCAAGGCACAGTGTAAACCACTCGCTTACATTTATTTCACTTCTTGCAGGGATTTCCAAAATAATTTGCTTTCAAACATATCGAGTCCTCCTAATCCTCCAGCAAATGTCACCGTCATGTACGTTTGGTTCATTTGGTTTCTATTATAATAATCCTTGCTTGATTCTTTTAGAATTAATGATAGAATAAGTGTTGAGATACTTATCTTTCCTTCTTCTAATTCTCAATGAAGTAAGAAAAATTGTGAAATCGAGTAGGAGAGAGAGGAAGGATAAGAGAGAAGAGAAGATGCAAAGGGACAAGAGAGAGAAGGGTCGTGAAGTTTGTATAAACTCACAACC
Source organism: Aristolochia contorta (assembly GCA_022405105.1). Classification (NCBI taxonomy): domain Eukaryota; kingdom Viridiplantae; phylum Streptophyta; class Magnoliopsida; order Piperales; family Aristolochiaceae; genus Aristolochia; species Aristolochia contorta. The sequence goes on from CM039664.1 coordinate 17,290,221, forward strand.
CTAATTGTATTAATATAGGTTGCAATTACATCAAATTACAAGAATGCCACTAAGTGGCTTATTGAGCAACATATTGTTGGTTGGACCCTTGTAATCAATTAAATGACAACTTTCCAGAAAAGAAAAAAAAAACAAGCTGTTGACTAATTCCGGTTCATAATTACATGGAGGGCTCATTATCAAAGCTATGCAAAATATTTTCTTATGGGCTTCCATAGTTAAAGGCATGGCACCTGTACCCGCTGTTGTTCTACGGAAATTCTGGCATAAGATAATCTACTTCAAGTGTCATAAACCACCAGTTAAAATGAATATTACACTGAATTATAAGCCCTACGGGTACCTTCGAAAGGTTCTGTTGCTTCTTCGTCAAATTCCAGAGGCGTATTCGATCCTCGAACATGTAGTTGAGCCGATCGGAGATGGAAAGTTAGGTTTCCAGATTTGGGACAGCTCGCAGATGGACGGCGACGCGGTGGTGATGGGATGGCGACACGGCGGCGACGGGATTAAAAGGCGGCGGTGACGGGAAAGCGACGGGGCAGCCACGGCAGCGTCAGGGAAGGGCATGAAAGGTAAGTCGTCTTGGGGAAGACGATGAGTCTGTTATACCCGTAAAGAGAACCCCCCCCAAAAAAAAAAAAAAAAAAAAAAAAAAAAACCAGCTGGAATTGGAAAAGGAAGGTCTTTTGGAATGACCTGACACTCTGGCCTGACCTACCATAGTTATTGTAGACTTTTGATGGCGGAACAGAGAGAGAATGGAGAATCCCGAGTGGTTTCTGAAGGGGCACGACCTAGTAACTCAAGGGTGACGGAGCTGTGGCATGACATTATTGTTGGATCAAGAGATGAAAGATGTGAGGATTTGGATGCGGGAAGACTCCAGGAGGAAGGTTGGACCACAGTAAAAAAAAGGAGAGGAAATTTTGTCCGAAGGACCGGCCGCCAAAGACTCTTAGGCACCTGTCAATTTGGGGATTCGATCTTCTCAATTGATCACGATGCTGCAAGAAGATTCGTTCGTCTCCAGGTTGAAACAGGTGAGAGGAAATCCTTCATTCGTATTCCTCTTGAGGCTGGTGAGCTCTTTCTGGAACAGATTCGGGGTGTAATGAACTGTAGACAAACAAGATCCAAAGAAATAAGGTGGGAGGACTCCCAGTTTACCATTTCGGCCTTTCGAAGGTGTGATTGGGAATGCAAGCTCGTACACTACAGAGCTCATAAGGTTTTGGCACGAATTTATCTACCAGAATTTGGCGTTGACGGGAGTTCACCATGGAAATGCCTGTTGGAGGCATTTAAAAAACTATTTACTTGTCTTCCAAAGGATGTTGCTGAGCAAGCAAAAAAAGAAAAATCGGGGATGATCAGTGCAAATGGGGAAGAATCGTTGAACCTCTTGGTTGGAACTACTTCAATTCAATTATTGAACAGTTGGGCTTTGGTTGGCGATGGAGGAAATGGATTATGTCATGTGTATCTTCTGCACGGTATTCCATCCTAATCAATGGAGGAGCTCACGGGTTCATTAAACCTACAGGAGGCCTCAGACAAGGTGACCCTCTATCCCCTATGCTATTTAACATTGCGGGCGAGGGATTGAGACATATGTTGCATATGGCACTGGAGGAAGGATGGCTAGAACCTATTATTGATAGAGACTGTTTCCAAGCTCCACTTGTACAGTTTGCAGATGACACAATTCTCTTCTGCAAAGGCTCTGTTGATCAACTTAGACTCATTAAATGTATTTTAATGTTGTTTGAGTTAACATCTGGATTGAAAATTAATTGGTCAAAATCTGCAATTTATGGGTTTGCTGTTGAGAATTAAGTAATGACGGAAATGGCAGATATGCTTGGATGTAAAATTGGATCTCTCCCCTCCACTTATCTTGGGTTGCCCCTCTTTTTTGGTAGAGCAAATAAAAATCTATGGGACCCTATCATTGAGAAGTTAAATCTCAGGTTAAGTACATGGCAAGAAAAGTTACTCACCAAAGCATGAAGACTCACTCTGATTAAAGCATGTCTATCTGGTATCCCTACCTATTACCTCTCCTTTCTTCATTTCCCTCTTTCAGTGGTGAACACAATTGAAAGGATTATGAGAAATTTCTTATGGTCCGGTACTTCAGAGAGGTCAAGCTTCATCTTATAATTGGGATGATGTTTGTCAGACCAAGAATGATGGTGGATTGGGAATTCGGAAAATAAAACTAATGAATGAGGCTCTCTTGACTAAATGACTCTGGAAACTAAATATGAATGAAAGGACTACTTGGAAGAGTTTGATCACACGAGCTTTGGATAGCAGGCCCAGACAGTGGTGGAGACCTTCTTCTAATTGGAAGAAAATTATCAAGTTGTTCCCTTTCTTTGTCCAACATATTTTTGTGCTGCCAGGCCGTGGCAACAAAACTTATTTTTGGACTGATAAGTGGACTGGGGATATTACGTTTGCTGAAATATTCAACAAGATTTTTCTTTTGGCTAGAAATCAAGAATGCCTTATTAGTGATGTGGCTCCAAGTGGACAATTGAAGGAGGTAGATTGGACACCCCTACTTAGAAGACATCTCAATGATGATGAGGCTTTTGAGGCAGCTATATTACTAGAGGAGTTGAGCAAATCTTATCTACGAAGAGATCAGGCAAATGAATTAATTTGGAAGCCGCATCCACAAGGTTGTTACTCGGTTAGCTCGGCTTACTCTTGTCTAGCAAATCGAGGTCAGCAACCTCATCACGCGGCTGTGGCTTGGTCCCTATCTTGCCCAAAGAAGCAGTTATTCTTTGGGTGGTGTTGCCTAAGAAAGAGGTTGCCCACAAGGGATCATTTGTTGAGAAGGGGAATTCAGCTTCAAGATATTACTTGTCCACTATGCAATACTGAGACTGAATCAATCAACCATGTACTACTACATTGCCCCTTCAGTTGGAGAGTTTGGACCTTTTTTATGGAAAGGTTTGGACTCATTTTCCCCATTCCTCATGACTTGCGTAGTATTATTGCACTTGCTGCCTCCTTGGGACTCGGTGCCAAGGGAAGACTTATGTTCGCCTCTTGCTTGGGTTATATTCCATGGCTAATATGGAAGGAAAGGAATAGTAGAATTTTCTCAAACCAGGCCTCTACTTGGAAGGATGTATGCAGCCGTATCACTCATCTGATTGTCTACTGGCTGAAAGCTCAAAAGTTGTTTAAAAATATTGATTGCGCTGTAATTTGGAGTAACTGGAGTGTTATTGCCAGAGAGGGGGATGGGAAACATCCTTGAATCATCGCTTGGTCACCTCCTCCTTTGAACTCTTATAAATTAAATTTTGATGGATCCTCCTTTGGCAATCCGGGTCTGGCGGGTGTAGGGGGACTCATAAGGAACTCCTATGGTGATATCATGCTTACATATTCTGGGATTAGCTCATTTTGTCACTAGTTGGAGTCATATTTTAAGGAGTGCCAATGGTAGGGCCGATGAATTGGCTAAGCATGGGGCCCAGGAGCAGCATTTTGTTGTTCGGACCACCTAGCTATCTATGTATCTTGTAATTGTTGCATCTTTTAGCCCATTGGGCTACAATCAATAAAATCACAAGTTTCAAAAAAAATGTTTGAGTGGTCACCTCCACCAGTTGGATGGATAAAAATAAATTTCGATGGGTCCTGAAAGGGCAATCCTGGACCAGCAGGGTATGGAGGAGTGATAAGAGGAAGCAATGGATAGATTCTTCACACCTATTCGGGTCTACACGGGATAACTACCTCCAATGAAGCTGAAGCAACGGGTTTACTCGAGGGGATCAGAATTGCGGCTGCCTTTTGCAGCACTCCTATTATAATAGAGGGGAACTCCACATTGACCATTGGATGGGCAACCCATACCATAAACATTCCATGGAGGCTCAAATATATTTTCGATGAAATTTCAGATGTCAGCAAGGGATGGAATATCATATGGAAGGTTATACCACGCTCAGCAAATTCACTTGCTGATCAATTGGCAAAAGAAGGCGTAAACAGACCGTAGTTGTTTACGGCAGTACCTTCCCTCTAATATAAAGTGTACCCCAATTTACTTTCAGATCTCAAAGTTTTTGAAATGTTTATCCAGCTTTGAAAGCTTTAAAAATCAGATGTAATCCATTCTTTTGATCTTTGAAAAGCAATAAAAGAGCATTTTCACTGTTTCAAAAAAAAAATAATAATTACATAGAGGGAAGAGGTTTGTTGAATTTTGCATCCATCTTCTCTCCAATATATCACAGGTAGGCAACCTTGAAAATCCACTTACTCCGTAGTTGTCTTTCTATTTTATTATTACCCTTTTTTGGCAGAATTTATACTCATCAATTTTGATTTCTTAAAGGATCTATTCTATGTGTAGTTTTATTTCATATTTCATTTCCTCACCAAGTTTGGCTTGAATTCATCCTAGTGTTTGACCTGAACTCAACCTAATTATTGATCAGGTTAATACCTCTAGAACCAAATTCTACCTGCTAATTGTGCATGTAGGCTTTTTTTTCTTTTGAAATCAACAAAGACTTATTAAGATTTCAAGAGATTACATCATGATTGGTAGAGTACATAGATTACATAGGGTAAATAGGATACATGGCACTGGTAGATGAAGTTTACTACTCTTTAAGTTAGGGGAATATTGCCCCTGATACACATGCAGGTCTGGATATACCATCTCTTGCTAATTTGTCAGCTAATGAGTTGGCTGTCCTTTTTTTTTTTTTTTTTTTTTTTTTGAGGGAGTTAATGAGTTGGCTGTCCTAGGATACGCCATTCATCTGTGATATCAGCCAGCTCCTCATAGAGAAGCTTTGTGCAGATAAAAGTAATCTAAGTAGGATAAAATAATCTGATTCAACTTGGATCCCTCAGAATCTCGGCTGCTAGACCAGTGAGGAGTGTTTCAGATGACAGTGGGAGGTATAATGTAAAACGGCTAAATGCACACTGTGGTACCATCTTACTAGTTGGCCCATGACAATATTGTAGTTTTCTCTTTATTCTTTTGTATTTGTTTTTTATCACCATGCTTGTACTGTAAATACTGTTGCTTTTTCGTTCCTTGCCATTTCTTTCATGTGCTCCTTTTGTGGCAATCACTCTATTCTTTAAATTCTAGAAAAGGTTTCAAGTAACATTTTGCAATTGATCTGCCATCATAACTTTTGTGTATTGATATTCAGGCTGCATGGAAATCCTATATGCACTAGTTTAAATCAATTTTCCACCAGCCAGTTCTGTGGACGTCAGCAAGAAGTGGACTTGCCTGGTTCAACTAACACTATTGCTGGATGCCCTCTTCAAGGATGCCCCATAGAGGAGAATTATGATTATGCCCCAGATCCTCCAGTCCAATGTTTTTGTGCTGCCCCCATCAGAATTGGATATCGGTTAAAAAGTCCTGGAATCTCTGTTTTTCCTCCATATGTGCTGCCATTTCGAGCTTTCCTATCCAGAAGTCTTGGTTTTGATCTTTATCAACTCAAAATTGATTCCTATGCCTGGGAGGAAGGACCGAGGTTAAGAATGCAATTGAAGTTATTCCCTCAAGTTAATATTTCTGGCACTACTTCAAGATTGTTCAATGATAGTGAGGTTCAGCGAATTAGAAAATTGTTTTCAGGATGGAGACTACATGGTAACCACGTCTTTGGGCCTTATGAATTACTGAACTTTACACTTCTACCGCCTTACAGAACTGGTATGTCTTTAGCATGAAGCTGTCAGTCCTTGTTCTAGTTTCGTCAAAGATATAAACTTTCAAGAAGATTGATTCTGCAGTCAGTAAGTCCAAAATGACATCTGATCATGTAAATGAAAAAGGGTGTTAAATTATGTGCATATGATCTTGGTGACCTCATTTGTATGATTCTTGAAAAGCAATAAAAGCGCATTTCACTGGTTAAGAAAAAAAAGGTCTTGGTGACCTGAAATCTGGCTACCCTATCTGCAGAATTTTAGTTTGAGTGTTTGAGCTTTTTCTGCGTCCTTTGAAGTCCATGGTGCATTTTTTATTTTTTTTGAAACGGTGATAATGATTTTTTATTACTTTCCGAAATTAAAAGAATGAATTACATCTGGATTACAAAGCTTTCAAAGCTGGATAAAATAGTATGGGAGGACACTTAAATTAGAGGGAGGTTGCTGCCGGATACAAATACAAGTCTACTTGTGCCTTATTTTGCTAATTGAGCAGCAAGAGAATTTGTTGAACGTGGTACAACGATCCATATGATGTTCTATCGTCTGCTGATTTCTGAAGCTTCATCAAAGATGTGTTTATGTTTCCACGGGATGTTCATTGAGTGCATTGCCCAACCAATAGTCAAGGAAGAGTCCCCTTCAATGGTGACAAGAGTGTGGTCTAGCGTTACCATAATTCTAATCCCTTCAAGTAAACCAGTGGCTTCTGCTTCATTAGAAGTTGCTATCCCATGTGGACCTGAGTAGGCATGTAGAATCTGTCCATTACTTCCCCTTATCACTCATTCAAACCCTGCTGGCCCCAGGTTCCCTTTGGAAGAGCCGTCAAAGTTTAATTTCAGCCATCCCACCACTCACTCATAATCTGTGGTTTATGATGCTTGGAGTAATTTTTTGGCCAAAATTTCCTCAGGATAGAATTTGGAAAAGGAAACATATCCTTGAAAGTAGAAGTCCATCGGAAAATATTTTACATAGCTTAGACAATAAGGCCCCCTACGGAACATGACTTATTATTAAAAGGTCTATCATTCCGTTCCAGCCAAATGGTCCACGGTATGGCTGCATAGAGATGTCATCCATAGAATCTTTCCCGCTTTGGGGAAGGGGCACGCTAAGATTAATTGAAGAAGCTTTCCATAGGTTTTCGGCATGTTCTATGAGAGACCAAACTTGGACAGGATGATAACATTAATCTTCCCTATGAAATTACAATGCAACATTATATCATTTATTGTCTCTTCCTCTTGTGCACATAGTTTGCATAATGAGTTAATGACAATTTGTCCCCTCTTTGCTAGCTCATCAAATGTGAGAATTTGGCCATGGGCAACAATCCATAAGAATTGTTTCTCTTTTTGTAGATGGTAGCCTCCAACTAGATGAGATGCATGGGTTGGGGGAGATGAAATTGTGTCAGATTTCAGTTTATAGTAAGAGGCAACTGTTAGATTTAGTGAAGGAAGATAGAAGATGAGAGAAAAGTGAAGAGATAGGAAGAAGGGAAGAGAGAAGCAGAGAAAGAGGTCGTCAGGTCTTAATGACCTACAACCTTGAAACATTTATTAATGGAATCCGAAAATACAAAATTACAATGATGTCATTTATGGCTTGAAGAGCAAGTAAATTAAACAATAAACAAATAATAACTAACTGAAGTTTACTAAAATTACTAAATTATCCTTGACTCTTAACACCCCCCCTCAAGCTGGAGCGTAGATATCATTAAGGCCCAGCTTGGAGAGAAGATACTCAAATCCTTTCTTCAAAGACCTTTAGTGAGCAGATCCACCAGTTGGTCCTCAGAGTTAACATATGGAGTAACTACCGTACCTTGTCGGACCACATCTCATATAAAGTGACAGTCCACCTTTATATGCTTTGATCTCTCAGGAAACATATTCATAGCATACTTTCTCTACAATAAAACCATTGATCCCCCTTACTTCGGGCAACTTCAATGCCCAAGAGGCACTGAAAGAGACCAAGACCTTGCATTTTTTTTTTTTTTGCCCTCAAGTACTTTTAATCGAGGAAGTCCATAAAATATAATTTACCATTCAATTTAGATGCAACAAACTGAATGATATCCTTAGCAAGTATGGTAACACCGGCAGATGTACTAGAGTCGACAATCTCACCAGTAGACATGATAGCAAACCACCAAAGAATAACTCACAAGTCCAAAATAGATATCCAGTCAGTACTAAACAACCTTCAGCAAATAGAATCAGCAACCAAAAACACCTTTATACTTCTAAAACCCTGGAGAAGCCTCTGATGCCTAGAAAATACCTTTTCATCGGCTTTGGTGAGTTAAACAGTCTGCCACAATTACCAAGACAATAAAATTTGTGTCTTTCCACGCAGCAGTGCGGCAGTGATGCCAGCAGTACGAGTCCTACGATTCAGCAATACGAGTCCGACTCAGCAATACGAGTCCGACTCAGCAATACGAGTCCAACGATTCAGCAATACGAGTCCGACTCAGCATTACGAGTCCGACTCAGCATTACGAGTCCAACGACTCAGCAATACGAGTCCAACGACTCAGCAATACGAGTCCAATGACTCAACAGTACGAGTCCAACGACTCAGCAATACAAGTCCAACGACTCAGCAGTACGAGTCCAACAACTAAGCAGTAGCAGAAACCCTTTTAAAGGGTATAGGTTGTGCATCAAGCACTTACACATGAATTTAGACCATTCGTCTTCCGACAATGGCAGAAGAAAGAGAAAAGTTGAACCTTTAGCTTCCGACCACACAACAGATAACGTCAGCAGCAGCACCACCAATACCATTGAGCTAGAGCTCAGAAACATTAGAAAACCTTTTCTAATTCGAATCCCTTCAAGTAAACCGGCTGCTTCCACCTCATTGGAGGTCGCATTCCCATGCGGCCCTGAGTAAGTATATATGATCTGCCCTTCATTTGACCTAATATTTCTCCAAAACCCGCTGGGCCCGGATTACCTTTAGAGGATCCATCAAAATTTAATTTCATTGACCCCATTGGTGCAGGGGACCATGGCACCATGACCGGTGGTTTATGCTATTTGAAATGTATGATCTTTTGCCAATGCTTTCTCATGACAGCAATTGGGAGAGATGGCATGCCTTAAGTTGTAGAAGCCCAAAAAAAATATTTTGTATGGCTCATACAATGAGATTTCCAGTGTTGCAAGATTTGTTCTTGAAAGTTCTTTGGTTCCTTTCTTCCCATATAATCCATGGTATGGCAGCAATGGAGGTTTTCCATAGTCTTTCCGATCTTGGGAAAAAGACAGTTTGTAGTCCTTTGGAGGAGGTTTGCATAGGTTCTTGGCATGCTATAGGAGATCCCAAACTTAGCGAGAATTGCATCCCAAATATTCCTAATGAATGTGCAATGTAGTAAAATATGGCTATTTGATTCTTCCTCTTGACCACAAAGCTTGCACAATGAATTGATGCTAACCTGTCCTTTTTTTGTCAATTCATCACATGTGAGAATTCTTCCATGAGCTGCTGTCCACAAGAATTGTTTGACTCTTCTTGGGGCAGGTAAGTTCCAGACGAGGTATGTAGAGTGATTTAGTGTAGATGGGGTTAAGTTTGATATTATGCTGTAGTATGAAGCCACTGAGAGGAGCCCCGAAGGGGATGGGCTCCAAACTATCTCATCCTCCCCATACCCTGAAATGTATACTGATCTCAACTGATTCATCAACAAAGAGAGCTCAGAAGTTTGTGTGCTTGATATCCTTCTTCTAATCTTTAAATTCTACTCACTGGCATTCTCTTTTAGCTGACTTATCATTGCACCCTTGGTCCTTGCTATTGAATATAAATCGGGATATATTTCTTTAAGGCCCTGAGAGCTCAACTAAAATTCTTCCCAAAAGGAACTTTTGATCCACTTCTGATATGGAATCTTAAGTGCCTTTTGAAAACTAGTTTCTCTTTAAGGATAGCTCTCCACCATTTGGCTAGCATTGCTGAGTTCATATCTTTTGGTCTTCTAATACCAAGGCCACCCATCTCCTTAGGTGTACGTACTTTTTCCCACTTGATGAAGGGGTATTTGAGTTTTTCTTGTTAATCTCCTGGTTAATCTCCTCAATATTGATAAGTAGAATCCTAGAGTTACTCCAATTGATATCTTGCCCTGATATTAATTCAAATAACCTCAGCAAAGCTTTAGTATTATCTGATCAAGTGAGCCCTTGCATAAAATGATTGTATCATCAGCAAATTGGAGGAGCGGAATTAGCCAATCTCCATGGTGCATATTTAACCAATTGAATAGTACAAAAAATTGAAATTGCCTTTTTCTGCCACCTTATGACATCCATTGCTTTGATTAGCACTAGTAGTTTGAGTAGATTTAGATGAGATTCTACCAGGCATTGAGGAGTCCATGGTTGTACTGATGTATTTTTCATCTGCTACAAGATTGTTAGGATATGTTTTATTGGCAGAGAAGTTAGAGAAAATATAAGAAAGAAAATAAAAAGTGTCAAAAGTGAGAGGGAAAAGAAATGAAACAAGATGTTTTCTTTCTCTTGCTTGTTGGAGTGGAAAGTGGTGGCAGATTATGTAAGAGAAGCATTAGGATAATAGTATGTGGGTTGGATTTTCCCTCCCTCCCTCAAAAAAAAAAGGTCAGTGGTAGTTGAGCATTTGAACTAAAGGGGCTTAGTTTCTGTTGTCTTTCGACAATCTCATTTTGCTTAGAGGAAACAAAGGCTTGGTGATAATAATTACTACTGCACTTAAATATAACATGGCTTCTGCTAATTATTAAAATTATACTACCATTCTCTTTTGTCTCCCAATACAATCATAAGAAAGTGGATTTTATGCCTTTTTTATTTTCTTCAGTGTCATTGCTCTCAAATGAAGGCCTTGGCGATCACAAATTTAATTTTCTACTGCACTAAACCATAGCATGACTCTGTTAATTTTAAGATTCATTCTGAACCTCTGTATTCACAGAAGAAATATCTTCATGTGCTCCATGAGATTGAATTGACTGTATTTGGGTTATAGTCGAATGTTATTAGGAGATTACCTTGAGTGTTTATATGTATCTTGGCTTGGTTTCTAAATTTCTTGTAGAAATGTTGCTGGTAACTGTTGTAGACCTTACACTAGTTTTTGACCTTTCAATTAATTTGATGACCTGTGAGGAAGTTTTAGTACACATGAGCCAAAAGCTTGACTTTTTCTTCACCTCTTCTAACTTGTAATCTGGTTCTTTCTCTGTTACAGTGGCTTTTGAGCATAAAAAATTGGAATTAAGTGGTGGAGCAGTGGCAGGCATTGCACTGGGATCCATTGTTGGTTCAATTATTGTATCTTCCATTATTACAATTGTTGTCATGAGAAAACACAGGAAAAATCATCATTCCACGTCAAGGAAGCTTCTGTGTATGCTCTTTTATGCTCAATTTACTAGCTTACCAGAAAATTTCCTCAAAAGGAAGCATTATCATGTTAAAACCTCTTACAAAGCTCAAAATGATACTTTATTTTTTCCATGGAGAATGACAATGAAACTCTGATTTTAGTGGCATAATATTAGGTTCAAGCCTAGGAACATCAACTTTCTGCAACTTTCATGCGGAATGAATTAAGAAAAGTCATTAACTTTATGTAATTCACTTAGTTTTTTCTTGTCGAAAAATCAATTCTCAGACTGACGTAATAGTTGAAAATGTCTCATATATTCTTTATTCAAGTTACCTTTGATTTGCATAAATGCTTATCTGTCCTTGTTAATGTGATCCTGTGAAGCATTTTTTAAGAATGTGTAAAGTTACATAATGACTTTCCCTCTGCCTGTAAATGTGATGGCCTAAAGTAACTTGATGTAGGAATTATTTTCAACGGATAGGTGTAGTTAATCCTTGTTTTAAGGATATTATTTATCTTCATCCTTTTTTAATTGGTCGAGACACTTCTACCTCTGATATGAAAGTAATATTTTATGTAAATCACATCGGATAACTAAAACAACTGATCACAGTATTTCTTGATAAAAGATCTGTCAGAAAAAAAAAGACGTTGTGTGAAGCACTACTTTATTAAAGTACTCTCTTTTATAGCAGTGCCTTTTACCAAGCTGATTTTTTATATATAATTGACTTCATTCCTGTAATTTGATTTCCATTAGAGCATCCATGATCTTTCTAACTAAAGGGCTTGATATTATTGTTTTATTTACATTAATTGCAGTATCAAATTCTTCAATTAAAGTAGACGGTGTGAGGAGCTTCACTTTTGGAGAACTGGCTCTGGCTACAGACAGATTCAGCGACTCTACTCAAATTGGTCAAGGAGGCTATGGGAAGGTTTACAAAGGTTTTCTACGTGATGGCACAGCAGTAGCCATTAAGCGTGCTCAAGTTGGGTCATTACAGGGTGAAAAAGAGTTCTTAACTGAAATACGGTTACTGTCACGAGTACATCACCGAAATTTGGTTTCACTGTTGGGATATTGTGATGAGAGAGGTGAACAGGTACTGCTCTGACATATTTACTACATGATTCTCCTGAAAAGATTTTATTAGTTATTTCACTCTACGTGAAACCTGTATTGATAACTCATTTGTTGTAACTAATATGGGATATAATTCAATGAAGGAACATTAGAAAACCCCACGACTTTTATTATTCCACCTTTAAGCATAAGATGCTTTCCTGAACATAAATTATTATATTTTTTTTGAAAATGGCGCAAACTTTTATTGATAGATCTGAAATGTCTTTCATGGTGTACATATAGTACATACAATGCATTTCTATTACATTAATCAAGGGGCAGATGAACCCCAGAAATTAAGCATGTCCTAGATACCCCTTGTGTGGCCAATTGATCAGCAATAGAGTTTGCTGATCTAGGAACCTTTGACCATAAAATTTGCCATCCTGAGATGGTGTCTTGAAGTTCATCGAAAAGAGCTTTAAGGTGCCATGGAGGGGGTGACAGTCCTTTGGCCCAATTAATAGCTAGTGGAGGCATCTTTTTGAAACTTTTTGCCCACATTAAGGTATTTTGAATTACCTTTCAATGATTCCCCAAATTGAGGAAGGAGAGTTTCTGAAAGTACAATTGTTCCTCTCTAACCATAATTGCCACAGTATTGCAGCCAAAGCTGCAGCCCACATTGCTTTACCTACCACTGGAAGAGGCCAGTTTTTTCCTTGCTCTAGCAATTGAGCAAAAGTTTTTGGTACACAGAATGGGACATCAAATTTCCTTATTATGGCACACCACACTTGCTGACTAACTGTACAGTGGAGCAGCAGGTGGTCTACATCTTCCTCCACTTCCCCACATAGCTTGCATAGAGAATTTACAATCATCTGTCCCCTTTTTATGAGCTTGTCACATGTAAGTATCTTAGAAAGAGCTGCTGTCCATAGAAACTGTTGCACTTTCTTAGGTGCCGGCAGCTTCCAAACTAAACTCACAAGAGAAGTTCTAGTTGTGCTTTTGGTTATCATCCCATTGTATGAGGATACAGTGAATATTCCTGATTTGTTTGGGGCCCATAGAACTTCTTCGTCTTGCCCTTTCATAGTTATGTAGGTGGAATTTAGGAGGTGTAATAGATTAGCAGCTTCACGTGCTTCCTCCTCTTTTAGATTCCTTCTTAAATGTAAGTTCCATGAGCCATCTTCTTGATTTCTTAATTCTGCTATCGAGGGCTTTTTCACCTGTGCTAGGTTGTAAAGTCTTGGATAGGAAATTTTAAGAGCTCTTTCTCCTACCCACTTATCTTCCTAGAACTTTATCTTAACACCATTTCTTGATTGGTATCCGATCTGGTCTTCAAAGGTTTGTCTTACTGCTATGATCCTCCTCCAAATACTTGTGGCCTTTTTTCGGACAGACTTTTGGCATGTTGCTTCCTGAATCCAATCCATACTTGGCATCAATAGTTCTCCTCCACAATGCTTGTGGTTGTATGAGATATCTCCATAACCATTTTGCTAAAAGGGCTGAATTCATTTGCTGAATTCTTTTAATTCCCAAACCACCTTCTTCTACCTGCTTGCATACTTGATTCCACTTTACTGGTCGATATTTAAAATTTCCCTGCTCACCGCACAATAGGAAGGTTCTCTGTATTTTTTCTAACTTTTTTGCAACACTGACCGGGCAAGGAAGAAGTGACAGGTAATAGATTGGACTTCCAGCTAGTACAGATTTTATCAAGGTCGTTCTACCTGCTAGGGATAGAAACTTCCCCTTCCATGTCTCTAGCCTCTTTTGTCACTTTTCTACCACCTTTAGCCATAGGTTTCTTGTCGCCCTTCCTTCAAAGAGTGGCAGCCCTAGATAAGATGAGGGAGGGATATAGTTTTGCATCCCAGGTATGTAGCTACTCTATTTTGGGCGGTATTGCTGTAATTGACCCCTAAAAAGCCTGATTTCTCCGTTTATATTCTGACCTGACATTACTTCAAAAGGATGTAGCAAGGCTTTCATGCTGACCGTTTGGTCATTCATCCTATCACATAGTAATATTGTGTCATCTGTAAATTGTAACATCGATATACTGAGTTGCCCATTTATGCTAAAATCTTCGATCCATTCTTCTTGCTGTCCCTTGTTTATAAGTGCTCTGAGTGCCTCTCCAATTATATTGAAAAGGAGGGGAGATAATGCGTCTCCTTGCCTTAGCCCACAAGAGCTAGCAAAATATTCTTTTGCTGTGCCATTGATAAGAATTGAGAAATGAGCAGCTGATATGCAACTTCTTATCCAGTTTCTCCACCTAGGTGGGAAGCCCATCCTTCCCATCACCTCATCAAGAAAATTCCAGTTTACCTTATCGAAGCCTTTTTCAAAATCTAGTTTATCATAGCCCCTTTCTTTCCTTTCTTTTTATAATGGTCAATTATCTCATGAAGAAGTAGAGAGGAGTCCAAAATTTGACGCCCCTTTAGAAAGGCCGATTGATTTTCACTTATCACTTCTGGTAATGCATCTCTTAGCCTGGTGAACTGAACTCTAGAGATCAACTTATAGTGACTAGATGTCAGACTTATGGGTCTCAAATCTCCCGCCGTATTTTCCCCTTCCTTTTTTGCTACTAGAGCAATGAAGGATGCTCCCATACTGGTAGCTGTGAACCCATTTTCATGAAAATCGTTGAACATACTGGATATATCATTCTTCATGAAGTCCCAACTATCCTTGTAGAGTTCGCTGGTGAATCCGTGCCTGCAACTTGTTTTGAGGCACATCAGCTAGCTTTATGGCAGATCTTCAGGGAAGGGTCTATGGGGATGGTCATTCTTGTATAAGTTTGAATAAAAACTTATGAACCTCTCCGTTATTGCCTTCTTGTCTTCAGTAACCACATCAGCCACAATTAAGGACGAGATTCTATTTCTTCTCTTGTGTGTGGAAGCTATGGAGTGGAAGAACTTACTGTTTCCATCTCCTTCCTTCATCCACTGCTACCTTGCCCTTTGTTTCCAACATCCTCTCCTGGTTTACTTTGTTCTCATTTTCCTCTTTAAGTGTACTCCTCTCTAGATCCTCTAGGTGTGGTTAAATGTCCCTGCTGCTCCTCTTTCTGATCATATATTTGGATCTTTTCAAGTAGCGTGTTTCTTTCCTTTTCATAGTTTGCCTTCCTCAATCTTGCCCACTCTTTGATTTTTTCCTTGAGAAGCTTCAATTTTGTACCAAAGATAAAACAAGGAATTCCTTGAACCTGTAAATGTCCCTGCTGCTCCTGGTTTACTACTGCTCGCTTGGACTGCTAGCCGAGTCCCCTTACATTCCAAGCGACTACATTCATTTAGCAATAGCACTGGCGACATCTGCACACCACAGCTTCGGAGTTTTACGTCTGCATTCCTCAACCCTTTCTTTGCACATTTTGAGTTCCACTTGCCAAGCTTTTTTGGGATGTCCACGGTACCGACGACACTCTAGCTTCTCAACTCTGTTAAATGGCATGCCAGTTCCTCGCCTTCCAAGAAAGTTCCGACTCGAAACTTGCTTTCACAAAACTTGGAGTACTTTCCTGGTGCTGCCAAAGGATGCGTGAAAGGCCCTCACAGAAACCCTTCAGTTCACTTGCTAGAACTCTAATGAAGGATTTTCTGTTCGGACGCTTCTTCGAGATCTTTGCTGCATATGTTCCTCGGATTGCAACCACATCAAAATCCGCTTTCATATTTTCCGGCACCTCCACATTCCGGCCATCATCCGGCATCCATGGTCTGCTACCAGTCCGTACACTCCGCCTCACTTCTCTGGCCATCGCCCACTAGAGCAGCCCAATATATTCTCAGCTCAACATAATTTATTATATTATAGGGACTTGTCCTGAATTCATATGCTGTAATTAGATATTGGAAAATATCTAAAATAGATTTCCTTTCGATGAACTCTACTAAAAGGCAAAAAATAGTCTTACTAACCCATTCCTATTACAGAGATATTCTATTACTAGAGGACTTGAACAAATCTTATCTACGAAGAGATCAGGCAGATGAATTAATTTGGAAGCCGCATCCACAAGGTTGTTACTCGGTTAGCTCGGCTTACTCTTGTCTAGCAAATCGAGGTCAGCAACCTCATCACGCGGCTGTGGCTTGGTCCCTATCTTGCCCAAAGAAGCAATTATTCTTTGGGTGGTGTTGCCTAAGAAAGAGGTTGCCCACAAGGGATCATTTGTTGAGAAGGGGAATTCAGCTTCAAGATATTACTTGTCCACTATGCAATACTGAGACGAATCAATCAACCATGTACTACTACATTGCCCCTTCAGTTGGAGAGTTTGGACCTTTTTTATGGAAAGGTTTGGACTCATTCTCCCCATTCCTCATGACTTGAGTAGTATTATTGCACTTGCTGCCTCCTTGGGACTCGGTGCCAAGGGAAGACTTATGTTCGCCTCTTGCTTGGGTTATATTCCATGGCTAATATGGAAGGAAAGGAATAGCAGAATTTTCTCAAACCAAACCTCTACTTGGAAGGATGTATGCAGCCGTATCACTCATCTGATTGTCTACTGGCTGAAAGCTCAAAAGTTGTTTAGAAATATTGATTGCGGTGTAATTTGAAGTAACTAGAGTATTATTGCCAGAGAGGGAGATGGGAAACATCCTAGAATCATCGCTTGGTCACCTCCTCCTTTGAACTCTTATAAATTAAATTTTGATGGATCCTCCTTTGGCAATCCGGGTCTGGCGGGTGTAGGGGGACTCATAAGGAACTCCTATGGTGATATCATGCTTACATATTCTGGGCCTATTGGTATCACTGAATCTACAATCGCCGAAGCCATGAGTCTCCTTCATTGGCTGAAGTATTTCCTTAACTTCCACTTCATTGGACCACTACATGTTGAGGGGGATTCCCAAGTGCTAATTCAATGGTGCAAGAAGGACTTAAAGCCTCCTTGGAGGCTTCGACATATTATTGATGAGATAAGGGACTTAGCTCATTTTGTTACTAGTTGGACTCATGTATTAAGGAGTGCCAATGGTAGGGCCGATGAATTGGCTAAGAATGGGGCCCATGAGCAGCATTTTGTTGTTCGGACCACCTAGCTATCCATGTATCTTGTAATTGTTGTATCTTTTAGCCCATTGGGCTACAATCAATAAAATCACAACTTTTAAAAAAAAAAAAAAAGTTGGGCCATGGTCTAGCCCAAAATTACTAGCCGAAGATAGGAAACATTTTTCCAACTAATAAGCCAGGATTTTTTCTACTCATTTATCTTTGTGGGACTAAACTCTAACACTCCCCTGCACGTGTGAGCCTTCTTTTTGGGCTCCTACACATGGACAACTTGGGTGGAGGCCCACGCACGAGGACCCGCTCTGGTACCATGTGAAGTTGGTCCGAGGTCTATCCCAAAATGACTAGCTGATGTTAGGAAGCATCATTCCAACTATTAAGTCAAGACCTCTTCTACTCATTTATCTATGTGGGACTAAACTTAACACTCTCCCACACGTGTGGGCCTCCTTTCGACTCCTACACATATACAACTTTGGTGGAGACCCACGTATGAGCACCCACTCTGATACCATGTAAAGTTGGTCTGAGGTCTATTCCAAAATGACTAGCCAAAGTAAGGAAACCTTTTTCCAACTAATAAGCCATGATCTTTTCTACTCGTTTATCTATGTGGGACTAACCTCTAACATCCTCTATTCTTTAGAAGCACAATCTGTAAAAGATTTGTCCAGTTTTACGTCCAAAACTAGTACCAAAACACTTCGTTTATGGCTTTTGAAGCAGAGTACTGTCAAAGTACGTGCGTCGGACGCTTTCGGTGACGTGAATGCTATAGCTGGCATCCATGTCATAATCCACCTCACCAAACCTAAATTATTTTTTTTAAGTTGGTATTTCATTATCAAAGTGTCTAAGATAGGCGAAAGAATTACAAAAAACTAGGCCCAAAGGCCATTACAAAGCAATAGCAGAATCATTTAAGAACTCCATACAATAAGTTGTTGTTCCCCGACCCCCCCTTTTTGCTAATGCATCTGCCCTCCCATTTGCTATCCTAAGAACATTGACCTGGTCGAAATGATCGAAGCTAGATCATGAATTTCTTTCATAACTGAATTTAGTCTCCAAGGCGGTATGAGGTCTTTTTTTGGTGGAAGAACAACAAAGCACACGTGGAATAAGGTAGTGGAGAAATGCCAGCAAAGACTTGAGGCATGGAAAGGTATCCACCTTTTGCAAGCTGGGAGAACAACACTGATAAAATCAGTATTACCAGGTATCCCAAATTACTACCTATCAATCCTTCCTTGCCCAGCAAGTATAGCAAAGAAATTGGAATCAATCCAAAGAAATTTTCTGTGGTGCGGTACAGAAAATAAATTCAAATATCCCCTAGTTAAATGGGCAAAAGTTTGTAAACAGATCAGTGAAGGGGGTTTAGGTATAAAAATAATCAAAGAGATGAACTCAGCACTATTAGCAAAATGGGTGTGGAGGTACTGCAGGAGCCAAATGCACCATGGAGGCAAACCATAGATGCCAAATATGGAACAAACACAAACAGCGAGCTGCCCAAGTATTGCCCGCGCAAAAGTACAAGTATTTGGAAAGGTATACTAGTAGAAACCGAAACCTTCAAAGACCACACAAGATACCATGCTAGGAATGGAACAAGGGTCAAATTCTGGGAGGATTGTTGGTTAGGAGAAAAGGCTCTAAAACACAGCTACTCGAGGCTCTACAACCTAGCTAGGAAAAGAGAAGTACGGATATCAGAAATAAGGGGAAATACAGACGAGTCATGGGATCTCCAATTAAGAAGAAACTTGAATGACGAAGAAGCAATTGAAGCTACTAGCTTGCTACAACTCATAAATGCCTCATACTTGGCAAGACGTGGCCTAGATGAGCTGCTGTGGGCTCCAAACAAATCAAGGGAAATTTTCAGTCTCTTCCTATCATAAGATCATCAGCAAAAGCTCGAACCTTATTGACCCTATGAGTTTAGCTTGGAAACTCCCTGCCCCAAAAAAGGCTCAGCAGTTTATTTGGACAGCAGCACTATCAAAGGTACTCTCATGCGACCAGCTCATCAAAAGGGGACAAATGATTGTAAATTCGTTATGCAAGTTGTGCGGAGACCATGAGGAAGACCTAGATCATTTGCTACTGCACTGCACTTACACGCATAAAGTGTGGAGTTCAATAACGGCAAAATTTGATATTCCGTTATATATGCCAAAGACTTTCAAGCAAATGCTGCAAATGGGACAGTACTGGCCTTTGCCAACAATAGGAAAACACCTATGGAAATCAGCTCTAGCAGCGGTTCCTTGGCATATTTGGCTAGAAAGAAACAACCGCACCTTTAGAAATGAATGCACAACGCTTGGAGGAATAATTGAGACTTGGATCACTTTCCTCCTCAGCAAGCATCCCCATTATAATAGAGGGAGACTCCACATTAACAATCAATGGGGCCAGCAACACCTTCAATATCCCATGGAATCTCAAATATGTTTTTGATGAAATTTCAAAAAATATCTACCGATTGGGAGAACAAATGGAGCATAATACCAAGATCAGCCAATTCAATAGCAGATGAACTGGCAAAACAAGGTGCAAACAGACTAGCACTAACAATAGGCACAAATTTTCCAATATAGAGAAGTAACAGTGGCTAACTTTTCTCAAGCGTCATAAGCAAATGTTGGATTATCAGATTGTACCATTGTACTTTTACATTTGTATATTTTGATATGGCAATAAAAGAGCAAAGACTCACTATTCTCAAAAAAAAAAATCAGGAGCATCTTACTATGGTCTGCAATTTTTGGGAAACTACCCCCCCTACCTCAAGTCCTTATAAGGAAGCACTGGAGAAAGATTATCCACTACAGATCACACAAGCCCATCAAAATGATGGTGTGGAACCCACCCCAAGAAGGATGGATTAAGTTAAATGTGGATGGATCATCCCTTGGTAACCCCGGCCAAGTTGGAATTGGAGGGGTCTTCAGAGACAACATAGGAATAACATTATTGGCCTTTTCTGGGCCGGTGGGCTATTGTACCTCAAATTAGGTAGAAACAAGAGCTATTCTAGAGGGCATCAAGCTGTACAACACTGGAGACAAGAATATGATATTGTATGACATTGCAGGTGTCCCTCCATCCCTTGTCCTTATTATTAAAAACTCAATTATTCCTCTTTTACCAAATCACCCAAGGAATATATCCTACACAACAATTAATTATCAGCTTCCCTTTTGAAGACAAGCCAAATAAATTCTAAACCCTAAATCTTAAATCCTAAACTCTTAACCCAATTAAACCCTAAATGTTAAACCCTCAACTTTTTTTTTAGAACAGTGAGTCTTTGCTCTTGTTTATTGCATATCAAAACATACAAATGTAAAATACAATGGTACAGTCTGATAATACAACTTTTGCTTACGAAACTAGTAAAACTTTGGAATTTGTTACAAAGCTATATTGGAAAATTTGTGCCTATTGCAAGTGCTGGTCTGTTTGCACCTTCTTTTGCCATTTGATCTGCTAGTGGATTGGCTGATCTTGGTATGATACTCCACTTGATATCCCAACCTCTGGTAATTGCCGTTTTTTTTTTGAAAGTTGAGGTTTTATTTCATTTAAGAATTACATCCCAAAATGGGTTACATCAATTTCCTAAGGAGTCCAAACAGTTAGCACTTGCTCATGGACACCCTTTTTAGCTAACACATCTGCTCTACCATTGGCAGATCTAATTACATGACTCAAGTTACAACAAAAAAGCAAGATCATTTATCTCATTGAAAGTGTATATATGTCTCCACGAAGGCTTAGAAGCTCTCTTGCACCATGAAATGATGGTCTTGAGTCGCCCTCCACTTGAAGGGGACACGAAAGCCCGAAATCTTTATAACATCTCGGACCATGAAGGAGGCTGACTGCTCGATGGTAGTAGAGTCTGAAATACCAGTCGGTCTTTGTGTAAGTGAGTAGTACTTCTCCTCTATGTCCCTCGATGAGTCCTCCTACCCCGGATGGCCCCGGATTCCCAAGTGAGGATCCTTCAAAATTTAACTTATAGGAGGATGGTGGGGGGCAGCTATTCTTTGAATAGGTGTAATACTAGATCTGGCTTCTCTAGCATGTTCAGCCCACGACCTCCAAATTACAGTAGGATCAACACCACGAGATATAACCTGAGCTTTCAACCAGCCAATAATCTGGTGGAGAAGTTGATGACAAAGAACTCCCCAAGGCTTGGTTTCGTTCCGGAATACCCTGTTGTTCCTTTCCCTCCAAATGGCCCAAGGAATGTAACCCATGCAACAATTGTACATAATGCGACCCTTTGTGCCATGCCTAAAATAGCTAATGAGTGGGAGGAAGCCTGCTAGATTTTGTGGGATTACATAATTGATACCGAACATGCCAAGGAAGAAACTCCAAACTTTCCAGCTGTACTCACAGTGAATGAGAAGGTGATCAATGGTCTCTAACTCAGCCCACATAGTGGGCAACTGTCTGATGGGATCTGAATTCCCCTTCTTTGTAATAGGTCCCTGGTGGGAATTTTGCTTCGAAGGCAGCACCACATAAAAAATGCCATTTTCCTAGGGCATGAGAGTGTCCTCCCCAGTTATCAAAAAATGGTATCCAACAAGACAGGCCAATGATCTGAAACAGTCTTTCCCAATACTCTACAAGCGATCTGTGGATAAAGTTCAAGCCAATCGGAATTATGCACGAATCTGTCCAATCTAGAAAGGGTAGGTGGCCTTCTTACATTACTCCATGTGAAGCTCTTTCCCGAGGTAGGAAGATCAATAAGATCAGATGCCCCCATGAAATCAACAAATCCTCTCATGGTGGCAGTGATTGAAGTGGCTGGAGGATGCTTCTCATTTCTGGATAGTGTAGCATTAAAATCGCCACCTAGCAGCCATGGACCTTGATGCCGTCCCACTGCATTTGAGAGATCTTCCCAAAAAACAGCCCTTTGTCTATAGGTGGAAGGCCCATAAATCGCACCTGCGAACCATACTTTATTGCTAGAGAGATCTGTTACCTTGACAATTATGTAATAATCACCAATAAGATGATTCTGAACACTAACAAACCGAGGGTCCCAAATACATAGTATACCACCAGCAGTGCCCATTGCATTCTTGGCACACCATTCCGGCCTATGGAAAGGCACCAGTTCTCTCACTACACTGTCTGTCATTTGCTCTAGCTTGGTTTTTTGCAAAAATATTAATTGGCCTCTATTTTTGCTTATTAGATCCCTTATAGTAATTCTCTTACTTGGACTTCTAACTCATATATTCCAAGATATGATGATCATTCATAAATTTTTTCTGACTCCCTAGCCACTCTTTTTCCTCGTCTTACTTCTGGTTTGTCTTTTTTCACTTTGAGCATCCTCTTTACCTCGGGATCCGTTATTATTCTGGCCCACTTTACTGACAATACTCACCAGAGTTTTGTAATCCTCTTTAGAAACACCTCCCTTTATTTTCTTAATTTGGGAAAGCCAGGAATGTTTATTTGATTTACGTGTCCTTCCTTGGACATCAACGTCCTACTCATCCTCCCAGTCCTCTCCCCAATCCTCTTCAATATGAACATCCACTGTTTCAATATTATGTCCCATATAATCTTCTTCACTAGTGGCGCCCTCCTCAATTTGTGCTTGTTCACATAAAGCATTTACTGAATTTGGTGACTGTTTTGATGGGTCATATATTGGTGGGGGTAGAGAGTGTGATTTTTTTCGGGAATAGGTAGTGAGAGGTGAGTTAAATCGGATTGGGGTGATAGGGGAGTTCATGGAGGGTGAATGATTTCGGAAATTGTCATTGATGCTGCTTTCTGCCGTATTCTGACCAATCAAGGTAACAGAATTTTGAGGTGGGCTTGGTGGAGAATGTGGAGAATGGGTAGGAGAAGGGGGGTAGTTGTAGTGGAGCCGGGAGGTATATTTGATGGCTTTGAGGCGAGAGAGAGGGGCTGTTTATGGGCTCTTGAGCATTTGCTACTAGGTTAGGAGATGGAATAGGAATAGGGGCAAGGCGAGAAGGGTGGTTGGCAAGAGACTCGGTTTGAAAAGACATTGTTGGGTTCAAAGTTGGCGACTCACCGGAATTTTGGCCCTGGAATAGGGGTGATTGGAGGTCCTCAGCCACACAAAAGCCGCCCCATATGTTGAGCGAGAAGTCAATTTCCGAATCATGCATGCTCTAATTGACTCCGTCCTAGTTGACTGTGTTGACTCGGCCAAGTTCACCCGAGTCAACTCGGTTTGACTCGATATCAGCTATTTGATGTCTATTAGTGCCCAAATCAGTGTTGTGAGTTTGCCGACCATCAATTTCTTCACCTCAATCCGAGTTACATTTGGTGAACTCATCTCCTTCAACCTCTGTCTGATTGCCGATTTTGAATGGCGGAATGAAGGTCTCTGGTTTTATGCATATTGCAAAAGCCTTTCTCCCCAACTCTAGCTCAGTCCACCTCTCCTCCAAAGGCCACTTCTATGGTTTGATCAGAACACGGCCATAAGCCATGTTTCTCCCACTAGTGGTATTCTCGTCGAAGGCAATAATCTCACCCATTTGGCCAGCAAGCAAGCTCAGTGCGTCTGCTCCCCACACTTCTACTGGAACACCCCAAATCTGCACCCAATTTGTCGCTGGTCCAGTTTCAATAGTTTCCTCCCAAGGCCTAGTGTCCCAGCTAGGTATTTCTTCCGAATGGTCCCATAAAAGCAATTTCTCTTTGGATTCCGCATCTTTAGCCTTAATTAGCCAATCACTTTGCCCTATATATGAAGCAGTTGGCACAAAATTGAGGGACCATCTATGTTGGATCCAAATTTCGAGGTTTTGTGCATTTTCTATGCTCCAATCTGTCTTAATCACCAGCCAGGAAGCGTATGTGAGATCATCTCTCCCTTTATTTTCCCCATTTTCGACTTGCTGCACATCATCACTCCCACCATTTCTAGCCTGTTTTCTATCACCATTAATCTGGTTTCCATCATCCACCCGGTTCTCATCCCTTCGATGCTGATTCACTTCAACAGATTCAGGTATCACTATATTCATGTCACGGATGCAATGAGCATTTACAGAATTAGGTGACTCAGCCTGGACCAATGGTTTATTAGGTGAAGGAGGTGTTTTTCTCTTCGAATAGACAGTAAGGGGGCTGTTCAAATGGGTGATGGGGACGGGGGAGATTTTCTGCGGGCTTTGGTGGGTGGGAAAAGAGAAATTGTCATGTATCTTTGGTCGGAGGGTGGCCTGATTGTTGGAGAGCTGGTTTAGAATTGGGACCGATGAGGACTGATCTTGGGGAGTGGCTGTATATGGTGGGAGACAATTTCTGGTTGGAGGTATAACAAAGTTTGTGGGTATGGGAGAGTATTGCAAAGCCAATGATTCAGTACCTTTTTCTGGGCGTACCTCTTGAATTTCAGTGGCTGGTCCAGTGATTCGGTCGGCAGCATATTCAATTGTGGGGAGAGGTGCATCAATTGGCTGCTCATCAGTAGCAGCCCACGGGCCAAGTGATGCTGAAGCAGCGTGATCAGTGGCTGGACGAGTAACTGAGTTAACTCGGTCAGTTTGAATTGCCGAGTCGACTCGGCCAGTTCGAGCAACTGAGTCGACTCGACCTGATCAAGCTACTGAGTGGACTCTCTCCAGTACCGTGTTGAGTTGAGTTTCTGAGTTTCTGGGCTCGTCACCGTCGTCCTTTCGCCTGCTGCACACAACTCTAAACGGTGGAAGGAACTCCTCTGGTTTTAGTAGAATCGCAAAGTACTTCCCATCTATAACCAGATCTGTCCATTTCTCTTTAATAGGCCAGCTTCGAGGTCGGATTTTCGCTCGTCGTAGGACATATTCCTACCAGTCAAGGACTCATCTTCAAGCTCGAAGTGTTCGAAACCGTTGGCAAGCATCTCCAATGTTTACATCTCCCATAGTTCGAGGGGAATCCCCAAATTTGGATCCAAATTGATACTGGACCTGATTCCATGGCTGGCTCCCATTTTCGAACCTCCCAACAAGGAACCGAATCAGTATGGTTCCATTGCAGAAGGTCTCGGCAAGTGTCCTCGTCTCCACGCATCACAAGCCATTCCCCTCCTCCCAAAAACGATACTTTCGGCGAGAAGGAGAAGTTCCATCGCTTTTTAATCCATGCCTCTAGCTCCTCACATTTGTGAACTTCCCGATCGAGATTTGCAATGATACTATTCTGCAGAAATAGTTTTTGCTCGCCATTTCTCCTCCATTACTTGCTGGAACGTCTTCTCTTTGTCCTTTCCAACCAATGGGTTCATCGGTTCTTCCCCATTTCCACTTAACATCCACGATTTTTCTTTTGCTTGCTCAGCTACATCCTTTGGCAAACAAGGAAATAGTTTTTCAAATGCCTCCAACAGGCATTTCCATGGTGAACTCCCATCAACGCCGAATTCTGGTAGATAAATTCATGCCAAAACCTTATGATCTCTAAAGTGTACAAGCTTGCATTCCCAATCACGCCTTCGGAAGGTCGAAATGGTAAAGTGAGAGTCCTCCCACCATATTTCTTTGGATCTGGTTTGTTTCGAGTTCATTACACCCCGAATCTGTTCCAGAAAGAGCTCACTAGCCTCAAGAGGAATACGAATGAAGGATTTCTTCTCTCCTGTTTCAACCTGGAGTCGAACAACTCTTCTTGTAGTATCGTGATCCATTGAGAAGAACGAAGCCCCAAATTGACAGGTGCCTAGTAGTCTTTGCCGACCAATCCTTCCGACAAAATTGCCTCTCCTTTTTTTGACAGTCGTCCAACCTTCCTCCTGGTGTCTTCTCGCAGCCAAACCCTCACGTCCTCCATCTCTTGATCCAGCAGTAGTGTCATATCGCAGCTCCGTCAACCTTGACTCACGAGGTCGTGTCCCTGAACCCACTCGGAGTTCTCCATCAGCCCACTCTTGTCGTTCCGTGTCCCTACGCACGAGTGATCTCGTCAAACCAGAACCAGAGGTCTCTCTCTGTTCCGCCATCAAAAGTCTACACAGGGTCAGATTATTATTTTTTTTTTTTTTTTTTTCTTCTCTTCTTCCTGCCTTTCTGGGTCAAGTCAGGTTGAGTCTCTCCATCGAAAATCTACTATAATTAAGCAGGATCAGATACACTTTTTTTTTTTTTTTTTTTTTTGGTCCGGTTCAGTCCGGGTCGGTCCGGCCCAGTCGGTTCAACACAATCCGGGACGGGACAGAGTCACGGAGATTTATTTCAGCCCAGTCGACTCGGAGGATAACTCGGACTGAAACTCAGAGGAACATGCCGAGTCTGACTCGTCGTCTTCCCCAAGTCGAAACTAGGTTTCGACACTGGTTTTCGCCCATTTCTCTCATTCCTCCCGCCGCCATCGCTGCATCGTCGCCGCCCCGTCACCGCTGCGAGACCGCTGCTTCGCCGTCCCTACGGCAACATCCTCTAAAGCAAATAGAGACTCTGAAGAAGAGCACAATGGCTCGTCTCCATTCTGCGACGAAAAATACGCCCAGGTACCAGACCTGGTCAACTCCCTGATCGACGAGGAGAAACACTTGCTGTCTTCAAGCAAGCTGAATCTTGAAAAGCTTCCGCCTTTCTAATTCGAATTGGTTCCCGCTCTCAAACGAAGGAAGACAGATCATATTTTTGAAATTTCATCAAAAACATATTTGAGATTCCATGGGATATTGAAGGTGTTGCTGGCCCAATTGATTGTTAATGTGGAGTCTCCCTCTATTATAATGGGGATGCTTGCTGAGGAGGAAAGTGATCTAAGCCCTCTTAACAAACCATTAGCTTCAGCTTCGTTTGAAGTTGCAATGCCAAGAGGACCAGCTGGCTATGGAGGTGTATCAGCATTACAATTTGAACTTCTAAGAACGTGAGCCTAGCTCACAACAATATAAGCAAGATCGAGAATCTCATTGACAATAGCAGCAATTCTCTTTTTATTTGTAGAATATATTTTTTTACCAAAGTTAAAGTGGTACCATCCAAGGTAGGTAGCATAGATAGTTTTGTTTTGTAGTGGGGTAGACTGAAGAAAAAAGATGATAAATTGGTTTATTAGAAACAAAACAAATTTAAAAAGAGTATTTTACATATTTTTCTTAGAATTTTGGATTATTATACAATCAAAGAAAACAAAATAAAACCTTACTACTTTTAGGATTTTCAGATTTATCACAAAATGTTTTGCACAACAATGTTTTACTATGTTGTATCTCATCTAATATTGTATCCTGCTGTTAGAGTATGGGCATGTGGCTTTCTTATATTCATATCATTTTTTTTTTTTTGAAACAGTGAACTTTTATTGATTTCTCAAGAATTCTTACAAGGATATGTATAATACATATAATACAGCAAACAAAACACTGTTACAAAGCTAGGGCAAGCAACTTTATCTACACGTGAGTAAAATAATCATTCAAATCATGTAGCTGAGCATCAAAAGTTTGTTTTATCTTCAGTTCTTTAATAACTTTCTGGCTGAAGTTTCTCAAAAAAAAAATATATCTGGCAAAATAAGCAGATTTTTTCTCAAAGAAAGCAGATATGACTCATTTATGTGAAGATAAAACATAAAGACCATATTTAGCTTACTAAGTGTATGTTTTTTTTAAAATACATAACTCTCACTGCTTAATTAGTACTGAAAGATACCTACTATACTTTCAAGTAAATTCTTTTACTTCCTAAACAAGCTCCTCACTAAGACCATGGCTTGCAAGCACGAGTCCTTCGAAAAGGCACTTTCTTTCTCATGCAAAATCTCAGTTTTATAAACATAGTTCTTGTTTGACCTGTGGGAGTACTGCTGTTTTTCAGAGTAGTTATAGCTGTCGTACTAAAATGTTTCAAGTTTGAATGAGAATTAGAAGTGTCTGATTTATTCTGCTTTATTTTTGAATGATTCATGGACAGATGCTGGTTTACGAATTCATGCCAAATGGGACTCTGAGAGATCAGCTCTCTGGTAAGTACATCCATGTACTTTACATACTTGTGGAATTGAGGGAAGCTGAAGGTCCAAACATAGAAGATGATAAAGTAATTTCCTTCATTAGGGTGTGCATAACAGGCAGATTGATAAAAGGACAGCTTCTTCATTTACCTGCTACGTTCTGCACTCTTTCGAATTTTGAAGGGCCATGGTCACTGTATATTATGCAATTCACTGACCATCCTTTCATTATCAGAAAATCACAAGGGGAAGAGATACTGTTTATTTATCTGACTGTGAAGTATGTCAGTGGCCGTGGTTTTGGTCTTATGACAAGCTCCTCCTCGATGTTTATGTTTGTTGCTTTTGTCTATATATGTTTTATATTTCTTAGATGGGTAGCTGATTTATTCTCTTTTTGTTGCCTTATTTTGTCAATATCTTCAAAAGGTTTTTACCTTTTTTTATGGAGCTTAAAAGTCTCTTATAAGGGGTTCACATCTCTTTGTGCCAGCTAAAGTAAATAAGCCTCTAAATTTTCCAATGAGGCTGCAAATTGCACACGGTTCAGCCAAAGGCATCCTCTATCTCCATACAGAAGCAAATCCTCCTATATTTCATCGGGATATTAAAGCAAGCAACATATTGTTAGACTCTAAGTTCACTGCCAAAGTCGCCGATTTTGGGCTCTCGCGTCTTGCGCCAATTGCAGATGCTGAGGGTGCAGTGCCTGGCCATGTATCTACGATTGTGAAAGGCACACCTGTAAGTGTTGCTCCAGAATTTTGTATGCAGCTGGTAGAAATTTATACTTGCATTACTTCCGAACATCAATGTCCGTGAAAGGAAACATTTTAAAAGAAGAACAAAGTTATTCTATTATCCAATTCTTATAAACTAAAATGAACAACATAAAGTAGCAATGTAATTGCTGAACAAAAGGTGTTTTGGTCATTTACCCCTGTTCCTGATGGTCTTATATGCTGATTGTATTATATTTTGGGAGATCTTGTTCGCAGGATCCTATGGATATAACTTGGTAGTGATTTAGTCATTCTAGCAGTTTACCTTCATATAGAAGTATTTATTTCCCTTCCTCCCTCCCTCCCTCTCCTGCCTCTAGGTGCTAGTTAAAATTAATACAAACTCTTTTTCTTTCTCTTACTGCCATGGGCTCTGAGTAGATGACTGCTATTGTTATCTAAGGATATCTATGAACTAGGTTTGCTACATTTTTTTTTTTTTTTTTTGAGAAAATTGATGCTTTTATTAATAGAGGAAGTACTACATAAATAGCAGCAGCTAAAAAACTGAGAGTACAAGTCGAATACACTAGGTTTACAAAGTGAGGCAACCGCTTCTTTTTGGGGCCAGCACTAGATTAACCCCATGATGGTATTAGTGACAGTGAGACCCATCTGTTGTACACCAGCCTTTGCTAATTCGTCCGCCACCGAGTTGGCTGAGTGAGGCACAGCCAACCAAGCTATTCTTTAGTCCTTAATTAAATCATTCAGCTCGTCAAAAATGCTCTTCAAAGACCATGGGGCAGAGTTGCATTTTGTAGCCCAGCCCATGACTAGCTGTGAATCCCCTTCCACTTTTATTGGTTGCCTTGAAAGCTGCCTCACTAATTTGATACCTGCCAACAACGTCTTGGCTTCCGCTACATTGGATCTGCTGCAACCAGCGGTCCCACTGTATGCTATTAGAACTTCACCCTTATCATTTCTTATGACCCCTCCCAGGCCGGCTCGAAATTTAATTTGATCATAGGGGGTTTTGGCGGTGGTCATTCTATCATCTTAGGATGCTTTGGATTGTTGACAAGGATTATTTTGTACCAAAATTTCTTGATGATCGAAGTTGGCAGGGGGGGAAGACCGTGAAGGTTGTAAACCCATGACAGTGCACTGCGAATTGTAGACCCAATAACCATTCCCACTGTTGCAGCTTTGTTGCTGAAAATTCTATTGTTTCTTTCATGCCACAAGTTCCATAAGACTGCTGAAATACTTGCTTGCTGAAATTCTATTGTTGCTGAAAACTAGGTTTGCGACATTAAGGTCCATGTCTGCGACTTTCCAATCCTACGTGAATTAAAGGGTCCATATTGGTTTTATGCCTGCACATGTTCCTTGGACTGATGATTTCTGTTAGTATTCTTGGTGATTGTGCCACTAAACCTGTCAAGTTGAGCCTTTATGTAAGGATCAAGTGCTGTGTTTCCCTCAACTAGACATCTGCTGGAATTGTAGCTGTTTTAGAGCTTTAGTTGTGCTATTGCTGATTGTAAATTCCTGAGGTGGAAGTTGTCGTGTTTTGGACCCCTTTACCTCGCCCTAATTTTTGAGTTGTGTGCATCTTCTAAATTCGATAGTTGTATATTCAGCTGGTGTATGGTTCATTTTGGAGAGGTTGTACCTCCCACTGAATAAAAGATTGAAAAATAAATGACCCTCATATCTAATCACTTTCACAAAGTTGAATAGCAAGAATTATTTATTCTAGTCATCAGTCTGTTGAGAAGTATTTTGGTGCTAATATGAAAATATTTTACTTAGCAATGACCCACTAGTGACTCGGACCAGGAAATGGGCCTGGTTGCTAAATTGAAGGGAAGAACAAGTTAGTAACAAAGTAGTGAGTTATGACTCAAGTAAAGAAACTGGACTAGACCTTAATACCGGAGGTGCACACGGACGAGACCTTAATACCACCGGAGAGGAGGTTGTAGAGTCGTGGACTGGAAACGGCATGGAAAAACTCGAGATTTGGGGAAATGCCGTTTCGGGCAGTCAAAACTTACAGTAGAAGATGATTCGAGAAGAAGGGAGGTTCGTTTTGCCGTCCAGACTGAAGATAAGCGATCCTTCATCCTGATTCCGCACGAGATTGGTGATAATTTCACATTGCAACTCAAGTCCGGATTCGGCTCAACATCGTTCTTCTCTCGTGAGATCTGGTTCAAGGGATCGTCATACACCATTTCTATCTACAAGAGGGCTCATTGGGAAGCAAGCTAGTCCATTACAGAGAAAGGAAAGTGCTTGCACGAATTTATTTACCAGGAAAAGAGGAGGCAAGATGCTCACCATGGCAGATCTTGCTTTCTGCATTTGAAACCCTTTTCCCCCAACAACAAGAGGCTCCAGTACGTCAATTACCCCCACCACCACCTGCGCATGCCTTCAATGTCGAGAACCAGACCTGGCGGGATATTGCTTTTGGTCCCTGTAAAGTTGGGCCGAGGTTTATCCTAAAATGACTAGCCGAAGTTAGGAAGAGCTAGGATCTTTTCTACTCGTTTATCCATGTGGGACTGAACTCTAACACTCCCCCGCACGTGTGGGCCTTCCTTTGGGCTCCTACACGTGCACAACATGGGTGGAGGCCCACCTACGAGTACCCGCTCTGATACCATGTAAAGTTGGGCCAAGGCTTATCCCAAAATGACTAGCCTAAGTTAGGAAGCCTCTTTCCAACTAATAAGCCAGGATCTTTTTTTACTCGTTTATCCATGTGGAACTAAACTCTAATACTCCCCCGCATGTGTGGGCCTTCCTTTGGGCTCCTACACGTGCACAACATGGGTGGAGGCCCACGTACGAGTACCCGCACTGATACCATGTAAAGTTGGGCCAAGGCTTATCCCAAAATGACTAGCCTAAGTTAGGAAGCCTCTTTCCAACTAATAAACCAGGATCTTTTTTACTCGTTTATCCATGTGGGATTAAACTCTAACACTCCCCCGCACGTGTAGGCCTTCCTTTGGGCTCCTACACGTGCACAACATGGGTGGAGGCCCACGTACGAGTACCCGCTCTGATACCATGTAAAGTTGGGCCGAGGTCTATCCCAAAATGACTATCCGAAGTTAGGAAGAGCTAGGATCTTTTCTACTCGTTTATCCATGTGGGACTGAACTCTAACAGTCCCCATATTGGAAATGCTGCGCCTAGTGAGAGCTAGATTGAGGAGAGGATTGCAAGAAGAAAAAATGATCTTTCTCTAGGTATTATTGTTAAGCTTGATTGGAGTTTGTCCAATGTGGCTCAGCTTGAAAGCTAGGTCCCGAGAGTGATGGAGTTTAGACTATGTGTCGCAAGCTTTCTATTTGGGGGAAGGGGACTGGCTTATAATGGTTCGGGATACAAAGTCAAAAGAACTGGTAGTGCAATGGAACCACTCAGATGTAATCCCCAACTGGGACACGAAAAATTGGGAGGTCGTGACAGAAACATGGCCACTGTCAGTCTGGCTGCAAGTTTGGGGAGTTCCTCCTGAGATGTGGGATTCCGAAATTCTGAAAATGGTAGCCGGTCATTTCGGCGACGTT
Source organism: Aristolochia contorta (assembly GCA_022405105.1). NCBI lineage: Eukaryota > Viridiplantae > Streptophyta > Magnoliopsida > Piperales > Aristolochiaceae > Aristolochia > Aristolochia contorta. The sequence continues at coordinate 17,322,797 of CM039664.1, forward strand.
GAAGCTCTGGAGGAGTCAGAAGGTAACAGAAATATAGCCTACGCACGTCTCCTTGTTCGACCAAGGCAATGGCCATTACAAGAAAAATGGACAGACCTGAACTATGGAGGACGTTGTTACACCATTCTTCTGAAACCTGAGGAATTCATTCCTCCATTCCGTGTGGCCTGTAAATTCCGAGCTACATGCTGACCTAGAAACCGAGCCACTCGCTGAGCCAATAGTGGAACCAGCAGCAGAAACACGAGCTGACCCAGTGGAGCTTCAAACTCGGTCGAACTCGGTGCAGGTACGAGTCAACCCGGACGAGTCAGAACACATTAGTGGATCTATTTCATTCGGCCCTTGGCAGTCATCCAGCGAAGAGCGACGTCCTCTTATTCTCTCTCCTTCCTCGTACAAATTCTACAACCCATTCTAATGAAGACTCACAAATTCGAGGCGCAATAGTCCCCGTTGCCAAGCAGATTTCAAAAGCGATCGTGGTTGCTGAAGTCCAGGACACCAACAGCTGCTGTTCGGTAGGCAATCCAAACACATCCAAGGTTCCTCTTGAGTCCCCTGTCCCCCTCGCATCTTATTCTCCTACTGCTGCTCGGATTCTCGCCCCCAAAAATTTGGCCACACCCCATACCTGTGTCCAAGATAATTTTTTGGCATCATCCCCTATTTTGAAGCATTCAAACCCTTCTCTAGTACGAATTCAGAATTTCACCTCCCCTGTGACGATGTATTCCAGGAAAATTACCCAAGCATCAGCTCCTAGGCAAATGCTCTCTATTGATAAATCACCCAATTCTGTCCAAGGGCGCTGCAATATTCAATTGGAGGATGTTGTTTCTTCGGAATTACAAAAAGAAGGAAATAAGGAGTCGGGGACATCCATAGGACCTAAGGAAATTAATTTGGACGGAGTTCCAGAAAAGCAAAAATCTTCAGTTTTTTCTTGGGTGGAAAAACTCAGAATGGAGGTGGAATTAGGGAATTTGACTGAGAAAGACTTTCAGGCTATTCTCCCCAAAGTCACCAAATTTGATGCATCCAACCAAATCCAAGAGACTGAAAGACAGGACAGAATTGAAACAAGGGGAAGGGGTAGAGGAAAGGGAGTTACACAAGCTACAAAGACAAAGAAGAAATGATTATTGTCACATGGAATATTAGGGGCGTCAGAAGTAACAGTAAAAGAGCTGTTATTCGTAATGTGTTTCAGCAAAGAAAGGCCCATATTATTCTTCTTCAAGAAACCAAGATGGACCTTATGCTTGAAAGCTATGTCAGGGATTTGGTTCATTTTAATAGACCGGAATGGATGGCCAAGAATGTCATTGGTACTACTGGTGGTATCTTATGCATATGGAATCCTTGTTTTGTCACAATTCTGAATATATTTATTGGTGACTTTGTTGTAGCTATTAATTTAACTGATTTATCCAATGCGAAGTCCAGGTCCCTAGGTGCTGTATATGGGCCATCCACATACTCAAACCGAAATGTTTTTTAGGAGGAGCTCACAAGTTTGTTAACTCAATGGAATAACCCCTGGCTGCTTGGGGGGGATTTCAATGCTATTTGCAGAAGGAACGAGAAGAAACCTATTGCTAGCTCTATCACTGCAACCATGAGAGGGTTTTCTAATTTCATTGGGGGCTCCGAACTTGTTGATTTACCTGCCTCTAGGAAGGCTTTTACCTGGAGCAACTGTAGAAGGCCAGCCACTCTTTCAAGACTGGACAGATTTTTATGTGAATCAGAATGGCTTGTATATTATCTGAGGGCTGCTTCCAAAGTTCTTGGGAAAACTGTCTCAGATCATTGGCCTGTTCTTCTATACACATTCAGAAATGTGGGGTGGAACACCATTCAGGTTTGAGAACTATTGCTTTGAGGATGAACATTTTATCCCTCAAGTGAAAGCATGGTGGACTGATATTCATGATGAGGGAACGATGAGTGGAAAATGCTTTAGGAAACTCATAGCTCTCTAAGGTAAAATTGCCAATTGGTCGAAAAATCTGAAAGTAATTCAGAATGCAAGGAAAGAAGAGTTATCTTCTATTATTTCTCATATTGATCAAACCGATGAGATAAGAGAATTGCTAGATGATGAGATTGCTAGCCGAATCTCTGCAGTAACTGAATTCAATAATATCCTTCAGAAGGATGCTATTTGCTGGAAACAAAAATCAAGGCATAAGTAGCTACTAGAGGGAGATGGTAATACAAAGTTCTTTCATGCTATGGCCTCCAATCGAAGGAGAGTGAACAGAATTTGCTCCTTGGAAGTAGAGGGTGTTGTCTCTTCTGACAAGGATGTTATTATCAAAAACGTCGTGGACCACTTTACAAGATTATGGCAAAACTCAAAGGCGACCTGCAACACCTCCCTGCAATGCAAAAAAACGTGACAGAGATTATGGCAAAACAAGAAACGATGTTGAAGGTGCAAGGGAAGATGTGTATTGATCCCCAAATGACGGGATCCAATTTGGAGGGGCAATCAACAATTGTAGCAACTGCTTTTGAGGGTGGCCTGTTGGATGCTGCGGCGAAATCACCGTCGTCATCAGCTCCGGCAATGGGTTCGGGCATGGATCTCTCAGCAATTCCTAGGGGGAGTTTGGAGAATGGAGAATAGGGCTCGTAGGCTTGAGATGCCTGTTTTCAAAGGAGAAAATCCAGATGGATGAATTTTCAGAGCTGAGCGATTCTTCTAGTTGAATTGCCTCACAGAGTTGGAGAAGTTAGACACCGCTATCATCAGCTTTGACGGACGCCCTGGCGTGGTTCTAGTGGGAGGATGGTTGCCGCCCCATTTTATCGTGGGCAGTACTGAAGGCCATGGTGTTGGAGAGGTTCCGACCTACTCAAGAAGGAACGATGTGCGAAAAATTTCTTGCGCTCAAGCAGGAAGGGACCGTACGGGATTATCGTCGTTAGTTTGAGATGTATGCAGCTCACCTGGAAAACATTCCCCATCAAGTCTTAGTGAGAAATTTTATTAACGGGCAGAAAACAGACATCCGAGCGGAGGTCCGAATGCTCCAGACGGTACAAGAGGCATGATAATGGGCTGGAGCAGCTCATGGCACTGGCCCAGAAAGTTGTGAAGAATGCTACATTGCCCAGCCCACTCCCAGGTGACACTCCTCTAACCCTACTATTTCTTTTCGTTCTCAACCAACTGCTTGGAGTCGCTCGACCTTGTTCGGGGAGAAATCGATGCCACCAAAATCGGAGGGACAGTAGAGGAGGTTATCAGATTCCGAGCTCCAGTCGAAGAGAGAAAAAGGCTTGTGTTATCGATGTGATGAGAAATATGCGTTTGGGTATGTTTGCAAGGAGTTGAAAGTGCTGGTGGTCAGCGATGAGCAAGAAAACGTGGATGAGGAAAACACTAATGAGGCAATTTTGTTTGGGGACACCGTGGAGTTGACCCTCAATTCTATGGTCAGATTAACCACCCCGAAAACAATGATAATTAGGGGCACGATAGGAGGACATAATGTGGTAGTGTTGGTGGATTGTAGGGCAACCCATAATTTCATCTCTATTGATTTGGTGCACAAATTGGAGCTCCCTTTAATCGAAACAGACGGGTACGGTGTGCTAATGGGCATGGGACTGTCCGTACGAGAGGCAAGGGTGTGCAAAAATGTAGTGCTTTCTATGCAATGAGTGGAACTCTTCGCCGACTTCTTGCCGCTGGAATTGGGAAGCAGATGTAATATTGGGGATGCAGTGGCTCAGTTCTCTTGGTGGTATGCATGTGAATTGGCAGACCTTGACGATGGAGTTCAAACTGGGGGAGTCGTATGTCACCTTACAAGGTGATCCCGGGATCTGCAAATCACAGGTCTCTCTGAAATCCATGTTCAAGATGCTCAGGTGCAAAAAGGAGGGTTCATTACTGGAATTGAGTAACCTGGTAGTGGGACAGCACTAAGACGACGAAGAAGTTCCGTTGGAGCTGGCTGAATTGTTACAGCGATTTGCTGCAGTGTTCGACATGCCAATGGGCTCCCTCCTCCTCAAACACGGGACCACCAATTGTGCTCAAACCTGGTATGTCACCAGTTAAATGTCAGGCCTTATCGTTACTCGCAGGTTCAAAAAGATGAGATCGAAAGATTAGTTGGAGAAATGCTCCAGGCCGGGATAATACAGCCAAGTACCAGTCCATTTTCAAGCCTCGTTTTGTTGGTCCATAAAGAAGACGGTAGCTGGCGTTTCTGCATGGACTACCGTGCCCGACAGATTCCCTATACCAGTGATCGACGAACTCCATGATGAGTTACATGGGGCAAGTATTTTCTCCAAGTAGAAATTAAAGTCCGGCTATCACCAAATCCATGTCGCTGCTGCTGATGTTCCCAAGACCGCATTCCGGGCGTATGAGGGTCACTACGAGTTTCTGGCCATGCCCTTTGGCTTCATAAATGCACTGGCAACATTTCAGGCACTTATGAGCGTGGTATTCAAACCCTATATCCGGCGTTTCGTTTTAGTTTTCTACGACGATATTCTGGTCTACAGTGCCACCATGACTGACCATATGCATCACTTGGAGATTGTCTTGGGCCTGTTACAAACACAGCAACTCTATGTCAACAAAAAAATGCAGCTTTGGATGCACTCAGTTAGAGTACTCGGTCACGTGATCTCGGCTGATGGAGTGGCAGCAGATCCATCAAAAGTTCAAGCAATGCTCTCCTGGCCAACACCTACCAACCCCCATGAGTTGCATGAGTTCCTTGGGCTGCGGATACTATAGGAAATTTGTGGTGGGTTTAAGAAAGATTGGTATGAAAAAAGGATATTCAATGTTACATCACCCAATGCACGATTTGCCTGCAAAACAAGAGTCAATCTGATACAACTACCACACGTAGGTCAAAAAGGATACCAAAAAGAAATATAAAATATCAATGATTAAGTTAGTGGAACGTATATTAAATGATTGTGGAATATATATTATTATAGTAATACTAGTGGAACCTGCAATCAGGGAATGTGTCCCCTTAAATCAGGATCTGTTCCCCTCTATCTGTCCCCCTCTATCCCATGAAATGATATGTTACCCAAGTCTCTGTTTAAGAAGGAGACGAGAAGAGAAAAAGGCGAAGAAATTAAGTGTTTTTTATGGTTTGATCTTCACCAAGAGAAGATTATTATCTTTGGCACTGACTGGGACCTATCAAAGGTATCAGAGCCCGATGTCAACTAACAAAGAGCGCATCGAAGCTCTGGAGCAGGGCGTTCAACAGCTCGGGAGTGGCCTCAATGAACGGATGCAAAAGATTGAGGAAGCACTAAAAACTCTGTCTGATGTTATAGCATCATTTAGAGTTCCACCGTCACCACCATCGATCAGACAAGGAAATTCTTCACATTCACACCATGAAGATACTGATACGAGATCCGGTATTTTACCATATCGTGCTAAACTTGAATTTCCTCTATTTGGAGGTGATGATCCGACTGAATGGTTCAATCAGGCGGACCAGTTTTTCGAATTTCAAAAAACAACTGAGGATCAGAAAGTCAGGCTAGCTGGCTTCCACCTACAAGGGGAAGCAAATCATTGATGGCAATGGCTCCACCGATCATACAAGGAGGAGGGTCGGATAGTTACATTGCCAATATTTCAAGTGGAGCTTTGGGCACGTTTCGGCCCCACAGAAGGAGAAGACTTTGATGAGACCCTTTCGCACATCAAACAGAAAGGAACGTTACGGGATTATCAGAAGGAGTTCGAGAAGTTGGGGAACAGAGTCCATGGGTGGACTCAGAAAGCACTAGTAGGAACATTTATGTGAGGCTTGAAAGCTGAGATTGCAGATGGGATACGTATGTTCAAACCCCAAACGTTGAAAGAAGCAATTAGCTTGGCAAGAACCAGAGACGAACAGTTAACTCGACAGAGAAGGTTTCCACGACAGCCTTTCCCCAATCGATCAACCACTGGTATGGAGAGTCATACACAAAAACCCCTTGTGCCCCCAAAGCGAATGAATTGGGAGGAAATGCAGAAAAGAAGAGCCCAAGGGCTCTGTTTTCATTGCACAGAAAAATTCGTACCAGGTCACCGTTGTCAAGGACCGCGCTTGCTATTAATTGAAAAAGAAGACGATGCAGAATTTCTGCACAAAGACGACACTACGGCCATTCAGACCAACGATTATGAGGTCTCCTTCCATGCTTTGACTGGATGGGCGTCTCCTCGAACGATGAGGGTGCAAATCACCGTACACTCGCAACCTCTGATCGCGTTGATCGACAGTGGATCCACACATAATTTTCTGAATCACAGGACTGCTGACCTATTGCACTTCCCAGTGTTGCCGGCAAACCCCTTCTCCGTCCACATCACCGATGGCAACCAGCTCACATGTCGAGGACGTTTCGAATAGGTACCGATAACTCTCCAAGGGCTCTCTTTTTTTTAACTTGTTATTTCCTTCCATTGGCAGACATCGACATCGTTCTCGGCATCCAATGGTTGGAGACGCTTGGTACGGTCATTTGCAATTGGAAAGATTTGACTATGCAATTTAAATGGCAAGATCAAGATTGCATATTAAATGGGATTCGACAACCTATTTCCTCTACGTCTCTATCATCAATTGCCAAGGATCACAGACAAGGGCAAATGGTTTTCTCAATTGCCGTACCAGTCCCTGATGAGTCAACATCCACTATTAGTCATCCGGACATGGAAGTTATATTACGGAATTTTGATGACATCTTTCAGGAGCCCACATCGCTTCCCCCACTACGAGACATAGAACATCATATTCCCCTAAAGGACGGTACACAGCCAATCAACGTACGTCCCTATCGATATGCACATTTTCAAAAAGGAGAAATTGAAAAACAAAATATGCTAACCATGGGCATTATACGCCCAAGCACTAGCCCGTTCTCGCCCCCTGTCCTACTAGTCAAAAGAAGGATAACACATGGCGATTTTGCACCGATTATCGTGCACTCAACACAGCTACAATCAAAGATCGCTTCCCCATACCAACAGTGGATGATATGCTCGATGAGTTACATGGATCGTCCTATTTCACAAAACTCGACTTACGAGCCGGATATCATCAGGTACGCGTACATACCCCAGATATACCTAAGACAGCATTCCGAACGCATCATGGTCATTTCGAATATCTAGTTATGCCGTTTGGTCTTTGCAATGCACCTGCCACATTCCAAGCCATTATGAATTCTATTTTTCGGCCATTTTTGCGTAAATTTATATTGGTATTCTTTGATGATATTTTAATCTATAGTCTGTCATGGGAAGCACATCTCAGCCATGTCCGTCAAGCATTAGAAATCTTAAGGACCCATAATTTTTTTCTCAAAGCTTCTAAGTGTGCATCCAGCGGTGTCTGTGTTGACCAAAGCAAAATTGAAGCCATGCTTGTATGGCCCACGCCAAGTAGTGTAACTGAATTACGAGGATTTCTGGGGTTGATAGGTTATTATAGAAAATTTGTCCGGCATTATGGCATCTTAGCACGTCCCTTAACTGATCTCCTTAAAAAGGGACAATTCAACTGGACTGAGGAATCTTCGGAGGCTTTTCAGATTCTTAAGAAAGCGATGACTACAACTCCGACGTTGGCCATGCCTAACTTCTCGGAGCCCTTCACAATTGAGACGGACGCCTCCCAAAACGGGATTGGAGCGATACTTACTCAGAATGGCCATCCTATTGCCTACATGAGTCGGGCATTAGGACAATCCAAGCGTAATTGGTTAGTATATGCACGAGAAATGCTAGCAATTGTTGAATCTATCCGCATCTGGCGCCCGTATTTGCTTGGTCAAAAGTTTTTTATTCAAACTGATCAAAGATCCCTCAAATATTTTTTTGATCAACGGCTCGCAACAGCTGAACAACAAAATGGGTTGTCAAGCTTCTCGGTTACGACTATGAAATCTTATATAAGCCAGGAAAGGAGAACTCAGCAGCAGATGCTTTATCACGCCGACCTGATCATGGCTCTCTGCATGGTTTATTCGTATCTCATTTTTCAATATGGACGGACATTAAACAAGAAGCCACATCGGATCCTTATCTTCAATCAATCGCTGAAAAGATTTCCACCCAACAAGAGGGAGCCTATACAAAAAAGCAAGGACTACTATTTTAAAGGCAAAGTTATCGTCCCCACCACGCTCCGAAATAAACTAATTCAAGAGTGTCATGATTCAAAGATAGGAGGACACTCAGGGGTACTGCGTACATTCAAAAGGCTCGCCCAACAATTCTATTGGCCGCGTATGTATAATTCTGTTCAAGCATATATTCAACACTGCCTCACATGCCAAAAAGCGAAGTCGGACACCCTTGCACCAGCCGGTCTCCTTCAACCATTGCCTGTTCCATCTCAGGTATGGGATGATGTCTCGCTTGACTTCATTGAAGATCTGCCATATTCGCAAGGTAAAAATTGCATTCTGGTCGTCGTCGACCGCCTCAACAAGTACGCCCATTTCAGTCCCCTATCTCATCCTTTCTCGGCCAAAACCGTGGTGGAATGCTTTGTCGATACCGTGATCAAGCTTCATGGTATGCCAAAATCCATCTTGAGCAATCGCGATCCAATTTTTATTAGCAAATTCTGGAGCGAATTTTTTAACATGTCCAGTTCCAAGTTGCACATGAGCTCGTCCTACCACCCCCAAACGGACGGCCAGACTGAAGTTATAAATCGGTGTCTCGAATGGTATCTTCGGCGCTTCGTTCATCAATGGCCACGTCAATGGCGCCGTTTCCTTCCATGGGCAGAATTCTGGTATAACACCACTTTTCACGCTTCTACCAAAATGTCCCCGTTTCGAATCCTCTATGGTCGGCTACCCCCATTATTTCCCGACTACTCTGAAGGACTTTCCAAAGTTAATGAGGTGGACCATCTTCTCATTACCCGGGATGAGGTGCTCCAACTTTTAAAATTCAATTTGGCGGAAGCCAACACCCGGATGAAAGCTATTGCAGACCGCAGACGACGAGAAGAAACTTTTGCGAAGGGCGATTTGGTCCTCCTCAGGCTCCAGCCGTATTGTCAAAACTCTATCTTCAAACGTGCACATCACAAACTCGCAAATGAGTTTTACGGTCCGTTCGTCATCGATGAGAAGATTGGACCCGTGGCCTATCGTCTCCGTCTCCCACCCGATTCCAAAATTCACCCAGTGTTCCACATCTCTCTACTAAAGAGATTCTATGGCTCGCTTCCTCATCAAATTGACCTCCCTCCGTGTGCGGATGAGGGACTCCTACAGCTTGAGCCAGAACATATTATCGATTTTCGCTGGATTAAACAAGGTACCAAATTGGTACACGAAGCTTTAGTTCAGTGGAAGACACTGCCCAAAGAGGATGCCACATGGGAAAAGCTCCAAACAATTTGAGACATGTTTCCATCTTGCAACCTAGAGGACAAGGTTTCACTACAGGAAGGGAGTAATGATGCAACTACCACACGTAGGTCAAAAAGGAGACCAAAAAGAAATATAAAATATCAATGATTAAGTTAGTGGAACGTGTATTAAATGATTGTGGAATATATATTATTATAGTAATACTAGTGGAACCTGCAATCAGGGAATGTGTCCCCTTAAATCAGGATCTGTTCCCCTCTATCTGTCCCCCTCTATCCCATGAAATGATATGTAACCCAAGTCTCTATTTAAGAAGGAGACGAGAAGAGAAAAAGGCGAAGAAATTAAGTGTTTTTTATGGTTTGATCTTCACCAAGAGAAGATTATTATCTTTGGCACTGACGGGGACCTATCACAATCATTGTCAGTGGGGCTGCTGCAACCCTTACCCTTGCCCAATCAGGTATGGGAGGATTTGGCCATGAATTTTGTCGAAGGACTACCAAATCAGAGGGGTTCAAGTCTATCATGGTTATTGTTGACAGGCTGAGTAAGTCAGCTCATTTCGTGGCCCTTAGACATCCTTATTCAGCACAAACAGTGGCGGCCAATTTTGTCACCGAGGTGGTCCGCTTGCATGGCATGCCCCATTCTATCATTTCGGACAGTGTACCTCAAACTTCGGCCATACCATCAGAAAACTTTAGCCTTTGAGATTGAAGTATTACGAACCCTTTGAGATTGAAGTGGCTTATAAGTTGCGCCTACCAGAATCCACCAATGTGAATCCAGTGTTCCATGTATCCCAACTTTGCAAATCAGTGGGTACAGACCACACTTCTCTACAGCTTCCACCACAACTCCAAGAAGACATTGTTTTGGCAGTTGATCCAATTGATGTTTTGGGTGTCCGACCAGCTGCACATGGTCCCCCAAGCGCCCATGAGGTCCTCATCCAGTGAGCAGACTTACTCCCTTTTGAAGCTTCTTGGGAGCCTTTCACTACAATTCTGCAGCATTTCTTAAATTTTCCCCTTGAGGACAAGGTGAAACTGTGGGCAGCGGGTAATGTTAAGTCCCCAATACAGTTTACTTATGCCCGACGTAACAAGAAGCAGGGATAGACTAGTCTTTTATAACAAGGAACAGGGGTAGATAAGTCTTTTGAGTGGAATTTAGTAAGTTTATGTCGAAGGTTCTAGTAAGGCAGGGGTATAAGAGGAGAGAAGAGAGCAGATGTCGGGAGGATATTTTTTTGGGGAAAGTGTAAGGGAGAGTTCAGCAAGCATCTCGAATAGCTTGCTATTTCAATATTTTTTATTCCTTATCATTTCCAGCAGAATCAATACGAAGGTCACCTAATCTTTCTTTCATTCTATCTTCATTTCACTTCATTAACCACTTTCACTGGTTCAGAATTCACCTGGGTCGTAACAGATCTTTTGCCCTTCAAGCCAATTAAATCCTCTTTAAAGTCTACTGATCCATCATTTTCTGATCTATATTTATCATTTCTATCTACAGAGGTACATGACTGCACAACTCACCATAACTCACCTTATCTCTCAGTATTTTTGTGAAGCAAAAATGACTAAAGACTTTGAAAGAATTGTTGGAGATACACGAGGTCGTCATGAAAGTGGCACAAGTCATCTATTTTGATGATGAGTATGACTACACTGCCTTCCACCTCATTGAGGCATAAAAGAGCGCTGAGATGCTCTTCGTAAATATACTTGTTCTTCAGCGATATAAGTAAATGTTGGTTTTGTTCTTCATTATCAAAACCTGATTTTAGACAACCCATGTGAATGTAACTATAATTATTTTTAAAAATTAAGTGACATTGTTTTTTGAAATTTAACTATAATATGACACTTATAGTTAGTTAAGGTTAAATATAGAATTATATCTTGTGCTGTTTTACTAGGGGCCATCCATTAATCATTGTTGCCTCTTTGTTACAGGGTTATCTTGATCCAGAATATTTCTTGACCCATAAGCTGACAGACAAGAGTGATGTTTACAGCCTTGGAATTGTATTCTTAGAGCTACTGACTGGGATGCAGCCCATCTCACATGGGAAGAATATTGTTAGGGAGGTACTATCAGCCCGTTGGTTTTCCCATTACTGTTTAGAGTGCATTTGTTGCTTGTATTTAATTGTAGATAAGGTAATTTTACAACGAAAACTTTGAAAAATGTAGTAAAGTCCTGAGACGACGTTCTAGGAACAATGGCCGGTGTAAGCTTAACATTGCAAGTAACTGATACATCTCGGACATCTGAGGTAGTTCTGTTTAGGTCATATAAAGTGTGACATGCAGGGAGTGACATATGTTAGGAACAATACAGGCATTACAGGTAGTATGTGATGCATTTAGTCTTATAAATATCCAATTTTAAGAAATCAGTTATTATTGGTTCCAAAATTGATCCGTTGTACATAGAGCATGTTCAGAAATTTCCCTGACTCTTCCAAATTGTCCTCGAAAATATTTTCGATACAGGTGAAAGGCCAGGTTCTCCCAACCGTTTTCCATAAATTAAAAGCACTAGCATGGTACACAGATAATGGCCTCCAAAGATGAGGAAACGCTAGGGAATCAGTTAATAAACACATTGAGAAAACAGTAGGTACAGAATACTTACAGAAACTGAAAGTACTCTTATATTTTCAATTTCAGGTGAGCACGGCATTCCAATCTGGTATGATGTTCTCGATCATTGACAGTAGGATGGGTTCGTATCCATCAGAATGCATTGAGCGATTTCTGACCTTGGCCCTCAGATGCTGCCGAGATGAACCAGATGGGCGTCCTTCCGTGGCTGAAATTGTGCGAGAATTAGAGAGCATTTGGTGCATAATGCCTGAATGTGACATTACCCTGTTCCAATCCATGACTACCGTTTCCAGTGAGGTTTCAGGTTTGTCTCCTTCAACCTCTATGACGCCAAATTCTATGGTGTCTGAAGTCTCAAGGAATGACCTTGTAAGCAGTGTTGTCCCTGTGATCAGGCCTCGTTGAGATTGGTGATGACAGTACTTACTATAATAGTTCTTCCCACCTGTTTATTGACAGAATTTCATGTATCCTCTACATGTAATGAATCGTTCGCTCAGTTCTGCTATCTTTGGATATCAACCCCAGAACAAAAATAGGGAGGGAGGGAGGAGACTTCAATTGATAGAATTTCATGTATCCTCTATGACTTTGGTCTCTCACGCTTCTACTTATATGACCTTTTGATCGATTTTGAGTGGTTCCTAAATATAACCTCTCTTAGCACATATTTTCAGTACAATAGTCACTTCCATAATCTCCTAAATTTAAGTTCTCTTTGCACATCTTTTCATTTGTTTGACAAAATGCCTCTGAAGACGTCTCCGTTGCAGTGACAAAGAGCACTAAATGTTGAGTGGATAATTCAGAATCTGATATACATAAAAGAATGTATCAGACTCTATTCGATTAAAGTGGGTCGTACCAGATAACGTAGAATCAAATACACGAGTGTTGAATTTTTGTACATATGAACGAACGATACCAGCAAACATATCAAAAGGGATATTGAGAAAAAAAAGTTGTTGGGGATTTTTGTGCATTCCTAAGGCATTTACTTGCTTTTATGATATAGAAACAATTCAATTTTTTTCTTAGAATTTATGTATTTATCTGAAGGAGAAAAAGTGAGAAGAGAACTCAAGTGTGTGATACGCGGATTGTTAGATGAAGTAAAATTAATTGTACCTAATGATAGTATTTCTTAGTATTTTTTATTCTATCTTTTTTGGAAGAATGTATTCATCAAACATGACGTAACTTCTCTTACACACTACTAAATAGAATCGGATTCGTTTTGGATAAAAAAATAATTTCTATCCATTACATAATTTCTCCCTCACACGATCCTGCTTTATAACATCAAAGTAGATAAATTCTGGTATTTTTCAAGTCAAACAAAAATTAATTGTACCTAATGATGGTATTTCTCAATATTTTAAAAATCGAACCAGTGATCAAACCAATGGAGCTTTCGATTTTTGTTCAACCGGTGGTTCAACCGGTATGAGTTTTTTCTAATTAAAAAATACATAATAAGATTTCTATATACAAAAAATAAGATTAAAAATACAGAAAACTATTAAAATACTCAAAAGGTAAGTAAACCGGTTCAACCAGTCCGGTCCGATTTCCGGTTCAGCAGTTGAACCGCTCAAAACCGGCCTGTCAACCGGTTTTTTACCGTTTTGGGTCTTTGAGCGAACCGAACCGTTCAAAGTCCCGGTTCCGGTTGAACCCGGTCGAACCGGCCAGTTCGGTTCGGTTTTTAAAACACTGGTATTTCTTAGTATTTTTTATTCTATCTTTTTTGGAAGACTGTATTCATCATGACTCTCTGTGTGACGTTACTTCTCTTACACCCTACTAAATAGAATTTCGTTTTGGATAAAAAAAAAATATTTTCTATCCATTACATAATTTCTCACTGACACAATTGAACTCCTGCTTTATATCATCAAAATAGATAAACTCTGGTATTTTTCAAGTCAAACTAAGGATATGTGAGAGTTGCCACAAAATTCGGTTATACTTTGATTTCAAAGTCTAAAAAGAAAACAAAAAAAAATTAGGTTATACATTGATTTCAATGTCTACTAAAAAAAACAAAGAAAAATGATATCAATATTTCCTAATTTTACTTTGAGATTTTACATCTTGACGTGGCTGCATAGTTGGCGATCTAAGTAGGAGAAAATCTAGGGTTAGGTTTTACCCATAGAATAGGTTAATAATATTTTATTAAAAAACTAAAATCTTGCAGATTTTATATCCAAGTTTATCTGTTACTAAGTTGCAATGTGGACACCACGTAAGGATGTAAAGTCTTCAAAGTAAAAACCCACAGTTCTTATATATCACCACTCAAAAACAAATTGTTAGAGTGGTGATGTGTATGTGACTTTTTACTATGAGTTTTTACAGTATGATGTGGTATCCTCGTTGGCAATCCATGTAAGAGAGAAAATAAAACTATCTTCCTATTCTATTGGGAAGCCTAAACTGTGACTTTATCTAGAATGCCAACTAGGATGCCAGGAAGACAACCACATCACGATGTAAAACCTCACTATAAAATGTCAAAGTACTGATATCATTTTTCAAATTGTTATGTATTGTTTTAGCCAAGTGGAAGTCCAATTTGATATTGGTTTTGGGTGAGGCTGTGAGTTTTTGTGAAGGTTCCTTAAGAATTTAATTTTTATATAGGTTTTAGGTGGGATAGTGATCTTTAATCTAGTTTTCATTGTATTTTTATTTGACATCTAATCTACCCTGACTAGAACCTTTCAATGTCTTATGGCATGATCCAATACCGAGATGAGGATTATTTAGCTACACTTATCTGCCCTAAGTTTGACTAAGTTTGGATCCAACCCCAAACATTAGGGACCTTAATTAATTCGGTCTTGTTTGAGGCATAACAACTTATTCAAAAGAGATGTGTCAAAGTGTGGATCTGAAAATAACAACATGGAAATTATTTTTTAGAATAACAAAAGAGCAAAAATGATACGCATTTGACATAGGCCATCACAAGGGCCAGAGCAATTTATTAAAGTCACATCTGGTTCTCCTTTTGTCTATGTACTACCTAGCAGGGAGGTCAATGAGTTTAAATGCAATTAATAGCAAGTTGAGATGTTTGGTTATAAGACTTTAATACGCAGTTGACATGATTGAGGTTTTGAGAACGATGCAACTCAAAGAAAGTTGTGACACCCCTCTAATAATAAGGGTGTGGGGATGTTTCCTCCAGTATATTAAAGTCACATATGAGGTAGTTCTGTTTAGATTAAAAACATATTTGGTAGCCTTCTTAAGACTAATTCTCCCTCCATCAACTTTAAGTGATATAAATAAATTCAAGTTTAATAATAAAATTTGGCAAGTATATTAAAGAAAAGAAAAAGAGTAACAAAAATGAAAAATCACATTTCAATTTATTAAATTTAACCCGAATTTAATGGTAAGAAAGAAAATTTAAGTACACGTCAGCGCGCGGGAAACTTAAGCTGTTTCTGCGTCGGTAACCAGATCGATACCCGCCAGTGTGAACTCGTCTGGTCCAGGCAGTGCAGAGTTCTGCTTCCGGGACCGCGTAAAACAGAAAGTGTATATGAAAATCACGCGGTAACGAAGTTCGTCAAATTTCACATGTTCACGCCTCCGCTTATTTAATTCACGCGCGTCGCTGTCCTTCTCTTTCCCTCCCCATTCATTGCATTCAAAAAAAAAATCGAAGCAATATTGCCTCATCGCCCTCCTCTGCTCTCGCTCAAGGAGATTAATTCTCTCCACCTACTCAAACGACTCCGTAAAAGTCAAGCTCGGCCGCCGCTCAAAAAATAATGCTACCAGCTGCTTTCATCACTCGTCACTCTCGACTCGGTCAGCTCCTAACACTGCCTCCGCCTGCCGAGTTTACTTTCCTTAAAGTTTCGGACCATTGCCATAGGTACCTGGATAAAATTTTTTGCTTCTCTTCCGGCTTCTTGTCAGAGCGAGATGTGCCGAAAGCAGGAGAGAGTTGTGATGGGTTTTTAGATTCTTACGGAGGCGGAACTGGGTCTGAAAAAAATTGAACTATATTTGAATGGAGTGGTTTTGAGTGGGATGCAGGCTTATCGGTCGAGTAGACAAGTCGGATTTTGAGGTCCCTAGCTATTAGACGCTGTTGGACGCTTTGAGTTATTCAGACTGGAAATAGTTAAGCTGGTGCGTGGTTGATTCTCTCGAATGCGCAAGACTAAGGTATGGATGTTTAAGAATTTTGGTTTGAGCAATTGTTTGTGAGCTTAAATGGAAAAATGTCGATGATTTGAAGTACTTTTAAGGCTGAATGCCCTCTGGTGAAACTGGCTGGAGTGAATTGGGCTCTTATCTTTGTTGACAACACAAGAGCATTGTTTATAGAGTTAAAGATGTCGAGTGCGAGAAGTTATGGTATGGGAGCATCTTTAGCTCTTTGCTTGTCTTGCTGTCTGCTACTTGTGGGGGCACAACTTACTGATCCATCTGAAGGTAAGTTCAGATGTTTTCCCTGTTGATAAACCAGAATACTGACGCTTCATTTGAACTTCTTCTGCGTGCTAGGCTCAATTTGTTATATGGAGTAACTGCATATTATATAAAGCGTTCTGTGTTTCAGTTTATTAGACAATACAGAACCTGTTTTTAATGATTCTTATTTTCAACTTTTTTTTAGTCAATGCTCCGTCGAATACTAGAATGTTGGTTACAACTAGTTAGGTTCTCTCGAACTTTTTGGTTGTAAATCTCTGGAATTTCAATTGATACGTTTTAAATTTTGCAGTTGATGCTCTACGAGCCATCAAGAAAAAGCTAAATGATCCTAGAGGGTTCCTACGTAACTGGAACAAGGGTGATCCATGCACTCGAAATTGGACAGGAGTTTTATGTTTTGATGGGTCACTGGATGATGGTTATCTTCATGTTCAAGAACTGTATGCTTTCTATTCTGTCTTTGCGTGCTCCTCCGATTATCTTAATTGTCCGCTCTACTTTCCTTTCTGCATATTTTGTTTTTAACAACAGGGACCAAATTGTTTTACCGTTCCCAGGGTGCAATCTCATAGATCATAGTCCTCTGTTGCAGATTGTTCGGGAACTCCATTTCTTATAAAGCTTGTATTAACCTGGCAAAGACAATATTTGCTAAATAATTCCTTTGATGACATATTATGTTTGAATAAACTTCTCTATATTCTATTTCTAAAAAAACGTACTGTTTGATTTTATAATTTTTATAATCACCAATTTTCTTGTGAACCTGATCTTAGGTATCCATTCATTAACTTGACTGGCAAGAATATAAAAATTTAATCTATTATTGTCTTATCCATCATTTCACTATTTCTTGTGAATCTTTTTTGCAGACAGCTGCTAAGTAAGAATCTCTCAGGCACTTTAGCTCCTGAGTTGGGTCTGCTGTCACGTTTGAAAATTTTGTAAGTGGTATTCTGGTCGAATTCAAAGTAAAAATATCAGGGTTTCTGCATGATTTGTGGCATTACTCATTTCATTTAAATATTGTCCATTCTTTGATAGTACAATTTGTTCCTTCTAGCTTATTTTTTTATTCTATTTCTCTTGCAAGGGATTTCATGTGGAATAAAATAAGTGGCAGTATACCAAAGGAGATCGGTAATATTAAATCTTTGGAGCTCTTGTAAGTTGTCCTCATTCTTATACACAAATTTACTTGTATATATTTATTGATGTATAAATCTCTGGAGCTCTTGGAAGTTGGGCTACACACATATGTGCACACACACGCACACACACACAGACGCACACACACAGATGTACACATATAGATGCACACACACACACACACATCTCTCTCTCTCTCTCTCTCTCTCTCGCTCTACATATGTATGTTTCATATGTTTATAGATATGTTCTTGTATATATTATAGATATGTTCTTGTATATGTTAGATAAGTATTGGTACTTTTCTTTTTGTTGAAAGTTGTAATTTTATTGATTGTAGCCCAATGGGCTAAGAAAATACAACAAACAAACAAGTTACATGAAGCTAAGGGGTCCAAACAACAATATGTTGCTCATAGGCCCCTCGCTTTGCCAATTCATCTGCCCTACCATTGACACTTTTTTTTTTTTTTTTGAAAGTTGTGATTTTATTGATTGTAGCCCAATGGGCTAAGAGATACAACAAACAAACATGTTACAAGATACAAGGAGCTAGGGGGTTCGAACAACAACATGCTGTTCATGGGCCACATGCCTAGCCAATTCATTTGCCCTACCATTGACACTTCTTAGTACATGATTCCAACCAGTGACAAAGTAAGCTAAGTCCCTTATCTCATCAATGATATGGCGAAGTCTCCAAGGAGGCTTGAGGTCTTTCTTGCACCATTAAATTAACACTTGAGAATCTCGTCAACATGTAGTGGTCCAATGAAGTGGAAGTTAATGAAACACTTGAGCCCATGAAGTAGACTCATGGCTTCGGCAATTGTGGAGTCTGTGATTCCAATGGGCCCCGAATAAGTAAGTAGAATATCTCCACAGGAGTTCCTGATCAGTCCACCTACACCCGCAAGACCCGGATTTCTAAAGAAAGATCCATCAAAATTTAATTTGGAGTGTAAAGGTGGGGGTAACCAAGCAATGATTCTGACCCGTTTCCCATCCCCCTCTCTGGCAAGAACATTCCAAGTAGTCCATATAGTGCCACAATCAATATTTCTGAACATCTTTTGAATTTTCAGCCAACAGACAATTTGATGGGTAATACAACTGCACACATCTTTCCAAGTAGAGGCTTTATTTGTGAAGATTCTGCTATTCCTTTCCTTCCAAATTAGCCATGGAATATAGCCCAAACAACAGGCAAACATAAGTCTTCATTTGGCACCAAGACCAAGGGAGCTAGCAAGTGCAATAATACTGTGCAAGTCATGAGGAATGGGGAGAATGAGTCCAAACCTTTCCCTAAAAAAGGTCCAAATCTTTCAACTGAAGGGGCAATGTATTACGAGGTGATCAAGTGACTCAGCCTCTGAATTGCAAAGCGAACAAGTAGCATCTTGAAGCTGTATTCCCCTTCTCAATAAATGATCTCTCGTGGGCAACCTCCTTAAGCAACACCACCCAAAGAAAATTAGCTTCTTTGGGCAACCATTGACACTTCTTACATGATTCCAACTAGTGACAATGCAAGCAAGGTCTTTAATCTCATTAATGATATAGCGAAGTCTCCAAGGAGGGTTGATATCATCCTTGCACTTGAGAATCTCCTTCAACATGTAGTGGTGCTACAAAATGGAAGTTGAGAAAACACTTGAGAGCCCTTGAAGTAGACTCTTTGCTTCGGCAATTGTGGAATCCGTAAAACTGATTGGCCCTGAATTAGTAAGCAAAATGTCTCCATTGGAGTTCCTGATAAGTCTACCTACACCAGCCATCCCCGGATTCCCAAAGGATGATCTGTCAAAATTCAATTTGTAGGAGAGTAGAGGTGGAGGTAGCCAAGCAATGATTCTGGTATGTTGCCCTTCCCCCTCTGTGGCGAGAACATTCCAAGTACTCCAAATTGCACCACAATCAACGCTCCTAAATTATAACTCTTTGTATTCCAAGGAAGATTGGCACCTCTGAGCGACAGTTTCCAGATGGTTTTAAAATGAGAAAGTACACCTATATTGGTGTCCAACTAGTGTCCAAAAAGACATAAAAAACCCTAAGAAGATAAGATCCTATCCTATCTCAAACTCAAATACAAATATATCCAATCTTAAATTTGAATTCAAACCTCCTATCCCCCATTCGAATTCGAAACTCCATTCAAATGGCTCTCCATCCTCTCATTTGAATTTAAACTCTCTATTTCAAATTCAAATTCTCTTTTCAAATTTGATCTCTTTTGAATTTAAAATCCTTTAGTTCAGATTTGAATTCCCTGATACGGATTTGAACGCTAAGTTTCTCCATAACTTAGTCCGGTTCACCACAGTCCATTGGTCCTGCGATTCGTCTGTCGGCTGCAAGGTTTGAGGTTGGTTAGGGTTGGATGAAACCCCAAACTAGGTGCCCCGCCATTGGATGTGCATGGTTCAAACCTTTGATTATGTGGCTTTGCCTTGTGTGCAATTGATGCTGTTGGGTGCATGTGTTGCCCCTAGCTTCGTTGCGCCACCTTAACAACAGTTACACGCTCTCATAGATTGACTAACAATTGCAACTACAAATGAAATATCCAAGAAATGTGACTGTTGTATAAAGAAGTTGGCCAACCAGTTTCTATATATAATCTTATTTCTGAGTCCAAGACTTGCATTATCGCGAAAATTCAAGTTCATGTCCATAGGAGCTGTAGCAGGTCATTCCCCAAGCAAGCTATGATCATGTAGCATCTCTAAGATATTTTTGCTGGGACTAGATCATGTCTCTCTTATTTGTTGCAGCCTCAATTCCCAAAAAGTATCTCAGCAGACCGTGGTTCTTGGTTGAAAATACTGAGCAAGATGTCATTTGACAACATAAATGCCAACCTGATCATCACTGGCAAAAATGATATCATCCACATAAATCACTAACACAACAGGCACAATAGGTTGGGATAAGACAAAGAGACAATGGTCTCATTGACTCCATTGGAAGTCAAGGCCAGCCGCTATGTTACTAACTTTTGTTAAACTACGCTTGCCATTTTTGCTTTAATCTATTGATAGTTTTCAGTGTGTACCTAGGTGGTGTCTCAAGACAAGAATCAGTTGATATTTTTCTATCTTTGTTTTCCTATGTGTAGCATATTCAATTTTAATCAAGCATTAATAAAGGCAATGGAGAACACAACCACAAGAAAACCTCAATTCTTGCGGAGAATCAAGTAGTGTAATTGGGTATTATACTTTGAAGGGAGGTTCCTCAAGTTTTCACTGTTTTAAGAAAAGGAAATTCTGTAGGCCGTGGACCCTGAGAAGCTCCCCTTGAAGTAACATATAAGGGAATACTTCAAATAGATCTCTTCCTGCAAGCAAGCACATATATTAGAAAGTATTTTTGTATTTCTAACTGAAACAAGGATCATATTTTTTCTGATTTTCAGGCTCTTGAATGGAAATCTGTTGACTGGTTCTCTGCCTGATGAGCTTGGTTATCTTCCTAATCTGGACAGAATACAAATTGATCAGAACCAAATATCTGGACCTTTACCAAAGTCCTTTGCAAACTTGAACAAAACAAAGCATTTGTGAGTATATGATTTGCAGGGTTGCTCAATATTCCACTGTGAAAATGTACTGACTGGTTTTGTTGTTGTAGTCACATGAATAATAACTCAATAAGCGGGTCAATTCCACCTGAGCTTTCCAGATTACCAAGTCTCGTGCACTTGTATGTACTTTCATTATTTAACCTAATTTACCTTTTACTGTTTCTTCACTGTTTCAGTTAGTGTTCCTTGCAGTTTTTTCTGGTACTTAGTACATTGTGATTCTCAAATTAATTGTGTTTATATTTACATAATTACAGGCTGCTAGACAATAACAACCTATCTGGTTCTCTACCTCCGGAGCTTTCTCAGATACCAAAGTTACTCATTATGTATGTTTTTTTTCTGTTTCTTGCATATAATGTTATTTATAGTTTAATTTAGAATATTTCTCAAAAAAAGTTTAATTTGTTATCTTTTTTTTGTTGTATGTTTTTGCAATTGGCCATGTATCTTCTTTTGTTTCTTAGGAAAAGTAGCATGCTTTTGTCCTTTAGCCTGTGTGTCCTTGACTGAAAAAGTTTATGCAATGTTTTCCAAAAAAAAAAAAGGCTTATGCACTAGTCGACAAAAATTTTGAAGAAAGTGTTGTTGAAATGCCTGTAGCAGCGTAACTAGTAGCTTGTTTTTGTTTACCAAGTTTTTCTGTTTAAAGGTTTCAAATTTGTGAATAAGTGCTATACGGAAAAGAAAGAAGGGAAAGAAGTAGCATTAAATTTCCAAGCATAATTGTTTGATAGTGTGTGATTCTTGTACGAAAGACTGTTAGAGATTAGTCTCACATATAATTACAAGCTGAAATGTTCTTGGCTTATTAATGGAAAAGAAACTTTCTAATTTTAGCTAGTTATGATTGACTTTGGACCCAACTTTACATAGTATGATAGTGAGTGCTTGAATGTGGGCCTCCACCCGTATTGTCCATGTGTAAGAGTCTGAAAGAAGATCCACACGTGAGTGAGAGGCGTAGAGATTAGTTCCATATACAAATGCAAGTAGAAATGTTCTTGCTTTTTACTGGGAAAGAGACTTCTTAACTTTGGCTGGTCATTTTGGGATTGACATTGTACCCAACTTTTCAAAAACGATGTCGAGGATCTCTTGTAGCCAAACATAGAATTGATCCATGAAAAGACGACAAGTAATGGATTCGTTTACATGATAAAATGTGCTGAAACGTTTTAGGGGTGGAAGAAAAATTGATATCCATGAAAGGTGATTTTTGTATGGTTGCACTTGATGGAACCGGAGTTCTGATGTTTACCACAGGTAAGAAAGAAATGAAGATAATTTGTGGCAGTGAAGTAATTTTAAAAAGTCACTGTGAAGGAAGAAAGAGAGGGTAATTGATCTCCTTTCAGTTTGTGGGGGGTCTTACTTTTATACTAAGTTTGATGTGTTACAACCATGTCCCACATGGGTTCCGCTGTAATCATAATTGGAATAAAATTTTTAAATATAGTTGTGTTATATTTGGTAAGTCATAATAAGCTTTTGAACTGGTTGCAGTTGTCACTTTCAAGTTTTCATATATGTACGCGAGAAGTTTGATACTTGGATTTGCAAGTTATACAGTCATGTCATGACATTCTTCCTGTTTTTCCATTATCTTCAGTCAGCTTGATAACAACAATTTCAAAGGAAGTGAAATTCCAGCTTCTTATGGCAACAGGACAACCTTATTGAAATTGTAAGTTCATGCTCTTGATAACTATCTTTTTTTTTTAAATAGTGATGCGTTTATTAGATATAAAACATAGTACAAGCAGTGAAGTAGTGATACAAGTAAGATATATTAGTAACACAACTGAGGCAAAAAATGGCCTCCTTCTGGGCTTTGATGAACTAGATGAGATCTGACACCGAGTTGGCCAGGTCAAGACTTTCTTTAATTACACCTGCTTTTGCTAGCTTGTCAGCTAGGGAGTTGGCAGACCGGGGAACAGCCGACCAAGCTATTCTCCAATCCTTAATCTGGTCATCCAACTCGTCAAAAATATGCTTTAAAGACCAAGGGGCAGAGTTTCTCTTCTGCGCCCAGCCAATGACTAGCTGGGAGTCACCTTCAACCTGCAGTGGGTGGAGTGTGCCCTGTTTTATCACCTTGATACCTGCCAGAAGAGCTTTGGCTTCAGCCTCATTTGATCTACAGTAACCAGCGGTCCCAGAATAAGCCTTGAGAACATCCCCTTTTTCATTTCTTATGACACCTCCAAGGCCTGCGGGCCCCGGGTTGCCCATGGAGGATCCATCAAAGTTCAGTTTAATCATAAGGGCCATCGGTGGTTGCCATTGAATCATCTTTGGTGGCTTTGGCTTAGTGAAGTGGGCAATCTTATACCAGAATTTCTTAACAACGGGAAGGGGGAAGGGTGGGAGGCCGTGTAGACTGGAAACCCATGAGAGTGTGTTACGCATGGCTGATTCAATTACCGTGCCCAGTGCAGCAGCTTTATCATTGAAGACCCTATTATTTCTTTCAATCCACAAGCCCCAAAGAACAGCTGGAATGGTAGCTTTCCACAAGACTTTACCCCAGTAGGGTAGGGGGCAGTTCAGCCATTGCTGAAGCAGTTGACAGAGAGAATGAGGCTTGCAAACATACAGATTAAATTTTCGGATTAGTGCATTCCATACATCTGAGCTGAATTTGCAATGTAGCAGGATGTGGTTTGACGTTTCTTCTTCATTGTTGCATAATCTGCACAGGGAGTTAACAATCATCTGCCCTCGCGTTGCAAGCTTATCGCATGTGAGGATCTTTTCATGAGCAGCAGCCTAGATGAAGTGTTTAACTTTTGCTGGTGCAATTAGATCCCAAGCCTTTTTAATGCCTATGTGTAGCGGTGGCTTCGGCATTTGTAGAAATGCATAATAGGAGGCTACTGTGAAAGAGCCCTCAGGGTTAGGGCTCCAAATTATTTCGTCTTCACCCCGATTAGATCTGTATTGCTCCTCTATGGTCTTAAGAAGTGTCGCCATTTCCTCAATTTCTGCTTCTTGTAAGTTCCTTCTCATACATAAGTTTCTGATATTTTCTAGAGGGTTGCCCAGGATTTGGGCGACAATGAGGCTTTTGCTTTCTGCAATTCCAAAAATATGTGGGAAGGAATCTGCAAGTGGCTGATTTCCGATCCAGGTATCATTCCAGAAGCTGACTCTTGTACCTTGTCTTACGTGGAATCTAAATAGTTTCCTCATTTCTTCTTCTTTTTTGAGGATCCCCTTCCACAAGCCCGAGACCCTTGTTGCTGAGCATTTGTTTGGCATCCATATCTGAGTTCCTTTGCCATATTTTTCATCTATAACTTTTCTCCATAGTGCATTTTCCTCAGTAGCATATCTCCATATCCACTTTCCAAGGAGGGCACTATTTAGTTCTTTTATGTGTCGAATACCAAGTCCACCTTGATCTTTGGGCCTACAAACTGTTTCCCATTTGACCAAAGGGTACTTAAATTGATTCATCGTGCCACACCATAAGAATTTTCCTTGTAAGGCTTCAAGTTTTGCAGCAATACTGGTTGGACATTCCATCAGTGATAGATAATAGGTAGGTATGCCTGCAAGGGTGGCCTTGATTAGAATTGTTCTCCCAGCTCGACTTAGAAATTGCCCTTTCCAACTATCCAACCTTTTCTGACATCTTTCTATCACCGTATTCCATAAAAGCTTGCTGGCTTTTCCGATATATAGAGGTAATCCGAGGTATTTGTTAGGAAGGTCCAATTTGGCACAACCAAGGGTTCTTTTGATTTGTTCCTCAATTCTCAACTCAAGGTTTAAACTTAAGACCCCCGACTTCTCCCAGTTAATACTCTGTCCTGACGCCATTTGGAATAAATTTAGAATGGCAACCGTGTTTAACATTTGCAACTCGTTCCCTTGACAAAGCACCATTGTATCATCCGCAAACTGTAAAATAGGGATTTGAAGGTTTCCAACTTCAAGACCGGTCATCCACCCTTGCCTTTGACTTTCTCTAAACATGGCAGCCAAACCTTCACTAACAATGTTGAAAAGCATGGGGGATATGGGGTCCCCTTGTCTCAGGCCTCTGGAGCTTTTAAAGAAACATTTTACAGTACCATTAATGATGAAGGAAAACTGCGCAGATGAGATACAGCTGTTTACCCACTCCCTCCATTTCAGGGGGAAGCCCATCTTTCTGAGCATGCTATCAAGAAAGCTCCAATTTACTTTGTCAAAAGCCTTCTCAAAGTCCAGCTTAATGATCATTCCTTTTTTTTTCTTCAGTTTGTAGTGGTGTAAGATTTCATGTATCATCAGTACAGAGTCTATGATTTGCCTACCTTCCATGAAGGCAGATTGCTGATTGCTGACTACTTGTGGGAGCACTGACTTTAGCCTATTGGCTAGGACTTTTGATATGATTTTGTAGTGACTGGAGAGTAGGCTGATTGGGCGGAAGTCTTTAGGGTGAGCAGCACCCTCTTTCTTTGGGATCAAGGCGATAAGAGATGCTCCCATGCTCTGAGCTGTAATGCCTCTGTCGTGAAATTCATTCAGCATGTCAAGGATATCAGCCCTCAAAAAATCCCACCCTTCTTTATAGAACTCAGCAGTGAACCCATCTGGCCCCGGGGCTTTGTCATTGGGCAAGGAAAATACTGCTTCTTTAATCTCCTCCTTAGTGAATGGCTTCACTAACTTCTGGCCTGCTTCTCTTGTAATGCATTTAAGCTGCAAATCTTCTGGGAAAGGTCTGCTCACACCTTCGTCTTTATAGAGCGCAGTATAGTAATTTTCAAATGCCGAAATAATAGCTGTTGGTTCCATTATGTTTCTGCCTTCCATCTCAATTGAGCTAATTCTGCTCTTCCTTCTATGATTGGAAGCAACAGCATGGAAAAATTTGGTATTTGCATCGCCCTCTCTCAGCCACTTGTAGTGAGCTCTTTGTTTCCAATATATCATTTCTTGAAAATCCACTTTTCCAACCTCTTGCTTTAGCGCTTCTCTTTCAACCTCTTCTATAATGTTGATTCCCATTTGCTCCTCTTTTCTATCATAGACACTGATTTTTTCCAAGAGGGCATTTCGGTCCTTTTCAAAGTTTTGTGCTCTCACTATCTTCCATTCTCTTAATTTCTTTTTTATGGCCTTTAGTTTCTGACTAAACTGAAAGCCAAAGGATCCCTGGTAGTTCAGCTCTTGCCACCATTTTCTGATCATCGCCATGAAACCTTCTTCCTTTAGCCATAATGCTTCAAATCTAAATGGAGTAGGTCCCCACGAGGTTGGCTTAGTTTCAAGCAAGATTGGACAGTGATCCGATACAATTCTAGGCAATATTCTTGTTGTAGTGTCATTGAAAAGATCCAGCCATTTTTGGTTGACAAGGAATCTGTCCAGCTTTGCTAGGATAGGGGGATTCCGTCTATTAGTCCAAGTAAATTCTCCCCCTGCAAGATTTAGGTCAATAAGGAGGTTGTCAGTAATGAAAGTGTCAAAGTTTTTCATATCTGAAGAAATTCTTCTTCTGCCCCCCTTTTTTTCATTCAAATATCTGATAATGTTGAAGTCACCCCCCAGCACACAAGGGGTTTCCCACAGTGCCAGAAGACCAGAGAGCTCTTCCCATAGCTCATTGCGCTGGTTTGATGTTGTAGGGCCATATACTGCTATAACTCCCCATTGCTGTTTGGTTCTTGTACACTTTAGTTTGCAAGCCAAGAAGTAATTGCTTCTTTCCACACATATTAGCTCGATGGATAATCTGTCCCATAGGACTATTATACCCCCGGAGGCACCCTCTGCTGAGAGCTCTTCCCATTCGGGTTTTCCCCTGTTCCATAGACTTCTTGCTATAGCAGGTGTATTTTTTGCCAGCTTTGTTTCTTGTAGACAGACTATGCTTGCTTTGTGTTTCTTTACTGTTGCTCGGACACTAGCTCTTCTGCTCTCACTTCCCAGCCCACGTACATTCCACGAGAGGAGGTTCATGTACAATGCATACTGTCGTACACATCTTCCTTAATTGTTTTGAAATGTTCTCGGCAAGCTGTTATATCGTCTTTGGCCATCCCTATTTTTTCTCCGAAATTGTCCACTGCTTTTTCAATAACCAGTGCAATCCATCTCTCTATAGCGTTCCATTCTTCGTCATCTTCTAGTGAATCGGCCTCTTCCTCTTTCTCTTCTGCCAAATTATCAAATGCTGCCTTCTGCGCCCCTCCCATGCTGCGATGCGGTAGTCTTAGTTTAGCCTTCCTTCTGGAATAGAATTTGAGACCAGCTGTGGAGCGTCCATCTTCGTTGTGCTCCCCTTCGAATTGACTGCCATCATCCGAAGGTTGGTCCATCCCTCTCGGCGACTCTATTTTCGTCTTTGATTTTTCTGGAGAGGAGTCGATGTTGACTGGTTTGCAAACTTGCCGTCGACAATTGATTTCCCGTTTCCTCTCCTGTGGCGAGTCGTGCTTCAGAGCCGAGGTCGGGGATAGACGTTCGCCCTGTGCCAGACCCGAGATCTGGTCGGCTTGTGGGAACGTAATCGGGTCCGGACTCTGTTCGCTTAAGATTGAGTCCGCAACTCTCACCGCGTCCGCAAAATTTTCCGTTTCCGCAAATCTGTTCGCGTCGTGAATCTGCCCGCATCCGAACGTCTGTCCGCATCCGTAATTCTGTCCGCAACCGGAAGTCTGCCCGCATCCGCAAATCTGTTCGAGTCCGCGCTAGGGTCCGCGACGAGGTTCGTGGTCCGTTCCGCTTCCGTGGCTCGATCCGCGTTCGTGACTCTGTTCGCGTCCGCGACTCGCCCTGCGCCCGCGACTCGCTCCGCATCAGCTGATCTCCCCGCGCCTGTGACTCGTTCCGCATCCGTGACTCGGTTCGCGTCCGTGACTGGGTCAGCGACTCCGTCCGAGTCCGCGTCCACGACTCGTTCAATGTCCTCCATTCGGTCCGGTTCCGCAGACAGGTCCGGTTCCGCTGATGGGTCCGATTCCCTGGCCCGACTCTCTTTTTCAATTGTTTTGGATGCTTCTGGGGCGTGCTGCTCTTCTTTTGACTTTAAATCCATATTTAACTTTGGGTGGAGAGGCACTTTAACTTCTTTTAATGGTTTTTCTGTCGCATCACTGTAGGTAGGGGCATTCTTTATACACTGATTATTAACCAGCCCTGTCGGAGAAGCGATCTTTGCCGGAATCCGATCATCTTCTTCGCGTCCGGCCATCCAGCACTTACAAGTTTGGAGTTTTCCTTTCGTAGTTTCCCCCATTTTCTTTTTTTGTACCTCGGGTACCTTGATGGAGAGTACCGTGTGGAAGGTTTCTCCTAGTGCTTTTATGGGGATTACTTTTCTTTCCGGGATTGCTCCCACCGCCTTGATTCTTGCTCTGAAAATATCGATTTTTTCCCCCGTGAGCGACTCTCCTTTATGGAGACTAGCTCCCCTACCGTACTAGTAAGGGCTTCAAAAACTGCAGGATGCCAAAGATGTGGAGGAATATTGCTGACCTCAATGTCGACAATCTGTTCATTTTTGTAGAAAGATGGGCTCCAGGCTGATATTGATTCTAAAAAATTCTCTTTTAACTCAGCTGGTAAGGACATAACTCTATTTCTCTCTTCCAACGTCTCAAGTTGGACCAGCCACCGATTTTGGCCCATGTAGTGAGTAGGGGGCGCTTTTGCTAGTCTCCATTGATTTGTTACCCATGCCTGGACATCATAGTTCTCTAGCTCCGTCCTCTGCTCGCAGGCTTCAACTACTACACTGCTCTCCATCTCTTTTCTTCTGTCCGCCATGAGGACGTAGTCCACCGACAGGGATAAAACTCCACCCACCGTGTCCTTCTCTACCAATAGTGGGTTTTTATTTGTCACACCCACTACCTTCTAGGGGGACAAGCGTCTATCCCTCTCTGTATCTTTTCTTTCCGCAGTTGGGGTCATCGTCCAAAGGGCAGGTTTCAAGTTCCAAGCACCGATTTCGTTTTCCAGCCTTCTTTGTATGGTTTCTAGCCCATCTATTAGCCAACTCCATCCAGAGTATGCTTTCGACGATTTTAGTAGTCCCACTGATCCCATCACCGTAGGGCCTCTGCGCTCTGTAATCCGGCACACTCTTCCTTCATTTTCGTCATAGATCCCCATCTGAAACCTTCCCTCACATATTTCTTTGATTTTTCCAATGGAGTTTTCTTGCATTAGCCTAGACAGCGTCCTAGCGAGGTCCCTGGTTTCCTTTGCCGGAAAACGAACAAAAGACCGACGGATTGGTCCTTTCACTGCAAGCTTAACTGCTAAGGATTCTACTACCACCACCGTGTCCAAGTAGTAGCGATTCCCTTCTATGATGGTAAAGAAAGAGGACTTCAACTCCGCTGGTACCCACCTTCGACCCTCTTTCTCCCATGGTTTGTGCCCTCTTCTCAACGTTTCCTCTCCTATCGCTCCGCTCCGCTCCATCGTAATCGTCTTTGAAGGTAACATTTTAGATCACATGTAATTGGTCGTTTTGTTAGCATGAGTCTCTAATCTAAAGTGAAATGTCTGATATTGCTAAATATTTTTAGCATTTCTTGCAGCACGCAACCAATTCTTTTAGTGCAACTTCTAAGATGGTGAACTTGAGCATAGCTCAGTGGTCACATGGGGGGTTTGTAATGGGAGGTCTTGGGTTCAAGTCTCCTTAGGGGCATGGGAATTGGATTAAACAAAAGTGCTTTCTTCAAAAAAAAAAAAAATGTCGTTCCCAAATGGCTCTCTAAATTTGTTAGACCATTTCCCAACAATAACCTTAGGAGTTCTCCAAACTGTAAATGTATGTGAGATATGCCCTCTAGTGCTTCCTCGTGTCCAGGCCTAAATAAATATATGATGGTCTGAGACATCGGCATGAAAGGAGTATAAATTGAAATTGCACAAACTAAGCCTAACAGAAAAAGATGTCTTTCTGACGTTCCACGTTCATTGGCTGGTTTTATTTCAAAATGACTTGCTTATAAGGGGGCATATTACTCAAGCTTAAAAACTAACAGAATTCCAAAGAACATGCCAACATAGAGCCATAGCCTATAGTAGCAAAACCTGACAAAACAAACAGTCATGGATCTGTATGTCAAGTGAAACAATGGAGCTTTTGACAGATAGAAAATAGTCTTGTCTCATTGGCATCCCAACATATTTCCTCTCCTTTCTCCATTGTCCCTTATCTGTTGCAAACACTATTGAAAGGATTATGAGAAATTTCTTATGGTCCGGCACCACTGAAAAATCAAAATTGCATCTATTGAATTGGGAAGAGGTTTGCAAGACAAAGGAGGAGGGCGGTTTGGGAATACAGAGAATTAAACAGATAAATTCCGCTATGCTGCTGAAATGGATTTGGAAACTCAACACAGATAGGGGTGCTGTATGGAAAACAGTGGTTACTAGAAGGCTTGACAACAGGCCAAGAAATTGGTGGCTCCAAAATGTGAGAACTGGAACTCTTTCTCCAATTTGGAAAAAGATCAGCAACCTTTTTCCCTTTTTCAACCAAAGGGTAATCCTCCATCCGGGGAAAGGGAACAATGTTAAATTCTGGACTGATGTGTGGCTTGAAGATGTGCCTCTAGCTGAGATGTTTCCGAGGCTATACCTTGTTGCCCAAGATCAATCATGCTCCATCTCTGAACTAGCACCAACTGGGCAACTGAAAAACATCAATTGGGAGTCCTGTTTTAGAAGATATCTGACTGATACTGAAGCAATTGAGATATCTGCTCTCCTTGATAAGTTGAATGCAATATATCTTGACAGAAGTCAAGATGATGGAATTTTATGGAAGCCAAATCCAAAGGGCTGCTACACTACAAATTCGGGGTATAAATCCCTCACTAACAGTGGAATGCATAAACACAGGGCTGCTGCTGCCTGGTCACTTTCCTGCCCAAGGAAAATGACCTTTTTCTCATGGTGCTGCTTGAGAGGAAGGATTCCCACGAGAGATATTCTCCAGAGAAGAGGAATTCCAATAATTTCAGATCTTTGTCCCTTATGCGGGATCGCAACTGAGTCCATTGATCACCTAACTATCCAATGTGATTATAGCCAAAAAATCTGGGATTATTTCCTAGGAATGTTTGGGGTGAGCTATGTTCTCCCTCGTGACATTGCTGAAATACTCCCTATGGCTAGTTACTTTGGACATGGGCTTAAAGGCAGGATAATGTTCATGTGTTGTTGTGGTTATATTCCATGGATGATTTGGAGAGAAAGGAACAGTAGAGTCTTTCATAGTGCTGCAAAACGATGGGAAGAGCTTTGCCACAAAATACTTCATCAGGTGATGGGATGGTTAAAAACTCAGAGTCTATTTCAAGGCATTGATTCTGGATTATTATGGAGATCTTGGGCTGAGCATTCTAGAGAAGCCAGTGGGAATATACCTATCATCCAACCTTGGACCCCCCCGCCTGCTCTCTCTTAAAAGCTGAATTTTGATGGATCCTCAATTGGCAATCCGGGACCCGAGGGGGTGGGAGGTCTTGTCTGTGATCACAGAGGACATGTACTTCTCACCTATGCAGCTCCTATTGGCCTTGCAGATTCGACACTGGCTGAAGCATTGAGCCTTCTTCAAGGCTTAAAGTGTGTTAGCAACTCTCTCATCTCAGGCCCCCTCCATGTGGAAGGTGACTCTAAGACAATTATCTCCTGGCTCAAGCGGGAATCTACACCTCCATGGAGGCATAGATTTATATTTAATGAGATAAGTGCCTTAGCTCTAGACATCTCCATTGTAAGCTGGAAACATATACTTAGAAGTGCCAATGGTAGGGCTGATGAATTGGCAAAAAAAGGAGTCAATGAGCAACACCTTGTTGTTTGGACACCTTAGCCGAATTTGTAACATCAATTTGTAATTCCTCAATTCTATGAAATAAAACACAATTTCTCAAAAAAAAAAAATTGACCAAAACTCAGATTTATGTCAAAAAATTTTCTTTCTTTTCTCCTTTTATATTTTTTCTTAACAGATAAAATATGAAAGTAACCAGGAGTGCGAAATCGTAGTATAGCCTCAAAATTTAAAAGAGTTGGTAAGCGAATGCCAGTGTCTCTTGTAATGGCAAAATAAATTTTGTTAAGTGGTGTTAGCTAATAATTAATCCTCCAAAAGCTCTTTAGTAGAAATATAAAGAAGGTCAATATAGATTGCATATAATGGTAGAGACAAAAATATAATATAATATGGTAAAAAAATAAATATGATATGTTAATTTGTGGAACTGCTGATTTACATTGAAAATAATATGTTAATAGGAATAGATTTAATGGCTACTTTTCCTTTTTGCAGGAGTCTTAGGAACTGCAGCCTGCGAGGACCTGTTCCTGACCTAAGCAAGATTCCTCAGCTTGGTTATATGTAAGTATGCATGTTGATGACATGGCCAGTCATGACCATATGGTCTTTACTGGCTTTTGCTAGTTTCATTTTACTCTTTGCTGTGACGTAATATATGGTATCCCTCTTTTCTTCTCTTAATTGAATTTTTTTTTATATGTAAATTCTTGTTAATTTCAAAAAACATATTTCAGAGATCTCAGTTGGAACCAATTAAATGGACCCATTCCATCAAATAGGCTTTCTGCCAATATCACAACTATGTAAGTACATTTTGAAGAATGTTTGGTTTATGTTCATAGACATTTGTTTCGTGCTAACTATAAGATCTCCAACTTTTATGTTGATAAGATGTAAAAGTTGACAAACATAATATTTTGCAGAGACCTGTCTCACAACAATCTTACAGGATCTATACCTGATAGCTTCTCTGGCCTTCCCTTTCTTCAGCGCTTGTGAGGATTCTTTCACTTCAGGATTTATTTTCTTAATTTTTGTTTCTGTCAATAAGTTTGTTGCATGCGTGTACTTAAACAGTAATATGGTGACACGGATACACAAACAGTTTTAGTTTGCTTCCTGAAATCTGCACATATTTCTTTCTTCCTGTAAACAGAGTTCTTAAAGCACTAATGCAGTTTTTTTTTCTCTGGAAAGTTGTTCTGCATTGAAAAATGTTAGAATTTTTCTTTTAAGGAAAAAGCCATGAAAAGCAAGGAATCTGAGTGAGAGAATCTGAGAGAGAAATGGAATCTGTTATGTTTGTGAGAAGAATAGAAAGAGAAGCGAAGAAAGAGATGGAGAGAAAACACTAGAAGTTGGCATAGGCTATCTGGTATTTGTTAGAGATCAGAATCTATCCCTTGCATCTTCTATTAATCACTTGAGTGAAAACTATAACTAATTATAAAAATGTTCTCTACAATCTATCCATTGTATCATCTATTAATCGCTTGAATGAAAACTATAAGTAATTACAAAAATGTTCTCTACATGATATGTCTACTAGTTTTTTTTTTTTTTTTTTTTAAATTGTGATTTTATTTCAATGTCAGGAAAAATGCATGAGCCCACAAATGCGGGGTTTAATATTACAGCAACAAGTGAAGCTTAGGGTACCCAAACAACAAAATGTTGCTTGTGTACCCCTTGCTTAGCAAGTAGGTCTGCCTTGCCATTGGCACTCCTAAGTATATGACACCAATTTGTTACAAGATAAGATAGCTCGGAAATTTCATTGAAGGTAAAATAGATGCCTCCCAGGTGGTTTTGATTTCCCTTGACACCATGAAATAATGACTTGAGAGTCTCCTTCAACAAATAAAGGCCCCGATAGATGTGAATTCTTGAAACACTTCAATCCTTACAGTAGGCTGAGTGCTTCAGTAGTAGTAGAGTCTATGATCAATTGGCCCAGCATAAGATAGGACAACATCTCTTATAAAATTCCTAATAAGTCCTCCAATTCCAGCAGGACCCGGATTCCCAAGCGAGGATCCGTCAAAATTTTATTTATATGCTTGGTTTGGAGGAGGGGTCCATTTCTGAATTTTCTTATTTGCATTTCCAGTCTCTCGAGCATGATCAGTCCAAGATTTCCATATGGTGGCAGCTTCTACACTACGGAATGGGGTCTGAATCTTTAGCCATTCCAGCACCTGGTGATGGATACTGTAGCTAACATCTCTCCAATGTAGGGCCTTGCTATGAAAAACTCTATTGTTTCTTTACTTCCATAACATCCATGGGATAAATCCCATACCACAATTATACATTATTCTACCCTTGGTGCCAAGCCCAAGGAACCAAACCAAAGATGCAAGTCCAGCTAGGTCTCTAGGGATGACAATAAGGAGGCCAAACATACAGAGGAAAGAGCTTCAAATCTACCAGCTGAAAGGACAATGGAGGAGTAGATGGTTAACTGTTTCTGCTGTTTGATTACATAGGAGGCAAAGATTGCTTGTAGTTTGCATTCCTCTTCTTTCCAACAAATCTCGAGTGGGTAACCTTTCTCGAATACAGCACCAGCCAAAAAAATTCTGCTCCTTAGGACAAGAGAAGTTCCATGCAGCGGCTGCAGGATGCTTAATATTCACCTCATTCGATAGGCAAGCATAACCCGAACAGACTGAATAACTTCCTTTTGAGCTGGCCCTCCAAATTAACTCATCAGAATGATTTCTCAACAAGTACACTTTGTCAAGTTCATATAGCAGCTCAGAGAATTGCAAGGCTTCATCATCATTAAGATTCCTCCGTGGAAGTGGGAGCCAATTAATGTCTTTGAACTGTCCATTGGGAGTGATATCCAAAATAAGGTAGCATTGATTTTGAGCAAGCAAAAATAGGTTAGGAAACCTGTCTGCAAAAGGAGCGTCCCCAACCATTTGTCCAACCAGAATCGTGTCTTGTCTAGGTGAGAGAGAAAGAGAGAGTGTGAAGGAGACAATGGAGAGAAGGGGTTCATTAATGTAAGGTGCAGAAGCACAAAATTACAAGTATGCTACTGCATGGCTTATTGAGCAAGAAATGTTAAAAATAAGCACTAACACATGTGTTAATATTAAAACTTATAAAAAATACTAAGTCTAACAAAGACTAGCATAAGACCAACTAAATACTATATAATTATTAAAATACCTTGACTGTAAAATTACCAAAATAACCTTGACTCATAACAATGGAGAATCTCATGAGTGCACATGGTTGCATCCATGATGCTCCTACCCTTAATGAAAGCATACTGCTGAGGATAACTAATATGATCCATAACCTTTTGCAATCGCCCACCCAATATTCTTGCAATCAACTTGTATATGCTACTTGCCAAGTTGATGGGTCAAAACTCAATAATTTTTTCTGCACACTGCCTCTTTGGAATTAAGGCAATGAAAGTAGCCCTGCTAGTTAGCCCATACTGATAGAAGTGATGAAGTAAATTTGTGGCCTCTCCCCTAATTACTTCCCAACACACACAAAAAACTCCCCATTAAAACCGTCCGGTCCAGGTGCTTTGTTCTTTGGCATGCATTTACCAGCAACATCAAATTCCAGTTGAGTAAATGATGACTCCAAAGAAGTAGCCTGATCATGATTCAATCCAGAGGAGAGATAAAAGCTATTCTCGGTCTGGTGGGGCAATCCTCTATGAATAAACCTGTGAAATGGTGTATGATTCTTTTTTCTGGCAAGTACAGACTTGCCGGCACGCGTAGTGCCCTAAAATGTCCAATCTTGCAATCCCATGATTTTTCACTTGATAACAAATATTGTATAAAAGGAATCCTCCCACTTCAACTCCCGAGACGTATAAACATTAGAATAAGAAAATAAATCCAAATAAGGTTCCTTCCTAATTAAGGTTCCTTATGCAAAATAGTATACATCGCTAAAATAAGAAAACAAATCCAATCAGTCCTCAAAAAATCTAATTTCGTGCTAGGGTCCTCCTTGGGCTTGCAATGGGCTCTTGGCTCAAATTGGGCTTTATAGACCTGGACATTTCAAATACTAGTTGAATAAGCACATTTGGTGTTTCTTTAAAGCGTTTGGCTCTTGGGCCGCATCCTTGACTTAATGGATCTTTGATTGGTTTGATATCTACATGCACCATCTGAAACTCCGAATATTCCATTCACATTTGGTTGACGTGCCTCTCAATTCGCATCACTGCAGTTGCTTTTGCAGCTCCTCAAACCTTCCATCCCTTCGGCCTATGCCAGATTCCCCTTGTAAAAAAAAATATATATTTAAATTATAATAATTTTAAAATTACATAAAATCAATTTCATAATTTGAAAGAAAGCATAAAAGAAAAATATATTTCTTGATTTCTCTATTTTATTTTTAAATATATATTTTATTTTTTGAAAGTTGAGATTTCATTTATTTATTGTGGCCCATTGGGCAAAAAATCTCATTTGTCTTTTTTGTTAATTCAAATCGTGGACATTATGTCTATGATCATGATTAGTAATTCTTCTTCGTTGATAGGTCTCTAGAGAATAATTTACTCAGTGGCTCAGTTCCATCGACCATTTGGCAGAACGTGACCATAACTGGAGATAAAAAGCTTGTCCTGTAAGAGCTCTTGTCAGAAAGAAACCATGTTATTTGACTTTGCTTTGCTGCCGACTTTGACTTCTCCCTTAGTTTCTTTGTCCTATGTTTAAGTTATATCATGAATATTATGCTAACTTTTTGGTACAAAATTTGCTTTTGCAGGGACTTCCAGAATAATTTACTCTCAAATATATCAGCGCCTTTTAATCCTCCAGAAAATGTCACCATCATGTATTAATCCCTTACCTTACATGCTTAGTATTAGCATTACAACCGGATCCTACTTCTAACTACCCCTTATGGGGTCCATTTGACTTATCATTCAGTGAAAATTTGCCGCAGTATTTATCGTAATAGTAACAGCTATGTAATAAAGTTTTTTAATCTTTAATCAGTAATGTACCTGTATGTGTGCATAAGTTTTTGAGGGTATGTGTATTTTTGTTGTGATTTGTTCTTGGTTCTCTATCAATATCACTTAAGTTCTGTTTCCATGCATGCTTCCTGATTAATGTATCTGTGCCTAATTTCAAAAGTAACACTTGTTTCAACTGTATCCTTATTTGCTCTAGCTTGAATTTGGTTTTTTATGAATTTTTTGTTTAAAATATCCATCAATTTGATGCTTGTTATATTATTCTCAAAACTTTAGCTGTGTTCTGTTGCCCTCATTTTTCTAATTTTATTTTTTCCTTTTAATTTAAATTTAAGTTTATTTTATTTTAAGTCATTATACTCACTGATACTATTGTGGCATGATCTGATTATCTGCAGGCTTCAAGGGAATCCAGTTTGCAGTAGTGCAAACCTTCTCAACATTGGCCAGTTATGCAGATCTCAAACTGCAGAAGACAGACAAAACTTAACAAATCCTGAAACCTTTTGTCCTCCTTTAGCATGCCCTACTGATCAAAATTTTGAATATGTTCCTGAATCTCCAGCTCTATGTTTTTGTGCTGCACCTATTAGGGTGGGTTATCGTTTAAAAAGTCCTGGGCTTTCAGCCTTTCCTCCATATCTGGAACCATTTGAAGAATATCTAACCAGTGGCCTCAAGTTGAACCTTTACCAGTTAAAAATTAATTCTTATCTCTGGGAGCAAGGTCCAAGATTAAAGATGTCTCTAAATTTATATCCCCAGTTCATCAATATTTCAGGCAATATATCAAGAATCTTTAATGATAGTGAAGTTCTAAGAATCAGAAGCATGTTCACAGGGTGGCATATTCCTGACAGTGACATCTTTGGGCCGTATGAGTTGCTTAATTTCACTCTCCTGCCACCTTATGCACCTGGTAAGTGTTGCACTCCACCCTTTTGAACTCCATTTTAAAGAGTATTTCATGAAATATTTACCATAGTATGTGAGTAGTCTCACTGAAGCAGGCATCTGAAGGCTCCTTTTATCTGATTTTTAACTCTAGCAATCAATATCTTGATGTGGAACCTGTGAAGCAGTACACCTAGGTTTTATCTGATAATGAATGGCCCTTCGTCAATAATGGTCTCTCTCATTTCCGATCTTAGTTTGTTTCATTTTCCATTTTTATGTTATAGTGGTTGAGTCTACAAATTCGGGGATAAGCAAAGGCGCTGTGGCTGGGATAGTCCTGGGATCTATTGCTGGTGCAGTTACTGTGTCAGCGATTATCACAATTCTTATGTTGAGGAAGTATTCGAAAAGCTACCTTGCAATTTTGAGAAGACGACAAAGTAAAGCTCACAAATGCTTGATTTATATAATTAAATTGTTATCATTAGTCATCCGCTATCAAACTTCATATATTACTTATTGGATGTGGATAAAATATTTGTTTGACTGTTAATATTTTTACAGAGTCAACAATCCCAATTAAAATAGATGGAGTCAAAGGCTTCTCATTTGAAGAGATGGTACTGGCAACAAACAATTTCAGCAGTTCTAGTCAAGTTGGCCAAGGAGGCTATGGGAAGGTCTACAAAGGAATTCTAGCTGATGGCACACTCGTTGCTATAAAGCGTGCACAGGAAGGTTCACTACAGGGTGAGAAAGAGTTCTATACCGAAATTGAACTCTTATCAAGGGTCCATCATCGCAACCTGGTGTCTTTGTTAGGATATTGCAATGAACAAGGTGAACAGGTAATTTCGTGGTGTTCTTTTTGTTTAAGACTTTTCATTGGTCTAATTGATATATTCAGTTCTGCTCCCAGTTTAAAGAAGGAAGTAATTCACTTTTTTTATGTATGAAATATGCTTTTATCTAATCCCCAATCAAGAAACTTGCACCCAAGTAGGCGCAAGGCAAGACATTTATTAATTTAGTTTAAACTAAATAAAAAATTTAAAGATAAGCTCCCTTTAGTTCAACACTTTGTGTTTTCTTTCCTATTTTATCTCCTAAATTCTCTCCACACATGGCGATTCCAGTACTCATTTAAGGAAATTTTAGATTTAGTGAAGGGTGTAAGCTGTCATTTAATTGGTATTCCTTATTCTGACAATTTTTGGCGGGCTCATTAGCTACGCATGGAATTCCCCTTAAATCCCTTGTTGTAAGGGGCCCCTCCTAGTTGTATTGCTTTTGCTTGCATTAATAAAGTCTTGCTTTCCTCCAAAAAACAAAGGAAAGTAAGAATCTCTCCATTTATAAAATCAACATATCTCAAGGTCCTCATGCTGGAAATATCAAAAGTTTTCAGTGAGACTTTAAAAAACTACAAAATCTCTGGTCCCATCCCAAAATCCATTTTATCTTCACTTGTCTCCAACAATCACTTGCAAGAAAACATTTCTCGCAGTTGGAGAAGCAACTGGACATAATGGGGCACTGTACACCATTAAATTCAAGTAGAGATTAATGTTAGAGCTGAAGGAGAGTACAAAGGCATTGATTGTATAGTAGAAGAAGAGGGAAAGAATCGGAGAAATTTTAAGGAAAATGAGAGAATGCCTTTGTACTAACTATGTTAAAAAGCAAAAGAGTTTTAGTAGAGAGAATTAAAGAGATAAAATAGGAAAGAAAACCCACAATGTGTTCAACTAACGAAGATCTACCATTTTTCTCCAGTGTAACTTTTTAAAATTAAGCCATTCTGATGCTGATTGAGTTAGCCTCTGGACTGAAAATTAATTGGTCCAAATCAGCTATCTATGGTTTCTCAGTAGCAAGTGAGATAATGAATGACATGGCAGCAATGTTGGGATGCAAGATTGGCTCTTTACCTGCAACCTACCTTGGCTTACCCCTCTTTACTGGTAGAGCAACTAAGAGCTTATTGGATCCGGTCATTGAAAAGCTGAATGTCAGACTGAACACATGGCAAGAGAGGTTACTTACAAAAGCAGGCAGGCTTACTTTAATCAAAGCTTGCCTACTTGGCATACCCACATATTTTTTACCCTTCTTACATTGCCCTACATCAGTGGTAAACAGTATTGAGAAGTTGATGAGAAATTTCCTTTGGTCGGGATCTTCAGAAAAATCAAAGATGCACCTCATCTGTTGGGAGGATGTATGCCTGGCAAAGGAGGATGGAGGACTTGGAATCAGATAACTAAGGCACATGAATGAAGTACTTCTAACTAATTGGCTTTGAAAACTGAACACAAGCAGTGGGGCTACTTGGAGAAGTTAAATTGTAAAAGCACTTGACAGTAGGCTGAGAGATTGGTGGTTTGGAGACATAAGGCAATGGAGGCTCTCCTCGATTTGGAAGAAAATCGTTATGTTGCGGCCCTTTTTTGCTCAGCATACTTTCATTCATCTTGGAATTGGTGATAAAACACTTTTTTGGACTGACAAATGGACGGGTAAGGACACTCTTGCTGAGAAGTATCCAAGAATTTTCATATTAACAAGAGATCAAAACTGCCGTATTAGGGACATTGCCCCTAGGGGACAGCCGAGAGAAGTGGATTGGACACCATTGTTCCAAAGAAATCCAACTGATGAGGAATCTATTGAAATAGTCTCATCACTTGATGAGTTAAGTATGACATTCTTAAAGAGAGGCCTGACGGATGAATTATTATGGAGGCCTCATCCCTTGGGGCATTACTCAATTAGTACGGCTTACTCTTGCTTAACTGATCGTGGACAACACTCCCACCAGGCTGCAAAAGCTTGGACTCTTTCCTGCCCTAGGAAACAAGCTTTTCTTGTGTGGTACTTAAGAGGAAGATTACCCACAAGGGATGCACTATTAAGGAGAGGAATTCCGATCCAGGATGCTACATGCCCTTTATGTAATTCTGAGAGTGAATCTCTTAATCACCTTTTATTACACTGCACGTATAGTTGGAAGGTATGGACTTTTTTCATTGATAAATTCGGGCTGAGCTTCCCTATTCCTCAAGATCTTAGCAGCATCATTGCTCTTATCGGATCTCTTGGCCTTGGCAGGAAAGGAAAATTGATGATTAGTTGCTGTTTGGGCTACATTCCCTGGTGTTTGTGGAAGGAAAGAAACAACAGAATTTTTCAGAATAAAAGTACTTCTTGGCCTGATTTATGCCAACGCATTATACACCAAATTGTATGTTGGTTGAAAGTACAGAAACATTTCAAGAACATAGAGGGAGGTGCAATCTGGAATTCTTTGTCCCCATATGCTTTTGAAAAGGGGGGAAGGTTCCTAAAATCATCGCTTGGGTCCCTCCACCAAGGCATGCTTATAAGCTGAATTTTGATGGGTCGTCTTTTGGAAACCCGGGGCTAGCTGGTGTGGGTGGACTAATTCGTAACTCTTCTGGGGATTGTTCGTTCACCTATTCATGCCCAATTGGCACTACTGATTCCACAATTGCTGAATCTAAAAGTTTGCTTCATGGCCTCAAATACTTCCTCAAGTTCTATTTCGTTGGGCCATTACATGTTGAGGGTGACTCCCAAGTTCTAATCCAATGGTGCAAGAAGAACCTCAAGCCTCCTTGGATGCTTCTTCCCATCATAGAGGAAATCAGAGAATTAACATCTAGTGTCACTAGTTGGAGTCATTTATTACGTAGTGTAAATGGTAAAGCGGATGAATTAGCTAAGAAAGGGGCTCATGAGCAACATGCTATTGTATGGACCCCTTACTAGCTGTAATCCTATTATGAATAAAATCACAACTTTCAAAAAAAAAAAAATTAAGCCAACAAAGGTCACATTTTGGATGCACTTAAACTTACCGAGGACCTTGGTTCAAATTTTACAATTGCTGAGCTCCAAGCTCTTCAGCATGGGCTCACCATATTCAAAGAAAGTGTGAGCACGCAGTTATGGATTGAAGGAGACGCTAAAGTGGTGACTGGATCCTGCGATACGTGGATCTCATTAGATTGTTTAGCTAAAAACGTAGAAGTGTTCAACTAATTTAAGAATGATAATCTGTTATGTGCATTTTTCTTTTTCTATTGGCTTACGATTCCTAATTCAGCTACCTCAGGTGGTCTTACTCAACTAAAACATGATAAATATTGTTAAGCTTTCTGAGAAGTACAATTTTGGCATTATAAAATTTAGCAGAAGAAAGATGGTCATATAAATCGAGTTTGCCTCACTTTTTACATCTAACTCTGCATTATTTACAATGTCATGTTGCATGCAGATGCTGGTTTATGAGTTCATGTCAAATGGTACACTCAGAGATCACCTTTCTGGTAAGCCTTAACACTATTTTGTTATGTAAGATTTTGAGCGAAAAATATTCAGCCTGCAAACATATCAATACACAGACATTGTTTTAATGTTCTTTCATTAGGAAGATAAATAAAAAGTTGTTAAAAAAAAGAACAGATAGTAGTAATCTCTTCTTGTTAACAGAAACTGCTTGCCTTCAGCCCTGACACATTTGGATTGATTTAATTATCTATGACATATTCACTGCTTGCTGTCCACTTGTTGCTGCAACCTTCTTGTGGCGGCTATTTTTATATTTATATGCCTTTTGCCTTTTATTTTAGTCAATAAGAGTTCGTGAATTTCATTTTTGTAGCTTCACATATTTCATCTTCTGCTTAGCTTTTACCCTTTTTGGTGCTTATCATTGTGGGTGCCTGCATTCACAGCTAAATTGAAGGATCCTTTGAGTTTTGCCATGAGGTTACGGATTGCTCTTGCTTCAGCAAAGGGCATCCTTTATCTCCATACAGAGGCAGATCCGCCAATATTCCATCGAGATATCAAAGCAACCAATATACTTTTAGACTCTAAATTCACAGCCAAAGTAGCAGACTTCGGGCTTTCAAGGCTTGCTCCTGTTGCAGATGGTGAAGGGGCAGTGCCAGCCCATGTATCAACAGTCGTAAAAGGCACACCAGTGAGTCATGCTCCCAATTCTTATCCTGTTACTTAGATATACTGAACTTCTCACTTTTCCCACATATCAAGCCATATGCTTTAAACTGGGCTTGGCCCATCCAAACATAATTAGCAGAAGGAACAAGATTTATCTTCCCAACTAGAAACCACAAGTTTGTCTTTTTACATTTATTCTCTGATACTTTCCCAATGTATCTTCCCTACAGAAATGAATGGCTTGAATGCGAAGAACAAAGACAGAATATATTAAATGATGCACATA
Organism: Aristolochia contorta; assembly: GCA_022405105.1. Classification (NCBI taxonomy): domain Eukaryota; kingdom Viridiplantae; phylum Streptophyta; class Magnoliopsida; order Piperales; family Aristolochiaceae; genus Aristolochia; species Aristolochia contorta. The sequence continues at coordinate 17,366,000 of CM039664.1, forward strand.
TTGGTCCAAACAATACAAACCTTCTTTAAAACCATATTATTTCAGGGTTCAACTAATAACCCTAGAATTTATCTTGACATTATCTAATATACAACTGCTCTCACAAACTCTACCTTCCATGTCCAGGCTTCCATAAATCAACAAGCCTGAAACATGAATAACACTTTATGCATGTACATTTTGGTATTGAATATGGGAGAAACTGCAGTGGCTTTGTACTCAGTTCACTAATGTGACACTATTTGTTGTTCCTTTGTTTTAGGGGTACCTTGATCCTGAATATTTCTTGACTCACAAGTTAACAGACAAAAGTGATGTATATAGTCTTGGAATTGTGTTTTTGGAGTTATTGACTGGGATGCAGCCAATCTCACATGGGAAAAATATTGCACGAGAGGTACTTTCTTGCACCAGAGCTTTACTTATTGAAGATGCTTTTATCTTTCTTCCCGGAGTCGATGCTCCCATTTGATCTACGTAAACTTGTCTTAACTACATCAAGGTCTAGCTGTAAAAGAGTTCTGTAGAATCATGTTAGGCTTGAAATTTATTTCTCCAGTCGCAAAGTATATTTTTGCATTAAATTTGACATAAGAGAGTGAAATGTGTTTGAGATGAACTGTAAATCTTGCTTGAATGACATTTACTTGATAGCCGTTTGCCATGAAGCGCTATCAGGATATCAATGAAAAATACATTTACTCTAATTACTGCATTTTATTGACAAAATTTATGTATTGATGAGTTAAATGACATGACGTTTTGGGTGATTGTGATTTTTGGGAGGGGGTATTAATTATAGAGTTAATTATATTGGCTCTTGTATATTATAGTACACATTAGCTACTTGTGTGTATTAAATACTATTTAAAGCTATAAATGCTTCTAGATGTACTAAATCTGTTTCTTCTTTGTTCTGCTTATGTGCATTTTGTATGAACTGCAAATAATCTAACATCCTTCAACCCAGGTGAACTTAGCGTACCAGTCAGGTATGATCTTTTCGATCATAGACAGTAAAATGGGCTCATACCCTGCAGAATGTGTGGAGCAATTTGTGACATTGGCTCTTAGGTGCTGCCAAGAAGAAACAGATGATAGACCTTCGATGGCTGAGGTAGTCAGAGAGCTGGAGAATATTCGGCGCATTACACCAGAATCTGATATTGTTCCATCAGAGTCCATGGCTGCTGATACTGACAAGGTGGATACAACTCCTCCTTCATCCTCAGCGGCAATGAACCCCTTTGTATCCTCCGATGTTTCAGGCAGCGATCTTGTTAGTGGTGTGGTACCTTCTATTAGGCCGCGATGAGATGGCAACAATCTCTTTTTTCTCTCTTCTTTCTTTTTCTTTTCCATTTCTTTCTGTTGTATATGCATGCTAGAATATCTAAGATGGTGTGTAAAAAGAATGTGTTGGTTGTGCCGGTGTTTGAGCTTGGTTTTTTTTTTTTTTTTTTTTTTACTTTTTCATATTGTAAATTTTTGTCATTCAATAATTATATTCTTATTTGGTGCTCTACTCATTGGGAACTATGTTAAAATCTTGGTCTATTAGAACCTTGAGTTCAAGCATTTTATGTATGGTTTACCCGCTTCTTTTAGGCATTTCTTACAATTTTTTTTTTAATCTGAACTAAGATTTTCATTTAAAGAACAGAAAGTAGGCGGGAGTGTATGTCTGTGAGAGTATTTAACTGAATACAGTCATTCGAAAGTTTTAGGGGTGGGCTTAGTGTGGCCCTCATATGGTCATCTATAATCGTTTGTTCGGCAAAAGTAGGAATGCTGTGATACCAAATGTGAATGCCTCCGCCAAGGATATAGTTTTTTAGGCCAAAATGTCTGCAGCTATGTTGGCTTCCCTAAATTGGTGCAGCACTTGCACAAGAGGAAGATTCTTCAGAATCCTGCGACAAGTGTTGGCCTTGTGCTCCAATCTCCAGTGGGTTTGATTTGATCCCTGCATCACTTGTATCACAAGTTGCGAATCCCCCTGGATGATGCATGGAATACTAGGAAAGAAAGATTTAGCTTCATTGTTAATTTTGTTTTTCAATGGCCATGAGGCTAGGAAAATTGCCGAACCATTCGAATCCCAAGCAATGACTCCACTACCTGCCATATTAGATCCAGGATTTGCTGACCCATCAAAATTTATTTTCAGGGAGTTTTTTTTTTGGGTGGGGGGAGTGTTCCATCAAATGTGATCCCGATTGGCTTTCTGTTTAAGGTGATTGGGGACTTGTTTACATACAATGATTTGTTCTGATTGGGCAAGGATACGATTGATACAACATGAGATAGATTGAGCAGTCCCCTCAAATACTTTTCTATTTCTGGCACACCAGATTTCCCAAAAGGTATTAAGGACAACTGTATGCGTATGAGGGAGAGTTTTTGTGGATTCAATTAAATTAAGTAGGAAGGTTCTGATGCTGGAGTTTTTGGGTGTGAGGATCGTTTTGGCCTTGATTTCCTTCCAAATACCTTGTGCAAAATGGCATTGGATTAGCATGTGTTCAAATAGTTCCTGTTCTATGCTATAGCTAGGGGAGATCCTATTTACTCTGACATTTATTTTTCTAATTGGTCTGAGGTGGGGAGTTTATTATTTAAGGCTAACCAAATAAAAACTTTATGTTTGGGTGAGGCCTTAATTTTCCATATCTTTGACCAAATTATGTCCTTGGGGCCATGGAGAAATTTGTTTTTGTGATTCTTATATTCTTCGTATTGACTGTGATAAGCAAGATTAACCAAGAAGGTGCCATCCAACGAGGGGGTCCAGATCATATTATTTGCATCACTTTCTGGTCTTGGAGAGTCGAGTTCAAGTCTAGCTACAACTGAAGGCCATGTTGTCCGAATATGGACTTCATTCCAATTGTTGTTATCTGAGACCAAGGATGCCCCCTTAACTAAAGGAGTATGAAGGCCCTCGTGTATCCTGGGCGCGTGAATAAGTGGTTTGTTCGGTCCCTCTACCCATGTATCAAACCAGAGGGATGTTTCATCTCACTGGTATCTTGAACAATTTATTAGGGACAGGAGGTTTTTGGAAATCTGATTCCAAACTAGAGAATCGTTGTACTTGGATTTTAGGGTAGCTTCATGTGGGGTCTTCCCATATTTAATTCTCATAAAAGAGGTTCAGAGAGAGTCATTATTATTATAAATCGTCCATAAAAGCTTCAACCTAAAAGTTTGCCCTAGACTAAGTAGATTGTGCAGCCCTGCTCCCCTTCTTGATGAGTTTCACATAGTAATGCCCAGTTAGATAGATGCATTTTTCAGTTCCCCATAAAAGACTAAAGGAAGTTCCTAAATAAAAGCTCAAATTCCTCTAAGACCTTCTTAGGAGGATGAAACATGTTAGTAAAGGTCAAAATCTTATAAATAAGGCACATCAACAAAAAAATTGCACTCAGGGGGTTGGAAAAGTCACTACAGCAAAGTCGGTGTGCGACTGAGCAGACGAAATTAGCAAAGCTACAAGATCAGTTTACAACCCTCAAGCAACAACGATCTCAAAACACAAGATTTAATATGGAGCAAATACGCTCAAGCCGTTCACGAGCGTCGCAAATACCACTTCGAATCCTCAAATTTTCAAGCATCAGTAGGACCAACACCACAAGAAGCAGACAGAAAATCAACTGCAGCAACCACAAAGAACAAAAGAAAGGATATACGACAACAACAATGCTTCATATAGATGTAAGCATCGAAACCACCCATCAATCAGCCTTTCCCACGGGATAAAAAGAAAGCCATAAACCTGAAATCTTGTCCTCTACATCGCCTGGAGTCATAACAGGTTCCAAAAACTCACACAACAATAGCTACAAACCAAAGAACAGGAGAGAAGACGACATCTACAACATTAGTTCATCATCTACCACGACTACAATAATCGCTTCGATGAAGTCAATATCACGCTATGTGAAACTAGCTAAGAGAAAAGCAGACTGGACTGACTGCGTCAAACAAAGTTTGCAAAGAAACTTCAGAAAGAGACGGAATAATTTACAACCAAGACACGTTAGCAAAATGACGGATTGGAAAAACATGAAGGAGTCACTTTCAACAAATCACGAAAAATTTCAAGGAAATTGGAAGCCCATACGATTCTACTTTTACATCTCGGAACTTCATTTATTTTTACTTTATCTTTCAAATTTCTCTTTGCATATTATCTATTCAGATTCAAAATCCACACCTGGAAGTCAACTTGAATGCAATCATGTAGGGTTGACGAAGATGGAGTCTAGAGGGCATTTCTGGCATGAACCGAGTACTACTGATCTGAAACTCCTACGCATAGCTCTGGAAATAGGGTCGAGTAATAGATTACCTGAGTATCAACCCTTAAAATCTTTACACCCCTTTAAAACTTCCATTGACACCTATGCTTCCTCTTACCTAATTTTGCCAGATCATACCAAAATATTTGCCACTTGTGCTTCCTCACCCATGCCCTCCTGCAAATCCTTAAATGGAAACGCACTTATTCTCTATCCTGCCCGGAGAATTAAAGGCCAAGCAGTTGCTTTCTGCGGAAACAGTATGGAGATGATATCCGTCCTCAGCCAAACGGATATCTTCGAAAAAATGAAAACACCAAGCAAACATACATTGAATAATTCTGGAAATTTCAACGTGAACTACACAAGAAACCCTCTGAACTACACAAGAAACGAGTACCAAACATTCACTATCTTTCCAGAAATAGAAAAAACACCCCTGCGATCCTCATCCATGGAAATTTCACCTGAGACTCCCACCAAGGAAGTCATGGATGGTACACATGACAGTCACCGCAAAGCCACTGCCAAAGAGAAAAACAAACAAGCTGAAGCATCATCTTCAACTGAAGACCCCAAAGAAAATACTAAAGTTAGCTTTACCCTACTCCTTGAAACTACTCCTCAAGCAGTTGCTGCTCATCCCACAACCATAGTTACACCGTGCGCAGAACCTCTAAAACATCTCATTACCAGCACCTAGCATGTGGAAAGTGGATCTAGTTCTAAAGTCATCGTCCATCCTACAATTACCATCCCAGCACTCACATCCGCTGACTTTGTAAATGGCCTAGCATATAGGCTACATCGAGTCACACTTCCACAAAAATGCATCGACATAGGAATGGCTTGATAAGTGGTCCCAATCAGAGAGAATATAATTTCTGAGTTCTCGTTTAGGTGAGAACAAAACCTTTAGTACATCTTCTCTACTTTTCTTTTCTCCTTCGTTCTCTTTTTATCTTCTTCCTACGTTGTAGTTACAGAAACTAATTAACTATTCTTCCTGTGCAGAAACGGAAATATACAAAGATAGTTTTCTAACTGAATCGTCAGTGGTTTGAGATTGATCGTTCCTTCACTGATATTTTGGATTTGGTTTTGGCTTGCGATCAGATCTTCTGGGTTTATCAATATCGACCCCTTGAAGAGGAAGCTTGTCCCCAAGCTTGAAGTCAGGAAAATGCTCTTGTAGCCGAGCTTTAGGTTCCCAGGTGGCGTCTTCTTTTGGCAAATGGTGCCATTGAACTAGATATTCTTCTTTGCATGTGGGGCCCTGTTTTAATAAACGACGATCAAGTATGGCTATTGGTTTTAGCAATAGAATGCCTTCTTCAGAAACTGGAAGCTCGGAAGTTGCTGCAGTTGAAGGATCTCCATGATATGGTTTGAGGAGAGATACGTGGAAGACGGAATGGATCTTTGCGGCATCTGGTAGCTGTAATTTGTAGGTGACAGGGCCAACTTTCTGAATGACAAGAAAGGGTCCGAAATATTTAGCTGCAAGCTTCATTGAAGCTCGTTTGAAGAGAGATTGTTGTCTATACTGTTGTAACTTTAAAAGAACATAATCACCCTCTGAAAATTGTAAATCACGTCGGTGTGTATCTGCATGTTGCTTCATCCGATTGATTGAAACCTGAAGATTATATTTGAGTTGCTGTAGTAGTTCATCTCTGGTTTGTAACATTTGATCAACGGCATGCACTGTTGTAGTTGCAGAAGTATAGGAAGGAACCAGGGTGGCAGTCGACCATATAAGGCCTGGAAGTGGGTCATTTTGGTAGAATCATGGTATGTAGTATTGTACCAAAATTCAGCCCAAGGTAAGTGGTTACTCCATTGGCGTGGCCATTGATGAACAAAACATCTGAGGTATTGTTCAACACACATGTTAATAACTTCCGTTTGGCCATCCGATTGTGGGTGGAAGGCTGAGCTTAGTTGGAGCCGTGTACCTGAGAGTTTGAAGAACTCTTGCCAAAATCTGCTCATAAAGATCGGGTCGCGGTCGCTAGCTATGGTAAGGGGCATTCCGTGGAGTTTGAAGATACTGTCAACGAATTTTTCAGCCACTATTTTGGCTGTGAATGGATGAGTAACAGATATGAAATGGGCGTATTTTGTAAGTCGATCAACAACAACAAGAATTGTGTCCTTGTTCTGTGAGCTGGGTAGACCTTCTTTGAAATCATGGGTGATGTCATTCCATTCCTGAGAAGGGACTCGAAGAGGTTGTAAAAGCCCAGCTGGCTTAGTTGTTTCGGTTTTGACTCTTTGACATGTATCACAGTGAAGGATGTAGTTATGTTCCGAGTGGTACATTTTTGGCCAATGGAACTGCTGCTTTAATCGTTTGTAAGTGCGCTAAACTCCCGAATGACCTCCAAGCTTGGTGTCGTGCATTTCAAATATGAGGTTCTTGCGGAGGGAAGGATCATTTGGAATGACTATGCAGCCCTTTCGAAATAAGAGCCCATCTTTTAATGTGTAACTACCTGATTTATCTATAGAAACTCGTGGAAGAAGTTGTTGAATATAAGGATCTTGGCTGCTGATTTTTTTCATATCATCCCAGATATGGAAACGGGAAGAGAAAAGGTGGTGGAGTTCAGAACAGTGGGATCTTCGAGATAATGCATCCGCTGCAGAATTCTGATTACCTGGTCGATAGCGAATTTCGTAATCATAGCTGATTAATTTGGCAATCCATCTTTGTTGTTCTGGAGTACCCACTCGTTGCTCTTGAAAAAATTTGAGAGAGCGCTGATCTGTCAAAATAAGAAACTTCTGGCCGATCAAATATGGTCGCCATTGTTTAACGGCGTGGATAATTGCCAACATCTCTTTCGCATATATAGACCAACATTTCTTTGATTTGCTGATCGATTTACTCATATAGGCAATAGGATGACCTGTCTGTGATAAAATTGCTCCAATGCCGTCCCCCGAAGCGTCTGTCTCGATTGTAAAAGATTCCTGAAAATTAGGTAGAGCTAAAATCGGGGTGTTAGACATAGCTTTTTTGAGTGTGAGGAAAGCTGCTTCTGCGTCTTTATCCCAACGGAAGTGCCCCTTTTTTAGGAGATTTGTGAGGGGTTGAGCAATTATGCCATAGTGCTGAACGAACTTGTGATAGTACCCAGTTAATCCGAGAAATCCTCTGAGATCGGATATTGTCTGTGGTGGTGGCCAGTCGACCATAACAGAGATTTTCTTCTGATCAACTTTAACGCTACGATCGGAAATGATGTGTCCTAAGTATTCTAGCTCTGATTTGCCAAATTCGCACTTGCTGAATTTAATATAAAATTGATTCTGAAATAATATTTCAAAGGCTTGGCGTACCTGCTGGATATGAGAGTCCCATGATTTGCTGTAAATTAGTATGTCATCGAAAAATACCAAGACAAATTTCCGAAGATACGGCCGGAAGATGGAGTTCATCATAGCCTGAAATGTAGAAGGCGCATTGCAGAGGCCAAAAGGCATGACTAAGTATTCATAATGTCCGTTATCTGTGCGGAAGGCAGTTTTGTGAATATCTTGGGCATGTACTTTGATTTGGTGGTATCCCGAACTTAAGTCCAACTTAGTAAAAAATATGGCACCGTATAATTCGTCTAACATATCATCCACGGTCGGAATTGGAAACCGATCCTTGATTGTGGCAGAATTGAGAGCTCGATAGTCAGTGCAAAAACACCAGGAGTTGTCCTTCTTTTTTACCAGTAAAACAGGAGAGGAAAATGGACTTGTACTCAGGCGAATAAAGCCATTATTGAGCATCCTGTAGGGACGTAAATTTATTTCCTCTGTTCCTTGTCGTAGTGGAATCTGGTGATCGATGTCGCGGGCTGGCAGAAGTTGCTTTGGTTCTTGAAATAGAGTAGAGTAATCATTGAGCAAAGGTTGCATTTCTGGTCTGCAATAATTTGTAGTATTCTCTATTGGAGAAGTCGAATACAGAGCAAAAATCTGTTGAGGTTGGCGGGCTTCTTTGAGAATTTCTTGAGGGGGTTGAGGAGTCAACCCTTGTAATCTTTTGTGTGTATTTTGCCAGCAGATATCGAGTGTGGCATGTTTCCAATTACAGATGATGGATTCCAAACTCTCCAACCATTGCAGACTGAGAACCATGTCTAAACCTGTGAGAGGAAGGGAAAATAAATCGAGTGAAAACATGATACCTTGAATTTGTATGGGAGCATTTTTGTAAAGCCATTGACATCGTAGGCATTCTCCATTGGCTACTCGAACTGTGAAAGCAGAAGTGCTGGTGACAGGTAGATGTAATAGAGAAGCGCTGCTATCGCTAATAAAATTATGTGTGGATCCGGAGGACCAAGGCAATGAGTGTGTGCTTGTCTATTTGAACTTGAAGGCGTAAAGTATTAGGTGCCCCCACCCTGTTAATGCATGTAGAGTGATATTAGCTGCTGTTTCTTGGGCTGGAATATGAAGCGGGCATGAATTCTCCTCTTCGGAATGATCGTCGAAAGCAGTGTCTGGAAGATAGCTCTCTAACAAGAGTAGTTGAGATTTTTGGCATTTATGGGAGGGCGAAAATTTATCATTACAATTAAAACAAAGGCCTTGTTGTCGTCGTCGTTGCATCTCTTCCATGAAAGGCGACGAATGTTGGATGAAGACGGAGTCGTATTAGAGAGAGGATTTTGCAAACGGGTGTTTAGTGGCAGTTGGATTCTTCTTTGTCTCTGAATCTGGTCTTCCCTCATTTTGGCGAGACTTATCGCGTCTTTAACCGTTTTTGGATTAAACAAATGTATGCCATCGGCGATATCGGATTGGAGTCCTCCGATGAATGTACCAACCAACGCTTTCTGTGTCCATCCTCTGACTCTATTGCCCAAGCGTTCGAACTCCGATTGATAGTCTCGAAGTGTGCCTGTTTGGCGGATTCGAGACAATGCTTCATCAAAATCTTCTGATTCTGGGGGTCCAAAACGAGTGCGTATTTCGTCTACGAACATCTCCCAAGTTATCGGGAGATTTTCTTCTTCCAGTGTATGGCGTAACCATTGCCACCACTAGTTTGCCTCTCCTTCTAGGTAAAAAGAGGCAAGTCGTACCTTTTGATCAGACGGAAATTCTTTGAAATCGAAGAACTGGTTGGCACGGTTGAGCCACTCGGACGGATCATTGCCAGAGAACCTCTGAAAATCAATTTTGGTGGTGCATGAGGAAATTACCGAGTGATCAGTCAGAATTTCTCTTTCTTGTAAAAATCCACTTGCACTTAATTGGATTAACAGATCCAGGATGATCAACAAGTTTCCAAACTTTATTTTTATACATGGAGTCCATCTTTCTTCAATTGCCAAGTGCCATTCATCGGTGTCCACATCAATGAATGTTTGTTCATAAGTGGCAAGATAAATAACATCTTCATTCAACCTTATTCTTTCAAAATTTTCTCCAGCATATGAATAAAAATCAGAAGATAATATAAGTTGACTAGGTTTATTCATATGCAGCATATGAATAAACACCTTCTAGTCTTAGCCTTCAATTCGTTAGAATCAAGATTCAAAACATGACCAACACATCCCCATATTTTAAAATAGTTAAGACTAGGAGTTTTTCCTGACCATATCTCATAAGATGTTGTCTGAACCGACTTTGAAGGCAGGCCCGTGTTTCAGCAGGCCCACACTAAGGCAGGCTCGCATTAAGGCAGGCCCGGGAGAAATGATGGCCCGCACTAACGCTGGCCCGCGATAAAGACAGGCCTGCAGGATAGCTGGCCCGCGCACCAAATCTAAGCGTGGCATCAGGCCAGCGTGCATTAGGGTTTAGCTTGTTTTCGGCGGCAAAAAATTCTTCCAAAAATAATAGCTAATTTATATTCAAATAAATAGCAAAAAAAATCCGAAAAAATCCAAAGAAATCCGGAAAAATATAAACACTAATAATCTATCTTCATGATACGAGAAGAGGCGAAATCACTTGTATTTTTTAGACTTTAGGTCTAATAATACATCATGAAAAGAGACATAGTATTTTTCGTAGGATCCCTTTTGCATAAACATTGTACAAATATGATCGAAATGAAATAAGAAAGATAACGGAAGCATACCTTTCATCTTGGAGTATTAATTGAGTTCAAGTAGTGCACAACCAAATCTTTTCGAATATGTTTTTACAAGTGATAAGCTTGCTTCCCTTCAGCCAGACTTGGTGTGCATAAGCTGTAGCCTCACTTGTAAGACCTTGGAGAATTTATTGATTGCAATGGGTATAACACTAATGACTTCATTCAATGTGGGACTAATGACCCTTGGGAGAGATACAACTCTTTATTCCCAAGCATCGCCAGAGTCGATGTACCAATTATATCTACCTCTACAGGAGATGTGCTGGCCATTATTCCCTATACCGAAAGTCCAATGACAAAGTATCTAGAGTGGGCCCCACACCCATAAATTATGTTAATATTTATAAAACCATATTTGAAACCATTTTTCCAACAACAACTATAATTAAACAGCTAGATAAGATGTGTCGGGAAATAAATACAGATTACAGTGAAATTTATGAAAAATTAAGAGAGAGCTCATGAGAGAGAGTGTATGAGAAAGCGTATGAGGGAGAGAGTATGAGAGAGAAAGAATGCGTATGAGAAAGCGTATGAGGGAGAGCATATGAGAGAGAGAGAGAGTGTATGAGAGAACGTATGAGGGAGAGCGTACGAGGGAGAGCGTATGAGAGAGAGAGTGTGTGAGAGAGAGAGAGAGAGCGTATGAGAGAGAGAGTGAGAGTATGGGAGAGAGCGTATGAGAGAGAGAGAGAGAGCGTATGAGAGAGAGAGAGTGAGAGTATGGGAGAGAGCGTATGAGAGAGTGCGTATGATGAGAGAGAGAGAGCGTATGAGAGAGAAAGAGAGAGAGAGAGAGAGAGAGAGAGAGAGAGAGAGAGAGAGAGAGAGAGAGAGAGAGAGAGAGAGAGAGAGAGAGAGAGAGAGAGAGAGAGAGAGAGCGTATGAGTTTTTTCGTTGCGTGACCATGGATTTTACAATGGATATTACCACCAGTTCGATACAATTGTTTCTATGCATCTGCGGACAAGTGCTTTAGTAGCAAAGGCAGCAATAGATATCTCACTCCCACTATTAACTTTTACAGGAACACAAATTTCATGTGCCGAATGGACGATAATTACCGAGTTCTTTCCAGGGTGGTTTCAGCTTTGTGATTTATATACTTACTGAATTGTGGCCTTGTTTTAAATTCAGTAACTCTCGTTTTAACTGAAATATTCTAGGGTCATTTTTCTGTTGGAAATGGTCTCTTAGATCTTCCCTGATCTCTTGAGTTGTCTCAACATATATGAGACTTGCATCAAGATCTTTAGAAATGGAATTTAGAATCAAGGAGATGACCATGTCATTACTCCTATTCAAAAAATTTAAGAGATCAGTATCTGTTCCTGGTTTTGAAATCGACCCATTGATGAATCCTGCCTTATTCTTAACTTATAATACCTTCTGCAATGCCCAACTCCAAGACGCATAGTTTTCTACTGTGAGGTATTGAGTGATGAAACAAAACCTGGACTATCAGAATCGTATATATAATATGGACTAGCTGGATTGTTGATGCATAAGTCGCCTTCGAACCAGGTCGAGTGGAGCTTTTCTCTGCAGGATGATTAAAGGATTCTGACATCTCTAATGAAGGACAACAATGTAAAAATTGAGAAGAAAGGGAAGAAATTAATAAGAGTATTGCTAGCTGCACCTATGTGCAGTACCTATTCCACGTACATGTTAATCTAAGCCCTTAAACATATAAAAAGATATTTTTTATTTTATAAAATCCTTTCTTCTAAAGGATCAACCGTAGGAATCAATGGTTTAGATTAACATGTATGTGGGATAGGTACTGCACATAGGTACAATTAGTATTTCCAATTAATAATGATAGATCGCAATCAGAAGGATTAGTTTTGATATAGAGAAAATAGTGAAAAGAGCTACACCGTCTTGTTGAGTGATCTTGTAGCTTCTATTTATACTCAAAATACAAAATAAAGATAAAGTAAAATCTCTACACATCATGATCACAACAACTAACTATATCTACTAAAACAAACCGACAACTAATTATTCCTACTTTTATACTTAAGAGAATGGTTTTTTATGCTTAAGACAATGGTTCGTGTTTAAAGTAACTCAGTTTTTACCAGCTTTCAGTCTTTGTTCTTTGTTATAATCATTTATTGACTGATTTAATTAGAGATTAGTCTATTATTCAAACTTCTTTCCATGTATTTTTATGTTCTTAACTATGCCTTTACACTTCTGGACTCTAGTTCCCTTTATGCAAGCTTATGCTTTTATTGTTGAAGAGGCTTCGTGGCGGCTCCATTCTGTTTGGACCATATGAGGGACACTGAAGTGTTTTGGACATGTCAGAAATTTGGACTATGCAATTTCAAGATTCTAGAAATTTATTCTGACGCACCGCCAGCTCAGCCAGCAACTCAGTCAGCTCAACCTACAACGCCCAGAAAGTCGTAAAGATTGCTGGCCTCGAACCAGAGATTGCTGACTGGATTATGATGCTTAAGCCTAAAACCTTGAAGGAGGCCATTGGCTTGGCCAAAACTCATGATGAACAAATTACCCGGCAAAGACGCTTTCCACACACAAACTTTCCTAGCTGAATCACACCAGGATATGATACAAGTTTTCAATGGAGGAAGCAAAAATGTCGGCTACAAGGGATTCGACTAACAATCCAGGATGTATCCTTCCACGCCATTCCAAAAGAATTTCATTACGACCAGATGTTTTTTCAATCACAATACATAATCTTGATGACTCATTCCCAAAATCTTCTCAACCAGATATGCAAGATCTTTGAGACCTTACAGGTATGCACATTACCAAAAAGCGGAAATTGAAGATCAAGTACAGACAATGTTGGATGCAGGTATCATACTGCGCAGCACAAGTCCCTTCTCCTCGCCGGTTCTTCTGGTTAAGAAAAAAGATAATACGTGGCGATTCTGTATGGATTATCGAGCATTAAATGAGGCACAATAAAGGATCACTTCCCCATACCAATGGTGGACGACACGTTGGACGAGTTACATAGCTCGTGTTATTTAACAAAGCTTGATCTCTAGGCCGGCTATCATCAGGTACGAATACATGCACCAGATATACCAAAAACTGTTTTTCATACACATCATGGGCACTTCAAATATCTCGTCATGCCCTTTGGTCTTTGCAATGCGCCATCGACCTTTCAATCATTTATGAATTCAATATTCGGGCCATTTTTAAGTAAATTCGTACTTGTCTTTTTTGACGATATATTGATGAAAAATGATATCAGTACTTCTTGATTTTACTTCGAGGTTTTACATCCTGACGTGGCTGCATAGTTGGTGTTCTAGGTAGGAGAAAATCTAGGGTTTAGGGTTTACCCATAGAATAGGTTGATAATATTTAATTAAAAATGAAAATATTGCAGATTTTGTCTCTGAGTTTATCTCTTACTAAACTGCAATGTGGACGCCTCGTCTGGATGTAAAGTCTTGGAAGTAAAAACTCGCAGTACTTATATCACCGCTCTATATTGATTTATAGTAAGAGATGAACACTTCACCTTATAAGTCACATGCGACAAACGTTGGAGATTCTCAGACAACATACTTTTTATGTTAAAGCTTCTAAATGTGAATTTGGGCAGCGGGCCCTGGAATACTTGGGTCACCTTGTGACCGACCTAGGGGTCAAGGTGGACCACAAAAATATTGAGGATACTAATATCACTAAGCTACGTGGATTTCTTGGTTTGATAGGATACTACAGACGTTTTGTTCGCAATTACGGAATTTTGGCTCGGCCGTTGGCAAACTTGCTCGAGAAAGCTAAATTTATGTGGTCAGAAGAGGCAACCGCAGCCTTTCAAAATCTCAAACTGGCCATGACCGTGACCCCAACATTAGCTATGCCTAATTTCAAGGAGCCTTTTGTAATCGAGACAATGCTTCGCATGAGGGAATAGGCGCCATCCTCACTTAGAATAACCAGCCTATTGCTTATATGAGCTGTACCCTGGGCCCCACCAAATGTTCCTGGTCAATTTATGCCAAAGAGATGTTAGCAATCATGGAAGCGATACGAACCGAAAAACCCTATCAACTCGGACAAAAGTTTATTATCCGTACGGACTAGCATAGTCTAAAATAATTTTTAGACCAACATGAGGCCACAGCCGAGCAACAAAAATGGGTTGCTAAGCTACTGGAATATGACTATGAAATAACATATAAGCCTGGAAAAGAGAATTCGGCGGCCGATGCCCTATCAAGACATCCAGGTAGCGTTCTCCCCAACTCCTTATTTGTCTCACAGCTGTCCCTTTGGGATGAGATTAAACAGGAAGCCAAAGCCGACGAGTATATCTAGTCAATAATTCCTTATTTTAAGGGAGAGAAATCAGGCAAGTATATGGAATGAACATGACTCTTTTATTATAAAGGTCGTATCATTGTTCCGTAATCATTGCGGAACAAACTCCATGAATTTCATGACAGCAAAATCGGAAGACACTCGGGTGTTTTATGCACCTTCAAAAGATTGGTGCAGCATTTCTATTGGCCGAAGATGTATAATTCAGTTCAAGCTTATATTCAGCAGTGTGTCATCTGCCAAAAAGCAAAAACAGTCCCTCGCACCCGCCGGACTCTTCCACTGGCCTGCTGCCGACTCCTTGCCATGTCTGCGAGGACATTTCTCTCGACTTCGTCGAAGGCCTTCCTTCTTCTCACAGCCACAACTTTATCTTTGTAGTCGTCTATCATCTATCAAAGTATGCTCACTTCTCAGCATTAACACATCCGTTCACAACAAAAATCATCGGAGAACGCTTTGTCGAATCCGCCGTCAAGCTCCACAGCATGCCCATGTCCATTATCAGTGATTGAGACCCGCTCTTTATCAATAATTTTTGGAAAGCTTTCTTTCAAATATCAGGAACGAAACTTCGGATGAGTTCTTCTTACCACCCTAAGACAGACGGGCAAACAGAGGTCGTTAACCACTGACTGGAGCAATATCTGCATTGCTTCGTACATCAGTACCCTCGACAATGGAGCAATTATCATCTGTGGGCTGAATACTGGTTCGACACCAGCTTCCATTCCTCCACGAAAATGACACCTTTCCAAGCCTTATACGACTGCCTGCCTCCAACTCTCGAACCATATACTCAAGGGAGTTCCGTGGTAAGTGATGTCGATCAATTCTTAGTTCAATGCGATGAAATTTTACAGCTTTTCAAAGAAAATTTGCTTCAAGCCTCCTAGCCAATGAAGCTGATCGCAGACCAATGCAGCAGGGAAATACACTTTCAGAAAGGTGATTTGGTGTTATTAAAACTACAGCCTTATTGTCAACACTTTGTTTTCGGAGCGCGCCCCATCACTAGCTTGCCCACAAGTTTTTTGGTCCATTCCAAATCGAAGAAAAAATTGGGCCCCGTGGCCTACCGGCTACGCCTTCCCGCTGACTCCAAAATCCTGCTGACCTTCCATGTTTATCTGCTCGAACGATTTTTTGGGCTGCCTCCTCAACTGTTTGATCTACCACCAACCTCGGATGACGGTCATTTGCGGCTTGAACCAGCTTCCATTGACAACGTTCGCTGGATACACCACGTGATACGGGGCGCGACTTTCCTATGCCTAAATGCGCAACGTCCATGTGCGGACATGCGCAAGATGGATCGGCCGGGGCGGACGCGCACATACATGCGCATGGACAACCAACCGACCAACATGCACGCTTGGGTGAACACGCATGCACAACTTGAACTTACGAATGCGCGCGCGGAGGCGCATACGCATCTACTAGGTTCGGACGCGCGCTTGGGGCTGCTTGCACGCACACGCCTAACTACGGAGTTGGGATCCCGTAAATCCTTGCATTCAACTAACAAGGAGCAACCACACGCTCTTGGCGGATGACGTGGCACTTGCATGACGTGGCACACGAGGTGGCACACGACTAGGCAGGTGATGTGGCAAGTATGAGTTGGCAAGCACATATGGGACAAGTGCTTGCTAGTTGGCAACAACTAAGAGAGTTGGTGGTCAACAATGAGTTGGCAAGCACATGGGACAAGTGCTTGCTAGTTGGCAACAACTCATAGAGTTAGTGGGAATCTATGGGTTGGCATGAGTTGGCATTGGTTGGCAATCACTTAGAGAAGTGCTTGATAGGTGTCACCAACCATGGGAGGTTTTGTAATCTATAAATAGCCATGTACAAAGGCTTGTAACTCATTCATTCATTCAATAGAAGAGTTCTTTCCTCCCAAATTCGGAGTCTCCCTTGTGCTTGAGTTTTGAGAGAGTTCTAGCACCAAGAACAAGAGTGTTCTTGTGCTAAACTTCTTCCAAGAGGCTGACTAGCATCCAGACGGGCTTGAGGCTGGGCCGCACGCCACTAAGGAGCAAGATTGTGCTTCGCATACTCTAGCGGCGTGACAACTGGTATCAGAGCGGGAATCAATCCAATGGCGACTTCGGAGGCAGAAAACGTTCAACTCAAAGGAAAGGAACGAATGTCTAAATCTGAACTTCGTTTTCTTCAATTGAGGATAGAATCGAGAAGGTGGAGGCTTGTTGTTCTGAATTGGAAGAACAAGTTCGTGAGAACCTTAATTCTGGAAGTGGAAGTCTAGAAGCGGTTCAATCGTTGGAGGAAAACGTCTTTAGTGCTATGGCAGTGTTCCGAGGAAACCTAGACGAGGTGAAGAACGATGTGAAGAACGAGATGGATGAATTACGGACGAGACTTGTATTGTTGGAGCGTGTTATAGCTAATGGAGGTGCAAACACGAATGGAACAACAAGCAAGATCAAAGTGCCCGAACCAAAGCCTTTCAATGGGGTAAGAGATCCCAAAATCATTGACAACTTCAGTATGGCAAGTAGAGCAATACTTCGATCTGCAAATCTCAGCGAGACCCAAAAGGTAAGCACCGCTTCTATGTTCCTTGTTGATGATGCTCTATTGTGGTGGAGAAGAAGGGCTACGGATGAGGAATCCGGCACTTCAACCGTAAGGACGTGGGATGATTTCAAGAAAGAATTGAAGACGCAATTTCTTCCCGAGGATGTGGAATATCAAGCTCGAAAGGAGTTGAGAGCTTTGAAACAAGAAGGCACAATTAGAGAGTACGTACAAAAATTTACTTCTCTAATGTTATGCATATCTGATATGTCCGATCCGGACAAGCTATTTTCTTTTCTCGATGGTTTAAAGCCTTGGGCGGAGCAAGAGCTAAGGAGGCGGGAAGTAAAGACTTTGGCCTCAGCTTTGTCCACGGCTGAGAGGCTTACGGAGTATGATCGGAAGACTAAGGAGGTGGCTTCTAAGAACTCCAATGGCTCAAAAGACCAAAAGATGACGAAAAGAAGAAGAGGTTTGAGAAGAAACCTGAGAAGAACTATCACTTCAAAGGAGACACGGGTAAGTCATTTCGCAGTTAAATGTTTTGTTTGTGAGGGAGAACATTTTGCTAAGGACTGCCCGAAGGTGAAGTTATTGAATACTCTTTCGGAGGAAGGAGATGTCAATGAGGATGAACCACGCATTGGTTCGATGGCATTGCTCAATTCCCCTACGGGCATGTAGTGAGAAGGCTTCTACTCACCCGGTAAGGTCTAAACGAAAACTACTTTTTCTCGATTTATCTCTGAAATGTAGTAAGGCAAAGGCCATGGTAGACACGGGCGCGACTCACAACTTCATCTCAGAGGAGGAGGCAAAACGCCTCAAATTGAAGTTAGAGGCGGACAACAGTCAAATTAAGGCTGTTAATTCGGCAGCTAAGGCAGTGGCGGTGTTGCAAGAAACGTTCAGTTACCCTTGGTAAGTGGGTAGGAACTTTGGATTTTTCTGTGGTTCCAATGGACGATTTCAATGTAATTTTGGGGATGAATTTTATGTTAAAATGTAAGGCATATGTGGTGCCACATTTGGGAATCGTGGGGATCCTTGATGAGGGTGGACCTTGTACACTTTTTGAGACCCAAGCGAATATTGTAAAAGGAAAGGATATAATGCTAACCGCCTTCAACTTAAGAATGGTCTTAAGGAAAGGGATCTTGCTCATGTTGCAGCTTCAACAGACGACAAAGAAGACAAAGAGATGCTGCCCCAGCTTTCCACAAGAAAAGGTATTGTTCATGAGACGGAACCGGTGCCAAACTACAAAACTTTGGCAACTCAAGGAGGAGGAGGTCCCAGCATATATAGGGCGCAAGCGACGAGGACGCCTGCCTTATGGCGGTGGGAGCATGATACGGGCGCGACTTTCCTATGCCTAAATGCTAACGTCCATGTGCGGACATGCGCAAGATGGATCGCCGGGCGGACGCGCACATACATGCGCATGGACAACCAACCGACCAACATGCACGCTTGGGTGAACACGCATGCACAACTTGAACTTACGAACGCGCTGCGCGCGGGCGACACGCATCTACTAGGTTCGGACGCGCTTGGGGCTGCTTGCACGCACACGCCTAACTACGGAGTTGGGATCCCGTAACTCCTTGCATTCAACTAACAAGGAGCAACCACACGCTCTTGGCGGATGACGTGGCACTTGCATGACGTGGCACACGAGGTGGCACACGACTAGGCAGGTGATGTGGCAGTATGAGTTGGCAAGCACATATGGGACAAGTGCTTGCTAGTTGGCAACAACTAAGAGAGTTGGTGGTCAACACGAGTTGGCAAGCACATGGGACAAGTGCTTGCTAGTTGGCAACAACTCATAGAGTTAGTGGGAATCTATGGGTTGGCATGAGTTGGCATTGGTTGGCAATCACTTAGAGAAGTGCTTGATAGGTGTCACCAACCATGGGAGGTTTTGTAATCTATAAATAGCCATGTACAAAGGCTTGTAACTCATTCATTCATTCAATAGAAGAGTTCTTTCCTCCCAAATTCGGAGTCTCCCTTGTGCTTGAGTTTTGAGAGAGTTCTAGCACCAAGAACAAGAGTGTTCTTGTGCTAAACTTCTTCCAAGAGGCTGACTAGCATCCAGACGGGCTTGGAGGCTAGGCCGCACGCCACTAAGGAGCAAGATTGTGCTTCGCATACTCTAGCGGCGTGACAACTGGTATCAGAGCGGGAATCAATCCAATGGCGACTTGGAGGCAGAAAACGTTCAACTCAAAGGAAAGGAACGAATGTCTAAATCTGAACTTCGTTTTTCTTCAATTGAGGATAGAATCGAGAAGGTGGAGGCTTGTTGTTCTGAATTGGAAGAACAAGTTCGTGAGAACCTTAATTCTGGAAGTGGAAGTCTAGAAGCGGTTCAATCGTTGGAGGAAAACGTCTTTAGTGCTATGGCGGTGTTCCGAGGAAACCTAGACGAGGTGAAGAACGATGTGAAGAACGAGATGGATGAATTACGGACGAGACTTGTATTGTTGGAGCGTGTTATAGCTAATGGAGGTGCAAACACACGATGGAACAACAAGCAAGATCAAAGTGCCCGAACCAAAGCCTTTCAATGGGGTAAGAGATCCCAAAATCATTGACAACTTCGTATGGCAAGTAGAGCAATACTTCCGATCTGCAAATCTCAGCGAGACCCAAAAGGTAAGCACCGCTTCTATGTTCCTTGTTGATGATGCTCTATTGTGGTGGAGAAGAAGGGCTACGGATGAGGAATCCGCACTTCAACCGTAAGGACGTGGGATGATTTCAAGAAAGAATTGAAGACGCAATTCTTTCCCGAGGATGTGGAATATCAAGCTCGAAAGGAGTTGAGAGCTTTGAAACAAGAAGGCACAATTAGAGAGTACGTATAAAAATTTACTTCTCTAATGTTATGCATATCTGATATGTCCGATCCGGACAAGCTATTTCTTTTCTCGATGGTTTAAAGCCTTGGGCGGAGCAAGAGCTAAGGAGGCGGGAAGTAAAGACTTTGGCCTCAGCTTTGTCCCACGGCTGAGAGGCTTACGGAGTATGATCGGAAGACTAAGGAGGTGGCTTCTAAGAACTCCAATGGCTCAAAAGACCAAAAAGATGACGAAAAGAAGAAGAGGTTTGAGAAGAAACCTGAGAAGAACTATCACTTCAAAGGAGACACGGGTAAGTCATTTCATAAAGTTAAATGTTTTGTTTGTGAGGGAGAACATTTTGCTAAGGACTGCCCGAAGGTGAAGTTATTGAATACTCTTTCGGAGGAAGGAGATGTCAATGAGGATGAACCACGCATTGGTTCGATGGCATTGCTCAATTCCCTACGGGCATGTAGTGAGAAGGCTTCTACTCACCCGGTAAGGTCTAAACGAAAACTACTTTTTCTCGATTTATCTCTGAAATGTAGTAAGGCAAAGGCCATGGTAGACACGGGCGCGACTCACAACTTCATCTCAGAGGAGGAGGCAAAACGCCTCAAATTGAAGTTAGAGGCGGACAACAGTCAAATTAAGGCTGTTAATTCGGCAGCTAAGGCAGTGGCGGTGTTGCAAGAAGCGTTCGGTTACCCTTGGTAAGTGGGTAGGAACTTTGGATTTTTCTGTGGTTCCAATGGACGATTTCAATGTAATTTTGGGGATGAATTTTATGTTAAAATGTAAGGCATATGTGGTGCCACATTTGGGAATCGTGGGGATCCTTGATGAGGGTGGACCTTGTACACTTTTTGAGACCCAAGCGAATATTGTAAAAGGAAAGGATATAATGCTAACCGCCCTTCAACTTAAGAATGGTCTTAAGGAAAGGGATCTTGCTCATGTTGCAGCTTCAACAGACGACAAAGAAGACAAAGAGATGCTGCCCCAGCTTTCCACAAGAAAAGGTATTGTTCATGAGACGGAACCGGGTGCCAAACTACAAAACTTTGGCAACTCAAGGAGGAGGAGGTCCCAGCATAGCAGGGGCGCAAGCAGACGAGGACGTCTGCCTTATGGCGGTGGGAGCATGATACGGGGCGCGACTTTCCTATGCCTAAATGCGCAACGTCCATGTGCGGACATGCGCAAGATGGATCGGCCGGGGCGGACGCGCACATACATGCGCATGGACAACCAACCGACCAACATGCACGCTTGGGTGAACACGCATGCACAACTTGAACTTACTGAACGCTGCGCGCGGAGGCGCATACGCATCTACTAGGTTCGGACGCGCGCTTGGGGCTGCTTGCACGCACACGCCTAACTACGGAGTTGGGATCCCGTAACTCCTTGCATTCAACTAACAAGGAGCAACCACACGCTCTTGGCGGATGACGTGGCACTTGCATGACGTGGCACACGAGGTGGCACACGACTAGGCAGGTGATGTGGCAAGTATGAGTTGGCAAGCACATATGGGACAAGTGCTTGCTAGTTGGCAACAACTAAGAGAGTTGGTGGTCAACAACGAGTTGGCAAGCACATGGGACAAGTGCTTGCTAGTTGGCAACAACTCATAGAGTTAGTGGGAATCTATGGGTTGGCATGAGTTGGCATTGGTTGGCAATCACTTAGAGAAGTGCTTGATAGGTGTCACCAACCATGGGAGGTTTTGTAATCTATAAATAGCCATGTACAAAGGCTTGTAACTCATTCATTCATTCAATAGAAGAGTTCTTTCCTCCCAAATTCGGAGTCTCCCTTGTGCTTGAGTTTTGAGAGAGTTCTAGCACCAAGAACAAGAGTGTTCTTGTGCTAAACTTCTTCCAAGAGGCTGACTAGCATCCAGACGGGCTTGGAGGCTGGGCCGCGACGCCACTAAGGAGCAAGATTGTGCTTCGCATACTCTAGCGGCGTGACAACTGGTATCAGAGCGGGAATCAATCCAATGGCGACTTCGGAGGCAGAAAACGTTCAACTCAAAGGAAAGGAACGAATGTCTAAATCTGAACTTCGTTTTTCTTCAATTGAGGATAGAATCGAGAAGGTGGAGGCTTGTTGTTCTGAATTGGAAGAACAAGTTCGTGAGAACCTTAATTCTGGAAGTGGAAGTCTAGAAGCGGTTCAATCGTTGGAGGAAAACGTCTTTAGTGCTATGGCGGTGTTCCGAGGAAACCTAGACGAGGTGAAGAACGATGTGAAGAACGAGATGGATGAATTACGGACGAGACTTGTATTGTTGGAGCGTGTTATAGCTAATGGAGGTGCAAACACGAATGGAACAACAAGCAAGATCAAAGTGCCCAACCAAAGCCTTTCAATGGGGTAAGAGATCCCAAAATCATTGACAACTTCGTATGGCAAGTAGAGCAATACTTCCGATCTGCAAATCTCAGCGAGACCCAAAAGGTAAGCACCGCTTCTATGTTCCTTGTTGATGATGCTCTATTGTGGTGGAGAAGAAGGGCTACGGATGAGGAATCCGGCACTTCAACCGTAAGGACGTGGGATGATTTCAAGAAAGAATTGAAGACGCAATTCTTTCCCGAGGATGTGGAATATCAAGCTCGAAAGGAGTTGAGAGCTTTGAAACAAGAAGGCACAATTAGAGAGTACGTACAAAAATTTACTTCTCTAATGTTATGCATATCTGATATGTCCGATCCGGACAAGCTATTTTCTTTTCTCGATGGTTTAAAGCCTTGGGCGGAGCAAGAGCTAAGGAGGCGGAAGTAAAGACTTTGGCCTCAGCTTTGTCCACGGCTGAGAGGCTTACGGAGTATGATCGGAAGACTAAGGAGGTGGCTTCTAAGAACTCCAATGGCTCAAAAGACCAAAAAGATGACGAAAAAGAAGAAGAGGTTTGAGAAGAAACCTGAGAAGAACTATCACTTCAAAGGAGACACGGGTAAGTCATTTCGCAAAGTTAAATGTTTTGTTTGTGAGGGAGAACATTTTGCTAAGGACTGCCCGAAGGTGAAGTTATTGAATACTCTTTCGGAGGAAGGAGATGTCAATGAGGATGAACCACGCATTGGTTCGATGGCATTGCTCAATTCCCTACGGGCATGTAGTGAGAAGGCTTCTACTCACCCGGTAAGGTCTAAACGAAAACTACTTTTTCTCGATTTATCTCTGAAATGTAGTAAGGCAAAGGCCATGGTAGACACGGGCGCGACTCACAACTTCATCTCAGAGGAGGAGGCAAAACGCCTCAAATTGAAGTTAGAGGCGGACAACAGTCAAATTAAGGCTGTTAATTCGGCAGCTAAGGCAGTGGCCGGTGTTGCAAGAAACGTTCCGGTTACCCTTGGTAAGTGGGTAGGAACTTTGGATTTTTCTGTGGTTCCAATGGACGATTTCAATGTAATTTTGGGGATGAATTTTATGTTAAAATGTAAGGCATATGTGGTGCCACATTTGGGAATCGTGGGGATCCTTGATGAGGGTGGACCTTGTACACTTTTTGAGACCCAAGCGAATATTGTAAAAGGAAAGGATATAATGCTAACCGCCCTTCAACTTAAGAATGGTCTTAAGGAAAGGGATCTTGCTCATGTTGCAGCTTCAACAGACGACAAAGAAGACAAAGAGATGCTGCCCCAGCTTTCCACAAGAAAAGGTATTGTTCATGAGACGGAACCGGGTGCCAAACTACAAAACTTTGGCAACTCAAGGAGGAGGAGGTCCCAGCATAGCAGGGGCGCAAGCAGACGAGGACGTCTGCCTTATGGCGGTGGGAGCATGATACGGGGCGCGACTTTCCTATGCCTAAATGCGCAACGTCCATGTGCGGACATGCGCAAGATGGATCGGCCGGGGCGGACGCGCACATACATGCGCATGGACAACCAACCGACCAACATGCACGCTTGGGTGAACACGCATGCACAACTTGAACTTACGAATGCGCGCGCGGAGGCGCATACGCATCTACTAGGTTCGGACGCGCGCTTGGGGCTGCTTGCACGCACACGCCTAACTACGGAGTTGGGATCCCGTAACTCCTTGCATTCAACTAACAAGGAGCAACCACACGCTCTTGGCGGATGACGTGGCACTTGCATGACGTGGCACACGAGGTGGCACACGACTAGGCAGGTGATGTGGCAGTATGAGTTGGCAAGCACATATGGGACAAGTGCTTGCTAGTTGGCAACAACTAAGAGAGTTGGTGGTCAACAATGAGTTGGCAAGCACATGGGACAAGTGCTTGCTAGTTGGCAACAACTCATAGAGTTAGTGGGAATCTATGGGTTGGCATGAGTTGGCATTGGTTGGCAATCACTTAGAGAAGTGCTTGATAGGTGTCACCAACCATGGGAGGTTTTGTAATCTATAAATAGCCATGTACAAAGGCTTGTAACTCATTCATTCATTCAATAGAAGAGTTCTTTCCTCCCAAATTCGGAGTCTCCCTTGTGCTTGAGTTTTGAGAGAGTTCTAGCACCAAGAACAAGAGTGTTCTTGTGCTAAACTTCTTCCAAGAGGCTGACTAGCATCCAGACGGGCTTGGAGGCTAGGCCGCACGCCACTAAGGAGCAAGATTGTGCTTCGCATACTCTAGCGGCGTGACAACTGGTATCAGAGCGGAATCAATCCAATGGCGACTTCGGAGGCAGAAAACGTTCAACTCAAAGGAAAGGAACGAATGTCTAAATCTGAACTTCGTTTTCTTCAATTGAGGATAGAATCGAGAAGGTGGAGGCTTGTTGTTCTGAATTGGAAGAACAAGTTCGTGAGAACCTTAATTCTGGAAGTGGAAGTCTAGAAGCGGTTCAATCGTTGGAGGAAAACGTCTTTAGTGCTATGGCGGTGTTCCGAGGAAACCTAGACGAGGTGAAGAACGATGTGAAGAACGAGATGGATGAATTACGGACGAGACTTGTATTGTTGGAGCGTGTTATAGCTAATGGAGGTGCAAACACGAATGGAACAACAAGCAAGATCAAAGTGCCCGAACCAAAGCCTTTCAATGGGGTAAGAGATCCCAAAATCATTGACAACTTCGTATGGCAAGTAGAGCAATACTTCCGATCTGCAAATCTCAGCGAGACCCAAAAGGTAAGCACCGCTTCTATGTTCCTTGTTGATGATGCTCTATTGTGGTGGAGAAGAAGGGCTACGGATGAGGAATCCGGCACTTCAACCGTAAGGACGTGGGATGATTTCAAGAAAGAATTGAAGACGCAATTCTTTCCCGAGGATGTGGAATATCAAGCTCGAAAGGAGTTGAGAGCTTTGAAACAAGAAGGCACAATTAGAGAGTACGCATACAAAATTTACTTCTCTAATGTTATGCATATCTGATATGTCCGATCCGGACAAGCTATTTTCTTTTCTCGATGGTTTAAAGCCTTGGGCGGAGCAAGAGCTAAGGAGGCGGGAAGTAAAGACTTTGGCCTCAGCTTTGTCCACGGCTGAGAGGCTTACGGAGTATGATCGGAAGACTAAGGAGGTGGCTTCTAAGAACTCCAATGGCTCAAAAGACCAAAAAGATGACGAAAAGAAGAAGAGGTTTGAGAAGAAACCTGAGAAGAACTATCACTTCAAAGGAGACACGGGTAAGTCATTTCGCAAAGTTAAATGTTTTGTTTGTGAGGGAGAACATTTTGCTAAGGACTGCCCGAAGGTGAAGTTATTGAATACTCTTTCGGAGGAAGGAGATGTCAATGAGGATGAACCACGCATTGGTTCGATGGCATTGCTCAATTCCCTACGGGCATGTAGTGAGAAGGCTTCTACTCACCCGGTAAGGTCTAAACGAAAACTACTTTTTCTCGATTTATCTCTGAAATGTAGTAAGGCAAAGGCCATGGTAGACACGGGCGCGACTCACAACTTCATCTCAGAGGAGGAGGCAAAACGCCTCAAATTGAAGTTAGAGGCGGACAACAGTCAAATTAAGGCTGTTAATTCGGCAGCTAAGGCAGTGGCGGTGTTGCAAGAAACGTTCGGTTACCCTTGGTAAGTGGGTAGGAACTTTGGATTTTCTGTGGTTCCAATGGACGATTTCAATGTAATTTTGGGGATGAATTTTATGTTAAAATGTAAGGCATATGTGGTGCCACATTTGGGAATCGTGGGGATCCTTGATGAGGTGGACCTTGTACACTTTTTGAGACCCAAGCGAATATTGTAAAAGGAAAGGATATAATGCTAACCGCCCTTCAACTTAAGAATGGTCTTAAGGAAAGGGATCTTGCTCATGTTGCAGCTTCAACAGACGACAAAGAAGACAAAGAGATGCTGCCCCAGCTTTCCACAAGAAAAGGTATTGTTCATGAGAGACGGAACCGGGTGCCAAACTACAAAACTTTGGCAACTCAAGGAGGAGGAGGTCCCAGCATAGCAGGGCGCAAGCAGACGAGGACGTCTGCCTTATGGCGGTGGGAGCATGATACGGGGCGCGACTTTCCTATGCCTAAATGCGCAACGTCCATGTGCGGACATGCGCAAGATGGATCGGCCGGGCGGACGCGCACATACATGCGCATGGACAACCAACCGACCAACATGCACGCTTGGGTGAACACGCATGCACAACTTGAACTTACGACGCGCGCTGCGAGGCGCATACGCATCTACTAGGTTCGGACGCCGCGCTTGGGGCTGCTTGCACGCACACGCCTAACTACGGAGTTGGGATCCCGTAACTCCTTGCATTCAACTAACAAGGAGCAACCACACGCCTTGGCGGATGACGTGGCACTTGCATGACGTGGCACACGAGGTGGCACACGACTAGGCAGGTGATGTGGCAAGTATGAGTTGGCAAGCACATATGGGACAAGTGCTTGCTAGTTGGCAACAACTAAGAGAGTTGGTGGTCAACACGAGTTGGCAAGCACATGGGACAAGTGCTTGCTAGTTGGCAACAACTCATAGAGTTAGTGGGAATCTATGGGTTGGCATGAGTTGGCATTGGTTGGCAATCACTTAGAGAAGTGCTTGATAGGTGTCACCAACCATGGGAGGTTTTGTAATCTATAAATAGCCATGTACAAAGGCTTGTAACTCATTCATTCATTCAATAGAAGAGTTCTTTCCTCCCAAATTCGGAGTCTCCCTTGTGCTTGAGTTTTGAGAGAGTTCTAGCACCAAGAACAAGAGTGTTCTTGTGCTAAACTTCTTCCAAGAGGCTGACTAGCATCCAGACGGGCTTGGAGGCTAGGGCCGACGCCACTAAGGAGCAAGATTGTGCTTCGCGATACTCTAGCGGCGTGACAACTGGTATCAGAGCGGGAATCAATCCAATGGCGACTTGGAGGCAGAAAACGTTCAACTCAAAGGAAAGGAACGAATGTCTAAATCTGAACTTCGTTTTTCTTCAATTGAGGATAGAATCGAGAAGGTGGAGGCTTGTTGTTCTGAATTGGAAGAACAAGTTCGTGAGAACCTTAATTCTGGAAGTGGAAGTCTAGAAGCGGTTCAATCGTTGGAGGAAAACGTCTTTAGTGCTATGGCGGTGTTCCGAGGAAACCTAGACGAGGTGAAGAACGATGTGAAGAACGAGATGGATGAATTACGGACGAGACTTGTATTGTTGGAGCGTGTTATAGCTAATGGAGGTGCAAACACGAATGGAACAACAAGCAAGATCAAAGTGCCCGAACCAAAGCCTTTCAATGGGGTAAGAGATCCCAAAATCATTGACAACTTCGTATGGCAAGTAGAGCAATACTTCCGATCTGCAAATCTCAGCGAGACCCAAAAGGTAAGCACCGCTTCTATGTTCCTTGTTGATGATGCTCTATTGTGGTGGAGAAGAAGGGCTACGGATGAGGAATCCGCACTTCAACCGTAAGGACGTGGATGATTTCAAGAAAGAATTGAAGACGCAATTTTTCCCGAGGATGTGGAATATCAAGCTCGAAAGGAGTTGAGAGCTTTGAAACAAGAAGGCACAATTAGAGAGTACGTACAAAAATTTACTTCTCTAATGTTATGCATATCTGATATGTCCGATCCGGACAAGCTATTTTCTTTTCTCGATGGTTTAAAGCCTTGGGCGGAGCAAGAGCTAAGGAGGCGGAAGTAAAGACTTTGGCCTCAGCTTTGTCCACGGCTGAGAGGCTTACGGAGTATGATCGGAAGACTAAGGAGGTGGCTTCTAAGAACTCCAATGGCTCAAAAGACCAAAAGATGATTTAAAAGAAGAAGAGGTTTGAGAAGAAACCTGAGAAGAACTATCACTTCAAAGGAGACACGGGTAAGTCATTTCAAAGTTAAATGTTTTGTTTGTGAGGAGAACATTTTGCTAAGGACTGCCCGAAGGTGAAGTTATTGAATACTCTTTCGGAGGAAGGAGATGTCAATGAGGATGAACCACGCATTGGTTCGATGGCATTGCTCAATTCCCTACGGGCATGTAGTGAGAAGGCTTCTACTCACCCGGTAAGGTCTAAACGAAAACTACTTTTTCTCGATTTATCTCTGAAATGTAGTAAGGCAAAGGCCATGGTAGACACGGGCGCGACTCACAACTTCATCTCAGAGGAGGAGGCAAACGCCTCAAATTGAAGTTAGAGGCGGACAACAGTCAAATTAAGGCTGTTAATTCGGCAGCTAAGGCAGTGGCGGTGTTGCAAGAAACGTTCGGTTACCCTTGGTAAGTGGGTAGGAACTTTGGATTTTTCTGTGGTTCCAATGGACGATTTCAATGTAATTTTGGGGATGAATTTTATGTTAAAATGTAAGGCATATGTGGTGCCACATTTGGGAATCGTGGGGATCCTTGATGAGGGTGGACCTTGTACACTTTTTGAGACCCAAGCGAATATTGTAAAA
The DNA here is from genome assembly GCA_022405105.1 of Aristolochia contorta. Taxonomy (NCBI): domain Eukaryota; kingdom Viridiplantae; phylum Streptophyta; class Magnoliopsida; order Piperales; family Aristolochiaceae; genus Aristolochia; species Aristolochia contorta. The sequence goes on from CM039664.1 coordinate 17,395,006, forward strand.
GGAAAGGATATAATGCTAACCGCCCTTCAACTTAAGAATGGTCTTAAGGAAAGGGATCTTGCTCATGTTGCAGCTTCAACAGAGGCGACAAAGAAGACAAAGAGATGCTGCCCCAGCTTTCCACAAGAAAAGGTATTGTTCATGAGAGACGAACCGGTGCCAAACTACAAAACTTTGGCAACTCAAGGAGGAGGAGGTCCCAGCATAGCAGGGCGCAAGCAGACGAGGACGTCTGCCTTATGGCGGTGGGAGCATGATACGGGCGCGACTTTCCTATGCCTAAATGCGCAACGTCCATGTGCGGACATGCGCAAGATGGATCGGCCGGGCGGACGCGCACATACATGCGCGCATGGACAACCAACCGACCAACATGCACGCTTGGGTGAACACGCATGCACAACTTGAACTTACGAATCGCGCGCGCGAGGCGCATACGCATCTACTAGGTTCGACGCGCGCTTGGGGCTGCTTGCACGCGCACACGCCTAACTACGGAGTTGGGATCCCGTAACTCCTTGCATTCAACTAACAAGGAGCAACCACACGCTCTTGGCGGATGACGTGGCACTTGCATGACGTGGCACACGAGGTGGCACACGACTCAGGCAGGTGATGTGGCAGTATGAGTTGGCAAGCACATATGGGACAAGTGCTTGCTAGTTGGCAACAACTAAGAGAGTTGGTGGTCAACAATGAGTTGGCAAGCACATGGGACAAGTGCTTGCTAGTTGGCAACAACTCATAGAGTTAGTGGGAATCTATGGGTTGGCATGAGTTGGCATTGGTTGGCAATCACTTAGAGAAGTGCTTGATAGGTGTCACCAACCATGGGAGGTTTTGTAATCTATAAATAGCCATGTACAAAGGCTTGTAACTCATTCATTCATTCAATAGAAGAGTTCTTTCCTCCCAAATTCGGAGTCTCCCTTGTGCTTGAGTTTTGAGAGAGTTCTAGCACCAAGAACAAGAGTGTTCTTGTGCTAAACTTCTTCCAAGAGGCTGACTAGCATCCAGACGGGCTTGAGGCTGGGCCGACGCCACTAAGGAGCAAGATTGTGCTTCGCATACTCTAGCGGCGTGACAACTGGTATCAGAGCGGGAATCAATCCAATGGCGACTCGGAGGCAGAAAACGTTCAACTCAAAGGAAAGGAACGAATGTCTAAATCTGAACTTCGTTTTTCTTCAATTGAGGATAGAATCGAGAAGGTGGAGGCTTGTTGTTCTGAATTGGAAGAACAAGTTCGTGAGAACCTTAATTCTGGAAGTGGAAGTCTAGAAGCGGTTCAATCGTTGGAGGAAAACGTCTTTAGTGCTATGGCGGTGTTCCGAGGAAACCTAGACGAGGTGAAGAACGATGTGAAGAACGAGATGGATGAATTACTACAGACGAGACTTGTATTGTTGGAGCGTGTTATAGCTAATGGAGGTGCAAACACGAATGGAACAACAAGCAAGATCAAAGTGCCCGAACCAAAGCCTTTCAATGGGGTAAGAGATCCCAAAATCATTGACAACTTCGTATGGCAAGTAGAGCAATACTCCGATCTGCAAATCTCAGCGAGACCCAAAAGGTAAGCACCGCTTCTATGTTCCTTGTTGATGATGCTCTATTGTGGTGGAGAAGAAGGGCTACGGATGAGGAATCCGGCACTTCAACCGTAAGGACGTGGGATGATTTCAAGAAAGAATTGAAGACGCAATTCTTTCCCGAGGATGTGGAATATCAAGCTCGAAAGGAGTTGAGAGCTTTGAAACAAGAAGGCACAATTAGAGAGTACGTACAAAAATTTACTTCTCTAATGTTATGCATATCTGATATGTCCGATCCGGACAAGCTATTTTCTTTCTCGATGGTTTAAAGCCTTGGGCGGAGCAAGAGCTAAGGAGGCGGGAAGTAAAGACTTTGGCCTCAGCTTTGTCCACGGCTGAGAGGCTTACTGAGTATGATCGGAAGACTAAGGAGGTGGCTTCTAAGAACTCCAATGGCTCAAAAGACCAAAACGATGACGAAAAAGAAGAAGAGGTTTGAGAAGAAACCTGAGAAGAACTATCACTTCAAAGGAGACACGGGTAAGTCATTTCAAAGTTAAATGTTTTGTTTGTGAGGAGAACATTTTGCTAAGGACTGCCCGAAGGTGAAGTTATTGAATACTCTTTCGGAGGAAGGAGATGTCAATGAGGATGAACCACGCATTGGTTCGATGGCATTGCTCAATTCCCTATGGGCATGTAGTGAGAAGGCTTCTACTCACCCGGTAAGGTCTAAACGAAAACTACTTTTTCTCGATTTATCTCTGAAATGTAGTAAGGCAAAGGCCATGGTAGACACTGGTAGCGACTCACAACTTCATCTCAGAGGAGGAGGCAAACGCCTCAAATTGAAGTTAGAGGCGGACAACAGTCAAATTAAGGCTGTTAATTCGGCAGCTAAGGCAGTGGCGGTGTTGCAAGAAACGTTCGGTTACCCTTGGTAAGTGGGTAGGAACTTTGGATTTTCTGTGGTTCCAATGGACGATTTCAATGTAATTTTGGGGATGAATTTTATGTTAAAATGTAAGGCATATGTGGTGCCACATTTGGGAATCGTGGGGATCCTTGATGAGGGTGGACCTTGTACACTTTTTGAGACCCAAGCGAATATTGTAAAAGGAAAGGATATAATGCTAACCGCCCTTCAACTTAAGAATGGTCTTAAGGAAAGGGATCTTGCTCATGTTGCAGCTTCAACAGACGACAAAGAAGACAAAGAGATGCTGCCCCAACTTTCCACAAGAAAAGGTATTGTTCATGAGACGGAACCGGGTGCCAAACTACAAAACTTTGGCAACTCAAGGAGGAGGAGGTCCCAGCATAGCAGGGGCGCAAGCAGACGAGGACGTCTGCCTTATGGCGGTGGGAGCATGATACGGGGCGCGACTTTCCTATGCCTAAATGCATAACGTCCATGTGCGGACATGCGCAAGATGGATCGGCCGGGGCGGACGCGCACATACATGCGCATGGACAACCAACCGACCAACATGCACGCTTGGGTGAACACGCATGCACAACTTGAACTTACGAATGCGCGCGCGGAGGCGCATACGCATCTACTAGGTTCGGACGCGCGCTTGGGGCTGCTTGCACGCACACGCCTAACTACGGAGTTGGGATCCCGTAACTCCTTGCATTCAACTAACAAGGAGCAACCACACGCTCTTGGCGGATGACGTGGCACTTGCATGACGTGGCACACGAGGTGGCACACGACTAGGCAGGTGATGTGGCAAGTATGAGTTGGCAAGCACATATGGGACAAGTGCTTGCTAGTTGGCAACAACTAAGAGAGTTGGTGGTCAACAATGAGTTGGCAAGCACATGGGACAAGTGCTTGCTAGTTGGCAACAACTCATAGAGTTAGTGGGAATCTATGGGTTGGCATGAGTTGGCATTGGTTGGCAATCACTTAGAGAAGTGCTTGATAGGTGTCACCAACCATGGGAGGTTTTGTAATCTATAAATAGCCATGTACAAAGGCTTGTAACTCATTCATTCATTCAATAGAAGAGTTCTTTCCTCCCAAATTCGGAGTCTCCCTTGTGCTTGAGTTTTGAGAGAGTTCTAGCACCAAGAACAAGAGTGTTCTTGTGCTAAACTTCTTCCAAGAGGCTGACTAGCATCCAGACGGGCTTGGAGGCTAGGCCGCACGCCACTAAGGAGCAAGATTGTGCTTCGCATACTCTAGCGGCGTGACAACTGGTATCAGAGCGGGAATCAATCCAATGGCGACTTCGGAGGCAGAAAACGTTCAACTCAAAGGAAAGGAACGAATGTCTAAATCTGAACTTCGTTTTTCTTCAATTGAGGATAGAATCGAGAAGGTGGAGGCTTGTTGTTCTGAATTGGAAGAACAAGTTCGTGAGAACCTTAATTCTGGAAGTGGAAGTCTAGAAGCGGTTCAATCGTTGGAGGAAAACGTCTTTAGTGCTATGGCGGTGTTCCGAGGAAACCTAGACGAGGTGAAGAACGATGTGAAGAACGAGATGGATGAATTACGGACGAGACTTGTATTGTTGGAGCGTGTTATAGCTAATGGAGGTGCAAACACGAATGGAACAACAAGCAAGATCAAAGTGCCGAACCAAAGCCTTTCAATGGGGTAAGAGATCCCAAAATCATTGACAACTTCGTATGGCAAGTAGAGCAATACTTCCGATCTGCAAATCTCAGCGAGACCCAAAAGGTAAGCACCGCTTCTATGTTCCTTGTTGATGATGCTCTATTGTGGTGGAGAAGAAGGGCTACGGATGAGGAATCCGCACTTCAACCGTAAGGACGTGGGATGATTTCAAGAAAGAATTGAAGACGCAATTCTTTCCCGAGGATGTGGAATATCAAGCTCGAAAGGAGTTGAGAGCTTTGAAACAAGAAGGCACAATTAGAGAGTACGTACAAAAATTTACTTCTCTAATGTTATGCATATCTGATATGTCCGATCCGGACAAGCTATTTTCTTTTCTCGATGGTTTAAAGCCTTGGGCGGAGCAAGAGCTAAGGAGGCGGGAAGTAAAGACTTTGGCCTCAGCTTTGTCCACGGCTGAGAGGCTTACGGAGTATGATCGGAAGACTAAGGAGGTGGCTTCTAAGAACTCCAATGGCTCAAAAGACCAAAAAGATGACGAAAAGAAGAAGAGGTTTGAGAAGAAACCTGAGAAGAACTATCACTTCAAAGGAGACACGGGTAAGTCATTTCGCAAAGTTAAATGTTTTGTTTGTGAGGGAGAACATTTTGCTAAGGACTGCCCGAAGGTGAAGTTATTGAATACTCTTTCGGAGGAAGGAGATGTCAATGAGGATGAACCACGCATTGGTTCGATGGCATTGCTCAATTCCCTACGGGCATGTAGTGAGAAGGCTTCTACTCACCCGGTAAGGTCTAAACGAAAACTACTTTTTCTCGATTTATCTCTGAAATGTAGTAAGGCAAAGGCCATGGTAGACACGGGCGCGACTCACAACTTCATCTCAGAGGAGGAGGCAAAACGCCTCAAATTGAAGTTAGAGGCGGACAACAGTCAAATTAAGGCTGTTAATTCGGCAGCTAAGGCAGTGGCCGGTGTTGCAAGAAACGTTCCGGTTACCCTTGGTAAGTGGGTAGGAACTTTGGATTTTTCTGTGGTTCCAATGGACGATTTCAATGTAATTTTGGGGATGAATTTTATGTTAAAATGTAAGGCATATGTGGTGCCACATTTGGGAATCGTGGGGATCCTTGATGAGGGTGGACCTTGTACACTTTTTGAGACCCAAGCGAATATTGTAAAAGGAAAGGATATAATGCTAACCGCCCTTCAACTTAAGAATGGTCTTAAGGAAAGGGATCTTGCTCATGTTGCAGCTTCAACAGACGACAAAGAAGACAAAGAGATGCTGCCCCAACTTTCCACAAGAAAAGGTATTGTTCATGAGACGGAACCGGGTGCCAAACTACAAAACTTTGGCAACTCAAGGAGGAGGAGGTCCCAGCATAGCAGGGGCGCAAGCACGGACGAGGACGCCTGCCTTATGGCGGTGGGAGCATGATACGGGGCGCGACTTTCCTATGCCTAAATGCGCAACGTCCATGTGCGGACATGCGCAAGATGGATCGGCCGGGGCGGACGCGCACATACATGCGCATGGACAACCAACCGACCAACATGCACGCTTGGGTGAACACGCATGCACAACTTGAACTTACGAACGCGCGCTGGCGAGGCGCACACGCATCTACTAGGTTCGGACGGCGCTTGGGGCTGCTTGCACGCACACGCCTAACTTCACGGAGTTGGGATCCCGTAACTCCTTGCATTCAACTAACAAGGAGCAACCACACGCTCTTGGCGGATGACGTGGCACTTGCATGACGTGGCACACGAGGTGGCACATGACTAGGCAAGTGATGTGGCAAGTATGAGTTGGCAAGCACATATGGGACAAGTGCTTGCTAGTTGGCAACAACTAAGAGAGTTGGTGGTCAACAATGAGTTGGCAAGCACATGGGACAAGTGCTTGCTAGTTGGCAACAACTCATAGAGTTAGTGGGAATCTATGGGTTGGCATGAGTTGGCATTGGTTGGCAATCACTTAGAGAAGTGCTTGATAGGTGTCACCAACCATGGGAGGTTTTGTAATCTATAAATAGCCATGTACAAAGGCTTGTAACTCATTCATTCATTCAATAGAAGAGTTCTTTCCTCCCAAATTCGGAGTCTCCCTTGTGCTTGAGTTTTGAGAGAGTTCTAGCACCAAGAACAAGAGTGTTCTTGTGCTAAACTTCTTCCAAGAGGCTGACTAGCATCCAGACGGGCTTGGAGGCTAGGCCGCACGCCACTAAGGAGCAAGATTGTGCTTCGCATACTCTAGCGGCGTGACACCACGGTTCAAAAGTTATCGCCGAATGCCTTGTTTGTTGGAAGCATCTTCTGTCGGAGGATGCCACCTGGGAAAATCTCCAACACATCCCAATCAATTTCCTTCCTTCAACCTTGGGGACAAGGTTGTTCTGTGGGACAGGCGTACTGGTGCACCGTCAGCTCAGCCAGCTCAGCCTGCAACGGCCAGAAAGTCGGAAAGGATTCCAAAACCGAACCCTGATATCTCAGCGTATGAAGGAGTTAAGCTGAATGGGAAGAAGACGGAAGCAAATTAAACAGACAGACGATTGAGGCAAGAGGAGGAATGGGAAAATAGTCAGATGTAACATATTTTACCTTTAATTAGAATAAAGACATCGGGTCGACTGTAACGACTGCTGGAATGTAAAGCAAGCTCTATTTAAAGAGCTACGGAAAGATGAAGAACACAAAAAAATTTAAGACAGTCCTACGGGTTTTCTTCGCCCAAAGTAAGAGTTATCATTTGTTAGTGTGAGATCCCGATCCGGACCCAACATATTCAGGCTTTCTTGCATGCTTATTAATATATAAAAGTACGAAAATAAATGCTACTTCTTTAAGGATCCTAGTAAGATGACATAAGTTATGACTTCAAGGTACAGCTGGTTCCCTAAACATGAGGAAAAGGCAGTGCCACTTTCTGCATCCATGCCACAATCTGTTTACTGTTGATCACCTGATCTGTTCTAATTAAGTGCAGTCGAGAAGGACAAAAAGAAGTCCCACTTCCCGATGGACCAAACATTGCTCATGATTTCAACCAACTCGCAGAATTCAATAAGAGCTAACCTGTGTCAGCAGCTAAAGGAACTATATCTACCTCTTCTTCAAAGCATAAACTGATCAGGGCATATACTGTGGATCGGGAATGCAATATTCCTGTCTTGTGCCGGTGAAACTCGTTCCACGTGTCTGAAAGAGGAAAGCTCAGGCGTAATGAAGAGTCAATAGGAAGATGCGGTGTGTGCACTCAAACTGCTATAATTCGAATATCACTCTTCTGACTTCTGAGAATTTCATTTAGCTCAATCAATAATTTTTTTTCAGGAAATCCTTTTTGTGAATCCATCCACCAATGTTGAAGATCATTGTCTGGCTACGTAGGTTCATCCAATTTTATGGGCTCTTGAATTTCAACATACGTACTCTATGATCTCTTTATAAGGATTATTAATTAGGGTCACAGACTTCTGCGATCAGTCTAGTGCACTATATTCGTATTTTTCACTAATAAATGTCTGTACCTCTCCTTTTCCAGGAAATAGTAAAAACTTGTAATGGCATCATTTTGTCAGCTGGGGAATGGACGGTACAGTCGATCTACCTAACATTAGTGTTGATGATATATTATCGGAAGCATCTAGAGCTGCAGATACTAGGTACACTGATCCTCCTGCTCCATGTTATCAATCAATGCCATTCACCTGTGATTCATTTGATCCTGTAATTGCTGCCCATATTTCTTCTGATTCAAAAAAACTCCAAAACCATGTGTCCATATGGGACAGTACTGAAGAAACTCGTGATGCATTTTCATTTCAAAAGCTTTATCATCTAAATTGAGATGCTTCCAGTCCACCACCAGATGCTTGTATGTGTCAGAATATTGCTCATGATCGTCGAGCTGGTTGTATTGGCTTGGTTGAGGTTTTATTCTCTTCTCTAATTTCTGTTTTTCTGTTCTTACAATGGTTGCTTAACTATCATTTTTTCTTTTTTGTAGGTTTGCCCATAATGTGAATACTAATTAATTTTGGAGAGGTGATATGCCTACTGCCAAATTTTACTGTAAGGGTTTACAACATGACATGGCGTCCTCGTTGGCAGTTCAGGTAAGACATAAAGTAGGAACTATCTTTCTTCTTTGGTGTTTCACTTGAATAAGTAGGAACTTTGAGTTCAATTTCAACCTCAACTCATCTCGATTCTGAGAAAACACAAAAGACAAAAGTTGTAGGTTCTTTGCTAGCTTTCCAATGCATCTTCAATCTTTAAAATATAATCACATACAAAGACGTTATGATCAAAATACGAAAGATAGTTAAATCCATGAAAAACAACTAATTCCACTCCTTTAACAATTAAAAATAGAAATTAGCCATTTAAAACTCAAAATTGATAAATCTTTGCAAATTAACCCAAATAATTACCAAAATATATCCAAAGTAATTAAGCTTATGGGATCAAAATATGTGAAAATGTGCACTTATCAGATACTCTGCCTCTTCTGAGGAACGACTGACAGTGGACTTCTGTCTTTTTTTTTTCAAGAAATCAGTGAAGAACCTTATGAGATGTGATAACCTGTGAGAGACGGACGAGTTTCCTTGCAAGCTGTGCAATCAGCATTGTGGTAAGCTTGGAGACTAAAATCATTGTGACAGGAAAACAATAAACCTCTTGAACGATTTCCCTTGAGATATCTAAGTACATGGAGAGATGCCTCCCAATGTGCATTGGTTGGACACGAAATATATTGACTAAGTTGTTGAACAGCATGAGAAATGTCAGGTTGGGTCAAATTAAGGTACACAATCTACTAACAACCTGTCTATATTTTTCTGGTTCTTCTTACATAGCACCAATAAAGATCATATGAAAACCTTAGCCAATGGTTTTACCGCAGGCTTAGCACCGAAAAAGGCCAATGCCATTCAATATATTAAGTACATACTTATGTAGATTAACATAAGTGCCATCTGATCCTTTTGCAACTTCGAGCCGAAGAAAGTATTTTGTAAACCCATATATCTTTTCTTGTAAATGTGGTGTGTAAAAACTGTTTTTACCTTGTTTATCTCAGAGGCATGAGTACGACTCAGCAAGATCTCATCAACATAATTAGACAAAGTCATAAAAGTACCTGTTGGAATCTTTGTAAAGAGACAATGATCATGTGGACTTTGAACAAAACCATATTCCTAATGTTTACTGCAGAATTCAATGTTCCACTGACAAGAAGCTTGCCTCAAGCCATACAATGATCATTTCAGCAAGAAAATTTCTTTCTTGTTTGCATCGGTATGGACTTCTTGATGTAGGATGGGCAAAAGAGAATTGGAAGAGAGAAAGAAGAAAGAGAGAGAAAGAGGAAGAAAGGGGAGAAAGAAGGAAGAATGTGAGAGGAAGAAAAAAATACTTAAATAATTATGCAATAAAACATGTCAACATTCATAAAACCTACCCTAGTATAGGATAATTACATGATCTAATAAAGAATTTGAAACCTAATACAAGACTAAATAAAATTCTAAACTAATGAAGATCCCAACTCAACTCTAACTCAAATACCATTCCTATTTCTACTCTAATTCAAAATTTCTTGTGCGTCGCGCATCATTCCCCCCTAGATGAAAAGAACTGGATTCCCTTGAGTTGGACAACGGATAGGCCTCTGATAAGTCAGGAGCTAACATGTGAAGTTCAGTTTAAGGAAACCAAGTATCTTCAGTTGAGGATCGATCTTTCCAACGAACGAAGAAATGATGAGCATCAGCATTTGCGAAAGTTGCATGCTGGTTAACTAGAATATCCATAATGATTTTGTGTGGAGTAAGAGTCGATGTCAGAAACATGAAATAATCACTGAGGTTAGACCTCTATGCATGGAAAAAGGCAAAATTGGAGGCTCACATGTGCCTCGGTCAGCAAATAAATCTACCACATTGATTACTAAACTAATAGTTAAATCAGGAGGCAAATCAAGTACATTTGCATTGGATCTGATCCAACAATGATGACACTATTGTCGATCGAGAGGCAGGCAGAGTAGTTTGGGCAACCTTCAGGACTTAGTCGTAGTATGAAAGATGGTTGGTTGTCTTTCAATGTGGTCCTGAGTAAATGGAGCAGGCTGTCCTTCACGATGGTCACTAGAAGTGATAAAAATACACCTTTGTGGAGGGTATTGAAGGTACTTCCCAAATTTGAGGGCTTGATGATCTGCATCCTTTAATGACTCTGGGGCATGGATAATGACCTTTCATTTGATATCCGCTCTTAACCCTCTAAGAAATATGGAAATAGTGAAACTTGGTTCTTCATTAATATCACTATTCAATAACAGTTCTTCAAATTTGACACTATTTTGATCAACACTAGATATTCCTTGCCTATGGTTCAACAACAGGTTGAACAATCGGTCCTTGTAATAAGGTGGGAGATATTTTTCTTTCATCTTTTCTGTCATCTGAGCCCAAGTGAATTGGGTGGATGTCCCAATCGTTCAGTATGATGCTGAATAGTTTGCCAATAGCGTTTGACAAAACCTACCAATTTCATCTTGGTGAAACGAAGGCGTGAGCATCGTTCATTTGGCACCACTCAAAGTAATTTTCCATGTTTTATAACCAATCTATAATAACACCAAGATCTAATCGTCCATCAAATTCCGGGGCATCTACTGTAACTCTCCTAGACATGACAAACATTTCAGTGTGAGGATTTCTAGGACGATCAAAGGGGTAATGATTTTGGAAGTTACAGTGTCTACCCATCGTTTTATGGGCCTGCCGAGTGGGTGGAGGCGGCCGAAAGTATTCGTCTTCTGAGAAAGTGTCATCATCAGCAGAGTCAGGTGGTTGGCCATTGGATCTGTTTTAGGTAGTGGCAATATACCCAGCTGGTTGGTTCAGTTATTCTTATAGGAAGGTCACGCAACAGAGCATTGTCCCTATGTGGTTCACAACTAGTGTCCCTCTGTGGTTCATTTTCAGGTTTCTGAAGAGTCGCATGATGATCATCGAAAAGACGGTTAACCGAGTCGATTTTTTCGACTGGTAAGTCGGTCAAGCTTAGCATAGAGGACACTCATTTTACCCTCAATGATGGTCATCCTTGCTTCCAGTTGGGTGAGTTTGTCCTCAAGTGTACGGAAAGCTTATTCAAGTTCTTTAATGGTCATGGTGGAAAGAAAAGGACAAAAACAGATATGACAAAGATCCTGAGATAAACAAGAATAACTAATAGTAAGAAAATACAAATGAGTTATGCTAGCTGTACCTATGCGTAGTACTTATCCCTCATACATGCTTATCTAAGCCCTTAAAAATATAAAAAAATATTTGTTATTTTATTAATCCTATATTCTAAAGGGGAAACTCTAGGCATCAACGGTTTAGATTAACATGTATGTGTGATAGGTACTGTGCATAGGTGAAACTAACATTATTCAATACAAAAATTCTACTAATAAACACAATAGGTAAAGAAAACACCAGACAATAAAAAGTATAAATTTTGTATGTTTTTCACTTTTAAGAAAAAATGATATCAGGTGAACTTGAGCGCAGCGCAATGGTCACATGAGGGTTTTCTAGTGGGAGGTCTTGGGTTCAAGTCTCCTTAGGGGGTATGGGAAAAAAGTCACAACTTTCAAAATAATAATAATAATAATAATAATCAGTACTCCCTTCATTTACTTTGAGGTTTTTACCTTGTGACGTGGCTGTCCACCTAAAAAAAATAAGGTTTAAGGTTTACCCATAGAATAGGAAGATAATACTTTAAAAACAAATAAACTTGCTGATATTATCTCTGAGTTTATCTCTTACCTGGACTGCAAAGTGGACGCCATGTCAGGATGTAAACCCTTGTTGTAATACTTCGAAGTGCTCGAATCACCACTCTATATAGAAATGTAGCTCAAAATAAACTTCTCATTAAGCAATATATTAGACAAATCAGATCCAAGAAAAATGAAAATAACCCTCTAAATAAATGTATCAATTTATATTGAAGAGGCAAAAATACAGTTGAACCGAATCGTATCGATCTGAACTGAACCGGGCCAAGATGAATTGAACCGGGCCTAGTTGATGGAGAGTCCAATTCTTTGTTGTTGCAATTGTAAAAAATAATCCTCACTGTCAAAAACTTAGCTATTGGTGAAATTTGTCCTTAAAATTAAACTTTCAATTTGATGGGAGCCCTTGGCTACTACCCTTGCCTTTTACCTATCAACGGTTCCACCTGGAAAATACTTGACTTTATAAACCCACTTCAAGCTTATGGCTTTCTTTCCAGGTGATAAAGTATTGTTTGACTCAAGTGCCTGTAATTTTTTGTTCATACCCTCAACCCATATTTCATTTTGCTTGCTTGATAATAAGAAGTAGGTTCAGAAATAGAAGACATATTAGCAACAAAAGACATGTAAGCTTTAGTAAACATAGGGGGGCTAATGATAGGGAAAGGGAAACGTTGGTGGTGTATAAGATGTAGAATCTGGTGATGCACATATAACTGGTGTTGTATAAACAACTTGCAATGTGATGGGAACTTTTACATTAGAAACAAAAGTGATTATTCCATGCTGGTTTACTTTTGGGTTGAGTACTCCATCTTAAAATAGGAATTGAAGTAACATCTGTATGCACAGGTTCAACATGTTCAGTAACATCATTAGGAATATCAGGTGTAGAAGGCTCAACTGGAATTTCCAAATGTTGATTAAGCATAAGTTGGGATGGAGAAGCAGAACCAAATGTCTTAGAATCATGAAAGGGGATGGGTAAAGATACTTTACTGCTATCAAATGCAATATCAGCATAAGGAAAATTATTTTCATTGGAAAATGACATGCCTTGAGGTATAAAATTGATGAATCTCATAAACTCGAAATGCCCCTGGTACAAAACCTACAAAGACACACTTATAAGCCCTTACAACAGACTTATCTTTCTGAGGTTTAGTGTTGGTTGCAAAAACAAACACCCGAAGCACTCCAATAATATATAATCTGGGCTGTTACCATGTAGAACTTCATAAGGAGTCTTCCATCTCAAAACTTTGGTTTGTAATCTATTGATTATGTAAGTTGCCATCAAAAGAGTGTCCCCAAAATTGGATAGGCAAGTTATCCTGAAATATTAATGCTCTAGCTATTGTAAAAAATTTTTGTGCTTTCTCTCAACAATTCCATTTTGTTGAGAAGTAAATGAACAACTAGTCTGATGCATGATTTCCAAACTAAACAAGTAACTCTGACTCTCTTTACTAGTAGATTCACCACCATTATCTCTTCTAATACACTATTGACTTTTAAACCTTATACTTAATCAGTTGAAAGAAAAACTTTTAAGTTTAAAAAGTCTGACATTTGTGTTTCAGTAAAAATGCCCAAGTAGCTCTCATACTCTCATCCACTAGAGTAAGCATATAATGAACACTTTTAATAGATGCTTTCTGATAGGGATCCCTAAGTCTATTTGCAGTAAATCAAAAATTGCATCTGATCTACTATTACTGAGTAGAAATGATGTATCATTATCATTAAAAAAATTTATGTGTTGCAAAGCCTTAAATGTGGCATGTCCAAGCCTATTTTGCCACAAAGTATACGCCTCTTTATTAAAATTACAAATATAATTTCAAGGAACATGGACTGAGTTACAAATGGAAGAAAGGGATGAATCAATTGTGTCAATTTTTTGGTTAGAGATCTAACAAAGATCAATACAAATAATGATTTGAACGCAAGAAAACTCAATTTAAATCAACCAAATAAATTTTCAAAGTAGAAAAATGGATAAGTATTGGCCAAAGGCAAATATTTGAAATCAATACTAAGATTGAGTCACCATAGTAGTCACTGTTGACTTTTGAGGCATGTGAAAGCCTCAAAAGTTACTCTATGTGATTTTCTAATTCATTAGAGATACATCATGATGGTATTAGAGCGATTTTCTTAATTCATTAGAGAATGTTACTCTATGCATTAATTAATGTTTTTGATTAAGAAAAAAAATTTAAGAATGAGCGGCAAAGAGATTACATTATGACGGTAGTGTGTTCTCTCCGCAATTTCAGAAGAGCTTCTCATTTATGTACCAGCTTTTGGTTGTTGTCTCAATTGCATCTTTATAATATGACATTTTTGGAACCTAGAGAACACATTGTTGAAAATATCTTCGAATGCCATTAAGAGTGACAAGAAAGTCATTGTTGTTAAACAATCCAAATGTAATAAATTTAGTGTCAGAGTTGATCTTTTGATTCATTAGATGAAGTTAAACTCAATGCTTTGAGTAATGTTTTGGATATTGAAAAGAATAATTTTGAAGATGAAATACAAAGAGATTACATTGTGATGAACTTTTTTTCTTCACTGTTTCGTTACAACATCAGATTAAGGTAGCAGTGTTTGGCTGTCTTGTCTCAATTTGTTTTCTCACTATGACATGTATGGATCCTACATGAACACGTCGTTGAAGAACCCTCCAAATGCAAATGGAAATGATAAAGTTGTTGTTGTTTAACAATCCTAATGTAGCCAATCTTATCGATTCTTTGGATGATGTTGACACTCCAGGATTTTAGTAATGTTTTGAATTTTGAAAGTAACAATTTCAGGGATGAGAGGGAAAGATATTGCATCGTGGCAACAATTTGTTTCGTCATCATGTCAATAGGGTCTCACTGTAAGGCAGCAGGGTTTGGTTGTCTTGACACAATTACATCATTACATTATGATATATTTGGGTCCTATGTATACACACCATTTTGAGATCTTTTTGTATGCTTCCAAGAAGAATGAGTAAATCATTACTATTACACAATCCTTATGTAATACATTTTGTGTCAGTGCCAATCTTGTCACTTATTTAGATGATATTAATACACAGATATTAATGTTTTCGATTATTAATATAATAATTTCCAAGATGAGAGGGAAAGACATTACATCTTGACTGGAGTGTGTTTCGATGTCGTGTCGGTAGAGCCTCACTGTAAGGTAGCAGGGTTTTGTTTTGTCTCAATTGTATCTTCACATTATGATATTTTTCGGTCTTGCATGTACATGACATATGAGATCTATTTGTATGCTATCACGAATGACGACAAAATTGCTACTGTTTGGCAATCCTAATGGAATACAATTTGTATCAGAGTTGATTTTGCCACTTTATTAGAATACACCTTGATTAATGTTTTGTATTTTGAATATAATAATTTCCATGATGAGAGGCAAAAAATTATATAGTAATGACCTTGTGTTATTTTGTCGTGTAGGTTGAGCCTCAGAATAAGGTAGCAATATTTTGTTGTCCAGTCTCAATCACATATTCATATTGACATTTTTACATCCTAAATGAACAAGGCATTGGAGAACTCTTCGAATGCCATCAAGGATAGTTACAAAGAAATATTTACTATCAGATTATCTAATTTAATAAATTTGTTATCAAAGTTTGTTTTATCGATTCATTAGAAGCAAGAGATTACATAATGATGGTAGTGTGTTTTGTTGTTGAGTCGGTAGAGGACCGTATTATGGTAGTTGTACTTGGTTGTCTAATTCCAATTTGTACTTGGTTGTCTAATTCCGTATTATGGTAGTTGTACTTGGCATTTTGTGAACCTTTAAAAACACATTGTTGAAGATATCTTTTAATGCCATAAATAATGATGAGGAATTTGTTGTAGTTAAACACTTCAAATGTGATGCATTTGCTAGTAGAGCAGAACTTGTATGGTAGTTAGAAGATGTTAATGTAACCCAAGAGAACATCTCCCTAAGGTAGAAGTGATTGATTGTCTATCTCAATTGTATTTTCACACAATGACATTTTTGGATTCTACATGAACACATCATTATAGAGCTATTCGAATGTTATCAAGAATGATGAGGAAGTTGTTACAGTTAAACAATCTTATTGTAATATATTTAGTCTCAAAGCGGATGATGTAAATTCATTACAAGATGATAATACCCAATGCTTTGAGTAATGTTTTTGATTTTTGGGAGGGCAATTTCCAGGATGAGAGGAAAAGAGATTATATCATGACATCAATGTGTTTCATCATCATGATAGTTCAGCCTCAATTAAGGTTGCATCACTTCATTGTCATGTCTCAAATGCATTTTTACACTATAAAAATTTTTGTTTTCAATAAACACCTTGAAACAACGTATCGATTGCCATCATGAAAGATAATGAAGTTGTTACTCTTAGACAATCATAATGTAGTAAATTCAAAATTAGATTCGATCTAGTTGATTAATTAGACGATGTTAGTTATCAATGTATTCAACATTGTTTTGGATTTTAAGATGAACAATTTTTAAAGAGTGGAATATGTGTTTCTCCATAGTGTAAGTCGAACCTCGTATTGACGTAATAAAGTTTGGCTGTCTCATTTTAATCGCTTCATAACATTTTGACAATTTTGCATCCTAAATGAACACATCATTGCAAAACTCATCAAATACCATAAAAAATGATGAATAAATTTTTGTAGTTTGACAATTATCATGTAATACATTTGGTAATATTGTAGTAACATTTGGTTATCTTGACTAAATTTTATTTTGACACTATGGTATTTTGGAATCCTACATAAAGTTGTCGTCAGAGAACTCTTAAAATGTCATCAATATTATGAGGAAATGTTTATTAACAACTTTGTATGATCTAAATCGTTTTGTAAGGGGTCTCCTTACCAATTAATTGGCTTCAATATTGACTGTTGGAGTATTCAGTCTTTGAGAGTCTGGAACTACTCGGTTTATGAAAGAAATATACTAATATCTATTACCAGTACGAATATCTTCAATGTCTTTAACGATACGTTTTGGGTGAAACGGAGCTGCTAAAGTGGTTTTATAGTATTGCCAATGGTAACATCTACATGTTGGGTTGCTAACCTCATCAAATAGGAACATTTCTCTTTCAGGACATAAACACAACAAATAACTAGACAAAAATGGAGGGAAGTTAAATGACTAGTCAGTTTGTGCCACAATGGCTCTAGTTACTCGGAGTTGAAGGCATGCCTTATGAAGCAGTGGATCATATATGAGAAAGTATTAAGGAATCTTTGATAAGAATAATAAGAGCATCTGACTAAATACAAAATGTCAAAATAAGTAAACATTTAAGGAGGAAAAAACACACCATGGTGATTTCCCATAAATGGAGTCTATCTGTACAACTACGTATTACTTTAAAAACTACTAGTATTTACAATGTACAAATTCATGATCAAGGCAACATTTAACCAAAAATCAGTAAGTCTTCAACCATGATTTGTTACAACAAAACAAAGTACTTTTTGGCAAAATTGACACCCACTTCCACACCCATAAGAGAAGCAAAGCTGATAAAGAAAAGGCAAAGGAACATGATATCTCCCTGTTACATCATTTAGCAGCTATCATGTCAAATCTGTTTTGTGGATAGTATTTAAGTTATTGTCTTCAATATGCAGTGGTTGCATAATGAGGATAATTTGTAACATTAAATGCTCCTGAGTAATTCATTTAGGAAGGGGGAAATGCATGATTCCTGCCACAATAGAAGACCTTTGAGTCTTTCATTTAATAATGTTTTTGGCTTGAGAAAAAATAACATCTACAGACGAATATTATCCATAACATTTTGTCCAAACAACTATGTACAACTTTACAAACTACACTTATAATGTCTTCCAACACAACACTAATTCTTTCAAGGGGTAACTTTCAACTATGAACCATTTGTAAAGGCTTAAACCAACAGCTGTAAGAAACAAATAATACCATTGTTAAGCAATATTAACATCAACTTCAAAAGTGAATATTGTAAACTAATGTATGTAAAGCTAAATCGCCATAAGGACTTTAAAGTTGTTTGAATAGTTTCATTATAGTAAAGGCTTGACCCTTCTACAAAGTAGAATAATATGGATGATGAAAAAGACAAAAGAACATAAATCCTACATCAAACATGTAGATATGAAGTACTAACAATCTGAAATAAAACATCTAACAAATGAACCTACAAGTTTTGTGAGAAATTTACCGATCATTGTCGTAGTCTTGCCATTCCAAAACTCTAGTCAGATTGCTTTATTTGAAGTAAAGATTTTTTTTTTTTTTTGCAATTGTACTAATGTTTAGGGTTTAGGATTAGGGCAACCACAGAGTATGCTGTCGGCCATCAGTGGAACGATGTGCTTATCTTAATTGTATCTTAATACTATGAAATATTTCGTTCCTATTTGAACAAGTTGTTGGAGGCCTCTTAAAATGTCATTACGAATGATGAAGAAACTGTCTTAGTTGGACAAATTAAATATATTGCATTTGGTACAGGAACAAATTTCATCAATATGTTAGGCGAATTCAATACTCAATGATGGACTAATGTTCAGATTTTAAGCTGAATAATAACCAGGATGACAAACAAAACACTTACATAGTTATATGATTCGTCTTGTTGATAGAGCCTCACACTAATGTAATCGTGTAAAGTTGTTTTGTCACATTTGTATCTTCAGCCAATGATATTTTTTGAACCTATATGAGCACATTGAGGGAGATATCTTTGAATGCAGGAAAAAAATAATGCGAAAATTGTGGTTGTTAAACAATCATATAATGAAACATTTGGTAGTAGAGCCAATCTTGTCTATTTGGTAGACGATGTTATTGTTAAATGCTTTGCGTATTACTTTAGAATTTGTAATGCAAGCTTTGCAAAATGGGAGACAATAATCTTAAATATATGGAGCCTATCAGTACAACTCTACATTACTTCAAAACTACAGGTATTTACAACTTACTAATTCGTATTCAAGATAATGTGTAACAAAAACACTATAACAAAGTCTTCAACCATGATTGGTAACAACAAAAAGATACTTTTTGGCAAAATGGACAGCCACTCACTATAACATCATTTTAGCTGCTATTTTGCCAAATCTTGATGTGTTGACTTCAAAACATAGTGGTTGCATATTGAAAACAATTTGTAACAAGAAATGCTCAAAAGAAATCAGTCCAGGAAGGGGAAAATGCATGATTACTGCCCAGATAGAAGACCTTTAAGTCTTTCATTCAATAAAGTTCTTGGCTTGACAAAAAATAATGTTTATCGAGGATTGTCTGAACAGCTTTGTACTACTTTACAAACTACACTTATAATATCTTTCCACACAACACAAATTCTCTTTGAAAGGACAACTTTCTATGAAAATCATTTGTAAAGGTTTAAACCAATACTATAATAACATCGACTTCCAAAGTTAATACTCTAAACTAATTCATGCGAACGTAAATCCCCACAAGGACTTTAAAATTATTTGAATATTTTCATAATAGTAAACGTTTGACCCTTCTGCAAAGTCGAATAATATGGAGGATGAAAAAGCCCTAAATAACATAAAACTTACATCAAAGTAGTAGATTGGAAGTACTAACAATTCGACCGGCTCATGACACATGCACCAAGTGATATTAAATACGTCAATCTAAAACCCTTGTCAAATTTCTTTATTCGAAGTAAAGATTTTTTTTTTTTTGCAATTCTGCTAAAGTTGCAATTGGTAGGATTGTCAACAATTTTAAGATCCTTCATCAGTACTAGTCACTAAAGTTCAATTGCATTATACACAACAGGTGATTTCCAACGAAGCCCCTCAAACAGAGAGTGAACAACGATGCACATGTTTCGACTCACATGATATACGTCAATCCTGGTCAAGCTTTTTATTCTCAATAAAGCGCATTAGATGTCATTCTATTTTCCTGTTAGCTACATGAAGGAATACTAATAAGAATACTAATCATGATCTTCTCCTAGTTTCAATACTCTTTACAACAACACGTCTACAAGATGTACAACGTCATTCCTTATTAACATCAAGTGTGGTCGGTTGAAGCTAATACACTCTAACTCTACATCGCTAATGGAAAACTAAAATTTAATGGTTTTAATTAAATAACTTCCTCGTCGTTCTTGAGTGCACCATCAAGATCTCCAATATTGTTTTTATGTTGGTTAAAATTACATTTGAAAGAAGAGAAACATACACTGTTGTTTTTATGTGAGACTCCACTGACTTGACGACAAAACACTCTATCATCGTGGTGTAATTTTCTTTGCCTATAACTCTGGAAATTGTTCTTATCAAAGTCTAAAACATAACTCAAAGCTTATAATTCCACTACTTTCACTTCAACCTTGGCGTTGAAGCAAATACTTTGACAGATGAAAGGCATGACTTGCACAAGTGTTTTGAGACAAGAAACTTTTAATAGTGGTTCAAAGAGGGTTGCTTTGTTGTTGTGCTGTATCTAAAACAACTCTGCCCACTTCCCGTTGTATAACTCGTGAAAAATAATATATGTTATGATTTGTGAAACAATATTATCTGGCTGCAAAGATGGAGGAACCGATAAGCCTCAAGAATACACCTACGATAATATTTTGGATGCTAGACAAAATGTTGCTCCAATGGCTGATGTGTAGGTTTTTTGAGTATAAATATTTATTCCGAAAAATTTTTGCTAATGTACAATAGGAGAGATGTTATTGCAATGGCTGATTAGGTGTTTCAATAGCATCTAACTCAATGGCGAGCGATAAGAAGAATCAGTCCGGAAAATCATATGGAAAACCTATTTGGGTTTCATCAAACGAAAATGACAAAAGATACGAAACTTACTGAGACTCCCCCATCGCACATCCATTCATAAGATTCTCATACAAATGAACCTATAAACATTAGAAGAACACGAAATGTTTTCAAGGCCAGGCTAAATATTTCTACAATGAAGGACCATTCTAGTGAAAAGATGGATTACATAACATTTAGCTTGTATCATGTCAAAGAAGCTCATTGTTTCTTTTCTTGTCATGATTATCACTGTGCCAGTGTCATCGAATGGAGGACGGTCCCCCTCTCCCACACATCTGCAAGTCCAATACCACATTGTGTGCTCTAATTAAGTACTAACAAATTTTAAGTAATAAAGAATAGTGTGACAAACCTCAGAAGTCATTAAACTAGTTCTGCCAAAACCTCAGAATCCCAATTGATCAGCTAAAATAAAGAAGAAAAACACAAAATAAAGCAAAACATCATTCACAAATTATAAAGAGAAAACCTAGAAATCAGTTAAAAACAAAGATGACGTTTACGTACCTAGAGAAACAAGGAAAATAAACTTAAACCCAATCCTAGAGTACAGAAAAACCTACAGAGATATAAACAGAGACACAAAAGAGAAAAGCTTCAAATTGAACCTGCGCCAATTGAACCCAAAAATATGTAAAGAGACAGCATGGAGCTGATGGGAATCTATAATGTTATATTTTTCAGCCATAATTTTTAGCCTTATATATTTATTTGGTACCCAAATATTCTGCTTATTCTTATATTTTTATGTAGGATAAAAATGGAGGCATTAAATATTTAAAGGAGTTAAAGGAGAGATTTTTGACAGTTTAACCACTAGAACGTAGTCAGATATTAATATTTTACTTGGAGGTCCGATTGAGGTTATTTAAAATATAATGGACACACAACCGAAATACCTACAACTTTCATTTTTAATGTTTTGAGAGATTCGGGATCCAGAGTGGTCAAAATCAGGAATTAAGTTACTGAATGTGCAGAGCTTGGTATCCGGACTTTTCAGTCGATTAGGAAAGGGTTTCTCTGCCCAAGGGGTTTTGTAAATCGAGTCTATAAATATGTAATGGGTTAGAAGTCATTGGGGATCATTTTTTTTTTTCTATTCCCTCCTCTCTATTTGTTTTTCCTTCTGTAAGTTTCGTCATGGCCCTGCGTGGCAAGAAGTCTGCCATTGGTCGAAGGAAACTGAAGCCTCGGAGTCAACAAAACCTGTGAGTTCTAATTTGTTTTGGTTATTCAACTTACACTTTGAGTATTGGATGTTCTTTCGCACTTATTTTCATGATTTTCTTATTTAATTACTAGGATGCCTACTAACTTATTGATTGTTACAATCTGCTGCTAAGTTAGATATCAAATCCGTAATTGTTTATTCCTTCTAACTTGTGAACAAACTAAGATTTAAGAGTTATTGCATCAAAAGTTTTTAAATCTTAGAGAGAATTTCTAACTAAATTAAATGCAACCTCGTGTGTTTGTGTTGTTTGGCTTCATCAATTTCCTAATTCTTAATGCTGCTAGTAGTGAGGGTTAATAAGTTCGCTTGTTTTCTAATTAGCTATGAAGAAGGAGAAATAGTTCAGTGATGAATATTCAGAGTGTGAATTGATATATGCATGAATCAATGATTAGTTGGGGACTTCTGATGGTGGATGTTGACTAAGAACAATGTTTGTTGCTAGTATTTCTGATATCTCAATCTTAATTTTCTTTATTTTTGGTTGCCTTCGAGAGCGCACCAGCAAAGGGATAGAGAATAAGAGGGAGAGGGAGAGAGAAACTTTAACGAATGTGAGAGATTGAGAGGTGGAAAGAGAGTAAGGGACAGAGAAAAAAAAAACTTATGCTGCCTTTTGTTTTCAAAGAGTGAGAGGAATCAATGAAGTCGATGGAGGAAGCGATAATCTGAGAAGTTGATGGAGGAAGCGATAGTCTGACAAATCAATGGAATAACGTTACGGCTTCTCGGTGAGGAAGGTTCCGGCGACCTTTTCTAGCATTTATCTCCGGCTTCAGCTCTAGGGAGTGTGAAGAATGTTTGGGAAAGCGAACCATGAGCGGAGAAGAAGAAATTTTCGGGAATAAGGGTTTCGATGGGCGATGAAAGTGATTGTTTATGTCCCACACTCGTGCTTCTAATAAAGTTGACTTGCAATACAATCTCGACATAGAGAAAACTTTGCGCCAGTTGAGAAAAGAAGCTCAAAGGAGGAGGAATGATCTAGCTCCTGATTCACTAATTTTGGAGAATCTTAATATCGAAGGGCAGGAAGTCATGGCTGGAAATAAAACATTAAGGGAGCTTGCTGCCCCTGATTTGAATCTACAACCTTTATGCATAACCTTTCCTACTATTGATTCTGCTACTGCTTTTGAATTGAAATCTGGGCTAATACATCTTTTACCCTCTTTTCATGGAGTTGCAGGTGAAGATCCTCACAAGCATCTAAAGGAGCTTCATGTGGTACGCACAAGTATGAAACCTACCCGTGTAACTGAAGATCAAATTAAATTGAGAGTCTTTCTGTTTTCCTTGAAGGATTCGGCTAAGGATTGGCTCCACTATATAACATCTGAGAGTATTACTACGTGGAATGAGATGAAGAGGTTGTTTTTACAAAAATATTTTCTAGGTTCAAGAGCAGCCAACATTCAAAAATAAATCTGAAGTGTAAGACAACATAATGGAGAATCCCTACATGAGTATTGGGAACGTTTTAAGATATTATGTGCTAGCTGCCCATCATCAAATTAGTGAGCAGTTGTTTATCCGGTATTTCTATGAGGTCCTTTTACCTACTGATAGGAGCATGATCGAAGCCGCTAGTGGAGGAGCTTTGGTGGATAAAACTCCTGAGGCTGCAAGAAACTTGATCGCAAATATGGCAGCCTATTCCCAACAATTTAGCACTAGGTTTAATACTTCTCTTGTGCGTCAGATGGTTGTAGGTAAAATTCAAGTAGTAAAGGCTTGAGGGATTTGTTTGGCACAAGGGCATCCAACAAATATGTGTCCAACTCTTAAAGAGGAGCCCAATGAGCAAGTGAATATTTCAAGTGGTTTTCCAGGACAACCGCAATGGAAGTATGATCCTTATTCAAGCACGTATAATCTGGGATGGAGGGATCACCCCAACCTTAGATATGGGAATCCACACCACATTCAGCCAGCAACTCAAAACCATCAAATTTTCCAGCAATATGAGTAATCATATGTCCCAAGACAACAACAAGGCGCAAATTTTAATTCAGGTATGTCTTTAGAAGATATAGTTAAAACTCTTTCCACTAATACTTTGCAATTTCAACAGGAAAAAATGGCTAGTATTCAAAGTTTAGACAATCATATGATTCAAATGGCAACTGCAATTACTCGGCTAGAAGCACAAAGATCAGGAAAGTTACCATCTCAAACAGAATTAAATCCAAAAGAAAATGCAAGTGCAATCATTTTTAGAAGTGGTAAAGAAGTTGAGGTGTCACCTTCAGCGTTAAAACAACAGAAGGACAAAAACATCAATGTAGATAAGAGTACTCCAAATGTCATTGATGAACCTCAACGTAAGTTTCCACCCCTTTTTATTATACATGTACCTCGACATGCAAAATTCTTGAAGGAATTGTATACAATTAAGAGGAAACAAAAACTGAAGGGATGTGAGAAGGTGAGAGTAGGGGAGATTGTCTGCAATTATTCAAATAAAAATCCCTACAAAATGCAAAGATCCAGGTATGTTTACTATCCCTTGTTTGATAGGTGACCCAAGATTTGAGAAGGCAATGTTAGATTTGGGAGCTTCTATCAATGCCATGCCATATTCTATTTAAGCTACTTTGAAACTTGGCCCTTTGAATAAAACTAGTATTGTAATTCAATTGGGTGATAGATCTAATGCCTATCCAACAGGTGTAGTTGAGGATATTCTTTGGAAAGTTAATGATTTATTTTTCTCTATTGATTTTTATGTATTTGACGTGGAGAATGGTGATCAAACTACTCCTATTTTGTTAGGAAGGTCATTCTTAAAGACATCCAAGACTAAAATAGATGTTCATAGTGGCACACTTACCATGGAAGTTGATGGAGAAATTGTTAAATTTAATATTTATGATGCCATGAAATATCCTGGATAAGATAATTCTGTTAGTTTTATTGATGCAATTGATTCTTTGGCACAAGAAGTTTTTGAAATTGATGGTGAAGATGGATTGGAAGTTTTCAATAGTAATCATCTTGAGAAATAGGATGACTATTTAACTTTGAGTACTGATTTGCTAGAAACAATTGCAGCATTGAATGATTTTCCAAAATTACAGCAGCCAAGTTATGTTTCTTATGTGACATTACCAGTTTCTAATGAGATGCTTTTACCATCTGTTTTTCTGGCTCCTTTTCTAGATTTTAAGCCCTTCCCAAGTCACCTCAAGTATGTATTCCTTGGAGAGGGAGAGAAGTTACCAGTGATCATCTCTACTAAACTTAGTGCTCCACAAGATGAAAAGCTTGTACAAATACTTATGGAGCACAAAACGGCTATTGGTTGGAAAATTGCAGATATTAAAGAAATTTGCCCATCTACATGCATGCATTGTATTCTACTTGAAGGAGTAAAACCTTTCCATCAACCACAGAGAAGATTAAATCCACCCATGAAGGATGTAGTGAAGCGGGAAATCCTTAAACTTCTCAAAGTTGGAGTAAAAAATCAGATAGCAATTGGGTTAGCCCTGTTCAAGTGGTCCCTAAAAAGAATGGAGTAGCTGTTGTGAAAAATCAAAACGATGAGTTAGTTCCAACTCGAGTTCAGAATGGGTGGCTAGTTTGTATAGATAATAAAACTTTGTCACCCTCGAGGACCACTTTACTTTTTATTGATCAAATGCTTGAAAGGCTAGCTAATCATTCTTACTACTGTCTCCATAATGGTTATTCAGGACATTTTCAAATAGCAATTACTCCAGAGGATCAAGAAAAGACAACATTTA
The DNA here is from genome assembly GCA_022405105.1 of Aristolochia contorta. NCBI lineage: Eukaryota > Viridiplantae > Streptophyta > Magnoliopsida > Piperales > Aristolochiaceae > Aristolochia > Aristolochia contorta. The sequence continues at coordinate 17,420,816 of CM039664.1, forward strand.
CATGTCCATTAAGAACATTTGCATATCGTCGCATGCACTTTGGCCTTTGCAATGCCCCAGCCACATTCCAAACGTGTATGGTTAGCATATTTTCAGACTATATTGAGAATATCAAAGAAGTTTTTATGGATGATTTTACAGTTTATGGAGACTGCTTTGATACTTGCCTGTACAACCTTACACTTGTTCTTAAAAGATGCATAGAAACTAACCTTGTTTTAAATTCATAAAAATGCCTTTTTTATGGTTGAACAAGGTATAGTTTTGGGGCATGTTGTTTCATGTAAAGGAATTGAGATAGATAAAGCTAAAATTAATATAATTCAATCTTTACCTTATCCCACAAGTGTACAGGAAATTCGTTAATTTCTTGGTCATGCAGGTTTTTATCGGAAGATTCATCAAAGACTTATCAAAATAGCATTATCTCTATGCAATTTACTACAAAGGGTGTGACTTTTGAGTTCGTTCAGCCATGTAAAATGGCATTTGATAAGCTGAAGGAACTGTTAACTTCATCCCCAGTTATCCAGCCCCCAATCTGGAATATACCATTTGAGATAATGTGTGATGCAAGTGATCATGCAGTAGGCGCTCTATTGGGTCAAAGAATTGAAAAAAGCATCTCATGCCATTTATTATGCTTCAAGATGTTCAATGATGCATGCAGTAGGCATTGTATTGGGTCAATGAATTGGAAAAGCATCTCATGCCATTTATTATGCTTCAAGATGTTGAATGATGCTCAAAGAAATTATTCTACCATTTAAAAATAACTTTTAGCAGTTGTTTTTGCTTTAGAAAAGTTTTGATCTTATTTGCTTGGTACTAAAGTCATCGTTTACTCTGATCATGCAGCCCTTCGTTATTTGATGACAAAGAAAGAGGCAAAACAAAGATTAATAAGATGGATACTTCTCTTGTGTAGAGTTTGATTTAGAGATTAAAGACAAAAGATTGATGGAATATTGTGTTGCAGACCATTTGAATCGTTTAGTTCATACGGAGGATGAACTTCCTTTGCAGGACACATTTCCTGGTTTCAGTAAGGTTCAAAGAGATAAAATCAAGAGTAATGCCAAATACTACGTTTGGGATGACACATACTTATGGAAACATTGTGCGGATCAAGTGATAAGAAGGTGCATTCCTGACAATGAAATTATTTTTGTTCTAACCTTTTGTCATTCATATGCTTGTGGAAGTCATTTTGGAGCTAAAAGGACAGCAAGAAAAGTACTAGAATGTGGCTTCTATTGGTCGTCTCTATTTCGAGATGCATACTCCTTTTGTAGGTCATTCAAACATTGTCAGAAAACGGGTAACATATCCAAAAGGAATGAGATGCCACAAACTCTACTTTTTTGAGAAATTTTTTATGTTTGGGATATATCTATATTTTACTCATTATTGATTATGTCTCAAAATGGGTAGAGGCTAAAGCTACCAGGACTGATGATTCTAAAGTTGTGAAATTTTTTATCAAATCTAACATATTCGCCAGATTTGGAATTCCAAGAGCTCTGATAAGTGATTGAGGCACACATTTTTTCAATCGGACTATAGAGAATTTGCTGCAAAAGTATCATGTAACACACATGGTGTCAACTGCCTATCACCCACAAACTAGTGGACAAGCTGAAGTTTCGAATCGAGGGATCAAGTCAATCCTTGAGAAGACAGTCAATCCGAGCAGAAAAGATTGGAGTTTGCACTTGGATGATGCCTTGTGGGCATATAGGACTTCTTATAAGACACCCATTGGAATGTCACCTTACTGATTGGTGTTTGGTAAACCATGCCACCTTCCAACTGCAGGAGTTGGAGGAAATATGCAATGATGCCTATGAAAGTGCAAGGATTTACAAAGAAAAGACGAAAGCCTTTCATGACACAATGATCTCTGAGAAAGAATTTAAAGTTGGTTAGAAAGTTCTTCTCTACCATTCACAGCTTCGTTTATTTCCTGGTAATTTTTGTTCTCGTTGGATTGGACTTTATGTAGTTACAAATAGTTTTTCTCATGGTGCAGTTGAAATTCAATGTTTAGCAATTTCCAAAGTTTTCAAGGTTAATGGCCAAAGCCTTAAGCCTTTCTATGAAGGTTTCAAAGTTGAGAATGTGGCACAATTGGATCTTGAGGATCCCTTTTATACTGATTGAGAAAGAAAGCACCAAGTCGAGCCAACGGCAATAAACAAAGGCGTTGCACAGGACGCAACCCATGGGTAGTTTTTTTTCTTCTTATTTTTATTTTTATTTTTATGTTTCTTCTGCATTTTCTTTGCATTTCATCTTACGTTGGGGACAATTCAAGTTTTAAGTGTGGGGGAGTGGATTAGGTTGTTCTCCTTGGTTGCATTTGTTGTGAGCACGACTCAATTAAGCTTTAAAAATTCATATCATGATAGAATAAGTGTTCTCCAACTTATGATTAATTAGTTTTGCCACTTTCCTTGAGAATGGTAGCGACTAAATTTAGTAGACAAATGCTGCTGAGATTTTGAGCCTTCAGACTATCACATCTATATCAGTCTCTCTATTTTCTTTCATGTGAGATATTCTTCCCTAGATTTGTGTCCTCAGAACTTGCCTTGATTCTCTTTGAGGCCACATTGATGCATGCATGCATGAACATGATTAAGGCCATCTTTTTCATAAACCATATAAGCCAAATAGCCTACCTTGTAATTAACTTTTTCCCTTTGTTGAACCCTTTTGAGCTTAATTTGCCTATGTTTTTTTTATTTTGAACCCAAGTTACAAACCTCACATACAAAAAATGTTTTTACCCAAGTCGTAGAACTGGTGGAGCAATGTTCATTATTTTTATGTGTGAAAATCCAAGGAATAAGTGTGGGGGTGTCAAGATTTGTGGTATGGCTATGAATGATGAAACTCTGGAATATGTTTTCATTCTCAATAGTGAGCTCCACAGATGATGCAATCTCTTATGCAAAAAAAAGTCAGAAACGAAAAAAAAAACTGAACAAGGAACTTGATTTCCAAATTACGAACTCCTCAAATCTCAAAATAGGGGATCTGTGTAAATATGACTCACAATGGAAGAAGTTATTGTTTACAATCTAAAAAGATTAAATGAAGAAGCTTCTGAATTGGTGGTTGGATCTACATGTTTATTTGAGCTTGGTATTATTCATATTTGCTTCACTAGTTTTGCTGGCTCTTAAACCAAACTACCAAATATATCCCACTTTGATCCTAAACCCATTACAACCCTTGAAAAGTCCTTATGATTTGTGTTATGCCTGTGAGCCCAATGGTGGAGAACGAGAAGATATGCAAGCTTATGGTAGAGCAATTCTATGGGAATGAATTTGAGTGAGATACATACCCTACAAACATATGAGAGTTAAAAGTTAATTCTGTGAGGGTCTACATATTTAATTTATTCCATTTTTATGAATTGTAAGTTGTTTAAGAAGACTTTTTCATGATGTGTTATGATTTTAAGATTTTGATTGTTCTCTGCTCATGGAATTGCAACCATAGTGTCATGTGAAATTTAGTTTTGCCCGAGGACGAGAAAGGTTAAGTGTGGGGGAATTTGATGGGAAGCGATAGTATCATATTTTTCAGCCATAATTTTTATCCTTTTATGTTTATTTAGTTCCCAAATATTCTGATTAATCTTATATTTTTACATACGATACAAATGGAGGCATTAAATATTTAAAGGAGCTAAAAGAAATATTTTTCACAGTTTAACCACTGGAACGTAATCAGGAATTAATTCTTAACTCGGAGGTCCAATTGAGGTTATTTAAGATGCGTTGGACGCGCAAAAGAAATACATACAACGTTTTTTTTTTACATTTCTAGAGATACATGTTCCAGTAAGGTCTAAATCTGGAATTAAGTTACTGAAAGTGTAGAGCTTGCAATCCGGACTTATGGGTCGATTAGGAAAGGGTTTCTCTGACCTTTTCAGGCATTTCACTCCGACTTCAACTCTAGGGAGCGTGATGAATGCTTGGGAAAGTGAAAGCCAGAGCGAAGAAGAAGAAATTTTCAGGAATAGGGGTTTCGATGGGCGATGAAAGTGAGGGCAGAGAAGAAATTTTTGGGTATAGGGGTTTCGATGGGCGACAATATAACAACTGCCCTAATACCATTGCCCTAACAATTTTACGTATAAGGCGGAATAGGGCAACGGTCGTTCCAGACCTGTCAATACTGCCGACGGGTCGGCTTCGCCTATCACCCATTGGGCCACCCAGTGACGGGGCCGAGTTGGTCCGTTTCACAAACCGGTTTTTCTACTAGTGTTTAACAGCTGTCTTGCCAAATCTTGATGTCTTGTGGTTAGTGATTAAGTTATTGTCTTCAAAACGAAGTGATGACATATTGAGGATAGTTTCAAACATTGAATGTTTCAAATAAATCTGTACAGGAAGGTGAAAATGCATTATTGTTGTTCAGATAGAAGACCTATAAACTCTTTCATTAAATAAAGTTTTCTTTTTTGGACAAAAAACAACATCTACAGAGGAAAATTACCCATAACGGATTATCCGAACGGCTACATACTACTTTACAACCTACACTTATAATATCTTTCCACTCAACACTATTTCTCTTTCAAGTGGCAACTTTCAACGAAATTATTTGTAAAGGCTTAAACCAACACCTGTAAGGAAAAAAATACCATTATTAAGTAATAATAACATCAACTTCAGAAGGTAATATTGTAAACTAATTCATGTGAAGCTAAATCCCCACAATTATAGTAAACGTGTTGCCCTTTTTTAAAGTTGAATAATATGGATAATGAAAAAGACAAAAGGACATCAAACTGACATCAAACTTTTATTTTCGACGTACTAACAATATGATCGGCTCATGACACATGTATAAGATGATATTAAACACGCTAATGTATGAAATAAAACAACTAACAAAAGAATTACAACTCTTGAGAAATTTACAGATTATTGGCATAGTCTGGCCACTCTAAATCCTAATCAAGGTTATTATTCTATTTGAAGCACAGTAGTTGTGGTACCATTATCCCTAAGCAACATCAAGGCATACTCGTGAGTATACTCTAACCCCTATGGATGTAATACATAAGTCATCATATGGGTCATGATCTTTTCCCGGCTTCGGAACTCATTCCAACAACACGTCTAAGAGATGTTTAACATCATTCCTTACTAACGTCAATTGTGGTCGGTTGCAGCTAATACGCTCAAACTCCACTTCACTTATGGAATACGAAAATTTAATGGCTTTTAATTCAACTGACACAACGACAAAACACTCTGTTGTTTAGGAGTGCATCATCGAGATCTCCAACAACGTTCTTACGTAGGTTAAGAATACATTTGATATAAGACAAACATACACTACTACTTTCATGCGAGATTGTACTGACACTAAGACAAAACACTCTGTCGCCCTGGAGTTTTATTTCCCTCTAACCCTGGAAATAGTTTTTATCAAAGTCTAAAACATAACTCAAAGCTTCAAATTCCGTAACTTTTACTTCAAGCGTGGCGTGAAAGCAAATACTTTGAGAGATGATAGTCATGACCTAACTCCCAAGATGCTCCTCTAAATGTTGCAGTGAAATGCTTTGGCAGACAAACACATGTGTTTTGAGAGTAGACACCTTAAAAAGTGGTGCAAAGAGTCGCGTTTTATTGTTGTGTAGTATCTAAGACAACTCTACCCACTTCTCGTAGTATAACTAAGGTAAAAAAATATATATGTTATGATTTGTGAAGCTATATTAACGAGCTGCATAAATGGAGGAATCGATAATCCTCAAGAGTACGCCATTGATAAGATTTGGATAATAGACAAAATATTTTTCCAATGGTTGACGCGTAGGGTTTTTTAATTTAAATACTTATTCTACAAAATGTTTGCTAATGTTCAACAAGAGATATGTTATTTCAATGACTGATTAGGTGTTTCATTTGCAACTAACACAATGGCGAGTGAAAAGAAGAACCAGTCTGGAAAATCATTTGGAAAGCCTATTAGGGTTTCCACATTTCACGTCTAGTCTAAAAGACTTCGAACGACGTTTAATTTGTTTTGTATATTTTTGAGCCATCAATGTCAAGGTTCCTTTAGGCACCAAATGTTGGGTTGTCATATCTCAATTGAATTGTAATACTATGAAATATTTCGGTCGTTCTGAACAAGTCGTTGGAGACATCTTCAAATGTCATTACCAATGATGAAGAAATTGTTCCAGTTGGAAAATTTTGATATATTAAATTTGATGTAAATGCAGATTTCATCAATTCGTTAGGCGTATTCAATACTCAAAGATGGACTCATATTCTGATTTTAAAAAAATAAAATTACAAACAAAGAAATTACATAGTGATATTCGCCTTCTTGTTGATAGGTCCTCGTACTAATGTAAGCGGGAATGGTTGTTTTGTCTCAATTGTATCTTTAGCCAATGACATTATGTTGAACCAAAATGAATGCATTATGGGTGATCTATTCAAATGCAGTAAACAATCATATAATGATATATTTGATTATGGAAACAAATCTTGTCTATTTGGTTGAGGATGTCAGTATTTAATGAATTGTGGTAGAATTACTCCTCCGCAACATCAAAGCATACACGTAAGTATACTTTACCCCATGGAAGTAATACATAAGTCATCAAGTGGGTCATGATCTTCTCCAGGTTTCAATACTATTTCCAATAATACATCTACAAGATGGTTAATTGATTCCATTTTAACATCAAGTGTGGTGGGTTGAAGCTAATACACTCAAACTCCACATCACATACATAATAAAAAATTTACTGTTATTTAATGCAACAACTTCCTCGTTTTTTTTAATGCATCATCAAGATCTCCAACAATGTTTTTAAGTAGGTTAAGGGTACATCTGGAATAATAAAATCATACTTTGATGCGAGGCTCTATCAAGACAACGACAAAACATACTGTCATCATGGTGTCTTTTTGTTTTCCTTTTAACCCTAGAAATTGTCCTTGTGAAAGTCTAAAACATAACTCAAATCTTCAAATTTCGCAACTTTCACATCAACTTTGGTGTTGAAGCAAAAACTTTGACAAATGATAGTCATGACCTGAGTCCCATGATGTCCTTCTAAATGTTGCAGTGAAATGCCTTGGCAAACAACCTCAAGTGTCTTGAGACTAGACACCACCAAAACTCAGTGACAAAGTCTTCAACTAAAACTCAGTGACAAAATCTTCAACCATGATTGGTTACAACAAACCAGGGTATTTTTTTAGAAACATTGACACCAACTCCCGCACCCATAAGAGCAGCAACATAGATGAAGAAAGGAGAAAGGGACAACATATTTCACTGTAACATCATTTTAACAGCTATCTTTCCAAATCTTGATGTGTTGTGGCTATGATTTATGTTATTGTCTTAAAAAGGCAATGGTTGCATACTGTACATAACTTGTAAATGGAATGCTCCAGAGAAATCAATACATGAAGGGGACAATGCATGATTCCTACCCAGATAGAAAACTTATAAACTACTTCATTCAATAAAGTTTTGTGGTAGGACGAAATACAACATCACAAGTGGAAAATTACCCACAACAGATTTTCCGAACAACTACGTACAACTATACAAACTACATTTATCATGTCTTCCCGCACAACATTAATTATCTTTAAAGGGACAAATTTTTATTAAACCCATTTGAAAGGCTTAAACCACACCTATGGGAAACAAATAATACCATAGTTAACTATTAATAACATCGACTTCAAAAATAATACTATAAACTAATTCTTGTGAAGCAATGTCATCTCAAGGACTTTTAACATTTTCAATAGTTTTATTACAATAAACGTTTGGCCATTCAGCAAAGTTGAATAATAAGGGTGATGAAAAAGACCAAAAAAAGTAAAATTTACATCAAACTTGTAGATTAGACGTGCTCACAATTTGATCGGCTCACGACACATTCATTAAATGATATTAAATGAGTTATTGTATGAACTAAAACAACTAACAAAAGAAATTACAACTATTGAAAAATTTACTAATACTTTTTATAGTCATGCCACTACAAACCCTTGTCAAATTGCTTTATTTGAAGTAACGATTTTTTTGCAATTCTATTAAATTCACAATCAGTTGATTTGTCAATATTTTCATGATCGTTCTTCGGTAATAATCAATAAAGTTCAATTCTATTATACACAACAAATGATTGCCAAGGAATTTCCTAAAATCAAGAGTGTATTGTTTTGCACATATTTTAACCCACCTGAAATACGTCAATCTTGATCAAACCTTTTATTCTCAATAAAGCACAGCAATTGTGGTTGCATTAGCTCTTAGCAACATCAAGGCATACTAGTAAGTAAACTCTAGCCCCTTTATAAATAATAAATAAGTCATCATAGGGGTGATGATTTTCTCTAGGTTACGATGCTCTTTCCAACAACACATCTAGAAGAAGTTTATTGTAATTCTTTATTAACATCAAGTGCAGTGGGTTAGAGTTAATACACAAACTTCACATCGTTTATAGAAAACCAAAATTTAATGGGTTTTAAAGCAACAGCATCCTCGTCACTTTTGAATTCATCATCGAGATCTCCAACAATGTTTTAATGTAGGTTAAGGGTATATTTGAAATAAAATAAGCATACTCTGCTTCTTTGATGTGAGGTTCTACTAACGTAACGACAAAACATTCCGTCATCATAGTGTCATTTTTCCCCCTAACCCTCAAAAAGTTTCTTATCAAAGTCTAAAACATAACTGAAAGCTTCAAATTCCGCAAATTTAACAAATGATAGTCATGACCTTAGTCCCATGATGTGCTTCAAAATGTTGCAGTGAAATCCCTTTGCTGAAAAGCTCAAATATCTTGATACTAGACACCTTTAAAAGTGGTGCAAAGAGTGTCGTTTTGTCGTTGTGCAGTATGGAAAAACAACTCTGCCCACTTCTCGTTGCATAATTCAGGTAAAAAAGTAAATGTTATGATTTGTGTAGTAATGTTTTCGGGCTGCATAAATGGAGGAACTGATAAGCTTCAAGATTTCACCTTCGATAGGATATTAGATGTTATACAAAATATTGTTCCATGATGAGTATGTTTTTTTGAATTTAAATACTTCTTCTGTAAGATATTTGCTAATGTAAAAACAAAAGAGTTGTTATTTGCAATTGATGATTACGTGTTGCATTAGCAGCTAACTCTATGATGAGTAATAAGAAGAATCAGTCCAGAAAATCTTATAGAAAGCTTTTTAGGGTTTCCCCATCTCGCCTCAAGTAAAAAAAGACCGAAGGATTTCTCTTTTGCTTTTGCATATTTTTGAGTCATCAATGTATAGGGTCCTTTTACGCACCTAACATTTGGTTGTCTTACCTCAATTGTATCTTCATACTATTTAATATTGCGGTCCTATCTGACCAAGTCGTTGGAGACCACTTTAAATGTCATTACGAAAGATGAAGAAATTGCCTCAGTTGGACAAATCTTATATATTACATTTGATAGAAGAACAGATTTCTTCAACTCGTTAAGTGAATTTTATACTCAATAATAGACTTATATTCTGATTTGGAAAAGAACAATAACCAGGATTACAAACAAAAACATACTTAGTGATATTCTCCATCTTTTTATATATCCTTGCACTAATGTAACCGCATATGGTTGTTTCGTCACGATTGTATCTTTAGCTAATACTTTTTGTTGAAACAACTTGAACACATTGTGGAGATCTCTTCGAAAGCTATAAAAAATGATGCAGAAATTGTTTTTGTTTATGATACATTTTGTTGCATATCTGATTTAGTGTGGATGATGTTATTATTCAATGCTTTAGGTAGTTCACAGGAATTAGTAATAAAATATTTCCAAGATGGGAGACAAAGATATTACATAGAAAGAGAGTATCAACAAAATTCTATATTACTTCAAAACTATCGTTATTTACAATGCACTAATTTTTTGTCAAGGCAACATTTCTCCAAAACTCAGTGCCAAAGTCTTCAACCATGATTGGTTACAACAAAACAAAGTATTTTTTTAGAAGAATAATGACTCGTGCACCGGTTGGGTGCACGAATCGTGCACTGGTCCTCTCACAAAGGAAATAAGATAATATTTTTCTTGGGTTCCGTGAAATATATTATCTTATTCCTTTGTGAAAGGGCCAGTGCCTGACTGGTGCACCCAACCGGTGCGCGAATCATTACTCTTTTTAGAAACAGTGACACCCACTCCCGCACCCATAAGAGGAGTAATACATATGAAGAAAAAGAAAAGGAACAACATATTTCATTGTAACATCATTTTAGGAGCTATCTTTCCAAATCTTGTTGTGTTGTAGTTAGGGTTTATGTTGTTGTCTTAAAAAAGGCAGTGGTTGCATATTGTAGATAACTTGTAAATGGAATGTTTGAGAAATCAGTATGTGAACGGGATAATGAATGATTCCTACCCAGATAGAAGTCATACAAACTCCTTCATTCAATAAACCTTTTGTGGTAGGACGAAATACAACATCGGAGGAGGAAAATTATCCATTACAGATTCTCTAAACAATTACGTACAACTTTACAAACTACATTTATAATGTTTTCCCACACAACATAATTCTCTTTCAAGAGACAACTTTTAAAAAACCCATTTGTAAAGGTTTAAACCGACACCTGTAAGAAACAAATAATACCATTGTTAAGTATTAATGACATCAACTTCAAAAACTAATATTGTAAACTAATTCATGTGAAGCTAAGTCATGTCAAAGACTTTTAAGATTTTCAATATTTTTATTACAATAAACGTTTGGCCATTTTGCAAAGTTGAATAATAAGGATGATGAAAAAGACAAAAGAATGCACAATTTACATCAAACTTGTAGATTAGTTGTACTCACAATGCTGATCGGCTCACCTCACATGCATTAGATGATATCAAATGAGCTATTGTATGAACTAAAACAACTAACAAAAAATTACTACTATTGAAAAATTTACCAATAATTTTCATTATCATGCCACTACACGACGCTTGTCAAATTGTTTAATTATAAGTAATGAATTTTTTTGCAATTTTCATAAAATTCACAATCAGTTGATTTGTGAACATTTTCATGATCGTTCTTCGGTACTAGTCAATAAGGTTCAATTTCATTGGACACAACAAATGATTCCCAATGAATTTTCTAAAATCGAGTGTACTGTTTTGAACATATTTTAGCCCACATGAAATTCGTCAATCCTGATGAAACCTATTATTCTCAATAAAACTCAATAATTGTGGTAGCATTACCTCTCAGCAACATGAAGGCATACTCTAAGTAAACTCTAACCCCCTTGGAAATAATAAATAACTCATCATTTGGGTGATGATTTTCTCCAGGTTACAGTACTCTTTCCAACAACACATCTACAAGATGTCTAATGTGATTCCTAACTAATGGAAAGAAAAGGTTAGCAATTTAATTATAGGGTGCTAAACATGCATATATGTAGATATGTGGGCACTGGGTAGTTTAGACTCTCTCCACTATACTTCATTAATGCTCGTCAGATATACCCCATGGCGATGAACCGGTGCAATTTTTAGCTAGACAAAAGTAACAAAACCCATCTTGGACACCTATAAAATAAATCCTTAAACCAAAAGATAACGAAATAACTTCGTGAGCACGCACTAAAAAAAACTCCAGTTGGCATTTGATGCTGATCACAAAATTTTTTTCATTCGGTCAAATTAATCAGTTCAATAGGGACTAACCTCCTCTTTTTATTCTTCTCTACGTTTCTTTCCTCTTCAAATATGAGTCTATCTCGACCAGGACGTCATCTGGGAGGAAAAGACACTCGTAACCCTGTCATAATTTCCAATATTAATCATTTTTTGTGGTTGAATGTCATATCTTATTTTTTTTTTTTTCTTTTTTCTTTTTTCTTTTTATTTGTTTGGATGAATTAAAACTTCTTAACTACAGTAACTTGCTCAATTTGGAGGGTTCGGTTAGTGTCTCACCTATTTGTTTTACATGCGAAACATTTGTTTTTCAAATTGATTTTTTGAATAAAATAGTTCATTTACATATCTTGTAAAACAATGATGCAACAAGTATGCCTAAATCAAGTTGCATATATTAACACATTTGGGACATGTCGATTATGTTTAGGTATTTATGGTTGTAATCTTTATTTCTTTCAAGTAATTTAAGTATTTAATTTTTGAGAACCATTTATATTATTATCTTTATTAGAAGATTTGGTATGGTATATTTTTTATTTAAGTTTGTAATAATAATTAGTATTGTGTATAATACAAATTTATAATACAATATATTTTGCAAATATACTAGTTTTATTATAAAAGTGATTAAAATCACAAATATATATTGTAACAACAAAACCCATGTGGTTAATTTAATATATAACCAATTTACTTATGAAACAATTATGTTTCCATCTATTTGTGATAAAAGAGTAATACTTTAATATATTTTTTAAATAAGTATTATATTAATTAATTGTTCAAATTAAATAAATACGTATTTATTATTATGATAAATTCATAAATATTTTTAGCATTATTCCTACCCAGATAGAAGACCTATAAACTCTTTCATTCAATACAATTTGTGGTTGGACGAAAAACAACATCAGAGGAGAAAAATCACCCATAATGGATATTCTGAACAACTATGTAATATATTACACACTACATTTATAAAGTCTTTTGACACAACCCTAATTCTCTTTCAAAGGACAAATTTTAATTAAACCCATTTTTAAAGGCTTAAACCAACTCCATAAGAATTAAATAATACCATTGTTAAGTATTAATAACATCGACTTCAAAAACTAGTATTGTAACTAATTAATGTGAAGCTAAATCCCTACAAGGACTTTAAAGATTTTCAATATTTTTATTACAATAAACGTTTGGCCCTTCTGCAAAGTTGAATAATAAGGATGATGAAAAAGACCAAAGAATGTAAAATTTACATCAAACTTGTAGATTAGATGACTCACAATCTGATAATCTCACGACATATTCATCAGATGACATTAAATGCGCTACTGAATGAACTAAAAATATGAAAACAAACATATTACAACTTTTCTAAAATATACCGGTAATTTTCAGAGTCATGGCACTACAAAACCCTAGTCATATTGGTTATTTTGAACTAAAAGTTTTTTTTTTTTTTTGAAATTCTACTAAAGTCACATTCAATAGGATTGTCAGCAATTTTTAGATCCTTCTTCACTGCTACTGAATAAGGTTCAACTACATTATACAGAACAGATGATTCCCAATGACTTTCCTAAAGATCGAGTGTATTGTTTTGCACATATTTCCACCCAAATGAAATATGTCAATCCTGATCAAACTAATTATTCTAAATAAAATGCAGTAATTATGGTAGCGTTACCTCTCAGAAACATCAAGGCTTACTCTTAGGTATACTCTTACCTCCTCAGAAATAATACATAAGTTATCATATGGGTCATGATCTTCTCCAAATTTCGGTACTCTTTCCATCAACACATCAAGTGTGGTGGATTAGAGTTAATATACTAAAAAACCACATTGCTTACGGAATACCAAAATTTAATGGCTTTTAATACAACAACTTCCTCGTCATTTTTGAATGCATCATCGAGATCTCCAACAATGTTTTATGTTGGTTAAAGGTACATTTGAAATAAGACAAGCATACGCTACTACTTTAATCCGAAGCTCTATTGACACAACGACAAAACATTTCATCATCATAGTGTCATTTTTTCCCTCTAACCCTGGAAGTTGTTCTTATCAAAGTCTAAAACATAACTCAAAGATTCAAATTCCGCAACTTTGACAAATGATAGTCATGATCTAAGTCCCATGATGTTCTATAAATGTTGCAATGAAATCCCTTGGCAGAAAAGCTCAAATATCCTGAGACTAGGCACCTTTAAAATTGGTGCCGAGAGAGTCATTTACTTGTTATGCAGCATCTAAAACAACTCTGCCCACTTCTAGTTATTTAACTCAGGTTAAAGAATGTATGTTATGATTTGTGAAGTAATATTATAGTGCTGCATAATGGAGGAACCGATAAACATCAATATTACACCTTCGATAGGATTTTAGATGCTAGACAAAATGTTGTTCCAATGGTTGATGAAATAGTTTCTTGAATTTAAATATTTTTCTACAATATGTTTGCAATTGTAAAAACAAGAGAGATGTTATTGAAATGGCTGATTAGGTGTTTCAATAGCAGCGAATTCAATAAGGAGTGATAAAATAAATCAGTCCAAGAAATCATAGGAAAATCTTATTGGGGTTTCCCCATCTCACGTTAGGTAAAAAGGCCCCGAAGGACGCTTTGCTTCTTTTGCAGATTTTGAGCCATCAATGTCAAGGTTCCATTTATGCACCTAATATTTGGTTGCTTATCTCAATTGTATCTTAATACTTTGAAATATTTCAGTCCTATCTGAACAAGTCGTTGGAGAACTCTTCAAATGTCATTGCGTTTAATAAATAAATTGTCCCAGTAGGACAAATCTAATATATTTCATTTGGTATAAGAGAATATTTCATCAATTCGTTAGGTGAATGACAAGTGCATATTTTCACATATTTTGATCTCTTAAACTTAATTATTTTGGTTATATTTTGGGCATTAATGGGTTTATTTGCAAAGATTTATCAATTTTGAGTTTTGAATGACTAATTTCTATTTTTATCATAATGTCTTCTTATGTGATCAGATTCTAAAGATTGAAGATGAATTAGAAAGCTAACAATGAAACCTACAACTTTTGTCTTTTGTGGTTTCTCATAATTAGGACGAATTAATCCTAGAATGTGCAGCCCAATAATTACCAAGTAGCAATGACTACTAGGACGAATTAATCCCAGAAAGACAGCCCCTATCAAGTAGAAACAAGGGCAAAAAATCGGATGACAAAAATGCCCTCTAACTTAAATCGTATATTCACTCAACTGCCCTAATTCAATTCAACCAGAAAAGAGTAAGAAGTGATCAGTTGCAGAAAAAAGGGGGAAACGTGAAAGGCACTTGGAGATCGTGTAGAGGATAAAGAGAGGGTAGTTTTTGAGCCATTAACTTGGAAATTAAAGCAAAGAAGTGGCTGATTAATTCAGTAACTGCAGTATTAAAAAGGGAAAAGAAAAACAATCCGAAAATCACCAATAAATAGGAGTTTTGTGATCTGTTTCAAGCAGAGACTTGGAGCACGAAATTTTCTTTAGATAGCAAAGATAGAGATTTATCTTTGCCCTTATCACTCCCTAGCAAAAGAGAGAGAAAGGCAATAGAGACAAGGCAGGACTATGCTATAGGAGTGGAAGAACCCATTGGAAGCAAGCTGGTTTGTTGTCCGTGGAAGAGAAACGATTCTCTTTGGGGGATGTGTCACAGCAAGCTCTCAAAAGGGGAAAGACCATGATCTTAATCTAATTTCCAACTTCATATGCTTAGTTCTAGCTTTGTTCTCTGTCTTTCGAATTTCTCTTGTACCTTGGCTTTTGTGATGGTATGGCTATTATTCAGATTGTTTGAATCTTATTTTGATAAATTTAGTGTTGGTACTTTTGATATTTTAATCCCACTGATTTTTAGTTCTTATAATTTTCATCTTTATGCATGAAATTGATCATTTCATGCGTTTATTAAATTTATAACTTTTCGTTTTGTTATGAACAAGGTAAACAAAAAAGTAAATAGTTGGGTTTGGAGTGGTCACACCTATCTTAATTTCAACTAATGCGCGATTTAAAACAACTATTTTGAACATGCTGGTATGTTTAGTTTAGTTTGGGTTGATTTAATTTGTACTTAAAATCAAAATTAATTAGAACCATTGTTAAATTGGTTTTATTTATAACAAATTAAGGGGATTCCAGCTACCAAAAGTTTCTTTGTCAACCTATCAAGAATATAACACCATATATAAATTTTAGCTATTACATTCTTAGCCAAGCAATTGGGAGTGAAAAACGGCAAGTAAATTGTACATAGTAGATAAATAGTTCTTTTTGTACTTTTCAAGTTTTTACCAATTCCCCATAAACCGTGTAAGATTTATGTATTCCTATTAAAATAAATCTTAATTTTTATGCACAAAACTCATCGTGGGATCGAACCTTTCTTACCCTATACTTTGTTGTGAATTATTTTAGGGGCTAAGAATTGATATAATTTTTGAAGCAGCAACGACATGTCATCAGTGAATGCAATACTCAATGATGGATTGTTGTTATGATTTTAAAATGAATGATTACCAGGATAGCTAACAAAGAAATTACTTAGTGATATTCTCTGTCTTATTGATAGATCCTCACACTAAAGTAATTGCGTATGGTTGATCTCTTCGAATGCGATAAAAAAGGATGCAAAAATTGTTGTTATTTAATAATTATACAATGATACATTTTGTTGTAGAACCGATCTTGTCTATTTCTTTAACTTTTGTCATGAAAACTTTCCAAAATAGGAGACAAAGATACTACATAAAACGAGTCTATCTGCACGACAATATATTTCTTTCAAAACTAATAGTTTTTACAATGTACTAATTCTTTGTCAAGGCAATATTTAACCAAAACATAGAAACAAAGTCTTTAACTATGATTGGTTACAACAAAATAAAGTATTTTTTTAGCAAAATTGACACCCACTCCCGCACCCATAAGAGAAGTAACACCGATGATAAAATGGCAAAGGAACAAGATATCCCACTGTAACATCATTTTTGCAGCTATCTTGCCAAATCTTCATGTGTTATGACAATTGTTTAAGTTTTTGTCTTCAAAACACAGTGGTTGCAAATTGAGGATAATTTGTATGTTTGAATGTCTCAAATAAATCAGTACAGGAAGAGGAAAATTCATGGTTGTTGTCCAGATAGAAGACCAATAAACTCTTTCATTAAATAATGTTTGTTGCAGGACAAAAACAACGTCTACAGAGGAAAATTACCTATAACGGATTATCCAAAAAGCTACATACTACTATACAAACTACACTTATAATGTCTTCCCACACAACACTAATTCTCTTTCAAATGGCAACTTTCAACAAAAACCATTAGTAAAGGATTAAACCAACACCTGTAAGAAACAAAAAATATTATTGTTAAGTAAAATTGCATCGACTTCAAAAGCTAATACTGTAAACTTATTCATGTGAAGCTAAATCCCCACAAAGACTTTAAAGTTGTTATAAAAGTTTTATTGTAGTAAATTTGTTGCCCTTCTTCAAAGTTGAATAATATGGAAGATGAAAAAGACAAAAGAACATAAAACTTACATCAAACTTGTATTTTGGAAGTACTAACAATCTGATCGGCTTATCACACATGCATAAGATGATATTAAAAACGCTATTATAGCTCTTGAGAAATTTACAGATTATTGTCATAGTCTTGCCATTCTAAAACCTTCTCAAATTACTTTATTTAAAATAGAATTTTCTGTGAAA
Source organism: Aristolochia contorta (assembly GCA_022405105.1). Classification (NCBI taxonomy): domain Eukaryota; kingdom Viridiplantae; phylum Streptophyta; class Magnoliopsida; order Piperales; family Aristolochiaceae; genus Aristolochia; species Aristolochia contorta. Next base: position 17,438,305 of record CM039664.1, read on the forward strand.
TTCTACTCATGTTGTATTCGGTGGGATACGCAGCATTTTCAAAATCATTCCCTAGTAATACTCAATAAATTCTACTAATGTTTTATTCGACCCACATGAAATATATCAATCCTAATCAAGCTTTTAATTCTCAATAAAGCGCAGTTGCAGTAGAATTATCCTTAAGCAACATCAAGGCATTCTCGTAAGTATCTAGCCTTCATGGATATAATACATAGGTCATCATATTGGTCATGATCTTCTCCTGGTTTCGGTACATTTTCTAACAACAAGCCTAAGAGATTTTGGAACATTCCTTACTAACATCAATTGTCATCGATTGTAGCTATACACTCAATCTCCACATCGTTTTTAGAATACCAAAATTTAATGGTTTTTCATTCAACTGACACAATGACGAAACACTATGTCGTTTTTGAATGCATCATCGAGATCTTCAATAATGTACTTATGTAGGTTAAGAGTACATTTGGAAAAAGACAAACATACGCTGCAACTTTGGCACGAGGCTCTACTGACACAACGACAAAACACAATGGTGTCATGGTGTAATTTTCTTTCCCTTTAACTATGGAAAAATTGTTTTTATCAAACTCTAAAACATAACTCAAAGCTTCAAATTCAGCAAATTCTACTTCAACCTTGGCGTTAAAGCAAATACTTTGAGGGATGATAGTCATGGCCAAACTCTCTTGATGTCCTCTAAATTTTGCAGTTAAATACCTTGGCAGACATACTCATTTGTTTTGAGACTAGACACCTTAAAAAGTGGTGCATTGAGTGTCGTTTTATGGTTGTGAACTATCGAAAACAACTCTACTCACTTCTCGTTGTATAACTAAGGTAAAAAATATATATGTTATGATTTTTGAAGCAATATTATCGAACTACATTAATAGAGGAATCTATAAGCCTCAAGAGTACGCCTTCGATAAGATTTTGGATGATAGACAAAATATTTTTCCAGTGGTTGACGCGTAGGCTTTTTGAATTTAAATACTTATTCTGAAAAATGTTTGCTAATGTACATCAAGAGATATATTATTGGAATGACTGCTTAGGTGTTTCAATACCAGCTAACTAAATGGCAAATGAAAAGAAGAACCAGTCTGGAAAATCATTTAGAAAACCTATTCCGGTTTCCACATCTCACGTCAAGTCAAAAAGACTTCGAACGACGTTTCATTTGATTTGCAGATTTTTGAGCCATCAATGTCAAGGTTTCTTTAGGCACCTAATATTTAGTTGTCTTATCCCAATTGTATCGTAATACTATGAAATATTTCGGTCATATCTGAACAAGTCGTTACAGACATCTTCAAATGTCAATATAAATGATGAAGAAATTGCCCTAGTTGGACAAATCTAATATATTAAATTTGATATAGGTGCAGATTTCATTAATTCATTAGGTGTATTAAATACTCAATGATAGACTCATGTTCTGATTTAAAAAAAAATAGGATTGCAAACAAAGAAATTACATAGTGATATTCATCTTCTTGTTGATTGATCCTCGCACTAATGTAGGTGTGTATGGTTTGTCTCAATTGTATCTTTGGCCAATGACATTATGCTGAACTTAAATGGATACGTTAAGGGAGATCTCTTCGAATGTAGTAAAAACTGATACAAAAATTGTTGTAGGTAAACAATCATATAATAATATATTTGGTTGTGGAACCAAATCCTGTCTATTTGGTTGAGGATGTCGGTATTCAATGAATTGTTGTAGCATTACTCCTCAGAAACATTAAGGCACACGTATGTATACTTTAACCCCCATGGAAATAATACATAAGTCATCATATGAGTCATGATCTTCTCTAGGCTTCGTTACTCTTTACTATAATACATCTACAAGATGTTTAATGTAATTCCTTTTTAACATCAAGGATGGTGGGTTGAAGCTAATACTCTCAAACTCCACATCACTTATGGAATACAAACTTTAATTGCTTTTAATGCAACAACTTCCTCGTCTTTTTTGAGTGCAACATCCAGATGTCAAATAATATTTTTATGTAGGTCAAGGTTATATTTGAAATAAGACAAACATACGTTGCTACTTTGATGCGAGCCTCTATAGACACCAGCAAAATACTCCATCATCATGGTGTCATTTTTCCCTCTAACCTTGGAAATCGTCCTTATAAAAGTCTAAAACATAACTCAAAGCTTCAAAATCCGCTACTTTCACTTCAACCATGTCGTTGAAGCAAAAACTTTGACAAATGATAGTCATGACCCAAGTCCCATGATGTTCCTCTAAATGTTACAGTGAAATGCCTTTGTAGACAAGCTCAAGTGTCTTGAGACAAGAGACCTTCAAAAGTGGTGAAGTAATATCATCGGGATGCATAAATTGAGGAACCGATATGCCTCAAGATTACGCCTTCGAAAGGATTTTAGTAGTTAGACAAAAAGTTATTCCAATGGTTGATTAGTAAGTTTTTTTAATTTAAATACTTCTTCCGCAAGATGTTTTCTAATATAAAAACCAGAGAGATGATATTTGTCATGGGCGATTAGGTTTTTCAATAGCTACTACTAATGTAAAAACAAAAGATATGTTATTTGCAATGGAGGATTAGGTGTAACAATAGTTGCTACTAATGTAGAAACATGAAAGATGTTATTTGCAATGGATGATAAGGTGTTTCAATAACAGCTAACTCAACGACTAGTAATTAGAAGAATCAGTCCAGAAAATCTTATAGAAAGCTTATTAGTCGGGTCAAGTAAAAAAGTCCCAGAAGGATGTTTCTCTTGTTTTGCAGATTTTTGAGTCATCAATGTGTTGGTTCCTACTTTACAAACTACATTTACAATGTCTTCCCACACAACACTAATTCTCTTTCAAAGTACAACTTTTAATTAAACCCATTTGTAAAGGCTTAAACCAACTTATCGTGAAGGAAACTTACCCATAACGGACTCTCTGAATAACTATGCACTATTTTAAAAACTACATTTATAATGTCTTCCCACACAACACTAATTCTCAATCCAAGGACAACTTTTTATTAAACCATTTTATAAAGGCTTAAACCAACTCCTATAAGAAAAAAAAATAATACCATTGTTAAGTACTAAAAACATCGACTTTAAAAACTAATATTGTAAACTAATTCATGTGAAGCTAAATCCCGACAAAGACTTTAAAGATTTTCAATTTTGTTTTTTACAAAAAACGTTTTGTCCTTCTGCAAAGATGAATTAATAAGGAGGATGAAAAATACCAAATAACATAAAATTTGCATCAAACTTGTAGATTACATCACAATCTGATCGGCTCACGACACATATCAGATGATATTAAATGAGCTATTGTATGAACTAAAACAACTAACAAAAGAAATTACAACTTTTGAAAAATTTACCGGTAATTTTCAAAGTCATGCCACTACAAACCCCTTGTCAAATTGCTTTATTTGAAGTAAAGATTTTTTAGCAATTCAACTAAAGTTACACTCAGTTGATTTGTCAACATTTTCCTGATCCTTCTTCAGTACTACTCAATAAGATTCAATCCACATAAAATATGTCAATCCTGATCAAAGTTGTTATTCTCAATAGAGTGCAGTAATTATGGTAGCATTACAATTTTTTAACCAACATTAACACATTGAGGGAGATCTCAATTGTATCTTTGGCGAGTAATAGGATGAACCAGTCCAAAAAATCATAAATGAAGCATATTACGGTTTCCTCATCTCCCATCAAGTCAAAAAGGCCCCGAAAGATGTTTCGCTTGTTTTGCAAATTTTTGAGCTATCAATGTCAATGTTTCATTTTAACTTTTAGTTCTCTTATCTCAATTGTATCCTAATACTATGAAATATATCGGTCCTATCTGAGCAAGTCGTTGGAGACCTGTTTAAGTGTCATTACGAATGATGAAGAAAGTGTCCCAATTGGACAAATTTTATATATTACATTTGACAAAAGAGCATATTTCATCAATTCGTTAAGCGAATTCAATACTCAAAAATGGACTAATGTTCTGATTTTAAAAAGAACAATAACCAAGATAACAAACAAAAAAATTACTTAGTGATATTCGCCATCTTGTTAATAGATCACCACACTAATGTAACTGCATATTGTTGTTGTCTCAATTGTCTCTTCTGCAAATGACATTTTACAGAACCAACATGAACACATTGCAGGAGATCTCTTCAAATGCCGTAAAAAAATAATTCAAAAATTGTAGTTGTTAAATAATCATATAATAATACATTTTTTTTGAAGAACTGATATTGTGTAGACGATGTTATTATTCAATGCTTTAAGTATTACTCTAAAACATGTAATGAAAAGGGAGACAGAGATATTACATAAAAAGAGTTTTTCTGTACAACTAAATATGACTTTCAAAACTACAGGTATTTACAATGCAGTAATTCTTGATCAAGAAAACATTTAACCAAAACTCAGTAACAAAGACTTCAACCATGATTGGTTACAACATAACAAGGTACTTTTGAGAAAAAAAATAGACACCCACTTCCGCACCTATATGAGAAACAACACCGATGAAGAAAAGGCAAAAGAACAAGATATTTCACAGTAACATCATTTTAGCAGTTATCTTGTCAAACCTTGATATGTTGTGGCTAGTGTTTAAGTTATCTATAAAAGGCAATGGTTTCATATTGAGGAAAATTTGTAACATGGAATGCTCAAGAGAAATCAATATTTAAAGGGAAAATGAATGTTCCAACCCAGATAAAAGACCTATAAACTCTTTCATTCAGTAAAGTTTGTGGCCTGACTAAAAACAACTCCAATAGACAAAAATTACACATAACGGATTGTCTGAAAACTATGTACTACTTTACAAAATACACTTATTATGTCTTCTCACACCACTAATTCTCTTTCAAGGGACGAGTTTTAATAAAACTATTTTTAAAGGCTTAAACCAACAACTGTAAGAAACAAATAATACAATTGTTAATTATTAATGGCATCGACTTCGAAAACTAGTACTGTAAACTAATTCATGTAAACCCAAATCCCCACTACCAATTAATTGTTTTAATATTTTTCTTACGGTAAACATTTGACCCTTCTGCAAAGCTGAAAATATGAGGATAAAAAAACAAAAGAACTTAAAATTTACATAAAATTTGTAGATTGGATGTACTAACAATCTGATCGGCTCAATACACATTCATCAGATGATATTAAATGCATTATTGTATTAAGTAAAACAACATGACAAAAGAACTTACTACTTTTGAAAATTTTGTTGATTGTTGTCATAGTGATGCCACTCCAAAACCCTTGTAAAATTGCCTTATTTGAAGTAAATTTTTTTGCAATTCAACTAAAGTTGCAATCGATGGGATTGTCAACATTTTCAAGATCCTTCTTCAGTACTACTCAATAGGTTCAATTGCATTATCCACAACAAATGATTCCCAATGAATTCCCTCAAATCGAGAGTGAACAGCTTTGCACATATATCATCCGACAATAAATACGTCAAGCCTGATCAATCTTATTGTTCTCAAAAGAGAGTATACTCTAACCCCCAAGGAAATAATACATAAGTAATCATATTGGCCATGATCTTTTCCAAGTTCCAGTACTATTTCCAACAACACGTCTATCTCCTTTTTTACATATATTAATTCATTTTCATAAAACTATTCAATATATCTGGTCTCAACTGCATCTTCACACTATGACACATTTGGAACTTACATGAACAAGTTTTTTAAAATCTATTTGATTGCCATCAAAAAATTATGATGAAGTTGTCACCTTTTTGAATATCCTAATATAATATAGTAGGTATCAGAGCCCATCTTAAAAATTCAGTATTTGATAATGACAATAAAAATAATACGAATATTTCAATTTTAATGCTTGAATTAGAAAGACGAACAGTAGAACAATAATGTGAACAAAACAATATTGATACCAAAGTATATGAATTTGATAACTACACACTATAAAATATTTTGAACTTACATGAACTTGTCATTTAAAATCTCCTCTATTGAATAAAAAATGATGAGGAATATTTTGCCATTTAAAATATCCCCATGTAATATATTTGGTTTCAAAGCCCATCTTGTAGATTTGTTTGATAATGTCAATAAAAATAATATAGATATATCAATATTAATGCTTGAATAAGAAATAGAATAGTAGAACAATAATATAAACCAAATAATATTCATACCAAAACAATAAATTTGATCCCAACACAAAATTTATGAATAAAAAAAACCATTCTCATTATAAATTAAGCCTTTACAGTTCTGAATATTTTCCCCTTATTCTCCAACATTTTACTCAAAAGCACGGATAATGTAAACAATTAGATAAAGATCATTATTTCCTTGACTCTTGGGAATATTTGCAAAATACTGTGCAATCCTATGATTTTTTATATCTTCATAGATGCTAAAAATTAACTAGATGTTATTCATATTTGAGTCAATGATGTCTGAGACATATTTCATGTGGCTCAAAACATATGCAAAGTTGTTCACTATATGTTTTCAGCACTTTTTCAGGAAACACTTATTGTGTGTGGTGCGATTGAAACTCAATTGGAATCATTTAAGAAGGTTTTTGAAAATGTTGAGAATCCCATTTATTTTTGAGTTAATGAAATTGCACAAAAAAATCATGAAGTAAAATAGAATAATGAGATGAAGCTTTCAGAGTACTAAGATGAGCGATAGTATCTTGTAAGATTCATAAAAATTGTCATTTCCTTTGAACCTACTTTAATTTCATTTTATAGTAGCACACTGAATATCATTTGTTGCAGGTGTTTAGTACAACTTTTTGCAAGACAATCAATTTTTTAGTACTCTCATTCGATAAGTAAAATGTGAGTTTTCTGTTCTTGTCTTTGTCATTGTCGATATTACGCAATTTTGTGAAGGGATAAATGTTTAATGTAAAAGATATTGAACAGTTATAAAGTCTTTTTGGGGATGCACCTTAACATGAATTAGTATACAATATTAGTTTAAAGTCAGTGTCATTTGTAACATACAATGATGTTATTTTACTCTTTCAATGTTGGTTTAAGCCTTCGCAATCATTTTTTGTTAAAAGTTGTCTTGAAAGAGAATTAATATTGTGTGGGAAGACATTGTAACTAAAGTTTAGAAAACAATATATAGTTGTTGAAATAAGCTTTTATGACACTGTATTCTAGATATGTTGTTTTTTGCCTTACCATAAATTTTATTGTATAATATACAGTTAATTAGTTCGTCCATTTGAGCAAAGATCATGCCTTTCCCTGTGTTTTTTGCCTTACTAATTCTCGGAAGCATTTCATTTACCGATTTATGCTAAAAATGAGCTACTGTCATTTTTAGACATTAACTAACCGTTGGCCACAATCCGTGAAGATTTGGCAAGACAGCTGCTGAATTGATGTTACATTGAGATATATTTTTTTCCGTAGACAGTTTCATCCACGGCAAGGGATGAAAACGGGAGCCAAATACACGCTCTACCATCTAATCAATTATTAAACAGAACTAAACGGAAATAAAATATTAATTTTTGTATACCATTCTACCGTTTAATAACTAGAACGGAAATGGAAATAGCTCTTCCAAACCTGTTTTACCCGTTTACTGTTTAAGTAAGTGTAATATGGTAAATTTATATATTCAAAGATCTTTAACATAAATTTTTAATTTTTCATATGCATAAAATATTATTTCAAATAATATTTTTTATCACTTATGATAAAAAGCATTAGAGTAGAAAGTTTGGATATAGTTTTAAAAAGTTTTCAACATTTTTTGTAATAATTAACTCATAGTCTAATAGATCATATATCATAATTAGGATAATACCTCTTAATATAAGATCAACAAATATTTAATTTGTTTCTTGCAAATGTCAAATTTTATAAAGATGTCAGAAATTTTATAAATATAAACAATAGGCATACAAAAATAAATAATTATATTTCTTAATTAAATAATTGTACAAAGATAAACATAATAATAAACAAATAACACATGTATCATGTAATTATCAATTATCATTATACATACATATATATATATATATATACATATACATATATATTGTATATATATATATATATATATATATATATATATATATATATATGTGTATGTATGTATGTATGTATTAATAAATAAATGACAAAAATCAACATACAAAAGTCAAATTTTATAAAAATGTCAATAACTTATTAATTACGTAAGAAATCAAAATTAAAAGTTTATATACTCAATTAGCATTAACATAAATTTATAATTTTTCGTATGTATAACCTTATATTATTTCCAACAAGTTTTTTATCACTTATGATAAAAATTATTAGAGATAAAAGTTTGGACATAATTTAAAATTTTTCAACATTTTTTGTAATTATTAACTCATCGTCTTATAGATCATATATCGTAATTAGGATAGTACCACTTAATATAAGATTAACAAATATTTCATTTTTTTCTTGCAAATGTCAAATTTTATAAAGATGTCAAAACTTTTGTATAAATATAAACAATCGTCATACCAAGATAAATAATTAAAATTCATAATTAAATAATTTTTCAAATATAAACATAATAATAAACAAATAACCCATGTATCATGTATTTAACAATTGTCGTTATATATATATATATATATATATAAAAAAATATTGTGTGTGTGTGTGTGTCTGTGTGTGTGTATTAATCAATGAATGACAACAATCAACATACAAAAGTCAAATTTTATAAAAATGTCAATCACTTATTAATTATGTAAGAAATCAAACACAAAAATAATTTATATGCAATTTGCTTTAACAAAAATTTTTAATTTTTTATATTTATAACCTTATATTATTTCCAATAAGTTTTTTCACTTATGATAAAATTTTTTATATCTACTAATTTATTGTATTTCGTTTGGTACAATTTTAGAATTAATTTTCCTTAATTTTTCTTTTTTAGGGGTGTTTTGAATTTTTGATAATTTTATATTTTTTTGTAATTTATCCGTCTATTACCCATTTTTACCCGATTACCCTTTTTCCATTGGGTAATAAATGGAAACGGAATAGCCGGAATTAAATGGTATATGGATGGTAAATGGGTAAAGGTCCCTAAATGGTAAACGGGTAAAGGTCCCTAAATGGTAAACGGGTAAAGGTCCCTAAATGGTAAACGGGTAAAGGTCCCTAAACGGTAAATGGGTAAAGGTCCCTAAATGGTAAATGGGTAAAGGTCCCTAAATGGTAAACGGTAAACGAAAAACCCTTACCCCGTATGGTTTATTACCCGTTTTCATCCCTATCCACGGGTGTTGGTTCTCTTGTGAGTCCTAGTGGTGTTAATTTTTCTAAAAGTACCTTTTTAAATTATTAGCGCGTTGGTTGAAGACTTCTTCATTTGGTTTTGGTTATGAGTAATGTTATGCGCGCACCCGCGAGGGTGCGCAATTCATCCACCTCCCCCTCTGATGTGGGTGGACCCACATGAGAAATTAAGGTGCCACCTAGGCACCCACATAAGGAGGAGGTGGACGAAATAACATTACTCTTTGGTTAAATGTTGTCTTAACAAAATTAGTATTTTGCGAGAAGATATTGTAATTACCTAGCTAGAATCAAAGATTATTCTTGTTTCTATATAATTCTCATGTATATGAATGCGAATCCATATTCGTTTTTCTCGGTAAACAAGCCTCTCGTTTACGATCAACATCCCCTGGAGCCCTTCTTGAGCGAACATTTTTCTATGGAAAAATGGAGCATTTTTTAGTAGTGCTTTGTAATAATTTTCAGAAGACACTATGATTACTTAGTTTTGAATGTAATATACGCAGTTGTTTGGATAGACTCCTTTTACGGGCAATTATGTCCTCCAAGGATGTTTTTTCTCCTACCAAAATTTTTAGTTATTTAGACATAGCCAGTTTAGTTAGGCACTCCTATTGGTCTTATGGAAATTTCCTTGCACTGTTATCATTGACCTTCCACTACTTCATAAGGCACGCCTTCAACTCCTTCAGACAACTAGAACCGTTACGGCAAATTTGACCAGCTATTTAATTTACTCCGTTTATCTAATTATCTAATTGTTTGTCTTGAGAAAGAAATGTCCCTATTTGATGAGGTTATGCCTCCTTTTCACCCATAAAGTTTTCGTGAAAACGTCCACCATCTTCTTGCTGGCCAATTAATAATAGTGTATTACTTACATAACACCTGCTGGTCTGAACTCTTAGAGGATTCAATACTCCCATCAATATTGAAGCCAATTGGTGTAGAGGCGCTTACAAAACCTTTTAGATAGTATATTACTTACATAACACCTGCTGGTCTGAACTCTTACAGGATTCAATACTCCCATTAAAATTGATGCCAATTGGTGTAGGGGCGCTTACAAAACCTTTTAGATCACAAACTCGTCAGGATAATTTTTTATGGTGATCAAACTGAAAGTTTTACTTATGGGAAATTTCTTATGAATGCTTGTACGCATGCACTGAAATTTTATCTTTTTAGATTCTCTCTTCTTCTTCTAAGAGACATTAAAACCGTTTTAGAAATATAAATAATCGGGTTCATGGTTGAAGTTCAATTTATCACTTAGCAGTTTTGAAACCGGGAAAAAGATAGACCCTAAATTTTGAGCATACTTGAGTGGCACATGTTGAAGGATCATCAGGAGTCTATAAGATGAAAAACTACACGAGATGTCTCGAAGTTAGCATAAACACAACAGTATTGATATCAAACTAATGCTTAAATACATAAACTACTAATCATAAGAAGTTTACCAGTATTATGACAGAGATCCCCAAGGCACAATCTTCCAGTCAAAAGGAAAATGTATTGTTCGGGGACGAAAATTAAAGTACTCTGAAATTTCTTTAATCAAACGTGTTAGAAGTAGAAAATTAATAAATAAATAAAATCAATCAAACAACAACTTACTGTTTTGGTTAAAAATTTTGAGCAACCTTAGACAAATCATGTAGGGGTCCTTTGGAACAAAAGGATTGGGATACGGCCACTGTTAAGAAAATTGAACATAACAATCTCATTCAACCTACTAAAATCAAAATATTTTTTGATTTGTTTATTTGACCGATGTGTCTAATGGGTTAAACTTAGATAAAAAAAAATATGATGATGTAATAAGACCCTTGGTTAAACGTGACTCAATAAGGTTAAACCGAAACATAAACAGATAATACATATGCAAATAAAAAACAAAACAGTAACCACAAAAACAAATGTCAAGATACCATGCATATACATATAATACAAATACCGAGCTAAGAATTTCATACAAAAACATAAGTGAATCGACAAGTTAGAGGAACTACTTGCCGATTATAAGCCGAGATTGAGATCAGAAGGGCTTTCATCGATGGAGTGAAGGTGAGCCGCTGGTACGCCGGAGAAGATCGCCGCTGGAATGGCAGAGAAGGTGGAACGCGGGAACGCCGACTCGCGGGAAGAGCTACAAGCCGGCAAGAGTTTTTGTTGGACTTAGATTTCCAATCAGGAGCAGACCAAAAGGGTCCATGGGTTTTCAAAATAATACAAGGCCCAACTGTCCGTCGGGCGATTGGCTAATAAGCCGGGATAATCGGCTGGCGGACAAGCCTGCCGATTCTTATACAGCCAACCGACGGCCAGAACTACCTGCCGATTCTTATTCCGCCAGCCGACGGGCTAGAACCACCTGCCGATTCTTATTCCCAGCTGATCATGAATCAAGCGCGGCGGAATAAGAATTTCTAGTAGTGTTTGTTGCATAGAAGAGCTTAAAAGGAGAGGATTTGATGTTGTGCTTCTTGTGATGAGGCAGAAAATGGGTCTAAAACCAAAGCGACAACAGGATGTTTAACACTTAGTTTTATTGAAACGGTAAAGTAGTAGTTTTAGACTCTTACATTAATTTATTTTACACGGCAAATTATCAATTAAAAAACATTAAAATATCCTTTCAAAGTTGAAAAGTAAGTGTAACACCACCTTCTTTCATTGTTTTTTTTTTTTTTTTACCTTACAGTAAAAATTAATTTATCTTTTCAGTTCACTCTATTTAATTTAATTTTTTAATTTTATTAAAAACAATCAGGAATTGTATGTGAAATAAGATTCCAGGTCAGCACTTGCCCATGAAAACTTGGAATAATTTCGACAGTCTGTATATTCGTTCGAGTGATTAATACTTCCTTCTGTTTTTAGAAGAGTAGTCACCCCCGTGTCCTGTAATAGCCGGATGACTCTGTCAATCTGTTTTTTCTTTTCTTTTTATACAAAAGAAGGCTTCCGTTTTTCCGTATCGCTTTAAATTTTGAAATTTCCGAGGAGACGCATGTGAGACGATCAAATACGTCTCGTTCCTTTCGCTGTTGCAGCCAATGACAAGAAGAGTTTTGCTTAAATACCGACCCGTTTTTCTCGATGAGATTTATTACAGCAAATAATCTTCTGGCTTCTACCCTTTCACATTCTCCTCCTTCATCTTCTTCCATAACCGTTCTCTGTTGCTCATTCTGTCCTGGTATTCTTTTTCTTTTTTCATTTCAACAGGTTGGAAGTAGAACAGAGTTGGACAGGGTAACAGAAGAGACAGAGGCCTTTTATGAAATGCAGGATTTCACGAGGATTTCATGGATGCTTTCTCGGAGACTTTTCTTGGTGTTTCTTCTTTTGGTTTCTGGGTCTGTTCTATCAGGTGGGGTATCATTCATTCAGTCTTATAATTTTCTTCTTCATTTTTCTTCTACGTTCTGGCTAGCCGATAAGTTATTAAAACAAGGGAGACTGAAAATTTTCTGTGATTTTGATGATCACATTCGCACAGATGCTTACGATACAATGGATCCACATGGAAACGTTACGATCAAATGGGATGTCATGGAATGGCATGATGCTCGATACACGGTACTGATTCCTTTCTCTTTTCTGTTCTAATTCGATGACTCCATTGGTCCCTGTATAAAATCGTCAATGCTGCTGGTAGATGAATCGTCCCCTGTGAATTCCATATCATTCTCCTGTAAAATTTAGAGGAATTATGGAACTTTTTATGGTTTTGATGCAGGCAGTGGTGACAATCTACAATTACCAGCTGTACAGACACATTGATTCACCTGGGTGGAGGTACGAGTGGGCGTGGCCGGGGAAGGAGGTGATATGGAACATGTGGGGAGCAGAGGCGACGGAACAGGGGAACTGCTCCGCGTACCGCGCACCAAACATCCCCCACAGCTGCGAGAAGAGGCCCGTCATCGTCGACCTCCTCCCCGGGGTCCCTTACAACCAGCAAGTCAAGAACTGCTGTAAAGGAGGCGTCTTGTCCACCATCACCCAGGATCCCACTTCTTACGCCGCCTCTTTCCAGCTCGACGTCGGCACCTCCGCGGCCGTCCTCAACTCCTCCTCCTCCTCCGGCGGCGTCTCCGTCTTGCCCCAGAATCACACACTCGGGGTCACCGGTTATACCTGTAGCCCTCCATTTTTGGTTCCTCCCACCCGGTTCACCTCCGACGGCCGCCGTTTCACTCGAGCTGTTGGTGAGTGTTGTGTTTGTTCTTCTTCCTCGCTCTCCGTAATTTGAAGGAATCATACCCTGTTCGTGTAATTCGCTGCAGCAACTTGGAATGTGACGTGCACCTATTCCCAATACCTGGCATCGCCGGCTCCAAAATGTTGTGTTTCTTTGTCTTCCTTTTATAACAACTCAATCGTGCAGTGTCCGATCTGCAGCTGCGGCTGTCGGGAAGCACCTCCAACAGGGGGACACTGCGTAAAGTACATACGTGCTTCACAATTCTGAACCAGCTTCTTTAATGAATTAATTTCTTCCCTGTGTTTCTGTCTCGGTTTGTCTCACTGCAGTATTAATGTGGATCCATCCCCAGGGATGAACACTTCCCCTCGTTGATACAGATGCCGAGCGAGAAGGATGGGTTGACGAAACCCGCAGTTCTCTGCACAAACCATATGTGCCCGATACGAGTGCATTGGCACGTTAAGCTCAGTTATACGACCCATTGGAGAGTTAAGGTGACCATCACCAACTTCAACTTTCTGCAGAATTACACCGGATGGAACCTTGTGATTCAGCACCCCAATTTACAGAGCGTTAACCAGGTCTTCAGTTTCAACTACAGAGCTCTCAACCAGTATGGCACGAACAGTAAGTCTCTCTCGTGAGTTTGTTATCTTTAAGATCAGGAACAAGTCATAGTGAATGTTGGTAATTGTCCTGTCCGTAGATGATACTGGGATGTTCTGGGGCGTCAAGTACTACAACGACATGTTACTGCAAGCTGGGACACTGGGAAATGTACAGTCGGAGATACTACTGAAGAAAGATCCAGGGCTGTTCACTTTCAATGAAGGGTGGGCTTTTCCGAGGAGAATTTCTTTCAACGGATATGAGTGTGTGATGCCCCCGCCTGATGATTTCCCAAGGCTGCCAAATGCGTCTCCTCCACGCTGTTGTCATAAGAAAAATGTGCTGTTGATTTCTATGATATTTATCTCGTCAATTATACTATTCTTGTGAGTTTAACTTTTAAGAGGAGTTAGGAGAGGGGGGTTTGCTTAATTTATTGTTGTTTGTTGTTGTTCTGCAGATGAGAGGGAGGAAGGATGAGGGGGGGGGGAGGTTGTTTTGTGAAACCCCAAAAAAATACATACACCTTAGAAGAAAAAACAGAGAGAATGCTGAATTATATTTTGATAGCAAAAAGATGATTTTATAGTAGGTAGATGTTGAAAGCATGCAGTAAGTGTGTGATTTGCCAATTTTCGCACATATTGATAGAAAAAAAACAACATCATTTTTTTATTGATTATATTTTTTATGCGATATTCTGTGTTGTTTAATGCCTCATTTAAAGGTATGGAGCTAAACCGCATCTATGGCTCTCTTAAGAGAGGAGGCCATAGTAAGAGAGTCATTGAGCCTAGAGAAGAAGAGAGAACAGCCTGATATTAATGCAGGACAAGATCCAATAATCATTGGGTGGGGGAAGAAGTGCATTTTCTTCCCCCGTTCATTATCTCCAACTATTTGTAGAGGTTAAGTTGGCATTCAATTGATCAAATCCTTTATCCAATAACATAATCGTGGTCGACTCTCTTTGATCATATATGGTACCAAATCATAAATTCTTATATTATAAGAGACAAGGGGAAGGCCTCTCCCTTCATTTACAAAGTGGGGAGAGGGGAAATCCTACCCTATCTACACCTTTGAGAGATCGAGAAAGAAAGAAATGGGTTATACACCTCTTTTATGGACTGATACTAGCTCTAAATCTGACCCCTATTTTTCCTTTGCTCATTGAAAAGCTTAGTTTTAAATTTCTTTTTTAAAAAAATAACGAAAATCTTCTATTTCATTATTTAGAAGAATGTTTCTTTTTTTTTTTTTGAAGAGATTGATTCCATTTCATTATTTATTTAGAAGAATGTTTATCCCAGCACACTAGTTATCCAAGGGCGCCCTTTCATCCAAGGAGGACAAAATACTAATAGACTTGTAGAAGAAGTTGAACTTGCATGCAAAGTTGGAAGGGGCAACCTCTTGGGTTTTCTTTCATCATTATGTAACCCAGTGTTTTAAAAATAGGACGGGACCAGGCCGATTCGACCCGGAACCGGAACCAGAAGTTATTCAGGGTTAAGCCCAAAACTTAATACGATCGGTGGGTTGGTTCGGTTTGAAAGATAATAAATCCAATTGGCCCGGTCCTATTTACTAAAATACACTTGAAAAAAAATGGAACAAATACGCAAAATTTCACTATTGAAGGGACAATTCCAACTTGGACATTTTATTATGATAATAAATAATCTAACTAGCATATCTCAAAGACTTGCTGTTAATAATTTCAGTACAGTAATTTTAAACATCTTATAGTATTACCTTCAACGGTTGGTCCAACCCGTCTAACCGGTTCCACCAAAATTGTGTTCGGTCTTGTTTTTGAGACATTGGTGTAACCCATATTCTTATTTTAATAAATTCAGCATAAAAATTAAAATAAAATGACAAAAAATAGCTTGTTATATGACCCTTTGAGTTATACTATGCTACCTAGGATGTTATATTTTCCCATTGAATATTTGAACTCAAACTTTACTATTATTTTCTATTATCAAAATATCTAGTCCACTACATGCAATGACACCTGATAAAGTAAAAAAAAAAATGGAATTTCCCATCTTTAGTGTAGGAATATGGATTTCAATATCTGTTTTGTAATTTTTCCTTCATTATCCATTTTTGTTTGATAATTTTATTGAACAATTTCATATTTATATAATTAACGGGTCCCGCTTGAGCCCATGATGTGCTCCACATCCATAGCCCATGAGCCCATGAACCCTCTCCCCTCAAACGCATCCTTGTGGATCCGCACGTGACCGGGTTGAATTCGCTCGAGGCAGCCTCAGCCTTCAGCTGGCACGATCCAGGCCGACCAAGCGTATAAGATAAAACTCCCCGACGCTCTTCTCGGCCATTTGCTACTTCGCGGCTTTCGTCTACGCCTCCGTTTTCTCACTTCCAATTCCTTCTTCCAGCTAGGGTTCCAGCTAGGGTTAGAAGGGAGCAGAAAACAGCGCTCGTGTAGTTCCCTCTGTCGTGGCATTGGAGATGGTTCTCTATCTCCCTCATTTCCTTTTATTCTGATTTCCCGTCCCCTCTTCTTTCCGTGAGGAAATTGTAGCATTCGCCCTCTTTCTTTAGGGTTATTGGAAGCAAGTCCCGTTCCTTCTTGATTCTTTTTACATTTTATCGACATTCGATTGCGTTTGGATTATTGGAAACGCGCTTTGGATCCCGTTGTCGATGGAGAGGGAACTCTTGGAGACGTTCGAAGCGGTGAGCAAGGCCGCGGAAGCTGCTGCTGAACCCGACGGGGGACCCGAGGAGGCTCGATGCGTCGATGGGTTGAAGAGGCTGAGGGATATACCCGTGAACATGAAAGTCCTCGTGTCCACACAAGTAGGTTCTTCATTTATCTTTGACGCTTCTTGGGGTTATCGTTCTTGGCCTTGGGTATCCCTGTTTTTTGTTTGTTTATGTGATTTTCGGAGAAATCGATGGATTGGGGGGTTTCAAATACTTACATTTTTAATAAAGACAGCCGAAAGGAGAAGAGGAAAAGAAAACGAAAATGAAAAAGAAAAAAAGAAGAAGAGAAAAACGAAGAAGAAAAACAAAGGATTTTTTGTTTAGAGCTGTAATAGTGATTAGTTCTTGTCTATGCCGTCAACACCGGAGGTCTATGAAAGGGTTGTGCATCAATTAGATTAGATTTTCTTTGGTCTAAACATAGCAGGTTGAGAATAGATTTCTAGTCTTTTTGAATTATTTGTATTTTTCGTTGCTATTGCACCTCCGTTCTCTTTGTAATAACTCCCATGTTGTGTCATGTAAGTTGTTTTATATCTTGATATATGCATTTGCATACCGTTTTGCTTATGTCACAACGTTCCATTAGCTGAATCGTAGCTTGTCTCAGCTTTCATGGAAAATTTGAATATATGGATGGACTTTTATTGTATTGTCGCCTTTACTATCTTACAGTCTAGTGCATGAATATTGAATCCTCTGGTATCCATCATCACGGAAATGATACCTTTTGTAAAATGAACATCTAATGATATTAAATTATTAAAGATGTCTGAGTCCTAAATTTTTGTTTGCTTTACCTTTATACTCTGAGTGGGTTAATAAATATTCATTTTAAAAATTTTTGGAATTTAAAAAATGAATGATATTTTAACCACTGCTTTGTTGCTAAATTTCAGGTTGGCAAAAAGCTTCGTCATCTGACAAAACATCCTCGGGAGAAGGTTCGGGAAGTGGCATCTAATTTGCTTGACAAGTGGAAGAACATTGTCATTGAGGAGACATCAAAAAATGGCAAGAAAAACAGCAACTCGGATGGCAGAAGTTCTACTAAAGTAGTGGTGAAATCTGAATCATCAGAAATGGTAACAGTAGGCTCGGTAAAGGTTGAGAAGAAGGTTCAGAACATGGAGGCTGTAAAGGTTGAGAAGGTTTCAAGATCAGAAACGGCCAAGACTGAGAAAATCCTTAAGGATCAGAAGTTTTCAAGATCTGATTCCATAAAGAGTGAGAAAGTGGATAAGAGAGACATGGTGGCAGTTGAAAAGATCTACAAGGAAGATGTCAAGCCAGAGACAGGAGCTAGGAAGCCGTCATCAGCATCAATGGGCCCACCAAAACTGACTTCAATGATCAAGTGCAATGATTCTATTCGCGACAAGCTCCGGGAACTTCTCGCTGAGGCATTGTCCAAGGTTGTGAATGAAGCTGACAAAGATATTATTGAAGAGGTGAATGCACGTGACCCTATTAGGGTAGCTGTTACAGTCGAATCTGTTATGTTTGAAAAGTTGGGCCGTTCTAATGGTGCACACAAAGTCAAATATAGATCCATAATGTTCAACCTCAAGGATGCAAACAATCCGGATCTGAGGAGAAGAGTTCTTCTGGGGCACATCAAGCCAGAGAGGCTTATTGAGATGACTCCAGAAGAGATGGCCAGTGATCAAAGGCAACGTGAAAACAATCAAATCAAAGAGAAAGCTATGTTTGAGTGTGAGCGTAGTGGAGCGCCAAAGGCTACAACAGATCAATTTAAGTGTGGCAGATGTGGACAGCGGAAAACTACATATTATCAGCTGCAAACTAGGAGTGCAGATGAACCCATGACAACTTTTGTAACTTGTGTCAACTGCAACAACCATTGGAAATTCTGTTGAGTCTCTGCCACACGGTGTGCATGGTATATTGTGTAGTAGGACTAAAAAGAGATGAGTTATAATGCTCATCCTTTGTCATTTTTATTTTGTTGAGGTTTTTTAGCAATTTAACATTGACCATTAGCCTTTAATCGTTTCATGAATCCATTCTTTTTTATTCCCCTGTTATGCTTTGGTTTCAGTCAGTAGTATCTGGCTTACCCTGTCAAAATATCTAGGTTTTTTGGTCTGAAGCATCCGGATTACTTGATCTAAAATACCTAGGCTACTTGGTCTACTGCTATTGTTACTTGCTCTTGCTATGACTTTTGGTTGGTACTGGATGCTTTAATTCTTTCTTGAGGTCGCTATTTATTAGGTTTAGCAGAGAATCTGGCAGGAGAACATACCAGAGAATTTTGGTTTTCAGGTTGTAAATTTAAAGCAACTGAGCAGGTATTAGATGTATTTGTGATGGACGTCGCTTGTCGGGAGCTGTAATTGTGTTTATACAGTAAGGAAGCTTGCGTTTATTAGGATGGATAAAATGTAAGTATGAAAAACTATGAGGTTGGGACTTGAGTAATTTGGCCTCAAACCTCGTTATTACGAAGGGATGATCTAGCTAAAAATGGGGTCCACGAGCGATATGCTATTGTGTGGACCCCTTACTAGCTATGTTCTGTAATCATATTTATGTACGGGTTATAATGAATAAAATTATAACTTTAAAAAAAAAATGTATGTATTAATTGATGTGCAAGGAACTTATTCTATGACAAGGCACAGGGTTATAAACCTAGCTGAAAGAACAAACCTGGGCACATTTTGATATTGAAGGATACACCCGGTTCATTATATTTTGTGGAAACAAAGGGCAGGAGAATTTTGGATGTATATTCGTGGTAAATGTTTCTCTCGAAAAGATTTGAGTTCGAATAGAAGGGTGATACTTTAAACTTTTTCAATACATCTTCAAGGCAATATTGATGGTGTCGCTTTAACTTACAATAGTGTTCGTTTGGTGGAGCCTGCATTATCACCCACCAACTACCTTTCTCAAAATAACAGTTCAGTTCATCTCTCTTTAAATGTCAGAACTTCCATGTGTGTTGCCTAATGCTATGTAGGACAAACCTGGATATGGAAAAACAACTACTGTTCACCGGATTCTTGGAGCTTCACCTACACACTACTGGAATTTGGGCAGATTGTTCTCTTTAATCTGATCGCTTTTGTGAAAGTGTAAGCCTTACTTCATCAACCATTTCAGAATTGGCGTGGGTTGGCAGGCTCTACTGTTTTGCTTCTCATAATAATTAACTCATTCACTCTAATTGTTTTGCATTGTGGTGCCCTTTACACTGGAAAGTTCCTTGATTAAGTATTTGTGACTAAAAAAAGTCTTTTCCAGGTTTGTTTTCTTTTCCTAGTTCCATTGTGTTAGCAAGGGGCCTCGCCGCTTAGTTTTTACCTTCCCTTTTACACAAATCTTAACACTCTTTTCAAAAAAAGTATATAAAGTAAACTTTGGTGAGAGTTTTTGAGTGAAAAGAGGAAGCTTTTCTGTACTAATGTTACATGATGAAATATAAATTTTAAGCTTTTCCCTAATTTGATCTTCCATTCTCGTTAATCAATGGAGGTTAAGGCTTCAGAAAAAGATGTCTTGAAGAAAAATTTTAGATTTTAAAATTACAGTACTTTTGAGGTTTCCTGAGCAGTATCTTATAATAAGATTGATTCTCATTCATGAGTTTGCTTCATGAAATTCGAAGTCATCACACATCCACAAAAATTTAAAAACACTGTTGAAGAACTGATCTCTATATTAATTCTTAGCTTTGTGACATTTACATGGAACAAGTAGGAGTTCAGTCGATATAAATTGAACTCAGGTATTGTGGAAATAGGTTCCACATCTAAAGTACAAAATCATTAGTAAAAATTGGAAATCGAAATGTTTGCGCTGCTTATAGGAGATTGGCAACAGATTTGTCGCTGCTTATATGAGATTGGCAACCGATTTGTCCCTGCGTGATTCAGATGCTTCTCCCTTCTCAGTTGTTTGCTTCATGTTGACACCTGCTTCATCCTACATTCAAGAAAGATTATTAGCCAAACTATTTACTGATGTTTCTGATTTGTCTCGGGCAACTTTAAGAAGCATTAGCAAAAAGGAAAGTTCTATCTTTGTTTGTTAGATCATTGCTCAAGCTTATTGAAAACAGTAACGATTATGACGGAATGATATGGGTCTACATTGCAAATTCTATAGATTAAAGGGAAACCTAGGGACTGACCTGAGACTCTTGATTGTTCTTCATCCGTCTCTCGCGTTCTGCTTCTCTGAGAGACTTCAAAGGTACACCCTGGAGGAAATAAGGTTAGTATAAGTTAAGGGTTTTAGCTTTTCAGAGCAACAAGGCGCGGAAGTGCGAATCAATTATCTGTATTATTTCATTAATTTCGTCGTTTGTGATTGTTTCAATTCACATCTCCGTTACTACATGAGACAGCTTCTCAGGTAGTGCTCTGTGCGATCGACCATTTCCATTAAATCTCAATGGTCTCATTTATAGCTTCGACAAAAAGAAATCAACTTTAAAACTGCAGAGAAGTTGCCGAGTGGAACTCACCGCCCAAGACGATCTCAATTCCTTCAGTTTGAGTATTCTGTTGATCTCCACCTCCAGCCTCCTCTGCTCCAGCCCCCTTTTCTCCCAATCCCTCATTCCCTTCTCCAGAACAAAATCCCTCTCCCTCAAAACTCTCTCCGTCTTCTCCCTCTCCAAACGAAGCCGTTCAGTCTTCCGCCGAATGGCGACGAGCTCCTCGGCGAGAGACGAATCGAAAGGTGCGATCGCATCCTCGGCGATGCGACGGTTCTCCTTGTCGGAATCCGCAATGGTTGCGATCTGGAAGAGATGAATCGGTTTCGTGATCTTTTTGATCGGTGCGGGAGTCGCCAGAGCATTCCTAGGCTGGAGGGGTCTTCGCCGGGACTTCCGGTCCGTTTTCTTGGCTCCGGCGGCCGGAAATGGGATCGTTTCCATTATGCTGGGGGGCACGGAAGAACGACGCAGGCGGCGATGGATGTGATGAAAAGGCCGATTAGGGTCTTTTAAGTGCGCCACGGTTTTGAATTTGAAAGGTCGCGGCGGTAACGGCTACTCTTGGAGCTGCCACCGTAGATTCAATTAGTAGTGAATTTACCATTTAATCTTTAACTAAAGAGTCTTAACAGTTGATTGATACCGATTACCAATAATTAGTTAATGTGCGGGGCGAAAAGCCGAAACGTACCGGATTTTGATCTTTATCCGATATACGTCGACAGTGCTAACTACTACGTGTGGCGTTACTGTCGGTACGTGTCGGAGTATTACGATTGGGAGTAGACCATAGTTTGGAAGAGAGGGATTTTGTTCTGGAGAGGGTGATGAAGCACGGGGAGATAAAAGCAGAAGTGGGTGGAGATGGAGATTGAAATCGAAGGAATTGATCGTCTTGGACGGTGAGTTCCGCTGTCTTGAACAAACTTCTCTGCATGCAGTTTCTTTTACATTCCTTAATAGGGCATCGAGATTTAATAGTTCCATTCAGAGACAGTTGATTGCTCGGAAGACCTCCTTAGAAGTTGTCTCAAGCGGTTACGGGCATTTGTGAATTGGCAAAAGTCAGAATGTCTGACTACTGGAGTAATACTGATCATTAATCCGCAGTTCTGCACCTTGTTACTCTGAAAAGTTAAAAATGGCTTAATAATTGTATACTAACCTTCCTGTCATGGAGGAAACTCTGAAGTCTCCGAGAAGCAGTACGCGAAAGTTGATGAAGAACAGTCACAGTCTCAAGTCTGTCATTATTGCTTTCTACTACGTACAGAATTTACAATATGGATTTAAGACAGTTGCCTTGAAACAAAGTGAATGCTTCACCTATTACTTTATTCTCTGAAATTGCTCCAGCCATATCAGAGATATCAACCAAGGGTTTCATGATAACTCTTCTTAAATTCTGCAATCTATTTGCTTCTCGTTAGTTGCCATTCCCTCTTTATTTTCCAACTTTCTTTCTTTGGTATTTTACTGCAGACGTAGAACCTGGCTCCTCGATGATTGAGTTCAATTATATTCTCAAAGTTAATGTAGAGATTTGTTGTTCTTCATCATTGTGTTTTCGCTTTTTGGTGTCCGGATGGCTGAGGATTTCATGTGAAAATCATGAATGAGTGATCCTCACTCAATTTTTATATGAATTTTTCTTTGGAATTCTTTACAAAGTAATTGGCATTTAACATTTCAAAAGTATTACTTAATTTTAACTAAATGGCTTCATAATAGGCTGGATGATAAAATAGAGAAAAAGGATCAAACTAAGCACATTTGAATCATCTGAATAGTTCACCTTGGCTTAAGCTCTTGGTTGTTGACTCATAAAATATGTGCTCCCTTGTTCATGCTGAAACTTGCATAAGCGAGTCCATTCATCTTCAAGCTTCAAAATGGACATGTCATCATTGTAATATTAGCAAAAAAATGCTTCCTCTTTTCACTCACAATCCTCACTGAAGATAAATTTTTACTCGCAAATACTTGATCAAGAGAGTTCGCTAGTGTATGGAGCGCCATAATGCAAAACATAAAGTTGACTATTAATTAATTATGAGGAGCAAAACAGTAGGAGCCTGCTAACCCCCATCAACTCTGAAATGCATGGTGAAGAGAGGCTTATGCTTTACAAAACTGGTGAGAATATGTGGAACTATTCTGACAAAAAAAGAAACTAAGCTGCCTTTTATATATTGGCAGGAGAACCCAATAACCAGGCTCGTATTTGGTGAAGCTCCAAGTAGTCCTTTTGCAATTACTTGCCCTCCTACCTGCCGGTTATCTTTCTCGACATTGCTAGACTGAACATGGATCACTAATTATGTCTTTTAAAGAGTCATAGATGCCCCACAATTTTAAGAAGGTAGTTGATAGGTATAACATAGACACCACCTAAAGCTCAGTATAGTTAGTTGAAGTGGCACCGTCAATATTTTCTTGTAAGTGTGTTGACACTAGCTGACTCCACACAATCTTGTGCAAATTGTGGTTTTGTTGGAGAAAATAATAAAGAAATTAAAAGTATTTTTTTTTGAAGAAGTTGAGTTGAATTTCATTCATGTTGAATGCTTGTTACACTTCTATTATTCCAAATTCTACGGTGGGTCCTTTACTTCCAAGTGGGGAAGCGTTACTACTTCTCTAGCCAGGGAGTCTCCAACATAGTTTGCAGCTTTGGGGATATGTACCCATGTATAGGATGTGGATTGCCCTATGGACCATTTCCCTGAAGTAAACGAGTAGCTAGAGAGTTTTTGTTGCACCAACGTATGACGTTTAAACAATCTCCTTCCACTATCAATTCTCTGTTTAACCTTTCCTGAAAGATTTTCAGGCTTTGTAACATTACAACTGTTTCAGCTTCAACTGAATCAGTATTTGGCAGTGGTCCGACATAGGTTAAAATGATTGGTCCATTATGGTCTCAAAAGGCTCCACCGAAACCTGCTGGACCAGGATTACCCCTGGATGATCCATCCACATTAAGCTTTATGTGGCCATTTGGGGGTGGGGTCCATTGGACAACTTGAGCTTCAGCTTGGGGGGATGGAATCCTTGCTACATAGTCCCATGAAGCTCTGAGACTTCTACCATTTAGGTCCTGAAATTCTGTAAGGGTGCTAAGCCAATAGAGAATTCTCCTGAAGACAAGTTCCCTAAGCTAGTTAACCTCTGTTTCTTTGGCATTGAACACCCTGTTATTCCTCTCTTCTCAGATGCATCATGGAATAAAAGAGATGCAAGTCCCCAGTATGATCTTTCCTTTCTTAGTTAGGTTGAGATTTCTCCAATGCTTGATGATATCCAGTAGGTTATGAAAGGTAATATATATATTTTCGAACCTAAACATAGACCAAAAGTGAATCCAAATTTGCTGCGCGAAAAGGCATTGGACTAGGACATGGTCACTTGATTCAGGAGCATGAGTACATAGTACACAAGCTATTGAGGGGAGGGTCATTCCTCTTCTTGCCAGTCCTTCTCTTGTCAGTAATTTTTGGTGTAGTGCTGTCCACATAAAGAATTTTGCTTTCGGGGTACAGGGCAACTTCCATGTTCCAGTTTCTCTAATGCCATGTAAGTGGCCTTTATAGTGAAGTCTCCATTCGAACTATACTTCCAACCAATTCTATCCTCACTCTGTGTGCCACAGAAATATTTGCTTAGAAGACGATCTAACTAGGATAGCTCTGTGGGTTCATTGTCCCTTAATTCTCTTCTGAACTGATTGCTCCAATCGAAGCAATTACCACTTCTATTTTGTAGGAGTGTACTGAGTGAGCAATCTGGGTTTGTGGTAACTCTATGTAATCTTGGGAAAGATTGACGAATAGGTCTATCTTCCAACCACGCATCGTTCCAAAAATCCGTCAATAGAAGGGAATGGTTGAAAGGCTTTAGTCTCCTTATTCCTAATCCTCCCTGATTCTTCGATGTACAAACTTCATCCCAATTCACTTGGTGAAATTTAAAATCATTGGTTGTGAGTAATGAAGAAAAGAAATTTTAAGAGGCATTTTCTAAGCACATATATATAGCACTCTGATGACCTTTTCCCCCCAAATATAGTGGACCATGTGTATCCTTACAGGCAAAAATATGCCCATGTATATTCGATTCGCGAGGTTGACAACAACCTCATGTCTTGTAATGGAGGAGTAATTTGCACCATGTAAAATCACTTTATTTACTTCATATGTTGTGAATGAAACTAAAAATAACCCAAGTCTCCACTTCATAGTTATTCATACTTTTTATTCCATCCCTCCCAATGATTGCAAGCTTCCAGATCGTCTGTTTTTCAGATACATCCACTGCTTCATAAGAGAACCCATTACATTATCATTTGATACCTGGACTACTGCTTCTGAATCTTTGTATCTGATATAAAAATCCTCAAAGGTGTTCTTTATTATTGTAAGGTAAACACCCATTGAATTTTAAGCTACTCGGATTTCCTTGCCAGCTTCCCTACTAAGACTAATAGGAAGAGAGCTCACAAATGAATACAAACATCTAAATAACAGCCATATTTCCGACAGAGAGCAAGTAGTAGTAGAGTAAACCAAGTAACCTAGATATTTTAGACCATACTTCCAAGGATGAGCTTTATAACTCGTCTCATGAGTCCTTCACTACATATACCACCACCACAACTCTGTACCAGAGCCTCAACAGAATTTTCAATGGATGTAGTAATTGACACATGTTAAGAATATTGTCATGGGTTCATCTTCATTGAGTTTGCATCTGATAATATGATGTTCTCCTGGCTGTTTGAAATCAGTTACAGCTTCATACAAGACACCCACCGGAAACATTTGATACCAGGTTTTGCTTTTGAATATTAGAACCTGAGAGCAAAGACCCTCAGGTATGTTCTGATTACAGTAAATAAAACACCAGTTGAATTGGAAGCTACCCGGTGCCAGATTCATTTGCGAAGGCTAATAGAAGGGAGTTCAACAAAAGAATCAAAACATCTAATTTTTTTTGAAAGTTGTGTTTCATTCATGTCAAATATTTACAAAAGAATGAGTCCCAAGGGGCTGATACAAAAATAAGCTTAGGGTGCAGCAACAACAAGTGAAAGCTGATGCAGTCTTTGCTTGGCAAGAGAATCAGCTCTGCCATTTGCACATCTCAAGACATGAGACCAAGAAATTACAGAGCTAATAAATTGAGAGAGCTCATTAAAAGAAACCAGAATCTCCAAGGAGGCTTAGACTCTCTAGCACCCCATGAAATTATAAATTTAGAGTCCCCTTCTACTTCCAGATTTCCAGGAAGACCCAAACTTACAAAACACTTGAGACCCTGCAAGAGGCTAAGAGCTTCAGCAGTGGTGGAATCTTTAACCCCAATTGGGCCCGAATATGATAAGAGCACTTCCCCACAAGAATTTCTGATGAGACCCCCAATACCAGCAGGACCCGGATTGCCCAATGATGAGCCATCAAAGTTTAACTTAAACATTGCAGCTGGTGGAGGTTGCCAAGACTGAATTGCTGATCAAACCCTTCTAGAACACCAAATATTGCTCCTCCCATGAACACCAAATATTGCTCGCTTCAACTTCTTGAAAACAATGTTGGATTTTGAGCCAACCCACAATTGAATGGAGGGCGGAATAGGCAACACTCTTCTAGGGCTTCCCTTGACTATGAAACACCCTTCTATTCCTTTCCTTCCAAAGAAGCCATGGAATAAATCCCACACAGCATTTAAACATAGTCCTCTCCATATCACCTAATCCCAAAGAATTAAGCAATGAGGCGACACCAATTAAATCCCGAGGTAGAGCAAGAACCAGGCCAAATAAATTCAGAAACGACATCCTAACTTTCTAACTATAAGAACATTGAGTTAGAACATGGTCAACAGTCTTAGGTTCATTGTGGCATAAGGGACAAAGGTCTGAAGCAATTTGCATTCCTCTCCTCAATAATAGATCCCTGGTGGGAAGTCTTCCCCTCATGGCGCACCAACCAAAGAAATGTTGCCTCCTTGGACAAGAAAGAGACCAGACAATAGACACAGGATGTTTTTGGTACCACGATCAGCAAACCGAGCATAGGCTGACCTCACAGAAAAGATTCCTTTCGGATCAGGTCTCCATATCACTACATCATCATCATCTCTACTAATGCAAGCAGAAATAAGCTCTCCCTTAAGCCTGAAATATCTAAGGCTTCCTCATCATTCAAAGACCTTCTAAGCAGAGACATCCAATTGACTTCACTAAGTTGTCCACTTCACTAAGATGTAACATTCCTGATCTCGTGCTAAAAGAAATAGCCGGGGGTATCTAGTAGCCAAAAGACAATCTCCAAGCCATAAATCAGTCTAAAACCTCACCTTATTTCCTTTCCCAGCCAATACAGACCCACTGTCAATTATTTGCTTTAGATTGTTAGTTATTGCTGTAGAAAACTGTTGTATAGTTGTTAGGAGTTCATATGAAACTGCTCAGTAGTTTTTAGAGGTTATAGGCAGTTGTTTTTTTTTTTTTTTTTTTTTTTTCATTTGTTTGTGTAAGCTGTCTCATATTTTGGATAGAATGGTCGCTAACATGACATATATAAGATGATGATTCATGGATTTCTTAAGCAATATAATTCTATTTTTCTTGGTTCTACCGATGTTTGTTTCTGAAAGTGAATAGTTGAAGCTATTTCATAAATGAGTATAAGGAAGGTTTGGTTTGTTGTAGAGATGTATTATCTGCTATTGCGAAATAAAAAGCCAACATGCGGGCTGGAGTTCACCATGAGCCACTTGTGACCTTAAATGAATGTGATCATGAAGGTAGAGCAAAATGAGGTGAACACAAAGGTGTAAATTCAAAGCCTAAAAAATTAAAGACTAGCAAGTTTAGATGATTAATTTGACGTGCCGGATCTGTTTTGACTTAATACATTATCTGCAAGGAACTCGTTTAGTTAATCCAATATAAATAGCACCTACAAAATGAGAGCATAATTCTATCAAATCCAGAATTTTATATTCTATAAATTAGACAAAATGCTTATATTGAGGAAATTTTGTGTATTACATAATTAAACAACTCAAACCTTGTCACATGGAACTGTTCTAATATTCAGTCTTACGGGACAACACTTCTAGATATGAATATCAGCAACTGTAATTTCTATGATATTATATTGTAGGGTCTAAATGCATTTCCAAACATGTAGGTGAAGGCAAAGTGATGCCGGACGGGAAATGAGAGAGAAGAATAGAGGGGAAGAGGGAGAAGAGAAGAAATAGAGAGATAATTTGGGGAAAAACTTATAATCATTCCAGTCTAATCTCTGTTCTTCATACATAGCCTATTTATAGGCTTAAAAACATAATAAACTAATATCTCAACAACCATCCAACAACCATACTAACCAATAAAATACTAAATTAATATAATTCAGCAGCTAATTAGGACTTTCGAGTCCTATTACTGTGCCTAACATAAACTCTAAAATCACGTGCTACATCATTCCCCCCCAATGGAAAAGAACTCAACTCCGGTGAGTTAAACTGTAAATAAGAATCCAACAAAGTAGGGGCGAGCTGACGTAGTTCGTCTTCAGTAATCCAAGTATCATCAGAGGAAGGACGTTCTTTCCAATGCACAAGGAATTGGCGAGCACCTCCATTCGAAGAAGTAATATATTTATCATCAAGAACATCCACAATTACATCGGTCGGAGCAATAGATGGTGTCGGTAATCGGGGAGTCAAAACTGAAGAGGGACCTGCGACCATAGAAGAAGGTAAAACGGGAGGCTCAAATGTGCCTCGGTAAGCAAATAAATCTGCCACATTGAATATTGGACTGATAGATAAATCAGGAGGTAAGTCTAGTACGTATGCATTGGATCCGAGTCGACGAGTAACTGTAAAGGGACCAATGGAACGGGAATGACTATTTCTTTAAGTAATAATATTATCCTAATTAAGTATGGACTTTGAAGACTTTATATGACCCATTTTTAGCCAGTCAATTTTGGTTTTTGTGACAATTATTTGATAAATGCACTGAATGGTAGAAATAGGATTTTTAGCGATGGTTGTAAAAAGGATTTATACCGACGGTTATACTAGGATTCATTTGAAACCATTGGTAAAAGTCGATTATCTGAAGGTTTGCTTTGCAACCCTCGATAATAACTGTTAAATTTAGTGAAGGGAGATAAGGAGAAGAGAGGAAGGTGAAGAGATAGGAAGAAGGGGAAGAAAGAAGGAGAGAAAGAGGTTGTAAGGTCTTAATGACCTACAACCCTAAACCATGTATTAATAGAATCCGAAAATACAAAATTACAATAATGCCATTCATGGCTTGAGGATAAGTAAACTACTTAAACACAATAAAAAAATAATAACTAACTAGAGTTTAGTAAAATTACTAAACTACCCTTAACTCATAATACTCCCCCTCAAGCTGGAGCGTAAATATCATGAAGACCTAGCTTGGAGAGAAGATAGTCAAAGTCTTTTCGCCCAAGACCTTTAGTGAGTAGATCAGCCAATTGCTCTTTAGAACTAACATACGGAGTGACAACCTTGCCCTTCAAAATTGCATCACGAATAAAGTGACAATCAACCTCTATATGCTTTGTCCTCTCATGAAACACCGGATTGTTCGCTATAAATATAGCAGCCTGATTATCACACTTCAACACCATGGGTTTGTCATCCTTTCACCCCAAATCGAGAAAGCACTGATGTACTCAGAGAAGTTCACTCACAGTATGTGCCATAGACCAGTATTCAGCTTGACCTTTGGAACGAGCTACAACATTTTGTTTCTTGCTTTTCCATCCAATCAAATTTCCTCCCACAAAAATACAATATCCAAGAGTAGACTTCCTATCGACTTGGAGCCAAAGATAGTCGCATCGAATACC
Organism: Aristolochia contorta; assembly: GCA_022405105.1. NCBI lineage: Eukaryota > Viridiplantae > Streptophyta > Magnoliopsida > Piperales > Aristolochiaceae > Aristolochia > Aristolochia contorta. The sequence continues at coordinate 17,468,595 of CM039664.1, forward strand.
CAACAATATCAAGATGACCAAAAGAATTGAACCCAAGTCCCTTACTAGGTGCACCTTTCAAATATTTTAAAATTCGGTGGGCAGCATCGAGATGAACCTTACATGGCTTGTTCATAAATTGACTAACCACCCCTACTACAAAGAAATGAAATGTCGGACGGGTGATCAGTAGCATAAATAAGTTGTCCTACCAACCTCCGAATCGTGTCACATCTCGCTAACGGGGACTATCCACATTATGTAAGTCCAAGGCCGAATCAAGCGGTGTAGTGGCAGGCTTGGCTCCTAATAATCCATACTCATGAATCATATCCATCACATATTTCCTCGGGATAGGACCATTGATTTCCCCCATTCTGCGGGCAACCTCAATGCCCAAGAAGTAGCGTAAGACACCAAGGTCCTTCACCTGAAAATGATGATTCAAATACAATTTAACCTCAGTCATACCTGCCAAATCATCACCCGTTAGTACGATATCATCAACATATACCGCCGGGACAATCAAACCCAAAGAACGCCAGTAAAATAAAAAAGAGAATGGTCACAATGACTTCTCTTAAACCCAAAATTACCAACCACCTTACTGAATTTATCAAACCAGGCTCGAGGACTCGCTTTAACCTATAAATAGACTTATGGAGACGACGGACCTTAGACTCCTCCCCCGTTGAACATAACCAGCGGTTGTTGCATATAAACTTCCTCTTGTAGATCACCATAAAGAAAGGCGTTTTTAATGTCAAGCTGAAACAATGGCCAGGATTTATTGGTAGCAACCGAAATTAAAATACGTATAGTACTGAGTCTGGCAACTAGGGAGAAGGTATCAAAGAAGTCTACCCCAAATGTTTGAGTGTATCCTTTAGCAACCAATCGAGCTTTGTATCTGTCCGAGTGTCCCATCCGACTTATATTTTAATGTGTACACCCATCTACAACCAAACCACCAAGCACCCAAAGGTGGATCAACCAAAGTCCATGTTCCCCTCTCTTGAAGAGTCTGCATTTCCTCATCCATAGCTAACTTCCACTCAGGTTTAGCAAGAGCATCAGATGTACGAGATGGAATGGAAACCAAAGATAAAGACAATGCAAACTTATGATAAGAAGGAGAAAGAGAAGACAATGAAACAAAATGAGAAATAGGGTGTTGAGTACAAGAACGTTTACCCTTAGAAGAGCAATAGGAAGATGATGTCATCAAGTGGAAGACCTGCGAGAATCGGAGGAAGAGGATTTGACCGGAGGATGCTGGTCTTGAATGTTGTTTTCGGGCGCTGGAGTATACCCGCAAGGAGGATCGCCTTGGGACACTGGTGGACTCGACACGGAGGTGAAACACGCAGATCATTGCTAACAAGACAAGGCAATGGAAGTGGAGCAGAAGATGAAGAATCAAAAAAGATAAGTCCTCTAAGAAGGTGACATCTGCAGAAATATACATCTTACGACCAACTGGATCATAGCACGGTACCTTTTTCAAAAAGAGAGTACCCAAGAAACACACACTTAAGCGCCCGGGATTGAGTTTGTCCTGCAGATGACCTAGATTATGCACAAACACACACAACCAAACACACGAGGTGTAAGAGGAAACAAGGTGACATGGGCATCCAACATCTGTAATAGGAATTTTCCTTGAAGAATAGAAGAAGGCATACGATTAATCAAAAAGCAAGCAAAGAAGAATAGCATCACCCCAAAACTGTTTAGGAACACTATGATGGAGCACCGTTCTAGCAATCTCTAATAGGTGACGGTTTTTTTCTTTCAGCTACACCGCTGCTTTGTGGGGTGTAAACACAAGAAGTCGATGAATAATTCCCATCGAGCACATATATCGAAAAACTTTTATTCACAAATTCCAAACCATTATCGGGCGAAAGACACGAATTGAAGCATTATATTGAGTCTTTATTTCTGAATAAAAGTTTGAAATACATGAACGACTTCAGATTTCTCCCGAAGGAGATACACCCAAGTGACCCTGCTGAAATCATCAATAAAACTAAGAAAAAACCTATGACCAGAACTACTGGGAATCCGATATGGCCCCCAAACATCAGAATGAACTAAATCAAATAAACGACTACTCGACTAGTACTAGGCAAATAAACAGATCTCCAATGTTTGCCTAAGCGACATGAAGTACATTGCAATTTTGTGGTTCTTGGAATGGAAGGAAAAAATTGGCACAGTTTCTCCAGTGAAGGGTGTCCAAGCCGAAGATGAAGTAAATATGGAGACTCTATGCTATGCATTGCAGTATCATTGGGAGGGGTCTCCATCATGTATAGACCAGCACTTTCACGGCCCGAACCAATCTCCCTCTTAAATGCGCAAGTCCTGAAACACACAACGAGATGCGGAAAGCGTTATGGAACAAGATAAATCTTTAGTTAAGCGACTCACGGAAAGAAGATTGATGGGAAACTTAGGGACAAATAAAACCGACTGCAATGTGAGAGTAGAGGTGATAGAAATTGTTCCTTCACCAAGAACACAAGTGGTAGAACCATCAGCAAGAGTAACAAACCTACGAGTAGTAAGTGGACGAAAAGAAGAAAATAGTGAAGAGTTACCCGACATGTATTTGGATGCCCGAGAATCAATAATCCTTTGGGGAGAAGAAACCTGAAGTGAAAAATACCGGATAAGTAGTAGAGGTCATGGCTGAGGAAGGAGATGGCGCAATAGGAGAGGGAGAAGAGGAGCCTGATTTGCCACGGCCAGGCTGATTGGCAATTTTGGATAAAAATCTTGCATTTGCTGCCTTTGGATCTTGAACATCAATCACTGAATCAGTTCGCCAGCGGTGTTGGCCCAAACTGGTTTGCCAAACTTGTCCCAGCACCTTTCGAGTCATGATTATTTCTGCCACAAAGTGCATACATTTTCTGTCTCCTTTTCTACCATTACCTTTACCCTTACCTTTGTCATTGCTGCCTTTACTTTTGGAGAAGTAATTATGGCTATTAAAAGTGGCTGCACTCTTAAGTGCAGAATTATTCTCCGAGGAACTCCTTGACAATGAGAGACAAGTAGACTCAGCATTAAGAACTTCATTATACACATCCTCTAGAGTAATATTATCTTCTCCGGCAGCCAAAATTTGAGCTCGAACACTATCAAACTCAGAACCGGACCATCTAGAAATCGAGCAACATTTACCTGATTTCTCGTCGCCTTGTAACACTAACATCTGAATCTAGAGGATGGAAATTCTGTATGTCCTGCAGAAGCCCTCTCATCTGAATGAAATATTGAGTTACAGATTTTTCACCTCTAGACAGAGTAAAGAATTGTTTATACAAATTATAATTACGATCAAAATTCTTTCTCTGAGAAAACATATCAGCAAGGGTGTCCCATAGATCTTTAGCCGTAAGACAACTCATAACTTGTTTAGCGATATCATCATCTATACTTCCAATGATCTAGGTCTGAACCTGCAAATCCTCAGCCCTCCAAATCATAGTAATTTTCTCTGGGGGAAGTTCAAAAATATAATTCTCTTTCATCTTAGCCCCCAAATACTTTTTAACAGAAGAGGCCCACAACAAATAATTTTCACCATTAAGTTTTGATGCAGTGATCTGAATAGTATTTTTAGCAAGTATTGTAACTCCACCCGACATACCAGAATCACAATTTTCACTAGTTGACATGATGACAATTAAGCAAACACTGAATATGCAGCAAGTAACTCACAACCAACCGCAAAATAGAATCAGATCAATAGACAGAGTCACACCAATATACCAACAACACAATTGCACAAAACAGTCCAGAGAATACCAGCGGAAGAGATAACCCGAATTCAAGGAAGAAATAACCAGCAGAAGAAAATTGCTGATGTCAGCCCTAAAAAGATGACGTCAGCCCGACTATATGATGTGTGCCTTAAAATTGGAAATAACACACCTGAGTACTGCGAATCACCCTTCAATTCTTTCTGAGACCAATATTCCACAAAAAAACAGTGCAGGCACGGTTCCCGAGGTACTCGAAAATTTTTTTTTTTTTTTTCCCTAACAATCTGACGACGTCAGTAGCAGTCGCAATCCCTTTCCAAGATCGATTTTCTACTTAAAAAGTTCGGCACGATTCCCGAGGCACTTCAAAAAAAATTATCTGTCGACGTCTGAAGCAGTAGCAGTAGTAGCAGCAGCAGCAGGAGCCTACAGCTCAGTAAATAATCCTTCTTTTGGGAAGTACGAAGTGCATAATGCACTCACTGAGCAGCACAAACCATAGCTTATAGCCATGGCAGGAGAAAAAGAAAAAAAAGAAAAACGAATTTGTTTTTTAATCGCCCAGCAGCAGAAACTTTAATTCAGCAACTCAAACTTGAAAATCCAATGACAAAATACGTCTAGATCGCTGAAATCAAAGTCCCCGCCACGATACCATGTTAAATTTAGTGAAGGAGATAGGAGAAGAGAGGAAGGTGAAGAGATAGGAAGAAGGGGAAGAAAGAAGGAGAGAAAGAGGTTGTAAGGTCTTAATGACCTACAACCCTAAACCATGTATTAATAGAATCCGAAAATACAAAATTACAATAATGCCATTCATGGCTTGAGGATAAGTAAACTACTTAAACACAATAAACAAATAATAACTAACTAGAGTTTAGTAAAATTACTAAACTACCCTTAACTCATAACAATAACTATATAGATACCGATAGTGCTCTTTGAAACTTTTGTACATTTCCACTTCAATCGACTTTCAATTTTTTTCCCCTTTCCCTCTCTCTCTTCTTAATTTCCCCCGGGGGTTGGCTTGTTGACCAAAATTTTTCCATCTCCCTTCTAATTGAACGCCGTCTCCGGACGCCACCGGACGCCACCGGACGCCACCGGAAGCCACCAGAAGTTACCGGACGCCATTGGAAGCCACCAGAAGCCACCGGAAGCCACTGGAAGCCACTGAAAGCCACCGGATGCCACTAGAAGCCACCAAATGCCATTGGAAGCCACCGGACGCCAGTGAAAGCCACTGGAAGCCACCAGATGCCACCGGACGCCACTAGACACCACTAGACGCCACTAGACGCCACCGGGTGGCACAGATTGCTGCTAGCCGCCGCTAGATTGCTTCTCCTTGGTTCTTCGTCTACTATATTTGGGTTAAACCCTATGTGTGTTATGCCATCGGCCTCTATCTTTCTTCTTCTTCTTCTTCTTCTCCTTCTCCTTCTTCTTCATCTTTTGATTGTGGAAAAGGCTTTGCAAGCAGGCGGTCTGGCGGTTCGTGTGGCTTTGCCAAGGCATGAAAATGATTCCCTTATCAACTTCTCCAAGCTCAAGATTCTAGTACCTCTGGCATGCACGTTGAGGCTTTGTGACATGTCTTCCAGCATTAATTTGAAGCAGGCTTTGACGTTGATACTCTCGGCCTATATACCCCAAATGGTATAACTTTATTAAAAACATTATGTTAATTATTATCTGATTTAACTCACCTCTCACTGCCTATTCCCGAAAAAAATCGCACTCTCTACCCCCACCAATATATGACCCATCAAAACAGTCACCAAATTCAGTAAATGCTTTATGTGAACAAGCACAATTTGAGGAGGGCGCCACTAGTGAAGAAGATTATATGGGGAATAATATTGAAACAGTGGATGTTCAAATTGAAGAGGTTTGTGGGGAGGACAGGGAGGATGAGTATGACGTTGATGCCCAAGGAAGGACACGTAAATCAAATAAACATTCCTGGCTTTCCCAAATTAAGAAAATGAAGGGAGGTGTTTCTAAAGAGGACTACAAAACTTTGGTGAATATTGTCAGTAAAGTGGGTCAGAATAATAACGGATCCCGAGGTGAAGTGGATGCTCAAAGTGACAAAAGACAAACCAAAAGTAAGACGAGGAAAAGGAGTGGCTAGGGAGTTAGAAAAAATTTATGAATGATCATCATATCTTGGAATATACGAGGAGTTAGAAGTCCAAGTAAGAGAATTGCTATAAGGGATCTGATTAGCAACAATAGAGGCCAATTAATATTTTTGCAAGAAACCAAGCTAGAGCAAATGACAGACAGTGTTGTGAGAGACCTGATGCCTTTCCATAGGCCGGAATGGTGTGCCAAGAATGCCATGGGTATTGCTGGTGGTATACTATGTATTTGGGACCCTCGGTTTGTTAGTGTTCAGAATCATCTTATTGGTGATTATTACATAATTTTCGAGGTAACAGATCTCTCTAGCAATAAAGTATGGTTCACAGGTGTGATTTATGGGCCTTCCACCTATAGACAGGGCTGTTTTTTGGGAAGATCTCTCAAATGCAGTGGGACAGCATCAAGGTCCATGGCTACTAGGTGGTGATTTTAATGCCACACTATCCAGAAACGAGAAGCATCCTCCAGCCACTTCAATCACTGCCACCATGAGAGGATTTGTTGATTTCATGGGGGCATCTAATCTTATTGATCTTCCTACCTCGGGAAAGAGTTTCACATGGAGTAACGGAAGAAGGCCACCGACCCTTTCTAGATTGGGAGATTAAATACGTAATTCCGATTGGCTTGAGCTTTATCCTCGGATCGCTTGTAGAGTATTGGGAAAGACTGTTTCAGATCATTGGCCCGTCTTCTTTGGATACCATTTTTGATAAGCGGGAGGCACACCTTTCAGATTTCAGAATCAATGGTTAGAAGATGAAAATTTCACCACCTATGTTGATAGATGGTGGAGAGACATCAAGACATTGGGCAAGATGGAGGAGACTTTTCGGAAAGCTTAAAAGTCTTAAGAGCAACTTGCTAGCCTGGTCTAAAACTCAAAAATCTGCCAAATTGATGAGAAGGGAAAATTTGACACAACGGATAAATGAATTGGATAGCATTGAAGAGACAAGAGATCTTAATGATAGAGAGACAGTTGAGAGAATGTCAACAATAATTGAGTTCAATAATATTGTGAGACATGAGAATATCATGTGGAAACAAAAGGCTAGGCACAAATGGCTACAAGAGGGAGATGGGAACACAAAATATTTTCATGCTATTGCCATGGGAAGGAGAAGAATCAATCGAATCAGCTCTCTCAATATTGATGGCACGGTCACCTCTGATAAATCAGAAATTATTAGAAATATCACCACTCATTTTACCAAGATTTTTACTGAGGATACCCTAGTCAGACCAAAGCTTTTGGGTATCAATTGCCCTTGGCTAAATCCTGACCGTGCAGCTGCACTTGAATCTCCCTTCACAATCGAGGAGATAGAGGCAGCTGGTCAACTAATGCCCAAGGACAAAGCCCCGGGGCCTGATGGCTTCAATGGTGAGTTCTTCAAGGCTTGCTGGCCTATTATTAAGAATGATGTAATGGAATTCCTGCAGCACTTCCATCAAAATGGGTTGACAAGTAAAGCTTTGGGTGCCACCTTCATTGCATTGGTACCAAAGAAACAATGTGTTGAATATGTTACCAACTTCAGGCCAATTAGTTTGGCTAGTAGTTCTTATAAGGTGGTTGCTCGATCGCTTGCTGGCCGATCTGTAGAGAGTTATGGGACATATAATTAGCCCCGAGCAACATGCCTTTATCAAAGGGAGGAACATCTTAGATGCAGCATTATGTACCCATGAGGTTATTCACAAATGTAAACAATGCCAGGAACCAAGGGTTATTCTAAAGATAGACCTTGAGAAAGCCTTTGACAGAGTGTCTTGGGAATATCTAAGATGTATGATGCAATGACTTGGGTTTGGTAAGAGATGGAGGAAGTGGATCATGTCTTGTATTGCTTACGCTAGATATTCTATTCTTGTTAATGGGGAACACATGGCTTCATACAACCATCCGGAGGGTTAAGGCAAGGAGATCCGCTCTCTCCTTTGCTCTTCAATATTGGAGAAGGCCTTAGATATTTGTGTAATCTTGCAATTGAAGAGGGTGGCTGCAGCCTATTGTGGATAGAGAACTTCTTAGTACTCCGTTAGTTACATTTTGCGAGATGACACTATTATTTTACGCAAGGGGATTTTAAACAATTGAGAGTGGTGAAATGTTTTTATTAATATTTGAGGTGGCTACGGCATGAAAATCAATGGGCTTCCACTATTCACTTTGGTAGAACTTGACCTGACTTTGGGACCCGGTTATTGAGAAATTAAATAGAAGAGCGAGCACTTGGCAAGGCGACTACTTTCAAAAGCAGGAAGACTTACTTTGATTCTTGCTTAATTGGCATTCCAACTTACTACCTCTCTTTCCTTCATTGTCCCTCATCAGTGGCAGCGGTGATTGAAAGAATAATGAGGAATTTCCTTTGGTCTGGTACTGCAGAGAAGTCAAAAATGCACTTGATAAATTGGGAGGAGGTTTGTTCAACCAAGAAAGATGGGGGTTTAGGGATCAGAAAGGTCAAACAAACAAATGCTGCACTTCTAATGAAATGGCCATGGAAACTTAATACAGCAAGAGACATGACATGGAAGGGGATTGTCTCTAAATGCCTTGATAGCTGGCCTAGACAGTGGTGGATCAACCCAGTGTGAACCAGATTGTCCTCCCCCATTTGGAAAAAAATAACAAAATTTTTTCCTTTTTTCAACTAGAAGATCTCCCTTCAACCAGGGAAGGGTGACAAGGTTCGTTTCTGGATTGACGTTTGGCTTGGAGACACATCTTTAGCTGAGAAATACTCAAGGTTATACTTGGTTGCAATAGACCAAAATTGCCTCATATATGATATTGCTCCAAATGGCCAGTTGGGGAATATTAATCGGGATCTATGTTTTAGAAGAACCTTAAGCGATCTTTGAAGCACTTGAGATCTCCGAGTTACTAGCTGCACTTGAGTAAAGTATACTTAAGCAGACACAATGAAGATGAACTCATCTGGAAACCCCACTCAAAAGGTTGCTATACAAACAAACTCCGGGTATAGAAGCCTCACCGAGGGGTAAGAGCTACACATGTGGCAGCTGCTGCTGGACACTCTCATGCCCTAGGAAAATGACCTTTTTATGTGGTGCTGCCTTGAGCAAAATTCCCACCAGGGACCTATTACAGAGAAGGGGAATTCAAATCCCATCGACAGCTTGCCCACTATGTGGGGCTGAGTCGAGACCACCGATCACCTTCTCATTCACGTGAGTACATTTGGAAAGTTTGGAGTTTCTTCCTTGGCATGTTCGGTGTCAATTATGTAATCCCACAAAATCTAGCAGGCTTCTTCCCACTCATTAGCTATTTTGGGCATGGCACAAAGGGTCGCATTATGTACAATTGTTGTATGGGTTACATACCTTGGGCCATTTGGAGGAAAGGAACAACAGGGTATTCCGGAACGAAACCAAGCCTTGGGGAGTTCTTTGTCATCAACTTCTCCACCAGATTATTGGCTGGTTGAAAACTCAGGATATATTTTGTGGTGTTGATTCTACTGTAATTTGGAGGTCGTGGGCTGAACATGAACTGAATTTTAGCTTTCATGATGTCTTATTTATTTATTTATTTCAACCATAGTATGAGGCGGGTGAGCAGGTTCATGTGCTTTGAACTACTCATTCGTTTGCCAGTTGTAGAAGTTAGGTTTCTGGTGGGAATTGTTGTTTAGATTCTGAGAAGTTGAAAATTGCCATTTCTTTAGAAGATTTAATAGAATTTCTCTGACTTTCGTACCCCACAATGGTTACAAGTATCACCTGTTTCCCAGGCACAATGAGATAAATTCCCCCAGCTATTCTGATTCAACATGACTGGTCAAACGTACTGACTCATGATTGGAAATGAAACCCGGTACAGTTATGATTTCATTTTGAATATTTTTTTTCTTCTATCTAGCTTCTTTAGTAACTTTTAGCATTTTATTCTCTTGCAGCTGTAGTAATGAAGTCTCTGAATATCCCCACGGAGGGTTCCATTCAGAAAATTAAACACTGACAGGTAAAACTTGTCATCCCCTTGAACTTTTTTGGTTGTATAGAGATTCAAATTTTTGTTGTGTGATGTTTGTTTAATTAAGTCTTTAGTATATTACAAGCAAGAGGTTTGTTGATATGGTCTCAATCTCGGTTTAAATCTCTTTTGAAATGCTTGATTGTAAATTGTTGATTGGTGCTTCGGCTTTGTATCTAAAAAAGGGTCCGGTGTCAAGGCTTGATGGAGATTTTTTCAAAGAAAATCCGTTGTCCATTCTGTTTAGCGCAGACATTCAAAGAAAATTAGTTCTCCATTCTGTTTTCAAAAAGAGAATTCGATTCAAGCTATGTGGGGTTTACGAAGGACAGTGCTCAATGGCTGCTTGACAACACAGATGTCAAGCTTGTTGGTGAGTTGTCTGGTGTCAAGCTTGTTGATGAGTTGCTCTTAGTTAAGCAATAACCATTTATATAGGAAAGGTTGTCAGTGAGTTCTAACTTAAACATGAAGTGATATAGTTTTAGGACCTTTTGTAGATAGTTCCAGTTTGATTCGACTTATGATGTCCTGATTTGCTTTCTTGAAATTTGGTTTTTTTGCTTCTAAAAGTGAAGTTTCATTAACTTCCTGAACAGAATACCGAACTCATAAGAGTTTCTCGTAGCTGTGGTGAGTACTAAAATTGAGAATTCCATGTTCCAAGCAAATTTAGAATTCAGACTTCCCACACCTCGAGAAATATGGTTTTTGGTTGAGTTATGGAGTGTTATTATTTTTTTAATGGTCAACTTTAATTTAGTTTCCAAAACTTTTGACTAAATTGATTCTGGTGTTGTTGTAATGTACATGTTTGGAAAGTTTTTCATCTAAAAGTTTTCTTCTTTGAAGTATTTGTTAAGAGTTAGGGGTAGTTTAGTAATTTTACCAAACTTCGGTTAGTTATTATTTGTTTATTGTTTAGTTTACTTTCTCCTCAAGCCATGAATGGCATCATATTAAATTTGTATTTTTCGGATTCTATTAATACATGTTTAGGGTTGTAGGTCATTAAGACCTTACGACCTCTTTTTCTCCTTCTTTCTTCCCCTTCTTCCTATCTCTTCATTTTTCTCTCATCTTCTATCTTCCTTCACTAAATCTAACATGGTATCAGAACGGGTTTGTATGTAACGACTCGTCACTTACAGAGGTCATGGGATCTTCTTCCTCGAAGCTCGTTGTACAAGTTAGAAGTTCTAGAAAGGTCTTAAATTCTAGGCGATTTTAATGCTTCTCTTTTCTGTATTCTTCTGCCATTATCCTTTGATAATGGCTTCTACTACTGATTGAAGGGTTTTGCGTATGGGTTTACTCCTAAAGGGAGTTCCTTTGTTGCTGCTGGGTTCATAAGAATCTGTATCTGCGACTGCTACTACTGCTGCTAGTAAAAAATTGAATTTTTACACTCCCTCGGGATTCGTGCCAAACCAAACACCTGTCTTTGAGCTGCGAAAATCTGCCACTTCTAGTCATAGGTAGTTTTGAACGTGTTTCAGAGCTTCCAGGGGAACCGTCCTAGAGGTTTTTTCCGAATTAGAAAAGGTTTTTTGGTGTTTCTGAGCTCTAGCCCATGCTGCTATTGGTGGTGGTGTTGTTGTTATCTGTTGTGTGGTTGGAAGTTAAAAGTTCAATATTTTCTTTCTTCCGCTTTTTTCGGAAGGCGAATGGTCTAAATTCATGTGTAAGTGCTAGATGCACAACCTACTGCCCTTAAACAGGGTTTTCTGCTACTGCTGTGTCGTTGGACTCATACTGCTGTAATGCTTGCATCACTGCAGCACTGCTGCATGGAAAGACTCAATTTTACTGCCTTGGTAATTGTGCCAGACTGTTTTATTGCTCACTAAAGGTCTTCGAAGAAAGGAATTTGAGTATCTTCTCTCCAAGCTGGGCTTTCATGATATCTATGCTCCAGCTTGAGGGGGAGTGTTAAGAGTCAGAGGTAGCTTAGTAATTTTACTAAACTTCAGTTACTTATTATTTGTTTATTGTTTAGTTTACTTGCTCCTCAAGCCATGAATGACATCATTGTAATTTTGTATTTTCGGATTCTATTAATACATGTTTTAGGGTTGTAGGTCGTTAAGACCTTACAACCTCTTTCTCTCCTTCTCTCTTCCCCTTCCTCTTATCTCTTCACTTTTCTCCATCTTCTATCTTCTTTCACTAAATCTAACAGCGTTTTTACTTGCTCTTAATATTCGTGCTTCTTAATTTACTTTCTTCTCGCTTTTAAAAAAAGTGAAGAGGAAATATACTTCTACATAATTTATTCTGCCAATCAACCAGTTGTCGTGTTAGCTCCGACATGGAATTTGAAGGAGTTGATTACTTATCAGTTGCAGCAAATAATGATCTGATTCCTTCGCATCTGGTTTTTTTGGAGAGTAGGGTGAGGAGCCTATATTTAAGAATAGTGTTTGTTTATGCGATTTGTGGAAAAATCGATGAGTTGAGGGATTCAAATACTTACATTCTTTGTGAACTTGAGCATAGTTCAGTGGTTACACGGGTGCGTTTGTAGTGGGAGGTCTTGGCTTCAAGTCTCATGGGGTAGGGAATTGGAGTAAAAAATCGCTTTCCTCAAAAAACTTGCATTCTTTTAATAGAGACACCATAAAAAAAAAAGAAATCAGAAAAAGCTAAAATGAAAAAGAAAAGGAGAAGAAAGAAACGAAGAAGAAGAGAAAAAGAAAATTCTGGGTTTGGATCTGTAGTAGTGATTATTGGGGATGCTTCTTGTCTATGCCATCAACACCGGAGGCGATAGAAGATATGTTGATGAAAGGGTTGTGCATCAAATCTTTGTTAGCTTCATTTTCAACCTTGGATAATGCCTCAGCAAGAATTTCCAGGAGCTTGTCATGGATAGAATCATTGCACTTGATCATTGAAGTCAGTTTTGGAGGGCCCATTGATGCTGATGGCAGCTTCCTAGCTCCATTCTCTGGCTTGTCATCTTCCTTGTGAATCTTTTCAACTGCCAGAGTCTCTCTCTTATCCACTTTCTTGCTCTTGATGGATACAGATCTTGAAAAATTCTGATCCTTGAGGATTTTCTCAGTCCGCTGTTTCTGATCTTGAACTTCTGATCCTTAAGGATTTTCTAGCATTTTAACATTGATCATTAGCCTTTTAGTCGTTTCATGAATTCATACTTCCAAAGATGAGCTTTATAACTCGTCACTTTAGTCCTTGCATATACCACCCCCACAACTCTGTACAGAGCCTCAACAGAATTTTCAACAGATGTAGCAGTTGACACATGTTAAGCATTGTCATGGGCTCATCTTCACTGAGTTTGCATCTGATAATATGCTGTTTTTGAATCTGATAATATGCCGTTTTTGAATCTGATAATATGCTGTTTTTGAATCTTACCACCTGAAGGCAAAGATCCTTGGGTATGTTCTGACTGCAGTAAATAAAACACCAGTTGAATTGGAAGCTACCCGGTTCTCCTGCCAGATTCTCCACAAGATTAATAAGAAGGGAGTTCAAAAAAAGAATGAAAACATCTAATTACCAGCAAGTGCAGAGTCACTGTCAATTATTTGCTTTAGATTGTAGTTATTGCTGTAGAAAACTGTTTCATAGTTGTTAGGATTTCATTTGTAACTGCTGAGTGGTTCATAGACTTTATTAGCCCTTTTTTTTTTCTCAATTAATTCTGTTAGCTATGACTCACATTTTGTATAGAGTGGTCGTGAACTTGACATATATAAGATGATGATTCGGGGATTTCTCTTGCAATATAATCCTATTTCTCTTGGTTCTACCAATGTTTATTTCTGAAAGTGAATAGTTGAAGCTATTCATAAACGAGTTCCTAGGAGTTTTGGTCTGTTGTAGAGAAGCATTATCTGTGAATAAAAAGCCAACATGCATGCCGGAGTTCACCATGATCCACTTTTGACCTTAAATGAATGTGATCATGAAGGTAGAGCAAAGTGGCAAAGTGAGGTGAACACAGAGGTGTAAAAACTGATGAAGCCTAAAGGACCAAAAACTAGCAAGTTTAGATGATTATTTTGAATTACCAGATCAGTTTTGACCTAATACATTATCTACAAGGAACTCATTTTAATTAATCCAATGAGTAATGCTAGGTGTACTGTGCAAAGTATCGAGTCAGGTATTTTGCTGACGTGGAGCATGTGGCCCACCATGCTATGCACTTTATAATACCACAAGTTTTTCAACATATGACTTCCACATACCCGACTTGGGTACTTTGCACAGTTTGCACGTTTAGTAGTACAATTCTATTAGATCCTGAATTTTATATTCTACAAATTAAATCAAATGTTTTTATAGAGGAAATTTGGTGTATTACATAAGTAAACAACTCAGACCTTGTCACATAGTACCGTTCTAATACTCACTCTCAAGGGACAATTACTTCTAGATATGAATATGAACAATAATATTTTGGTAATTTCTATGTTATATTATTTTAGGGTCTAAAGGCATTTCCAAACAAGCTGGTGAAAGTAAGTAATAATCATAAAGATCATCCTAATTAAGTATGGACTTTGGAAACTTATATGACCTATTTTTAGCCAATTAATTATTGCTTTTGTGACGACCATGTAATAAATGCACTAAATCTTAATAACTCACTAGTAGTAATAGGATTTTTACTGATGGTTTCTGGTGAAGCCATAGGTGAAAATGATTTCTGTTGAGGGGCATGGCCCGACCTTTGGTAAAAAAAGGATTTATACCGACGGTTACACCAGGACCCTTTGTAAAAGTTACACGTACCTACAGATTCATTTCAGACCATTAATAAAAGTCGATGATGTTCTTTGAAAATGTCGGTAAAATTCCACTTAAATCGACTTTCGATGTGTGGAAGTTGTAGGGCGATGGAAAAATATTGGTTGGGAGGGCGAGCTTCGGGTAAAATAAGAAGGGAGATAGGGAAAGGGGGACAAACTCTTCCTCCTTCCCCCTATGTATTTCCGTGATGACTCTATAGCTGTCGTCGTTCGTCTTCTTGGTACCTACATCCCTGACACTCCAACATCCAATCAGTAGACCTATGCCCAAGTAGTGCGGACGTAAACCTTACAGCCCCAGAAATTTCCACGAGTAGTTGGCAAGGAAGATTCGTATCCAAAACTTGGAGGCTTAGTTTAATTAAGGCATTCCTCATTGGAATCCCGACATATTTATTATCCTTCCTCCATTGTCCTTCATTTGTGGCATTCATGATTGAGAGGATTATGAGAAATGTTTTGTGGTTTGGCACATTTGAAAAATAGAAAATGCACCTAGTAAATTGGAAGAAAGTTAATAAAGCTAAAGAAGATGGTGGCTTGGTTATCAGGAGGATTAAACATATAAATGTTGCATTGCTGATAGGCTATGGAAGCTTAACACAACTTCTAACTTGGCTTAGAAAGGGAAGGTCTCTGGATCCTTAGACAACAGGCCCATGAAAGGTTGGACTGCTAATATGAGAACCAGAGGCTTAGCCCCAATCTAGAAACGAATAATTAAATTACTACTATTTTTTCGTGAGAAGATTCCTCTCCAACCTGGTAAGCAGGATAGTGTTCATTTATGGACAAATTTGTGGCTTGGAAAACTTCCTTAGCTGACAGATTCCCAAGATGTATCTTGTAGCTTGGAATCAAAACATGTTATATTTTTGGGATGGGTCTCATTGGACAATTGTGGAAAACTAACCGAAATTCTTTTTTTAGGAGGAATTGACAGAAGCTGAAGCACTAGAGATCTCAGAACTACTTCATGCATCGAGCAAGGTATAAAATGAGGAGGATGAAATCATCTAGAGGCATCCTATAGGTAACTACTTAGCTAGCTCGGGTTACTATTGCCTTATATAATAGGGGGCAAATTTAGATTATGTAGTAGGTTACATGAAAGAAGGAAGAAGGAATAAGAAAGGAGAGATATACAAGGGATAAAAAGACCCATATGTGTTTTTCCACACAACCTCAAGTTTCTCAACTGTAGTAATATGTGTGTTCTCTTTAAATAGAGGAGCATTCCTTCTACATTAATAATAAAAGAGTAACATAAGTACATCAGAATACCCTTAATAATAAGACATGAACTAAAGATAAGTAAACTCTAACACTCCTCCTCAAGCTAGAGAGTAGATATCCATCAGTCCCAGCTTGCTATATAAATGTGCATGTTGTGATCCATCAAATGCCTTCGTAAAAAAATCAGTTCTTTGTTCCTTTTTGCGGACAAAAGGTGTACATAGTATCGTTCATGACCAGTTATCGTTTGAAATTGCAGTCCACTTCAACATACTTTGTAGCTGCTTGATTATCATGTTCCACAGGCATAGGCTTGCTGGTTTTTACCCCTAACTCTTCCAACAGATATTGAACCCAAATCATCTCACAAGTTGCATGAGCCATCGATCAATACTCAACCCCTGCACTTGATCTTATTATTACTCTTTGTTTCTTGCTTCTCCAAGTAACAAGGTTTCCACCTACCGTCACATAATATCCAATGGTGGACTTCCTATCATCTTACCCTACATAATCAGAATCTAAAACACCATTGATGTTCGTATATCCCCAGTTCCTGTAATACAATCCTCTTCCCTGGCTCTCTTCAAATACCTCATGATATGATAGATTGAAACTATAGAAACTTGCTTCAGAGCCCTCCATAAACCTGCTAACCCAACCCACCAACAAAGGAATATCTGGTCTAGTAACTGTAGCATAAATCACTATACCAACTAGCTTTTAATAGCAAGCATTAACCTCTACACATGGAGCAGTCATATCAAACAAAGAGGACTGTTCAACGAGTGGTGTCTCTGCTGATATTTCCCCTAGGATCCCCTATTTGATTCAACAAATCCATCACATATTTCCTCTAAGATAAATGTAATCCTCTATCACTTCTAGCTACTTCAATTCCAAAAATTATCCTAGAATTCCTTGGTCTGTAGTTAGAAAGTGAGTAGCTAAACACTTCTTTATCTCAGATATTCCATGCATATTATCACCTGAAATAATAATATCATCCACATAGACAACTTAGATCACCATACCTATCTTCCTACATAGAACAAATACTGAGTGATCAGTCATGCATCTCTTAAACCTGAACCGTACTACCACTTTACTAAAATTTTCAAACCATGCTCTTGGACTCTATTTTAAACCATAAATTGATTTTTTTTTTTGAGTTTACATACCTTCTTCCTCTCCCCCTTGAGCAACAAATCCGGGTGGTTGTTCCATGTACACGTCCCCTTCTAAATCTCCATATAAGAAATCAATCTTCACATCAAATACACCAGCCCTTGTTTACTGCAACAGACAATAAAATACGAATGAAATTCATACGAGCAAATAGGAAGAAATCTCACCATAATCCACTTTGATAGTTTGTGCATAGCCTTTCGCAGCTAGGCGAGCCTTATATCTGGCCACTTCTCCCGTCTCCTTGTACTTAATTGGGTAGACCCATCGGTAGCCAACTGCCTTAGCCCCAACTGGAGCATCACAAAGAACCAAAGTGTCTCGATTCTCTAGAGCGACCATCTCCTCTAGCATAGCTTGGCGCCAAACCAGAATGCAAATAACTTCAGACAGACTTAGGATTAGAATCAACCGAGATGACAGCAAAAAATGACCTGTATGGCTCAAACAATCTTCCAAAATGTACAAAGTGTGAAATAGGATGTTGTGTAAAAAATGAGTACCTTTCCTTAGAGTAATAGGAAGATGTAAATTAGAGAATTTAGTGGAAGACTGTCTTAATCTTGTAACCTCATAAGTGAGTGGTGGCCCCAGAGAGAGAGAGAGAGAGAGTTGGAGGTGGTTATGGATTTGAATTTGATAATATAAGTGAAAAGGGAGAGAAATGGTGAAAAAATCGTGTAGTGCTGTAGGTGAGAGGTTTTCAAAATGGGCTTTGTTGTAAGTACACTATTTTTTCCAAAGGGCCGATATGGTTGATAATGTGGATGCATGCCCGATGATTAGTAGTTTTCGGAGTGAAGAGGGAGAAAAGAAAGAAACGTAGGGTCAAAAACTTTGGGGTGATAGAAATGGTAGGTTGGAGGAAGCACCAAACCTCTTTAGGAAAGTGGCAACAGGGGAAATGGTGGGGATGGGTTTTGGATTGGGAGTAGTAGAGAATGCAAAGGGGGTTGACAGGGATGTGACGTTTGTGAAGTTGGTCAGTGGTAGGAATTTTGTCTAGGAGGGTGAGCCATAAAAAGAGTTTGTTTCTAGGGAGGGTCCAAAGTATAACTGATGGGCCTCAAGTTGATTGGTGACATGGAGATGGTTATATGTTTGGTGAATGGAGAAGAAGCCATTCAAGGATAAAGTCTAAATGAGACCATTTGGGCAATTGGGACACATAGGCGGTGTGGAGGGAATTAGCTACGTCCTGGGGCCATATGGCCTGAATGCGAATTTCTACCCAGGAAGTGTTGTTTAAGAAAAGGGGGGATGGGAAATGAGTGGATAGGATTGTCGTTCAGTCCAGGGGTTGTATCATTGAGAGGTTGTACATCCATTACCTTAACTATATCAAAAATATTATATAAAGAAAGGAAGGAAATGTGAAAGTACTTTCCTAATGAGAGATATTACCTGTTTCGGTTTTGGGGATTGGGGAGAATGGTCATAATGGGCTTGCTTGTTGGAGGCCTAGAGGGAATTTGTGTTTGTATATTTTCACATAGGAGTTTTATTCAAAATGCCTCACTTAGGAAATGAAGGTTTCTGAAACTAAGTCCCCCAACGCCATGATATGGGGGAGACAAGTGGTTTTCTAATTAACTAAGTCAAGTTTTATCGTTCCATTGAAAGACCATTGAAATTCCAGAAGACAAATTTTATTTGGGCAAGGATTTTTACGGGGAGGTGGAAACATGCAAGCACATCTAACCGTAGACTAGATAGGACTGCTTTTATGAGGGCGGTTAAGGAAAGTGCTTTGTGCATCCACCCTTGGAGTTTGGAGTTGAGAGCAGTGATGAGTGGAGAGTATGTGTCTCTAGTGATTTTAGTTGTGGGAATGTGAATGCCTAGGTATGTGCCAAGGGAAATTGTGTGGGTGGAAGGCATTATAGTTTTTTTTTTTGAAAGTTGTGTTATATTTCATTCATGAAGAGAAAAATACAAGTTAAAGATCCCTAAAACTAGGATCAAACATAATAGTGTAGGATATGGCTTAAGGCTTCCAGACAACAAGGTGTGATTCATGCACTCCTTGTTTGGCAAGAGCATCAGCCTCACAATTAGCACTTCTTAAAACATGCTTCCAGATAACAACATGGCGAGATAGATCAAAAATCTCATTGTAGGAAGATCGGTGCCTCCAAGGGGGAGAGGACGCCCCCTTACACCACGATATAATCACTTGCGAGTCACCCTCCACATGAAGAGGACAATGAATGTTCATATTAATGAAGCATTTGAGGCCCTGTAACAAGCTAAGAATCTCCGCAGATGTTGAGTCGTTGAAACCAAGAGGGCCAGCATATGTGAGAATCGTGTTTCCACAAGTCTTTAATTAAACCTCCAACTCCAGCAAGACCGGGGTTGCCAAAGGAGGAGCCATCAAAGTTCAATTTATACTCATGTGTCGGTGGTGGAGTCCACACTTGTAGCTTTGTTTTAACCGTAGCTACATCACGAGCATGATCAACCCAAGAGGACCAGATTTGCCCACCAGTAATGCCATTAAATATTTTCTGAGTTTGAGCCATCCAATAATGTGCTGAAGAGTACTGTGGGTAACATCTTTCCAAGTTCTTTCTTTCTTGTGAAATATTCTGTGATTCCTTTCTTTCCAGATCATCCAAGGAATGAACCCCATGCAACAGTCAAACATGATTCTCCCTTTTGCACCAAGGGCAGCAAACTTCCTCAAGTATGTAATTCCAATTAGGTTCCAAGGTAGGACCAAGTTGATGCCAAACAATCCATGAAAATAAGTCCATATTTGCCAGCTGTACTTACAGTGTATAAGCAGGTGGTTAATGGATTCAGATTCACTTTTGCATAGGGGACAAAGAATGGAAGGAATTTGCATGCCTCTTCTCACCAATAAATCACATGTAGGTAATCTTTCTCTAATGCAGCACCAAGTAAAAAAATTCTGTTTCTTTGGGCAAGAGAAAGTCCACGCCAAAGCAGAGGGATGATTATTTACCACTGTAGTAGATAGACAGGAGTATGCTGAACTGACAGTGTAATAACCTTTGGGATTGGGTCTCCATATTAATTCGTCGTCTTGATCCCTTTTTAAATAGAAAGTATTTAGGTCTTCTAGTAGTGCAGAGATCTCCAAAGCTTCTTCATCATTCAAGCATCTTCGTAGAAGAGGAGTCCAGTTTATATTCTTGAGTTGTCCAGTGTGGATCATATCAGCAATAAAACAATTCGGATTTCTAGCAAGTAGGAAGAGCCTTGGAAATCTATCAACAAGTAAAGAATCACCAAGCCACTTATGGGTCCAAAATCAAACTTTGTCACCCTTTCCGGGGTAGAAAGATACCCATTTACGAACAAAAGGCAGGCAGTTAATAATTCTTTTCCAAATCGGTGAGAGCCTCCTGTTTGAAATGTCATCAATCCACCATGGCCTTATCCCTCTGCCCATTCTGCTAGTAACCAATTCCTTCCATAGCAGCCCATCATAAGTGTTTAATTTCCAAATCCATTTGGTTAAAAGAGCCGTATTTATAAACTTTATCTTTCTGATTCCCAAGCCACCATTCTTTTTTGTTTGACAGACATCATCCCATTTAATCAAATGGATTTTGGATTTGTCAGCAGTTCCGGACCAAAGAAAGTTTCTCATAATTTGCTCCATCTTTTCCGCAACAGAAATAGGGCAATAGAGAAAAGATAAGTAGTAAGTGGGAATCCCAAGAAGACATGATTTTATCAGAATAACTCTTCCTGCTTTTGTTAAAAACTTCCCTTGCCAAGTATTTAGTCTACTATGAAACTTTTCAATGACAGGGTCCCAAAGATGCTTAGAGTCTCTGGCCGTGAAGAGTGGAAGACCTAAATATGTTGCTGGAAGAGATCCAATTCCACACCCAAGCATATTTGCCATCTCATTAAGTAAGTTGCAATCGATGTTGAAACCCATAATTGTAGATTTAGACCAATTGATACTCAGCCCGGAAGTCATTCCACATAAATTTATGATCCCCTTAATTTTCCTTAGCTGATCCATTGTCCCTTTACAAAAAATGATGTGTCATCGGCGAATTGCACAAGAGGAGTTTGAAGATGATCAACAATAGACTCAATCCATCCCTCTGTTACCGCTAGATGCAGTAAAGAACGGGGTCCCTCACCGGCTATATTAAACAGCAAAGGGGAGAGAGGATCCCCCTGTCTAAGTTCTCTGCTTAGGGTAATGTATCCATGAGTCCCCCCATTTATCAAAATAGAGTATCTTGCAGATGAGATACAGGACATAATCCATTTTCTCCACCGTCGACCAAAACCCAGCTGAGTTGCATCATATACCTGAGGTATTCCCAAGATACTTTATCAAAAGCCTTTGCAAAATCAAGTTTTAGGACAATGCTGGGTTGCCTTGATTGATGGCAAGCATGGAGAACCTCATGAGTACACATTGCTGCATCCAGGATGTTTCTACCTTTTATGAAGGCTTGTTGTTCTGGGCTTATAATCTGGTTCATCACCCTCTGTAACCGAGTGGCCAACACCCTTGCAATTATCTTGTATATGCTACCTGCCAAGTTTATAGGTCGGAAATCTGATATCGTTTCCACACAATGTTTTTTTGGAATCAAGGCTATAAGAGTTGCACCAATTGCTGTGCTCGTGAGGCCATATTGATGGAAGTGTTGTAGTGATTGAGTAATATCATCTTTAATAGTTTCCCAGCAAGAGTGAAAGAATTCACCATTGTAGCCGTCCGGTCCTGGAGCCTTATTAAGTGGCATCTGTTGGCCTGCAGCATCAATTTCAGCACTTGAGAAAGGTGCTTCCAACTCCGCCGCACATTCAAGAGACAATCCCTGGTGGCTTAAGCTCGGTAGCCGTGGTCGAAAAGGGCAATCCTCAGTAAAGAGTACTTGGAAATAATTGATAATACTATTTATGATCACAGACTTTTCAGAAGTAATCTCACCATTCACCAATAAAGAGTTTATTCGGTTCACTCTTCGTCTATTAGAAGCAATAGCATGAAAATATTTGGTATTCCCGTCACCATGAAGCAGCCATTTGTGCCTAGCACGTTGCTTCCAAAGAATGGTATCTTTCCGGATGATACTGTTATACTCTGCAGCTGCTGAAATTCTTGTGGCAAATTCAGAATCAGCCAAAGGTCGTAATTCCTCTAGTTGGTCAATATTAGCAATTTGTGCAACAAGATCTGATTTTCTTAAGTTCTGTGCTATTTTCTGAGACTTTGCCCAATCTGAAATCTTGCCTTTGAGCGCTTTCAATTTTCTAAAAAACATCCCCCCAATAGGCCCATCATCCGCCATATGTTTCCACCAGTCATCAACTCTGGTCACAAAGTCCTCCTGCTCTAGCCAATGATTTTCAAACCTGAAAGGAATACCCCCCCAATTTCCAGCACTAGAATCAAGTAAAATTGGCCAATGATCAGAGATGGATTTGTCAAGTACTCTACAAGTAGATCTGGGGTAGATATCAATCCAATCAGATGTACACAAAAATCTGTCGATTCTTGTTAAAATAGGTGGATTCCTCCCATTACTCCACGTAAAACTTTTGCCCGATGTAGGAAGATCAATTAATGATTCAGCTCCAATAAAGTCAGCAAAAGCTCTCATGGTAGCATTGGTGGATGGAGCCATTGGTAACTTCTCATTTCTTCCCTTAATTGCATTAAAATCCCCCCCTAGCAGCCACGGTTCGCCCCATTGATTGAGTATGTCTGATACCTCCTCCCAAAAAACAGATCTTTGGGAGAAAGAAGTCGGCCCATAAACCACACAAAGAGACCAGGATTTATTTAAGGATAGGTCAGTGATCTTCATAGCAATATGATACAGCCCCATATGAATATCATGAACAGCAATAATAGAAGGATCCCATACACATAATATTCCCCCAGCAGTCCCATTAGCATTTTTGGCTTGCCAACCTGGCCTGTTGAAATGCACTAGATCTCTTACAATATGCTCAGTCATCATTTCTAATTTTGTCTCTTGAAAGAGAATTAATTGTCCCCGATTTTCTTCATTAAGTCCCTCACAACAGCTCTCTTATAATCATTTTTTAACGGATGGAGACTGATCAACTCCCTTTCCTTTATCTCTACTTTGCTTCCATTTCCTCTCCTTATCAGCTTTAACTAGCTGATCCAATTTTGCAATCATTGGCTTCATGGTTTGGTAATCCTCCTTTGACATTTTCTTGATTTCTTTTTTAAAAGTTGTCACCCATGCATATCTACCAGATTTTCTTGTCTTTTCAGAACTGTTATTCCATTTTTCACTCCATTCCTCCTCTATTGGAACGTCCACAACATCATAAATATCATCCTCCTCATCACCACTAGTAATTGATCTTTCCTCATCAAATAATTGCTCCTCATTTGCATTCACCAAATTTGGTTGTTCAGTGATGCCTTGGGGAGGTTGGGAAGGGCGAGGGTTATTTTTCCTGGAATATACTGTAGTGGGGGAATTCAGCATCCGAATGGGTGTAATAATTCTTTGGACGAAAGGGGACGCAAGAAAATTATGTTGCACACTACTGGTTTGTGCATCTGGTGCAAATTGACTGGCATTTGTTTGAAAAAGGTTTGTGGGAGAGGGGAGGATGGGTGAGTCCAGATCTTTGGTGGAGTTGGGAGTGGCATTAACGGGTTGGCAAATGGAAGGAGGGCTGATGGGGGATCGTTGGAGGTTTTCAACAGTGGAGAGTGAAGGTACATACCCGTTAGCGTGAGTAGGTCTGATTACCCTTGATTCAGGTTGAATGGATCCTGCTATTGCTGTGCTCTCAAGATGTTGGTCCCCCGCAAAGATGAAGCCTCCCCATGGGCGCGGGGTCGCCTCAGCATCTGAATGTTGAAGAGCAGGGCTGACTCGGCTGTCCTCCAAAAGGATGTCTCGGTTAGGCTCACTTGAGTGGTCACAGTTGAGGGCACCCGGCTTGCCTCGGTCGCCTGAGTTGACCTGGTTGAGATCGCCCGAGTCGACCCGGTTGAGATCGCCCGATTCGACCCGGTTGAGATCGCCCGAGTTGACCCGGTCGGGATCGCCCGAGTTGACCCGGTCGGGATCGCCCGAGTTGACCCGGTCGGGATCGCCCGAGTTGACCCGGTCGGGATCGCCCGAGTTGACCCGGTCGGGATCGCCCGAGTTGACCCGGTCGGGATCGCCCGAGTTGACCCGGTCGGGATCGCCCGAGTTGACCCGGTCGGGATCGCCCGAGTTGACCCGCTTGGGGTCGCCCGAGTTGACCCGCTTGGGGTCGCCCGAGTTGACCCGGTTGGGGTCGCCCGAGTTGACCCGGTTGGGGTCTCCCGAGTTGACCCGGTTGGGATCGCCCGTGCTGATCGGGTTGGGATCATCCGGGCTGACTCGAGTGGGATCATCCGGAGTGAGTTGGTGGTGTGGCTCTCCCGAGGTGAGTCGAACCAAATCAGCACCTTGTAATACCGGGTCCAGTCCTTGTTGCCCTTCCTCTGAGTTTTGTCGAGGCGACTCATCATCTTCAAGCTCTGGCCATTTGCAGGCTGGAAAAGGTGGGACGAAAACTTCTGGTTTCAAGTGAATGGCAAAGCATTTCGCTCCCACAACCAAATCTGTCCAGAGTGCTTCTATAGGCCACTTCCGCGGTTTAATTTGTACACGCCCAAATTCCATATGTCGCCCACTTGTGGTCTTTTCATCAAAAGCGGTAATCTCTCCTAATTGTCCAGCAAGAATTCCGAATACTTCCGCTCCCCATAGTTCTATTGGGATACCCCAGATCTGGATCCAGATAAAAGCGGGCCCTGTTTCAATCGTCTCTTCCCATTGTTTAGTTTCCCAGCTGGGAACTTCATCTCTATAAGTCCAGGTAAGAATTTTGTTTCTGTCCTCTGGAGTTCGAGCGCGAATCAACCAGCCTTTTTGTCCAAGATATGATGCAGTCGGCTTGTGGACTAATGACCATCTATTCTGTATCCAAACGTCCCCAGATCGCCAATCCACTTTTACAACAATTCCTGTCTCCAAGTCCTTCTCCCTGGACGCCCATTTTTCGTCCAGCCATTCGTACAGAGCAGCCATGTCATTCTCCTTTTCGTGTCTGAGACCTAAAACCTCCTTCCATCTCTGGTCGCATGAAGGAAGAGGCTGAGAGGCATGCTGTGGTGTTTCAGAACTGATCTGCCTGCACGGTAGCAGACTTTCGAGAGCCTGTGAGAGCGTCATCCAAGGAGAAACCCTATTTGCTCCATATTCCGGCAGGTATAGTCGTGCCAAGACCCTTTGCCCTCTAAAATGTGTGATTTTACATTCCCAAGTAGAACGCCTCAATAGCGAGATCGTGAAGAGGGACTCCTCGCACCATAGTTCTCTTGTTGTGAAAATATTAGCTGCCGTGACGGTTTTAAGCAGGCTCAAGAAGGATTCTGCCAGTCGCACAAGGATTCGGATAAAGGCCCTTTTCTCCCCGTTGCTACTCTCGCACAGAGACAGTTGCGCCCTAAATCCTCTTCGACAGTGAAGATCGAGTCGCCAAACATACATTCACCAATTTTTCTGTGTGCTCTTCTGGAACTTCTCTGGTAACGATTTCGCGGTTCCACCGTACGCCATTCACTGTCTGAAGGATTCCGAACATCGCTTCGTCGAAAAGAGGGGAGACGCCTGTGTGAACTAGGGCTGTGGCGAGGTTGGGGCGTTCGGCTTTGTCGTCGCAGATCATCGCTTCGGCGATCCTGGGGGGTTCGGCGTTGTTGTCGCAGATCGTCGCTTCCGATTTGACGGAAAGCAGACCTAGGGCTCCTCTCCGCGCTCGCCTCGCTCCCGACCCTCTCATTGCTCACTCCCCAATTCAATCTATTATTGACCAAATGACCGTGGAAGGCATTATAGTTAGTAACTGCTTTTGGAAGCTTTCAAGTACAACTTGTGAGAAGATGATTGACGTTTGATAGGGTTGAAATTTTGACCTATGTAGTGTTAGAGATACTTAGTACAGGTGTACATAGGGTAATATGATGGAATTTAGTGTTTTACCCTTAGAAGGGCATATTTGTAATTATGTAATTGATTTATTATTAATGTAAGAAGAGTGCTGCCCTATTTAAAGGGAGCACACACATGGATTAGGGTTAACCACGACCCTAGCTGTATGGAATATCAATTTGTTTGCCTTCTTCATCTCCTTACATCCTTACATATGATTTTTATGAAAATCTTCATGGTATCAAAGCAGGTTCTGGATTTGTTAATCGTTGGATCATACTGAAACTTTGAGTGCATGTCCCTTACACTAACCGCGTAATATTATCCTTTTTGGTATGCTGCTGCACAAGCAAGGAATGTCATGAGTAGAGTGAGAGAATGAAGTGGGCTGTGGTGATATCAGAATTTGCACCTATTTATATCTATTTAATGATCAGTCCACTAGTTTCTTTGATCGAGGCCGGCAGGGATAGAACTAGGATGAATCATGCATGTGTACGTCTAGAATCAGCAAATACCCTTAACCTATGTAAAAATACCAACTCTGCCACTCGGCCACTAGATACCAAAAAAGTGTTTGTACTGTGGTGTGAAAAAATACAAAATTTTTGCCCTGCAACCCTACGTTAGGCAGGGGGCCTCCACTTATTAAGACTCTGTATTTGGTGGTGGTAATACATGATTTGGACAAATTACACTGTTGGGGAGGGAAGTTAAATGTTTTAGTGCTCGTTCAAGGAATGACCAAAAATGTGAATCAAAAGTTTTGAGAAGCTAAGTTTGATACCAAAGTAAGTGTTTGGGTTGTTTTTTTTTTTTTTTTTTTGAAAGTTGTGATTTTATTCATTATAGCCCAATTAGGCCAAAGAAGTACATAATAGGATTATAGCTAAGTAGGGGTCCATACAATAGCATGTTGCTCATGAGCCCCTTTTTTAGCTAATTCATCCGCTTTACCATTTGCACTACGTAGTATATGACTCCAACTAGTGACAAAATATGCAAAATCTCTAATTTCATCAATGATGGGAAGAAGCCTCCAAGGGGGCTTGAGGTCCTTCTTGCACCATTGGATAAGAACATGTGAGTCACCCTCAACATGTAACGGCCCAACAAAATGGAACTTGAGGAAGTATTTTAGGCCGTGAAGCAAACTTTTCGTTTCAGCAATTGTGGAATCAGTGGTGCCAATCGGGCATGAATAAGTGAGCAATATGTCCCCAGAAGAGTTACGGATCAGTCCACCCACACCTGCCAGCCCTGGGTTTCCATATGACGACCCATCAAAATTCAGCTTATAAGCATACCTCGGTGGAGGGACCCAAGCAATAATTTTGGGAACCTTCCCAACCTTTTCAAAAGCATATGGAGACCAAGAATTCCAGATTGCTCCTCCCTCTATGTTCTTGAAATTTTTCTGCACTTTCAACCAACATACAATTTGGTGAATAATGCGTTGGCATAAGTCAGGCCAGGAAGTACTTTTGTTCTGAAAAATTCTGTTGTTTCTTTCTTTCCACAACAACCAGGGAATGTAGCCCAAACAACAACTAATCATCAATAGTCCTTTGCCTCCAAGGCCAAGAGATCCAATAAGAGCAATAATGCTACTAAGATCTTGAGGAATGGGGAAGTTCAGTTCGAATTTATCTATGAAAAAAGTCTATACCTTCCAGCTATATGTGCAGTGCAATAACAGGTGATTAAGAGATTCATTCTCAGAGTTGCATAAAGGGCATGTAGCATCCTGGATCGGAATTCCTCTCCTTAATAGTGTATCCCTTGTGGGCAATCTTCCTCTTAAGCAGCACCACACAAAAAAAGCTTGTTTCCTAGGGCAGGAAAGTGTTTGGGTTGTTTGAGTTGGAAGGATTTGAGGATTTCATGGGCGAGTAGGATAAGGTATGTAATTTGTCTGTCTTTGAGGAAAGCTACTTAGAAGTTGGAGATGAGGGATGGAAAGACTTGGGCGAGTCTCTTGGCAAGAATTTTCATGAAGTTCGTGAAATTACAAAGGCTGATTAGACAAGTGCAAATGTTGTAAGTTAGTTTTCGGTAGGAGGGTGAAGAAGTTTGGTTAAGGGTGGGTTCCATGGTACTTGAGAGGAAAATAGATTGAAAAATATGCAATAAGTCATCTTGGAGGAGGTGACAGTGGTGTTTAAAAAAGATTGGGTGAAAGTCGTCCAAGTCAGGAACTTTGAGTGAGTCTATAGAAAACATGGCTGCTTGCAATTCCAGTTTGATGATGGATTTATTGAGTAGCAACCATTGGGTTTGTGTTAGTTGTTTTGATGTGGAGAAGGGTGGTGGGTCTCTAGTGGAAGTATACACTACTACAAAGATCATTTTTCCCTACGGTTTTAGGACAAACCGTAGGAGAAAAATTACTTTTCCCTACGGTCACTAGTAGACGCTAGGGAAAAGTATTTTTCCCTTCGGTCCCTTTCCACCCGTGGCGAAAAACCCTTATTCCCTTGGGTTATATGCGGAACCGAAGGGAATACGGATAAGAAAAAAAAACCCCCTTTCATTCTGTCCTACGCGTGTGCCCTTACCCCCGTCTTTTCATTTTCTGCCCTAGCAAGCTGAAGTCCTTCCGATGGCAAAATTCTTCCCTACCCTACTCCCTCCCCTAACTCTCTCCCTCTTCGTTCATAGTTGATCGGGATTAGGGTTCGCGTTACGGGAAATGCCTGGCTGTGCCAATCGTCATTACTTGAAGCCCCTTTTGAGCTAGCTTTTGAGATTTTTCCGTGAAGGTAAGTGTTTTTGCTTCTCGTTGTTTTTCTTCTTTTTTCTTCATTCTTTCATCTGCGTTCCTGGTTCATCGTCGGGCTGTCTAAGCACCTTGGAGCATATTACTTTCCAATACATTACTCATTTCAACAAGAGTGTCCATCGCCATCACGCCGACACCTCTTCCTGCAACTTCTCCTTTTTCCCATCTCTTTTCCCCATCTTCCACCACCGTTGATAATTGCTAGATAAAGTAACCTTGATAGTTGCTAGATAAAGTAACCTTGATTATTGCTTTTTGTACCACGTTGTTGTCTTCTCTTCCGGCTTCATGGTTATTTTTCTATTGCATTTCAATTAGTATTATAATGTTCATAGCCAAAAAAGAATCATATTGAGAAAAGCAATTAAAGATTCTATTACTTTTTTATTGCATTGCTATTGCTTTTCTATTGTTTTTCTATTGTTTTTCTATTGCTTTTCTATTGTTTATCTATTGTTTTTGTATTGTTTTTGTATTGCTTTTCGTATTGATTATTGGCCAATACAATATATGATCAATTAAAGATTGGTTTTCCCTATTAATTTATTTGGTCAACCAATGGGTAGAGTAGATTCCTTTTCCACTATTGCTAGCCCACTTGCATATTGCTTTAGGACATTTTTTTTTTTGAAATGTAGGAGCTTGCAATTTTAATTGAGCTTAATTAGAGGACATAGGTCATAATTTTGTTTTTGAAAAGATGAAACTTATAGAGTCAATCCTACCAGAATAATTAGCCAAACTTAATAGCATTTTCTAAACTAGCTCATGTAGCTGATGAAAGTTCATATTGTGTTTGATTAATATTTCTATTGTAAATTTATATTAATATTTCAATAACAATATACTTTCTGATTGTAATTGTTCAACTTCTTCAATAGATATCAAACACTTTCAACCTCTCCAACTTGTGCTTCTGGCCATCTGTAAGTATTTGTGTAGAGTATATTGATTCAAAAAATTATTTGTTTAGAGTATGCTGATTTAGAAACATCTTTCATTGAGAATCACTTATTTCTGTATAGATGCAATGAGATGGATTAATATTATATTTCAACAAGAATACTTAATTATTTATATTGGCCAATAGGGTTTTGGGGTATATATAGCATTCAAGAAATGTGTTTTACTGCTCATTAAAAAAATCAGTACTCTTGCTAGAGATGGATGAAATTCAGGATTTTAAGGCTAAAATGCTTCAAGTCAATAATAAAGCACCCACAAGTCTGTTGATTTCATTTTTAAGTTAACTGTCGGGAAAAATTGTTGTTGTTGAATCAACGGTGCAACACAGATATATCATCATCTTCAGGTTTCATAAGACAATAATTTCCTTTCTTAGTGAATTTTTTAACATATATAATTATTTTGCTCTCATTCTAATTAAATTTTTCTAATTGGCAGATCCAGAAGATGAAGTTGATAGTGGGCCTTCAGCATAAAGTTTGAACAAAAGTCATGATGAAGTTGGATAGAGTGAACTCCATACATGATTTTTTTTTTTTTTTTTTTGGAATGATGAAGTAGATTGATCACATTCCATACACGGAAAGTTTTTGGGAATTTAAGATTGATAGCAGTCCATACTTGTTTTTTTGTTTGGCAATTACATGTATATGCAAGTAATACTTATTTTTTGGGCATGGCATGTATAAACAGTTAATGTAATACTTGTATTTTTTGGCAAAAAGATTCTTTTGATGTGTTTGGATTATGAAAAGTTATTATATATGTTTTGTTTTTTTTTTTGATTGTGTGGTTGGCAAATATTATGTACTGTGGTGTGAGAATCTATAAACAGGGAGAAAAATACAGGAAATTTATAAAATAATTAATAGCACAAAACTTTATTGCCTAGGGTTGAACCGTAGGCAATAATATTGCACATAAAAAGCAATGCCTACGGTTTAATAAGTAAGACATAACCGTAGGCAATACGTTTCTGAAGGAATACTTATTCCCTACGGTTGTTCTTATGGTTAAACCGTAGGGAATACGTTTTGCCTCTCTACGGTTTTCCTATGAAAAAAATCGAAGGAAAACTTTTTGCCTACTGAAATGCCTACGGTTTAACCGTAGCGAATAAGCTTTGCCTCACGATCGTCCTTTACGGTTTAAAACCGTAGGCAAAATGAAGTTTTCCCTACGGTTTCTCAACCCGTAGGTAATAGTATTATTACCTACGGTTATGGACCGTAGGAAAAATTCTTATTATCCCCTACGGTTTCAATCGTAGGGAAAGATTATTCCTTCGCTTTTAAGACCGACGCATTATTGGCGACGACAGTGAACCGTAGGGAATCTTTTTCCCACGGTTATTTTGACTTTTCCCTACGGTTTAAAACCGTAGGGAAAAATGATCTTTGTAGTAGTGATATGAGTGAAGAGTGGAGAAGGCTGTGAGAGTTAGTAATGGGGGTGATTTTGTTAGTTGGATTGCATGCTTTGGCAAATTCAAGGAAATTTTTTTATTTTTTTCTCACTATCTTCGAAGTTGTTTGGCGTACTTGGTTAAAGATGTGAACGTGTCTAATTTGAGCCAAGGTCTTAATGTCAAGTTGAATTTCTAATTCTTGGGCGAGGAGAATTGATTATAGGAGTTTGGATGTAAGAGTATTTGTACATGAGAGAGTTTGAATAAATGTTCATGTGAAATTTTTTTATGTTGTACGATTCCATTGGGTTAACTTCTATGCAATGGTGTGGAGACGTTAGGTAGAGAGGAAGAGGGGTGGATTGATATGAGGGAAAGCCATTTGGAATCAATGAGTTATTCATAACTGGCGTGTTCTCGCCAAATTGTTTGATAGCGGAAGGGTCTGTTAGTGGGGGTAGTTTTAAGCATGAGACGTAAGAGTCGTGGGTTATGGTCAGATCGTAGTCTGTGAAGGACTGTAATGTAGGAATGAGGCCACAATTGCCACCATTTGGAGTTAACAAAATCTCGGGCTAACCATTACAATGATAACTAAGTTGTGGGTATGATCTTTTGTCCAAAAAAATTTGGGCCAGTGGATTGGAGATCCAACCATCTGTAGTTGATTATGAAGTTGATGAAGGTTTTGTTTGATAAAAAAATATTAGTGATACTATGTGTATTTTTCAGATGGGGTGAGGGTAGCGTTGAAGTCGCTGATGAGAGAAAAGATTGTCCAAACAAGGTTGGAAGTGAGTCTAATTCAGTAAGAGCTTGATGCTAACAGTGGTATTAAGGGGGCAGGTATAAGTAAGTGATGGGTATTGACCCGGTGTGGGTTTTGGGAGTGCACAGTGACTATGGTATGACGTGGAGTGGATGATCGATAAGGGGACATGTGGCTTGAAATATAACAACTGACCTCTGCTAAGGCTCACAGAAGGAAGGCTGACGAAGTGAAGTATAGGAATGAGAGGATGAGGGAGACATGGACATTGTTTCAGATGAATATAAAATGTCAGGTTGGTGAGTGTGCATGAGGGTAGTGAGTGTTGTTTTAGCCAAGTGGGCACATCCCTCGGATATTCCATGCTATAGTGGAAAAAATAAAGAACTACGAAGAAATGAGTCACTATGGGCATACCTGGTGACATAGGCTGGAGTTGTGGTGCTTCACTCACCATGTATGGACACTTGTGTGATGTATTCGGAGTAGATGAATCCACGTGCAATCTGGAAAGTTGAAACAACATCATTCCTAGACACAACGTGAGCGATAATTGTGGTGTCAATTCGAGAAGGAGAATGGTCTGGGGAAGCCAACTCAAGTTTGTCCTGACAAACATCAGAGGAATCAGAGGAGGTAGCAACATTTTTGGGCAAGGGGTGGGAGTATAGTGTGGGGAAGCATGTTTGAAAGCGTGTTCAAGGATAGGGAGAGCAATGGAATCAAGAGTATCTCACTCAACCTTGCAAGGGGAGGCTTCAGAGCTAGATGAAGAGGAATGACAGTAAAGATTAGGGGTTGTTTAAGGGTGTGGATGGCGATCTGAATGGCATCAGTGTCAATCGGCTCAGGATAGGGGTCTTGGACTGATGGCAGTTGAGGTAAAGTAGGTGTGTAGTTGGGAGAGGAAAGAGAGTATGTTGGTGATGGCTGTGGGAGAAAGAAAGGGGGAGGGAGGTTAAAGGGGTTGATTAAAAGGGAGCAGGAGAAAATTTAGTGTGTGAATTGGGTCAAGAGAGCGAAAAGAAGGGTGGGGAGGCAGAGAAAACAATTGAAGGTGGCGGACGTGAGCAAGAGGAGGAAGAGGATTGGCAAGGCATATGGAGGGGAATGGGAGGGAGAGGAGCAGAGGGATCAGGTCAGGCTGGGCATGAGGGATCAGGTACCCTGGATGGTCGTTTCGAATTTTCAACATTATCTAAATCACTTCCGTCTAGCTTTACTGCTTCCTTGGCCCTCATTGAACTACTAAATATAGCCTCAAAGGAAGGATGGTCAGTTCTGGCTACTGTTGGAGCCTCTACTCCCTCTTATTCTGGTCCAAGAGCGTGTAAGGATCTAGTTACTTTAAGTTTTTCTCTTTGTTGTAATAAAGCTTATCTGTCTAGGGTTAGTGTCTATAATTTTGTATCTCCTGCCACACACCCTCAATTTCTCCTCAAATTCCACAAAATATTTTCCTTCATGTTTCATGGGAAAGATCTTTGTATACAAGTCATAAACACGAGATAGATTATTATCTTAAGAGTACCTATTATGTAAAACATTTCACGCAGCATAAGCAGAGGTACTTTGAATAAATACCAGGGTTATATATTGTTCCACACTTACTAAAATCCAGGACATGACTGTAATATTTCTTGTTGTCCATGCCAGCGTCCTATTTGTTGGTGGTTCCTAATAGCTAAACATTATCTTTTTGTGCACCACTATGTAGTTATGCTGCCCGACCAGAAAAGATAGTTTGTTCCATTTAATTTTGCACCGGAAATCCCACGTGTTGCTTCCTTCTCCTTATCCTTTTTCATTATATGGAATTGGATTCACCATGATAACCTCAATTGATACTAATCAAAGTTGAAGTAACACACAAAACAATATGCACCAAAAGTAAAAGTTTCTAATGTATTGGCTGAAATCAAATAGCAATAGTCAAATACTCAGGAATCAGTTCAAATAAGTTAGCAGGCCACAAATCTTCTTAATTTCCTCCAAAAATCCAATCCAAAACCATGAAAAAAAAATATGTGGTCTCCTATTACTGACCAATATCAACTTTAATAAAAAACAACTACCAACAACACTTTAACAATTGAATAAAGAGAAGCAACCAACATCCAATTAAATAATCTAAGTAATAGCATTACTAGAATCAATATGAATGAGTCAAACTTCCAAACAAGCAAGAAGAACCCAAACGAGTTCCAATACTCCAACCTTTGTTGAATTTAAATCAAGATTTCCACAAAAAATGCCTTTAACAGTTCAGCATTTCGCAAATCCAAGCGAGATTGATAAAAAGTCAAAAATCTAAATTTTCCAGTCTTCACTTCAAAATGAAATAGGGAGATCACCCAAGAGACAAAAAAAAAACTACCTCTTTTGTGCCTCTGAATTAATTGTTACCGAAAAACAACAGATACTCCATGTTTTTGTCCAGTTTCTAACAAACTGGAAATATATCAATGACTTACGTTCCTTATGAGTTGCGTACACTCCTTCCTCAGTCACTCTGGATCAGACTCTGTTCTAATACCATGAAAGAACTAAACAAGTTCCAATCTTCAATTCTCAGGAAGGATCAAGTTCAGTTGAGACCCTTGAATTTTCTTATACAGGTTTTTTACATAGGTTACAAAAATTACAGCTTATGCCACTCATACGTGGTCCGCGTGTACAATGTATATATCCACGTGACACTCTTTCCAAAATAAGTATATTTTGAAATGCTTGATTGTAAATTATTGATTGGAGCTTCAACTCAGTAACCAAACAAGGGTTATCGTGTCAAGGCTTGTTGGTGCTTTGCAGTGTAGTGTGTTTAGAGAAGACATTCAAAGAAAATATGTTCTCCATGCTGGAATATTTTATTTCACTTAAGTAGCCCATGTTTACTATACTAAAACTAGGCCCATAAATTTAATTGGCTTTAGGATAACCGACCACTCTAATGGAATGTGTTAATTAGGGTTTTAAAACTCCTATTTAAGTTGGTACTCTATCCATCCCGGCACGCACGCGTGCGTTCTCCTCCATCAAGAAGTCGCTTACGGGTTTCGAAAGAGAAACACACAACATTGAATAATCTTTAATCAAATCAATAGAACCAAATACGCAATATGATATTCCATATTACAGATTTCACGTTTAGATTTTCTTTAAGTTTATATATAATCTTTCAGTGGTATAAAAGCTTGTGTTTCATTTTTGCAAGTGATCCATTATGAATGTATTTTTTTCTATGATATTAAGTATTTGGATTGATGAATCAAATATGCTTGTGTTTCGCGTAATCATTAGTTATAGTCGTCAAATGATTATGCAGAAAGGGGGTTTATTTCCGTTGGTTCAAAGTGTTTCCTTTATGTAATAAAAGATAAAAGCATGGTGGTGAGTCGGTGACTCCTATTGATAAATAATGATTTCGCAGTGAAACAAAAATGAAACTCTCAGGTTCATTGCCTATATAATTAGAAGCATAGAGACTTTAATATTTTCTTTAAGTACAAAAGTCTCTGCTTAATGCTATACGTAAAGAGACCTAGTGTTAGGTCAAGACAAAATAGAGGAAAGACGAGAAGAATGATGGATTTGCATTTTCTTTTCCTTATACGAACCTTCATAAATGAGAGAGAGTTTGGTTGACTTTCAAAGTTAGCTGACTAAATTGATAAAGAAATAATATTGAAGGACCTCAAAGGTTTTTAATTATTTAAAGATAAATATTGCATATTTGTTAATAGGGTTCCTAGTAAGGTAGTTTCTAAGACTCTTTTGAACTGTGGACGGGAAGGAAACCCAGTTTGAGACACCTGCATACTTGGGGAAGTCAGGCAGAAGTAAAAATTTACAGTCCACAAGAAAAGAAATTGGAATCAAGAACAACCAGTGGATTTTTCATTGGTTATCCAGAAAATTCTAAAGGGTATAGATTTTATTTTCCTCACCATAGGATAAGAATTGTTGAAGCTGGAAATTCTAGGTTCATTGAAAGTGACAAAACCAGTGGGAGTATAGCACCACGAAAAGGGGAGTGACAAAACCAGTGGGAGTTTAGCACCACAAAAAGGGGAGTTTCAAAAAGTAAGAGTGCAAATTCCTTGGCCTATACTTCTTTCTAAGGTTGTTGTTCCTGTGGTTGTTACACATACTGACAATTTACAAGAGCAACAAATTAATGATTGTGCAACTCATAATGAAGTTACCAATAATAAACCTATAGCAGTAGAACCACAAGAAATAACTTTAAGAACATCTCAAAGACAAAGAAGACCTGCTATTTCTGATGGTTATGTGCTCTACTTGCAAGAGTAATATTTTAATTTTGGAATTGATGAAGAACCAGTTTTATTTTAACAGGCCAAGGAAAGTGTTAATTCTACAAAATGGTTTGACACCACAAAAGAAGACCTGAAATCTATTAAACACAATGGTGTTTCGAACCTTGTTGAATTGCCTGAAGGTTGCAAAAGAGACGGGTGTAAAAAGGTCTATAAGACCAAGCGTGACTCATATGGCAATATTGAACATTACAAGGCCAGACTTGTTTCCAAATGTTTCACTCAGAAAGACGGTGTTGACTATAAAGAGACCCTTTCACCAGCCTCTTAAAAGGGCTCTTTTAGAATTATTATGGTTTTGGTAGCTCATTATGGTTTAGAGTTACACCAAATTGATGTGAAAACTGTCTTTCTGAATGGGAATTTAGAGGAAGATGTCTACAAGGCTCAATGTAAGGCTTT
This sequence comes from Aristolochia contorta, assembly GCA_022405105.1. Taxonomy (NCBI): domain Eukaryota; kingdom Viridiplantae; phylum Streptophyta; class Magnoliopsida; order Piperales; family Aristolochiaceae; genus Aristolochia; species Aristolochia contorta. The sequence goes on from CM039664.1 coordinate 17,505,363, forward strand.
TTAGCTGAAGGGAAGGAATACCTAGTGTCAAATGAAAGAAATCAATATACAAAGTTAAGAAAGCCTCCTAACAATGGTATCTTAAGTTTAAATATAGCATCACTTCCTTTAGTTTTAAGGAAAACATAGTTGATCGGAGTATGTATCTCAAGGTCAGTGGGATCAAAATTATTTTTTTGATCTATATGTTGACGAAATTTTGCTTGCTGCTAATGAACTTGGTTTGCTTCATGAGACCAAAGAATTTCTCTTTAAGAACTTTGAATTCAAGAAGGCATCCTATGTGATTGGAATTAAAATATTCCATGATAGATCACGAGTATTATTAAGGTTGTCTCTCAAAGAATATATTAATAAAGTTTTAGAGAAATTCAGAATGGAAAAAATTTGGAACAACTGTTGTTCCAAATTTGAAAAAGAGATAAGTTCAGCCTCATGCTGGGCCCAAAGAATGAATTAGAAAACAAAAAAAGGTGGAGCATTCCTTATGCAGCTGTTATGGGATGCTTGATATATGCTAAGACTTGTACAAGGCCAGACATTAGTTTTGTTGTAGGCATGTTGGGAAGATGTCAAAGCAACCTTGGAATGGAAATTGGAAAACTACAAAGAAATTATTGAGATACTTGCAAGTAATCAAAGGATCGTATGCTCACTTACAAGAGATTTGATCATCTCAAAGATGGATACTCAAATTCAGATTATGTGGGTGTGGACACCAGAAAATCCATATTTGGTTATTTGTTCATTATGTCTGGAGAAGCCATCTCATGGAAGAGTGCTAAGCAGTCTTTCATTCTAGTAACACTAAGGAAGCTGAGTTTGTGGCATGTGTTAAGTCCACTACTCATTGTGTATGGCTGTAAACAATTTTTTGTCAAGACTTGAAATTGTCAAAAATATTGTCAACCGTTGAAAACTTATGGTCATAATATCGCAGCAATCTTCTTCTCTAAAAAGGACAAGTATTCAAAAGGTGTTAAACATATGGAATTGAAATACCTTTTCGTTGAAGAAGTTCAACAACAAAAAGTGTCAATTGAGCACATTAGCACCAACCTCATGATTGTAGATTCTTTAACAAAATTATTAAACCCAAAACTTTGTCATGAACATGTTGAAAGGATGGGTATTACTGAATCTCATCGTTAACTTTATGTCCGAGATTCGATTCTTTACGTACTTGACAATTTGAGCTCTTTTAAGCATTTTTTCTAACCTGTTTCTCATATGGTATATACATGAATGATGATGTGATTGATAACACTGACTTATCTTTAGTTAAGACATTATTGTTAAACCACTATGTTTTTATTTCTATTATAGGTCATGTTAAGTAGTATTGTGATACATGAAAAGAAACTATATCGTAATTAATGAAGTGGAACTATGATCCGTATTAGTTTTGTTTAATAATGATTTTATGATAGGACCAGTACAAGTAAGAATTTGGCATTATATATGCGCATTATGTTTACTGTAACACATGAGCCAAGTGAGAAAATGCTGCAATGTTTTATTCCTTTAAAGTGGCCACGTTTCTAATACTATTATTGGCCCCACAAATCCTTTTGGCTTTAGGATAACAGAACCACTTTGATACAATGTGGTAATTAGGGTTTTTAGACTCCTATTTAAGTTGGTCCTCAATCGAGAAGTCGCTTACAGGTTCAAAAAGAGAGAAACACAACATTGGGTAATCCTCAATCGAATCAATGGAACCATGTATGCAATATGATCTTCCTTATTATTGTTTTCATGTTTATATTTTCTTTAAATTTACAGAAAAAACTTTCACTCCATTCTATTTTTATTCTTGAAACATATGTGGAAGAGATAATTCGATTTCAGCTATAATGGTTTTTGAAGGATGGTGCTCAATGGCTGGTTGACAACAAGATATCAAGCTTGATGGTGAGTTGCTCGTATGTACTTATGAAGTTTCTGAGAACCGATTAAATTATAACCGTTTACATTGCAAAGGTTGTCAGTGAGTTTTAAAACATTAAGTGATATGGTATTAGGACCTTTTGTAGACAGTTTCAGTTTGATTCAACTTATGATGTCCTGACTTGCTTTCTTGAAATTTGCATTTTTTTTTCTAAAAGTGAAGTTCATTAACTTCCTGAACCGACGTCTTAAATTTTAATTGTTTCTTGTGGCCATGGTGAGTACTGAATTGAGAATCACATGCACCAGTCAAATTCATATTGAGACTCTCCACACCTCCAGAATTATGGTTTTTTAGTTTTTGATTTATTTTAAACAAGGGAAATACTCTTTTATTGCTTTAAAGAATCATACAAATAGTAGTTTACATCCGGATAACATTCTGGATTACAATCTCAGTTACAATCTGGATTACAATCTCAGTTACAATCTGGATTACATTCTTTCAATTCTAACAATGAAAAATTACATAGGATACAACTAAGAAAGAGGAAAGGTGTTCTCCATGGCTTGTGTATGTCTGCTTGCACCCTCCGTTGCCTTTAAAAGACCCATCAAAATTTAACTTCATCCATCCATCTGGTGGAGGGAATCATGCCATCATGACCGGTGGTTTGTATTGTTTAAAATAGATGTTTTTATGCCAATACTTTCTCATTACAGCATTGGAGAGAGGTGGTATGCCTTTAGAAATTGAGGCTGTGAAAATACCGGTACCTCACACTTGAAGAACACAAGAAGAAGAAGATACAGTCACAAGAACACAAGTTATTGTTCCACACAAAATAGGATTGTAGATTAACCCAAATCTTGTGTGATGAAAATTTTGCTCTGGGAGCATTATAGGACTTTGTGAGAGTTTGTACAGTAATAGTTACTCACTGCTCCCTTTTAACCACTTTAAAAATGTGGAAATTAATTCGCGATTTTACTGGATAACTAATCAAAGATCTCAACTTACGTTGGAGGCATGTAAAATGACCACATTGAAACACCATCTTCTGCTTGCTAAATTTTTCATGAGAAACTAGGCAGTCCTCACCATCAAATCTACTGAAACCTTCTTTGTTTTATTAGGAGAATAAGCTGCCATATCGACAGGAAAAGGGTAACTTGCCTAGGCCTTTTGTTCAAATATATTACCAATCCTTACATGATATATATATATATATATAATCATAAGATTAAATTAAATTTACAAACATAGTCACAAAATTTGAAAAGCAAAATTTTATTTCCAAAAAAAGCAGAATTATAGTTACAAGAAAACTGCAATGAATCTTTCAACAATGCTGATTATTTCGAAAATTATGCCATAAGTCATCATAGTAATATTGTTTTTGTACATACACAGACATGCAGTACTAGCACCAGTACCGCCATTGTTTTTTTATCTTAAACAGGTAGTAGGGATTATATTAGAAACATGTCCTAGAGTTTCAAAACTGTTATGCAATCATCCGAAATAAACATAACCGGGCTAATCCCATTTCTATAGCAATCATCAATAAATTGATTTTTCAAAAAAGATGGAATGCAGTTTCTCCAGATTTTGATTTCGAGATCTTTGTTAGCGCTTGAGGATGCTTCCTTGGCTAGTCTGTGGGCCACACTGTTCGTCTCCCTGAAGGCATGCTGAAGTCGGAAAGTAGGATGTAGCTGTAGGAAATTCTGGCATGAATGGACTAAAGGTCTCAAACTCCAGTGCCATGAGTTACTCCTTTGGGTAGCCGTAATAGCTAGCTGGGAATCCCCTTCTATGATCACCTTTTGGGTAGGGGGAAAATTGTGCAACAAATGAAGTACAAGTAATAAAGCACTGAGTTCGGCGACATTGTTTTTCTTGATTTTTAGGGGCCAAATAGCAGATCGCCCTGAGCATTGCGTATAATCGCCCCACGGCCTGCCACCCGATCTAGTGAGAAAGCTGAGCCGTCGAAGTTGGCCTTGAAAAATTCAGTGGTCACCATTGTACATGTAATCTTTGATTTTATTTTTTATTTTTTTTGAGGAGTTTCTGCAGGGATTTGCCTCTGTTTAGGAATGTCATCTACTTGGTACAATATCTTTCTTTTCAGGCAATCTAAGGTTTGAGATTTGTCTCTAAATGAGCTGGTTTCTATCACGACAATTCCCACAAAGCCACCTCAATGAGAAGTTGATCTTTCGGTTTTGTTCTTGAGTCGGCATAAAAAAAAAGTTGAGAATAAGAATTGTCTAAGGGTATACTCTTGGTTTGGGATTTTTTGTTGGGTGGAGAGTAAATACCAAACCTCGGCAGAAAAAGCACATGTTAACAATACATGTTCACTAAACTCAGAGAAACCGTGGCACCGTCTGCAACTTTCATTGATTTGGATGCTTCTTTTAGCCAATAGCGAACTAGTGGGCATCACGTCATGCAAAACCTTCCATAAAACATTTCTATGCTTAGGTAGGAAATTGTGCGACCTTACCTTTTTTCCATATATGGTCCACAGGACCGTATTTGACTACTTGTTTTTGAATCTGGTACTACTTATTTATGAATCTGGTACTACTTATTTATGTTGTGATAGGTGTTTTTTACAGAGAACGTATCATCGAGACCGAGAGACCAAATCGTGTGATCTGGCCCATTTCTGATTCTCATGGTCCTGATGGTCTTACGAGCTACATCCATTGGCCATAAGCTATGGATGCGATTTTACTTCCATCGATCCGCATGCAAAATATCACATGATTTCTCCTCCGGAGCTACTGGGCCAGTTAGGGATCTATTATAATCAATCAGCTGAAAGTCTAAATCTTCTACCCACCTATCATACCATAAAGAAATTTCTGTTCCACTACCAATTTGGTATCTAATGTGTGATTTGAAAATTTCTGTGGTTTAATTTGTTTCAATAAAGTGGACTCGCCCAGTTTTGTTTTTGTGTTGATTTTGTGTGGAGAGTGTCTATATTTGGTTCTATTTACCTGTGTCCATAGCGAATTTATTTCCGTAAAAATCCTCCATAAAAGTTTAATTTTGTAAGTCATAGACAGAGTTTGAGTTTTCCGAATTCCTAGTCCTCCCACATTGATCTCTGTGCAAACTTATTTCCAATTTAGGAGATGTAATTTCTCTTGACCTTTATAGCTCCACAAGACGTCTCTTAAGAGTTTTTCAAGTTTGTCTATACCCGCTTGGGGTATATCAAAACATGTAATCAAATGTATGGGAAGGCTGGATAAGACTGATTTGATGAGAATGAGTCTTCCAGCAAACGTTAGATATTTTTAAATCCAACCAGTACCTCCATTAATGAAACCTCTGATCCACTGTTATCCGACATAACACTCTATTACAAAAATAGATACATAAAGTATAACAAACAAAAAAAGATGAGGAAACTCAATCTCTTATATACATATATATGGGTACCGCGTCAAGATCAGGAGTTCATGTGTCCATCGTCATGACAGCGACGGCCCTTGAGAGCTTGGAAAACTCTGGAGCTCTTATAGAAAATCCGGGCCTGCCAATCATAATTGAGGGGCTCACGCCTCCTCCTCCATCGACTCTAGCTTCTCTGCCAACTCCCTCTCCTCCTCCTCCAGATCATCATTATTAATTATGGGCAATTGATCCCTCACGATCTGATCATAATCATCATCTTCACTAGTACTTCTCCTGGCGATCGCCTCCGACGCCTGCTTCCAATATTTAGTCGAACTTGGTTCCGCTCTCGAAGCACGCAACCGGGTCAAATTGGGATTTCGGCCCTCGCGATGGGACGCCGCCCGGCGTAGGAGAGAAAATCTGATCAGTGCTGCCGCGTGATATTGAACACATTAGCACTAACCTTATGATTGTAGATTTTTTAACAAAAGGATTAAAGCCAAAAATTTGTCATGAACATGTTGAAAGGATGGGTATTCCTGAATCTCATTGTTGACTAGGATGGGTATTTCTGAATCTCATTGTTGACTTTATGTCCGAGATTTGACTCTATATATTTGACAATTTGAGCTCTTTTAAGCATTGTTTTTAATTCTTGTTTATCATATGGTATATACATGAATGATGATGTGATTGATAACACGACTTATCTTTAGTTAAGACATTATTGTTAAACTACTATGTTTTTATTTCTATTACAGGTCATGTTAAGAATAAAAGTAGTATTGTGATACATAAAAAGAATTATATCGTAATTAACAACGTGGAACTATTATCCTTATTTTTTTTGTTTAATAATGATTTTATGATAGGACCATTACAAGTAAGAATTTGGCATTATATATATGCATAATGTTTACGGTAACACATGAGCCAAGTGGAAAAATGTTGCAATATTTTAGGGTTTAGGGTATAAGGTTTAGGCACAGTTCTTATATTATTATTGGCCCTACAAACCCTTTTGGCTTTAAGATAACCGCAAAGTTGTAATTAGGTTTTTAAAACTTCTATTAATTTTGTAATCTGTCCATCTTGGCACGCACATGCGTTCCCCTCAATCGGGAAGTCACTTACGGGTTCAAGAAGAGAAACACAACACCAGGTAGTCTTCAATCGAATCAATGGATCCATATATGCAATATGATCTTCCTTATTATTGATTTGGAAAAGGTTTTTTTTTTTAGTGTGGTACTACCTTCCATAAGATATTTCAATTCATAGTAATATTGTTTTTGTACATACACAAACACGCGGTACTAGCACCAGTACTCCCGCCATTGAGGAAACCTCTGATCCACTGATATCCGACATAACACTCCATTACAAAGTATAGATAAATAAAGTACAACAAACAAAGAGAGATGATCGAGCTAGGAAACTCAATCTCTTATATAACATATATATGGGTAGTGATATTAATTGGTACGGCGTCAAGATCAGGAGTTGATGTCTCCATCATGATGAGAGAGGCGGCCCTTGAGAGCTTGGAAAACTCTAGAGCTCTTATCGAAAAGCCGGGCCCGTCGATCGTAATCGAGGGGCTCACGCCCCTCGTCGCCGGCGGCGCCGGCCATGAATTCCTCCTCTTCCATCGACTCCAGCTCCTCCGCCAGCTCCCGCTCCCTCTCCTCCTCCCCCTTCAGATCATCATCATTATTAATTATGGGCAATTGATCCCTCGCGATCTGATCATCATCATCTTCACTACTACTTCTCCTGACGACCGCCTCCGACGCCTGCTTCCAATATTTAGTCGAACTCGGCTCCGCTCTCGAAGCACGCAACCGGGTCAAACTGGGATTTCGGCCCCGGCGCTGGACAGAAAATCCGATCAGCGCCGCGGCCGCGTGTTGGTGAAACAAGGCCGCCATATATAGTATGTGGTCCGATCGATACCCAATTGAATATTAGAATTACTAGCTAGTACTGACTGAATAGGATTTGGAGATGGATGGGGTATAATTCATGAGAATTTATAATTGATCACTAGCCCGGTCGATCGAGGTCGGGAGATGGAGAGAAGAGTCGTCCTACCAGTACTGGCGGAGGGAGCTGTCGCTGCGGAGTCTTAATTTTTTTCAACGACGGAATGACATGTGTTTATAATAGGCACGCAGTCGAACTTACTTGATGCCACGTAACCCATCTCCTTCATGCATGCGTGGCCAACTTTAGAATCGCGTCACCTCCTGCGTCACCACTGATTCATCTGGTCAACTCGGATTAATTATACAGATGGATGACATGAAAAATATCATCATCATGACTCATGACTCATGAGTGTATTTATTTTATACAAATAAATCCCCTTAATTTGCTTCAAGTACTAGAAATACCATCATTTACAGAATCGCTCTTCTCGATCGATGTCATCTTCCATTATACATGCTTTTATTCTTCTCCTCCACCTACTGCACCCCTATTTTTGCAAAAACCTCAACCGAATGTTGTCCAGCATTAAAGCAACAACATGATGGGTTAACAATGACGTTTCACCCTGATCTGTTCCTCTTGTGAGTAGATGATGAGCCATGTCACTCAATTAGCTAACCGTATGATCTGATGGTTCTTCAGTCTGACACTCGCAGCTTTACTACCATATCCTATAGCAAACTAGCCTCTTGCAGCTGTTGAAAGTTGGAAACAGAGGATTCAAGGTAAAAGGTCTGCACCAACCTGCACCAAGATGTTTATATATAGCTCGATCTTGCATCTGTTAGAAAGGGAAAGAAATTTAGCCAATACAGGTCTGTTTACCTAGTTCTCGAACAACTTGAAAAAAACAACTCACAACTATGGAAAAATTTCATAAAAGAGGGTGATTGACCAAGCCCACAAGCCACGCAAGGACTTTATATCTAAAATAGGCAATGGGACAGAGATGTCTTCGCACAATGTAATTAGGATGAACATGCAGCTAAAAGTTTCATTCACTCGTCAGGGAATTATTGCTCTTGAACAAGTGAACTCAAATCCCCCCCTCCCCCATCACATTTAGCAAGATATACCAGAAGTATGTGCCCTCAAATCCAACAACATGATAGCAAAAAAATGCAAAAATGTGCCCTTAAATCCTAGAGTAATGATATACCACTGGATTAGACTGCAACATTAAAAAGTACCAATCCTGATCTCGCGCTTAGTTATTGAATGAGAACAACTACTTTAAAAATGATATCCTATCAAGTCATGTACACGTGCACTTAAATTTATGAAGGGTGAGGAGAGGATTCACCTTTTCTTTTATAACACCGGCCAATAAATGATAAGGTGCCTGTCTGGTTTTCCCATACATCAAGTAAGTTGTTCTCTCAACCTCTTTTCAGCTGCTAAAGCTGCTGCAACAGAAGCAGGTGGTCTGGGCCCAGGTGGCTCTTCTTCATGTTTTGGCGGCACAGCGGGAGAAAATAGCGACTCCACATCTTTTAGCGTAAGAGCCACCTGATCTCGGTTCTTAGAGTTCCCGTTAATTATCGGTTTCAATGTTCTACTCCTGTTCAATTTGTAAATACTTTCCTCAACTGTATCCTTTACCTGTCATCAATAGATCAGGAAGAAGAACAAGAAATTAAACACAGGAACCTGTTTGTTTCTGGCTCCTGAGGTAGGCATAAGATTGATGAAAGAAGACACAGATCACTTACAATAAACCTATGGACAAAAGTGTTCTTTTCCTGTCCAATTCTGTGAACCCGGTTTATGGCTTGCGCTTCAGCAGCTGGATTTAGCAGTGGCTCTACAAGCACTACATGTTGGGCTTCTAAGAGATTAAGCCCATTGGCTCCATGCTGAATGAGAAGCAATAGAACCTGCGCAGTTTTGGGCTCAGTTTGCCTCGTACATTTTTCCCCAACACTTCCAGCAATATGTTCTTGTCCTTTGAAGCGAGTGAGTGCAGCGTGTGATTTCCTGAAGTTTCATGGTGAAAACAATTAGACATTGTGTCAAGGAATGCAAAGGCGGTCAAGCCCCACAAAAGATTTCCACTTTCACTGAATGATTACAAATAATGTCCTCTTAGAAAAGCGCGAAGTTAAAATTTTGTCCTGTTAAAGCTTAAAAACTTTGGCATGGAAGTTATAATTTGCCAAGCTCTCCTTCCTTTCTCAGAAAAGATATTGCGCAAAAGGGATCATTGATACAAGCCATGAGAAATTGGAACTTTTGTCCTGAGCTAGATTAAGGAAAGAGCCAGTATAAATAACTGAAATAAGCAGGAGGTACTCATCTTTTACCTGCCTCCTTTCATTCGGATATAGGTTATCTTGTTAGCATCAAAAGCATGTTCCAGCACGTCCAGAACATCATTCCAGCTGGAAAACACTATAACTTTGGCCTCTGGATCTGTACACCGGATCCACAAGATTCTCCTTGTGACAGCTTCAATCTTCACCACATAAATATTTAACATTAGTGTTTTTTTTATGAAATGAAATTCATTGACAAAATCAAAAAAAAGGTCCAGAGGGCTCATTTCCTGGCTTTTATGCTCTAATCCACTGTTTATTCTGATGTTTTCTCTAGCTAATTAAGGCCTCATGGAACTTTTACTAGTTTTTGATGAGGTTGATACTTGGATCGTAGTGTCCAGTCTTGGTGCTTTTAGGGAATAGAATGTTGGAAGCATGTCTGGCCTTCATCATTTAGGGACTATGGCAGGAAAGAAACTTATGCCTGTTCCAGTCATAAGCTACGAGTTGGGACTGTATTGCTGATTGAATTAGGGAGATAACCATTCCTTGGCTGTGGTCCCTCCCGGAGATCCAAGATCTTGGTGGAGGCATCCTACATTCTTCATGGGCTCTCGTCTCTAGCCCAGACAGGTCTCCAAATCTACAGTTGTTGTTAAGAGTTAGGGGTAGTTTAGTAATTTTACTAAACTTTAGTTAGTTATTGTTTGTTTATTGTTTAGTTTACTTGCTCCTCAAGCCATGAATGGCATCATTGTAATTTTGTATATTCGGATTCTATTAATACATGTTTTAGGATTGTAAGACATGAAGACCTTACAACCTCTTTCTCTCCTTCTCTCTTCCTCCGATCTCTTCACTTTTCTCTCATCTTCTATCTTCCTTCACTAAATCTAACATGGTATCAGAGCGGGTTTGTATGTGACGACTCGTCACTTACAAAGGTCATGGGATCTTCTTCCTCGAAGCTCGTTGTACAAGTTAGAAGTTCTAGAAAGGTCTTAGATTCTGGGAGATCCTTAAAGTTTCTCTTTTCTGTGTTCTTCTACCATTATCAATTGATCATGGCTTCTATTGTTGATTGAAGTGTTGTGCATATGGGTTTACTCCTAAAGGGTGATCCTTTGCTATTGTTGGGTTCGTAAAGAATCTGTATATGCAACTGCTACTACTTCTTCAGGTAAAAAAATTGAATTTTTACACTACCTCGGGATTCGTGCCGAACAAAAAAGAGTGTCTTTGAGCTGCAAAAATATGCCACTTTTAGTCACAGGTAGTTCTGAACGTGTTTTAGAGCTTCCAGGTACGTAAAACTCGTGTTTACACTGCCTAGGGAACCATGGCAAAGGTTTTTCCCGAATCAGAAAGGGTTTTCTGGTGTTTCTACGCTCTAGTTCGTGCTGCAGCTGACATTATCTATTATGTGGTCGGAAGCTAAAGGTTCAATATTTTTTTTCTGCCATTGTCGAAGGGCAAATGGTGTAAATTCATGTGTAAGTGCTAGATGCACAACCAACTGCCCTTAAGAAAGGTTTTCTGCTACTGCTGAGTCATTGGACTCGTACTGCTGAGTCGTTGGACTCATACTGCTGAGTCATTGGCTCGTATTGCTGAGTCGTTGGACTCGTACTGCTGAGTCGTTGGACTCGTACTGCTGAGTCGATGCTGCACTCGTACTGCTGAGTCGTTGGACTTGTACTGTTGAGTCGTTGGACTCGTACTGCTGAGTCTTTGCTGCACTGTTGCGGAAAGGGTGATCGCTAATACTGTTGTTTAAGTGTGATACACGCTTGGTGCTGCTACGAGAAGGTGTTATTTTGCTGTTGCTGGGTTCATAAAACCCTCTTTATGCTATTACTACTGCTACTGCTGCTGCCAGCTTGGGATTTGTGCACACTCTATAAGCTAACACTAACGATCAACTGGCTGATCAGCTTACTAAAGGTCTTCGAAGAAAAGAATTTGAGTACCTTCTCTCCAAGCTAGAGGGGGAGTGTTAAGAGTTAGGGGTAGTTTAGTAATTTTACTAAACTTTAGTTAGTTATTGTTTGTTTATTGTTTAGTTAACTTGCTCCTCAAGCCTTGAATAGCATCATTGTAATTTTATATTTTTGGATTCTATTAATACATGTTTTAGGATTGTAGGTCATGAAGACCTTACAACCTCTCCTTCTCTCTTCCTCTTCTTCCGATCTCTTCACTTTTCTCTCATCTTCTATCTTCCTTCAGTAAATCTAACAGTTGTCATCATGCCCTCTGTCATTTTGGAGGAGGCATCCTACATTCTTCATGGGCACTCATCTCAATTCCCAATAGTAAACCTGTGGGGATCTAAGAAAGCTGGTATGTCATGTTGCCCTTCTGTCTCTCAATGCTGGCTCTTCATGGGCTCTCATTCTTCAAGCTTAATTTAGATGGAAGCAACAAGGCCTTCTGGTTTGTGGGCCTTATCCAAGACCGTGAAGGCTCCACAATTGCCTCTTATATGGGCCCCGTTGGGAAAAAAAACTCTATGACTGCTGAGGTGTTCCGTGTCATGGACTCAAAATCTATTAGAGCAGATTGTTTCCTTCCTGTAATTATTGAAGGAGATTCTAAATACGTCATGACGTAGGCGAAGTGTGAAGCCAAGAATAGCTGGAGATTCAATCAACAGATGACCCACATACATGACCTTTTTCTACTCTCGGTTGTATAGTCCGCAGTCCCCCGTTGTGCTAACAGTGTTGCTGGTGAGCTTGCTCGTCGAAGCCATTCACAAGAACAACTGACTTCAACATTTGGGCTAAAAGCCTTTGGACTTCAGACACAGCCATTTTTATTCAATATAGCCATTGAAAAAAAAAATAATCTCGCAAAGATTAACAAGTAAAAATTACTTGAGTTTTAAGTTGGAAGCGGCATTCAACTTGGCTAGTCATTTTAGAAAGACCAACTTCACAATTTTCTTATAGGCGTATATGAGAAATTACATTCTAGAACCTGCAACAGCTAGCTGTGAATTTCCAATAATTCTTTTGTAGTGCAAAAAGCTTTCATAACAATGATGAAAAAAAACAAGTCCACCAGTTAATCTGTCATGTAGGGCAATATTAATGAAGAAAAAAGTACTCTACTAACCTTTGTACCATAAGAACCTTCTACATGAAGGGACATGTCGGATACACCAGAACCTTTTAAAACATGAGGCATCGCAGAATCACACACTTCACTTTGCCGTTCATCCACATATCCAATGTTTCCATACTCTGTATGTTGTCGGCAGGTTGGGCACATTATCCATTTTCCTTTTCCATGAGCAAATGTCCGCTCAGCCATTGCAACTAGACCTGTGAATCATTTGCTAATTGAGTAACTGAGGCCAACAAATATTGGCAGTAACAAAAGGCCCAGTAGAAGTACAAATATGCCAGAAAATTTACATGAATACATGGAGATCCTTCAAATACAATAATGATTTCATTGTAACATGGAAGACAGGTGTTAGTCAGAAGAAATTTAAACGGCATGGTTTGCTTTCACGAGTGCTGTCAAATTCTGGACAATCTTTACACACAATAAAATAGGCAAGCATATTTTCAACCATTGTGTATAGTGTGACGAGCGTTATGGGATATTGAGAGAAGTAGTACAGTAACAGTTACTCACTGCTCCCTGTTAAGCACTTTAAAAATGTGGAAATTAATTCGCAACTTCACTGAATAACTAATCAAAGATCTCAACATACATTGGAAGCATGTAAAATGACCACATTGAAACACCATCTTCTGCTTGCTGAGTTTTTCATGACAAACTGGACAGCCTTCCCCATCAAATCTACTGATGCCTTCATCTGTTTTATCAAGTGAATAAGCTGCCATATCAGCAGTAAAAGGGTAACCTGCCTGGGCCTTTTGCTCAGATAATACTAATCCCTACACGAAATCATAAAATTAAATTAAATATACTAACACAGTCAGACAATTTGAAAAGCAAAATTTTACTTCCAAAGAAAAAGCAGAATTATGGTCACAAGAAAACTGACAATACTAGAACAACTGCATTAGCAAATACGTAACTCTTTATGCAAAATAAAGCACAGGAAATTTTCTTTACCTTCAAGTAACGAAGTTTTCCTTTCGTACTAGAAAGCAAGGACAAGGAAAGGAATTTCTCATTGGAATTTTGTACATTTGTCCCCACTAATTCTTCTGAGATTATAGTTAATGCATCATCATCACTGTCACTCTCCTTTAGTCGCAGACGTGAAGTTGCCATCTTAATCTCATCATAAGCATGCAAAATCTGAGATTGTGCAGTTAGCAATCGACTTGCTTGGGCAATCTCTTTCCGCATAGCCTTAAAAGTGAATTAACCATAAGTCTCCAGTGGAAGTTAACAAACGTGCAAATTAAAAAAAAAAAGTAGATAAAATAAAATTTAACATCAACAAACTCTAAAAGGAACAATGGCAACGAGAAACACTAATCAATAGCATGAAATATTTGACCTCTGATAGAGTGATTTTGACTAAGGCTGAAAAGCTTTGTTGCTTATAAACCTAGAAAATACTACTAAACTAAATGGCAAGAGAAAGTATTATGAACTGCACCTTTTCTTTTTAAGTGTTCCATCTACATCATATACTTCAACAGAACATTAATTCTGTGCAATAGAGTTTCGTGGAAAGAGGAAGCAAGTTGAAAGAGAAAAGAGAGAAGAGGAGTGAACTACATCAATGCAGACAGAACAAATTTGTGGACCAGTGTGACCCCTAATCTCTTTTTCTTCACTCAAGTCAACACAGAGCATAAAATTTACATTAATAGAATCCAAGGAACATGTGCTAGCTGGCTGTAACATAAATGACATAAAACATGTAACTTGATAGGGTAAATTAACCAAAAAAACCCTGTTCTCCAGCAGATTCCAAAGAATGGATATAAGCTTTATTTAAGGCACTAAAAGACTCAACACAAGATCACCACTGGAAAACCTATACCTCAAACAGGAGTAGCTGCTTCCTTGCAGATGACAAACAGTCTTTGTCCAGCATTGTTTTTGAGAAACTTCTTATAACCCCTAGGATGATTTCCAACTCTGAAGGAGATCTTGTTTCCTGTAGTCAATAAACTTAAACCCGTACATGAATATCATCTTTCTTGTAGTCAATAAACTTAACATAGTCAATGGATATCATGTTTCCTTTAGTCAATAGAGTTAATAGAATCGTGCTTAAAGATAAACAAAAAGAATGAACTTGCCAGACTACAAATTATTCATTCTGAGCTAGGTTACGATCCCAAGAGAAATGGGATTAGTATGTTCAAAGCATATAAAAAGATTAGGCAACAAAATAAATAATATCAAAGCAAAAAGTAGAGTGAGCATGACATGACTGAATTTAAAGAGATGACACGAAGGGAACATGTATGAGATAAGATCCTACCATTATGTTTGTTCTGACTTCGCGCTTCCTTCTATTTTCTTCAAAATCCATCTCGGGTGCACCGGCATTTTTCTTGGAGTTGGACAATGTGACAAAGAAACGATTTCGTAAAGTTCTATTCTTTTGAATGTCAACTACTTCAGCAGATGCAAGCATCCCTCCTTGATCTCCTTTAGTAAAACGAAAGAGTCTTGATTGATACGCCTATGGAAAAAGTAAATCCATAATATTACACATTACATCCTTTCTTATTTTTCCCAATTTTCTCACATATAGTTTAAGCCATGAAGCTGACCTGAAACAATTCAGTCAAATCACAGATAACACATATAGGCCCCTTGGCATTGGCTTTGCAATTTTGGCAGTTTCTTACACGTGCTATGTCTTCTTCTCTTGGGTCTTCCATGGTTTGGTCGATCTCCATAAGTCTTTCAAGTAAAACTTGTCTAGATGTTTCCAATTGATCTAGGCTAGTTTGGATGAGATACTTCAGACCAATCATAGTTCGGAATCTAGAGTTAGGATATTAATAAAATATCAGATAACAAAAAAGTGTCTAAAGAACTGTAAAACACTGAATATACTGGGAATCTCTTTGATAAGAACATAGACAACAAGTCAACATATTAAAAAGGACTTTCCCAAAAAGAACAACATTATGTGCAACATATAAACTAAAATCACATAAACCAAAAATCTCACTAACTTTGAAGAAATTCTTGAAGATTTAGAACCATTTGCACCTCCAGAAATAGCCTCATCAATCTTCCTTACAAGCTCATTGGAAGAATCATTGTTCCGTTCAATAAGTTCAAGAGCTTGCAACCACCAAGCCACTTTCTCACTTTTGTACTCAGTAAGTCCTTCAGACACCTTTTAATAAAAGAGAAAGAGAAGACCGACAACAACTAGTCAGTAGTGTAGATGGGATGTATTTTTATTTTAGGAATAGAACAAACAACTTTTTTTAAAAATAGGGTGATGTTTAATTAAGTAAAAGTTTTACACCCTACGGGAAAGTCAATCCCAGCAACATTTAAATGAACAAGAAGACACTTCATTTTCTTACTGTAAAATCAACTAAAGGCTGCCAAGAGAACTTTACAGCATTATACTTCTCCAATAATGTAGTAGCACAACTTATTTACTAGATTTGCATAGTGTAACAATCTCCATGTAACTTATATTTACCAACAGAGAGTAGTACATAACGGCAAACACACTTGCCACATTTTCCAATTTATAGGGTCATAAGATGGTACAGTAAACTTCCATCAGATAAATATGAAAATAATTGAAGTTGAAATGTTAAAAAGAAAAAAAGTTCCACACTACTCTTCATAAATAGGATGCAAACTGATAAGAAACATACCTGCTCATAAGCATTTTTAAACTCATCTTGTGCCAAGGATAGCTTTGAAATGAACACAGATAAGTACTTCTGTTTAATATTTTCACAAGCCTTTCTTGAACAACCATCACTAAAGGATCTATGCGGTACTTGGAACTGAACATCACACAGCGTACCTTTGGCCCCATCTATATCAGTCGTTGAAGGATTTGTACTACAATTAAATAATATCCCATCGTGCTTCAGCTGTTTATCACCCGACTGAACAACACTGCTATCCTTAATTCCTTTCTGCCTCTTGGTTGCATGGTCATCAAACTCTTCCTCTTCCCCAAGCTTTTGAACCAACTGACTTTCCACCAAAGTGCGTTGATGTGAGGCAGCTGGGAGTAACTCAGCCAAATTATGATGAATATGAAGATTCAACAAAGGGTCCAATCGAAAATCATCACAGTGCTCTTCTGCCAAAGTCAAAGCTTCTCTATAAATTGATACAGCCAGTATAAAATCCTGTTCAATAGCAGCTATTGCAGCCAAACCATTCAATGCAACCACTACTCTTCTGAGAGCTTCTTCTCCTTCTGTCTTCGCTTTATTGACAAGAACCTGTGCAGGAAATACTAGTGAAATAAATAAAAAATATACTCGCACACATATGTACTTACGTATGTATGTAAGCATATACATATAGTAGATATTCAAGATTTAGAAACATTATGCTGGACTTGAACCTTACATCGAGAATCTCTTCCATTGTCATGGGAGAGTGCTGCAAGGATCTCAAGCCAGAACTCCCAACTTGGGGATGGCAACAAGCTTGGCGAAGCTTTAAGAGAGAGTTTAAAAGCTTTGCTGCCTCTTGATGATCAAGGAATTGATCGAACGAAGCATCAATACCTGGAAGACTTTAACCATTGAAATCATATAAAGTGAACATCTTACAGTCACTCAATTATGAAATGCCAGGTAAAAAGCTGCTCTTACATTTATCATCTTTCACACTATCAAGAATTTTATGCGCATATGTCACACAAGTTTCATGTTGTCTCTGATAAAAATGTGCCTCAATTTGTGAGAAAGTGAGCCATGTAACCCACTCCTCCTGAAGGGGCAACTTTAGTTCATCTGAGACATAAGCTTTGGACGAGCGCCACATAATTTGCTTGAAAAGGTTGTGTGTAAAATGTACTGCACCCACATCTCCTCTCTACAAAGGATGGTTAATAATATGTAAGGACATGTTACAGAAAGGGATAATTTCCAACTATTGCTATCTTACTATCATATTTCCAAAAATGGTCAAACTTCAAGTAAAACACTCTCATATTAAAAAAGGACATAACTTTTTTTTGCATAAACAAATGATCTTCACAGGGTAAAACCCACGTACTCTTTCCCTCCCCCAGCCATGTGAGGCATCAGGAAAGCAGAGAGGCCCCTGTCCCTCCCAGTACAGACAACATGTTGCACAGAAGGACAAAGGTAGCATAGGAGATCCTCTACCTTACCATAGACATAAAAAAAGCACAACTTCCTTAAACTTTGGATGGAAGCGAAGTAGATTTCTCTTACCTCATATGGATCTCTGATAACTTCTACCCACCACCTATGGATATTGAATGGAATGGCATTCAGGAATCTTAAAAGCCCATACAAATCATCAAGTCTCCGTTGTATAGGTGTTCCCGTAATACACCAACGATGCTGGGCACTTAAGCGAAGAGCCATTTCTGTTGCAGCAGCTGCATTACTCTCCACCATTTGAGCTTCATCCAAACAAATCCTCCACCAAAACAATCTTGTCAGAGGAGTAGGAACAACTGGATACCTGCACAAAGAGAAGCTTATGAATTCAAAATCCACATCACATGCAACATGTTTCACAAATTCGCTTGGATATTCTCCCTAATTAACCCAACAGTAAGGAGTTTGTCAACTAACAATTGTATATCTTGGAAATATATAGGAGTAGCCACTTTCTATTCAGAGATATACAACACTTTGGAAGATAACAGCATTCTTGTAATAAAGCACCAG
The DNA here is from genome assembly GCA_022405105.1 of Aristolochia contorta. Lineage (NCBI taxonomy): Eukaryota > Viridiplantae > Streptophyta > Magnoliopsida > Piperales > Aristolochiaceae > Aristolochia > Aristolochia contorta. The sequence continues at coordinate 17,523,743 of CM039664.1, forward strand.
CCAGCCTATGGTATTAGGTTGTTTAAGTCTTTCAGTTCTTACACTTTTCTATTTTTAAAGTCAAAGCATCTTTATATGGTGCAAACTTGAGCAGTAGCTCAGTGGTCAAATGGGGGATTTTGTAATGGGAGCTCTTGGGTTCAACTCTCCTTAGGGGTGTAGAGCAAATTGCGTTAATTAAAATATAAGCTTTCCCCAGAAAGCATCTTTATAGCCTTCCCCTCCCCCTCTGGGATGTGGTCCAGAAAGAGCTAATTCGTTCAGTCACTCTTTTAGATCATAGACATATCTCTGCCACACATAACATTAAAGTAAAGAAGAATTATGGTGCTGTCTCCAAATGTGTTCCTGCTAGATGCATTTCTGGGTAGATGATCACTTATTTGGTGCCTCTGAGAACTACTATACCTAAATCATTCAATATTAAAGGCCAATTCAAGAAAATCAGTTAAGTACAGATGAGTTTTTTTTTTGAAAGTTGTTCTTCATTGATTTTTTGAAATAGTTACAAAGTATGAGCCCAATCCGGGCAGATACATAAGGAGCTTAGGGTGACACAACAAGAGTTTGTTGATGCACCCCTTGCTTAGCAAGAGAATCAGCGTGACCATTCGCACTTCTTAACACATGAGACCACGAAATTACAAAGCTAGTGTAAGTACAAAGTTCATTAAAAGGAAGCGAAACGCCATGGAGGTTTCGACTACCGGAACCCCAAGAGAGAACCACCTTGGAATCCCCCTCCACATTGAGACTGCATCCTAATCCCAAGCTAGCAAAGCACTTAAGACCTTGCAAGAGACTAAGTGCTTCAGCGGTATTTGAATCATTGACTCCAATTGGCCCAGAATAAGTTAGAATAACTTCACCCGAGGAATCTCTAATTATTCCCCCAATGCCAGCAGGGCCTGGATTACCGAGTGAGGATCCATCAAAATTGAGCTTGTAAGTGGAGTATGGAGGAGGCTGCCAAACTTGATTTGCTGTTCGATTAGAAGTGCCTAGACATGCATGCTCGGCCCATGACTTCCAAATGGTACTAACATCAACCCCCTGAAAACAGCTTTGAAGCTTGAGCCAACCTACAATAGAGTGTAGAGTAGAATAGGCCACATGTTTCAAATGTTGTTCATGCCCATGAAAAATCCTCCTATTCCTTTCTTTCCAAAGGAACCAGGGAATAAAGCCTACACAACACTTGAACATGAGCCTTCCTTTATTCTTCAATCCCAATGAGCTTGTTATTGATGCAATTCTAATCAAACCATGTGGCATAACAATTTCAGACCCAAATAAGCTGAGAATCAACATCCAAACCTTCCAACTATATGAGCAGTGGATCAGAACATGGTCCACTGTCTCAGGTACAGCTTGGCACAAAGGACAAAGACCTGAAGTAATGTGCATTCCTCTCCTCTGAAGTAGATCTCTGGTGGGCAATCTTCCCCTCATTGCACACCAATTGAAAAAATATTGTTTTTGTGGGCAAGATAGAGACCAAACAATAGCCGCCGGGTGATTGCTCGAATTGTTATTGGCAAAAGTAAGATAAGCTGATCTGACTGTGTAAATACCTTTCGGCTCAGGTCTCCACAATAACTTGTCCTCATCCTCCCTATTAAGGCAAATACTATTGAGCTCCCCCAGTAGATGCGAGATGTCAATAGCTTCATCATCATTCAGTGATCTTCTAAGTAGGGATTCCCAATTAAGATTACTGAGTTGACCCAATGGAGCAATATCAGATATGAGGCACTGTTGATCCCTTGCAAGAAGAAATAACCTGGGGTATTTCTCAGCCAAAGGGTTGTCACCTAACCATGAATCAGTCCAAAAGTGTGTCTTATTCCCATTACCAGGATGAAAGAAAATATTTTGGCGGAAAGAGGGTAGGAGTTTAATGATTCTTCTCCAGTTAGGAGAAAAACCCCTAGCCCCCCTACCTTGAAGCCACCAATGCAAATTTCCTCTCCCAAATTTGGCCCTAATAATTCTTTTCCAGGCCACATCCTCATCTGAATTCAATTTCCATATCCACTTACTCATTAAAGCAGAATTGATATGTTTAATCCTTCTTATGCCCAAACCACCTTGCTCCTTGCTTTGACAAACTTCCTCCCAATTAATTAAATGCATCTTAGAGTTTTCAGAGGTACCTGACCAGAGGAAATTTCTCATAATTTTCTCGATATTTGATACTACCGAAGCTGGGCAATGTAGGAAGGATAGGAAATAAGTGGGAATCCCAATGAGACATGCTTTAATCAAAACAATTCTGCCAGCTTTAGATAAGAGTCGACCTTGCCATGTACTCAGCCTGTTTTGTAACTTTTCAATAATCGGATCCCATAGTGTTTTTGGAGTTCTACCAATGAATAACGGAAGACCCAAATAAGTAGAAGGAATAGATCCAACTCTACATCCCAAGGCAGCAGCCAAATCATCAAGCATAAGATCATTAAGATGGAAACCTGATAAAGTAGACTTGGTCCAATTTATCTTTAACCCTGAGGACATCTCAAACAATATTAGGATGTGTTTAATATTCTCGAGCTGATCCCTGGTGCCCTTGCAAAAAATTATTGTATCATCGGCAAATTGGACAAGTGGAATCCTCAATCCCTCCTCAGTAAACACTGCATCAATCCAGCCCTCCTCAATAGCCAAATTCAGCAAGTATCTCAAGCCTTCTCCTGCTATGTTAAACAGCATGGGAGATAGTGGATCCCCTTGTCTGAGGCCACGACTTGGCTTAATGAAACCATGAGCTCCACCATTAACCAGAATAGAGTATCTAGTTGAGGAAATGCAAGACATTATCCACTTTCTCCATTTCCGACCAAAGCCAAGAAGTTGCATCATGTGTCTTATGTAGTTCCATGAGACTTTGTCAAAGGCCTTCTCAAAATCAAGTTTGAGGATGACATGTGGCTCACTACTCTGATGGCAAAGATGAAGAATCTCATGGGTGCACATAGCTGCATCCATGATGTTCCTACCCTTTATAAATGCATGCTGCTCAGGGCTGATAATATAATTCATGACTCTTTGCAGTCGGCTAGCAAGAACTCGGGCTATGACTTTATAGGTGCTATTAGCAAGGCTAATTGGTCTGAAATCAGTAATCCTTTCAACACACCTCTTCTTTGGAAGTAGGGCAATAAAAGTAGACCCCATTGCATTGCAAGTGAGCCCGTATTCATGGAAGTTATGAAGCATTTGAGTAACATCGTCTCTTATAATATCCCAGCATGAGTTAAAAAATTCTCCATTGTAACCGTCCGGACCTGGAGCTTTGTTTTTTGGCATGAACTTACCAGCAGCATCAATTTCCTCATTGGTGAAAGGCAATTCAAGCTCAACTGCACGGGCTTGAGTTAACCATTGGCTGAATACCCCAGGAAGCCGAGGCCTATTGGGAGAGTCCTCAGAGTATAATCTTGTAAAGTGGTCCACAATGTTTCTGATAATGACATCTTTGTTAGAAGAGACAACACCCTCTACCTCCAAAGAGCAAATTCTGTTTGCTCTCCTTCGATTGGAGGCCATAGCATGAAAGAACTTTGTATTACCATCTCCCTCTAGTAGCCACTTATGCCTTGATTTTTGTTTCCAACAAATAGCATCCTTTCGAAGGATATTATTGAATTCAGTAACTGCAGTGATTCGGCTAGCAATCTCATCATCAAGCAATTCTCTTATCTCCTCGGTTTGATCAATATGAGAAATAATAGCAGATAACTCTTCCTTCCTTGCATTTAGAATTATTTTCTGATTTTTCGACCAATTGATAATTTTGCCTTTCAGAGCTTTAAATTTCCTAAAGCATTTTCCGCTCATCATTCCCTCATCACGAATATCATTCCACCATGCTTTTATTTGAGGGATAAAATGTTCATCCTCAAGCAAGTAGTTCTCAAACCTGAATGGTGTTCCACCCCACAATTCTGAATTTGTGTCTAAAAGAACAGGCCAATGATCTGAGACAGTTTTCCCAAGAACTTTGCAAGCAGCCCTCGGATAATATACAAGCGGGTCGATTCACACAAAAATCTGTCTAATCTTGAAAGAATGGCTGGCCTTCTACAGATTGCTCCACGTAAAAGCCTCCCAGAGGCAGGTAAATCAACAAGTTCAGAGCCCCAATGAAATCAGAAAACCCTCTCATGGTGGCAAAGTGATAGAGGTAGCAATAGGTTTCTTCTCGTTCATTCGCATATAGCATTGAAATCCCCCAAGTAGCCAGGGGTTATTCCATTGACTTAACAGACTCGTGAGCTCCTCCCAAAAAACATTTCGGTTTGAGTATGTGGATGGCCCATATATAGCACCTAGGGACCAGGACTTCCCATTGGAGAAATCGGTTAAATTAATAGCTACAACAAAATCACCAATGAATATATTCTGCACTGTGACAAAACGAGGATTCCATATGCATAAGATACCACCAGCAGTACCGATGGCATTTTTGGCCTTCCATTCCGGTCTATTAAAATGAACCAAATCCCTAACATAGCTTTCAAGCATAAGGTCCATCTTGGTTTCTTGAAGAAGAATAATATGTGCCCGGCTTTGCTGAATCACATTACGAATAACAGCTCTTTTACTGTTACTTTTGACTCCCCTAACGTTCCATGTGACAATAATCATTTCTTCTTTGTCCTTGTAGCTTGTGTAACTCCCTTTCCTCTACCCCTGCCCCTTGTTTGAATTCTGTCCTGTCTTTCAGTCTCTTGGATTTGGTTTGATGCATCTAACTTGGTAACCTTGGGGAGAATAGCCTGATAATCTTTCTCAGTCAAATTTCCTAATTCCACTTCCATTCTGAGTTTTTCCACCCAAGAAAATTCTGATGATTTTCGCTTTTCCGGGATGACTTCCAAATTAATTTCCTTAGGTCCCATGGAAGTCCCTAACTCCTTATTTCCTTCTTTTTGTAATTCCGAAGAAATAACATCCTCCAATTGAATATTGCAACGCCCTTGGACAGAATTGGGAGAATTCTCAGTAGAGAGCATTTGTCTAGGAGCTGATGCTTGGGTAATTTTCCTGGTCACAGGGGAGGTAAAATTTTGAATTCGTATTGGAGAAGGGTTTGAATGCTCCAAAATAGGGGATGACGCCAAAAAATTATCATGGACACTGGTATGGGGTGTGGCCAAATTTTTTGGGGCGAGAATCAGATCAGCAGTAGGAGAATAAGATGCTAGGGGGACAGGGGAGTCAAGAGGAGCCTTGGACATGTTCGGATTGCCTACCAAATTGCAGCTGTTGGTGTCCTGGACTTCAGCAAGCACGATTGCCCTTGAAATCTGTTGAGCCGCAGGAATTACGCCTCGACTTTGCAAGCCATCATTAGGGCAGGTTGTGGAATTTATAGGAGGAAGGAGAGAAGGAATGTGAGGACGACGTTGTTCGCTTGATGACTGCCAGGGGCCCAATGAAAGAGATCCACTAATATGTTCTGACACGTCCGGGTCGGCTCGCTCCTGCACCGAGTTCAGCCGAGTTTGAAGCTCTGCTGGTTCAGCTTGTGCTACCGCAGCTGGTTGCACTATTGGCTCAACAAGTGGCTCGGCTTCTGGTTCTGTGTGCGACTCGACTCGTTCTAAAGCCAGTGAGTCGACCGATTTATGATCTGACTCATCATCTTCTTCCTCCCGCAATTTACAGGCCACACGGAATGGAGGAATGAATTCCTCAGGTTTCAAAAGAATGGCGTAACAGCGTCCCCCATAGTTCAGGTCCGTCCATTTTTCTAGTAGTGGCCATTGCCTTGGTCGAACAAGAACATGTGCATAGGTCACATTTCTGTTACCATCTATCTCCTCTAGAGCTTCAACGTCGCCGAAGCGACCAGCGACCATTTTCAGAATTTCAGGATCCCACATCTCAGGAGGAATTCCCCAAACTTGCAGCCAGACAGACAATGGCCCTGTTTCTTGCGCAACCTCCCAATTTTTTGTGTCCCAGCTGGGGATTTCATCAGAATGGTTCCATTGCAACACCAGTTCTTTTGATTTAGTATCCCGGACCATTATAAGCCAATCCCCTTCCCCTAGATAGAAAGCTTGCGGCGCATATTCTAAGCCCCATCGGTCTCGGATCCAGCATTCGAGCTGAGCCACGTTGGACAGACTCCAATCAAGCTTAACAATAATCCCTAGAGAAAGATCCTTTTTCCTTTTGGCAATCCTCTCCTCAATCCAGTTCTCACTAGGCGCTGCATTTCCAGTACGGGGACCAGAAGCGATGTCTCGCCAAGTCTGGTTCTTGATATTAAAGGCATGCGCGGGGGTGGTGGAGGAACCGGCGAACCGGATCCCTCCTGTTGTTGGGGAAAAGAGTTTCAAATGCGAAAGCAAGATCTGCCACGGTGAGCATCCCGCCTCCCTTTTTTCTCGGTATATAAATTCGTGCAAGTACTTTCCTTTCTCTCGTAATGGACTAACTTGCATTCCCAATGAGCCCTCTTGTAGATAGAAATAGTGTATGATGATCCTCAAACCAGATCTCACGAGAGAAGAACGATGTTGAGCGAATCCGCAGACTTGAGCAGCAGAGTGAAATTATCCCCAATCTCATGCGGAATCAGAATGAAGGATCGTTTCTCTCCAGTCTGGACAGCAAAGCGAACCACTCTTCTTCTCGAATCATCTTCTACTGTAAATTCTGACTCTCCGAAACGGCACTTCCCCAGATCTCGAGTTCTGCCACGTCGTTTCTGGTTCACGACTCTCCAGCCTCCTTCTCCAGTGGTGTTAGGGTGTTTTCCGTGCACGCCTCCGACATTGCTGGCCACTTCACGACCATCTTCCAAAACTCGCCGATCAATGTCAGTACTTGCTCGCCCCTCCTCACGTCGTTCCTCCTGTGTCGCCATCAATTTTTTTTTTTTTTTGGGGTTCTGATCCGGTCGGTGCTGGCCCAGGTGGTGTCAGACCGTGTCGAGATGGCTCGGACAACCCATCATTGAATACTTTTTTTTTTTTATTTTTTTTTTTTTTTTTTTTTTTTTTTTTTTTTTGTTCGGTCCGGTTCAAGTCCGACCGGTTAAGTACAGATGAGTGAATCCAACATAATGATGGCATGTGCCATTTCAGGATTCTGAGAAATTATTTTGATAGCTAGAGTTTGAATAAAGGATGATCTACTTTTAAGTGGCATGTTACTGTTACGAGTCAGGGCTAGTTTAGTAATTGTATTAAACTTTAGTTAGTTATTATTTGTTTATTGTGTTTAAATAGCTTACTTGCTCCTCGTGCCATGAATGGCATTATTGTAATTTTGTATATTCGGATTCTGTTAATATATGGTTTAGGGTGGTAGGTCATTAAGACCGTACGACCTCTTTCTCTTCTTCTCTCTTCTTCTTCTCTTCTCCTCCGTTTTTCTCACTTCTTCTATCTTCATTTACTAAGTCAAACAATTACATTGAAGCCTTTTCCTCATATCCAAATTGTTATGAGTTAAGGGTAGTTTAGTAATTTTACTAAACTCTAGTTAGTTATTATTTGTTTATTGTGTTTAAGTAGTTTACTTATCCTCAAGCCATGAATGGCATTATTGTAATTTTGTATTTTCGGATTCTATTAATACATGGTTTAGGGTTGTAGGTCATTAAGACTTTACAACCTCTTTCTCTCCTTCTTTCTTCCCCTTCTTCCTATCTCTTCACCTTCCTCTCTTCTCCTATCTCCCTTCACTAAATTTAACATGGTATCAGAGCGGGGACTTTGATTTCAGCGATCTAGACATATTTTATCATTGGATTTTCAAGTTTGAGTTGCTGAATTAAAGTTTCTGCTGCTGGGCGATTAAAAAACAAATTCGTTTTTCTTTTTTTTCTTTTTCTCCTGCCATGGCTATAAGCTATGGTTTGTGCTGCTCAGTGAGTGCATTATGCACTTCGTACTTCCCAAAAGAAGGATTATTTACTGAGCTGTAGGCTCGTGCTGCTGCTACTACTACTGCTACTACTGCTGCTATTGCTTCTGACGTCGTCGGATTGTTAAAAAAAAAAAAATTTTTTTTTTAACTGCCTCGGGAATCGTGCCAGAACTTTTTTAGTGGAAAATCGATCTTGGAAAGGGATTGCGACTGCTACTGACGTCGTCAGATTGTCAGGAAAAAAAAAATTTTCATGTACCTCAAGAACTGTGTCAGTACTGTTTTTTGTGGAATATCGGTCTCAGAAAGAATTGAAGGGTGATTCGCAGTACTCAGGTGTGTTATTTCCAATTTTAAGGCACACATCATATAGTCGGGCTGACGTCATCTTTTTAGGGCTGACATCAGCAATTTTCTTCTGCTGGTTATTTCTTCCTTGAATTCGGGTTATCTCTTATTTGATATTCTCTCGGACTGTTTTGTGCAATTGTGTTGTTGGTATATTGGTGTGACTCTGTCTATTGATCTGATTCTATTTTGCGGTTGGTTGTGAGTTACTTGCTGCATATTCAGTGTTTGCTTAATTGTCATCATGTCAACTAGTAAAAATTGTGATTCTGGTATGTCGGGTGGAGTTACAATACTTGGTAAAGATACTATTCAAATCACTGCATCAAAACTTAATGGTGAAAATTATTTGTTGTGGGCCTCTTCTGTTAAAAAGTATTTGGGGGCTAAGAAGAAAGAGAATTATATTCTTGAACTGCCCCTAGAGAAAATTACTATGATTTGGAGGGCTGAAGATTTGCAGGTTCAGACCTGGATCATTGGAAGTATAGATGATGATATCGCTAAACAAGTTATGAGTTGTCTTACGACTAAAGTTTATGGGACACCCTTGCTGATATGTTTTCTCAGAGAGAATTTTGATCGTATTTATAATTTGTATAAACAATTCTTTACTCTGTCAAGAGGTGAAAAATCAGTAACTCAATATTTTATTCAGATGAGAGGGCTTCTGCAGGACATACAGAATTTCCATCCCCTAGATTCAGATGTTAAGTGTTACAAGGCGACAGAGAAATCAGGTAAATGTTGCTCGATTTCTAGATGGTCTGGAATCTGAGTTTGATAGTGTTCGAGCTCAAATTTTGGCTGCCGGAGAAGATAATATTACTCTAGAGGATGTGTATAATAAAGTTCTTAATGCTGAGTCTACTTGTCTCTCATCGTCAAAGAGTTCCTCGGAGAATAATTCTGCACTTAAGAGTGCAGCCACTTTTAATAGCCATAATTACTTCTCCAAAAGTAAAGGCAGCAATGACAAAGGTAAGGGTAAAGGTAATGGTAGAAAAGGAGACAGAAAATGTATGCATTGTGGCAGAAATAATCATGACTCTGAAAGGTGCTGGGACAAGTTTGGCAAACTAGTTTGGGCCAACACTGCTGGCCAAACTGATTCAGTGATTGATGTTCAAGATCCAGTGGCAGCAATGCAAAATTTTTTATCCAAAATTGCCAATCAGCCTGGCTGTGGCAAATCAGGCTCCTCTTCTCCCTCTCCTATTGCGCCATCTCCTCCCTCAGCCATGACCTCTACTACTTGTCCAGGTATTTTTTCACTTCAGGTTTCTTCTCCCCAGTGGATTATTGATTCTGGGGCATCCAGTCACATGTTAGGTAACTCTTCACTATTTTCTTCTTTTCGTCTACTTACTACTCAGAGGTTTGTTACTCTTGATGATGGTTCTACCACTTGTGTTCTTGGTGAAGGAACAATTTCAATCACCTCTACTCTCACATTGCAGTCTGTTTTATTTGTCCCTAAGTTTCCCATCAATTTTCTTTCTGTGAGTCAGTTAACTAAAGATTTATCTTGTTCCATAACTTTTTCCCCATCTCGTTGTGTGTTTCAGGACTTGCAGACGAAGAGGGAGATTGGTTCGGGCCGTGAGAGTGCTGGTCTATACATGATGGAGACCCCTCCCAATGATACTGCAATGCATAGCATAGAGTCTCCATATCTACTTCATCTTCGGCTTGGACACCCTTCACTGGAGAAACTGTGCCAATTTTTTCCTTCCATTCCAAGAACCACAAAATTGCAATGTACTTCGTGTCAGTTAGGCAAACATCGGAGATCTGTTTATTTGCCTAGTACTAGTCAGAGTAGTCGTTTATTTCATTTAGTTCATTCTGATGTTTGGGGGCCATATCGGATTCCCAGCAGTTCTGGTCATAGGTTTTTTCTAAGTTTTATTGATGATTTCAACAGGGTCACTTGGGTATATCTCCTTCGGGAGAAATCTGAAGTCGTTCATGTATTTCAGACTTTTATTCAGGAAATAAAGACTCAATATAATGCTTCAATTCGTGTCTTTCGCACTGATAATGGTTTGGAATTTGTGAATAAAAGTTTTTCTGATATATGTGCTCGGATGGGAATTATTCATCAGACTTCTTGTGTTTACACTCCACAGCAGAACGGTGTAGCAGAAAGAAAAAACCGTCACCTATTAGAGATTGTTAGAACAATGCTCCTTCATCATAGTATTCCTAAACAGTTTTGGGGTGATGCTGTTCTTACTGCTTGTTTTTTTATTAATCGTATGCCTTCTTCTATTCTTCAAGGGAAAATTCCTATTACAGTATTGGATAATCAAGTCATATGCAGGACAAACTCAATCCCGGGGCAGTTAAGTGTATGTTTCTTGGGTATTCTCGTTTTCAGAAAGGGTACCGGTGCTATGATCCAATTGGTTGTAAGATGTATATTTCTGCAGATGTCACCTTCTTTGAGGACTTATCTTTTTTTGATTCTTCATCTTCTGCTCCAATTCCATTGCCTTGTCCTGTTAGCAATGATCTGCGTGTTTCACCTCCGGTGTCGAGTCCACCTGTGTCCCAAGGTGATCCTCCCTTGCAGGTATACTCCAAGCGCCAGAAACAACATACTGAAGACCAGCATCCTCCGGTCAAATCCTCTTCCTCCGATTCTGCAGGTCTTCCACTTGATGACAGTCATCTTCCTATTGCTCTTCGGAAGGGTAAACGTTCTTGTACTCAACACCCTATTTCTCATTTTGTTTCATTGTCTTCTCTTTCTCCTTCATATCATAAGTTTGCATTGTCTTTATCTTTGGTTTCCATTCCATCTCGTATATCTGATGCTCTTGCTAAACTTGAGTGGAAGTTAGCTATGGATAAGGAAATGCAGGCTCTTCAAGAGAGGGGAGCATAGACCTTGGTTGATCCACCTTTGGGTACTTCTGTGGTTGGTTGTAGATGGGTGTACACATTAAAATATAAGTCGGATGGGACACTGGACAGATACAAGGCTCGATTGGTTGCTAAAGGATACACTCAAACATTTGGGGTGGACTTCATTGATACCTTCTCCCAGTTGCGGACTCGAGATTGCACGTATTTTAATTTCGGTTGCTACCAATAAATCTTGGCCATTGTTTCAGCTTGACATTAAAAACGCCTTTCTTTATGGTGATCTACAAGAGGAAGTTTATATGCAGCAACCGCCTGGTTATGTTCAACAGGGGGAGGAGTCTAAGGTCTGTCGTCTCCATAAGTCTATTTATGGGTTAAAACAGAGTCTTCGAGCTTGGTTTGATAAATTCAGTAAGGTGGTTGGTAATTTTGGGTTTAAGAGAAGTCATTGTGACCATTCTCTTTTTATTTTACTGGCGTTCTTGGGTTTGATTGTCCCGGCAATATATGTTGATGATATCGCACTAACGGGTGATGATTTGGCAGGTATGACTGAGGTTAAATTGTATTTGAATCATCATTTTCAGGTGAAGGACCTTGGTGTCTTCACGCTACTTCTTGGGCATTGAGGTTGCCCGCAGATAATGGGGGAAATCAATGGTCCTGTCCCGAAGAGGAAATATGTGATGGATATGATTCATGAGTATGGATTATTAGGAGCCAAGCCTGCCACTACACACAGTTGATTCGGCCTTGGACTTACATAATGTGGATAGTCCCCGTTAGCAGATGTGACAGAGGAGGTTGGTAGGACAACTTATTTATGCTACTGAGTCACTCGTCCACGACATTTCATTTCTTTGTAGGGGTGGTTAGTCAATTTATGGACAAGCCATGTAAGGTTCATCTCGATGTTGCCCACCGAATTTTAAAATATTTGAAAGGTGCACCTGGTAAGGGACTTGGTTCAATTCTTTTGGTCATCTTGATATTGTTGGTATTCGATGCGAGACTATCTGGCTCCAAGTCCGATAGGAAGTCTACTATTGGATATTGTATTTTGTGGGAGGAAATTTGATTGGATGGAAAAGTAAGAAACAAAATGTTGTAGCTCGTTCCGGTCTTTGAGTGCTGAAGCTGAATACAGGTCTATGGCACATCTTTGTGAGTGAACTTCTGCGGGTGCGATCTGTGCTTTTCGATTTGGGGTTAAAGGATGACAAACCCATGGTGTTGAAGTGTGATAATCAGGCTGCTATATTTATAGTGAACAATCCGGTGTTTCATGAGAGGACAAAGCATATAGAGGTTGATTGTCACTTTATTCGTGATGCAATTTTGAAGGGCAAGGTTGTCACTCCGTATGTTAGTTCTAAAGAGCAGTTGGCTGATCTACTCACTAAAGGTCTTGGGCGAAAAGACTTTGACTATCTTCTCTCCAAGCTAGGTCTTCATGATATTTACGCTCCAGCTTGAGGGGGAGTGTTATGAGTTAGGGGTAGTTTAGTAATTTTACTAAACTCTAGTTAGTTACTATTTGTTTATTGTGTTTAAGTAGTTTACTTATCCTCAAGCCATGAATGGCATTATTGTAATTTTGTATTTTCGGATTCTATTAATACATGGTTTAGGGTTGTAGGTCATTAAGACCTTACAACCTCTTTCTCTCCTTCTTTCTTCCCCTTCTTCCTATCTCTTCACCTTCCTCTCTTCTCCTATCTCCCTTCACTAAATTTAACACAAATATCACTGGATCTGACATGTATTCCATTTTATTTAGCACTTGATTCTACCAAACCTACCAGATTCACGCAACTCAAGGATCATCATAAAGTGTAAGGCATCAAAATGGCAAACACATCAAAGTATAATGCACTAAATGCCATATTAATGATTAACTTAACATTTGGCTAGAAGTACCACATCAAAATAACAAAAGCACATTTGAAAGAAATATAATGGACCATAACCAGATAAATCTACTGGACAAACCTTTTCTGGAATCTCATGAACCGGCGGTCTCCCTCATATCTATCACAATCATGTGATAGGTCTTCTCTTAGTACATCATAGGTGGTTAAAACAACATCAGAACTTGCTAATTGTTCCATTCCAATTTTTGAAGCTGCTGACGGTTGATTCTTTACACCTTCATAAACACAAATTCTGAGGGAACCTGGTCTTGTATGACTGACAGAGAATGATCAAAGTCAGAACCCAAATTTGGCGTCATCAAAAGCCACAAAAGGAAAGATCACTAAAATTATCTTGATATTGATCTAGAAAGAAGATAGATTGCTCAAAGTGGGTTCAAAGAGTAGAAAAATTTCACTTTTCCTTCAAGGAACCATGTATTCAACTATTTCAAACATAATTTAAGTAGAAAACCAAGCTAACGGTTTAGGCAGCAAGTTTTCTTTGTAATCTTTTTTTTTTGAAATGGTGAGTCTTGCTCTTTTTATTTCTCATCAGTAACCATACAAATCAATTAATACATTCTGTAAAATAATACAATCTTCATGAGCTTACAATTCTGATCATAGGTCATACACGTTAGTCACTTAAAAAAGTGGGATGCTATTGCCTATTGTGATTGCAGATCTATTCACTCCTTCTTTAGCCAAGTGGTCGGCTACATGATTGGCTGATCTCAGAATAGAATTCCAAGTGATGTTCCAACCCTTGGTGATATCTGAGAGTTCATCAATGATATGCTTTATCTTCCAAGGGATGTTAATAGCTTTCCTTGCCCATCCGATAGTTAATTTGGAATCTCCTTCAATAACTAATACTGTTTGACAATGTGGATAACATCTTGCCTCCTTCTGGTAGCCCTGTGACTTCGGCTACATTGGATGTTGTTGTTCCCATTGGTCCTGAGTAGACCATTATAATTTGACCTTCGTCTCCTCTAATAAGTCCTCCAAAACCTGCTGGCCCTGGATTACCTTTTGATGAACCATCAAAGTTTAGCTTCAAACAACCTATTGGAGGGGGGACCCATTCCATCATAACTGGCGGTTTATGTTGTTTGAAATATATGATTTTCTGCCAATGTTTTCTCAAAACTACTTTGGGGAGTGGAGGCATCTCTTTTGAGTTAGCAGTCCAAAGGAAGATATTTTGCATTGATTTAACCACTAGACTTCCAATCGAACCTGATTTGTCATTGAATGTTCTGTCATTTCTTTCCACCCATATGGTCCATGGGATGGCAGCCAAGGAGGCCATCCACATTATTTTCCCTACTTTAGGGAAGGGGCATGATGTTATGGATTGAAGCAAGTTCGCATAGGTTTTAGGCATGCTGTAATGTACCCCAAATTTATGTAGAATGGCATCCCATAGTTTACTACTGATCTTACAGTGTATCAAAAGATGATCGATTGTTTCTTCTTCTTGTCCACACATCTTACATAGGGAATTGACTATCATTTGTCCTCTTTTTGCTAGCTCATCACAAGTAAGTATCTTACTATGAGCGGCTGCCCATAGGAATTGTTGGATTCTCTTGGAGGTGGGTAGTTTCCATACCAGATATGATGGGTGACATGGGGGTGCTATGCTGGTTTGGGTTTTCATTTTATAATAGGAGGCAACCGAATATGTACCTGAGGGACAAGGACTCCAGACTATCTCATCTTCACCTTCTTTTGCAACATATGTTTTTTCCAGTTGATTTATAAGTGAAGAAACTTCGAGTGTCTGACTGTGTGATAGTCTTCTTCTCAAGTTAAGATTCCAATTGTTGTTATTGTGTCCTTTCAACTGACTAATCTTTGCATGCTTGTTTCTTGCTATGGAATAAATGTTTGGATACGCATCTCGGAGAGGTTGAGTGCCTAACCACCAATCTTCCCAAAATAGTACTTTAGTACCGCTTCGTACATGAAATCTGATATGTTTCTCAAAAAAACCCTTTTCTTTTAGGATGGTCTTCCACCAAGGAGATGTGTTGCAGGTAGATCCTTTTGGTAGCCAATTGAGAGGATTACCATCATATTTAGTTTCAATGATTTTTTTCCATAAGGCTTCTCCTTCAGTAGCATATCTCCATATCCATTTTGCTAGCATTGCTTGACTCTTTTCTTGTATTCTTTTGATGCCTAATCCACCTACTTCTTTTGGTTGACAAACTTTTTCCCATTTGACGAGTGGATATTTGAATTTATTTTGTGTTCCTCCCCAAAGGAATTTTCTTTGCATTGTTTCTAGTCTGTTGGAAATGCTCTTTGGGCATTGGAGCAATGAAAGATAGTAGTTGGGAATTCCGGATAGTGTTGACTTAATTAATGTCACTCTACCTGCTTGTGACAATAATTGTCCTTTCCATGAGTCCAATCTATTCTGACATTTCTCTATTATGGGATGCCATGCTAATTTAGTTGTTCTACGTATGTGGAATGGAAGTCCCAAATATGAGGTAGGGAGTGAGAGGCGGCTGCATCCCAATATAGTCATCATCACTTTTTGGTCCAATTCCTCAAGGTTGACTGGTATCAAGCCGGATTTATTCCAGTTGATATTCTGTCCTGAAATTAATTCATACAATCGCAGCAAGGCCTTAATTGAAATTGTCTGTTCAGCTGCTCCACCACATAATATTATTGTATCATCAACAAATTGTAGTAGCGGGACTTGTATCTGGTCTTTGATTTTGAAGCCCGAAATCCAACTATTTTCTTGACTTTTGTACATCAGGGCTCGTAGTGCTTCACCAACAATGAGATAGAGTAAAGGAGAGAGTGGGTCACCCTGTCTTAATCCTCTTTGACTAGCGAAGTATCCTTTTGCTGTGCCATTTAATAGTAATGAAAATTTTGCCGAGGAGATGCAACTAAGTATCCATATTCTCCATCTTGTTGGAAAATTTGTTCTTTTCATCATTTCTTCTAAAAAATTCCAGTTTACCTTATCAAATGCTTTTTCAAAATCTAATTTCAGCACCACTCCCTTTTGTCCATTTTGTTTGTAATGATGCATCAATTCATGCACCATGAGAGCTGAATCAAGGATTTGTCTACCTTTAATGAAAGCAGATTGGTTTCCACTAATTATTTCCGGCAAAGCCTCCCGTAGTCTATTTGCTAGGACTTTTGCAATCAGCTTGTAATGGCTTGAGAGGAGGCTGATTGGTCTGAAGTGGCTTGGCTCATTTGCTCCATCTTTTTTTGGGATTAGTGTTATGAATGTGGATCCCATACTATTAGCTGTGAGGCCTTGCTCATAAAATTCATTGAACATGCTATAGATGTCTTCTTTCATGTAGTCCCAACCTTCTTTATACAATGCTGCCGTAAATCCGTCCGGTCCTGGGGCTTTATCTGAGGGGAGGGAGTTTGTAGCTATTTCAATTTCCTCAATTGAGAAAGGTTTCTCAAGTTTGTTTCTTGCTTCAGGCGAGAGTTGTTTCAAGGGCAAGTCAGATGGAAATGGCCGGATAGGGGTTTCGTCACTGTATAATTTAGAGAAGTGCTCAATGAATTCTTTAGTAATTTTTTCTTTGTCCTCTGTTAATTCTCCTTGCACTTTTAGGGTGGAAATTCGGTTTCTTCGCTTGTGGGCTGAGGCTATTGCGTGGAAATATTTGGTATTTCCATCTCCTTCCTTAAGCCATTTGTACCTAGCTCTTTGTTTCCAAAATATTCTTTCTTGAACAACTCTTTTTTCGTATTCCTCCTTTAGTGTATCTCTTACAAGATGATCTACTGTAGGTAAATTACCTCGTAGCTCCTCTTCATCATCATATTTCTTGATTTTCTCTAGTAAGTGGTTCTTCTCTTTTTCTTTCTGAGATCTGTCCATTGTTTCATTCTGGTTTTAAGGGACTTTAGTTTTTGACTGAATCTAAGGCATGCTGAGCCAGCCATTGTCGTCTCCGTCCACCAGTTTTTTAGAAGGGATTTGAACTCTGATTCTAATAGCCAGCTTTCTTCAAACCTAAAAGGTTTAGGGCCCCAGGTTTCAGGACAAGTTTCTAGAAGTATTGGCGTATGATCTGATGTAGGTCTGGAGAAGATACGTCCTGCTGTATTTCCATGGAGATCGATCCAAGCTTGATTCACAAGGAATCTGTCTAATTTAGCTAGGGTTGGTTGAACTCTACCATTTGTCCATGTATATTCTGCTCCTGCCAATGATGGTTCTATAAGAGAGAGATCAGATATGAATTCTTCAAAATTCCTCATAGGAAGTGTGATTCTATTGCTTCCTCTATTTTTTTCATTGCATCTTCTTATGACATTGAAATCTCCTCCTACTATCCAGGGCACGTCCCATAGATTAATGATTGCTGTTAATTCTGTCCAGAAGTGTTGTCTTTGCAAGTTATCTATAGGACCATATACGGACAGAGCTGCCCAAATCCTTCCATCTTGTCTTGATCGAAATTTTGCAGCTAGACAGAACTCACCCTCTTCTGAATCTATCAACTCGAATTCTCTATCATTCCAAAAAATCAGGATACCCCCTGAAGAGCCATTGGCTGGTGCTTCCACCCATTTCGGTCTCCTTTGGTACCAAATATCTCTAGCAGTGCTAGGTTCAATCGGGCCTAATTTTGATTCTTGTAGTAAAGCCACCTGCACTTTGTATTTTTTCAAAGTCTCTCTGATTATAGCTTTTTTCCTGCTTAATCCCAGACCACGGACATTCCAAGACATAATTATCATTGACCAATTTCTCTTTCGAATTCCTCTTCCAGAGCTGATTTCTGCTTTGAGTCACCATTACGGGCAACATTGTATTCTTCAAATTGAATATTTAAAAATTCGCCCAACTCTCTTACTCTGTTTTCAATTGCTGTTTCAATTCTTCTCTCAATTTCCTCCATGTAATCAGCCTTCTTGAATCGTTTTCTTGTGTAAGTATATTTCAATCTTTCGTTTAATCTTTGGCTTTTTCCTGCAGAAAAAGGAGAAGACGAGTTTCTGGTGTTTACGTACCTGGGAGAGGCCTCGTCTGTTGAAGAAGACGAGCCATCATTCTCCACTTCGTGAGGCATGCTTGGTTCGTTTGAGTTAACTTGGTCTGATTCGACTCGGTCTGGTTCGACTCCGTCTGGTTCGACTCCGTCTGGTTCGACTCCGTCTGGTTCAACTGGGTCTAGCTCTAATCGGTATTGTTCAACTTGGTCTGGTTCGAATCGGTTTGGTTCAACTCGAGCTGATTCGACTCGGTCACTTTGTACTGGTTCAACTTGGTTCGCCTCGCCAACCTTTTCCAAGTCAACTCGGTCTTCTTGATTACATATAGGGTTCCCTAACTCCTCCCCAGCGTCGTTCATCTTATTGAATGCGTTTCCGTATTCTGCAGCCGCAACGTTCGCCTCATTAAATGCATTTCCGTTTTTTGCAGCAGCAACGTTCAAATCATCAAATCGATCCCTAGTTGGGGAGACAATCCCGTTATCAATCGGCGAGGTCATTTCAGCGTCCTCGATTGGCGAGCTAGTTTCCATCACCGGCTCGGCGAGATTCCGGCGAGCACCAGGGGGAGCGTCCGACCAGTTCTTCTCCAAATCTTTCTCCTTTTAATTTTCCTTTTTTCTCTTGAGGGTCTTTTCTCCGTGTTCTTCTTTGGTTTTTTCTTTCGGATTTCTTCTTTGATTTTTGCCAAATACGAATAGTCTTCCACCGTAATCGGAACCTCAAGCTCTCCTGGAAAGGATTTGGAGATCTTGATTTTGGCACGAAGGGTATCTATACGTTCGCCCTTTAGACAAGCTTCATCAATCTCTGTGATGATTCCTACAAGACTTAGTATTGCACTGAAAATCTCTTCACACCAGAGATTGAGTGGAATGCCCTTCACCGTTACCCATCTCTCTTGTTTGTTCGAGCCGAGTTCAGGACTCCATTCTTGTATTTTGGTGAAGATGTCTCCAGTGAGTTCGTTTTTCAGAGTAAGAATACGGCAAACTTCTTCAACAGATTCTAGTTTTATTAACCATAGGTTTTTTCCCATTTTCCGTATGGAAGGAAGAGTTGCCAGCCTCCAAGATGATCTTGTAGCCTCTTGGAGATCCGTCTTTTTCCACCCATTTCTTGTGTAGCCAACCAAACAATTTTCTAGAGTTTTATTTTGTGCTCTTGCGAAAGCAGGATCTATCTTCAAAGTTGGTTGTCCATTTTTTAAATCCATCTCGAAAGGAGCAGACTTTGGAGGGGTCGATGATTTCTGGGCAGTCGGGACAAGGGCATCTCTATAAGGTCTTCCGATTGGCGTGTGGACTCTTTCTTCTTCCTGCACATTTGGAATTTCTCTTGAATTCGGGGAGGCTAGGACAATTTTTTTTTTCACTTCTTCTAGTTTTTCCAAAAGCCATTTCCAGCCTGATTGATTTTTGAAAGCCTTCTGCATCTCGATTGCTCCAATCGTAGTGGAACCTCTTTTTTCCAATATTCGGCAAAGAAGGGCTTCGTTTTCCAGGTAGGTCCCATGTGGAATTTTCCGTTGCAGAGGACTGCGAGTTTTCTGGAGGAAGAGTTGCTCAAAGTGTTACGAAGTCTTTCTAACATCTCCTCAATTTCTTCGGCAAGGACTCTTATGTACGAGCGTTTAGCTGCTGTTTTGTTTTCAATCTTCACGGCAATCCTTCCATTGAAAGCTATTGTATCGATGTAGTATCTGTTTTCACCTTCGATGGCTGAGAAAGAAATTTTCATGGATTCCAGCACTGGTTCCGGCCATGGAGTCTTCTCGTGCTGTCGTCGGACGTTGCTGGTTCCGGCACTGGTTCCGGCCATGGAGTCTTCTCGTGCTGTCGTCGGACGTTGCTGGTTCCGGCGAGGTAATTACACTTTGGCATACAATTTTCCAAACAAAAATGCTCTCCTTTCTTTTCTTTGTAATCTTCTATCATGCTTCGGCAAGACGACAACAGGTCTACGGTTGTAACAACTGGCCCATCCTACACTAATGATAACTCCTGAATTTGGGAGTTCGTTAATGTTGGTTATATGTGATGGGTTACATGCCTGAGAGGTTGATTACCATTTTTTCACCAAACATGGGTGCAAATTTGCCTTGAGAGGATGGCACAAGCATGGTTCATATTGTAGTCAAAAACCAATGGCAAGCAGACTAAATAACAATTGATTTGCTTTGTTCAGTCAAAAGTGCTATAAGACCTGCCCAGGACGAGCTGGCTGAACAGATAAACTGGTCCCTTAAGCAGGATCTGAAATTAGAAGAACTTGGGGAAGGGGTCATTCCAGCCCGTATGACTGACTGTCAATCCACTCAAAACAAAACACTTTAGCTGGTGTAGAGCTGGCATTTTATTTGACAGGGACGGAACAGGGATAAACCAAGGAAATCCAAGTGACATTAACCTGGAAAAATTATCTCTAAATACTCCAATTAATCCAGGGATTAGATATAAATGGAAATTTAAAAGATAGCACTCATATTTTGCAGCATATCATAGTTCTTCTGGGGAACAGAATGAAATGATAGTATTCAAGAATTTTTTTCCTGAACCTTCAAGCACTTAAAAGATAGAAGGAAAAAGAAAAGATGAAGTAAGCATATTTGCAAAGAAATTGACTTTTGCCCAAATCTAATGAATTACTTGTATATCCCTTTAAAACAAAAACTAGAAAATGAAAGAATGAGGACTTCTCATGAAAGGATACTGCTTCCTAAGATAGCAAATTTATATTCTAGAATTTTTTAATAAAATGACTGTTACAAGTCAAGGGTATTTTGGTAATTTCACAATCAGGGGTATTAGTAATTATGTTGTATTAAGTTGGTCATATGGTAGTCTTCATTAGGCTTAATGTTTTTTTATTAGTGTCAGTATTAGCACACGTGTTAGTGCTTATTTTTATATTTCTTGCTCAATAAGCCACAAGGTGGCATACTTGTATTTTTGTGCTTCTGCACCTTATATTAATGAATTAGGGTTGTGACTCTACTACAGACCTCACGACCTCCTTCTCATTATTCCTCTCGTTCACTCTCTTCCTCTCTCTTTTCTCTTTGTTCCATCTGAATCTCACAATGACAATACAAATAAATAAAGTGGAGGACTAGCAAACTTTTGTAGGGCATAATATACCAAGGAAACAAAAAGATTTTACAAGGACGAGGATTTTCTTCTGAGGGACAATAGACAGAGTTGGAAGTGCAACCATGTCACCAGTTCAAGTGAAGAGAGGTGGGCAGGTTTAAGTAGGATTTTGCTAAACCTAACCCAGAGATAACTGTTATTTCAGATTTAAAATTGCAACCAAGGGAGATCCACTACTACGTCCACCACATGATGTCAAAGCAGGTGGGGGACCCTCACCCACCCGTGGATAGAAAGGGGAGGGAGTGAGTACAGAGCACCCCTTTTCCATTCCCGCCTTCAATCCTCTCCACCAAATTTGGTGAAACAAATATTACTAACTAGCCATCTATTCCAAGCAAAATTTGGACAGATTTTTTCGATCATATTACGCCTCAATAATAAAGCATTCAAATGGTTACATAGCCTTCAAATAGTAGAAGTAAAAAAAGAGGAAAAGAGATGCATAAAAGGTAGAAATATTCAAATGACATACAAGTCATTCAAATAAGTAACTTGACAAAAAGCAGGAAAAGCAAAATCCTTTAAATTATAAATCTCATTCATAAGATATTTCAAGCAGAAGCAAATGAGGAAGAATACAGAATCATTCCAATCATTAAGCCCATAAATGTTGAAAAAGACATTTTCAAGCCTCGATACAGCCATGTCACTTCTCCAAATTTTGGTGACCTACTATTGTTTTGGCAGCTCAAACAGCGAACACCAAGTACTTGTGAACTTTTTGTGAAATATTCCTGTGTTGTTATAAAAAGAATGAAGGTCGCATTCAAAACCTAATGGCTCTTTTAGAATGTTAAGCCTCCATCATTCATGAACTTTTAAAACATTGTTTCAACAAAGAAGCCAGGCACAGCAAGGACAGACTCTCCAAGGAACTCTCGTACTTTTAAATCTACCATGGAGATCAGATTTACAAGCTTAATATATCACTATTTTCTAAAACTTAAGTGCATAGCAATGTAATCTTTTAGATCTTTCATTGTCTGAGCTTCTATTATACGGGAATTGATACATTTTGGTTTTAGACCATTTGCAACTGTTATGTGGGGAAAAGTTCCACCTTATAAAATTTTAAGCAATGGTATCGAGTTATATTATTGGGATAAAACCGGGCTCGATCCTTAACATGGTATCAAAGCAGGTCGAATGGTTGGGTCAGGCCCAATTATCTTCCTTGTTTGTGTGTAGGCTCAATAAGGTGAGACCCAATCTGTTTGTCGGCTCAATAAGGTGAAATCCAATTTGTTTGTAGGCCATAAAGAAAGACCCAATTATTGCTGCTCCATTGATAGTATGCGTTCACGACTCCCACTTGTTATGTGGAAGCCTGGACGTGAGGGAGAGTGTTGAGTGGGGAAAATTCCCATATTATAGAAGTTTAAGCAATGGTATCGAGTTATATAATTGTTGTAAGACCCTTCCCATCCGATTTGCCCTTAAAGCAGCTTTCGGTAAACTCTGCAAGAAAGCTTGAGGAACCATTTACTCTTGAGGAAATTGAGAGAACTATAAATACCCTTCCCTCAGATAAAGCCCCGGTCCCCGATGGCTTCACTGCAGCACTATATAAGGAGGGATGGGACTTCATGAAAAAGGATATCTTAAACATGTTCGAAGAATTTTATGAGCAAGGTTTAACTGCACACAGTATGGGCTCTACTTTCGTAGCTTTAATTCCAAAAAAAGAAGGTGCCAATGAAGCAACTCACTTCAGACCAATAAGTCTAGTATCAAGCCATTATAAACTAATTGCCAAAGTCCTGGCCAATAGACTCAAAGATGCTCTTCTCGATGTTGTAAGTGGAAACCAATCAGCCTTTGTTAAAGGTCGTCAAATTCTGGACTCCGCGTTAATTGTACATGAACTGATCCATTTATATAAACAAAGAGACTTGAATGGTTTCACGTTGAAGTTAGACTTTGAGAAGGCTTTTGACAAACTAAATTGGAATTTTCTTGATATGCTTATGGAAAGAATGAATTTCCCTACAAAGTGGAGAAAGTGGATTAGTAGTTGTATCTCTTCAGCCAAATTATCCATATTAATTAATGGGGCAGCAAAAGGCTTTTTTCAGGGTCAAAGAGGTCTGAGGCAAGGTCACCTCCTTTCCCCCTTGCTATTTCTCCTGATTGGTGAAGCTTTATGTGCCTTAATGTATAAAAGTCAAGAGCGAGGATGGATCTCAGGCTTCAAAGTAAAAGAGAATATGCAAATACCACTTCTACAATTTGCTAATGACACAATTATTCTATGTGAAGGTTCCCATAATCAAATCATTCCGGTTAAAGCAAGGGCCACTAAAAGAACACTTTGACTTATACAGCAAATTGAAAGAGAAATATATCCTTTTGGAGAATGATGAAGAATTCTATAAGAGGATAACATGTTCAAAAAGTATAATCATCCTTACAAAAACAATTTAGGCCTCCTTGCCGATTTAGAGGAAAATAGACTTCATTGTTCCCTTACAGAAGATCAATTATGTCATTGTCTTCCTTACCCTTAATGTTACATATATGTCTTATGAGTCATCTAACTGACAAAAATACATAAAAGATGAAATAGCATGGCTGGATGGCCAAGAAACACTTGAGGAGGCCAACCTAGTAAGGCAGAAAGTTTTTTTTTTTTTTTTCAAGCAGAGGAGAGGAATTATATAGCTGAACCCCCCAACATTGTTGCGACAACTATGACAGTGATGATATGCTTTACTAAAATATTGTAAAAAACGAGCAGCAAAGACAATATCTACAGCCCCATTGCTCTCTTTTGTCATTCCTGCTCTTCACTATCTTTTTCTCTCCCAGACAAATGTTTAAATAGTGGACCAATTTGAACAAGTTCAATTCAATAATTTATACAAGATAAACCTACTAAGCCTAAAGTAGATGAAAGGGCACAAGTACGAAAATATACCGCATGATTTCAGCATGCCACTGAGACAATATAGGAGCAGGGCAGACAACAAGAGTTGCAGTGGTAGTGATTCTGGAGTCCGTAACTTGGATTAACTCAGAGCATGGAGAGCAAATATAAGTTCCATCAGTTATTACAGTATTGCTGTGATCTTTTCTTCTGGTGTGTGATTCAGACTTTGAACGTTTTCCTTTGATAGAGAAACCAACACAATCTCCATGTTGCCAAGCATCACAAAGATCACACTGAACCCAAATCCCTTTGTATTTAGCGCTTTCAGTGGTGGCCCCACAGATACACTCCACACGTTCTCGTTTCAATCTTTTCATAGAAGTATTGTGTATCCCAGAATCTTTGGTCGCATCATCAGAACAAATAGCAAATTGGGAGGACGATGTACGGTTTGCAAAGATGCAAGCAAGAAGCTCAACTGTTTTCCCTAGACCCATCTCATCTGCAGTAACCAAAAAAAAAATCCGATTACTTTCTAAAAGCTTCTGGAATCACATGTTCAAATGGCGAAACAAGTCCATCGATTGGAAATTTCTATAAAGTAAGGATAGCATCCATCAGGATAACTCAACAACAATTGCGAAAAAAAACATTTATTCTTGTTAAAGGGTTTCAGTAGTTTCCTAATAAGAGAAAGATTCTAGAAAAATGATTGCATTTGTATTGTGCCTCATGGATGGAGTTTAATAGGAGCTTCTTTTTTATTCAAATGATAAGAATCTTAATTAGAGAGATCAAACAGTAGTTTCTTACCAGCAAGAATTCCACCAGATATATATGATGATGATACTGGATGCATTGAAATGTTTCCACTGAGCTTCAATGAACATGGAAGAGAATCAGAAATTGGAGCAAGTTAGCTAAGTACACACCTTCAGAGATAAATACTTCAAAGAGAGTATAGATCTAGAACATTTAGCACAATAAAACTCAACTATCCATTCAGAAAAACTTGATATTTTTAGTAACAATAAAACATAATGTTTCCACACAGAAGAGACGAGTAGGTAATGGTGTATGCAAGGCATACTAATACAAGCTGTCATTTTTCAGTCCTCCAGTCAATATCAATTATCATATATTCATAAGCCCAGGTAACCCATGACTGAGTCCGGATGTTAGGTGCGCGACGAAACCAGGCGCACCCAATCGCACCAACCGCAACCGTACATATCCAGGCAGGCCGTTTAGTTTGGGTTTCCATCCGACCCAGACCAACCTTGAACCGTGCAGCCAGCGAACGGGCCAGAGGATAACTGGACCGTGGCGAACCGGACCAAAGGATGAACAACCATTTGAATTTAAATGGAGTTTTAAATTCAAATGGGAGATAGTTGGTTAAGATAAGATTTATTTATTTTTGAGATAGGATAGAATCTTATCTTTTTAAGGGTTTTTATGTCTTTTTGTACACTAGCTGGACACTTATAAATAGGTGTACTTTCATATTAATTTATCAGGAACTTGTAGCTCAAAGGAGCCTCTCTTTGTTGGAATAAATAGTTAAACTTTACCCCTAACCGTTTGAGTGCTATTATTTGTTATTTCGTCAAAGGTCTAGGGTGGAGTTAGGCTTACTAGCTCTCAGACGGACTTGAGAGCTAGGCCGCACGCTACAAAAGATCGGGTTCGGGTCTTGGTCAATCCGGCGGCGTGACACCAAAACCCAAATTGAAAGTCCATCCTACTCTTTCATCATTGAAAAGAAAAGGTATTGTTCCTTTTCTGCCGGGTGTAACCATGACCACACTACAGACATAGTGCACACATCAAAGGCAATATTGAACATGGACTTACTAATCTCTTCCAATAGTATCCAACTTAACTGCCTTGGTAAATTGAGGACCAGATTTTATAGGCAGTAAGATATCATAAAACAGATTAAAAAAAAAGATGTGCTTCCAGTTTTACAACCATCATATTAAATTATAATGCCACAAGAAATATAGAGTGGCTACTCACTAGTGGTCTTTTGTGATGCCTTTACTTGAACATATCAAAGCTTTTTTTTAGCAATAACCAATTCATGCTACATGCAGCTCAAATTTTGCTACAGGAAACACCTGTTTTTTCCAAGCAACGAGAGAGCAATTCCATTAGAAACTATAACTCCCCAAGGAAAGAGATACATGTTAGACATTGGTCAAACATACATTTGCGAGTAGAGAAGTCCTGGATTAATTAGTCGATGAAGGCATAAGGGCCACATTTCCACTTGATGTACCAATATACTGTTCTTGATAATTAGAGAAAATTGTCTACATGTTTATAAATTCAGGAAAATATTCTTGACTATCAGCCACCAAGTTAAATGAATCCCATGTAGATAATACATCTTGTGATCCAATTACCTGTTTACACCTGAGTCCATTTATAAACCATTTCATGCCCTAGGTCGACGGTCTTACATTCCCCAGACACTTCTTCAACTTTGCCTTTACTATTATTACAATTTTCACCCCCTGGCTATCTATCTACCCTTTTCTTCATTGTTGACAAGAAAAAATAGAAATTTAAAGCATAAAGACCCAAGTTAGAAGTCCAAAACTCCCAACAGTTGCTTCTTCACTAAACTCAAAATATTAGAAAAGGTGAATAACAGTTTCAATCTTACATATATCTCCCCATCCTCTTTACAGATATTCTCTAATTTCTTTCCAAAGCAGACCTAATCTTCCTATTTCTGCTTTCCAATCCTGTCTGGGTCGTTCAATTTGTTTCCCTTCCCTCCAAATACTCAGTCTTGCTTCCTAGAGTGATTGATCTCATACCTTTTCACATTTTAGTTCTGACTACCTTCTTATGTTGTTTTGTTGTTAAGCTGTCCATAGTAGTTTCTACCCATGAATTCGTATTGAACTAATATATCCACTTAATAAGTTACTAACTAATATATCCACTTAAGTATTGACTACCCATTTATCTGCATGTAAAGAAAAAAATAACAAAACAGCATTACACCATACTGAACGAAATGGGTAATGAGAGAAGGGTAGGTTAAACCAACAGTTAATAGAACACCCTCTATCCCGAAGGGAGCTTCCAAACTCAGTTGTCATTGTGGTATGAGCCTCAGACCCACCTTTATATAGTATCTGCGTAGGTACTCATATATAAGCCTCCACCTTAACTATCAATATGCAGAAGCCCAAAGAGGGCCTAGACATGAAGGGGAATGTCACATATTAGTCCACATACATTCATGAGCAGAAAAGTCTTGGGTTTATTGGTTAGAAAGGGCTTCCTCAATTGGTGAATCACTTTAGGGTGGGCTTAGAACCCAATTTTATGCTAAAAAAAATAAATATAATTAGAAAATTGTATACAACTTGCTCGGAAATGCAAATGTCTCAAGAACAAGAGGGAAGAGAATGCTAGTTAATAAGAATAAGGTCTTCTGGAAGGATAAATAAGATAGGTTGGCTGGAGCTTATGATTGAGCATTTGCAAGAGTACAACAGAGGGAGAAAATACAGGACTTTTCTTGGCTCCCCATCTGAACCAAATTCTTATTAAATAGATAATCAAACCCCTAACAATTAAACCTAATTGAAACATAATGACTACACTACCCCTATGGAGAATTATTACTCCTATGCCGATATACATCCAGTTTCCCAAACTACCCTTATGTAAGCTTAAGAATAATGAGAAATACCCTTGGGGTGAGCACTTAAACAAGGTGACTTTTTATTCAAAGAAGAATCCATCATATGTCATTAAACAGCTTGAATCTTCAACTTCATCGCTACAACAACCTAAATGAACAAATTAAAAAAACTTAAATCATTTCCAAAGAACTTGCCTAAATGGATTGTAGAATACTGGTGAAGGGTGTTCAAGAAGATGTACTGGTACACAAAGAGGACGCATAAAAATATTTTGATCCCTTTCACACAAATACTGAGAGCCCCTTTTCTCTTGTTGCACCATCCAATAAGCTGCACGCCGCTGATATGGTCTGAGTTGCAGAAGCAAATCTGCAAATTCATTTTCCAGCATTGGCTCTGCCCTGCAGGCAAATTTACTCTAATAAGATAAAATATGAAGCAAAAACAGACTTTAATCACCATAGACGAAGCACTCTTCCTGCAAAATGTTGACCCTAGAGTTCAGTGCCAAGATGGAATCAGCAAAGTTGCTTAATTTAATGCGGTCAGTTATTATTTGCAAAATCTGAAAAGAATGCCACTCATTTCAAAGAGTAACTCTTTTAGAGTTTTAAGTGTGATACTTAGCAGCTCAAGGAAGACGCCGATAAAGCTAACTACGAGAAATGACATCTAAAACCCATTTGATGTGGAAATTATAGTTCAAGAACCATAATTCAGTACATATTTAGCTGTGAAGGGTATGTAAATTATTTTCTTTATTTTGTATTGAGTAATGCTAGACACACCTAGCGGACGCACCTATCCGACGTACATGTTCTAAGCCCTTAAAAATATAAAAACATATATATATATTTTATAAAATCCTATTTTCTAGAGGATAAACCCTAGACATCAATGGTTTAGATTAACATGTGCGTGGGATAGGTGCTGCCATAGGTGCAGCTAGCATTTTTCTTTTGTATTACACTATTTTGTAATGACCTGTATGCTTCATACTACTTGATTACAGACTAAATTAGTCAAACTCCTACATACCATAATATAATCTTATGAAGATTCAAAACCATAAACTGACTCAGAAATTGGACATTATTTGGATCTGTTACAAATCAGGGGTTTTAGTAATTGTGCTATAATGGGTTAGTCTTTATTAGTTAATTGTTCTTTATTTTCTTTCTATAGTGACACGTGTTAGTGCCTTAGTTTACGTTTATTTTATTCAATAAGCCACATAGCGGCATACTTGTAATTCCTGTAACGGCAGCTTATATTAATACAATTGTGGTTGTGAGTCAATTACAGACTTCAGGTCCCCTTCTCTCTCTTGTCTCTTCGCACCTTCTCTTTTCTCTCTTCTTCTTCCTCCACTGAATTTGACATGGTATCTGAGTGTGAGAGTCTAGTCTAGGTCCTTCTCCAACTCTCTTGTTCTTCAACATCGGTAGATATTGCTTTGGAGTTACATAATGTGAACAACCCACCTTTGGCGGATGTGGCACAGTTCAGGAGGTTAGTAGGACAACTTATTGATAAGTTGTGTAAAGTGCTTCTTGATGTTGCCCACAAAATTCTAAAGTATCTAAATGGTGCACCAGGTAAGAGACTTTGTTTTAATTCTTATGGCCATATTGATATTGTGGGATACTTTGATGCAGACTATGTTGGGTCTAAGAATGATCAAAAGTCACCTCCGGGTATTGTGTTTTTGTGGGTGGAAAACTGATTGGTTAGAAAAGTAAAAAGAGAACGTAGTGGCTCGCTCCAGTGCTAAAGCTAAATATAGGTCTGTGGCATGTACTTTTAATGAACTTCTCTTGGTGAAATTGATTTGGGGTTAAGTGACGACAAACCCATGGTGCTGAAATGAGATAATCAGGTTGTTATCTTATAGCAAATAATCTAGTGTTTCATGAGAAGACGAAACACATAGAGGTTGATTTACACTTTATTCGAGATAGTCACCTTGTTAACACTAAGGACCAACTTGCAGATCTGTTTACTAAAGGTCTTAGATGAAAGGAATTCGAGTATCTTCTCTCCAAGCTGGATATTCATGATATCTAAGCTCCAACTTGAGGGAGTGTTACGAGACAAGGGTATTTTAATAATTGTAATGTAATGAGTTAGTTTTTATTAGTTAATTGTTATTTATTATCTTCATATAGAGGCACGTGTGTTAGTGCCTGAGTTTATGTTTATTTTATTCAATAAGCTAATAGTGGCATACTTGTAATTTCATGTAACAACAGCTTATATTAATACAATTAAGGTTGTGAGTCAAATACTGACTTCACGACCCTTTCTTTCTCTTGTCTATTCACACCTTCTCTTTTCTCTCTTCTTCTTCTTCCTCTCTCTCACTCAATTTATAAGAATCAATGAGTTCACAATCTTTTAGAATTATACTTTCAAGCACTTAGAAGCCATTGACAGAAAAAAGAGTAGACGAAAAATGTCTTTCACTTGTCATGCTTAAAGAGAGGAAATTTTTTCTGCAAGGGTGGTATTTTACTTCCCATTGTGAGTTATACATTGTGGCATGAAGGCATATAGCTTACAATCCTGAAATTTTATGAAAGATTATATGGCATTTTGTGCTTTAATTATGTAGGATATGGAGGAGTTCACCTTTTCAAGAACCAACTGTAACCAACTTTGCTCAAAACACAAAACTAATGACCTCATAATTTTCTAATTCAGGGAAACTGATTAAGGAAAAAACCATAAACTGAAATAGAAATCTGAAACTCACTTGGAAGGTCTAATAGCTTCATAAAATCGAGCAGCATCAAACCTAACATCTTCCTTGAAATTACTAAGAGCTCTTTCAGAATGATTAACAAGTCCCGCTGTCTCCATTTCACCAAAACCATACTTAGATTCCTGAGTTGTAACTTCAGGTCGAAGCCAAGCCATGACATTCATCATACTCTTCTTCCATGGCTTCCTAGTGGTTTCCAAAAGAGAGTCATTAGCATCAAAAGCACTCCTAAGTATCTCAACTCTTATTCGGATTGATGGACCACTCCCAGATAGTGTAATTGCTGGAATTGGCCTCAGAATAAAAATTTTCTGATTGACCAAGTGTACCAGGCTTGAAACACCTTCATCAGGGCCATCCAAACTACCTGAACATATTACATTTGCCCTTTCACCCTCCAGTTGACCAGTTTCTAAGAAGAAAAACTCCAGAAATATATCTGACACTGGTATCACAGGCCAGTGTCCCAATCTGAAAAAATTTTCATCCATTGATGATAGCCGAAAACGAAGAGACACATTAGAGCTTTTTAATAGATTCTCTAAATGTTGGTAATCTGAAAAATCATCCCCAAGTCTAATATTTGTAAGGATAACTTCTGCAATGTCAAAATGTTCATCACCAGTCCCATAACTGAAATCAACCTCCACAAAGTAATCTTTTTGAGACTCGGGAACTTCTTCTCTGTTGTCTTCCTTACTTGGTTCTAAATTTTCTGAATTCTCGAAGTTGGCCCTAGTATGACTTTCTTCATTGGCATCTAATGCAGATGAAGTCCCTCCAGCTCTATGTGGGCGGGCTTTGCGCCGCCCCATTCCTAATCCAACAAAAGGAAGAACCTTTAGCACAACTTAGAAACTAGTAGTTAAAAACAATTCAACACACAGGCAAGATCAAGCTAAGACAATGTGCCGACAGAGGAGACAGTTAAATGGATAAGTTCCAAAACATGAAGCTATATTCTGCAACGAACAGCAGAAAATGTATGATGGAAATACTAGAATATTTTCATGAGAAATAAAGGAGAAAAGAAAATGCGAAATTTTAGGTACTAAAGAAACGAATTTCACAGAGTGGAGGTACCGCCGCTCGATCGACAGACTTAATTCTACTTTACCCATTAAATATAAATTAAAATGGGAGAAATAAAAAGGAAAATATAATAATTCTTTAACACAGATGAACCTAAATTCTGAGCTTAAGCGCATAACTATATCGTACCAGAGGCAACGGATAGCGACGGTGTTAATCCTTGTTACTCCCCAACTCGCACAGCAGAGCAACTGAATTACAAGAGGGCAGAGCAACCAAAAGCAATATTACCGAACAACACGTAAAACAGAGGATTCGTCATGCAGTGAGCACCAACAGTGAAGAGTCAACGGACGACCAAAAAAGAGATTGAGCGGGACTGGAAACAGAAGGACAGAAAATTGTTCGCCTGCAACTGACTCGAAACGAGGATTGAGAATTTTTCCAAGTACGCAGTGGTTCTACGTTCCAGGAGCTCCTACGAGGCTGCCTGCCGTCATGCTCAAGCAGTTGTACGGCCTTCGGAGAGACCCAGGTAGAGCGGTTTGCCCGTCATATAATATACCCGACTCGACTCTTGTAATATTTTGTACGTTGTTTCCAACTTTGCACTGGGATTTTAAAAAAATCAAATAACAAATGAATTACCAAAAATCAAGATTAAGAAATTTTGGCACCATTATTAAAATTGTTATTTTAATTTTATATAACAAATATTATAATATTATTTTTAACTTCATTCAAGAAATTTGCAGATTCCGATCTATATCTTAGGTAAAAATATCTAAAAATAAACGAAAATAAGCTATTTAATGATTTAATTTTAATCGCATCGGCCAGGCTATTATATGAAAAATATAATAGTCAGAACAAGAAAATTAGAATAATCATTAATTTTTTAAGTTGAGAAATAAGAAACTAAAAATTTAAATGTAGTGATTACAGTGACTCGCGCCCGGATCCTACTCTTCGACCACATATTTACGTGGCGGGAATACTGCTTCTTCCTCTTCCACGTCTCCTTACCACTTCCAGATTTTTTTTTTTTTTTTCCACCCAAGGAATCCTTAAATTTCACAGAACAATCGGTTGGAAACACTGAAATCCAACATTCTTTGCTTTCTATCTTTGGATCTTTTTTTAGACAAAGAAAAATGGCGATCTCCGCTTTCAGAGGCGGAGGTTGCGGGCGTCTGCATTTCTTTCATCCTTCCAAGGTGCAGGTTATATCCTCCTGCGGTTCCCTTTTTACTAAAGAAACTTCGATTCTACGGTTTTCTGTTACATCTATCTCAGTTGGAACTGATGAGTGTTTTTAACCTTTGAGCGCAGCTGCCGGCTATTGCTACTACAGTTCAACCATTTAAGATCAATCGTCCGTCGAAGTTGTGCGTATTTGCTAGATACTCGCAGGCGGATTATATATCTTCTCGGATTCAGAGTACTGTTCGTTACTCGTCGTGTTCAAAAGAGTGACTAAAGGATTGATTGATCGATGTTAATTTTTTTTTTTTTACTTTTTATGTGTTTTGAATGGAAGGTTTGAGCGTCTTGCTAACTATACTATGACCAGCTTATAAGTTGTTAAATTTCTTGTTGCGTATCAGCCGGCGTCGAGAACTTGCCCAAACTGGTGGAGGACATTGTGCAGACGTCGTTAACTACTGGACCTCGCGGTGCGGTGAGATTAGCTCAGGGTATTCAAGCGGTTATTGGGGTTGGCGGGGAGTGGCTCTCTGATGTGTCAAGGGTAAGTTTTCTTTTGTAATTTTCTAATGAAATAATATAGTTCTATATGTTAATTGGATGTTGTATCCAATTTTCTTTTCTCGGATTTGACACGATGAAGCTTCTGAAATAAATTCTATTCGGTATTGTCCTTCTTGTGCCTATAGGTGTTTTTAAACCTAGACATAAGAACTCTTAATTAGACCCCTTAAACTATCCTTGTTCAATTGATGTTCCTAAAAAACTATCCTCGTTTAAACCTTCAGCATAATCGTTTGGTATGCTGAAAATTTTGTTTGCATCGCTTGTTTACTGAGTTATGTTTGCTCTGAAAGGCGAGTCTTAGTCATCTCTTTCAGAATTTGTGCAGACTGTGAATGCAAATGCTGAACTGCCAACTCAACTGCAGCTGGGTTTACTTTCCCCTCTTTATCTTCGGAAACTATTTGAACGCTTGGGAGCTACATATGTCAAACTGGGGCAGGTATCCCTTCATTTTTTAGTATGTTTCTTAATTGAAGGCATCCTATTTAAAAGTTTTGATGGTATCATTTTAATCACCTGGGATCCAGTAGTCTGTATGTCCACATTGTTTTTTATGTTTTTCAATCATTCGAAATTTACTTTCCAAAACTGAGAAGCTGATTGCATTTTGCTGCTGATCGTTGGTCTTTATTTTTACTAAATTTTTATATTTGATGTAGTCTTATCTTTTTTTACACCTATATTTAGTTTGCCTATTTCATTGCCCACAAATTTGTCTTTTGAGAATCTAGGAAGCTTTGAACATGCAGAATAGTCATAAAAACATGTAAAACAGTTCTTTAGCATAAAGGAATAGAAACTGTTTCAGTTCTTTTCTCCAGGGCCGTAAATGCCCTTGAAGTTTCCTGCTTTTCGAAAATAGCTAGAAACTGTTGTAAAACTTTGCTTTGATCGGAATATATACAATGAAAACTTCATTATTTGCAACTTGGCAGTTCATAGCTTCTGCACCAACTTTATTTCCACCAGAATATGTCCAAGAATTCCAGAACTGCTTTGATCGGGCCCCACCAGTTCCATTTGGGGAAATTGAGGTGATTCTTCGTCAAGATCTGGGCAGGCCACTTGACACCATTTACGAGTACATTGATCCAGTGCCTATTGCCTCAGCCTCCATTGCTCAGGTTCATGGATCATTTTATTTGTCAAATGCTTTCTAATTCTATTGGCTCATTGATCATTAGTGTAGGGATTAAACTTGTCAGGTTCATGGGGCTAGACTCAAGGGGTCACAGAAAGATGTGGTGATAAAGGTATTGAAACCTGGAATAGAGGATATATTGGTTGCAGATCTGAACTTTGTCTACATTGCTGCTCGTATTCTGGAATTTGTGAATCCTGAAATAAGCCGTACTTCACTGGTATGTAGTAAAGCTTATGTATCTCTTTTCAGGAAATCTTAAGTAACTTAAACCTGCTGTCAATATTTTTCTCAATGTCCTGTTACACTCAGTGGGTTCTTTATTCAAAGTTATCTTTTACTCTTGTTGAGTAGTATTTGTTGTGTAATGAAGTATGCAAAAGAAAAAGTGCTCATATGTTTTTCAAAGAGCAACTCGGGGTTTTCTTTTTTTTCAGTAAATAAAATGGGAAGATGTGTGGCCATAGGTGTGTTTCCTTTCTGCCACACAAAAAATCCCTCTCTCTAACTTCTGCCCAGTTTCCATGGAGCTGGACCTGCTTTATTACAGGGCATTTCATGTTCCCAAGTTGAGAGTTATCTATGGATGTATCGTCAGATCTTTCTTTGGAAGAAGGATGGTATCGTCAAATGATATTTGAAAGAGTGTTTTGTCCATTTGTCTCACACCATCATCATGTCCTTGATGAAAAATGATCCTTGAAGTCCTCACACATCTCAGGTTCAAGCATTTGTCTCATCTCTGTTTTCTACTTTGTCTTAGTTTGTCATCTCATGGTGGCTTACATATTATACCCAGGCACTCATGTTTGATATAAGCAGATCTGGTTAATAAAAGTTCTTTTTTTTTTTCCTCTGCTGTTTATTTTCCAATTTTTTCACTGGGTAAAACTCTCATCTTGTGGTATCTATCTTATAATTTTTGTAACCTAGGTTGGTATAATCAAAGATATTAGAGCTTCAATGCTTGAAGAGGTTGACTTCCAAAAAGAAGCTGCAAATATTGAATCCTTTAACCGTTATCTGGAAGAGATGGGGCTTACAGGGCAAGCTAAAGCTCCAGCAGTATATCGCCATTGTTCAACTCGTCGAGTCTTAACAATGGAGAGGCTGTATGGAGTTCCTCTTACTGATCTTGACTCAATAAGATCTCTTGTTCCTAGTCCAGAGACGAGTCTCATTACTGCTCTCAATGTGTGGTGAGTCTCAAGCTGATATTTGGTATTCATATAATTTTTATTACCTTGCTTCCTCCGGGAATAGTGAAACTTTTGACTGCCACTTAATGGAAACTAAGTTCAGCTTGTCTAGGTAAAACTCAGGCTGGAGCTGAGCAGATATTCAGTAGATTTCTACTTCATTACCCATACCTAACACAAAGAGTAAATATATGAAAAGAAGAAAAGGAACTAAGTCTTAAACAGTAGCAAGAAGTGTTTATCTATTCACAAGGTGATTAGGTGGTCTAAATCTTATTAGGTGCATTAATATTGTGACTTTGACTAGCCAATTATATGCTGTGCTTGAATTGCATACTTGTCTGAACTGTGGCAATTCTAGCCATTTACTGAAACCAAATTATTAAAAATAGGATTCTCTAGTAATAATCTGACAAGACAGACTGTGTGTGTATGTCAAATGTGTGTGTATAAAATGTTTGTATATAAAATGTGTGCATATATATGATGTATGTATATATGTATAAAATGTGTGTATAAAATGTTATAAAATATGTGTATAACGTGTTTACATGTGTTTACAGTGCGTGTGTCTGTAGAATGTATATAAAATGTGGATAAAATGTGTGTATAAAATATGTATATATATATATATATATATATGTATTAGTGTTGGATCTAGTACATACTATTATTCAGTTTTTAATACGTGATATTTTTTATTGAAACAGTGAATTGTTTTTTTATTGCTGATCAATAATCATACAAATAATTACATGATACAATCTGGTACATCAAACTAGATTACAAGCTTTGATAATCTGGATATAGGCATTACAAGCTTAAAGTTGTTACAATGGAAAGGTATTGCCTATTGCCTTTGTAGGTCTGTTAACTCCTTCGTTAGCAAGGCGATCAGCTAAATGGTTGGCTGACTGTGGGGCGGTACTCCAAGCTATTCTCCAATCCTTGGTGATTTTTGATAGTTCATTAAACACATGCTTTAGTTGCTATGGAATGTTGAGGGACTTCTTAGTCCAACCAATTGTTGGAGTAGAATCTCCTTCAATAATTATTATGCTGGTGGGTAGTGTAGATACTATATTGGCTCCCTCTAATAATCCGGTAGCTTCCGCTTCATTGGAAGTTGCAACACCCATTGGTCTCGAGTAAAGAGATATGATCTAACCTTCACTCCCCCTAATTAATCCTCCATAACCTGTTAATAGGTGATGTTCATTCTGCAGGTTTGGAAGTCTATTTGCATGTGAAAGCTTCCATGCAGATGTGCATGCTGGAAATTTGTGGTTGCTTCGAGATGGGCGTATTGGGTTTCTTGACTTCGGTTTGTACCTACTAGCAAGTGCTGAAATCCCTTCATGTATTTTATTATCTCCAAAACGTTTTTCACCTGAACTTTAATAAACCCTTTCTAATTTCTTTCTCTATTTGGCATATTGGTTGACATGCTTGTGGATGGTGGTCAGGGAAATTTTAATTATTGATATCATCGATCTATAAATACCATAATAAACTCACTTATGTGGTCAAACTATTGCTTTTAATGTGGAAAAATATTAATTTAATTGGTTGTCCTATCAATTGGATCCCCTTTTGAGCACACAAGATCTCAAAATCTTGTAGTTATTATGAGGGACAATTAAAATAGAGGTCAGATTGATTATTAAGTAAAGAATGGGTCTTTTCAAAAACTGAAATTTTAGATTGCAAATATTACTTTCGACAGTAATTTGACAAAATGAATTTCTTACTCTTCAGTTCAGTTCTTCACCATATTTCAAGGGAAAGGATTTCTCCAATTCTGTTAAAATTGACTAAAAGTATTTATCATCGGATGGCTCTTGCTACTTAATCTTTTATGAATTCCATTTTGACCAAATACTAAGGAAGTCATATGCTCTGCAGGAATTGTGGGCCGGATATCCCCCAAGATCTGGGCTGCTATGGAAGTATTTTTGGCATCCATTGCAACAGAAGAATATGAGGCCATGGCTTCTGCTTTGATTGAAATGGGTGCAACGGACAAGGATGTTGATGCTATAGCATTTTCTAAAGACCTGGAGAAAATATTTTCATCAATAAAAGTAAGTGAATTATGTTTTTAACACTTAAGTATGCATTCATCTTGCTTAATACTTATTTCTTTCCATTTAAGCGCTTCCTCTCTCTTCCTCTCTCTCTTACGCTACTGACTACCTTTTCTTTAACACTTAATTTGAAAGGTGTTCTCCTTGTGGAGTCTCTCCCTTCCTTCCTCTCTCTATTTTCTGTAATGCACTAGTGGGTGGCATGATATTTACATGTTTTTGCAATGATATTAACTACTATGATAGCTATCCTCAGTGGTCAACTAACCTTATGAAAGATCATAGGAAAGAACTGATACTGTCTGTGGCCTGGTTACTTGTAGTATCCTTTAGTTGTTGGGAACTTCTCTGTTGATCCGGTTGAGGACTTTACTGCGGCAAATAAATGATGTTTACCTATCTAATGCTTCCCGACGTCAGCAGATCTTCGCATTTTATTGTTGGAAAATGCTAGCTGCACCTATCGCACAGTACCCATCCCACATACCAGTCAATCTAAACCACTGATGCCTAGGGCTTAGATTGAATGTACGTGGGATAGGTATTGCACATAGGTGCAGCTAGCATTACTCTTTATTGTTTTGTTCCGTTGGAAGCGATTTTATACAATCGAAGTTGTATGCTCTTTTACCATTTTTTGGCTACTCAATGTTGTTTGGATTCTGTTTGGATGCTGTTTATTAATGCACCTTTTACTACAGGATTTGGATACAGAGATTGTTGTTGCTACAGCGAGAGGAGGGAACACAGCTTCCGTCTCTGCGAACTTAGTTTTTGATGAGAGACAGATGAATGCCCTCTTTCTTGATGTCGTAAGTATATGTAGAAATCCATCTGGTAGTTAAAAAAACTATGAACAATACGACGATTTTCTTAAATTAACCGAGCATGTTAGCATCAAATAAATAATCAGCATTGTCTGATCATGACAGCCAAGGACCCTCGTGCAACAACACTCATCCTGTTAGGGCCTTAGCATTGGGTGTCAGGTGCAGGGTTATTCCCTAAAATCGAACTCTCTATTGAACTATAACCCTACATTTTGTTAGAGTATAGCCCCACATAGAGAAATGAGTTCAAAAAATCTTGACTTATTAGTTGGAAAGAGACTTCCAAACTTTGGCTAGTTATTTTAGGATAGACATCGGCCCAACTTTACATGGTATCATAGCGGGTTCTCGTACATGGACCTCCACCCAAGTTGTGCATGTGTAGGAGGCCAAAGGAAGGCCCACACATGCGGGGGAGTGTTAGAGTATATTCCATCATAGAAAAACGAGTTAAAAAGATTCTGACTTATTAGTTGGAAAGAGGCTTCCTAACTTCAGCTAGTCACTTCGGAATAGACTTCAGCCAATCATTTTGGGATAGACTTCGGCCCAACTGTACGCATTTCCCCAGGTTCCTCAATTCCTCTCTTTCTTGAAAAGAAAATGGTACTATATTGAAGCATGAGGAACTCAGTCCTCACTAAACGTTGATATGGACACCTATTAGAATGTAATGTTTTGCAAATAGCAAAAATTTCACCATCTTCACTGAAACTTGGTTCTCTAAAGTCGAGCTATATCTTCTTTATCTATATCTGTGACCTGAAAAATGTCCCGCGCAGGTTAGGGTCAGTGAATCATATGGGCTGAAATTCCCTCGGGAGTTTGCACTTCTCATGAAACAGCTTCTTTACTTCGATCGCTACACTCGATTACTAGCCCCTGAACTTAACATGCTCCAGGATCAGAGGATCAGAATCGTTTCAGATCGGAGGGTCAGTCGCCAAAGCCGCTACCAAGGAAGATCACAGTTTTAGAGTGCACTGCAACCTTCCCTTATGGTACATCCTGGGTCACATCGAAGGAAACATCGTTTGATTGTAAACAAGAAACATCCTGTGTTACGTCAATGGAAAAGGAAATATATATGTTGTAAATGGGCATCTAGAGAAAATCGGATTTACAGTGTCGAAGAACAAAAAATAAAAATTAATTTTGTGCTCCAAGAAGGCAGAGTTAGCTTGTACTAGAAATTGGACAGGTGTGATTCTTGAAAAGCTAATCATGCTAAGGAAAACTGCATTTTCAAATCCCACCAGCCCATCTATAATGACGCAGTTATTTACTCTGTATCATTTTGTCTTCCTTAACCCTCTGTATCATTCCGGTGATCAACCAACTGCATCAAATAACGCAGAGGTGGGAAGATTGCCTCTCAGCAGTTGGCAATTGAAGGCAAAGCTAAAAGCTGGTAAGATGAAGATTCAAGAGAAGACCCACTTATTCAAGAAATAAAAGAATAAAGGAAGACTTGGAAAGAAGAGAGCCTGCAAATTTAAATAATTACGCCAAGTTGTTGAGTGAAGCACAGATGAAAACCAAATAATGATTCTCAGCAAGTCTATGTACGTTGGTAAAAAGACCAGTAGTAACAAAGCCTAACCTGTCCAAGTTTCCCATTTTGGGCATAATTAGCACATTCTTAATGATGTTTTCAGACAGCGCCGTTTCCTGCTACAGTTGTTGAGAGTCTTTCCTTCCTCTCGTTTTTCTGGGCGGTACTAAGACACCGAAAGTGTCAAGGTATCTCCCGAAATCTTATCTGAGCAAGCAATAGATCATCTGGTAAAAACTATAGGAGATTTATGAACTGTAACATTACAACGTGGGTGTTTTCCAATATGTATTAAGAATATAAATGAATATGAATGGGAGAGCCCCAGTAGATGCCTCTCTATATGCCATTGTAAAACCATGTGGCCACTTGATCTTCCATTTCCTTTCAAATAAGAAAACGTACATATAGAGGTTAAACAAGAGATTCTTATTCCAAGTTTATAAATGTTTCTCTGACATAGATACAACAATAGACTGCTATGTGAATAGGATCGCACATATACCTCCAACAAGTAAAGAAGAAATTAAAAAAAAACCAAAGTTGAACAAACAAAGCACAAAACACAAATCAAGCAACATTATTATTTTGACATTTTGTACAAGAAATAATTTGAATACAATCAAGGAACAATTTTGCAGTCTAAGAATACCAAATTCATGAACATTCCATGGAAGTAGATTCTGTTCCTCTTCTATCATCTTGACCATTCCATCCACAACAACTTCTCCACGATCACGAATTTTCGATGTCCTGTTTTCAGCAATATAAATGCTACCTTGGTCCCCTCCCAATAAATCGTGCCAAAAATCAACCTCTCCAGTTGGCAGAGTCCAACATAATACGTATCTCTTCGATCATGGTACATTGAAAATTTTGAGATTCACTATGTTTTCTGAAGATCATGCTTTCTCACTATTTCCTTTTCCATAAATCTCTTCCTCCCCGGATTCTCTTTAGAAGTACGGTTGGAAGTTGCATCAGAGTGAAGATCAGCACTAACTAGATTGTCAACCTCATTTGCAAGCCCATTTATAACTTCACTAGGTGAAGAATAGCCCATAAGACGATGAAGGGGTGAAGTGGACCTTGGTTTTGATCCTTCAGACCTGCTTACTTCAGACCTGCCTACTTCAGACCTGCCTACTTCAGATGATTTAAGAACCGATACTGGTTCCTGTCTTCTCTCAGATTGTTCAGACACCATCTTTTCACCTTGTGTAGGTTCTATAGAGCTACATGATGCCAGCATTTTATCTCGCACATCATTTCGGGAGGCAGCACCCTCAGTAGAATAGTAACAGGATGGATTTCCAAAATCATCTGAATAAGAAACAGGGTCACCCTGAAGACCTTTCTCAGACATTGATGGCGACGGATGATCATCGATAGGCCTAAAAGGCATGATATGGTTCTTCCCCTGAATTGAAAATATAAGCACTTCAGAACAGGCACCACATCTCAATTTCTGATGTCTTCTCGTCGGAAGAAAATCTGCAGGTATCTGAAGCACTTTACAACACTTGTAGCATGTTACGAAAGGTGCTCCATCAACTATAGGCCGGCAATGGCGCTTCAACACATTGCGTTTCTCCCTGTAATGCAGCATCTCCATTTCATGGTCCACAGCTCGATCCTCATGTAAGGAGGCTGCAGAATTGTGAAAGAAGGGTCCACGGAAGGCAGGACCTGAGAGCTGCTGAGAACTGGCAGGACTGGGACTATGGGAATGGCGGTGGATATGAACAGCACAACTCTGACAGAGACCCTTGCTATAGCAGATTGGTGGCAGTTGTGCAGTGTATTGCAAACCATCTCGATAGCAATATGAACAAGAATAATCAACATGGTGTATACAATTCGGAGGCCCAGAGAAACGAATTTTCGAGGATCCATGATACTGGGGAGTCACTCTCCTCTTCTCATATGCTGCAACATGATGCTTGACAGGGTTTGTACTGTAACCTGGCTGTTCTTGTGCATGACCGCCTATAGGAAATTTTCCCCTTCCTCTTCCGCTTGGAACTGAGAGTCTATTCAGTTGATCTCTCAATCTCTCCACCTTCTGTAACAGATCCAGTTGGTGCTGATCGAAACGGTCAAGCTCCTCATGTCCATTGTTTGGTAGATGGTTGTTTTGATGAACAAACGCTGAAAAATTCCTATCAGGAGTCGCCCTTGGTGAAAGTCTTGAAGGCCCAAGACTGTCTGATTCCATCCAACTTCTCACGGGATCAGACACTTCTGGTTCCTGCAGACTTTCTTGTTCATAACTTTGAAAACCAAAGCCTTTAGTTTTCAGTTGTTCCTCTTGATCCCAATGAAAGCTCTGAGAGCAAGCTGTACCAAATCTATCACTTGATGCAACTGATGCTAATCGACTTAATTCTGCCACTTGGGTTTGTGGTGCAGAATCAGCACTCTTACCCACAAGAGGATCTTCTTTTCTTGGTGGGTTCCCTTCTGTAATAACAGAATCTTCAACCCTTGAAAGTTTAAATGCTCTTTTAGATACATGTGGGTTTCGGTTGCGAGTGGAAATATGGTAATCAAAATCCTCTCCATTAGAGGAATTATTACCATAGTAAGCATAATAGCTTCTAGTTGTTGGAGATTTCAAAAGGTTTTCAACTTTTTCATTGTTGTTTGTATCAACCATGTCCTCTGAAATGACGGAGTCTGTACTTTCATCAACTGTATTCCTCATTTTCATATCGTTAGCGACAAGTTGACCAGATGAAGTTCCACCTTCACTATCCAAATAATGTTGTGGTTTAACCTCTTGGTCATCTTGACTCTGATTTCCATAATCCAAAGTGAGGACAGATCGAACCTTTTCACTTGTAATGCTTTGATCTGTGCAATTTGAGGACCCTTCTTTTGATTGATCAGGAAGCCCTCCTCTGAAATCAAATGTTCCCACTTCATCTCCATCAGTAGATTCTCTGCTGCTCTTAACATTTACAGACAATACTTCGTTCCAGAGTGAAGCTTCACCTGACAAAGCAACATCATCATTGTTTCCCCTGTGCTCGGTCAAACTCTTGTCTGAAAGGCCAGATTCATGTCCTGAATTTCCCTGATTCGTGCGAAAAAATTCTTCATCTCTGGAGCAGTGTACCATAAGTTGCTTAGTAGAAGCAACAGATTCAGTATCTTCTGGTTTTATGTCACTATTTTCAAATGATTCTGCAGCACTATTTTCAAATGATTCTGCAGCACTGCTTTCCCCACCAACTTCTCGGTTCTTTGCTGTTACCAAGCATATATGTTAAGTATAATCCCAGAATACTTTAACAAAAGAATTTAAGGTAAAAAAAAAAATGTTACCTTTAAGAACCGTACCACAACCACCACACTGGTATACAGGTATGTTAGCAAATTCTGGAAGAATCTCCTTACATTTTGGACATTTAACAAATCGAACTTTTGTAGGTCTTGCAGCCATGTCTTCTCAAGCAACAAAAGCAGTTCACTGTGTAAAAATATTTCAGCTTATGCAACTCATTCTAGAGATGAGGTTGTTTACCACAGTTTACCTATCAAAACCAAGTAATAGAATATCTCAATATGAATCCAAAAAGGAAATAAAATGACTTAAATTGAATCTAAAATTGCATAGCCTAACCTACATATGGAATTAGAAGCACTTTTTATTGCAGAAAAGGTAAGCATAACTAAAACAAGCGGTTTCAATTAAATTTTTATGAAATAACTCCATTAAAAACTTGTGATTTTAACACGACAAGTAATAAATAGAAGCAATAGAGAAATTAGAAAATGCTATGACAATCGAACTCACTCAATCTAATAATTTTAGACCTCCTTCCTACAAGACCCTATTTACCATTAAAAATCCTACCTAGATGCCAAATTTGCATAAAAAGTCATAAGAGATGAATAAAAAAAATTAGATTTAAAAAGTGCAATCTGTCACTCCACCAAATTCCT
Source organism: Aristolochia contorta (assembly GCA_022405105.1). NCBI lineage: Eukaryota > Viridiplantae > Streptophyta > Magnoliopsida > Piperales > Aristolochiaceae > Aristolochia > Aristolochia contorta. Next base: position 17,567,808 of record CM039664.1, read on the forward strand.
GATATACAAATGCACAAAACTACACTCCAAAACAACTACATATCCAAGCTGGAAACTACACGATCCAAAAAAGAAGTATGAAGTAAGCAAACAAAAAGAAAGGTCATTAAACAACATGGAATTTACAAGTTCACGAACCCAGATAGCTTACAGAATTCAAAACCCAGGAACAAATAACACGACCCCCAGCAATTCCAAGTTGTCAGCTTCAGTAACAACAAACTATTGACATAAATAGTAACAAATAAAAAGAAGAATAACAATAAAAAGGAAAAAGACAATACTATCCGGGCATTAAAACTCAGAAAAGAAGATGTAAACTCGCAGCTATTTCCAACTTCGCCAAAAATGAACCCGGAAGCAGTAGAATACGAGAGCTAAAAACTGCTAACAATAATATTTTAGGAAAATAAAGGAAAAAGAACAGAGCAAATTATAGATCCTAAGATAACCCCAATTTAACTCATTTGCGTAACCAAAATACCCGGCAAAAAATTAGAACCCAGAAAGAAAGAACACAACCGTAGCCGTTTCCAACTTCAACACAACCATAATAAGCAAAACAAATCCTAAATCATCAACACACCAGAGCTAGAAAGTGTCACCAATTACCGAAAAAGGAAACAAAAAGAAAAACGCAACAGAGCAATTTGTAGATCCCAATACAACTCAAAATTCATTCATATAAAGGCCCAAGTACCTCACAAAAATCAAACCAAAACAAGAAGAAGACAAAAGTCGTCGGTTCCAACTCTCACAACCAAAACAGCCAACTTAACGCACACTCCAGAGACAAAAGAGAAGAAAGAAAACCAGCTCCCCCCTCCTCAAAGCGATACTCTCCGCACAAGTACAGAGATCCTTCGTCGAGGAACTTGTCCAAGCACCCAACTATATGGAAACTTCTCCTTCCGTCGTGGGGGGCACGGTGGTCAATGTACAAACGAAAGAGAGAGCGAAGCAGCGTGGAAGAATTCTGTTTTTTCTTTCTTTCGACTGACGCTCTCGTCTTTCTGTCTCTAAAGCAGAGAAAGTGAAAACTCAAAGTGAAAAAACCCAGACCGCACAAGTTGGCGCCACGAGCTGACGTGGCGACCGAGTTTTTCCAAGTCAACGAAAACGACTCTCATGGAAATTAAAAACAGAGAGACCACAATTAATTCATTTGAATTATATATAACGATTTACAAAAATCTACATTTTAACTTCCCTAAAAAAAGGCAGACTTATATAAAAAAAAAATAAAAAATCCTCTTTTTGAATAGGTAACATAAAATTAAAAAATAAATAATTAAGACATCTAAATATATTAGTTCATCAAATTCTGTTAAACATGTCTATAAATCAGGTGTACATAACATTTCTATTATTATTGGATAAATTAAAAAAAACTTTGATAAAAAAAAAAACCAATTTATTGACATAAATAAAAAAACTTATCTTGAGCTTTTCGTCTTTTGACTTTTAAGAGAAAGAGATAAAGAAATAGCATTAAAGTTCCAAAATGGAAGTCGTTGGCTGGTGGAGACGGCACGCAATAAGTAGGAGAGCCAAGTAGGGGAATCTAGAAGCGCCACGTAGGCCATTCGGACGCCTGGATATTCCACAAGCGGGCCCCGGCTGATGGGGATTTGGGATCCGGGTCGGGTATTCGGAGGCAAACCTGTTGGGGCGGTTTGTGGGGCCCGGTGGCGGGTGAGGAATGAGGAAGATGGCGTCATGGCGGTGTCATTATACGTAACACTTATAATTTATAAATGATTGGTGTGGGGCTGTGGCCCGGTTGGTCTTCATTAAATGCGGCCGGTTCGGTCTAACACCCGTTTGGTAGCACTGTAGAAATAGAAATAGAGTCATGGACCACTAGTGGAACAATTTCTAATGTCTAACTTTGTAACATGTATCAACGCGTATTATTATATATTAGAAAAAATATTAATTCTTTTAAAAATATATATTTTATTTTATTTTATTTATCACGTACTCAAAAATATTTTCATGTATGGGAGAGTTCTAAGTGTTGTCACCCCGAGATGGGCACATGGGAAGGTAGGATTTTAACATTCTTTGTGATAGCCCTAAATTTATTCTAAATTTTAACATTCTTTGTGATAGCCCTAAAATAAAAAATATTTTTTTTATTTTTTAAAGTTTTTCTATTGGCTAGTACGTCCAATAGTTATGAGGTTAGGTGCGGTTGGCATTACTCATATTAATATGCACCCATTGGATGCAAGAGGTACGTCAGAGGGTACTTAGGCCGAGGTACAGTTAGCATTTCCCATAAAAGAGTAAAGTGACAGCATAAGGGGGGGTACGCAAAGTGCATGGTGCACATAGCATTACTATTTATGAAATTCCATTAGAATCCCTGACATTTCTTTGGATGGTACCTTCCCTTACTTTATTATGCTACCAAAGGCTGTGAAAATAATGGGAATACGCCTGATTTTTTCCGCATTTTCGTGGCCCATCTAAATCTCAGTTGGTATACTTCACTGCCCTAGGAACTCTTCTTTGCAGCAGCTGCAAGTGCCCCAGTAATTCAGCAGAAAAATTGGAGCAATGATTGTTCACAAAACTGCTAGATCGTATAACTATCAGTAACATGTCCATCAAACTGCAAAGACAACAGTAATAAAGGAAGAAAAAGAAGAGGACCAAAAACAGAGCGCAGCAGGGCTGGGCAGAAGTAGGTTCCATTCTTAGCTTCCTAACAACAGATCTAAGTGTTCCAAAGACTTAATGCTGAGATAGATCATACAAGATGCTTCGATACTTTCTTACTACACATAACAACACAATATGACGAGATGGTATCATACAGAGTTCTAGACAAACTAGACTGAAGAGAGGAAAGAAAGAGAAGAGCACAGAGCAACAAACAAGCACAAGTGAAAGATTGAAGAGGACATTCAATCAGTCCCATGACTCATCAGGTGACAATTGCTGCAGAACATCCATTCATTCATTTCAACGACTCGAAATGCTCAGGAGGCCAATACAGTGGGTGGTCTGTGCCCATGCAAAGCCTGTTTGAGCTTCTCATACCCATCACGATAATGCTCTAGTGAGACACACAACTGTCGAATAGCCTCCCTTTTCAGCTCGGCATTATCAGCTATTACTGCTCTCTGGTTCTCCACCTCTTCCTCCAGCTCTTTAACTCTCCCACTTAACTCGGTCGCGGCTGCCTTTGCATCTTCACACCTTTTAATCAGTTGCATATGTTCCATGTGCAACCGATGCGAGTGTTCATCCATCTGCCTGATCTGATCATCACGTGAGCTTACAACAGCCTCAAGGGATTGCATCTTTGCGAAGAGCTTGTTCTTCTCTGCTACGAGAGTATCATGACTAAGTTTATGGGCATCATATTCCCTGTTTAAGTCTTCCATTTGTTTGTCCTTCAGACCACATTCAGTTCTTAGTCTCTCAATCTCACTTTGCCTTCCAGAGTTGGCAACATTCAGTTGGGTTACTTCAGCTTCTAACAACATAAACCTGCTTTTAAGGGCAGAATGTAATTCCTTCCAAGTAGAAATTTCCCCTTCCAGTTGATATTTCTCCTTTGAATATCTTTCAGCAGCTTCAGCTATTCTAGACTTAAGGTCAACAATTGTGCTTTCATGTTCAGAAATTACAGTATTCAATTTGACAATTTCTTCTTGAAGATCTAATACTCGTTTCCTCTCTAACAAGAGCTCTGCCTCCCGAGATTTTGCTAAACCTGAAATTTCCAATTCCAATTGAAGCTTTTCTTGTAAAAAGCAAGTCTTAGTATTTGAAACCTCCGCTTTTAGCTCTTCAATTGTCTTCCCACGATTTGAAACCTCTGTTCTCAATGCTGCTATTTGTCCTTCCAGTTGTCTTGCTCGAGTGCTCTCAAATTCAAGATCAGCCTCCACCAGCTTGTTGTCCTCGTCGCCGAAAGGTTCAGTTTGGAAGTCCAAGACACTGGTCAATCCAGGAGACTGATTCTGGTCCAGCTCAAGCTTCAATCTTGCTATCTGTTCTTCCAGGGCTTGTGTCTTTTCATTTGCCTTAATCAGTGCATCCTCCAGTTTGGAGATTTTAATGTTTGCTTCCTCATAATTTCCACTCTCCACAACATTCTTCCCTTCTTCACAGGCTTGGAGCTTCTCTTTAGTATCAAAAAGCTCCATTTCAAGTATGCTTATCCTTTTCTGGAGCTCAATATGATTTCCATTCTCTCCTGGGCTTGAAAACTGGTCCTTCAACGAAGCCGGTTCACTGATATCAGACTCGGAGTCAGATGATGAAGATGACCCATCACTTCCTCTTTGTGAATGCTCAGAGCCAAGAAATACATCAAAGCCCGCAGCTCGATGGGCCTGCCTCATGCGTGAAGGTCTATCAGGGGAGGGAGATGGGGAAGGTGACTCAGAACCAAAGTCAGAGCCACTGCCAGAGCCCTGTGATTGAAGTGCAACGTTCTTACGCAATTCTCCTGTAACATGATCATAGCGCTCAGCGAGTGCACGATATCTTCGGTAGAAATCCTCAACATGGGCAATGAGCTCTGGCCGTTTCTGATAGTACATCTCAGCCTTCTTGGAAAAGGAGTCCGCGTCCTCTTCTATCAATTTCAACATGTGTTTCACAGCCTGGTCCATGTCTGGAATCAAGGGCACACTCTGTTAATTGGTATCTCAATGGCATTAGCAAAATCTCATAAGTCGTGAAGAAATTTTAGTCAGTATCAGTGGAATGAGACCTCTTTTGTAATTTTCTTGTCCTTTATATAATAATTTCCAAATATTAATTCAACAAAGTGAATTCAGCATGTGACCTAAACCATCCATCTTCAGGTAACACCATCAGTCAACTTCCATTAGTATTCTTGTGGTGAAGTTTAACAGAGAATCCATATTTTTGTTAGCATCTTTATGCTCTGAATGTAACTCTTTCAGAATGACAATTTTACCAACTAATTATGAGTTGAAGACACAGGACAAGAGAAGATTCACACAAGCAGGATCTGCATTTTCCAGTTAATATCCTACCTTCCAGATTTTCAGCAAGCCATTTCGAGTTTTTTGGACTGATATGACTGTCCCACCACCAAGAATGAGATCGCTTTGACATTGTCCTCTTCATTGACAGCTGTTTCTGAAGACTGCTGGAAGATTAAAAAGGTGGTTCTGCTCCTGAAACAAAACAACAACATAAACAACACAGAACTAGTAGAAATTCCACTACAAAACTGCAATACACTCGGAAAAAAAAATAAGATAAATAGAATAACAAGATCTCAATAACAGTCAATTTAGGTAAGTCACAATAGAATGAAAGAGATGAATTTCCCAAAAGTAACCACTTCTCCACAAATGAAATCCCACTCTGGAACATCCATCCGAATATAAAACTAGGATAAAAAACTATACATTCAACTGTCTGCAGTAAAACTTTAGTTTAAGCAACAAGCACACATACTTCATGTGTTGCATCGTCCTTTCTTTGGTAATTTGACAGAGATAAATTTTTCTCACCTGAACTTCAACTACTTGCCTCAAATGTTTGGTTTCTCATGAGAGGCATTTAAATATACGAGCTCGAACTTGCTGCAAACATGCAGAAAAAACACACCCACTGACACAATGGGCTCGACAGCAAATCTCACCCATTCCATCTACTAATTATCTCATTTGCAATATAACGTTTAATTCCTTAAATGATCCACGGGAATTTAAAACATTTAATTCCTTAAATGATCCACGGGAATTTAAAACATTTAATTCCTTAAATGATCCACGGGAATTTAAAACATTTAATTCCTTAAATGATCCACGGGAATTTAACTCGGGTATTAAGAAAAATTTCCCTGGAACGGATCTACCTAACTATAACACATCAATATCATGCAACCTAACTCATTGTATTACCTCAGTGTCTAAGATCAATCTGCAAAATCTAAAAATCTAATTTTTCACAGATACAGATAAATTAGGAACATTCGTACCAAAGAGGTCTAAGATCAATCTGAAAAATCTAATATGTCACAACAACAGATAAATTAGGACATTAGTACCAAGCAGACAGTCAACTAAAACCATGAAGTATAAGCATTTTAGCTCAAGTGGACACGTTGAATTAGCCAACCAGATAGGTGTAGGACAGTAAAAAATGGAATTCACACTATAAAGAAGAACCTGAATCAAAATCCACAACAAAATGAAATCAGGAATCAGGAACAGCAGAAAAAGTAGGATCAGTGTAAAACAAAAGCCACGTCCACCACAAAAAGCTTTCGCAGCAACAATAAATAGGTATCTACCACTCATTGACAGTATGAACTAAAGAAACCTACCTAACACAATGACGGCGACCTTAAACAAGCAAACATCTCAATATCCAAGCTTTCGTAGTTTGACTTACGAGCAAATACACAAAAATCTCAAAGACAAACTAAAACCCACAAAAATGAAATGTCACTTCAAAACAAACTTTTAATTTATATGACGACACACATAACGCAAAAGCTTCAGATATCAACACAACAACCGCATTGCATACTCTCGATTTCCATGAACACGCACCGATAGACCAAAACAAACCAAAAGAAAATAAGAAAAGCCGAACCCAACAAAAAAATTAAAAATTAGTTGTATATTCATATAATCACAACCTTGTCCGGAACCAGCACTAATCCTCTCTCTCAGCTGAAAAAAAATCCGACGAAGACAACCGGATGGCAGATGAGAAGACACCCAGAAAGACATACAAAGAGATTGAACCCGTGGAAGAAGGTCGCTCTGACAGCGAGCTTCAGATGAAAAACATGGGAATGCAGAGAGTCAAATGCTTTAAATTATGGAAGGGGCAAGACTTAAAAGGAAGATGACGAGGGAAGAAGATACATGTGGAGGGAGCTTTCAAGTAGAGAGAGCAGTCCCCAGAAGGCCAAAGTGACGAAAATGCCTCTCAAGGACAGAACAGATTACTGCCGAGTCCAGAGAGAAAATCAAATTTGATTAAATAAATAGGAAATTTGGTGCTTGGACAGCAAAGACACAGGGAAAGCGTTAAATGACTTGTATGACCATAAATAGATATCGGCGGTTCAAACATACCCCCCCGGCCCCCCCCTCCTCCGAAAGGGTGAAATTTCAAATTTCTAATATATAATTAATACGTGAAAAGTAGGATTTTTCATCAAATAATTTTTTTGGAACAGAATAAATATATTTCATAAAAATAATAAAATTATTTCTATTAGAATTAAATACCATTATTTTTTTACCAGAGGAAATAATATTTCAATTATGATTTATGTTTATTAAATAATATCCTAGAGACAATGTCTCGGGTACCTCTTCAATGGTTAATAAGTTATAATTTTTACCATAAGATATCTTTTCAAGCCTTTTTTATTATAAATTGAGTTTGTTGGTGAAAAAGATAATAAAAACAAATTGATTCAAAATATTAATAAACAACTTTATTTTCGAATTTATTTTTGTATTAATAAATTTAAAGCAAGTCGAGATTTTTATAACTTTTAAAAAAAATTATAATAATGTACTTTTATCAGAATTTTGGATTTCTTTTTAGAGAGATGGTATAAATACTGCCAAATTTTACTGTGAGGGTTTACATTGTGATATAGCATCTTGGTTAGCAGTCTAGATAAGTAGAGATAATGTAGGAACTATCTACCTATTCTTTAAGTAAGCTTAAACCCTAGACTTTATTTGGACTACCAACTAAGGTGCCAGTAGGACAGCCACATCAGGATGTAAAAACTCATAGTACTAAGATCATTTTTATTTTTTTTATGTAATATATGTTTTATATTATTCATGTATATTATTTTGAGGCTGTATTCTATAAGAGAGTGAGGAGACAATAATCCTAATTAATTAACTATAACAGAAATATCAACTTCAAAATCAACTAAAAGTTATAACTAAAAAACTTCATATTCCATATCAATATGCAAAATTTATTGCATTCTACTTATATGGAAGCTGATTCTTTTTAAATCTACTTAACAATTTAATTTACCTACTTTTCATCATGTGACAGAAGTCTTGTCAAGCAATAATTTATATTCTTGATTTGCAAGCAACAAATAATATTTCAAAATAATATATGAAAAAATGGGTTTATTCTATGAGTTAATTCATATAAATTAGTACCATAGATTAAAACAAAAAAATATATAGTTATTGACCTAAAATTATTCCGTGACATAGAAAAGTATCTCTATTTGGAAAAAAGTAATTATATGCAAAAAGAAATAACCTTGATATGGATTATGGACCAAAACTAGTCCATTATTAATGAAATTTTATATGAAAAATTATCTTAGTTATTTTTACGGCCAAGGTTATTATTTTTGTTAATCTTTGTCCTAAGTCCTAACAATTTTAGACTTTGAAGAGGAAAAGAACGAGTCAACGAGGGGTGGAATGGGAATAACATATATCAATCTGGCATATTCGTATAAATAAATCAGGACATTCTAGCGTTCAATAGAATCGGAGAACAGGGGTAATTTTGTGATTACAGAAAACTGGATTTCTCGAGTACTGCGCCTGGAAGTGTGGGCCCACGATCATGTTGTCGCGACTGGCGCTGCAGGCGGGAAGCCCACGCTGTTTTTAAAGAGTCAAAATGTTTTTTAAAAAAAAGATATGATCCTCGGGGAGTCAGAAGGGGATATTTCAGTGTCCAAGGATGCCCTCAATAATGTAACAATATGTCAATAGTGTCCTTAAATGGGTAGTTAGGATTATGGGCCGATAAGGTTAGGTTGTTAGGTTTGGTTCGGTTTGCTGTGGAAAATGAACGATGAGTCGGATTTGTGTTGGACCAGAGTCGGGTCAATAGACAACTATTTATAAAGAGTGGTAATTTATGTACTACAAGATTTGATCTATTCAATGGGTAACCCTAAAACTTATTTGGACCGCCATCTAGGTAAAGCCTCACAATAAAACATGAAAATAATGATATTATTTTTCATTTATAAATGGTTAATCCAAATCCAATCTGATTATTAAATGTTTTAAAATGCAGGCATCTACTTTACTCATAAAAAAAGAAAACATGTAGACCTGCACTTGAGTCACTGGGATTTGAATTGGGGTAGAGTTGATTTATTTATATATTATTTTTTAAAAAATAAATATATGGTAAATATAGGTTGTTATTTTAAATTGAGAATATAAATGTACAAAATAAATATTCGAATTTAATAAAAAATATGGACCCATTCATTAATGAAAAATGATATCAGTACTCCGTTAATTTACTTTGAGGTTTTTACATCATGATGTGGCGGTTTAGGTAAGAGAAAATCTAGGGTTTAGGGTTTAGTCATAGAATAGAAAGATAATATCTTATTAAGAAAATAAACTCTAGCCGATTTTATCTCCAAGTTTATCTCTTGCCTGGACTGCAACGTGGACGCCATGTCAAGAAGTAAACCGTTGCAGTAATACTTCAAAGTGCTCGTATTACCACTTTTCATTAATTGGTTCAAATAAGCAAACCCATACCCGACCACGGGTTTTGGTAATATAAACGGATTTGTCAAGTTAGTTTTAAACTTTTTAAAACTACTTAAGATATTTTTCAATAATAATATTTAGTGTCAAATTATAAATTATTCAATAAATAAATTAGCCCAATTTTTTACGTCACTTTTTAAACTTTCATTTTAGGTAAACCCCTTACTAAACTTATATACTTAATCTATAAATGAACGTGTCTATCTGCTAATTTGAAACATAAAAATAAATAAATTATTTTATATCTACAAGTTTTCAAAAGAAACATCTTTTCTTACATTTTCAATTAGTCTATTAATTTTATATAAAAGTCTACTTATGTTGGTAAACTGCCCACAAAAAAAAGAAGTAAATAAGGTCACACTTAATAGGTCCGGCCCACTTCTCTAGATATTTCTACACTAACCTGAAAATGAAGGCACATGTTGGATTTAGTACCACCATTGTTACTTAAACAAAAGGGTGATGTACCACCATTCTTGGGGTCAACGTTCACATTAAGTAATAGAAATATAAAAATGACGTTTTTATGGATTCACACATGTTATAATCTGGTTATATAATTAGGTTTCATTATTGTGTTTGTGATGGTTTTAGTATATCATAAGGTATCAAGATCCATTAAATACAATACACATAAGTTGATACCACGTGTAACACCATGTAATACATATTGTAATCAAAGAAACAAATTTAAAAAAAAAAAAAAAAACCAATAAGAATGGAAATGGTTTGGGAATTAGGGTTGTTATCAAGTTTGGTAAAACTCGATCTTCCAAACTTACTAGCCAAAATATTTCATTATTTCTGTTATTTTACACTCATTATTCAACCATTTAAATTTTTGAATAACACAAGGAGTATGGTCATACACAATTGAATATATACTTAGATGTAGCTCAGCTCCGGAACAGTTTCCAACTATTATTAATGTGCAGATTTTTTAGGTGTTGAGTGAGTGAGCGAAAGTCAATGAAAGTTCTTCCGAACTAGGGAAAGGCAAAAGTCAATAGAAGGGAGAAGGGCTTTCTTCAGTATTAATTGTAGAAGAGTGATGAAGTCAGAGCCGGAGCTACTTCTACAACAAATTTAGACTAAACTCAATCCCCTACTTTTGTCCATAGGCAAAACAATGTTATACACATAACATTACTCTTTTGTATACCATTCCAATTGTCATTATCCTGTATAATTTTATTAATTATTTTCAAAATATTTTCTCTTTTTTATTGATTGAGGTAGGAACTCGAAAAAATGTTAAGTAATGTCAAGTTAAGAATATATTAAGAGCTTTTATTGGGTTTATAATATATCTTCTTCTACACAAATTATTGTCCATATATGTTGGTCTATATATGATACCAATATTATTATGTAGACAAAATCTGTAGAACATTTAGGGTTAACTTATATTAGATGGAAAAGTGTTCAAGATAAATTTATATGGTTAAGATTTAGACAATAGTGGAATTTGTGTTTGTTACTGCCTTTTTCTTCACTTCCTATTCAGCTACTTGATAAAAAAAAACCAAAAAATGTACCAAGTACCTCAGTTTTCAAGGAAGCCAGGTTGGGTGGGGGATCGACTCGTTCTGCCTATAATGGATGAGTCCCATCTGAGTTACCAGGACCGAGTCCAACCGTTGAAAGTTTGAAATCAGTAGGATTGACTCACAGTGAGTAAATCCAACTATGGTTTTTCAGTGCAGCGGTTCGATCCGTAAATCAGCAGGATTGACATGATCAAGAAACCAGATCTGACTCAAAGCGAGTCCAGGTAGACTCGGTGTGAGTTGAATCAGACCTGAAAGCCAGCCATTCATCTCCCAAATCCGAGTCGACCCACAAAGCTACAATACCATGTGATTATGATATTGTACTTGAGCATGCAAGTTCATGAGTAAACTGAATATCTGTCCCAAGCATGTCTGGTTAACACTAAGATTAAGGGACCCATTACAGAGCAAAATTTCAAATGGTTTGCCTTGCAAGCACTTATCTGGCAAACACAACCTCTGGTTCCCCAAACAGTCACCACTTTTGCCGGAGAAAGAAAGTGAGAAAAAAAAAAAAACAAAAAAGCTCATCAATGGGTCCCCTCCCCTTCATTATTGGCGACCCACCCACCCCTCTCTTCCAAATCCTCAAAAGGGCAAACATACTTCCAAGAGCCTTTCTCAGTGCCTTAAAAGTGGAGCTATCAGCCTTTCCGAAAGGCACACTCTCATACGCAAAAAAAAAAAAAAAAAAAGAACAAAAAATCGAACAAAAGCAGCAGTAATTCAATAATGTCTGAGTGATGGACAGCAACTCTTGGCTTTTAGTGCCCTCCCTTGCTGCCTTCTTTCAAAGTCATTCTTCCATCAATATTACCCTTTTTTTCTCTCTCTTATCATTTCTTAGATGATTCCACCGTCTCTCAAATCCTTGCATTTGCTAACTTAACTTTAACACAACTACCAGAGTTATTAAAATCTTCTTGCAGTCTATTCAAGTGTAGACAAAAGGACCCAAAATGCTTCATCAAGACATCCATTTCATCATCTTCTTATCTAGTTTATTATTTTCATTTGGGTTTTGTACGAAAAGTTGACATAACCCCAAATTTGTCAAAGCAACCCTCCAAATTTGTTTGAGAGGTGGGATGGGTGGCTTCAACTAGTGGAAATCATTTGATGCAAAGACTTTTAAGCCACTCAAATGACCTTATTTTAGGGTTCCTTGTAGTGGATGCTTACCAAGTTGAGATTGGAGTTCGATTTTGATGACCTTCAACAGTCTTTACCATGAAAAAGAAAGGAAAAAAAGAACCTTAAAAGCCGCAAGGGGTAATCTTTATCATCATTGAGGCCTTTTCGGCCCTAAAAGATGGGCAGGGTTAGTATATTTAGTAGTTTGTTGAAAGTAGTTAGGGGAGGATGTTTCAGCCCTTAATATTTGCGCTAAGTATCGGTAAAACACAGATTGTGTATAGGGTTGCCTAATTGGTCAATCTTGCTAAAAAGCTTAGAACAAAAGAATATTATAATATATACAAAATGAATCACCACACTCCAAATCCAAGATGTAATTATCGATATGTGCTGTAAATGTTGACTATAAACATAGGTTCTTATACTTTTACAAGTAAACACTCCATAAGAAGATAACCTTTTTCAAGAGCTAATAAATAAGAGAATATAGATCGAATAAGAAAGATTGATGACTAGCTATAGTAAAACATATTTCGTTACAACTTACAACAATAAAATAAAATTAATAAACATAATATATGTAACATTAGAAACCACTGTACAAAATATATATTTATTTGTTTGTTAAATATAAGGTGTAATTTTTCTATTGGCAAAGTCCAGTTGACTCGTAGTGTTATGATGTCTTCCATCCATTTTTGCCCAAGCCAGTTGCTAAATTATAAATGAAAGTGTTCCTAGTCAAGACCAACATGTATACACAAATCCACAATCTGTTGAATATTCTTTTTTATCTTGTTTCCCCACAAGAGTCTCCACCTTTGAAAAACTATTTGGTCTCTAATCCACATTCCACTTCCTGTTGAATATTCTTCTTCTTCTTCTTCTTCTTCTTCTTCTTCTTCTTATTTTATTTTTTTGTTGTATAAACTTGAAGTTAAACATTTGTCAAATAATTGTAACAATATTACATTCCCCTTGATTTTGACAAACAACAAATTTCCTCTCAGTTGAAAAATTTTATGTGGGTTTTGTTATTTTTCTAGAAATATAAAAAATAGTTGTAATGTTGCTTCTATGAGCTGGAGGATAGAGTCTTAGGTAAGCCAAGGCAGGAATCATGGAACTTCTGGTACATCTGTATGACCATTTTCTCTATCATAAGCATGTGAACACTGACCTCTTTTTTTTTAGATCAAAAGAAAATCCTCTCTTAGAACAAATTCTCCTTTTGTACTCTGCCACTCATAAAAAAAAAAGAAAAAGGTTTAAAGTAAAAATTCTACACATCTTTTCTCTTAGATTTTTACATAATTAGGAAAATAAAAGAAAAAACTAAATAAATCTGCCTTAATTTCACACTAAAAAACCAATAACTCCATCATGGATGCAATAAATGGCAAAAGGCATGAAATGAAATAGGTGCAGCTTTTAGCATTTTGTCTCTTGTGTCTGTACGTTTTTGCTCTCACTACGTCTCAGATGTCACCAAAGATAACTTATCTTTATAACTCAAAACTTTCTAAGAAAACAAAGAACCAAATAACAGTTTCATAAATAAAGGGTCTTATTCCTTGATTAGTCTTCAATTGACCATCTTCTAGTAATATTTAAAATTATCATAGACGGCAGAAAAATTTCATATGACGTATATTAAAAATAGTAAGAAACAAAATATTAAATATAATGAAGATGTAAACTTCAATGACTATTAGCCTATCTAGAAATTCATAATCTGACCTACTTAATTACCCTTCATTCATTTTGAAGTACAAGAAGTAGCGTGTTGAATTAAGAAGATGACAATGTTATGCACATTAAAACAAACTGATTAATTGCCAAGTCTTAATTAGGTGGAAACGACCCACCCACAAAACTAAACAACTCAAGAGATGAGATCATTAGTTTTGTTATTTACTAATCATATAGCATTAGAAAAATGACTTGGATAAATCTAGGCGCACCCAGCACGGAACACTAACATGAAAATCATCCATTTAGTTGTAATCTTGATTTAACAAACACTGGGTTGGAATTTGGCTGGCCTGCATTCTTGATTAATTTAATTAATCTTCTTTGTTTTTCGGGCTAAGTACAACAAAATCTAGAGGCCGGCAGATATGGGTTTTGAAGCCTCGGCATCAAAATCTGGATTAATATAAACAAACACGTGTATGTGTTTGTTACTCTGTCTATATTATAAAACATGCTCTCTTACTCGACAATATTTACATTTCCGAAGCTTTTTCCTTCCTATAAAGCAGAGGGACTCTGAAGTACTCTGTATCAGTCCTCGAAAAAAAAAAACAGTAAGAACCTCCATTAGAGAGCAGGAGTGGAGCTCTTGGGGGAAGACGAGTGGTACCCAGAAACCCAGAAAGAGTACTATAATGGGCGAAGAGGAGAAGAAGGGCACTTTGGTGGAGCAAGAGGAGCTGCAGCAGCCAAAGGAGGAGAAGGAGAAGGAGAAGAAGGAGCTGCACTTTGTTCTGGTGCATGGGTTGAGTCATGGAGCGTGGTGTTGGTACAAAATCAGGAGCCTGTTGGAGAGTTCCGGTCACCGGGTCTCGTGCATCGACCTCGCCGGCGCCGGAATTCATCCGGCTCAGGCCGACGCCATTCTTACCTTCGATGAATACAACAAGCCCCTGGTAGATTTTATGGCCGCCTTGCCGCCGGAGGAGAAGGTACGGCTTTATTTTTTCATTATTATTACTTCATGGCCGCCTTGCTATCTTCTCTGCTTCTCGTGAGGAAGAAGAAGACGAGATCGGCGTGGGAGTTGGAATCGTCGTGTTGTTGTGATTCCCGAGTTGTCTTTCTGGGTTTGTCTCCATTTCAGAAATCATTACTCTGTTTTTTCTTATTGTTTTATCTTCTTCTGGTTCTTCTTCCCGGAGGAAGACGATGACGAGTTGGCCGCCGTAACCGCGGCTTATATCTTCTCTCTACGTTTCTTTCCATTTTTATTTTTTTTTTGCAGTTTATTGATAATAATTTAGGAAAACGTTATTTACATATTTATAAACAATTGTGATTTTAATTTTTGTTTAAATTAACATTTTAATTTACTTTATTATTCGAAATTTTAAATACAGTAATTTAGATTGGATTTTTAGTAAATTTTTTCAGGTAATTTTGGTGGGGCACAGCGCAGGAGGCTTGAGCGTAACAGATATAAGTCACAAGTTCCCGGAGAAGATCCATCTTGCTATTTACATTGCAGCATCCATGTTAAAATCAGGGCTTAAATCCGATGATGATTTCAAAAACGTAAGTCTCTTATTTCCTCTCTCCTAAGAAAATAGTCTAAATTATTAGGCACTCTCCTTCATTCAAGAAATATAAATAATAGTGAGTGTTTATTCCAAAATGAATTTAATGGTTTCTAAGTCACCCCCTTTCTCTCTCTCTCTCTCTCTCTCTCTCTCTCTCTCTCTCTCTCTCTCTCTCTCTCTCTCTCTCTCTCTCTTTTAAGAAATAAAAATGAATTTTATTTTTCCATGAAATAAAATTATAGAAGCCATTTTTGTTTGTTTAGGGGATCCCCGATTTCTCCGAGTTTGGCGACGTGTTTGAGTTTGGGTTTGGATTAGGACCCAGTGCCCCTCCTACTGCCGCAGTGATCCGCAAAGAGTTTCAACGTAAAATGCTTTATTATCGATGCCCAGACGAGGTAAATATATCATGGTTAAAAAAATTTTATCAACTTTACTCAATGCTTTGTTATAAAATTTCTGTTTTGATAATATTTATGATCTAATAAAAATACAGGTTAAATTTTAATTTATTTTGTTTCCTGGATCAGGACTCCATTCTAGCTTCCATGCTCTTGCGGCCGGGCCCAATGTTGGCACTGACCAAGGTGACATTCGACGGTGGAGATGCGATCGAGAGTGTACCACGCGTGTACATAAAGACGAGCAAGGACATACTACTGAAGCCGGCCCAACAGGACGCCATGGTAAAGAAGTGGGCCCCCGATGTGCTGTTTGCGGTAGAAGGTGACCACAGCCCATTTTTCTCAGCTACAGGCGAACTCCTCAGCTGTCTTCTCAAGGCTGGAGCACTGGTTTCTGAGAACACACATCAAAGGACAGCTCAGAATTAGTCCATTTTTTTTTCCCTAGAACATTAAGTTCATAGAATAAGAAAATGCGTACAATGTCAATGTGTCAGAGAAATAAATAATACAGAACAGTTTGAAGGATTTTCAACATCAAAAGTCATGGGTTTATCACTGTTAGCAAAACCGCATGGAATGGGCAACTTCAACCCTGTTTCAGCCATAATTCAAACCCTTTCCTCTTTATTTCTGAATAAACCTCCTTTGTGGTTTAGAACTCAATAATATTACATGTAAACGATACTTTACAAGCAAATAGAGGTGGGCATCGTTGGGTCTGGTCTTCTATCTTAAAACCTGAAACAACCCCCACCGGCATCTTTCCTTTCCTTTCCTTTCCTTTTTCTTTTTCTTTTTTTTTTCTTCTGAATGGTAAACACTTGCTCTTTCACTAGTCAGAAGCTCCACCAGGTACTAGGCTTTCAGGGATGTTCCACAAACATAGAACCCTGAGAATGGTAAGCAAATTGCATTCCCTCGGTTTCACCTACAAAATCTGTTGTAGTTTTCATTATCATGAACTACGAGCTACAGGAACCAAATCAGTAAGCAAATTCAAGGCTTCCTCATGCGGACAGAAAGGACATAGGTGAAACTCATCCGACATGCACCTCCAATAAGCCAATACAAATAGTTGTAATTGTTATGAAAAATGAAGCAAAAACAACCAAGAGATATGTTAAGGCAATTTCGTATTGAAAGGAACAAAGGATAAGCTCATTTAATAAGCATCTTTGTGAAACTAATACAGATAAACTTGCCCAGATCTTCCTACCTTTCTTCACTGAAAAAGAAGTCCTTGACTTAACATCTGGAATGATCTCGCAACAACGCATAACTTAGACCTTGAAATCTTCCAATTCCTACTTCATAAAATGAAGATAAAGGTTAGTTTACTCACAAACTGTCAGGTTCAGAGAGCAAAAGAAAATACATAGAAAAAGGTTGAATTTGAGGAGCTTCCTAATACAACAAGACAACAAGAAACATATGGGACAAATATCTTCAATGTTTTTCCAATGTTTTCAGAGTAAAAGGATTTCGACCACCAACAAAACTCAGGACTAAGCTGGCATGAAGTCTCCAATAGTTAAGACAATATGTTCTATGGACATCACAACAACAATCATGATGTGATCCATCAGCAGAATAACTAAGCTCTAGTTCCTCCATTAAATAGTCAGTATTTGAATTTTTATCTCCACTCCAATTTCCAATCAAGAGGTGACAGCAGATATCAAAATATTAAGATACGCCTAGTTTGTAAGAACAGACAGATCGCTAGACATAATTTAGTTTTGGTGACTACTTCAGGGGCCTCGCACCAGACTAACACACAATAAAATCTTTATTTGACATGACAAACATTGAAAACAATACAGAAAGGTATAACTAAGAAAAGTTGATCACATGGCATCAGAACTGTAAGCATTACCTGCTTGTATGACAGCACTTGATGATGGCCGATTTCTATCTTCAGAATCCTGCTAGCACTTAAACCCAGAAAAGGCATTGGAATGCCATTTGCCACTGCCTGCAGGTTTTATCTAGACCTAATGATACGGGGCGCGACCTATGAAGCATCTGCTAGCATTCTGGAACACCCAACTTCTGTAACTTACACATTTATACTGTTGTAGCCATCCCACACTAAGAGAAACTCCAACCTATTTTTTCGCTGAAGAAATTCAGCCACTTGGCAACCTGAGAGCATGAATCCAAAAAAAAAAAAAAACAAAAAAAAATAATATATATCAGAATAGAAGTTTGAAATCAAGTACTTGCTGTCACTCTCACTCCCAAGTTCTCATATCTGCCTAGTGTTCCTTTACATAGAAATACAATGCTCCAAATCCAATTGCAACTATAAACATTTAGTAGATCAAGTTTGCACCATGTGAATTACCTCCAGCTAGAACAACAATTCCACCATGATTTTCACCAATAATATCCTATATTGAGCCAGATCCAAGAACAGTGAGAAGATGATTTATACAACAGCCTAAATTATTTTATGCTGGGGATATGCTTTTTTTCTTTTTGCCTACATTTTCAAAAGTCACGAACAAGAAGCCTCCCCCATCTATACAAGTATTCTTTACCTTTGATGATTACCCAAATTTTGCTGCTCCCTGCTATATTTGGTAAGCAAGACCTGAACTAATGGAACATTACGAGGGCCTGAATACAACTTCAAAACCAACCAAGCTGTTTAAATACGACAGAAATGACGATTTTAAGTAGGGAAAAAGTCAGGTTCAGGTGAAAATTATAAGGCGGGATGGCAATGGATCACCCTAAACCAGTTGTCAAATAAACTAACCCAACCTAACCCATTTATAAAGTGGCTACAGAGTTAGAATACAGACCCTTTAAGAACAGGCGGGATTGAAGCCAATCCACTTACAAGTCCAAAAAAAAAGTATAAACGTGTAAAAAGAAAAGCACATAAGGATGTACTTTTACAATATAGGGTTTCAGAAAACATGGTTAGTTTCATAGTACTACAATGCAAGATCAATGGTATGGTGTAGTTTGTACTGGTCAAAACAAAAATGTATATGTAACACAATTTTTGTCCCTACTTACTATTTTGGGCAATTAAACTCAAAGTCCCTAGGTCCACTCTGAATAAAATTGGATCAACACATGTGAAACCAACCCATTCATAATCTAAACCAGGTCTGGGTCAAATAAATGGGCTGGCTTCTGATCAGTATACCACTTGGATCAATGTTAACACCCCTATTTGTAGGGAGGTAATGTGGAACCTCTAATAGAAGTAGTATTAGCGTGGATGAATGCAAGTAATCAAATCTTTTCAATGCCATTCATCTTACCCTTCAGTTGGAACTGTAGATACTTCATCTTGGTCACTGATATTCAAACCCATCGAACTTGCATTTGCAGCCTGAGATATTGGGGATGGCCCTACTTGACTCACAGTTTTCAAAATTCCTTCTACTTCTTTCATTAGCTTCAGATTAGCATGTGTAAGATGTAAAAATGACTCCTCTGTCTCTGCTGCCCGCACTGCTAGCTTTACCATGTTACGACATAAAACTGAGTACCGCATCTCCTTAGCAGTCTGAGGATCTCCTCGTCCAAGACACTCATGATCATCCTTTGGTTCTCCTCTCTTTGCATCCCTCGTCCATCTTTTCAGTATATATCGAGCATCAAGGAAGTCCATATTCAGATGTATGAGCATCTTCAGTACATGGGAACAATGGATTCCAGCAGATTCAAACTTACAACAACTACATTGAAAGCTATTATCAGATGTTTCAATCTTAACAACATGGCCATGAGTGTGCCTATCAGTAACCTTATACTTACTCGTACTCCCCTCACATTCGAGCTGAAAGACCTTTAGGGTGATAGCAAGCTTACACTCCTCCTGAAATATTTGGAACATATTTGGTGTGTAAAGTGTAGAAACTTGCTCTAACACTGGCAGTGCTGCAAATAATGCTGGAGCAGTACTGAGCATTTTAAAATCCTCTAATAGCTCATTGTAGCGACAATGTTCAACCAGTCTCTCAAACCGCTCGAAGAAGCAAATCAGGTCTAATTCAGAAGTCAAAAAACGCTGCAAAAGCGCATCAAAGCTCTCACCCTGTTGCACACATGCCACATTTGCACAAAATATGTGCCTTCTGTAGAAGAAAGCCCACTTCTCTCTTTTGTTAAACAAATCTTCCAACCAATTATTACCCTTCATACCATGCTTATCAAACAAACTCACCCATGCCTTGCAAAGCTCTTCCTCATCCTCATATTCATATAAACACCGAAGCAAATCACTTTTAAAAATAGAAGAATCATGGAAACTATGGGATAGATGTTTCATTGAGTTTTGGATAATAAGTCTCAAACACAAATAATGATGAATTTCAGGCAGGAAGGTGGCAATAGCTTTTGCAATTGATGCACTTTCATCAGTAAGAATGGTGGCTGGCTTCTTTCCGCACATTGCTTTAATGAAGTTATCAAACAACCAAATGAAAGAACTAACTGTATCATCAAAGAGTAGTGCTGCACCAAAGACTATAGGTTGATTATGATGATTCACTCCGAGTAAGGAACAAAAGGCTCTCCCACATATGGTAGTGTTATACGTGGTGTCAAAACAAACCACATCCCCAAAGTGCCGATAGTCTGCAATTGATTGTGCATCAGCCCAAAAGAAATTTGTGACCTGCTCATTGGCATCCATCTGCATTGAGTAGAAATATGATGGGTTCTCAAGTTGCTTCTTTCTAAAGTATTCTATGATGGCTCCAGTATTGCCAGTTTCCATTGTCTTTTGCCTCTTCTGAAACAAGTAATTTTGGAAATCAACATGAAGGTGCCCGAAATTCTGCTGAACACAAGCTTGCTTACTTAGAAACTCGTATGTCGGCTTCGGTGCAAGCCTGCGCTCATGAAGAACACCAACTTGGATAGGTCGAGCTTTAGTTAGCCTCCTTTGTGACCTCAGTGGATGAGACTTCTTTGGTATTACACTACCAACCTCATGATTATGGGCTGGTTCAAACTTGGAAACTCGATATTTCCCATTAGATTGAAGGGCAACAGTCATGCTTGCCATACACCCTGTTCTTGTCTCAGGGCGAGGATGTTTAACTTCTTCTCGCCGTCGATCAGGCTGGCGATAGCCTTCTTTTGAACAAAGATAACGGCGATCCTTCACCAAATCATCTCTAGTCTTGTGCAAAGAGCCTTTCCGGACACAAAACCCTTTCCTTTTACCATACTCGTTGTAAAATTCATATGCTTGATCCTCGGTGTCAAACTCCATCCCCACCCTTGGCTCCC
The DNA here is from genome assembly GCA_022405105.1 of Aristolochia contorta. Taxonomy (NCBI): domain Eukaryota; kingdom Viridiplantae; phylum Streptophyta; class Magnoliopsida; order Piperales; family Aristolochiaceae; genus Aristolochia; species Aristolochia contorta. Next base: position 17,588,987 of record CM039664.1, read on the forward strand.
ATTTTTCACCATCCAAATGCGTTACACTCTGGCATTCCACTTCAACAGTATCCATGACCTACAAAGTGGCATGCATCAGAATCAATGCAAAGCATGACAGAGATATGAGCTACCTAAGCATAAGACATTTGTGATCTACCATAGCTCAATAAAAATTTCAATTATGTGATGCTTCAGTTCACTACAATCTTTGCTATGTAAAACTTAGCCAATCAGGGTGACACCAATACATCTGATAATACACCTCTTCTTGCTTACTACTAAAGCCACACTGATATATTTAAAGAACTGAAGCAAAATTCATTTAAACCAAAGCTGATTCAACTTTGAGAACAAAAATTTCAAAGAAAAGGAGCACGTTTGAGATTTCAATGGGCTCATCCATTGGCTTTCTAAGAGAAATTTTTAGGTTAACAGCTGGAAAAATCTGAAGGTTAGATTAAAAACTTTGAATTAAAATTACAATATAATGCCTAAGATGCAAGGAGTGCGGGCATTTATATAATGAGAGAGAGAGAGAGAGAGAGAGAGAGAGAGAGAGAGAGAGAGAGAGAGAGAGAGAGAGAGAGAGAGAGAGAGAGAGACGTAACAACTCCACGATGACATACAAGTATTGGTTCCAGAAGGCAGTGCACCATGAAGTCATGAACCAAGAATACAATTATCTGCAATGAAAGAAATACTCCATCTACGTCTGTCCACTAGAGACAGGAACGCGTTAATAGTGTCAATGAGGTTTATCGCTTCCAAACAGTGCTTCATTGTATAGATAACTATATAGTACTTTGTAGTTTTAAGAGAGTGAGAGAGTTTGAGTAGAGAGAGCGACTACCCACATCCTGCTTCCAATTGATTCCGACCAAATTTTAACTTCTAATCCCTCAATAGCTCACTAACCGAAACTACCGTGCTATGGTTCAACAGAACTTCGAATTTCATGTTTCAGAAATGAGACAAGATACGACGAAAAGTCAAATTTCTAAATCAAAAACATAGAAACACCAACAAACGTAGCCAGCAACGAAAAATTCTTCATTCTTCAAACAACATAGATAGGCATATTAACAAACTACGTCACCCATACAATAAGACGAACAAAAAGAACACAATCGATTAACAAGGAAACAAGTACACAAACCTCACATACGGCCTCTGCTCTTCGGAAACATGGCAACAACAGCTTCTGAATGGAACCCCCAACCTTCCAAATTCCGAGAGGTGTTTTCTTTGGGCATACCTGTAACCGAAAACAGAGCTGCTTCTTTCGTTTTGGAGGGAAACGGACCGGATTTGATAGGACAGACCCCCAGCTGTTCCGGGAACGGAATGAAGAGACGGAAACTGAAAGAGGGGAAGACTGATGACACTCGGAAGGGCTACATAACTGGGAGTTATCCGAGTCCGAGTCATCTCCGAGTCACTATGGACTCGACGAGTCTGGGAAAAGGACTTGTCATTGGCTTTCTCATAACATTAAGTCTCACCAAATAAACCCGGGTTCTCATAACCCGGATCACAGACTACCTCCATAGTCCCTGCGTTGTCTCCGTCGGTGTCGTCGAGTCCGAAAGCGTTTTCTTGCTCTCTCCAAGCTCGTAACCTCTCAAGTTCTGCGCTTTGTGCTCTTTTATCAGGCAATCCAAGTTACTTAATCTGTTCATCTGATTTATCCTATTTCCTTTTGCTCCAAACCTAACATGTTTCTTGTTTGTGTGTCAATGTGTTTTCCTTCGTAAGCAGTGCGCGTTGTTCTCCTTCTTCTTCGAGAAACGTCTATTTTCCTCTCTCTCTCTCTCTCTCTCTCTCTGCCTCACTTTGATTCATCCACAAGAAATCGAGGTATGACTTATTCGGACTTTTTTTTTTCTGTGCTTTCTAAGTTTTATAGGATTATTGGCATTCGTTCTTTCATTTCAGATATCTGTTTTCTTTCTTTTTCATGCTGTTCTGTATTTTATTCTTTTTATTTAGATTACGTATTTGTTTCTCTATTTCGTATCTGTTTTTTTTTTTTCAATTTTGCTTTCATATCGAGGGGCCTGGAGCAGTGACCTTTTCTTCTTATCTCTACCTTGCGTTTGAAGTAGCGTACGTAATTTTAGGGAGATGTACGCCATTTTTCAGTGAACTTAGAAAATTCCCAAACCAATAGAACATTCATTTCTTATTGGCTTCCCAAAAGAAAGCGGATGAGACTTGAAGGTGTTCTAATGAAGATATGAAGAAGGGAACATAGAGAGGGAGCGAGTGAGGTTGGGAGGAGGGACACCGCAAATGAGAGATGGAATGAAAGATTCCGTGCTCCTACAGGTCATCACGACCACATATTTTTGTTTGTGTTATTATGACCAAAATGTAGAAATCGCTTATTTAATATAAAGACTCTGTGCTCGTTGAGTCTTTTTATCTAAAGCCTCCTTGACATGGATGACCATAATTTAATCTCAATTGTGTAAGCATGCATCTTGATCCCTCAAAGCGTGATTTATGTCAGATAATAGACCCTTGTTGAGATGTTTGATGAGGGAATAGTGTAGCTGCAACCTGCAAAAACACAGTGACATCAGGTTAGCGAGTGAAAAATTTCTGATCCTCGTGGGTTTTCAGTGGTTGAAGCAAGTTCAGCTTGGTTGTTAGACTCTGGATGAGCATCTACGGAGATAAAATTGATTAGTAGTTTATACCGGTCATACGTAGTATATTATTACCTGATGCGAGCTGGTTGCTTGCCTAAAGAGGCATGCTCTCTTTACCTAAGAAGCAAAGTATACTCTATTTTTGTGCTTGGCACAAAGCATACACTATTGATTGCGTAAAAGAGGTACATCTAGCCCATGCTGAGGCGGTGGTTGTTTTTATCACCGATGAGTACTCTGATATCCAAAGATAAAAGGTCTCTGAACATTTCAGAGACCTTTCTTATGATTTTTCTGGAATTACCTAGCCTGAATTTTATTTAAAAAGGCCATCTAGCTCCTTTTTCCTTGGGTGTATTAACTGATATGGTTATCTCTCTCAAAGTGAAATATTAGATAAACTTCTTGACTGGCCAAAGGGGTGCAACTTGCCACAATGAATTTCAGTGTACTATGCAGAAGAGTGAACCTGAAGGAAATAATCACGAATACACCAGTCTACAGTGGTGGTGTCACAGGTAATAAAGGACAAGTATGTTATTTAAAAATAAAAACTTCATCCATTGAAAAAATTCATTGTAAGAATTATGTTGGTTTAGTACCTTGAACTTGTTCTTTTGTCTTCTTCTGACGATGATTTCAGATGCATCTGAGGGATTGAGCTTGATGGTCAAGAGATGGGCAACAAAAAAGCAAGCTGGATCAACCAAGAATGGCCGAGACTCATTACCGAAGAACCTTGGGGTGAAGAAATTCGGTGGTGAGGTAGGTAGTTTTATTTTATGTCAAAGTTTTCCATTGTTTTGTTGCCAATTTTTTAACATTTATTTTCTATAAATGATTTTGCTGAGACATTTCACTACTTTTCAGAGAGTAATTCCTGGGAACATAATTGTTAGACAGAGGGGAACTCGATTCCATCCAGGAGATTATGTTGGAATAGGAAAAGACCACACACTGTACGCATTGAAAGAAGGGAATGTTAGATTTGAACGTAGCAAACTGACTGGGCGCAAATGGGTCCATGTTGATCCCAAGGAGGGCCATGTTTTACACCCCGTCTACTCTAAACAGGCACAGACCCTCGAAGCTGCTGCCACTACTTAAAAGAGTTGTTGGAAAGAACCTGGCACATCATTTTTCCATCCAGCTGCCTCAAATTCATCTCCTTGCACAGTTGCTGGACCGGAAAGGTCTTTTAGTGCTTTAGGAACTTGAAACATTCCGCATGAAGCTGGTTTGGCTTTGTGAGAAAACTGCGTATTTTTGGCCTTGCTAAATCCTATTTACAATGCAAAAGAAGCTTTGATCATTTGATGGTCGAACTTGGAACTTTTAGATGACCCAAAATGTACTGGAAATGCAGCATTATCGCCAATTCTCCAGACTAGTCGCTTGCACCTGTGAATTGCTTACTGTCAATTCCTTGATTTATTCTGCTCAGTGAATGGGAGAGCGAGGATGCACTGTTTAAGTGTTGACGTTTGTCTTGGGTTAGAGACGGCAGCGTCAAACCCGGCATTTATAAACAGTAGGCAAAAAGACAATTATTTTGGTCCTCTCTTTACCTGGACTTATCATTATTTGAAAGAATAATGGTTCATTTTTCAATAGACCAGGTTGGGTTGGTTTTGCCCATCTAATGGAATGAGTCATTTGAGGAGGGTTGAGATTATTTTGTGTTATATAATCTGCAGTAATATAACTTAGTAATCATATCTTTCTTGATTTCCTTTAACTCAAGTATGTAAGTTTGCGTGCCACTGCACATGAGTATTTTATGTATTCATTAATCCATGAGTTTGTTTCATGCCTTTTGCCAAATATATTTAAAAAGTATAAAACATATATATCACATGCCATATATATTTATATCATCAAAGTCTCCCTCCCATGGAATTTTGCAAAATTGGCCTTACAAAAATTTGAATTCCCCACATATTGGCAACACTTGATATTGTCATGTATAACCACTCCTACCAGGAGCTCATTAACGTTGTACCAACCGAAACTATTTAGCCTCAAATACGAATCAGGTAAGGGGACTCCTTTTCCCGTATTATCTTTATAATGTGTGAAGAATTACTATCTACAAAAATTCAAAATCTTATTCTTTAACGTAGAATTTATCTAGTGGGCCTAAGGTCTACAATTTACACCATGCAAACCATATGCTAATTTTTGCAAAGACAAATTGCTCAAAACTTGAAAGAAGTTCTTTCTCTTTATGGAAAAACAGCTAGACAAAAATAAACACAGAAAAATCAAACATTTTCTTTGCAAATGACACCTCCGAAGATGTTAGATAACAAATCCTATAGATCCTTCCTTACAATGCAACTACTTCAATACCTGGGCACCCCACCACAAATATTATTAGGATGGCCTATGAGCCACTAATTCAAGCTGTATAAAAACAGACTACAAGGTTGGATAAGGAAGTTTCGTCTTAATTTAGTCAGTCTTGTCAAGTCTCCCAATACATATGATTACCTGCTTTGATATCCACAAATAGATATTAAAAAAATTTTCGAGATTTTTTATGGAGCTATAAAGGCCAGCATAAACTTCATCTCCTAAATTTAATGACGTTATGCACAGAAATAAATTAATGATGGGTTGGGAATCCGAAATATTAAAACCTTGTCCATAACTTACAAAATTAAACTCTTATGGAGAATTTTCATTGAAAAGAATTCTGTGTTGGGCTCAAGTTATGAGAGCTAAATATGGGGAATTACCACATAGAGTCCCCCTCAAATCTAAAATTGGAGATTCAACGCTTTGGAAGTATATTAAAACACATTCAGAATTCTTCAAAACACACATAATATATCAAATTGTAAAAAGAAATTAACACCTACAAATCAGTGGAAGACTTAGAAATACATCTTATAGAATATAACCAAACCCTCGTTAGCCAAGTAGCTCCGGAAGATAGGATATATACTATCTTCCAATCAGATCAATGGAACGGAATTCACATCCGTAGCCTTTGGCCACATATGTCGCTCAAAAGATTATCCAAACTATAAGAATTAAAGGTGGGCATAATTTGCCCATTTGGACTCTAAGTCTACATAGATCTTTCTAAAAGCTTATCAAATCATAAATAGGGAATCTTGGTTACAGAAACAGAAAATAAAATATGGTCCAGTGGACTGTCTATGGAAAAAAATATGGTTTCAAGACTTGTTAAAAGGGGTATTCAAATCGAAAAAAGATGTTGTAGATGTCATTACCCATTAGAATCAATCAAACATGTACTAATACCAATACTATTACCAATATGGTTCATTTGCTGTAGAATTTTGGTCACTACTATCTTCCCAATACAATATCCCCAACCTAATGCTTCACTTAGGCAGTTTTTAGTTTTGACATTCTTTGATACTGATTACAAAACAAAACCCTCCAAAAAAAAAAATCAACTTCTCATTATGGTGGCTCTCTAGGGAAACATTCCAAGCTCTAGAAATGCTAAAAAAGAAAGGTCATATACCAGGTTGAAAACGTTACCAAACAAAAAAAGATGTCAGAAGAAAACCCCAGAAAGAACCTAGATTATATATCAAATGGATATATAATCCCCATGCACTAACCGCCCCTTAGTCATTATGGCGGCCCAGTGCTCGGGTTCATGCCACTACGGTTTGATTCCTTTAGTACATTTGTGCTGGGAATTGCTGCTTTAGTATCTGTCCTACTGCCTCCAACGTACATACACATAGGTGCGGCGGTTACACTACCTAAGGAAGCCCTTTTGAAGGCTAGTTATGGGGATTTTCCAAATCAAAATTTGGCAAAGCTGCATCCCTTTTTTTTTTTTTTTTTTTAAAAGTCAGTTTTTCAAAAACTGTATTAGAAATGGGATTAGCTCGAAAATGACTTATTCGGATGACTGTATAACATATCCAAACTCCAAGCCATATTTCTAATATAAATATGTTATTATCTTAAGATTTAAAAAAAAAAACATCGTTACCTCCGGAAATGAAGTACGTGGGGTAAGATTACATGCGTAAACCGAGAGCACAGAACGGTACGAATGGAGAAAAGGTCTATAGAGGAAGGGAACTTCTCTGCTGTTTGCTGGGAAGAAAACAAGCGCAAGAAACGCGAAGGAAAGAAGTGGTCTGTTTATCACGTTGAATGGAAAGGAAAAGAAAAGTATCAAAGGAGAGAAATTTGCGCGCGCTCTCGTTCATCTCTCAACGTGGGAGAAGCGGTTTAAAAGCCTTGTTCTCGTCGCTGCCGAGGAGCCTCCCTGGCCGGACGGTCGACTCTGTCTTCACTCCTCCGACGGTACCGCTCTCTCTCTCTCTCTCTCTGATTCTCTCTCTAACTCTGTCTCATCCTGTTTCTCTCTCGCTTGTTATCTCTCCGTGTCTCTCTTACGTTCTCTATCTGGGTCTCTGTAATTCTCTCTCTAGTCTAATTATAATGTTGCAAGCAGAAACTTTTTCTGTTTCGTCTAGCTTAAGCCAAACTAACAAGTGATGTTTTCGCGGGTGTTTCCTTGGTTGTGTATGAATTGATTTAATCACGTCTCGGTTTATAATTTTTTTTTCTGTTCTGATAGTAAGAACGAGTCTTTGCGTCAAACAAATAGTAAGAACGAGACTGACAGTAGTTGGGAACAGTGAGAGCTGAGAGCAATATTTTGATCACTATCCAGTGAGAACAAAGTGAGGAAAATTGATAAACCGGAAGTTAGTAACCTCAGAGCAGAAAACAGCACGAAGCAATAAAATAGAGTTGTCTGTGAGTGATCAAACATAAATTAAACAAGTATTAAAGCAATAAAATTGAGAATAATTCGTAACTCTAGATTCCGTCGATGGTGATACTTAATATTTTTAAGTTTTGCACGGAAGAAGCCTGGGAGGAATATCAAATTGAGGGACGTTACATGGCGAAAGACCACGAGGAAGCCTGAGAACAGTTCGTAACTCTTGATTATTTCCACCTATTTCTGTGGCTTCCAATCTATCATCGTCAACCAAAAGTCGTGCAAGCTCTATCATCCTTGGGTGGAGATCTCCTACGCGTGAACCTTTCCTTTGAAAAGTGGAAGAGATATATTCATGAACTTTTTTTTTGAGAAGTGACGCATTTTTAAGGACAAACAGCTATAGTTAGACAGCATCAGGATGGCCCATCACTACCAGATATTCTTGGGAAGAAGGTCAGGCATACCACTAGTCAACCTAAGTACATGAAGAGCCTACAAACTAATGAATAGGTTCATGAACCTTAGGAATAATCATGATAAAGAATAAGCAGGTACAAAAATTGGTCTCACTTGTAACTAAGGGTGAATTTTAATATCCAGTAAATTAGAAAGTTGTTTTTATGTTCGTTGGAAAAAAGAGACTTGTAGGTTTCATTGTTGAATAAATGATTTTAAATGTCAAATTTCCTAAAAATATTTAACATTCTGTTTGCCATGTCAACTATATATCAGTATCTGTTAGCTTTGTATTTGCATAGATTGGATGGAGAAGCATCTGCTGTTCGACAAGGAAAGTGATTAAAGTGATAATAATGAAAGTGGAAAGTCAAAATCGAGAGAATGAATAGACAGAATTTTCCTTAGGCTTAATCTCATTTTCTCTGTTATGATAACCCAATCAGTGTTGAAATAACCCACAAAAAGCAGCGTAAGGTCTGTAGCAAGAAATAGGGAAAGAGAAAAATAATAAAGGCAAGGCAACTTGCCTTCGCTGTGACTGCTTTTTGGTGAATAGCATATCTCTCGGGATGTGCATTGATAATTTATGCTATAACATGATATTTTATTTTTATATGTGTTTGTGTGTCATTGTGTATGTGTTCGCGCGCTTAGTTGGTGTGTGTGTGCTTACTTTGTGTGTGCACAGAGTATCTTGTGCGTTTATGTGGGTATTGGTGTATGTGTGTGTGTATGTGAGTATTTGTGTGTGCTTAGTTGGGGGGAGTGTTTGTGTAGGTATTCATTTGTGTGAGAGTGATAGGCCACCGGTTCGGTTCACCTATGCTAGGTGAGGAGGAAAAAAAAGCAAAGAAGCTGAGCTGTCTTCAACTCGTCCCAGTCAGCAAGAAACAAGGACGTGAAGTTGCTGGTCCCTAATCAGGAGTTAGTTGGAGGAGGCTGACGTGGCAAAGGGCTGGAATCAGTCATACGAGTTGCATAGGGGGTTGGGATTGATGTAATCGAGGGAGAGAATTGCGGGGAGAAGGATATCTTTTTGTAAACTCAGAGCTTTGCTCTGTGGGAGAGTTCCAAGCCTCTTGAATGCTTGGTTAGCTATCGTTAAACATTGAATTGAGTAATAGAAAAACAGGGAGTCCAGTACTACCCTAATTTCCCCAAATTGCATTATATTCTCGTTGTTGTTCTTCCCATCTCAGAGCGTATCAAACTGGTAGCAGAGCAGTTCGTACCTGAGGAAATGGCCAAGAACGTTAGCCAACGAATGGACCATGTGGAGGAAGTCATAGGGTCGGTGGCAAAAAGAACTCCAGAGAGTCGAAGGATCATTGAAAGAGGAGTTACAGAGCTTCAATCGACAAATCGAGTAGTTCTTGAAGTTGCAAGAGGAATCTGTTCGTAGAGGGTCGTCATCTGCCCAGAAATCACACGACCAAGAGCAGTACAGTCCCTCAATGGTTGGAGAAAATCCCGAGGTTGCCTTTCCAAGACATAGGCACAGAAAAGGTGCGAACGAGGCCTTTGTTTTCGTTGCGATGACAAATGGAGTCCAGGACATCGCTGCAGACGTCGGGAACTAAGTGTCCTGCTCACCTCCGAAGAAGACGATGGTGGCTCTGAGCAAACTATGGTGCTGGAGGACAGACACGAACGGGAATCAGAGGCAGCCGAACTCAACCAAGTTATAGAGGTATCTTTAAACTCAGTGGCAGGTATGTCTTCACCCAGAACTATGAAATTACGAAGTAGGATTTTAGAGCAAGAGCTGGTGACCCTGATAGACCCGGGAGCCACCCATAATTTTGTTTCATTAGAATTGGTACAGTAGCTCAGCATTCCAATCACCAAAACAAACTCCTATGGGGGGACTATGGGTACCTGCGATTCTGTAAAAGGAGAGGGTATTTTTCGAGGTCTTACCTTGCACCTATAGGGCATGGATGTGGTGGACGATTTCTTACTGTTAAAATTGGGCAGCTCAGATGTGATTCTTGGCATTCAATGGCTGGAGACTTTGGGAACCACACACACTAATTGGAAATCACAGGTGATGAAATTCTTTGTCAGCTCTCACACGGTCACACTGCGGGGTGATCCCTCGTTGGGCAGAACGTTGGTCTCCTTGAAATTGATGCTGAAATCAATTCGGAAGGAAGGTGTAGGCGTGCTAGTTGAACTAAACCAGTTGGAACATTCGGCATTGTGCACCCAGCACGAATCAGAATTTTTACGGAAATTGTTATTGGACCATGAGGCAATTTTTCATATGCCATGTGGGTTGCCCCCGGTTAGGGGACACGAACAAGCCATTGTGTTGCACACGGGCTGTCCACTCATCAGCGTACATCCGTACAGGTATCCCCATTTTCAGAAAAATGTAATTGAGAAATTAGTCAGTGAGATGTTGATGGCAGGTGTTATTCATGTGAGTCAAAGTCCATTTTCCAGCCCGGTATTGTTAGTAAAGAAGAAGGATGGATCTTGGAGATTCCACGTTGACTATAGGGCCCTCAACAAGGCCACAATTCCCCACAAATACCCGATTCCAGTGTTCGATGAACTCTTGGACGAGTTGTTTGGAGCGCAGGTGTTCTCAAAATTGGATTTGAAGTCCGAGTATCATCAAATTTGGGTAAGAGAGGAACATATTCCCAAGACCGCCTATCGCACACATGATGAACACTATGAATTTCTCGTCATTCCCTTCGGACTCACAAACGCCCCGGCTATATTTCAGTCCTTGATGAATGACATCTTCCATCCGTTGCTCAGAAAATCGGTCCTCGTTTTCTTTGACAATGTACTGGTTTACAGCCCTATAGAGGAAACGCATTTGTAGCATTTGAATGAAGTTTTGAGCATTTTGTAGCAACATCAGCTATACGTTATCCAAAAGAAGTGTGAATGGGGCAAACGTGAGGTGGCCTATCTGGGCTACATCATCTCGGGTGACGGGGTGGCCGCTGATCCAACTAAAATTAAAGCAATGGTGGATTGGCCGAGACCGAACAATCTGAAGGAGTTACGAGGATTTCTGGGGCTTACTGGGTAATACTGTAAGTTTGTGGCTGGTTATGCTCGCATCGCCTTGTCCTTGACTGAACAACTCAAGAAAGACTGTTTTGGCTGGAATGCTGAGGCTGAGGAAGCTTTTAACAACCTCAAGCACACTATGACTCAAGTTCCGGTGTTGGTCATGCTAGATTTCACTAAGAGGTTCATTGTTGAGACGGACGCCTCAGGATTTGGGTTAGGTGTTGTGTTGTTGCAAGGGGTACGACCTGTGGCTTTCTTTAGCCAAACATTGGGGCCCTGAGCGTGGCTAAAATCCATATACGATAAGGAGCTAATGGCGATTGTGTTTGAGGTATTCAAATGGCGGCATTACCTTCAAGGAAGGAAATTTGTGGTTCGCACAGATCAACAAAGCCTGAAATTCTTGCTTGAACAGAGAGTGGTGGGAACAAAGTATCAAAAGTGGGTAACAAAGCTGATGGGGTATAATTTTGATATCCAGTACTGTAGTGGAGCAAGTAACAAGGTAGCCGATGCATTATCCCGCATTCTGGGGCAGGTTGATTGTTCCACCTTGATTGTCTCTCAGTGGCAAAATTGGACAAACTTACAGGCAGAATTATTGGCGGATGCATTTCTCACACATTTGAGGGAGGACATCACTTCGGGCACCCAAAAGCATGTAGGATTTTCAGTGGAAAATGGAATTTTGTACTACAAGGGTCACTTTGGAATTCCTCGTACTTCTCATCTCATTCTTCAAATCCTTACTGAGTTCCATAGTTCTCCTGTTGGGGGACATGCGCGGGAGACTAAGACATTACAACGACTGGCAACCAAAGTTTATTAGGTAGGCATGCGCAAGGATGTTTCCGATTTTGTTCGAGAGTGTGCGGTGTGTCAACAAAATAAATACTTGGCTACAACACCGACAAGACTCCTTCAACCTATTCCACTTCCGGCTTAGGTATGGGATGCGGTAACTATGGATTTTATTGAGGGTTTACCCCGTTCAGAAGGAGTAAATACAGTCTTTGTGATGGTGGATAGGCTCAGCAAATACGCTCACTTCATTGGACTGAAGCATCCTTTTACAGCAGTGTCCGTGGCTACCATTTTCACTTGCGAGGTCGTTAGACTCCATGGCATACCACAAGTGATTATTTCAGATTGCGATCGAGCCTTCATGAGCCATTTTTGGAGCGAGTTGTTCAAGCTCCAAGGCACTTCGTTGCAGCGCAGCACGACTTACCATCCACAATTGGACGGGCAAACCGAGGTGGTGAACAGGTGTTTAGATACATATTTGCGTTTTTTTGCTTCCAGGCAGCTCCGCACTTGGGCCCGTTGGTTGGCATGGGCGGAGTATTCCTATAACATGTCAGCCCACTTGGCCACCTGATGTACGCCTTTTTGAGCTTTGTATGGCCGCGATCCTCCTGCTCTTCTCCGCTATGAACGGGGCTCCGCTTTAGTTTCGGCTGTTGATCAGCTGCTGACGGACCGAAATGCCTTTTTGGATGACTTAAGGATGAATCTTTTGTGTGCCCAACAGAGAATGAAGTTTCAGGCCGATACTAAGCGCCATGATGAGGCATTTGCAGTGGGGGATTGGGTGTTTCTGAAGCTGAGACCATATAGACAACGATCACTTGCACAACACCGCTTTGAGAAGCTGGCTGCTAGGTTCTATGGGCCGTACAAAATTCTGCAATGGGTGGGGAAGGTTGCTTACAATGGCCACCGGTTCGGTTCACCTATGCTAGGCGAGGAGGAAAAAAGAGCAAAGAAGCTGAGGTGTCTTCAACTTGTCCCAGTCAGCAAGAAACAAGGACGTGAAGTTGCTGGTCCCTAATCAGGAGTTAGTTGGAGGAGGTAAGGGCGGGGGAATATATTGGGTGAAGGATTTCGTTTTGTAAACTCAGAGCTCTGCTTTGTGGGAGCGTGCCAAGCCTCTCAAATTCTTGGTTAGCTATCCTTAAACATTGAATTGAGTAATAGAAAAACAGGAGGTCGAGTACTACCCTAATTTCCCCAAATTGCATTATATTCTTCTTGCTGTTCTTCCCATCTCAGAGCGTATCAGAGAGCCTGTGTTTGACTCCAGAAGAACTTTGAAATCACTGTCGTTAAGGGGAATCTAAGCTCTAAACTCTTATTTTTCTGGTGGAGCAGTTCATTGTCATATGGTGAAGAGCAAATATGAATATGTGGAGTCATTTGAAAACATGATGCACTGCCATTGTCAACGTGGATTTTTGTCAGAATTGATGGTCATTGCTTTCATAGGTAACTGCCTTAGACATGCAAATTGTTTTTTGGTTGTCAATTACACTAGAAAACCTTTACAATGAGCCTAGCGTCATGTTTACCTTGCCTTCGGAGAAATTTCTTTTAATCTTCTGGTTGAATTTTTGTTGTGCTGTCTAGTTGTGACTAAATATTGATCAGTTTTGGATACCAATTTTTTGTTAATTATCGGTTTTTTTAATGTTCCTCTTTTCTTTCCTTTATACTATTGCTTCAATGGGAGATGCTCTCAGGGTGTTCCTGGGCGCTGGGCTCCCGCTGAGGGGTAGGTCGATGTGCCATATTGCCATTATAGCTTGGGTTCTATGGTTGGAAAGCAACCATAGATTATTCAAAGATAAAACACTCAATTCGTCGGAAGTAGCCTTTGATTGCAGGGAGAGAGTGATTAGCTCGCTGTGTTTCGGCCTAGGATTCCTCAATTATAGTGGAGACTGTCTGAGGGTCTCATGGACTTTCTGAAGATGAATTTTAATGGATCCTCGCACGGCAATCCAGGTCCCGCCAGATTTGTTGGGGTTGTCTAGGACTCTGCAGGTACCATCCTTTTGACCTACTGGGACAGGAGGATTACTGCAGCTGATGGCTTCATGGTCTCCAGATATTTAAAGATCATTTCCATGGTTGGTTCCTTGTTGAGGGTGACTCGAGCAATGTAATTGGATGGTGCAAGAAAAAGACTGACCCTCTGTGGAAGTTATTGTACTTGTAAAGTTTGCTAAAGATGTTATAGATGATTGGGTTTGTACTCCTAGCGCTGCCAATGAGGTGGCGGCTGGTCTTGCTAGAGAGGGACTACCACTTCATTCTATTGTCATAAGGGACACTCCCCCATTTGTAATTTGATGATTATAAATTATGTATTTTGAATGCTATAAAAATGCTCTTTTTTCAGAAAACATAAAATTTCTGTTACATATCTGCTAGGTTTGTCAATGTTCACAATTTCAAGAAGCCAGTTGATGAACATGCACTCAATTTGATGCATTCATGTGCAGTTTCTATGCTCAATGATATTCCCGATATTGTCTTTGCATATGGCAGGTAAAGTATTGTTTGCTTATCTCACTTGAAATCTTTTAGTTTACCTTGTAGTTGCTAACTAGATGAAAGTTTTCTCTTGTTTTGTGGTTCCATTTTTCAGTTTCATTATGCAGAAATTAACTCATGTGTACCATAGATGCCTGAATTGCACTTCATTACTGCAATTTCATTTGGGGTGTTCTTGTTGCAAATTGCTTTTTAAGCACACAGTCTACAAATGGCGAAAACTTACAATTTTTTAATAGAACTCACAGCAAATTAAGATCAATTTTTATCGTCAATTTTTCTCTCTAAATATACATATAAGTGGAAGGAGTTCTTCCCTTGTGGAGAACTGCAATATCATCCTTCCTTTGTTGCAGAAGTGGTTTCTTTCATATCTGCTTTAGAGCATAAAGATCATCTCTCATCAAGACAAGAAGTGAGTGAGTACTACAACCAAGAGTTATTGGTCTTCCACCATGGCTACTAAAGTTTTACCTAATGGGCTTTCCTTATTGATCGTTTTTTTTTGAAAGTTGAGGTTTTATTCATTTAAGAATTACATCCCAAAAAGGGTTACATCAATTTCCTAAGGAGTCCAAACAGTTAGCACTTGCTCATGGACACCCTTTTTAGCTAACTCATCTGCTCTACCATTGGCAGATCTAATTACATGACTCCAAGTTACAACAAAAAAAGCAAGATCATTTATCTCATTGAAAGTGTAAATATGTCTCCACGAAGGCTTAGAAGCTCTCTTGCACCATGAAATGATGGTCTTCGAGTCGCCCTCCACTTGAAGGGGACCTGAAAGCCCTAAATCTTTATAACATCTCAGACCATGAAGGAGGCTGACTGCTTTAGCGGTAGTAGAGTTTGAAATACCAATCGGTGCTGTGTAAGTGAGTAGTACTTCTCCTCTATGGTCCCAGATGAGTCCTCCTACCCCAGATGGCCCCGGATTCCCAAGTGGGGATCCGTTAAAATTTAACTTATAGGAGGATGGTGTGTGTGTGTGTGTGGGGGTTAGCCATTGCTGAATAGCTGTAATACTAGATCTGGCTTCTCTAGCATGTTCAGCCCACGACCTCCAAATTACAGTAGAATCAACACCACGAAATATAGCCTGAGTTTTCAACCAGCCAATAATCTGGTGGAGAAGTTAATGACAAAGAACTCCCCAAGGCTTGGTTTCGTTCCGACATACCCTGTTGTTCCTTTCCCTCCAAATGGCCCAAGGAATGTAACCCATGCAACAATTGTACATAATGCGTCCCTTTGTGCCATGCCCAAAATAGCTAATGAGTGGGAGGAAGCCTGCTAGATTTTGTGGGATTACATAATTGATACCGAACATGCCAAGGAAGAAACTCGAAATTTTCCAGCTGTACTCACAGTGAATGAGAAGGTGATCAATGGTCTCTGAAGCCCCACATAGTGGGCAACTGTCTGATGGGATCTGAATTCCCCTTCTCTGTAATAGATCCCTGGTGGGAATTTTGCTTCGAAGGCAGCACCACATAAAAAAAGGCCATTTTCCAAGGGCATGAGAGTGTCCAGGCAGCAGCTGCCACATGTGTAGCTCTTACCCTCTCAGTGAGGCTTTTATACCCGGAGCTTGCAATATAGCAACCTTTTGAGTGGGGTTTCCAGATGAGTTCATCTTCATTGTGTCTGTTTAAGTATACTTTACTCAGTGCAGCTAGCAAATCTGAGATCTCAAGTCCTTCAGCATCAGTTAAGGTTCTTCTAAAACATAGATCCCAGTTAATATTCCCCAGCTGGCAACTGATACCCAAAAGCTTTGGTCTGACTGGGGTATCCTCAGTAAAAATCTTGGTAAAATGAGTGGTGATATTTCTAATAATTTCTGATTTATCAGAGGTGACCGTGCCATCAACATTGAGAGAGCAGATTTGATTGATTCTTCTCCTTCCCGTGGCAATAACATGAAAATATTTTGTGTTCCCATCTCCCTCTTTTAGCCATTTGTGCCTAGCCTTTTGTTTCCACATGATATTCTCCTGTCTCACACTTTTATTGAACTCAATTATTGTTGACATTCTAACCACTGATTCTGAAATCTGAAAGGCATGCCTCCCCAGTTAACAAATTTGGTATCCAACAAGACGGGACAATGATCTGAAACAGTCTTTCCCAATACTCTACAAGCAGTCTGTGGATAAAGCTCAAGCCAATCGAAATTGCAGACGAATCTGTCCCATCTAGAAAGGGTAGGTGGCCTTCTTCTATTACTCCATGTGAAGCTCTTTCCCGAGGTATGAAGATCAATAAGATCAGATGCCCCCACGAAATCAACAAATCCTCTCATGGTGGCAGTGATTGAAGTGGCTGGAGGATGTTTTTCATTTCTGGATAGTGTGGCATTAAAATCACCACCTAGCAGCCATGGACCTTGATGCTGTCCCACTGCATTTGAGAGATCTTCCCAAAAAACAGCCCTTTGTCTATAGGTGGAAGGCCCATAAATCGCACCTGCGAACCATACTTTATGGCTAGAGAGATCTGTTACCTTGACAATTATGTAATAATCACCAATAAGAAGATTCTGAACACTAACAAACCGAGGGTCCCAAATACATAGTATACCACCAGCAGTGCCCATTGCATTCTTGGCACACCATTCCGGCCTATGGAAAGGCACCAGTTCTCTCACTACACTGTCTATCACTCTTTTGCCTCGTCTTACTTCTGGTTTGTCGTTTTTCACTTTGAGCATCCTCTTTACCTCGGGATCCGTTATTTTCTGGCCCACTTTACTGACAATACTCACCAGAGTTTTGTAATCCTCTTTAGAAACACCTCCCTTCATTTTCTTAATTTGGGAAAGCCAGGAATGTTTATTTGATTTACGTGTCCTTCCTTGGACATCAACGTCATACTCATCCTCCCTGTCCTCTCCCCAATCCTCTTCAATATGAACATCGATTGTTTCAATAGTATTCTCCATATAATTTTCTTCACTAGTGGCGCCCTCCTCAATTTGTGCTTGTTCACATAAAGAATTTATTGAATTTGGTGACTGTTTTGATGGGTCATATATTGGTTGGAGTAGAGAGTGCGATTTTTTTCTGGAATAGGTAGTGAGAGGTGAGTTAAATCGGATTGGGGTGATAGGGGAGTTCATGGAGGGTGAATAATTTCGAAAATTGTCATTGATGCTGCTTGCTGCCGTATTCTGACCACGCAAGGTAATAGGATTTTGAGGTGGGCTTGGTGGAGAATGTGGAGAGTGGATGGGAGAAGGGGGGGGTAGTTGTAGTGGAGCCGGGAGGTGTATTTGATGGCTTTGAGACAGAGATAGGGCTGTTTATGGGCTGCTGAGCATTTGCTACTAGGTTAGGAGATGGAATAGGAATAGGGGCAAGCTGAGAAGGGTGGTTGGCAAGAGACTCGGTTTGAAAAGTCATTGTTGGGTTCAAAGTTGGCGACTCACCAGAATTTTGGCCCTGGAATAGGGGTGATTGGAGGTCCTCAGCCACGCAAAAGCCGCCCCATATGTTGAGCGAGTAGTCAGTTTCCGAATCATGCATGCTCTGATTGACTCCACCAGAGGTAACTGTGTTGACTCGGCCAAGTTCACCTGAGTCAACACGGTTCGACTCAATATCAGCTGTTTGAGGTCTATAAGTGCCCAAATCAGTGCTGTGAGTTTGCCGACCATCAATTTCTTCAACTCGGTTCGAGTTACATTGGGTGAACTCATCTCTTTCAACCTCTGTCTGATTGCCGATTTTGAATGGCGGAATGAAGGTCTCTGGTTTTATGCATGTTGCAAAAACCTTTCTCCCCAACTCTAGCTTAGTCCACCTCCAAAGGCCTCTTATATGGTTTGATCAGAGCACGGCCATAAGCCATGTTTCTCCCACTAGTGGTATTCTCGTCGAAGGCAATAATCTCACCCATTTGGCCAGCAAGCAAGCTCAGTGCGTCTGCTCCCCACACTTCTACTGGAACACCCCAAATCTGCACCCAATTTGTCGCTGGTCCAGTTTAGATAGTTTCCTCCCAAGGCATAGTGTCCCAGCTAGGTATTTCTTCCGAATGGTCCTATAGAAGCAATTTCTCTTTGGATTCGTCATCTTTAGCCTTAATTAGCCAGTCACTTTGCCCTATATATGAAGCAGTTGGCACAAAGTCGAGGGACCATCTATGTTGGATCAAAATTTCGAGGTTTTGTGCATTTTGTAGGCTCCAATCTGTCTTAATCACCACTCCAAATTCAAGATCCTTTTGTCTCGATTCCCATTTTCGAGTAAGTCACCGCATCTTGTCCCAGCTTATTTATAATCTTCTCCCAGCTTTGTTCTTCTCTGATAAACAATTGTATAGGTGCAGCAGTTTCAACTTTCCCACATACCCAGCGACGAGCTACGTCTTCATCAACAGGGAAAGAGGAACTGCCAAACTTACTTTGCCCCAAACTTCGCATAGTATACAGTCTTCCTCCCTGCTGGCGTCTCCTTCTTTCCACAGTTTGCCATTCGCCTTCATTATCGTTTCCTCCTCTTCCACCCATCATCATCAATATATTTTTTTTTTTTGTTTGCTAAGTTGGGTCGGTCCGGTTGAAATCGGCCCGGGCAGAAAGGCTGGGTCTATTCAGAACGGGTCAACCCCTCTTAAACACTTTTTTTTTCTCGGTCCAATTGAGGTCGAAATGGTAGGAGTCCGGTCGGGTCGGTCCGATCCGAGATGGACTAACTTAAAAGTATCCGAGTCAACTCATCGTGACTCGTTTTCTTCCCTAATTTGCCTAGGGTTCTGATCGACTTTTCTTCTTCCGCCTGAAAATTTCGAGCCGCAACCTTCAAAACGCTGCAGACGAAATTGATCGCAGAAATGAAGAAGCTCCCCGATGGTTGTTTAGGAGACTGAAATACGACACAGAAACGGAAGATAACAGGTAACTGTGTCGCTGCCAAAGCAAATTTGCCGAAACCACTCCCTCTTCGACATTAATAACTTGAAGAGCTTCGTCGTGATCAAGATTTTGATATTCAAAAACCACAGAGTAGCATTGAAGATCCAGGAACTAGCATCACGGAACCCAGTTAGAGCCAAGTAAAGAGTTCGTGGTATGGGTGTTGCAGATAGAGTGAGAACATCGATGGAAGTCTTGAATGAAGCAATCTTTTTCCTGCTTGTGCAAAATGTTAATTCAGGACTAGAGAGTTGTCACCGAACACCAGCAAAGCACAACGGCTGATACAACAATCACTCCAACAAAACATGGTGAATTGAAGTGTAGTGTTGGAGTTCGATCAGATCCTCCACCACAACATATCGGACACCTCTCTCCTAACTAATCATTCAAGATCTTTTGTATGGACCTTTTTTTTTAGGCGGGAATATTCACCACTATACTACAACGACTTCGATGTTAGATTGTGTTCTTTCAAAAACAAGTGATGCAGTCACTACATGATTACAATATCAGACCCTTCCATTTTCTCCAGAAGGATATATTTCCATCAGAAAGATTCAACAGCTAGTATATGATCAACAATGAGAGGATAATATAAGGACAAATGATATTCAATCAAACTCTCTAAAGTGCAGGAAAATTGAGAAGAAACGGAATACCAAATGAAAATCTGCAAGTTGCTACAACATGACATTGAACTTAGGCAAGCATGTGATCGTTGGTCAACTTGTCATGAAAAATTTTGACTATCAGTGGGCATAACCCCACAATGTTAGAGTTAGAGTTAATTTTGCACTTATTAGCAAAAATACTTCCTAGTTTCCACTAAATATATTGGGATTTATTGGGATGCAACTTGATGTGGTATTAGAGCATGACCTCTATTTTGTTTATATTTTATACTTTATAGTTAGTGAGAACCTCTTCTTTTATATTTTTTATAGCTGTTTTGCTTATATTGTGATTGTCCATGTCTTGGACCAGAGTTTTATTTGTCTAGCTTAGATGTGAGGGGAGTGTTAGAGGGGACTTACGCAGCATTAATTAATAGTAGGAAAAACCCAATGCTTATTAGTTGGAAAGACATCCTAAGTTTAGCTGGTCTCTTTGGGATAGCCGTGGATATTATTCAAACCACTCCTTTTAATTATGCAGGTAGAGACACTAATCTATACAATACATGTTTCTGGATGTTGGTTAAGTCTGGGAGAAATAAAATAAAAGCAGAAGAGCTTTTAAGGGTGAACATTTAATATCAGTATCCTTATTTCAAAGCGCCCATTCTTTTGTCTTTTGAAAGATTTTACTGATATCCTTGAAGCTGTAGGGAACTAGTGCACATGACAAAAATGAACTTCTTTGCCAACAATTTGGCATCAACTATGATATGCTACCCAGCATTTTTCGGAAAGGATCAATTTCATTCAAGATAAGGTTTAGTTCATTTTGTTTGAACTTTAAGACTTCAGATTTTATGGGATATAATGGTTGATACTTAAGTATATTAATTTATTGTTTGATGCTAGTAAAACCCTCTTGCAGCTCGTTGTAAGTTTTAGTGATGATAAACACGTGTGTCATTCAGGAAGAAGTTATTAAAAAGTGTCAACATTCTTGATGGGCTCATAGGGTCCACATATCCACATTGTAATGATACTGGCTGCTTTGGGCCCAAGCCCGCACAGTTTTGCTAATGGGTTTTACCCCAAAAGGCCTCATTACAATGGAGATGTGGATTCCTGATTTTATGCCCATTATTCTTCTCATTCTCTTTCAATGTGGGACTAATTCTTCTAACAAAAAGTTTGGAAGAAATAGTGAACCTGTTAAGAGGTCATAGAGAGAAATTGTCTTACTACACACGGACATAAGTGAGGCCAACTTTTGGAGTCAACTCCCAGACATCCTTCACGAGTAAGAATCTGTTACAACCTATTTGAGACTATTTTAAGGTTTTCTGTGATATTATTTACTTGAGTTTGCTTTCTCTTTTGAAGGTCTGTTTAATATATATTATTATATTGAAAATGGTTAACCATTTACACAGGAGAACATTGCTTTCTTGTCAAGGTAGAAGCTAAAACAATGCCATGAGAATTGTTTATGAGAAGTTAGATGCTATTATGTTAGTCCAACGCAGTGTTTGGATCGAGGGCAGACAATACAAGAAAGCTAAATACTTCGTTTATTTTTCCCCTTCTTTTTGCAGGTCGGTAAAGAAATGTTGAGTAGTAAAGTGGAGTATGGAAAATTCACCTGTTGTCAGTGACACTATCAACATTTCATGTTATCAGAGTAGATGGTCAAAATTTTAGGAGGTAATAGCTTTGTAATGCAAAGATGTGGGGATGTTTTATCTTCTTTATTCCAGTTTACTTTTCCTCAGACTCAAAAAGTAGAATCTTCTATATCTCTCTAGGCTCTCTACAGGTGAAACATTGATTATCTGAATGAAATGGTTGTCCAGTAACCATAGCATTTGGGTGGACAATGTGGATCCTGTAGACAGTCTGTCTGGTCACATGAACCCAAATTGCAGAGTTCAGGGAGTAGCCACTCCTAGAGAAATCCTGAGATACCTCTATATAGTTTTTGCAATCATGTGATCAATTTCATACTGGGAGCACTTCACTTGAAATTAAAGCTAGCAGTATTTAACATGGAGACTCAAAAATACTGATTCTCCTTTCTGCTAGGTTTTTTGAGCTTCCCGATTTTGAGAAGCCAAATGATGAAAAGGCACTGAATCTATTGACTGCGCTTGCCATAGCAATGCTAAAAGAGATTCCTGGCATAGTTTAGGCATATGGTATTAGTGATGAATACAGGTAAATTAGCATTTCTGGAAGATCTAAAATTGTATAATCAGTTCACCGATAGTAATATGACATCAAATGATCCCAGTGCATCTTTTGCTTGCTCATTACATTCTTTCTTTTCAGTATCATTATGAAAAAAGGTGCAAAATTCTGCGACAAAAAGTATAAGGTGTATTACAAATTATTTCTTCCTTTTTGCAATCCATATCTTAATCACATGTTCTTTGAATTTCATGGCTTCTTTAAGAAATGGAAGTTGATGATAACCTATGAAGTTTGTAACTGAACTCGCAGGAAAATTATCTGTCTTGTTGCTCCTTCTTTCTCTTTTACTTATGTAATGAAGTGGAAATAATTCTTTCCTCATAAGCAGTTACTATATCCACCATCTTTTGATGCTCGTGTTGTATGCTATCCGTCTACTCTGGTTGTTAAAGACTACCTCAAATGGAGAGAATCATATTGTGAGTGCTTATTCTATTATCAAGCAATGCACCAACATTGGTATATCTATGTTGTATGTATATTTTTACTGTAATATTCTCTTCCATCTTTTTTTTTTCTTTTTAGCAATTGCTGAAGATTGTCAAGACAAATTACTGCTAGTCTTCTTTATTAAACAGGTCACGTCAATAATGTGCAAAATACTCCTTTCTGGATGTTGCGCAAGTCTGGCAAAAGTAAAAGCGACGCTCTAGAGCATTTAAAGGTGAACAAAGTCATTTCTTTACTGTGAAGTCTTATATTTGTTGGTAGGTAAAAATCTTATCCATTACAATCACAGGGTAACAATGCTGCAGAGAAAAACGACTTTCTTTTCCAGCAGTTCAGCATCGACTACTATACGTTACCTGCCATGTTTTGCAAAGGGACTGTTGTTTTGAGGACAAAGGTCACTACCCTTTTCATAAAAGTCTGTCAAAAACTGAACTGATTCAAATAGTGCCGAAACTTTTTCTCTGTCAGTACACGAAAGAAATTATGGCAATCTCAGTTGTTGTGCTTTGACATGTTGGCATGTCGCTCAGGCGGACGATGCTGTGGAGTTCAGTAATGAGGACAAACTTGTTGAAAGCTTTGATGCTGAATTTATTGTAGAACACATTGACATATTTGAACCCGGCTTTTGGGAGACGCATCCAGACATCCTTGATCAGTAATCTCACACACTGGATTGAACTTTGCCCGGGACAAGCCTGAAACAGTTGATAGGAGATAGTTTTTTTCTTTATTTGTGAAGCGTGTTGTAGAGAACTGCGACATAGTTGAGACAAGCTTAGCTTCAAAGAATAACTGAGAAGAAAAATTCTAGACACTTTCCCATCATCTTGGGTTCTTCTTTGAATTAGACAAATAGCATGTCCTTATGTTGTATTGCGTGAACAATCACCCCAAACGAATACGGGTTTTACCATCATTTCCCTCAAAGAAAAAGAAAAATAAGAAGCGTGTCCATAAGTCCCCGGGTAATGCAAACAAATACAAATGAACCTCCAAAATTCAATGCAGAAAACAACTCGGACATTAGAGAGGGGTTCAGGCCCTGGCAAGGGAATTCATTTCTGGTCCCTACTTACTGCAAAAAGGGAAACCCCTAAACCCCACGGGCAAGGGACCCCTGCTCTCTTCCCTCAACAAGCTCACAACATTGTATTGTTCTCAGAGAAAAAAATAGAAGTGGATTTTTCAAAAGCTTAAGGGCTTATTTGTAATTCTGATCGCCTCAACATTTTTTCAATTTGGAGAATAAAAAGAAAAGAAAATTGCTTATTTCTACCACAGATTTTTGCCTAAATTTGTGCAACTGGATCGGGCTTCAACTTAAGGCCTGAGATATACACCATTAGAACATGTCATATATTCAATTCAAGCACAGCTGCATCAATCAAGATAAACTTTGACATCTATTCCATTATCTATAAGGGACTGCACTACCGCTCTTATCTTGCCTTCAAACTTGTCTCGTTCTCTTGGTGTAAAAGTAGCTGTGTAAACATCCGCTTCTCGTGCCCTATCTGCCAGAATTCGTCCAACTGCCAAACAAGCAGGTATATCTGAACGAGATTGGAGAGCGGCCTTTATGTCTTTTGAGTTCGTACCGGCTACAGCTACTTGCTTACTTGTAACTCGATGTGTTATAGATGCCGAAACAAAACGTTTTGAGATAAATACATCTAGCGTGAATGGTTCCATGTAGGCAATTGTCCGTTGCTTGAAGGAGATGTGCTTATGGGGGTTCTTTGATTTTTTCCCTTTTAAATATGTGTAAGGTCGTTGGTCCTCATCATCCACAAAATCCTCTGCTTCAAAAAAACTTCTTGGAACAAGAAGTGCCTGAAACACACAGTTTTGTGTTAGCTCAAAGTTTAGATTTAGAGGTAATATAATAGCCAGGGTCACAATACGTCATTCACTTACTACGGAGGATGACAATGGAGCATAGAATAATCAGTGCTGAATGGTGAATGAGGATTAACTCAGCCACATGGGGGATTTTGAGTCAAAGATCTTGGGTTCAAGTCTCCCTAGGGCTTGGCATATGGGGCCTTAAGGAAAGTACAAGGGAAGTCAAAGCAATCATTGTTATAAAAAGAGCTAAGGTTCAGCATTATTCAAGGTAGTTTTAATATTGATTTGTATAAAGTTGAAAATATGTAATTTGAAGCATTGAAAGATTTAAGTATGACTCCACAGAGATGCACAAGTTGGCAGTAATGACTTTTAACAGAGATAGAGAATTTGACAGAAATGAATCTTTAGCTATTGCACACATTCACATAGGGCATTAGCTAGGTTAATTCCAAGAGAAAAACGAAAAACAGAAGATAAAACATAAACTTGAACCACGTGTGAAAGGAGAAGACTGGCAAACATCACATACTTGCATGTATGAATGTGAAACATTTGATGACTTAAGTCGGAGAGATATGCAAATAAAAACAGTAACAACAGTAAACATTTCAGCTTTAGCATTTTAAGAAGAGGAATAACTAATAAATAGATAAAAATTTGTTGGCTAGACATCTCCTAACAGTCAATAAAGCATTTAAAAACTCTTTTCGTTGTCACGTATCATACATTTGCAGCTAATACATATTTTTGCATAATTTTAACCAAAGAAGCTAGAAATTACATTATTAACTAATTCAAGATAACTATAACACCTTTAGTTTCTATAACTCCAATCCGTTTACAAAGACCATGCGAGTGTTAAGCAAGTAAAACTACTAACCTTAATCCTTTTCTTCAAGATAACATAATCATTCTATCACGACTATTATTTGTTCATGAACTAAATACAAGCCACAACATTTAATGATCCTATCTAAATTGAATAAAAATACACAAAAAATCAAAATTATTTTATTACCTTTCCACAATGGAAGCCACTTCTGAGAGAAAACAAAGATGGGCAGAACTTATTTTGTGAGGCAAAAATGCGACCTTTAAATGCATTGTTAACAGCAGCTCTGAACATTTTCCAGCCTGTCGTGCCTTCTGAAATAGAATAGCTAGATATATCCCAGCGATATCAACATGAACTCTGTAACAAGCCATATATAATCACTTCATGAAGAATTCAACTGTAAAAATAATTTTAAAAAGAGAATGCCCTCCGTAATATTGAAATAAAACAATTATTGAAAAACAACATATTTCATTGGAAAAATATAATAATTTCACAAGCCACCACATATTTCATCGAGAGGCCTAGACCGACCATCATCTCTAAATATAATAATTTTATTGGTGACACCCCCCTTCCTCTTTTTCTTGCACCAAGTGAGACATGAACTACACAAAACTCGCCTAGCAATTTCAATCGGAAAGGGAAACAGGGAAGAGAAAGAGAGAATGACACAAAAAGACGGACCAATGATTTGTAAGAAAGAAAATTGAGTAACGAATACAGAAACGCCAAAAAGAATAAAGGACACAAACACTGAACAAGTACATGCCTCGACTTCTTGAGGAGGAACAGAAGTGAAGGAGCGAGAAGAGCGTTTACGAGTTCTTCGAGGAGAAAGAGACCAGCTGCTTCGAGGAGAAAAGACGGGCATAGGTTAGCAGGAAAAAAAAGGAAGAGAGAAAAAGAAAACTTTGGTACCTTGGACTGCCTGAGGAAGAATGCAATCAACGTCAGGAGGGAGAAGAAAGAAGCGAGCTTGGAGAGAAGGAGGCACTTCCGAGTTCGGACACGGACGAGACCAACGCACTGTAGTCTGTGGAGCGCGGAAAATGGCGTAGCCTCCATCTCCTTTGGTAAATTATTCTAAATTAAACGGTGAATTTGAAAAGATGGAAAAAAAGCATAAGATGCTCATCAACTCACAAGACTGTTCTTTCTATATTTAATTTATCCTAAATGTTATTAAATATTATAATAAAATTAATACAGTTAAAGTGGATAATACATTGATGTAATTTATAATTTATTTAATTTAAATTTAACGATAAAAAATAAAAGAAAAACAACTATACTTGTAATCGAGGTTCTACTTCTTTTAAAATTGGGTGGTGATATGCTTATTACCAAAGTTTACTGAAGGTTTATCGAGTAAGGGTTTAATGGGTGACGTCCACATTAGGATGTAAAAATTCAGTAAAATATGGTATTACTAAAATAATTTTTATTTCAAAAAAAAAACTGATATTAATTCTTCTTAATTTTACTTCAAGATTTTACATCGTGGGGTGGTGTTATAGTTGGCGGTCTAAGTAAGAGAAAATCTAGGGTTTAGGGTTTACCCATAGAATAAGTATATAATATTTTATTTAAAAAATAAAACCTTACAAATTTTATCTCTTACCTGAACTGCAACATGGACGTGGTCATGTCAGGATGTGTACTCATATCACTACTCATTTAAATTTTATGTGGTAGTTTCATACGAAAGTATGTAACTTTGTGAATATTTATATTTTTTAATATGATAATATTTAAAATGGAAAATACTTGCAGCACCTATTACACAAGTACCCATCCCACGTACCAATTAATCTAAACCACTGATGCTTAGGCTTAGATTGGCTGTACTTAGCATAGGTGCACCTAGCTTTACTCATTTTGAATACAACCAGTGTGGTAGAAAAATAAAATAAAAAAAAATTGAAATCCAATGAACCTGTAAATTAGTTATATAATATTCTTAGCAAAACATTACCCGGAAGTAGAAGAGGTCCACTTATGCCTCCCGCATCACATATTCAGTTTTATAATAAGATTGTTGAGGGGAAAAATTTCATATTAGAAAAATGTTAAAAAATGGAAGGACCTTACAATTAAAATAACAAAATTTACATGTAGGTAGGATAAGTGTGTTTGTAGTAATAACATGCAGGTGGGAAATGAAAATTGCCGTCATTAATAACCATGAGGACATGAATAATAAGCTCCATATATACAAGTTCCCAACCGTTTTGAAGTAAAGAGAACGGAAACTACCTAACAATACAATGCACTTCAATAATCCATGGGCAGATCCCAATCATCAGTTACTCTTCTTCTGCCACCAAAGTTCCTCTGCTTTCTGGGATAATAGGCAGTTTTTCTTGGTCCCCTTGCACGGCTAGAATATCTATCTACTTCTTCTTTGAGATTTTCTTTGTTCTGAGCATCCAAGAAACCCTGACAATGTTCATATGAAACACAAATTTAAGTGTCTTCTCATCGTTCCAAATGGAGTTTTTGCTGGGCGTTGCAATAGTAAGTCATGTTTTGAACTAAATGATGGTGCATAATGAACTTCTCCCTTATATTAACTGAATACAGAGGAAATATCTAAACTAGTTCACATAAAATAGTGAAGGTTTCCAGCAAGAGATGTATTTACAAATTCATATTCAGATAAAAGTTAAAATTTCACAGTAATGAAAATAGGGAGACGGTGACTTCAGTAAGTAAAAATAAAAAGAAGCAATAACAAAGCATGGGCTCATCGAAGCTAAGAATCGGTATGTGTGCAATATCCTCTTTGAACTAATGTTATGATTTGGAATCGTGTACAACATGCAGAAACGGGCAGAGTGGTTTCTTTTGTTTAAAAGTTCTGATAGAAGAGAGTAAACCATGTTGTGCTAAAACCACCCAGCACATTCGAACGGCAGAAGAAAAAGAAAAAGAAAAAGACAAGAAGAAACACAGTTGGAACTTTGTTGATAAGCACTACCTTTGTCAATCTTTGTAACCGAGTGGCTGCATCTTCCTGCACTATCACCATGTCAGCTGTTACTTCAATTACATCCTCGACAAGTAATCCATATGTGCTCACCTGAGAGAGATTAATGGTTGGAGCAATTGAATATACAGATGAAAAATCAGCAGTGATAGAAATGTGTAATCGTTTTTAAGGCACGTGGGGGTCATCATGTAATTAAAAGATAAATGAATATACCAGACTAGCTGGAATGATGGAAATCCCAAAGGAGTCGAGCTCGAGTAATTCTACAGCCCCCGTGTTGACATTAAAGGTATAACCTCGCACCTTAAATTGTTGAAGAAAAGCTTGAAGTCAATATACCGTATTTTAGATTTCAGTAGATAGTATCTCTAAAGTACATGCTACTAAGTCCACTTAAATAAGTCGTCTTCAACTGCATAGTTCAATAAAACTTTTTCAAATCAGTACAGATAACAAACAATAGCAACTACTGTATAGCACGTCTAGATACACTCACCTTCCCAATATTCCGTCGACCTGGAGTTACGACACTGTATCCTACCTACAAGCAGCATTGTGTAAGTATCCTGGAAGAACAGGTGAAACAACTGTGAAGGACAGGTGATGACACTCAAAACGTCAAAATGTCAAAAACCTTAACAGCGGATGATTGGTACTGAAAAGCAAGTCTCCATATTGGTTAAACCATGGAAACTCTTCTTAGCTTCTATTATCAGCAACGTGAGACAATTGACCATACAAATGCTCCAATTACATATCTTAAAGAAAATGTGCTGTCATCTTTTGTAGTTCAAAGTACACTGTCAATACCACACAGAGGACCTTACCATAAAAAATCAATCAAACAGCACTACAAGGTCTCTGATTGATATAAGGCCATGGCTGATCCCCCTATATTATGTGGAATATGATCTGGAAGCTATGAATAAAAAAATATGTGCCCCTAAAGAACAAAAATATTGAAGCTGCCCCCAGATCAGGAGCTTAGGTTCTTCTGCAGTGAAAATTCTCCAAGGGCATGTGTGCTGCAGAGGATTAATCACCTCAACTTTTCTAAAGTTAATTGAACTGATTCCCTGTAATAAGAGTGAAGTATAAGATTAACTGCTACTACAGCAAAGAAGCTCACAGAACCTCCAAGGCGTAAAATGCTTCTTAAAGTAATAAAGAAGCCCAAACATCTACAATGTGGACCATGTGAAATGCATCACTAAAGCCTTTACTCTAACAGAAGTCTCTTATGGGCCCAAAAGATAGTGCCAAAGAGGATAATCTTCTTACTACACTGGAGGGTCAGGCAGAAGCAAGAAAATACAATAAGCCCAGTGAAATGCAACTGGAGAGATCAACCCCTAATTTCAAAGTTCATTCCATTCACCCCCTTGCCATCTTCTTCTTCTTCATCTTTTTTTTTTTTTTTTCTTTTTTATCGAGGAAGTTGGATTTCATTGATTTCAGAAATAAAATACAATACAGAAATTCAGAGATTTATCTACAAGGTGGTTATGGTGGCTCCTCACCTCAAGGTGAGCGAGGGAGACACCTTCTTTAGCGAGCTCGGCAGCTGCAGCATTAGCAGACCTTGGAATATGATTCCAGCTGCAATTGGTTTTATTTCCTAGTTCCTATATCTCTCTAAAAATTACAATCAGCCTCAAGGGGGATTGGCTTCCTTTTTGCACCACTTGATAACATTCAAGCAGTCTCCTTCTACTTGCAATGGTCCATTGAACTTCTCATCAAACAATTGCAATGGCTTCAGCTGCAGTGGAGTCTTTGATCCCTAATGGTCCAGAGAAATTGAGCATGATTCTGCCCTCATGGGTTCTAAGAGTGCCTTCAATACCCGCAGGAACTGGGTTGCCCAGTGAGGATCCATCAAGTTAAACTTAAAACCCCCTTGCCATCTTCTTTGGCTAGTTAGCTCTCAAGAAATTAACAAAATATACCTAATTGATGTATCTTCTATACTATTACGAGAAAGATCCACTATTTACTCTAAGCCTGACAGATCCACTATTTACTCTAAGCCTGACAGATCCACTATTTACTCTAAGCCTGACATAGACATGATGAAAAATGTCTACACTTAACAACAGAAGAAGACAACTAAGAGGTTTCTAATGGAAATATCAAAACAAAGGATGTTTGCAAACAGCAATTTGCCTGGAGTAATGTCAGTTACAATTTTCAAGGGGGTTGAGTAACCTTTTGCAAAAGAAATAAAACAGACCATTGAAATTAAATAAATCATAGCAGCTATATTATCAAATTTTGCCGTTTACTATGCAAAATTTCGATTTATTTATATGCATGCTTTTATTGATGCCATGTTCACTAGTTTTAGTAATCTGCTCGCAATTTATTCTTTCTTTTTCTGAAGAAGGAGAACTATCTATACCATACCTGTCATTTATAACATTTAAAAAAATATAAGCACAATGCTGAAATCATTTTAATCATTATTTAGTTGTTTTAGAACTATAAGTTTTACCATCAAAAACATTTCAAAAAAATGTTTTATCAAAATTAGCACAACAACCATGCGGCTGTGACATTACACCAAGAATATTAAACTATATAAAAAATTATAGAATATTTCATCAGCTTGGAGAATGTTCAGATTCTCACTCAAATGCTTGATACTCAACACTTCCCGAAATGAGGATGTAAATGCGAAAATAGCTTACCAAGGTATCCAAGCCAATCATTTTGATTTCGTTTTCTAATACAGTCTCATCCGGCACAAGCACAACATCTCCTACCTGTTAGAAAATACACATGTTAGAAGATACCTTTACATATGTTAGAAAATGACTGAACTGAAGAACATGGAAATACGTATGTTAGAAAATACCTTTACATTTGCATTTTAAAAGAACATTTGTTTAATGTTGTACCCATTTATTATAATTAAAAGATATCCAAAAATCAATGCCAAGCACTAAACATATATGGACAACAATTGGATCTAATGAAACCATGAAGAAAATGTTCGAAATGAAGAAGACATAGCAAGTGATGTTCCCTGCCTGCTTGGTTTTATGTATATTTCTGTCTTTCCTCATGGCTTGGAGAATTGTATCTTTTGTGTTCCCGCTCCAGAAACCCGAATGGTTGTCTTGACACGAATGATCAAATAGAAATCTCTGATCAACGGTAAAGCAAGACCCATTTTGCATCACACCTAATTTATTCCAACGTCACTTCGAATGACATTTACTTTCTGTATGTCTTGAAGCTTCTCCAACTGTTTCATATTCTTTTTGTTTCTTTTTGAGGAAAGCACTTTTTTTATCCCAATTCCTATGCCCCGAAGGGAACTTGAACCCAAGACCTCCCATGAAAAACTCCCGCATGAGGCCACCAAACTCTACTCAAGTTCACAATTATTCCAAATTCTTCATGCAGCAGGAAATCATGTAGTAATTGAAAGAAGCAACATGCTAATTTGAAGCTAACCTGGCAGATATCCTCCAAAAGAAACTTTTCCATATCACCAGAAAGCAAGTTCGGTCTAACTTCAACCAGAAGGACCACCCACTGCCCAATTAAGATGAACAAGGCAGAAAAGTTAAATACAACACTAATTTGACTGATGGTAAGACCTGCTCCTTCAGTGACTGATCCGGTCATAGTCCCTTAATTAGAAGGATGAGCTTTTACTGGAGTATGACCAAAGGCTTTATCCCAAAGGACTAAATATGACACAAGAACTTTTAAATTTAAAAGATAGAACAATGATCTGACAATTGGAACTTTTTGCATCAATTGGTAAATGCAAAAGGAACTGTATTCGATATCTTGTTGTAAATAACCACAGGTAGGCTCTGAGCTTGAGCTGTTAGCTCAAGAGTAACTTTTTACTTGATAAACGGTTTCATCCTTTTCAGAAAAAATGACGGTGGAATTTTGATTGATCATTTCAAAAGAATTTAGTATTTTCGATTAAATATTATAGATGATACAATTGAAGAGCTCTTTCTTTTCATATTTTGCTATAAGACAGTCACGACTTAATTAAGTTCTCTTTTCATTATTTCTCTTATCTTTCTTCTATTTTGCACATAAATCTTTACAGGGATGTTATTGTAAAAAGATATAAACATAAGCAGCAAGTTGCAATGACCAAGTAGCTTGACCAAAGCAAAATGATAATAGTTGTCCTCTATAAGTTTAACCAAAGGATCTCAACTCACCGATGTAGTGTCAACCCAAAGTTGAGCAACAAAACCTAGGTTAAGTGCTGATTGCATGCTTATGACTTGCTTTGCCAGCATATTTGACCTTTTTAAAACCTGTTTTTTCCTTGTCAAGAAGGACTTTCCCGCGGAGTCTCCGTTTTGCTCAACTTGCGGAGTCTTGGGAGAACCATCTCCAGTGACCAATTCATCCACTTGCGCAGAATCCAAACTTCTTGCCGCTTTCCTCTCCTTTTCCACATCAGCCTGCAATTCGAGAATATCGAAAGTCGAGGAGACAAACGAATCGTTCTCAGCAAGTGCGTCGTCCTTCTCCATTCCCCCAGTCAAATTCGAACTCTTAATCTGTTTCTCCGACAACAAAGAACCCAAGTGAAGATTTTCTTCTTTTCCATCCTGTTCGTTCAGGACATCCTTCCCATTTTTTGCTTCAACTTCGTCAAATACACTGTAGTTCTCCTGTGTCAGCCTCCCTGCTCTCTGCTCAACCTCTTTATGATTCACCCTATTTCTCACAATTCCATTTCTCCCATTGCCACCAAAAAACTGGACTCCACGACCCCTTTCTCCATAACTATCCCCAACACCAGAACTCCGACTTCCTGACAAACACTTCGCTCTAAAGTTACTTCTCACAAGCTGCTTGAAGTTCCTCGAACTCGAAGGCACGTCGCATCTCAGCGTCCCAGCACCCAATTCTCTCAGAGATCCCATTACAGGAGATACTGAAAACGATGATACCAGAAAGGGTACTTAACTGCCAAAAGTACGATAACTTGGCTCACGGTAATGCGTGGACACCGTCGGGTAAGCAGCTAAAAGAGAAGAATCACTCCGCATAATATGGGGTGATGGAACTGCATGACGGACCCTTTGGCGATCAGGATCACTGAATTATCGACTTCCGGATGGCGCTTCTAGTTGATACTTCATTTTTCAGAAAATGTTTGGGAACTTCAGCTGCTTCCGCGGGGATGAAAGAGAAATGGAGCAGGAATGCATTTATTTTCTCGAAATTATCTGCTTGACGTTCGTTATAAGGCTCTTAGGCTGAGTGGATTTAATAAATTTTAGTAATATAATTTCAAGGAAAAAGATAAGCACCTCGATTGAGATTTTGAGACTCCATATATATATACCTAGCCAAATTTATAACTCAACTGAATTATTAAATTTTTCATTTTTTATTTATTAGTTTTTCAAATGCTGCATGCATTGCAAATTGCAATCGGGTTGATCTTTATTTAAGATTTTTATGTTTTTATTGTTTTAATTTTTAAAGCATATGGTAATAGTATGCGAAATTTTAATATTTATTAAAGATCTTTAATTTTTTTTTTGAAGATTGTGTTTCATTGATTTTTGCAAAATTACAAAGATGTTTACCCCAATTGGGGCCAATTAATAATTAACTCAGGTTGTACAAACAACAAGATTCTGATGTTGCACCATTTGCTTAGCAAGCACATCCGCACGGCCAGTAGCCGAACGTAATACATGAGACCAAGCAAAGACATGATGGTTGAATATTTCATTGAAGAGGAACCAAAACCGCCAAGGTGGTCTTGATTCGTTTTTACACCAAGAGATGATAATTTTTTAGTTGCATTCCACATGGAATTGACCCAAGAGGGTTGAGTTTGCAAAGCATTTGAGACCCTGAAGAAGGCTTAATGCCTCAGCAGTGTTGGAGTCCTACACACCAATTGGCCCAGAATAAGAGAGCATGACGTCGCCCCTTGAGTTTCTAATGAGGCTCCCAACCCCGGCAGAGACCATATTGCCGAAAGAGGAACCGTCAAAATTTAACTTGTGCATTGATTCAGATGGTGGGATCCAAGTCTAAATGTTTGTTCTGTCTCTCCTCCTTTCCATTGCATTCTCAGCCCAGGAACTCCAAATATTACTCGTCTCCACACTCTGAAAGCAAGTCTGAAGTTTCAACCATCCCACAATGTGGTGGAGAATATTAAGAGCGATGGGTCTCCATTGTTTCCCAATACCATGGAAAATTCTGTAGTTTCTTTCTTTCCAAATAAACCAAGGGATAAAGCCAACACAACATTTATACATAAGAGCCAATCACGGATATCATGCCAATCAAATCTTGTGGCATAGTTAGTTCGATCCCAAAAAGATTCAAAAAAAAAGACCATATCCTCAAACTAAAAGAACAATGCATCAAAACATGAAAAATGTTTTCTGGTTCCATATTACACAAGGGGCAAAGGTTGGACGGGATAAGCATTCCTATTCTCCCCAAACATTCCCGAGTAGGTAGTCTTCCCCGCATAGCACACCACCCAAAAAAACATTGCTTCTTTGGACAATCAGAGAGAAACATAGCTGGAACTAGTTGTGTAAATGCCTTTAGGGTGCGGTCTCCAAATCAACTCATCATCTTGACCTCGGTTGAGTTCAACATTGTTTAATTCACACATCAATTTAGAAATCTGTAATGTTTCCTCATCATTCAAGTTCCTCCTTAGATTAGCAGTCCAATTAATGTCACAGAGCTGCCCATAGGGAATGATATCAGATATATGGCAACAAGGATTTCTCGCAAGATGGAAGAGCCTAGGGAAACGATCTGCCAAAGGTAGCTCACCCAACCACTTGTCATTCCAAAAACGAATACGATTTCCTTTACCAGGATGAAAAGAAACTCTTTCTTTAAATAATGGAAGTAATTTAACAATTCTTCTCCAGTTAGGAGAAAGACCTCTCACACCAGTACCCTCAAGCCACCAATCAGTTGCCCTACTTCCAAACTTGGTTATAATAATTTTCTTCCATGCCAAATCATCTAAAGTATTCAACTTCCAAAGCCATTTTGAAAGAAGAGCATGATTAACAGTTTTGATTCTTCGAATGCCTAGTCCTCCCTTTTCTTTAGGTTGGCAAACCTCCTCCTAACCAATCAAATGCATTTTGGATTTTTCAGCAGCTCCAGACCAAAGAAAATTCCTCATGATCCTCTCAATTGATTGAGCGGCAGAGATAGGACAATGAAGGAAAAAGAGATGATAAGTAGGAATTCCCAAAAGACAAGCATTAATAAGAACAACTTTGCCCGCTTTAGAAAGGAATTTTCCCTGCCATGTACTGAGTCTACTATGTAAACGCTCATAATTGGATCCCACAATTGTTTAGGAGTTTTGCTCACAAAGAGAGGGAGTCCCAAATACGTGAATGGTAGGGAGCCCACTCTGCAGCCCAGTAGTGTTGAGAACTCCTCAAGAGCACCGCCCTCAACATTGAAGCCAAACACAGTAGACTTGACCCAGTTAATCCTTAAACCCGAGGTCATTTCAAATAGAGTAATGCTAGACGCACCTAACAGACACACCTATCCGATGTACATTTTAATCTAAGCCCTTAAAAATATAAAAAAATATTTTTTTATAAAATCCTATTTTCTAGAGGATAAATCCTAGGCATCAATGGTTTAAATTAAGTGAGTAGGATAGGTACGTGGGCTAAGTGAAACTAGCATTATTCTTTCAAATAAGGAAATAATACCTTTTATTTTAATCAACTGATTCTTGGTGTCTTTGCAGAAAACAATGGTGTCATCAGCAAACTAAACCATAGGAGTCATAAGACCTTCACTATCCAGAATATTTACGATGAATTCCATCTCAACAGCAAAGTCCAACAAATAACGTAGCCCTTCCCCAGCAATATTAAAAAGCATAGGGAGAGGGGGTCCCCCTCTCTAAGGCCCCTGCTAAGTTTAATGAAACCATGAGTACCACCATTAATCAATATTGAATATCTTGCGAAGATATAGAAGACATTATCCACTTCCTCCATTTCCTACCAAAACCCAAACTCTGCATTATATGCCTGATATACTCCCATGATACTGTGTCAAAGGCCTTTTCAAAATTTAGCTTCAGAATTACTCTAGGCTCTGTGTTTTGCTGACATAAGTGAAACACCTCATGAGTGCACATTGTGGCATCAAGGATATTTCTGCTCTTAATAAAAGCGTGTTGTTTTGGGCTAATGACATGGTCCATGATCTTCTGCAATTGACTTGCTAGAATTCTAGCAATAACCTTGTAGGTGTTGTTGGCAAGACTAATGGGCCTTAAGTCAGTTATTTTTTTCTACACAGTGTTTTTTGGGGATCAAAGCAATGAAAGTAGCCCCCGTAGCATTACTAGTAAGCCCATGCTGATGAAAGTGATGTAGCATGTGCACCACATCCTCTCTGACAATCTCCCAACAAGCTGTAAAAAACTCCCCATTATATCCGTCTGGCCCTAGGGCTTTATTTTTGGGCATAAACTGCCCAGCGTAGTTTACCTCTTCAGTAGAGAAAAGAGCTTTAAGAACATCAGAATGCTCAGAGGTCATCCACTGACAACAGACCCCCGGGAGCCGAGGTCGGGAGGAGTAGTCCTCACTATATAAAGCTGAGAAATAATCCACAATAGTACTGATGATAGTGTCCTTGTCAGAGGTGACAAGCCCATCAACCAACAGAGAGTTAATTCGATTGATCCTCCTTCTATTAGAAGCAATGTTATGAAAATATCTTGTGTTGCCATCACCCTCGAGCAACGACTTATGTCTTGCCCTTAGCTTCCAATAAATTGCATCCTTTCGAAGAACAACATTAGTTCAGTGATACCAGCGAGTCTGTCAGTGGTCTTGGCATCAGTGAGGCTCCTTGATTCCTCAAAAAAATCAATTTGGGCAATCCTTGAAGATAGGGCATCCTTCCTTCCATGCTGAATAGAAGTTTGGGCCTTTGACTAGTCAATGATTTTGCCCTTAAGAGTTTAATTTCCTGAAAAGTCTTCCCCCATAGGGCCATTGTCTATGGTATCTTTCCACCAGTCCTTGATTTGGGGAATAAAGTGATCATCCTCGAGCCAAGAATTCTCAAACCGAAAATGGATTCCTCCCCAATTTTCAGAATTAGAGTCCAACAAAATCGGCCACTGATCGAAGACAGATTTGTCCATAACTCTACAAGCAACTTTCGGGTACAATTGAAGACAACAAGGTGAACACATGAATCTATCCATAGTGGCGTTATGGATAGATTCATAGTGGCGTTGTGGATTCTAGCCATAGTGATACGGGGCGCGACTTTCCTATGCCTAAACGCGCAACGTCCATGTGCGGACATGCGCAAGACGGCTCGGCTCGGCGGGCGGACGCGCACATACATGTGCATGGACAACCACCGACCAGCATGCACGCTTGGCCAAACGCGCATGCACAACTTGAACTCACGGATCCGGCGGGAGGCGCACGCACGCATCTACCAATGCGGATGCGCGCTTGGGGCTGCTCGCACGCCTGCAACTCCTTGCATGCATCTACAAGGAGCAATCACATGCATTTGGCGGATGACGTGGCACTTGCATGACGTGGCACACGAGGTGGCACATGACTAGGGTGGTGATGTGGCAAGTGTGAGTTGGCAAGCACACATGGGATAAGTGCTTGCTAGTTGGCAACAACTAAGAGAGTTGGTGGTCAACAATGAGTTGGCAAGCACATGGGATAAGTGCTTGCTAGTTGGCAACAACTCATAGAGTTAGTGGGAATCTATGGGTTGGCATTAGTTGGCATTGGTTGGCAAGCACTTAGAGAAGTGCTTGATAGGTGTCACCAACCATGGGAGGTGTTGTAATCTATAAATAGCCATGTACAAAGGCTTGTAATTCATTCATTCAATAGAAGAGTTCTTTCCTCCCAAATTCGGAGTCTCCCTTGTGCTTGAGTTTTGAGAGAGTTCTAGCACCAAGAACAAGAGTGTTCTTGTGCTAAACTTCTTCCAAGAGGCTGACTAGCATCCAGACGGGCTTGGAGGCTAGGCCGCACGCCACTAAGGAGCAAGATTGTGCTTCGCATACTCTAGCGGCGTGACAACTGGTATCAGAGCAGGAAGCAATCCTATGGCAACTTCGGAGGGAGAAAACGTTCAACTCAAAGGTAAGGAACGAATGTCTAAATCTGAACTTCGTTTTCTTCTATTGAAGATAGAATCGAGAAGGTGGAGGCTTGTTGTTCTGAATTGGAAGAACAAGTTCGTGAGAACCTCAATTCTGGAAGTGGAAGTCTAGAAGCGGTTCAATCGTTGGAGGAAAACGTCTTTAGTGCTATGGCGGTGTTCGAGGAAACCTAGGCGAGGTGAAGAACGATGTGAAGAACGAGATGGATGAATTACGGACGAGACTTGTATTGTTGGAGCGTGTTATAGCTAATGGAGGTGCAAACACGAATGGAACAACAAGCAAGATCAAAGTGCGGAACCAAAGCCTTTCAATGGGGTAAGAGATCCCAAAATCATTGACAACCATTATGGCAAGTAGAGCAATACTTCCGATCTGCAAATCTCAGCGAGACCCAAAAGGTAAGCTTCGCTTCTATGTTCCTTGTTGATGATGCTCTATTGTGGTGGAGAAGAAGGGCTACGGATGAGGAATCCGGCACTTCAACCGTAAGGACGTGGGATGATTTCAAGAAAGAATTGAAGACGCAATTCTTTCCGAGGATGTGGAATATCAAGCTCGAAAAGAGTTGAGAGCTTTGAAACAAGAAGGCACAATTAGAGAGTACGCATAAAAATTTACTTCTCTAATGTTATGCATTTCTGATATGTCCGATCCGGACAAGCTATTTTCTTTTCTCGATGGTTTAAAACCTTGGGCGGAGCAAGAGCTAAGGAGGCGGGAAGTAAAGACTTTGGCCTCAGCTTTGTCCACGGCTGAGAGGCTTACGGAGTATGATCGGAAGACTAAGGAGGTGGCTTCTAAGAACTCCAATGGCTCAAGAGACCAAAAGATGGCGAAAAGAAGAAGAGGTTTGAGAAGAAACCTGAGAAGAACTATCACTTCAAAGGAGACACGGGTAAGTCATTTCGCAAAGTTAAATGTTTTGTTTGTGAGGAGAACATTTTGCTAAGGACTGCCCGAAGGTGAAGTTATTGAACACTCTTTCGGAGGAAGGAGATGTCAATGGGGATGAGCCACGCATTGGTTCGATGGCGTTGCTCAATTCACTACGGGCATGTAGTGAGAAGACTTCTACTCACCCGGTAAGGTCTAAGCGAAAACTACTTTTTCTAGATTTATTTCTGAAAGGTAGTAAGGCAAAGGCCATGGTAGACACGGGAGGCGACTCACAACTTCATCTCGGAGGAGGAGGCAAAACGCCTCAAATTGAAGTTAGAGGCGGACAACAGATCAGATTAAGGCTGTTAATTCGGCAGCCAAAGGCGGTGGCGGTGTTGCTAGAAACGTTCCGATTACCCTTGGTAAGTGGGTAGGAACTTTGGATTTTTCTGTGGTTCCAATGGACGATTTTAATGTAATTTTGGGGATGGATTTTATGTTAAAATGTAAGGCATATGTGGTGCCACATTTGGGAATTGTAGGGATCCTTGATGAGGGTGGACCTTGTACACTTTCTGTGACACAAACGAATATTGTAAAAGGAAAGGATATAATGCTAACCGCCCTCCAACTTAAGAATGGTCTTAAGGAAGAGGAACTTACTCATGTTGCAGCTTCAACAGAAGACAAAGGAGACAAGGCTAAAGAGTTGCTGCCCCAACTTTCCCCAAGAAAAGGTATTGTTCATGAGACGGAACCCGGTGCCAAACCACAAAACTTTGGCAACTCAAGGAGGAGGTCCCAGCATAGATAGGCGCAAGCGACGAGGACGTCTGCCTTATGGCGGTGGGAGCATGATACAGGCGCGACTTTCCTATGCCTAAGCAGCGCAGCGTCCATGTGCGGACATGCGCAAGACGGCTCGGCGAGGGCGGACGCGCACATACACATGCATGGACAACCAACCGACCAGCATGCACGCTTGGCCAAAGCGCGCATGCACAACTTGAACTCACGGATCGCGGCGGAGGCGCACACGCATCTACCAGAAATACGGATGCGGCGCTTGGGGCTGCTTTCGCACGCCTGCAACTCCTTGCATGCATCTACAAGGAGCAATCACATGCATTTGGCGGATGACGTGGCACTTGCATGACGTGGCACACGGTGGCACATGACTAGGGTGGTGATGTGGCAAGTGTGAGTTGGCAAGCACACATGGGATAAGTGCTTGCTAGTTGGCAACAACTAAGAGAGTTGGTGGTCAACAATGAGTTGGCAAGCACATGGGATAAGTGCTTGCTAGTTGGCAACAACTCATAGAGTTAGTGGGAATCTATGGGTTGGCATTAGTTGGCATTGGTTGGCAAGCACTTAGAGAAGTGCTTGATAGGTGTCACCAACCATGGGAGGTGTTGTAATCTATAAATAGCCATGTACAAAGGCTTGTAATTCATTCATTCAATAGAAGAGTTCTTTCCTCCCAAATTCGGAGTCTCCCTTGTGCTTGAGTTTTGAGAGAGTTCTAGCACCAAGAACAAGAGTGTTCTTGTGCTAAACTTCTTCCAAGAGGCTGACTAGCATCCAGACGGGCTTGGAGGCTAGGCCGCACGCCACTAAGGAGCAAGATTGTGCTTCGCATACTCTAGCGGCGTGACACATAGGTTGCATCTCATTTCTGGCCCAGATAGCATTGAAACCGCCCCCGATAATCCATGGATCATTCCAATTTGAAATCATTCCCGTGAGTTCATTCCAAAAATCCCTCGTTGTAGGATAAGAGGGAGGACCATAAAACACCAAGAGACCAGGACTTCCCAATAGATAGATCAATCAACTTTAGAGCAAAATAGAACTCACCAACATAGAAATTCTGAACAGATACAAAGTTAGGGTCCCAAATACAAATAATACCACTTGAAGTACCAACTGCATCTTTCATCTTCCAACGTGGCCTACTGATATGCACCAAATCCCTCACATAGTAATCCGAGATTTGCTCCAGTTTAGTCTCTTGCAGAATAACAATTTGAGCTTTACTCTTCTGAATTAAATTCCGAATGACAATATGTTTGTTGTCACTCCTTAATCCCCTTATGTTCCAAGAGACAACAATCATTTATTTCTATTTTTGGTGGAGTGCACTGCTCCCTTTCCTTTGCCTCTAGTTTTTGTCTTGACTTTGGATGCCTCTTCTTTAGCGAGGTCTTCCTTTGAAATTTTTTCAATCTGTGACATATGGAAGTAAGGTTTGGTATTGCTCATTTGATATCAATTTCTTGGTTTTTCTGAATTTGGTTAGCCATGAAGAATGGTCTCCACCATCCTCTTCAATAAAGACATCCACTGAATCCATGTTATGTTCAAGTAGATCTTGATTTAGCACTATCGTCTGGCCATTTCCACTCCCGTCTGAAAAAAGACCTCGTCTCCTTGGCATAATCACAACGACCCTGAACTGAATTAGGAGACAATTCTGTCTGAATCAGAGGGTGCCGAGAGGGTGCTGGTGTGTCCCTTCTCGAGAACATTGATATGGGAGAGTTCAAGTAAAGATTATTTACTGTTGTGAATGAAGAAATCCTCGGATTGATGGGAGTTTGGATGAAATTGTCATGAACACTGGTACATGGGGATGCAACAATCGCAAGAGCAATTGGACTACCGGGCAACAGAGGGGAAGTAA
Source organism: Aristolochia contorta (assembly GCA_022405105.1). Lineage (NCBI taxonomy): Eukaryota > Viridiplantae > Streptophyta > Magnoliopsida > Piperales > Aristolochiaceae > Aristolochia > Aristolochia contorta. The sequence continues at coordinate 17,630,865 of CM039664.1, forward strand.
TTAAAGGGGAGGAAAGAATTTCCATACCTCTATTTGGAATGCTAGCCAATTTGGAACAATGAGCAACTTCAGCAACAGGGCACTCCAATAGCGACGCATTTAATACCAGAGGATTGACATTCGCATCAGCTTGGAGGACCACCTCGGAGGGAGTCAGAGCATCTCCCTTTGATTGATGGTTGGGGGGCAGCAAGATGAGCTGGCCATCATCCGATCCCCAAGGGCCAAAAGAGATTGAGTGAGCCACGAATCCTGGTTCTGGCATTTCCCACTGTTCAATGTCAGCTGACCGAACATGAGCATATGCGGAGTCAACTCGCATTTGTGATGAGTCAACATGAGTTGGCACTGAGTCAACTCGGGTGGGTACTATGTCATCTCGGGTGGGGACTATGACAACTCTGTAAGATACGGAGTCAACACCATTAGTTAATGAGTCAACTCGGTCTGGTGCTGGATCAGTTTGTTCTTGGATAAGGCCCGCATGATCGTCATCCTCGATTGGGTTGAGTTGAGTTGCAACCGGGTCAACTCGCCCTTCAATCCTCTCCTCTCCCGTCTCAAAATAGCCAAGAGCGAAAGGGTTGTCTTCTTCCTCTCGCCGTATACAGGAAACACGAAAAGGAGGAATGGAATCTTTTGGTTTCAACAAAATTGAAAAAGATCTTCCACTGAAAGACAGCTCAGTCCACTGCACTTGTAGTGGCCAGCATTTCGGCTTAACAAGGACACACCCAAATTCCATGTTCTTTCCCTTGGCCGTGTCATCATGGACTCACGACCTATCCGAACCTCCCAGCCACCATTTTCAGCACGTCATCATCCCAAAGTTCATGCGGAAGACCCCAAACCTGCAGCCATACCACCAATGGTCCCGAATCAGTGGTCTCCTCCCAGCATCTCGTCTCCCAACATGGAATAGTCTCCGTGTGATCCCACCGTAGTAACCTTTGCTTTGATTCCACTTCTTGGAGCATGACGAACTACATAGATGTAAGACAGGGACCATCTCTCTTGAATCCAGATTGGAGAGCCTCTCTCCTCTAAATCCCAATCAATTTTTGCAATTACTCCTTGACACAGTTCCCCTCTTCTCTTGTTAAATTTTTCCTCCAGCCACTTTCCCTCGTCCATTTTCTCCTTACCCCACTGCTTGCTCAAAGCAACATTTCTCCAACTAGTCTTTGAGGGAGAAGGAATGGGGGAGCAGCCCTCTGCTCCTACTCCTTCGTGGGAAATAGCTTCTCAAAAGCCGTAACTAGGGTCTGCCAAGGCGACGACCCATCAGCACCTGTCTCCGGTATGTAAATCCGAGCAAGAACCTTCTTTTCCCTATAATGAACTAATTTGCACTCCCAAGAAATTCGCTTGTAGGTCGAAATAGTGAAAGAGGAGCCTTCCTACCATCTCTTTTGAGTAGAAAGTGTTGGTTTTGAAGCTTGACCTAAGCTTCAACAGGAAAATCTCGCCAAGCTCATGGGGAATGCGAAGGAAAGCGTACGGAGCTCAATGTGCACGAAAAGCTTCCTCATATCTTCCTCAATAGTAAGTACAGAGTTCCCAAATCGACATCGACCTAAATTCCGCTATTTGCGGACGATGTTCTACAAACTTCTAGTTTCCTCCTTCAGCGTGCTCCTCTCCGTCCCTGTCGTCTCTGACTCGTCGATCTGGAGACGGGAGCCGATCTCGCCTTTCTCGCCCCTCCCGCCCACTTGCCTCTCTCCCGCTCCAGTTCCATGTCGATCATTTGAAAGAGTGTCGCTCAGATTAACCTCAATTAAAGATCTTTAATTAAAAAAATAAAAGAATAGCAACCTTTGTATTAGTATTAAGTAAACCAAAAAACCTCAAAAAAACACCCTATTCAATTACCACTACATTTTTTAAGAAAACCTGCTCCATTACCACTTCACTTTATCATATAAATTTATATTTAAAATTTATACAATTATAAGGATGAAATTTATAGGGTTAAAATTTATCGAAACAAAGAACGCCAACGAATCTTTTTCTTTAAGAAAAGGAACAAACGGAAAGACGAATGATCGGAGATATCTTTTACAATCTAACCACCCCATTTCACGACAGAAGAACAAGACCTGTCTAAAATGAACATCCAAAAACAATTTCTCAACCTATCCTAAATCCAACTTCGGATAAAAGAATGGTTAAATATTAAGGGAAACACTTCCATAATAATGCAGTGCAGTCAATCCAAAAGGATACCAGTTCGAGCCAATAAATAATGACAGCCAGCATTGTGCACAGCCATCAGCAGCCCAGTGTCACATATTGTTTAACAAATCAAAACATTAGAATATCCCTGAAGTAAGAGATGTACAGTTTTTGCGGATGGGCCGCGGAGGGTTGAGACGTGGAACTTTTTATCACACTTCTCACAACATAAAATTCTGAAAAAGATGAAGTGGGAGTGATAAAAATGAAGTGGCGGCCTTCCTACTAAAAGAAAGACCCAGTTTTGTCAAGGAAGGGGGAGGGCCTCACGTAGGTAAAGCCCTTAAAGGTGAATTCACCTGCGATGGGGCTGGCAACAGGCGAATCCACGAGAGGCATATTGGTCCACTTCTCCTCAAAGTTGGCGATGCAGTGCTTCCCGGCAACATTGGGTCGGAAGCTAGGCTGGATTTGTCTGGCCTCCAGCTTCTTCCAGTTTATTGATTTGAACCACTTGTGCCGCTTTATCTCTTCACTGCCATCTGCTCCACTGCCCAGCCGTCTGTTTGCTTCCTTTTGCAGCAGCTGAAAGAATGAAAAAAATGGTTTCAACCATGGATGCTTGCTCTCCGAGTATCTTTAAGAGCTCTTCCAATGTTTTCGCAACTCTCGTTATGGCACCAACAGAATGGACCAAGCTAAAGAGTTTTACACATGCATCAAGTGTATTCAAGAGCAGCCAATGATATGAAACTTCGGTTCTAGGTACTTTTGAGAAATTGAAAGAGATAGATGCGAGAAATTACCCCTTTCAGTAGAGAATGTGCTTCACCAGTCAGATAAGAAGGCAGCTTAATCTTATCCTTGATTATTTTCTGCTGAATCTTATCCCGGTTTCCACTAACAAAAGGTGGCTGCAGGACAATTAAAATATAATTATTAATGTTATCGCTCAAGATTCTCTAAAAGCAACAAAGACTCGATTATAATGCAATCAAATGCTAAATGGTGACAGGCTGTCGCCCAGTTTTTAGTGTAAGCTCTAGATGATACTAGTATTTTTTTTAATTTGAGCAATAAGAGTAATAATTAGCACATAAAGCATCACAATAAAACCTTTTTTTTTACTTTTACACAATAAAACCTGAATAAATTACAGGAAAAAAAAAGGGGCAAAAACTAACCTTCCCAGTCAGCATTTCAAACAATAGCACTCCCACACTCCACCAGTCAGCAGCCTTGTCATGGCCCTTCCCGAGAACAATTTCCGGTGCCATATATTCAATTGTTCCACACATGGAGTTTGATCTTGCATTTTCGACAAATTGCTTTGCCAGGCCAAAATCCGTCAACATAACCTAAATAAATTAGAAATATATTAATTATACTGAAATAGAGTAATTAAACAATGGTAATGAACATCAGAGGGTGAGATCATGGAAGCTTACATGGCCATCAGCATCCATAAGGATATTCTCAGGTTTGAGATCCCTATGCATTATACCATTTGTATGCAAGTGTGAAACCGCAGAAACAATCTCAGCAGTATATATGCGTGCCAGGTCCTCTCTAAAACAAAAGGCATCAAAGATTGAGGTTAACAGGATAAGCCATTGATAATCAAAACCATCAAAATAACGATAAACTGTAGAACTATTACCTAAAAAGCCCTTGATGGTAAAGCTGAAAGAACAAGTGTCCTCCATTTACAAAATCTAATACGAGATACAACCTGTACTTCGTCTGCATGTGTAACATGAGGCCAATAATTATGCAGCAGAATGTTTGAACTTTCTTGCACACTTAAATTGATGAATATGACAGTATCACCCTGTAGCTGCAGTTGTATAATATAACAGCACAAGCCACTGAAGCATAAGCTTCCAAGGAAATAACTATCATAGGCCAAAAGTTCCTTTAAAACTCGCAATAAGCTGAAAAGAAATGGATGATAGGAGAAACTGCCAACGATGTGGTATACCTGGAAAGAATATCTGAGTTGCACAACAAAAGGATGTTCAATTTTTGTTAAAATGTCCCTCTCAGCTTTCATGTACTCTGCGTGGTTCTTTTCCATGATCTTGTCCTTGCGCATGACCTTCATTGCATATATTTCTGAAGTACCTTTCTTCTTCACTTGAAAGACTTTACCAAATGCACCTTGCCCTACCAGCTTCATAACTTCAAAATCCTCAAGCCCAACAACTTCTTCCTTTGTTGGTTGAGTGCCTGCATCAGCAGAGAGTTTCTCTGCATCATCTGTCTCAGATAGCTCATCAACCTCTCCAGCACTATCTTCAGTCAAAGACTCAATAAGCTCAAGAGAACTCTCTGTCTCATGTATAGTGAGCTTGCTCAGCTGCAAGGATTGGCTTACACAAGAGGATGGACCGACAAGTGAATGTGATCGAGTGTGGATGATTACTGGATCCTCAAAAACCATTTTAGTTGAATCAAATACTGATGGTGAATTAACCAAATTGACTTCCACGGGAGTCTGAATAGCGACAGGGCCAAAGACATCAGAAAAATCAAGCTCCACATAATCTGATGGCACTACATCTGGGGGATCTACACGAAGGAACAACTTCTTCCGCAAGGACTTGCATGCAGCAGGACCAGACAACCCAGAAATTTCAGATGAAACCATTTTGAGCAATGACTTGATGACAGCAGACCTTGGAAAGACCTGATCACTATTACTTCTAAGGGAAGGTCTTCCCAACAATATTCAAGACGCAAACAGCCAAAGAAGGGCTTCTAACAGTGGCCTTCCGCAAATGAAAGTTAACGAATACAACTGGTGCACCAAGAAATCCTGGAAGAAGGCAAGCCAAGATCCAGAAGAAGAAGGTGTTCTTGTTTCCCAATTTACAGGAAACAGTTGATCTCTCAGCTCTTGTTGAACTCATGAAGAATGATGTTGTCAAAGCTGTAAGAAGATACCATAAATATAGTTAAAATCACAAGGACTTAATGTTAATAAACTGGGTACCAGGTTTCCATTGCAGAATAGTCACAGTCATACTAACAAACTCAGAATGTTGAATAATTGTCTATCCAGCAGTCATAAAATAATTACATCACTAATTAAAGATTATATAGTTTCTCCTCTACTATCAAGGACCTGAGAAGTATGTCCTCGAATTGTAACTTATCCTGGTGCACAAAGTTCGAGCCAAAGAAAATTCTTGGATACATGAACAATCATTCATAATCACCCGTCAGCAGCAAAACTAATGAAGCAATTTCAGAAGGTACCTGGACTGAAAGAAAAATCCACAGACCGATTGCATAAAAGAAAAATTTTCCCAATATCTCAATAGCAATAATAGAACCAAAAGGCACCAAACGAACAAGAAATAAAAACAAATGATTTGGTCTTGTAGACACAATTACGAAAAGGGCAAAAAGTAAAAACTCAACGCTACCGTCTTTAAAGCCACTCATACTGCGGAAATAATTTACATAGAAACTTGAGTGAGACAAGGCTCAGTTAGTAGATGCAGAGGCTTCTACAATCGGTAGACTACGAGCCAGTGAATTAAAGATATCCAATGAAACAGCTCAAACATCACGTGACGAAAAATCACCCAGCCAGATGATCGGAAACTAACTCCACAGAAGCAAAGAAATCCTCGCCAAATCTATCCCACTGATTCACATCGAACGTTTCCCGGCAAAACCAACAATTTTGGCTGTAATCCGCAACCGAGCCAAAGAACGAAGAGCCTTACTCTTAAAATTGAACAACGTAACTCACGTTAAAAACCAGAAAAACCACCACCACCACCACAACAAGAGCAGCGACGATGACTCAGCGAGCGTAACCCAGGAAATTTGATAAAGAAAAGAAAAGTAAACAAATCAAGGCACCAACGAAAGAAGGAAACACGTCCCACAGCAGCAACAACACAATAATTGGAAATCAGGCGAATACGGAACCCTAATCGCCTCTCACCTTCGGAAGACTGCCGTGCGCTTCGTCGCCGTTCGGAGCTTTTCTCCGTGATCGGAATGGCTGCCTCCGATATTTATAGCCCCCAGATCGAGCTCCCCATTCGATGCCCCTCTCAACGTGGACGCCAAGTGTCCGATTCTGACTGGTCCTTTGAATAACTCCTCGGTTGCTTCCACGAAGCCTTTACGGGATAGCCGCGAATATGCCTTGTTTTGACTCGAAAGTTGGCGGCACCACGCGAACTCAGATTGACCGAATTGCCCCAGATCGTTTTTCAAAATAATTGAATTACCCTTCCTCGGGTTTCATCTTTCGACAGAAAACGACCGGTAAGAAATCCCAGCACGTGTTACGCGTGTGAAAATTGCACCCGGGACTTGGTTGACTGGATGGATACGCTTCATGGGTCAATATCGGCCAATGCTTGTATTAGATATTTGGTATTATTTCCCTTTTTTTAGTGGTTATCGGGTAATTAACTACTAATCCAAAAGTTATTTGGATTTTTTTTTTGCACAATTTTTACTGAATCTTAGGACCCGTCCCAAAAAGTAGTTTAAAACCCTGATTATGGTTAAGATTTTTTTTATAAAAAAAAACTATAGATAAGAAAGAAGTTTTTGCTCTCTAATGGTCGGTCGTATATAGTAAATGTGGCATATGAAAATTTAAGTAAATATTTATTTTTAAAATTAAAATCTATGGTTATTAAAATATTCACATTGTAAAAATCCTGTATTGATGATGTAGTATATAAGATTAAAAATTTAAAACACATGAAAAAAAAAAAGGAAATGCGAAAGAAACAACACTATATCCACACTGCGGAACTGGACTCCGTTGCCTCTCTCCCGCTACAAAACAGTACCAGCGCCTTAAAACTTATAAAGTGATTGCATCTGCCTTTGTCGATAATTTACGTAGTTGCGTTCGAAATTCCATGGATAGACTCTTTGTGGTGGCATCGCCGCGTGGCCGAAAGCTAACCTCCGGTGATGCTCCCAAGGATGGATCTCCCATAAAACCACACCCAGATAAAACAGCAAAACCCCACGGGAAGCTCAGGCGATGGCGTCACTACTTGCACCATCCACCACCTCCCTTCAGCAAAACCTTGCTTGTCCATGGTTTGGGTCCCGGAAACCCACTGCTCAACTCTCCTCCCTGCCTATCACCCATTCGAGCAAATGCCCGGGAAAGTGCACTGCCATTTTTAATGAGTCATCTCCTGCTTTTGTCGCTGAGGCTCTTCATTTGGACGAGCTGGTGGCACTTTTCCCGGTTCTGCGATCTGGCTTGTCACAGTTTGAGCGGGTTACGCCCGTTTTCCCTGGGGTAGAACGATGGGAGATTGTGGTTTTTGTTGGGTTGACCTGGATTTACTTGACTGCGAGGCCTGGGGTGTTGATGGGTGCTATAGATGCTTATCTCCTCGCGCCGTTGCAGCAGGGTCTCGACAGCTTGGCGGGCCGTCGTAGCTTGAAGAGGACTGATTTTGTGCTAGGGAATAGACTTGGGGAGGGTTCATTCGGCGTTGTTTATTCGGGAGCCATCGTTCCGAAAAATGTGAGTGTGGATGAAAGAATAGCAAGGACCGGGAGACGAGTGGAGATCGATGAAAGGTTCAAGGAGAAGGTCATTTTAAAGAAGGTGAATGTGCTACTGAATTAGATGGTTATTGTGTTCCATTGTAAGACATAAATTTCATAACTTTTAAAATATGAAGTTCAACTATCCTATAAAACATTGTGGCTGCTTCCACTTTCTTGAAGTATCGACTTTTTTCTCTTCACATCAGTTAACCCTGAGAGGTAAATGTCGTGGGAGATTAGTAAAACGTTGTATGAGTAAGTTCGGTCATTGTAAATGGGAATAACATTGCTACATCTTTCTATGTTTTTCGTTAGTTTATGAAATCTGCATAATTCACTGCTTTAAATGCGAATTTTGTGCTACGGAGCAGGTGAAAGTTGGCATTGATGGGGCTGAAGAATGTGGTGACTTTGAGGAGTGGTTTAATTACAGGCTCTCAAGAGCTGCTCCTGAAACATGTGCTGAGTTTCTTGGGAGCTTTGTTGCAGACAAAACACTTTCACAGTTTACCAAAGGTGGAAAGTGGTTGGTATGGAAATTTGAGGTATGTGGTCGAGAATATTATTTTACCAGAAAGAGATCTCACATGACACCGACGTACATCAGCTGTAGGGTTGACATCTGATAAATTTTGCATTTGTTTTGTAATCTTTCCAAATGAATTGAATACAAAATGTAAACCCGGAAGATGTAGGTCCAGAATGTAGGACCTTCAGTAGAAAGCAAGTGGGACAAGTCAGCTTGGGTTTGGCAGGTACACTATTGAGAGGATATATTACAGACATCTGGAACAAGTTGGTCATGACCTAGGCTGGGTTTGGTGTATGATATTCAAAGGGCAGATCTTTCAAGAATCAATTCTGTAGGATTTTTGCTGGAGTTTTCTTGAATGATGTCAAATTATCAACAACTCCCACCATTGGCCATACATGTTGTCTCTGCTGATGTAAAGTAAAGAGTACATGGCATGAGAAATCCGGTCCCCTACTCTCTTGGAAACTCTGCATTCTTGTCTTGGATCCAAGTTCATTCTTCTTGGATCCATTTAAAAAGCCGATGAGATCAGCTCCCTATATATGTACCATAAGCTAATGTATCGTTAACTATCATGTAGCAAATGAGATCTATCCTTAGAATAGAGTAAATCTAAATGCACATGCCATCTCTTCGTCAAAAATTATATTATGCAGTATATATCTGACTGCTTACTGAATTGAGCATTACTTGTCCAGGGAGATCAAAACCTGGCTGATTACATGAGGGACCGTGACTTCCCTTTGAATTTGGAGTCTGTCATGTTTGGGCGAGTTCTAAAAGGAGTAGACTCGCTTGAACGAAATGCATTAATTGTCAAACAGATAATGCGACAGATCATCACTTCTTTAAAGAAGATCCATGACACAGGAATTGTTCACAGAGATGTCAAACCTGCCAATTTGGTGGTGACAAGGAAGGGCCAAATTAAACTCATAGACTTTGGAGCTGCAACTGACCTTCGAATTGGAAAAAATTATGTACCAAATCGCACTTTACTAGATCCTGATTACTGTCCTCCAGAACTATATGTTCTCCCTGAGGAGACACCATCACCTCCCCCTGCGCCCATTGCTGCTCTTTTTTCTCCAATTCTTTGGCAGGTAATTACGTACATTTTCTGTTGTTTCTTTGTTCAAGCAACAGTCAATCTCTGTGAGGTAGCAAATTTATTAATGGAGAATACTTTTTTTTCCCCCTTGAAACAGGAGTGTAAGTTTTAATTACGATTTTTTTTTGGTAAATAAATCTGTGTGGCCCTCTGGGGAGGCCGGACACTTGAAATTGGTAAACATGATTCCTGGTTTTTTTCCTTCCTGAAGAGTGCAAAACTGTTAGATGCTACCATGAGTACAGGATACATGATGCTGATTACCTATCCAGACATAATCATTTGGATAAATTATCCTCTCCAGTTGGTAACACATCTTGTTATAGCTGAAATTGGATTTTGTCATAAATTTGCAATAAAAAATCTCTCATAGAATATCCCACATGGATTAATGATAGAAAGATCTCTCGGTTTATTAGTTGGAAGGAAGTTTTCTAACATGGTAGTTATTTTAGGATGATCCATGACCTATTTCAAACTTTCCACTGAAACTATGCCAGTGGTTTTTTGTCGTCCTTCTGTAAAAATAAAAAAGTTTATTTTTTCAATATACTGAAGAAGTTCCAAAATGAAAAAGGAACTGAATCCTTTTTATAAAAATGATTAAAAAAGAGAAACTTAAATTCTGTTTAATGCTGATGTAGTGTAATTAATTTCTGCTTTCAGCTAAACTGTCCAGATCTGTTTGATATGTACTCTGTTGGAATCACTTTCCTGCAAATGGCGGTTCCAAGTTTAAGGTCTACAGCAGGCTTGAAGAACTTCAACTCAGAACTAAAGGCAGCTGGATATGACTTAAACAAATGGAGAGAGATCACTCGAACAAGGCCAGATTTGAGACTGTTGGACCTGGACTCTGGCAGAGGTTGGGATTTGGCTACTAAACTTATTTCAGAAAGAGGATTTCGTCGTCGAGGCCGTTTATCTGCTGCTGCAGCACTACGGCATCCTTACTTTTTATTGGGTGCTGATCAGGCTGCTGCTGTTATTTCCAAATTGAGTTTCTCAAGAGAGTAACTTTCTTACGAGGTCTGTATCTTTATGTTTGTGCTTTTGTTGGAAATTAAATAACTAAAACACTGCAGTTGCATAAGTTAACTAGGAGTGCGATGTTCTACAGGATGATAGCCTTTAAATGCATTTTATATGAATGGAGTTCAACATGCTGAGAGAATACACTAAAAAGTCCGGTAGCAGAAATAATGTGGTTCAGTTCACTCCTTGCATATCAGTGTAAATATCTCATTCAATCTGAGAGCTGCAGCTGCAGCGATAGGCTCTCGTCAAGTGCAAACAACAAGAAGGGGCAACAATTTCCGCCGTGGAGTCTGTAGGAACCATGAACGTTATTAAATGAAGATCATCTCATGGAATGTAAGGAGGTTAGGCGATCTCCCCTCCCCCCCCCCCCCCACCCCCCCCCATTTTGTGGAGCAAATTTAATTATTTTGCAAGAGACAAATTTGTCTAATGTAATCGATGGAATCATCAATGAAATTGCACCTTTTGGTAGTCTTCAATGGATAGCAGTAGATGCATGTGGGTCTTCAGGTGATATGAGATTCCTCTCTTTAAAATTAAAGAATCAGAAGTTGGTGCTTATTGTCTCGGAGTCAAATTAAGGATAAAATCCAGAATATGACATGGAATTTGGGAGGAATTTATGGCCCAAACAACTATTATGAGAGACGAATTTTGGGAAGAACTGAGAAATTTAATGGGATTTTAATGCAATTCGTTTTAGAAATTAGGAGAAACCCCTTGCAAGGGTCATCACTACTACAATGCATTGGTTCAATGATTTCATCAATAGTTTTGATTTAGAAGAAATCCCAGCATCAAATAAGAAATTCACTTGTAGTAATGAACAAGAACAACCAGTCCTATCAAAACTTGATAGATTTCTTACTTCACCTGAATGGATGAGCCAATACAGGGATTCAACGACCGGAGTGGTGTGTGACCATTGGCCCATTTTATTAGATACTAACATGGCCAAATGGGGGGTGGAACCCTTCAGAATTGAAAATGCTCGGATGTTGGACAAACCTTTCAGAGAAAGTTTACCAGGATGGCAGAGGGAAATCCAACTATCTAATCCCAAATAAACTAATTTTTTTGAAAAGTAAGATCGTGGCATGGGGTAGACATAAAAAGGCCTTAGTGAAAGCTCAAAAAAGACTACTATCATACAGATTGAGAGTTTAGATGACATTGGGGAACACAGAGTCTTATCACATGATGAATCCTAAGATAGGAGTCTCTAGTAATCTGATGAGGCAAATTAATCATCAAGACTGCATTTTTTAGAAACAAAGAGCTAGATATCATTGGCTACAAGAGTCTTATCACATGATGAATCCTAAGATAGGAGTCTCTAGTAATCTGATGAGGCAAATTAATCATCAAGACTGCATTTTTTAGAAACAAAGAGCTAGATATCATTGGCTACAAGAGGGAGATTCTAGCACGACCTTCTTTCACTCGGTGGCCTCTCATAGAAAAAGGATCAACTACATAAATTCTCTGAAAATAGTTGGAGAATTAATTTCCGAAAAGGAGGAAATTACTGAGAAGATTGTAATCTTTATTTGGAAGTTATACAATGAGGAAGGATGTAAACCCTATATAAATGGACTTACTTTTAACACTAAAATGGATAGTCAAAGGTCTCAACCATGCCAAAAAGACGAAGCTCCAGGCCTGAATGGATTTAATGAAGAATTCTTCAGAGAAGCATCACATTTCATTAAAAGGGATTTTATTAAACTCTTTGAAGACTTCCATGAAAATGGAATCACTCACCAATCCATTGGAGCATCAATCATAGAGTTGATACCAAAGAAGGATGGAGTTGATTAGGTCAAGGATTTTAGACCAATTAGGTTAATCTCAAGAGTACAAAGCCATTGCAAGGGCTCTCGCATCTAGGCTAAAAATAATCCTAGACTCAATCATTAGTAAAGAACGGAGTGCCTTCATTAAATCCAGGCAGATTATGGACTCAACAATGCTAGTACATGAAGAAGTAGATCTGTTTACAGGAAAGAAAAAACCAATATTTCTCTTGAATTTAGAAAAGGCATTAGACAGGGTAAATTGGAGACACCTAGACCTAGTAATGAAAGCAATGAGATTCGGCCTAAGATGGAGAAGATGGATGTATTCTTGTATTTCATTTGCAAAATTTTCGATATCGAAAAACGGGGGATTATTTAGATACTTCTAAGGTACTAGAGGGCTTAAACAAGGTGATCCATTGTCTCTCTCTCAAACCCCCTCCACCCCACACACACACACTGTTTAACACCTAGGGGAAGGTATGATTGTGCTAATCTGGAAATTTGTGAGGTTAGGATGACTCAACACTCCTTTTTTCAAATGAAGAACCACCCCTTGTCCAATTTGTAGATGATATAATGTTATTTTGCGTGAGAACAATCGACTAAGTGAAAAGATTGAAAGCTAGGTTGGCATTGATGGAGTTGTCCATTGGTCATAATATAAACTGGGGCAAAACAAGTTGCAGATAAATTTGGTTGCGCCATTAAACAATTTTCTTTCACACATTTGGGGATCCCAGTAGTTCAAGGAAGGTTAAATAAACAACGATTGAGAGGTTGTGCAAAAGACTTGCTTCATGGAAAGGAAAATCCCTCTCAAAGACCGGAAGATTGGTTCTTATCCAATCATGCCTATACAACATACTCTTATTTATGTTATCCTTCATACAATGCCTAAAAGGAGTTGCAAATGAAATAAAAAAAATGATGATGAACTTTTATGGGAGGAAAACAATAATGCATTCAAACACCAGCCAGTCAAGTGGGAAGATGTATGTTATCCAAAGCAATTTGGGGGAGTAGGGATTAGGAGAATCCACTCCTTTAGTCATGCCCCTTTGTTAAAATGATGTTGGCAGTTAAATTTACCTAATTCCCCTTGATGGACCTCCTTACATAGGGAGAAGCTCAATATTCCAACCGATGATTGGATGCTACGCTGATACCCATGTGACTCACTCTCACCGATATGGAAGAAACTCCATAAATGTTGGGATCATTCGGAGGAATGATAAGATACCTCCCTCGAAGAGGAGACAAAATTGACTTTTTAAAAAATATTTGGGTTAAGGATAAACTTTTAAAGGCTACTTCCCAAAACTATAGAGTAGCCAGACTCTCAAAGGCAAAAATTTCGGATTACACCCAGACTAGACAAGGAAATGGCATTGATTGGAGTATTCACTTTAGAAGAAAATTAAAAGATGAAGAGGTTGACGAGCATAGTCAATTAGACCTCTTAATATCCAATTATTTCTCTGTTCCCCGTTGTAAAGATGAAATTATTTGGATCCACAACTCAAATGAGGAATTTTCAGTAAAATCAACATACATGGCAATGATAAATTCACCTTCAAGGGTGGAACATCACGCTCGATGGGCTTGTAAATTTTCTGCCCCCCATAAGCAAATATTTTCTTTGGACTACTCTTCACGGCAGGTTGATGACAAGAGACAACCTATCTAGAAGAGGGGTATCCCTATCATCAACACTCTGTCCTCTCTGCAATTTTGCCCATAGAAATGGGAGACCACATCCTAACCCAATGTTATTATGCAAAAAAAAATTTGGGTTTTTTCCTGGTCCAAGTTCAATCAGGCACTCCAACAGCCCAACATTTTCCTGAAATTATAGAGCAATGGTGTGTGGCTCAGATAACAAGAAAAGGCAAGTTAATGATAGGAGCCTGCATCATTTTTATTCCATGGTGTTTATGGGAAGAAAGATATAGATGCATCTTTTCAAACAAGGAGGTAAATGTAAATGAATTGCAAGAGCTCATTTTCAGAAAAATTTTATATTGGTTGAGTTGCAACCCGGAAATGAAGGACATAGATGGAACCTCCCTAAGAGCATCCTAAACGACCATAGCTGGTCTATCCTCCCCTAGAACATAGGCACAAATTGTACAGTGGAACCCACCAACTCAATGAAGGTTAAAATTAAACGTGGATGACTCCTCCTTGGGCAATCCGGGACCAGTTGGTATTGGAGGAATCATAAGAAATCAAGATGGAAAGATCATTCTTTCTTTCTCAAAACCTCTTCCACGTACTGATTCGGTGGAAGCTGAAAATTGCATGGTCTAACGCTATTTAAGGAAGGCTAAATGGCGAGTTGGGAGTGGAAAGAGATTGTTAAAATGTGATAAATTGGTGCAAATAGACCTTCTCTCCTCCTAGGAGGTTGGCAATTTACTTTAGAGAAAATTGGAAATTGGGAAATGAAACCCATTCTCTATGGAATCGTGTGGCTGCAAATGCTTTTGCTAGAGGAGTTTCTCTTGCTTCTTTTGAAGTGAATGAACCTCCTTAGACAACTGAGATGTAATGGGAATGTGCACAAATTATAATTTGACAATCAGAGAAAGAGTAATGATTCGCACACATGCTCTCTCACAAGATAATAAAATAATATATTTCTCAGGTTCCGTAAAATATATTATTTTATTATCTTGTGAGAGAGTTTGTGCACGAATCGTGCACAGGCTCTATGTGCGAGTCATTATTCTCAAAGATGTACAATGACTTCACTCTCAAAAAACAAATATGGCACGTTAATCCCAAGTTGCATGTACAATGACTTCACTCTCTACGATTGTCACATATCCCAGTAGTCTCTCTATTGATCCCTTGACATTTATGTGTCAATTTTTTTTCGATAGACCAACATTCATTTTTCAGATTGAAATTGCATATATTATAACTTGTATTCCATTTTCAAATTTGAATACCCTCTTTGCCGAATAAAACGGAAGAACCAAGTTTTTTTTTGTATGAATCATCCCTTGTCTCATGCGTTGTTTGTTGTTTCCGAGAATGTAGTCTGAGTACAAAGTGGAAGAAACATGTTACACTGGGTTTCCATGCTATATTTGAACCAAAATCATACCTATAAGAATAATGCTAGTTGCACCTCCGTACAGAACCCCTTGGCGACCAGCCGACGTAGATGCACAAAATGTTACAGTGAGCTTCCATGCAATATTTGAACCAAGATCATACCTGTAAGAATAATTTACTCTACTTGTAAATTGCAAGAATTTCTTTTTTTTCCCATGAAAGATTTATCCGTCTGCTTGTAATATTCCATGCAATATTAGTTTATTATCTGGGTACCATTTTATCCAAGTTCTTCTAGCTCTATGCAATTGTGTAGTCACGAAATGAATACACTTTGCTCTTTCACGTATTCAGTTGTTTGCAGCATCTTTAGATGCAGTTTTCCGAGGATGTCTGTTCTGCATCAATGATGTTGGGGTCAACGCACTGCACAAATGACTCGAGTTTTTCCGTTTCGATGCAGAGTCAATCTTCCTGGGATATAAATCAAAATTGCGAAAGAGAGTATACGTAGGGGCAACTAGTATGAGGAGCAGCCAAGCAGCGAACCCGAATGCGATAAGCACCAAGGAATCAAAGCTGACATATCAGAAGCTCTATTGGGAATATCATGGTCGATGGGAATCTACCGGAAAAATTATAACGATAAGGGAGTAAGACAGCTAAATTGCCGGAAAAAATAATGTAAAGTATGAATGATAATTTAATTCAACCATAATGGATAATAGGTGGAGCTAAATTCTTTACAATACGGCTAAATTAGATTTATCAGAGTTACACTAGAGTTGTTCTAGCAGAGTTTTATTTTTAAACTTGTTTTTTGAATATAAAAAAATTATTATGAATTTTTAATGAGATACAAGTACAACTCATATCTGGTTGAACCCGATTGAATCGATTGACAAGAATCGTGTGCCGGTTCGGTTTTTAAAACATTGTGATTTATTTATTTTTATAATTTATACACTTTATTTTTTCAATCCAATAATTAACACCGTTTCTCCTCTTCTAGCTGAGGAAATGCGTGAAGTGCAAGAACTTCAAAATCGGCCAAAATTTGATGGAGCTATCGCCGGAATGTTATCCCACTTTTGTAACCTTCATTACATGGTTAAAAATCAAAAGCCAGTTACAACAAAATGTAAAATTTATCGTTTTTTTATATTCGATATTTGCTTTTTAATGAAGCAATTAGGTTCCACGGAAGGGCATGCGTAGATTCGGGCGGCTCGGCGTCCCGAACCCGGTTGTTCTTACAGTTAGATCTTACTACACTAGCTCGTCCAAAGGCAGTCGTGGACATTCCGGCAAACACTACACCTGCGGACTTCGAATCTGTGCTGAAAATGGGTTCCTGTCTTACGGGAAAGCCCTCCATGCTGACATGCTCAAGACGGTTCCCAGAACCGATCTCGTTTGCTACAACAGTTTGGCGAACGCGTACTCTAAATGCTTCTGCATGGCAGATGCCTGTAAGGTATTCGATGAAATTAGTCACCCAGATGTTGTGTCATGGAATACTATAATCTGTGGGTATGTTCAATTTGGGTCAACGGTGCTGGCTTTCATATGGTTAAGAAAGATGATGATCTCTGGTGTTTTACCCGATGATACCACTCTTACTGGTGTCCTTAAAGGTTGCATCATTGCTAGGGATGTGGGGTTTGGGTTGCAAAGTCATTTGCTTTCCATCAAGGTTGGTCTTGGGGGTGATGCCTTTGTTGGAAGCGGACTTGTTGAGCTTTATGCTCGGTTTAACTGTTTGGGTGAAGTGAGGAAGATCTGTGATGGCCTCGTGTACAAGGACGGTGTTTTTTTCAATACTATGATTGGTGTGTTTGCAAAGAGCAGGAATTTAGCAGAAGCTTTGGGCAATTTTAATTGGATGCTGGCCTGCTCGCTTGCACCTACCAGGGCTAGTTTTGCTAATTTGCTTAGTGCTGTTGATAGGTCTGATGCTTTGAAAGAGGGACAGCAAATTCATGGCTTGGTTATTAAATTTGGGTTTGAGGGTGATGGATGTGTAGAGAACTCTCTTGTAGGGATGTATGCTAACTGTGATGCAATGGGTCATGCCTTGGATGTATTGATTTACAAAAGTATCTGCAATATAATGTCCTGGACCACATTGATCAATGGGTATGCCAGTAGCGGTTACTTTCAGGATGCCATAGAGCTTTTCTGTCTAGTTTACAATGAATTTAGCTACATAGATAGCATCATTCTCGCTTGCATCCTTGGTGTTTCAGCTACTTTGGAGTGTTTGTACTTGGGCATTCAGGTGCATTCAATTGCTGTTAGAAGTGGTTATGAATCAGACACATCTGTTATGGATGCTCTCATGGACATGTATGCTAAGTGCTTATCTATGGAAGATACACTTAAAATATTTTGTCAGGTTGATTGCCATCACAGCTTATTCTCCTGGACAACTGTTATTTCAGGTTTTGTTCATAATGGATTTCCCAATGAAGCTTTCATAAATTTCTGCAAAATGAGAGCTGAAGGTGTGGATCCAGATTCTGTTGCTTGTATTAGTGCTCTCATGGCCTGTACTAGCCTTCACTCTGTTGATCAAGGAGGACAAATTCATGCTTTTATAGTTAAATGTGGATTTGAGTATGATATATCTGTTCAAACTGCAGTTCTTTCACTTTATATTGACTGTGGAGACCTAAGTTGTGTAAGAATGGTTTTTGGACAAATGCATAAGCGAGATGTCATTTCATGGACAGCACTAATATCTGGTTACACGAAACTTGGGTACCATGAGGAAGCCATCAATTCTCTCATTGAAATGCTTGAGGAGGAAATCACACCAAATCAATTCACTTTTGCTAGCTCACTAACAGCATGTACCAAACTAACTGCAACAAAAATTGGAGAATTTATTCACACTCATATCATTAAATGTGGTTTTGAAACAAGCAAGGTTGTGGGTAGTGCTCTAATTGACATGTATTCTAAGTGTGGAAAACTTGAAAATGCCATCAAGTATTTTAAGGAGATGCCTAAGTCTGATATAATTCTGTGGAATGCTCTCCTAGCCGGATATGCACAGCATGGATACTGCTTAGAAGTACTTGGCGCATTTGAACGAATGCAAACTTATGGAGTGGAACCAGACGGGGTGACATTTCTTGCAGTTCTATCAGGCTGCAGCCATGGTGGATTTGCAGAGGAGGCAATCAAATATTTTGTCTTGATGTGTGAGGAATATCAGATAAATCCAAAAGAAGAACACTACTCGTGCATCATTGATGTTTTGGGACGAGCAGGGATGTTTAAAGAGGCGGTAGAATTTATGGACCGAATGGACGTTGAACTGGATACAGTGATTTTGAGAACACTGTTGAGTTCGTGCATTGTACATGGATGCATTCAATTAGGTCTGGCTGTGGCAGCAAAATTAATAGTGTTGGGGAGGTGTGAGACTGGAACATATGTATTGTTTTCTAATTTACTTTCTGTTGGTGAGAGGTGGAATGATGCAAAGAAGGTTAGGGAAGTGATAGAATCGAACTGCCTGGAAGGAAAGAAGGTTGCAAGGAGTTGGATTTAGAGCATAAGCTGATGCATAGAACAAGTTCGATAAGATAAATATATATATATTTATATATATATATATGCTTAGGCACGTATCTTCAAGTGAACTGTTCACTTCAAGCTATTCAACAGCTACTGGACTTTAGTATTTTTTTTTTTCTTGTGCATGTTTTGTATCATTAAAGGAGCACAGGAAAATATAATGAAGGAAAATTTGCAATTTTGATCAGTCATTTGTGTAGTTGTCAGGGATTGAAAAACTTTCAGCCTAGAATATACCTCGTACTTAGGGAAGTATGTAGTCGAAAGAGATTTTGAACTAATCTAAGAATTCAAAGTAATTGAAAATAAATTCTGAGTAAATGATATCCTTATTTAATTGTATCATGTTAGGTGTTGTTGGAGAATTTGAGAGAATTCAAAATTTCACCTCTTTATGGGAGAGTTAATTCTCAATTAAATATTAAAATTACACAAGAATGAGATTTCAAAGTCTCTCCTAAATTTAAGGGGAATCTAATGGCCTAACTGCCTATATTACACCGACAAAAAGGTAGTTTTTTGAGATATCAGTGTCCTTGAAACTGATCTCACTTATGACTACCCCCTTACCTCATTTTGATCAGGTATTTATGTTGTCATATGATTTTTGGTGTTTTGAGTTTCACCGGGGTCAAGAAAAGTGTACATGTATAACAGCACTTCGGAAAAAAAGAAAACGTGTGCATGTTTAACAAGCACTAAGAATAAAAAAAATCTTCTAAATGAGTAATGAGAACCTCATACAGAAACCAAAAGACAAAAAAAGAAGAGGAATTTATTTTAAAATTTTTTTAAAAAAAACTTGTAATAATTAATTTTATTTACAATAGTTGTGTCTGTCCTCGTCGGATTGTTTAAGGTAGCTTGGTAATGCTGAGCCAATCCCATGACAAAACCCTTCGACTAATGATTATGCTGCGTCAATTTCTTTTCTTTTCTTTGGTACGACCATTACGTTGCGCAGATCATGAAAACGAAAAAAGCGACAAGGTGCACATTCTGGGAATTTCGGGTGTTGAATTTTAACCCATTGATTAGTAAAAGATACGAAAAAGGTAATACATACATTTATATATGACTCGTATAAGTCCTGTCAGTGACCCACAGAATTTCCAAAACAACATCTATTACCATCTCTTACAAAGAGTATTTATCAGTGTGAAAGTCCAAGAAACAAGTAGAAACAAGAATACACAAACGAAAACTTTGAAGCTGAGAAGGAGAAACACCAGAGAACATGCATGAATGAGAAAAGCGTCTTACTGTGTTACTTCTTCAATACACTGCACAAAAAGAGTGTCTTGAAGTCCAACTTTGAAGCTGAGAAGGAGAAACACCAGAGAACATGCATGAATGAGAAAAGCGTCTTACTGTGTTACTTCTTCAATACACTGCACAAAAAGAGTGTCTTGAAGTCAATTTACTATACTCAGTAAAGAAGGGAGCTTCAAAATATTGGAGTAAGGATGAGGAGACATACTTATACAAATAGGCAGCAATACCCAGGATAATACATAGCAAGATGATATCAATACAGAAATTACGGCTGGTTCTTAGCTGTAAAAAATAAAAAAACCAAAAAGAATTTAGAGGCAGGGTACAAGCAACAGTAGCACCATATGGAGCTGCAACTGTTAGGAGAAAATTGGACAACTTCAAAACGAGAGACAACCAAGTTACCTGCATAACTGTTTCCTTCAGTCTGACATTTGTATTTTTCAGGTCAGCGTTTGCCCTATCCACCTGATTGCATCAACAAAGAAGTTACACGCAATAATATTTCAACTATTTGGTTAAAACAATGGTTCAAAAAATAATATTTCAAATTAAGGAAAAAGAGGGGACTCCAGAAAATGGGAAAAACTCTTCTGAAATAGCAAATTATCCAGCGCTAGACGTGGTTGAACAGTTGGAGACGAGATACAACGAAACAATCCATGCTAACTCCAAATGAAAGCTCAACAGGTAATGGAGACACATTACGGTTACCAGCTTACTAAACGAATAAAAGATAGTATTCTCACCTTTGTGTCAATCTCATCCATTAGTGGCACTTGCCTGTCCACTTCCTGTATTGCATCATGTCATGGTATAAGTTCCTGAGTCTTAAAATCGGTTGCTAACAAAAAATTAAGGCACAAAAGGAAAACCTCATTCATGTCATGGGCCATATTTTTCAATGTGTCCAATCCTTCTGCTATTGTATCCAACCCTTGATCCTGTATGAAAGCTGGATGAGATCTACCAAGAAAGAAAGGGTTTCTCATCCACAAATAGAAAATAGAGAAGCAACTTAAATTTGGGCTGCATCGCCAAATACTGTTCCATTAACAAAGAGACACCTGTCTAACTTTTCGCATCTCATACTCCTGCCTGAAATTGTTTGACTCTTCAGTTTGTTCATAGAATTCGCTATTGAACCTTCCATCTACCGTCATTTCAATAGATAGAACAAATTAATAAACAGAAATTTTCATAGAAATCTAAACATAAATCACATGAATCTACTAGTTCTAATAGATTGAGTACCTGAATTTGAGTCAAACCTTATTTCTGTGCGAGAACCTGAAGGTGCCCATCCACCAGTTTTCTTGTTTCCAGTGGCGGTGCCATCTGGTATGGATTGAATTCTCTCGGGCAAAGCAAGTACCAAATCATTACGAGCAGCTAGTTCTTCTCCAGAAAGCCCTTTGACCTGTGAATGTACAATATACTCAGATATGACAAAGAAAGGAGGAGACCTGGATGGTCATCAAATGACCTTCAAAGAAAAGACACATGCCAAAATGTTTTCTCAGAAAAAATACCAAGATAAGTAATTCTTCAACTCTTTTAACAAAACTTTGTAGTACAATAGTGAAATGTTTCTTCAATGATGATGATTTCATAGCAACTACAGAAAAGAACAAAAGAATATAAAAAAAGGTCCCCAAGTGACAAACCTCTGAAAGACCAAGCTATAGCTCGAGTGTGCATCAGGGGCGATGAGATGAGCGGAGGGACTGCTGTCCCAGGTGCCATCTCTGGAGATAATGCCGGAGAGCCTTCCACAGGCCACCCAACCGATGGACACAGATCGACATCCCTGGAAACAGTGAGCGCGAAGAAGACGACTGGACTTTGGTTACGATAAAGAGGAGAGCGAACAAATCGCCATTGAAATCCAAAATCGTAAGATTTGATGATTCTGTAATCAACGTCGAAGAATGGACGGATAGATCGGGAGAAGTAGCGAGAAAGAGCATAAAGATTACAACCCTTACTGGTGACAAACGCTCCTTCGTTCGAATTCCAGCAAGGATTCTATGCGAGTGTTGGAGCTTTCTGAGAAGCCTTCTCAGCACGAAAACTCCTAGGAGTGAAATCCGATCAATCCGTCTCCAAAATGAAGTCTTTATCTTCCTCATCTCGACCAGACCCAAGACCCTATTCAAAATCGTACATAAGAGGGAGGAGAAAACCCTAGCGAAAGTTCATGTTCCTAAAAATCATCATCGGAAGCAACGGACTCCATCTAGAACCGGCTGCTAGACGCCATCCAGGACCTGATTTAGGACGAGGACTGGTTCGGCGAAAGCGGAAAAGTCACAGACGGAATCTTCTCCCCACAATGGATGGCCGGGACTGAGGAATATGCACCGAAGGCTGATCATCTCCACCTTGCGGAAAGCAACTGGACGCGCGGAAAGGAGGAGCTCAAATCGAGCCTTGTTTTCAAGACAAACCAATCCCTGGACGAAAGTGAAATAGCGGAAAAGGTAAAACTCACCTTGGCTTTGCAGTACACCCCGACGCCTGATTTGGATGAAAGAAGAAGAAGTACAGAACCTACGAGAGGTCTGGAACGACACCTTTCTTGAGCTGCGGGATGAAATCCAACGATGGCAAGACTCAGACCAGAGGAACGGAGGATTCTGGCTTCAGATTTTCGGCATCCCACCCCAACTGTGGGACGAAAAAATCTCTCAAGGAGATTTTCAACTGCTATGGACCCCCATTTATTTAGATGAGACGACATGATCGAGGAAACAATCAACGTGGCAAGAGGGTGGGTCAACTGGGAAAATCGATGGCCCCCTGGCGGCAAGAGTATGGTTTCTATGGGCGGGAGGTCCTTCACAATTCTGGGTATACCGGACCCATCCTGGCCGGAACCAGTGCCGGAGACAATGATGATGAGTCAGACACCAAGGCGGGGCCAAGTCCCAACTCAGCAGACAGAATCGCTGCCTGACTCACAGCTGTCCCCACACGAATTTTCTTTTGGTACGAGGCATCATCTTAGTCACATCTCCCTATTGATACAATTACGTGTGGAATCGGCCGGCCGAAAGAGTTTCTCTCAATTACCAGCGCAACAGGGGAAGGACAAACTCTCACCACTCAAACGAACTCGTTCGCCAGACCTCAAGACACCAAGACTCAGCTGTGCGCTCGTGGATTGTGAGCATTGGAGAAAAGTTTGGGGGCCACTCAGAGGAAGACTGGGCTTTCATCATTCGCCTAGCCCAAATCATAGAGGAAGTGTGTGCTGCTAGAATTGTTGGGACTCGTCCTCCTGCACCTCAGAAAAAACGCTGCCCAACGTGGATTCTGTAGGAACCATGGCCGTTTCTAAATGAAAATACTATCTTGGAATGTTAGGGTGTTAGGCGGTCCCCAAAAAAAAGCAAATGTAAGGAAAGTTTTGTACGAAAATGCATTCAATCTGGTTATTTTGCAAGAAACGAAATTGTCAAATGTCTCTAATGAAATAGTCAATGCAATTTCACCTTTTAATAGACCAGAATAAAAATCTTCGGATGCTATTGGCTCCTAGGGTGGAATATTGATAGTCTGGAACCCCACTACGTTTGAAAGTGAAGACTCCGAGATGGGAGCTTATTGTATGGGAATTAGAATCAAAGACAAAACTCGGAACATAATCTGGAACTTAGGTGGGGTTTATGGCCCAAGCTTGTACGACGGTCGCAACCAATTTTGGGAGGAAATTGGTGACCTTATGAATAGATGGACAGGTCCTTGGCTTCTTGCCGGGGACTTTAATGCGATATGGTTCAAGAATTAAAAGAAAATCTCCGGCTCAGACAATAACCACAACTATGAGGAGGTTTAATGATTTAATTGCATCCTTTGGTCTAGAAGAAATGCCAACCTCAGGAAAGAGGTTCACATGGAGCAATCAGCAAGAACATCCTGCTCTGTCCAAGTTGGATCGCTTCCTGGTATCTACTGATTGGCTGGGACAATACAGAGATTCGACAGCCAGAGTAGTAGTGAAGGTTGTATCAAACCACTAGCCTATTCTCTTAGATACTAAATTATGCAGATTGGGGAAAACACCATTCAGAATTGAAAACACATGGCTGAGTGACTGTTCGTTTAGAGGAAACTTGCCTACGTGGTGGAATGATATTGAAACCCCAAGACTTTACAAAACAAGCATAATTCCTAGAAAATTGAAGCTTCTAAAGAGCAAAATTGGGCCAGACAGAAAAAGGCTGGCTCAGAAGAAGTTGTTAGCCCTCCATATCGATGGATTAGACCATGCAGGAGAGGAACGTGGCCTCTCCCATGAGGAATTTCGAGACAGAGGAAGCTCAGCCCATCAATTAAGACAAATCAACCACCAAGAAAATGTGTTTTGGAAACAAAGAGCTAGATACCGTTGGCTCAAAGAAGGCGACTCTAACTCAGCCTTCTTTCACTTTGTGGCCTCTCATAGGACGAGGGTCAATCGGATTAACTCACTAAAAATTAATGGTGAACCAGTATCAGACCAGGAAAATATCATTGATGGGATTGTGCTTTACTTTCAGGAACTCTACAGTGAAGGAAATCTGACTCGATTGCAGCAGAAACCTTAGCCTTACTACATGGTCTAAGGCTCTTCAAGGAAAGATTGCATGGTGATTTAGATGTGGAAGGGGACTGCCTAAATGTAATAAACTGGTGCAAACAAACATCTTCGCCTCCATGGAGGTTGATAGTCTACTTCAGAGAAATTTGGAGCCTTGGAAATGAAATCAAATGTGTATGGAATCATGTTCTAAGGTTAGCTAACTAGGCTGCAGATTCCTTAGCTAGAAAAGGAGTTTCCCTTTCATGTTTTGAAGTGAGAGAACCTCCCTAGGCAGTTGACATATAATGAAAGACATGAAATAATTGTATTCGTGATCTCCGAATGAAATAAGAATCAATCTCCTCAAAAAAAAAAAAAGGAAATTGCGGACCATGTATCAATGGTTTATCCTTTGCACGTTTATCTGAGGGATAAAGTGCAGGATTGGAAGCACCCTTGTCCTTGGAGGAAATAGAACATGTCATTACATCCATGCCAAAAGATAAAGCACCTGGACCAGATGGTTTCAATGGTGAGTTCTTTAGAGAAGTATGGAAAGCAGACTTTGTGAAGCTATTTGAAGACTTCCACGAAAACAGGATTTCTCACCACTCAATTGGGGAATCCATAATATCACTTGTACCAAAAAAGAAAAAAGTGGAACAGGTTAAAGACTTTAGACCAATCAGCTTAGTTTCTTGGGTCTACAAAGTCGTCACTCGCACCCTAGCAGCAAGGCTTAAAAGTGTCGTCAATAAAGTAATCAGCAGGGAACAAAGTCCTTTCATTCAGTCGATGGACTAATCCTGGATTTGGCCATGCTAGTACATGAGGCGGTTGATATGTTCACGAAACAAGGAGAAGATGGATCCACTCATGCATTTCATCAACAAGATTCTCTATTTCCATTAGTGGAGGGATCTTTGGATACTTCCAAAGCTCCAGAGGAATTAGGCAAGGTGACCCCTTATCCCCCTTATTTTATAACATTGTAGGGGAAGGAATGACTGCGCTATTTCGCTAGATGGTGTTAGCAGATTGGACTCACACTCCCTTCCTGGATGGAGCACCCCCCATAGTCCAATTTGTAGATGATATGATGATCTTCTGTGAGGGAACCCACTTACAGGTGAAAAGGCTGAAAGCTGACATAGCTTTACTGGAGCTAACAACTGGGCAAAAGATAAACTGGAGGAAATCAGCCATTGTAGGGATTAACACTTCTCAGGAATTGCTGGAAGGAGCTGCAAACGAGCTAGGCTGTAGCATTGGGACATTTCCTCTCACCCACTTGGGATTGCCTGTTGTGCAGGGAAGGATCCACAAGCAAATATGGGATCCTACACTTGAAAAAATGCATACAAGACTACTCCTAGAAAGGTAAGCACCTCTCAAAAGCAGGAAGGCTAGTCCTCCTCCAATCTTGTTTATATGGCATTTCATCTTACATGCTCTCATTCTTGCAATGCCCCAAAGGGTCGCCAGTGATATGGAAAAGATGATGAGGCATTTCCTTTGGAGAGGTAATAGCAATGAGTTCAAACGTCATCCAATCAAGTATGCATACCAAGAACCTATGGAGGGCTGGGAATAAGGAGGATCATTCCCTTCAACCAAACACTATTGTTGAAATGGTGTTGGAGAATAAATCAACCCAACCCACCCTTATGGGCATCTTTCATGAGAAGTAAACATAACATCCCAAGCTCAAACTGGATACTTGGATGGCACCCAAGTCACACCCTTTCCCCAATCTGGAAGCAAATTCACAAGCATTGGGAACTATTTCGAAATATGTGTAGATTCCTTCTGGGTAAAGGTGAGAGGATCGAATTCTGGTCAGACACTTGGCTTCATGATAGGCCCCTCAAAGCTTGTTATCCGAGGCTATTTCGAGTGGTTAGATCCCCAAGGGTAAAAATTGAGGAAATTATACTGGCAAGGAATCATAGAAATGTTGACTGGAGTAGGCACTTCCGAAGAGAGCTAAGAGAAGAAGAGGTAACAGAACTGAGCCAGCTTGATCATCTCGTGTCAAGCTATTTTTTTGACACACACAATGAGGACCGAATCATCTGGAAGCATAGCCCTAGTAGAGACTTCACTAGTAAAATCAGTATACTTGTCCTTAGAAAATCAAGGGATTAGAGAGGAACACCAAGCACGATGGGCTTGGAAACTGCAAGGCCCCCCTAAAGCAAAGTTCTTTTTATGGACTGCTCTACACCAAAGGCTGATGACAAGAGACAACCTAACTAGGAGGGGAATGACTCTTCCAACCACTCTATGTACTCTTTGCAGCTGTACCATGGAAACATGCGACCATGTCCTAATACAATGCACATATGCCCAACACATTTGGAGCTACTTCTGGTCTAAATTCCACTTCAATGCCCCAACCTTTCAGAACCTCTCAGGTTTTATCGAGCAGTGGCCTAACTCTCAACTTACAAAAAAAGGGAAAACCATGCTAGGAGCTTGTATCATTTTCATTCCCTAGAGTATTTGGGAGGAGAGGAATAGGCGTATCTTCTCTAACAAGGAGGTGAACTCAGTGAACTCAGTGAGCTCATTTTCAATTAAGGACTATAAAAAATATCCTTCTTCAATTTGAGATGACTTCTGGATTGAGAATCAACTGGGCTAAATCTGCCATAAGTGATTATTCAGTCCAGACTCTAGCGGATTTGCTTGGTTGTAGGATTGGCTCATTGCCCTCTACTTATCTCGGTCTTCCACTATTCATCAGGAATGCTCCAAAAACCCTCTGGGACACAATTCTTGAAAAAATCAACAGAAGACTCAATACTTGGCAAGGTAAGCTATTGTCCAAAGCAGGTAGACTTACACTCATCAAGGCTTGCCTATTGGGTATTCCAACATATTATCTCTCCTTCCTACACTATGCCCTCTCGGTGGCAAATGCAATGGAAAAATCAATGAGAAGTTTCCTATGCTCTAGGAAAGCAGAGAAATCAAAGATGCATCTTATAAATTGGGATGAGGTTTGTCAAGCAAAGGATATTGGGGGGACTTGGGATCCGAAGAAAATTTTTTTTTTTTTTTGAAGGAGACGATGACTTGGGATCCGAAGAATTAAAAACTTAAATGAGGCTCTTTTACTTAAGTGGATTTGGAAGCTCAATAGCCCTGACTCAAGGACGTGGAAAAATTTATTGATCAATGCTTTTGGGTTCAATCAACACAATTGGTGGATAGAGGTTCTCAATTCCAGAAATCTTTCCCCAATCTGGAGAAAGATTGTCAAGCTTATGTCTGTCTTCCAGTAACATGTATCCTTATAGCCCGGAAAAGGGGATAAGACCCTATTTTGGACAGACATTTGGATTGGGGAAACACCTTTGGCTGATAAATACCCACGGATCTATATGCTTGCACGAAATCAGAATTGTACCATTTCTGATTTAGCTCCCAATGGGCACTTCAATGAGATTGATTGGACTTCATTCCTCAAAAGAAGACTAAATGACATGGAGGCTCTTGAAATCTCCAGGCTACTACATGAGTTGGGAGGCACTTATCTGAGTAGAAATCAGGCTGATGCATTAACCTGGAGGCCTCATCCTAGTGGGGTATACCTCGTAAAATCAAGATACTTGTGCTTAACAGATCAAGGAAAACCTCCTCATCCAGCAGTTGCTGCATGGAAACTTTGCTTTCCCAAAAAAACAAGTATTTTTTGGATGGTGTTGTATGAGGGAAAAACTCCCTACTAGAGATCTATTATCAAGAAGGGGCATGCAATTACGTACCATAAACTGTCCACTATGCAATGAAGCTTCAGAATTAGTGAATCATCTCATTATGCATTGCACATATAGCTGGAGAATTTGGCACTTCTTTTTGAGGAAATTTAATGTTGAGTTAGTAATACCTCATAATCTCTATACACTTGCAAAGATGGGATCCTCTTTTGGCCTTGCTGAAAAAGGGAAACTGATGTTTAACTGCTGCTTGGGGTTCATACCATGGTCAATCTGGAATGAGAGGAATCAAAGAATTTTCCACAATATTGCAAGAGGCTGGCAAGACACTTGTCAAACAATTTTGCAGCATATTATTTGTTGGTTGAAACTCCAGAATATTTTCAAGAATGTGGACTGCAACACAATTTGGATCTCTTGGATTGATCATGCTCGTGATGGAAGGAACCTATGCCTAAGATTTAGAAATGGATGCCTCCCCCGATTCATTCTTATAAGCTGAACTTTGATGGTTTTTCTTTTGGTAATCCTGCACTTTCTGGTATTGGACTTGTTAGAAATCATCATGGTGATATCTTACTCACTTATACTGGACCAATTGGAGTCACCGACTCTACAACTGCTGAAGCGATGAGTTTGCTACAAGGGATTAAGTGTTTTAGAGGCTCACACTTCATTGAGACTCTACATGTTGAAGGGGATTCAAGTGTCATCATTCAATGGTGTAAGAAAGGAATTAAACCACCATGGAGGCTTGTTGCTATTGTCAATGTGATTTGTGATCTTGCTGATATTGTTATAACCCGGACTCATGTCCTTAGAAGCGCGAATTGTAATGCTGATGAATTAGCTAAAAAGAGGGTTCATGAGCAGCATTTTCTTCTATGGACCCTCTAGAAGAATCTGTACTTAATTGCCCATTGGGTAGTTCTGTTCTATTGTAACTTATTTTTCTTATGAATGGAATACAAAACAACTTTCAAAAAAAAAAATCTATTGGTTGTGTGCTACACCAGAAATGAAGGATCTGGATGGCTCTTGTCTAAGAGCCTCTTAGGGGGAGTACCCTCTCCACGACCTGAAGTGCAGATTACCCCATGGACCCCACCACCATTGGGGGTAATAAAACTCAATGTTGATGGATCCTCTAGAGGCAACCTAGGGCCTGCTGGCGTTGGGTAACTCTTCAGAGATCACAATGGCGATACCCTACTCTCCTTTGCTGGCCCCTTACCTAACACAGACTCGGTTGATGTTGGAGGGGACACTGGCGGTGGAAGGGGACTGTTTGAATGTAATTAATTGGTGCAAAAAATCCACCCAACCACCTTGGAGACTCATTGTTCCCTATAGAGAAAACTGGAGTCTAGGAAATTCTTTGAACTGTCAATGGTACCATGTACCTAGATCAGCTAACTCCCATGTTGATGCCTTAGCTCATGAAGGTGTGTCTCTCCCTCACCTGGAGGGGAGAGGCCCACCTTAGACCCTGGAAATGTAATGGCATTACTGTAACCTAAAGTCCAACTACCAATAAAATAGAAAACCAATCTCTTCAAAACAAAAAAAAAGTGACAAACCCATGCAAAGTGTAAGCAGGAGGAGAGAGGGATGACTAATCACAATCAGACAATGCAATTCATCATTTCAGATTACTAATTTTATCAGCAATTCAATTTGCTGATCAGGGACAATAGAGCCAGTTACAGAAAAATCATTGACAGTTATCTCGCGACTCTTCAAATAGCTCCCTTTATAGCAATTCTTGAATTTCAATTTGCATCAGATTCCGATCCCATGTGCTTTCTTCTACATTTTCAGCTCCAGAATTTAAAAAAGTATGTTATAAAGACCACTAATTGAGTTATAGTATAAAAAACTTGATTCAGAAACCATGGAAAACTATCCTATGACATGAAGATGGGTTTCTAGTTTCTTTGCTCCACTTAAATGTTAATCTTCCACTCCTAGTTTTCTTTGTAAATCAATTACAGGGTATAAGAGTCAGAAAATTGGTCACTTTCACCAGGATTTATGGTGCAAACTTAGCATTTTCCTGGAGGATAGCACTCCAACTGGAACAAAGATCAACAAGAAAACATAACCTACCACCCAGATATGGCAAAATGTCCATTGTTCACTCAGTGAATATGCTACAGAACACCCTTACAAACCCTAAAGCGGCAGCAGTATCACACATTGCTATTCAGTTTATGTTCATCTTCCATTGCGTTGTACACTCTAGTAAAACATTCCGTAGACTTTGAACATGTAAATATTGCTTAAGTATCAAGAAGATGCTTAGTCAACAAAAGCATTGCTGGTAAAACGATATTCCAGGAAATTTATAAAACCACCGCCTTAGACAGAAGACAATAAAAATTATATAGAAACGAAAGAAACTCAGGTAAAACCGTGTCAAACTGACTCAAATTAGTAACTCATCCTCAAGTTAAGGCGTGGCAAAATTAACTCAAATTAGTATATCACTGCAAGTCAAGCGAAAGAACTCATTCTAAGCTGTACGCATAGGAAGAGAAAATTTCAAAAATTCGCAAAATCTAAAACGCACCTTTTTGACCGCCAATCTCTGCAATTTCGGAACCTCCTCCAACAATCGAGCCTTTGTCCGTCGAATCTCCGCATTAATTGCTACGGCAGACGCTCGATTCTTCTCCAGGGAAGCAGTCTCCGCTTTCTAAAAAGTAACAGAAGCACAGATTCAAACGCTTAAAAAACCTGGCGATCAGATTGAGACACTAAAGCACAGAAAAGTACGGATAACGACCTGGAGAGCTGCTTCGATGTCCGCTTGGACGGAAGCGTAGAGACGAGCGAACGCATCGTCGCCGGCAACGTTGAGCTCTCTCTGCTTGTCGACGTCATACTTGTCGTACTTCTGGCAGATTGCGTCGACGCGAGTGAGAATGTCGATCACACTCATCTCGAGGTGCTAAAGCACTAACGACCGATGCACGCTCGAAAGTAGGAGAAGACGCCGGAAACCTGATCGCCGGACAGATCTGCAGCGGGAGAAAAGGGCAATAACGCCGTCGACGAGAAACCAAACCAGTAATGATTCGAATATGAGTAATGAGAGTAAACAGCTCATCAAAATGCGTGCTAGAGTGCCTCGCCTACGTGCTACGGGAAGACTGGACCTTGTTTCTGCCGTAATGGGCCTCGGCCTAGTCAGCGATGGGTTTAAACAAGCCAAGTTAAGCTTCGGAAACTTTGGGCCAAAGGCCAGGGAGTTGACAGGGAAGAGGATGCTACCTTTTACAACCCTATGCGGGTTTTATTTGAGAGTATAGAGTCAAGAATTGAATGTTAAAGATTGAACACCCATCCAAAAAACCCACATTCATATTCGAGCATTACACAAACATGAAACCAATTATGGTAAGAAAAATGGATCTCTTGATCAATCCCACGTGTTGCAGCTTAGTGGTGGTGTTTCATGAATTTTACAAATTTGGGTCCCAAGTTTGAGCTTCACTAGGCCAAGGTATAATTGATCATACACCCCTTTGCAGAAGAATTACAACAAAAAGAGATGGTTTTGATCAAACAAATGTTGCTGCTTGTTTGCCACCCATTGTATTAGTACTCTCCCCAGAGATCTCTTCCAGGGACCTGCCTTTGGTTTCTGGCACTAAGAAAGTGAAAAGAAATCCTAAAAGATTTACAATTGCAAGCCCAATCAGGACTTTCTTGATCAAGCTCTCATCTCCATGGAGAGCGTAAGTTTGGACCACAAACACTGCAAAAATGGCCCCAGCCTTCCCTGCAGCTGCTGAGATCCCATGACAAGTTGACCGGAACCTTGCCGGAAATATCTCCGCCGGAACAATAAATGTTGTGCTGTTTGGTCCGAAGTTTGCGAAGAAGAAGGTCAACGAATAAAGGACTATGAACTGGGTTACATTACCCCCACAAAAGCCAGTAGGAGATGTGTCACACTTATGGCCTCTAAGTTGTGTGTATCTGAATCCAATCAGAGCCATGAAGAGAGACATGAAGAAGAACCCGCCAAGTTGGATTACAAATCGGCCTATCTTATCAATCAAGAATACTGTAAACCAATATCCAGGGACTGTAGCAACTAAGGCAACAAGGAACATGACCTTCGATATCAAGTAAACCTCTTCAATGGCATTCATCTTGGTAGCACTTGGCAATAAACCACTTGCTGAATATACATCCTTTTGAGTGAGATTTTGCCAATAGAAGGCAACATCCAAGAGGAACCAGGTAACACAGGTTCCTACAAGATGGAGGCCATGGTTTCTTAGAAACTCTTTGGAGAAGAAGCTATACGAATTGGTAGAATTAACACTAGGCCTTTCACTTGTTACAGTGAAGTTTGCATCAAGTACTTTCCCCATGTCCTCGGCTGCCTTTTGATGATCACCTGCAACTAAAGCCGTGAATCTTGCCGTCTCTGGCATTTTTGATCGCCAATAGTAGGTCAACATGGCAGGAACTGCACCGAACATGAGAATTATGCGCCACACAAAATCACCTTGTGGTTGTGTAGAGAGCAATGGGTCCTGACTAAATTTGGGAGCAGGAAATGCTACCAAGAAGATTTTTGCCACCAACATGGAAAATGCCCCTGCCACCAATATCCCAATCCCTTGCATTGCAAATACTGCAGCAATGAAACTGCCGCGAGTTTTTCGATTCGCATATTCTGACATGATCACGGCAGAGAGGGGATAATCTCCCCCAATCCCAAAACCCAACCAGAACCTGAAGAAACAGAGACTGGCGATCACACTCTCTTTAGTGGTGCCAAAAGAGAACCCAGACAAGAGTGCACATCCAACCATGGTAACCAACGTGATCCCATACACCTTCTTCCTCCCAAGCTTATCCCCGAGCCATCCAAAGAGGAGCTGACCCATCAAGGTCCCACACAGAGCTACACCAGTAATAGCATTATTGACATGATCCGGTAGTACCCCCGGCTTCTTAGTCGAAGGATCGTAGTAGTATATACGACCGATCAGTTTAGCAACAGCAGAGATGCAAAAGAGGTCATAGGCATCGGTGAAAAAGCCCATCCCGGCAATGACCACTGCCTTGAAATGGTAAAGATGCGTTTTGGCGTCGTCCAAGGCAGAAAAGACGGCACGAGTGCCTTCTTTTGCAGGCTCCTCTGACGACGAAGCTCCCCCTGATTTCATTTCCACCCTTCAGCAAACACCTTGCCGGCAACAATCTAGCAACGAAAAGGACATGAGAAGGGAGCCCTGCTCTAATGTAAGTCATGACAAGAGAAGGTCTTCGGGCAATTTATCTTCCTCCAAGAGTGCAGGAAGCTGTTGGGGAGCCAGGGAGGGAGACCTCTTTGCGGTCCTCTTTACTTCTGACCGTTTCTCACAGAATTCGTTATGACAAGTAGCTGTAGCAAATTTGGCAAAACCAAATAGAATATACGACAAGACAAAATTGTGTTGCTTCACAATTCCTATTTTGGGGGTTGTCTCTAGCTCTCGACCTAATTTAAAGTTAGCTCTCCACTCTTAATCTGTTCTTTAATTTGGTAATTAGAAAGGAAAAGGAATCATAATGAGTAACCAAGATTCGTTTAACCAACTTAACAGTTTATGTGTCATATGCATAAAAAACAATAAGATATAATTACAACCATTGATCAATTGATTTAACTAGACTATGATCAAAATTGCTCACATGCCGATTTGATGACCCATTTGATTTTCAAAATAATTTTTAAGCAATGTTTTAAAAAAACAGGTGAGCCATTGAAAGGGGTTAGATCGGGTTGGATAAATAACGGTTAAATGTTGCATATTAATATAATAATTATTTGTTCAATTTCAGTACATAAAAAATTCAAGAAATTGTTGTAAAGTGCTGGTTATATCGTTTTAAGTTTTTGCCATTTCATTCCCTTTTACAAGTATTTTCTTATAAATCTGACCGAGTCAACCAGAATGATATTTGATCAGACTGGATAAACCAGGTGGATCATATGGTTTTGTGTTTTTTGACTTAAAAGTAGTTCCAGTCTAATAAGGACCGAAAAAGCCTTTTTTTAAGCATTTTATTATATTAATTTTCACAAGGACGACAGGGGGAGTTGAACTTAGTGTAGAAAGAGGCAACAAAGTAAACTGTCCCATAAGTCTTCCTCTTCATTACATGTGGTATTATGCGAATTACAGAAAACATGGGTCACCCATCAATGTATGAAATTTTTCTAATGTATACATGTGTGGTATACCCTCTCAAAGATACATGTGGCCCATATTCATTTTCTAAATAACTCATTTGGGCATTTGTTTAAACTATTTGTGGCTTAAAAGCTCGTGCTCTTTGAAAAACAAAGATGATAAAAAAAAAAAAAAAAAAAAGGAATACATGCCGCGCTCAAAGCATGAAGCTTTTTCAAAGGCCCGTACATCCCAAATTCTCAAAAACCTGGTATTTCCCAGTACAGACTAGCCAAACCGTCCTACAAAATTTACAATACCACAACTCTGGAACCCAAAACGAAATAAAAATGTCATTAAAACAAACCAGACTTGAAAATGGAAACATAGAAGATCACCCGAAGATGTAGGAGGGGACAGAAACAACACCAAAAATGTAAACCCAAGGCTAAGTTCTTCGTCAGAACTCTTCAGATCAACTTATACCTCATCTACCTCCTCTTACGCCTTATGCAAACCTCTCAATACAACAATCAAAGATGGTTCGGTTCATAGGAGAAGAAAGTCCCATTCACATCATCCCAACACAAACGGAAAATCATCAACCCACAAGAAGAGAGCGATTTCCCAGCGGAAGCACAAAGCAATCCAATAAAGCCGAAAGTTATGGAGTCCTAACTAGACAGCAACACACCCCACCAGAGAGATGGAGAAAACAAATACGCTTGGACTGGTCAGATGACAACTACACGCAACATTTATGAGACCCCAATCAAGTAACCAATGAATAACCCGATGCACCATGGAAACATGCAAGAGAGACAAATGGAAATTTCTTTACACCTGGTGACGCATGTATAGGGAAATCCACACATAGATCAATTTACTCATCAAAGTTACTTTAAACAAACCTCAGTACTCTTATTCAAAGAGTAACGATAGTGGTATGTTACTGTAGCTGTACAGTTGGGTACCGACGTGGATTTCTTATGTGGCATCCACGTCAGAAGCCACTTCGGCAAAGAGAGGGAGACCGGAGCGGGAGGGAGAGGGAGACCGGAGCGGGAGGGAGAGGGAGACCAGAGCGGGAGGGAGAGGGAGGCCGGAGCGGGAGGGAGAGGGAGGCCGGAGCGGGAGGGAGAGGGAGACCGGAGCGGGAGGGAGAGGGAGACCGGAGCAGGAGGGAGAGGGAGACCGGAGCAGGAGGGAGGCCGCGGAACGAGAAGGTTTGAAGAAGAAGAAAGAAGAAAGAAGAAGAAGAAGAAGAAAGAAGAAAGAAGAAGAAGAAGAAAGAAGAAAGAAGAAGAAGAAGAAAGAAGAAAGAAGAAAGAAGAAGAAGAAAAAAGAAGAAAGAAGAAGAAGATGAAGAGGAAGATGGAAGAGGGAAGAGGGAAGGGGGAAGATGAGAGAGAGAGAGAGAGAGTGAACGTACATAGTCGGAGACGGTGGACGGACAGGGGGAAGTGACGTCGAGGGAAGGCCCGGGAGCCTCGGCGGGGGGCGGGAGGGCTGAGTGCGGCCGGGGACGGGGCGGGGGCAGTGCAATGCTTCTTCTTCTTCTTCTTCGACTTGGCGGGGGCTGGGGCTGGGACCTCCGTGGGTGGCGCCGGCGGGGGCAAGGCCGGAGGAGAGCTAACGGGCAGGGGCGCCGGGGGCGACGCCACCAGGGGCGGGGTTGAGGGCGGGGAGCTGACCGGGACGGGCGCCGGAGGCAGCAACGGCCACGACTTCCCTCTCTTCTCTTCGCTGAAGTGGCTTCTGACGTGGATGCCACATAAGACATCTATGTTAGATGGCACGCAACTATACAGCTACATTAATGTACCCTTAGCATTATTCTTATTCCGCTTTGCAGCTCCTTCATTGTTTTCTTTCCATTTTCAACCAAACAGAGAAAGAACCATTTACTATTTCAATTCCAAGAATCCCGGACTCTCCCCTTCCCAGCCCTCTCATCCACTACCGACATCTGAAGTCAAAGAAAATCCACCCCTGGCCCATACACTAGACATCATCCCTGCCTCAAACTCCACCGAAGACCACCACCGAAGACCAACAACCACCCCTAGAAGGCCTCGCAAACCTATAAGACAATTTGCATGTTCCAACCACGACGGGACCCGAGAACCCCTTGGC
Source organism: Aristolochia contorta (assembly GCA_022405105.1). Taxonomy (NCBI): domain Eukaryota; kingdom Viridiplantae; phylum Streptophyta; class Magnoliopsida; order Piperales; family Aristolochiaceae; genus Aristolochia; species Aristolochia contorta. The sequence continues at coordinate 17,667,621 of CM039664.1, forward strand.
AGAAACCCTCCCACTGAACAAAAATCTAGCTGACCAAATAGCTTGCCTAGCCGAGAATCTCCGTAGGGTTACCCTAACCTGAGAAGTAGAGAGAGGCTTAGAAAGGGATAGAAACTCACTAGAGGGAATTTTCGTTGGCCACATCCCCAGATCTTCGGTGGTAGCGGCGGCAACTCTGCAACACCTACATAGAAATCCCCTTCATTTGGAACCAAACATCTCGGTCCTCCCTTTAAACAAAGGGAAACTTTTGCTTTCAGTTCCCGTCAAAGGACCACTGCAATGAAATGCTAGAACTATGCCCAATCAAGATCAGAGACTCGTACGTGCATCTTTTTAACTTGCCTAGAGATTTTGATATTGAGACCTATCTCTTCGCGCATGGCCCTCTTTGAGTGAAAGTTGGTTAATTTTTCATCTACTTTGGTCCACAATGAAACCTTGGCTCAGATTGTCAAACCTCTAGGACATTACCTTAGAATGGATGTGTCTGCCCTTGAGAGATCGATGATTCGATTTTTCGCAAGAGTTAAGGCCGTTGTGAACCTCTTAGAAGCTCAAGTCAAAGGAACAATAGTTGAAACCCTAGAGTACACCTTTTGGCTCCTCTATATCATCGAAGGGCGGCTAAAGATCTGCTTATCCTATAGGAGATGGGGTTACAACACCCTCGTATGCAGAGGACGCCAAGTAGATGCCCCAATCGAACTTCCCCATTGTCCACCAAACGGCCCAGGAAAGTCCAAAGGAAAGCTTTGTAAGAGTGTGAGAGTTTTGGGGCCAAGCAGAGAAAATTGTGTGATTGTAACAATTTTTCACATAATGGTTTTCTTTCTTGCGATCTTCGGTTATTTCTCTGTTTTGAAGTTTTCATGTAAACTCTTGTGTTATTGATTTGTTTACTCTCTTAATTTCTCTGTTCTTTTTTCGATCTTTGGGGTGAATGTGGGATCAAATTTCCCAACAGTGATTACCTGCTTTAATTTACCAACTAATGTCACAAACAACTTTGAAAGGTTCTTCAGGACCTTCATATGGTCCTATAAAGGAAATAAGAAATTACATCTAATAAATTGGGACAAGGCTTGTGAATCCGCATTAGAAACTTGAAAACCCTTGGATCAGCCTTCCGTTTAAAACTCCTTTGGAGAATGTTCTCCAACATTAGCCGCCTTCATGAGATCCAAATACGGATCATCCTTGCACAATTAGTTACAAAAAACAAAACAAGAAGACTCCCTAGTTTGGAAGAAGATTTCCAAATCTCTTCCTATTTTGTGGGACTCCACTAGATTTGTAATAGGAGAAGATGAAAAGGTATTGATCTAGTTTGACCATAAGTTATGGGTATTAATAAACCTCTTATTTAATTTCAAAGAAATTGCATTGGGCCCCAATCATTGAATGGCAAAGTTGTATCATTTATAGTGCTAGTGAGAATAGATGGAATGAATCTCAAGTCCGAGCCATATGGCCCATGGACGTGGCTCAAAAGACAAGATTGATATGGTCCCTATCAAATGATTTGCACGTCATTGGTTATATAGTTTATACAAAGTGACATAAAAAACAATGGTATTCAAATGCAGAGACCAATCTGAAACCATATTTGGAATATGAAAGTATAGCCTAAACAAAAAGTTTTATTTGGCTCCCGATAAAATTCCCCACCAGTGAGGTGTTGCAAAATCGATTTGGGAGATAATGAAGTCAAAAACAATTTTAAGCCCACATGGGAAAACCTTGAGATCCTTCCTCATAGAGCTATTCAGCTCTAAAGAAAAACAAGACTTCCCACGTAATCACGTCTTTGCCATAAATATTTATTGAGAAATTTGGTGTTCCAGCAACAAAAAAAAAATTGAGAACTTAAAACTATCAGTAGTAAACAAGTACCTAAACTCAAGAAACGGAGACGAAACAAGGACAACATTGTCTTGACCCCACCCCAAACCAAACAATAAAAGTAAATTTTGATGGGTCAATTAGCCTAGAAGATAATTGTGCGAGCAGTGGAGTTGTGTTTCGAGATGCTCATGATGCACCTCTATTCTTAGCCTCTTTACCACTTACAAATAACACAAACAATGAATTGGAATTAATTGCATTTAATCTTGCCATTTGCCTCTCGAAAAAATTCTTTCCACACTCCCATTATATTTGAAGGTGATTCCCGATTGTCTCTAAACATGATACAAGGACAAAGCGAAGGAAGGAGATACAAGATTAAGACTATGGTTATGCAACATTCCCTTTTTTTTAAAAAAAAAACTGTTATTTAGATTGTCTTCAGGCAAATTTGAGCCCACAATTTGCTATATGGGGTGACTGTATTTTTGCTAACTCACCAAACGATGTAAACCAGTGTTTTCAAACCAGTATTTCTGTCGGTTCGGTTTGTATGATAATCGGGAAGGTAAAAACTAGATGACCCGACTGTTCTCTTGGTTCAACCGTTGAACCATTGAACCGACCGAACCGATTCAAATGGTCTAATTATCATTGGCCCAAATAAATGGGTTTAAAACCCTAAAGACCAATGTTTTGAAAACCGAACCGCCCTGGTCGGTTCGACTGGATTCAACCGGAACTGGAGCTTCTTGCGGTTCAATTTGCATTAAAACTCGTAAGAGATTCAAAACCAGATGACCCGGCCGGTATTTTTGGTTTGACCACTAAAACGTTGAACCGACGAAACCGGTTGAACCGTTTAAATTAAATTCCTATCCACGAACCAATTAGGCAAAGCTAGGTCGTGAAATAGAATACGACTCTCTCCTCTCTCGACGGCTCTCTCCTCTCTCGACGGCTCTCTCCTCTCTCGACGGCTCTCTCCTCTCTCGACGGCTCTCTCCTCTCTCGAAGGCTCTCTCCTCTCTCGACGGCTCTCTCCTCTCTCGGCTCCATTCAGGTATGGTATGGTTATATGGAATCGAAGCTATTATTTTATATCAAGGTGGCAATTCAACCTGTCTCCACTGACGGTGCCCTTTCTCGATATAAGCTCCAACAGGCCTTACGCATAATTCTGAAATACTTTGAAAGATGAAAATTCTTGTTCTTCAAGTTTCTAACTGTAATTCGTTCAAGCTTTGTAATTAAACTTAACATCTCGGATGGGTGAACTGAGTACTTTTTCTTTCCTGTTTTGCTTGTATGCAAGGTGCTTAGCTCAAATTTGTCCGTGGGTTGTATTTAGCCTTTTTAAAATATCATCCTCTATTTTGGTGAATTGCCTTTTGAAAGTTCTTTGTGGAGGAGTCCATATTCATTTATAATCTGTCAAGAGAAGTAAGCTGAGAAAAGACATTAAAATGATGTCGATCACATGTAGTCTTTTTGTAGAATATTCAAGGCTATGGACTTAATTTTTCTTAAGTGGAGACTTCATAGTGATTTTCTTGTAATAATTCTTTATTCGTGGTTCACTTTTCATATGAAACTCTTAAAGCGCATGCTTTGGAATGTTATTTATAGACATGGTGTTTTATTTCAAACCCTATATAGACATGTTCTCATTTAATGGACATAGAAGTCTTCCCTTATGAAATGGAACGAGTATCTTCAGGCCTGTGATAACCCTATTAGATACATTGATAGTGTATTATATCTTGCTAATTATGTAAAGAAGTTTGTTGTGCAAAATTGCAACTTATGATTTTTCATTTAGGCTACTAAAAAATGAGTTAGAAGATGATATTCAGTTTGTATTTCAGTAATATGATGGGCCTAAACAAATTTCCTTGAGTTTTTGCTTTCTATATTTTATTTTCAGGAGTTAATTACATTTAACTTTAAATATTTTTTTTTATGATTTTTATATTTTTAATAGTAGTTGTATTTTTAAATATATTTTATGAATATAGTTAATAGGAGTCTTGTTATGAATATTTTTAATTACATACAACTCATACCCGGTTCAACCTGAATCAGGTGTTCACCGGTTCAATTATTGGTTGAGTTTTTAAAACATTGCTAAAGACATGATATTCACCCTCAATATCCTTTAAGTATTCACCCCTCACTAACCCGGTTCATCCACCAGTTGAACCCGATTGAACGTTCAACCAAAAATTAAATGTTTTGTTGGTTCTGATTCCATTTGTAAAACATTGCTGTAAACTCACTTCCTCTTTTTGCACTTGAATGATAACCCCGCTACTACCGTTTTTCGATAAAAAAAAAAAACCATATACGGATCCATCCGTTGTAAAGTATACGGAGGCGTAGACATAGCCACGTAGGGTCCGAACCGAGTCCGACACGTTTCCAGCTTAAGGTTGTAACAGTAACAGGGGCTTTCTCAGACATTCGGACTCCTCCATTTGTGGTGAAGGAAGCGAAGGGATTTCTCGTTTCAGTTTCTGTATGAAAGAGAGGTGATTGAATAGGTGCTCTCTCGCACCATCCCCTCAGAGCGGAAGTTCTGACGGTAGTCTCACCCAACCCAATTTGACGAGAAACTGCAAAGGAGTTCTCTTGTTAACACCAGAGAAAAAGATTGTGCGTGTGTGCGTGGCAACAGTGGCCTCTCCTTCGTCTTCCTCGTCACCTCCCTGCCGGTGACTGCCAATTCCAACTCCCCTACGGTATGTAGCCTTATCTCCCCTATGAGGTTTAAGTGCTCCCTGCCCCTGCTCCGCCTCCCCCCTAGAAGAAGAAAAAAAAAAAAAGAAAACCGCCATATCCCTGTGTTCCGTTTTGCTATATTTTTTTTCTCTCCGCTGGCGAATGTATTTCTCTTTGTCGGTTTTAAATTTCTCTCTTTTCCGTTGTTTTTCTTTTAGTACCTCCTTTGTTTGAGAACATCTAAGGCAGCTATAGAAGAGCCAGGATTATAATTTATAACAATGACCCATAACTTCAGTCGAAACAGAGACTGAATTCCTTAACCTAAAAAGATTAACTCTGTAAATGTTATGTGCTCCTCATACTCATGCCATATTCAAATTTGTAGCTTGGCGCATCCCTTACAACACCCAATGCATGATAAAAAGAGTGGCTTTTATTAGAGGGAAATGAAATAGGATTTGGCTTAAATCATTGAAGAGATGGTTAGTGTCTCTTTTATGCCTACACCCAATATGCATGCAGGCATAAAGGAGGTTCCATCTGCTCTTGTGAGAGTGAAGAAAACTGGTTTTATTTTGAAGGCCTACTCTTTTAATGGCTTTATACATTTAATTGTTCAGTATGGATGTTTCAAGGAAGCCATGGCTGTTTATAAGTCTGACACCGACAGCTGAAGTTACACCCCAGACTGCCTGTTTGTGGCAGATGGCCAACTCAAATTTGGCCTAATAGATAGGAGTTTTATCAAAACTATAGTACAAGAGGAAAAGGTGGCTAGACTCAAGTCCAACGAAGGTTAACTGTTCCTTCTTTAAAAAATTTGCTATGTTTGCAAGACTCTTATTTAGTGTATGTTATTACAGCAACACCGTTACTTAGTTTTATCTTTAGACTTTGGTAAAATTTAAAAATTCAAATGATATCAAGATTCATATATAATGACAAAAATTCACCTTCCTAATAAAAATGATAAATAAAAATAGAAGAATAAGAAATGGTTTTTAAGTCATTCAGAACTAAACTTGTCTTCAGAGACAAAGAGTGTCATGAATGAAGCTTTTGATGATTCCTTTGATAAATATTTATCAACTAATCAGCTGCTTGTCTTTGTTTTTTTCAAATCAGATCTCATTCCTTTAGATATATTGAACTTTCATTATACTTTTGCTAACTTAGCTTTTGGTCTTTGTATATTTCTCTAGACATAGGGGCTGAAAACGAATATTCGTGGGAAGTTTACATTCTATCATGGAGGATTCAAAGCCTTCTTTGAGATGTTCTCACTGTGATGGACCTCTTTCCAAAGAACTGGTAAATTATTCACTTTTAATCAATCTTCAAATATTTTCTATAATGTCTTATTTGTTTAAATGAGTACATACTTTTTTATGTTTTCTATAAACACATTGTATTCATAAACATTGTTATGTTTTTCTGAATTGATTATAGGAAACTAGCAGATGGACTGTTGCTCCTTTTATCAGAGATAGCTTCTCCATGGTATGTCTTCTAGCATGATGTTGGTGGGTAAAATTTTGTTTTTTTATTGTTTAAGTCGAGTCTAGGTCCAGCTCAAAATTGATAGCATAGTGTAAGGGTTATTCTACCAAATAAAAAAACTGAATTTCTAGTTTGTTTATCATTTTCTCTTTTTTAAAAAAAATATTCTAGTTTTGGTTGATGGATCTGTAGACCTTTCTTTGCCTCCTAAAGAAATGGTATACGAAGGAAGGCTCACACACCAGTGTCCACCTTGATACCATGTTAAAATTCAGTCCTAAGTCTTTCCCAAAATTACTGACCTAAAGATAGGATATCTCTTCCAAGTAATAAGCAGAAGATCATTTTTAGCCTGGGATCTATGCTGGACTATATTGGTAATTACTTTACTCTGTATTGCTTAAAGGGAAACCAATGGTTTTTTTTTGCTTTTTTTTTACTGTTGCTATATCATGATTTGATTGTTTTGACTTGTTGATTGGGCACTGAAGATATGTTAATTATGATTAGAGAATTATTTAAGTTGCCAATTTTCTTCCTCTTTTGCTGTGGTTTGGCTTTAAAAGGCTTATAACCTTATATTCGCTAAGTTTTGATTACACTTGTGTCTTTTCGAATGTATCATACTTGCCTTATGTTCTCTCTAGAGCATTTTATGGTTTGCTTGGTTTTATGCAAACACTGTTTAAGAAGTTTGGGAGAGTATCGTGAATACATATTATCAGTTAACTTAATATCGTAAAAGCATGAATATCTATTGTAAATGGATCAATTATGTGAGACAGAGAGACAGAATCCTTTGTCGTTATCAAGGTCTAACTCCCGGCTGGAAATGAAGAGCTAGAATCCTTTGTCATAACAAAACTCTAACACAAACTAAGATAGAGAGATAGAATCCTAGTCTATCCCAAATATGTCTCATGACACTTATAAGCTGTCCCATGTAGGGGTAGAATTGAATTCAGCCCATTCTCAAATAGCTCAGGCTAGAGTTTAGCTCAGCTCTTCTCTTTCTTAAACAAGCACAAACAACTTGAGTTTTATTAAGTTTGGGCCCATGGCTCACGAGCCGGCTCATTGGGTTTCGTCTATTTTTATAATTTAGTTTTCTTGTTTAGTGGTAATCTCCTCTTCGTACAAAGTGTCATTCTTTTTATTGTTATTTTACTATTTTGAAAAGAAAACCCAATTTTAAAAAAGAGAGCATTGTTTTGAAAAGCGTTATTCTCTCCGAGAAAGGCTTTTTAAAAAGAGAGCATTGTTTTGTAAAGCGTTATTCTTCTCCTCAAAGGTGGCTATGTCTTTATGAATTTTATCTTCTTTCCATGTCCATCCTTTTCCTTCATTTAATTTTTTCTCTCTCTTTATTGTATTTTACTATTTTGAAAAAATAAACACTATTTCAAAAAAGAGAGCATTGTTATGAAATGTGTTATTCTTCTCTGATACTCTGATTTTGAGTTGTATGATGTCCCTTTTTGTTCCTAAACAAGCTAAGGCGATGAATCTTTCTCCCTCTTATCTTCTTTCATCGTTCTTCATCTTCTTTATCCTTTCTTTTATTTCTTCTAGTTTTTCCCTCTTTTCTCCTTTGTTTCTCTTCTCTTGCTTTTTCCCTCTTTTTTATCCTTCATCTTCTTTATCCGTTTTCTTATGTCTTCTTGTTTTTCTCCTTTTCCCTCTTTTCCCTCTTTTTTCCTTTGTTCCTTTTCTCTTAGTTTTTCTTTACCACTTCATTGCTCATTTTCTTTCATGCATTATCTTTGTCATTTCTTTTAAGTCTTCATATTTTTCTCTCTTTTTCTTTCTGCTTCTTCACTTATTTTATTTCATCATTTCTTTTATCTTTTCTTATGTTCGTCCTTGAAAAGGGAAGACGGTATAACACACTCTGCAATCTAGGTAAGCCCCTTAGAGTTTGAAAAACTTGTATGACCCCGAACTCAAGTTGTACTCAAGGCTTGGGGCTGAACTCGAGAGTGAGCTACAGCCCAAGCGTGAAACCAGAGCTCGAGCCATGCTCAATCTAGAGTTTGTTAGGTCGAGCTGAGACTGAAACTACAAAGGTTCAGGTTCGGGTCAGCTCGGTTTGGTTCCATTCCTCCCCCAGTCCCTTGCAAGAGATGTACACTTACCCAGCTTTGGATTCCTCATGGAATAGGAAGTGCTGGTGCCCTGGCAAGAGCTTACGCACCAGCTCACTTACATAAAAAGTTCTCAAACAGCCCTTAGTTACAGTTCATGCCACTCAAGTGCTCAATTTAGATCCTGCCCTTGCTTTCTGACAAAAATAGTAGCTAGTTATCATTCTTCTTATTCTGTAATTTCCAAATATACCTTACAGCGATTTAAATTCTTACCTATGATTCGTTTCTTAATCACCAGTAATGCTGTTTTGAATTGCTTCATATTTCGGTTTAAGATAGTCTTGGTACTGTTATGCATGTGTTAATACTTAATCTAATTATTTTTTGTCTTTCTGTATCCACTCTGTCATAGATTGGTACTGGTGTTGGCGCGGCAGCTAGTGCATTTTATGGATTCAACCATGGTATGCTATTGTAGTTTAAATATTATTTACTTCTGTTCTTAGCATTAATGCAAGACACTTCAAGCAATGCTCATGTATTTTTTGAATGATTAATATGGGATCGATATCTTTATGTTGACGTGAAGCTTAGCATAGCTCAGTGGTAATACAGAGGGTTGTGTTGCGGGAGGTCTTGACTTCGAGTCTCCTGGAGTATGAAAAATTAGGCTATTGTAGCTACTTTATTAATCCCACATGTAATGGAATCAATCACTTCAAAAAAAAAAAAAAATCTTTATGTTGATTGAAGAAAAATCTTGACTATTGCTCCTGGTATGTGTTCACATGCTCAAATTACATTACCTACAGCATGCGGAAGCTTTTTTAGACTGGCCTTGCATTTGGACTACACATTTCAGTGGAATGTTGGCATGTGATTTCTTGTTTGTGGTAACTTTTTCAATTTATATTTATTTTTTCTTTGTTACAAATATGGCATTTTTTTAGCTATTTCCCGATAAACCAATATTGCACTGTCAAGATTGACTCTGATTCTATCCCAAATTGATCGGCCACTAAGAAGGGGTTCTCAAACTTATCCATTCCCTTTTGGTAAAATTTCGAATGGACTGCTTCCATCTCAGCAGTCTCCTCTAGGCTTACACAACGGGCTTGACGTGTGCATAAACTCCTAGGGAAGATATCAATAAACTAAGTTCTGACTTTATGGACCCAACAACACAAATGACCTAGGTATGACAAATTGGGTCTTGACCGACGGAGACAACGTATCCTGATACCATGTGAAGATTGAGCCAGGTTTCATCCCAAAATGACGAGCTGCTTAGGATGCTTTGTTCTTATTGCTCAACTTTATAACTCTTTCATTTCTTAACATTTTTCAATGTTAAACTTCTTCCCATCCGTCACATTGCAAAGAGCTTAACAACTTCCTTTTATCCTTCAAAGATTTTTTCTTTCATTTTCCTCAAATATTCCTTTTTTCTTTTCTTTTTTCCTGATAATGATTGATTAATTAATTTTGTTACATTTAACTAAGAATCTCACTTACCAACTAAATCAGATTCTTCTATAATGGACATCTAAATGACTATTTTTTCGTATGAAGCTTTGGGGAAAATACATTTGTTTTAATGTTAGATCAAGGTCCATCTAAAAAATGACGTGAAAATTCATTAATCAAAGTTGAAAGTTCATGAATTTTGGTTCCATGTTCATCTCAAAAATGATTAACCAAAGTCAGGAGGCTCGTTCCACTGATAGTCACCAAGGTTTCTTTTAAGTTCGTTCTGGAACCTCCTCCTAGTAGTCACCACAGTTTTTGTTAAGTTTGATCTATGTTTGATTATATGTGATGACACTGCCCTTTATATATTCATCTGCAGAAATGGACAGTGGGCCTAATATGTGAACAATTCAAACATGTGAAGCTAAATGGCGCACAGACTGGCTTAACAAACTAATATCTTACTCTACTTCCATGTTAAAGTAGTACTCAGTCCTCACAAAATACTAGCCTGTTTGAGGCTTTTTTTCTCAGCTAATAACACAGGATTCTTCCTAATATTAATCTGTGTGAGATTATTCCTAGATATCGTCAGTGCCAGGAAGTCTTGGATTAGTCAAAGGTAACATGTGAAGTTGTATTAGTTTGTTGTTGGAAGCTATGAAACTTTTATTGGTGCATCTGCTCTCTATTGTTTGTTTATTGTATTTGACATAATTTATGAACTTATTTTTACCTAAATTGCTGCCCCTTTCTTTATGCTTTTTAAAGCAATTAATGACTTGGTTTCCTGTCTTTTCACTAGTATTCTCTTATAGACTTGCTGACATACTTTATCGCCGGTTACAGTGATGCCTATTGTCCAGAGGAGGATTAAAGGGCCTAAGTTTGTCCACTTTCTTGTTGGAGTATGTGGCTTAGTTTTGTTTTCTACTGATTGTGAGACTATATATGTAAACAGAAACAACTCTTGCATTATGGTTGAATTGCATGTCACTCAGTTATAAAGATATGACAACTTTCACCTTGAAGCTGCGATGTACCTATGACAGACACTATCTTTTGCATAAGGCAGAGCTTTCTTTGCCCAAAGTAATCATGAATAGATTGCATTGCTTAAGTTTAGATGATATTTTTCCTTAAGGTCTAAATTTGCATCATTTAGTATGAACTACACTAGTGGATTGGATAGGATAACTGATTTCTGATCAGAATTTCAAAAGTATACTTTGATGCTGCAGAAAATTGTTATTGTTTTTCCTGGCTAAATTGGATGATGCGTTCGGAGTGTAGAATTAATGAAATTGAAGTACCTTCTTTTGCTATGCTTTAATATCATGAGCCATCAAAGAATTTTTGGTTTTTTAAATGTATCGGAGAATAGTGAAGCTGAGCATAGCTCAGTGGTAACACCGAGGGTTGTGTTGTCGGGAGGTCTCGAGTTCGAGTCACCCGGAGCGAAGTATATTATAGCAGCCTATGTATTAATCCCACATGTATGGAATCAATCTCTTCAAAAAAAAAAAAAAAAACAAAGATTGGAGAATATGAAATGAATTTTCTGATCCTCGACAACAACTAACCAATTTCATTATTAGATGGCGGAACTCTTTGATGAAAAATATGAAAGCGACACAGACCTTGTTTTGACATCATTGCTTGTCCTTGAAAGTTTAAACTGTTTTGACATTAATTGTGGAATTTTTACTTCTGAATGGTGTATTTTTGAATACCCACTCATGCATGAGAAAGTTTAAAGCTCACGTGATTGAACATATTACACCAGTCACCAAATTAGTTGTTTAACATTGTCGAACTTTGTTTTGGGTCATTAAAAGTTTTTAGATCTTTCCTGTACCTGTGTCCCATTACTGGAGAAATTTGTAAGACTTTAAAGCTTCGGCGTCTGACATCCTTTTCTGATTGCCCTTTGTTCAATTGTTTGTTACAGGCACCCCCTGTCATGGTCTTCTCTTCAGCTTGTGCTGGTTTAGCAGGTTGGCTGCTATTTTGTCCTTGAAGTTATTCATTTTAATATGTTTTTTCAGGGTTTGCTTGGTACCTTATATTTTTAATGCTTTGCAACCACCAGTATCAGGTCCTCCAATTCAGTTTCGGATAGCTTGAACCTGTCTGTAATTTGTGCAGTTATATGTTTTAAAAATATCTATAAAAAAGGGAAAAGTCGAGTTATTTATTTATTTATTTTTTTTGAAGAGATTGATTTTATTACATGTGGGATTAATACAGTGGCTACAATATCCAAATTTTCGTACTCCAGGAGACCCGAACTCAAAACCCCTCCCGCAACACAATCCTGTGTTACCACTGAACTATGCTCAGCTTCACAAAGTCGAGTTATATTTTAGTATAGATTTATATTGAATATAAAAAATATTGAATTTAAAAAAAACTCATAGTTCTGATTTTTCAAAAAAAAAAAACCCATAGTTCTGCAACATGGTCAATTGCTATTATCAGTTGTCCAAGGAAAAACATTCTGTGATGACACTTTATATTAGTGTATGTCCTTAAACATCGTATTTTATATACATATATATTGCATATTTGTAAAAGAAATGGTGCATTGCAGGCATTAGAGATGACTTGTAATTGATATTGTTTTTGGGGCCGTTATCTAGCTCACCATGTTTCCACTTAATTGGTTCTATCTAAATACACATAATATATAATATTTGAAATGTTTTTTTTTTTAAACAGCGAAATTGTGCTTTTATTGCCTTTCAAAGAATGATACAAATAATGATAGAGTTACATCAATAGTTATATTCTTCCAAATAGACTTTGCAAGGTTACAGCAAGAAAAATAAATTAGGAGAGTGGTAATGTGTTGCCCACTGCTAGTGTATGTCTGCTTGCACCCTCTTTTGCTAGTTGATCAGCAAGGGAGTTTGCTGATCGAGGAATTACTTTCCATATGATGCTCCAATTCTTGGCTATCTCTGAAATCTCGTCGAAAATCTGTTTGAGCTTCTATGGAATGAAAATAAATTGTAAAGTCCAACTAATGGTTACCTTCAATTATGATAGGCGTTCTTCCCAGAGTTACTGCGATTCTATCCCTTCAAGTAAACCAGCTGCTTCCGCCTCATTAGAGGTGGCAATACTATGCGGCCCTGAATAAGGGTATATGATCTGTCCATCATTTGACCTTATTACTCCTCAAAAACCAGCTGGCCCTGGATTGCCTTTAGACTTGCACCGCTTCCCCTTGTGAGACTTGCGCCCCAATACCTCACACAATAAACCCTTTTAGATGACTTCTTAATTAATGGCCCTATTGAGTCTTATATTGTCAATATATTTGTTCTCCGGAATATTTTTGATATGTTGGCGATCTCAAACTTTACATTCATTGTCTTTTGTTCTTTATATCTGGTAGCTGCCTTTATCATTAAATGGAGAAAATGAATTACGAAGGGGTAGAGAGTGTTTAGATGATTGCTATCCATCATCAAACAAGAAAATGAATATTGAAGTCTTATAGAGTATATATGTTTTTGAAAAAGAACGCTTTTTTAAATGGGTGATGGCTATCCTGATGATTGCTATCCATCATCAAACAAGAAAATGAATATTGAAGTCTTATAGAAGTATATATTTTTCTGAAAAAGAATGTTTTTAAATGGGTGATGGCTATCCTGAACTGAGCTGATTGGGTAGTAGAAATCATATCAAATGTATTACTAGAGAAAGTACCCTCGTGCTTGTTTGTTTTTGGCAGGTGGTGCAATGCCTGCTCTGGCACAGCTGGTTTCTTCCTCTTGCCATGCAGCTGTATCATCTTCCTCATTGCCTCCAGTTTCTGAGGAAGAGCAGATGCACAAAACGAGAAGCTCTTCTCCTCTGTAATGATGTTTCATTAATGCCACAACTTTCACGGTGGAGAGTCTACTCTTTAAAGGCAGTAAGAAGATTGCTCCATTTAGCAACTGAGAGTGCTATAATATGTTTATACCCAGACCATTTTTATTTTTTAAATATGTTGTTCTTTATTATCGTACAGAAGGGGGAAGGGGACACCATATAGCGAAGAGCTTTTTATGGTTGTACAGTTGGAAATACAGCAAATTGCATGTTCTTTTAGGGAGTAGCTGAAGAAACTGGTAATGAAAACAATAGCCGACCTGAAGCTATCACACCAGTGTCAGTGATTTTGCCATCACTATATTCTTCTATTATACTCTCACTGTTTTCCATTAAAACTTTTCCGTGGCTACAAAATCATTTTGTTCACACCAACTAAGGAAGTCCTTGTTTCATTTATTCATAATAACAACATTGTTTTCATGGATGAACAATAAATTACGTACATTTAATATGTGTAATACCTCGCTTCATACTTCTTTTTCCAGTAATTGTTTTGTAATTTTTTTTTAAATTGGTTGAAAAATGGAGTATGGACCAAAGTAAGCAAGATTGATTTTATCAAATTGCGCAAATGTTTTTAAATGTTAATCATTTAGGATTGAAGCCTTGGTTTAAACACATATATTGTAATAGACAACTGGAGTGACATAAGAAAAAAACAGAATAACATTATAAGGTCTCGGGTTACACCTTTCTGCCGAGAACCTTGGAAAGGGATGAAGGTGACCGATAAACTAACTAATAATGAAGCAAGTAATTCTCCCTAGACGAACCTTCTCGAGTTAGGACCCATAATATCAGCTATTTGAACAAGTGCAGATTTCCTAGCTCTAATACATGATTTGTGAAAGTTAGATAAAAATCTGACTGAACCATATAAAACCCATTATTGTGATTGGTCATTCAAACACTGTTTTTATCATTTCTTCTACCTCTCCCCACACTCGAATTTTCCAAAAAAAAAAAAGAAGAAGAAGAAATTGCAAAATTATCAACATAATTCACCCAAGGACCGTATCATGTATATTCATCCAATACTCGCTTGACTTTCTTGGGACCCAATTTAATAACTCTAAACATATCCCATTAAACATTAAACTCCTACAAGAGGAAAGCAACATTTTTGTCTCTCAGATGTGCTCCAATTCATCACCTAAACATAAGCTCAGCTCTTCTTGTCCTTTACCATGATAAAATCTCTAGGATTTCTCGTTAAACAATGTTGTTTCTTCCTAAGCTCCCTCTACTATGGAGACATTAATATTCCTAGCATATGCTTAAGAGTCCATCAAATTGTGTGGAGAGTAATGGCTTCTCTTGTTTCTTGGACTCTTCTTCTCCAAAATGGTATATATGGGAGGAACGTTACTGAGTTTTAAGTAAAGATTGTTAATAATTGCACCAAGTGAAAGGAAAGCGTTTTCTAGTATAATGGAGGGAAGGATTTGGTCTCTGGGAGCAATTTTGATGATTTGCGTCCTATTTTGTTGCATTGATGCCAAAGGTTATTGTTTTCATTTTGTTTATGCAAAATATCGCTATATGCTTATTTAAGATTGCTTGGTGGGTAAGAAAATTTCAGTATGGAGTAGAAAAAAATCATATAGGCCTTCAAGAACCTGAGAAAGAAAAAAGCCGGTATTTATATTTAAAGAAAAAAAAAGGGCTCCAATAATTTCAGGTAGTTGTCTTTATTATTAACAATGAGTCAATTATATTTAATTTCAATGTCATTATTTGCAGACCCTTTGGCTAATGTCAATTTGACCCCATTTGAAAAGTGGATAAGCGCTTATGAATGTCTACAAAATGTAAGTAATTTCCTAGCTTTAATTTATTTATTTTCATCCTTGCCTTCTTCAGTTCTCTTTTGTTATTTGAACTTCAAAAATTTTCATCAAATTTTCATCATGGAATTGTTTGAGGAAGATATAGTATTATAAATATAAATATTTTTTGAATTGTGTTTAGTGCTTAAGAAAATCAAGTCAAACGACTTAAACCTAAGCTCTAGGAGCCATATGTACAACATTTTCAGGAGAAGATAACATGAGGTCTGCCAAGATAAGCTTACCTAAGTCTCTATATTGTATTGCAGACTTCCCTGGCTTGTCCAGGTAATTTTCTGTTGACAGAAAAAGGAGATATGGATATCAGTACTTCTGAGACTCCAAAATACTGCAACTCAGGATGTGCTAGTCACACAAGGGCAGTCCTTCAATGCCTTTACTACGTGAAGCAAGATTATGTGTTCATGAACAAAGCCACTGTTCATGATATCAACAACACTATATCAGAGGGGTGCAAAAATGGTAGCCACAGTGCATTTTCAGTTTCCAGTTGAATTGATCAAGAAAGACCGGTTTTTACTTTCCCAGGGATTTATGTGATGCCTTATGCTTCTCTTGTTTGTATCTCAGGGTTCACTGGGAGCACTCTAATAGCCAGCAGTGCTGAAAAGGCGTATGAAAGCAAAGGGATTGCAATTATTTTAGCTACTGTTACTTGGTCATTTTTTACCTTCAAGAGCATCTAATTCTGTTCTTGATCAGAATGTACTGCACTAGAAACCTCCCCAAGTTTCATGTACAAACCAACTGCAGAGCATACATGTAGTTCAAATAAAAATTTAAAGACTCGCGAGTACTTCAGATGATCTTGCATTTAGTGGAATAAAGAAAATGGATCCAAGTTATGGATTCTTGGGGCAGTTTTCATATAATCTGTCAGATAATCTGACATGGTAGCTAATCTTGAGGAACTTGAGACAGGAATGTATCTGTCAAAGAATTCACATGTGCTGTTCGATATCTATAAAAAGTTTGGGTACTAATACAATCGTGTTTCTCTTATCTTATGTATACAGGTGCCTCTATCTTGCATTCAAGGCCTCAAGTTGTTCATCTGTCTCAAATTTTATCTTTCTATTTGAGGGGCTTAGAAAACCTTCATCAGATTAGTAAATGCACAATTTCTAACCTTTCTGTCATGTCTTTTTCAAATGGGGACACTTTGTTTTTCAAAAGAGTAATGCTAGGTGCAACGTACCAGCCAATCAGAAACATTTAAAAAGATAAAAAATATTTTTTTATATAAAATCCCAAATTCTAAAGGATAAACCCTAGGCAGTTGTATTTCTGATTGGCTGGTATATCCAATAGGTCTGCGCATACAGCTAGCATTTTCCTTTTCAAAATTGATGCAAGTTATTTGAGAGAGAGAGAGAGAAAGAGAGATATAAAGAGGAAATTTATTTTACTTCAAATGGAAACAGAAGATGGTATTTACATATATGCCGTGCTTTTCTTACTTTCTTATGATGAAATCCAGTGGAAGATTACATACACTTCTCTCTTAAATATCAGTATGATAGAGAAATGTCTCTATGGCATCTCTCTTCTTACAACTCCAGTGGCACCTCGTTGAACACAGAGAGTTGAACAACATAAGCCTTGTAGATTGTAGAGCAATGATATTTGCGGTAGAAGGAACTTTTGAGATCTCAATTGCATAACCATCATTCATATAATCAATGCCTTCAGGAAATAACTGCCACAGCAGAGTTCCACCACCACTCCCTCCTTTTCTTGTCGAATCTAAAATGGTCTTGTAAACTGTCGTGTAGAGGGCATCTCTGAAACTAGAATTGAACCCATCATCTTTTGCCGACACCCCAAATTCCGCAAACACCACCGGCATTCCAAGCGTTTTCTCTGCGTCTTCTATGTGTGCTTGCATCCATGTCTTTACAAATTGGAGATGAGCATCTGATATCGATTGTGACAACCTTGACAGGAGAAACACAGCAAAAACATAAGAGATTGTGGCACAAGAGGTGAACTAATGATGTCAAAAGGTATTCTACACGTACCATGCATCTGCATATATATGAACAGAAGCAAAATCAACACCAAGGGCCTGATGGTTCCTGACAAAATCTGTTCCAACTTGCTGCGCAAATGTGTTGGGGTTGAACTGTACTCTGTTTGGTGTTGAAGGACCATAGAATCCTTCTACTCCAATCTCCACCAAGTGCTTTGGGTCAATACTTTTCACATAAACTGCCATTTCTTGGATCCATGCCTGAAAAATTAGAGACAAGCAAACTAGCTGATCATCACAGCTGAAATAAACTAAGGATTTATCCACAAGAAACCAACATGGTTTACTGAATGAAACTAATTATTTTGCAAGGTGAACTCAAGGTTGAATTCAACCTTACTTTGCCACTTCACACTCAAGCTTACAGGTCCAGCTCGAAGCTCTGAAACGATGGTCAATGTCAATCTGCTGAATCCTTAGCCGCATACTCCTCAGGAAGTAGGAGAGTAGGGTCTCATACAGAAGGCCAATCTTGTAAATTGGTTATAGTAGTAGCAGTCTTCCAGTTTCAACAGATCCCAATTTCAAACAGTCGTTTGTACAGACTTTATTGCAGATCATATTTGTAACAAGTTTTTTTCATGGTATTCCTTTGTTTAAAGTTCAGTTCCATAACATCAACGTGGATATTAACAGGTATTAAATATAACATTGAGCTCTGAATTAAGTGAACTCATCAAACCTGTAATCGGTTGCCAGAGGGATCGGCAAGACACCGAGGCTCATTCATCAGCTCCCAAGCAAAGATGGTTGGATCATCCTTGTATGTAATGTTTGTGAATGTGTTAACCCTAGTCAAAACAGTTTTGACATGGGCCTTGTAATAACTCTTCACTGTCGGATCAGAGAAGAAATCATCGTCGGCAGTTAAATTAAGGCCGGCAGCCTTTCCCCACTTCACATATTGTGCTTTGCCTCCATAAGCATCCCAGTTGTTGGTTAATGACAGAATGAGTCTAATTTTGTACTTCTTGGCTTCACTCACGACAAAATCCAATGCCTGAGATGGGAATCTGATATCAGTGTCTTCAATGCATTAAGTATTGTCTAAAATGAAGAATTAGCCTTCAACTTCATTACTTTTTTTTTTTTTTTTTTTGAAAGAGTCATTATTTTTTTTTTTTTGAAATGTAAAGAAAGAGTCATTATTTCATTCAAGGCTAGTAATAATAATATTCATAATACCAATAATGAAATTCAATACATACAAGAAATATATAACGGAATTAAAAAGACAAGAAAATATTTTTCTTGTAGTTTAAGTTTCACCCTCAATTGGGACCCCTAAAGCTACCTTAATGTTTTGTAGTTCTTCCCTGAGGGACTCAGGGCATCATAACATTGTTTTGTGGGAAACTGATGTCCTTAGGGGATCCACTTTCCCAGGTAACACTTAAGTGGAAAAGATTAGATTCTCTGTCAAGTTAGGATTGATTTCAAATTCCCACTCACTACGTAAATTTACACTTTGAATACGATATCACTACCACATGTCATGTGAATGAGCAAGGAAATATGAATTCCCACCACATATCAGATAAATTAGTATAAATCAAAGAAAATTCCAGATGAACCAGAGTTCATTGGGATGGGATGAAGTGATTGTGGCAGACAGAGACTAGAATTGACAAACTTTATTGTTTTAAGCATGGTTGAGCGCCTTGGCCGAGTTGGAGGCCAACTGACCGAGTCAACTCGGATTATAAACTTTCAGGGTCAAGGGTCAAGGTTCAAGCCAGGGTCAAGGTTCAAGCCAGGGTCAAGCCAGGGTCAAGGTTCAAGCCAGGGTCAAGCCAGGGTCAAGCCAGGGTCAAGCCAGGGTCAAGCCAGGGTCAAACTTGTCTGATATATTAAGGGCCAAGTTTCCTTGGACTAGACGAGTCAAAGAGTTGACCCAGTCCTACTCGACTAATTTGGTTCGGATTATCAAATATCCAAATCGGTAAACAAGTTGGGGTTATGTCAAACCATGAGCATGAACCAGACCGGACTGGACCAAAATAGGTTTAAGAAAAACAAGGTTCTGCTTTTTCCACCAGGAACCACGGGAATAGATCTACAAGTAATTAAGTTTGAAAAATTTCATAAATATGTCTAGTAAAAATTACAAGCGAGCCAACAAATTTTTGCAGAATATTTTTACTTTTGTAAAATTCAACTAAGTATTATAAACCCACTTCATTAAAAAGACACTAGATTCAACCCAATAATAATAAATTTAGCTTATTTATTTTAATATACTCAATTACTCATAGACGTTACAATTTTTCATATTTATGTCATAAAGAGCGGGGAAGAGGAGTTGGGACTCGGCAGCGCATACCTTGAAAACGTCTTCGTCGTAAACGGAAGGCGATTTCTGAAGCGCGCGCCATCCGCCATCGTTGAAAGCCCAGGTCCTGCACACGGTGAGACCCACGGAAGAGGCCTGCTTGAACGCCTCGCTCACCTTCCCCCTCGTCGACTGATCCACCGCGAAGATCATCAGCCAGTATGTGTTGAATCCGTTCACATAAAACGGTTGATCGTTGACCATGAACTGGTTCCCCTTCTTCCCCACCATTCCCCATTCATTCGCTTCAGCTTCTTCAAAATCACCAGACACACTGGGGAGGGGAGAAACCAAAACAGAGAACAAATTAGCGCGAAAGAATGAAACGAGAAAAGAGAATGGTGTACTAGTTTGTTTCTTTGTTTCTTTCAATGTAATGGGTACCCATTATTGCCCGCGGAGAAGATCGAGAGACCGTGCGTTTCCTCCGTCGTGACTAGCTCTCCGGTTTCACTGACGACGAGATGCTGGGAATTTACCGTTGTGATAATAATACCCAGAAAAAGAATCGTGGGGATGAGGAGTTTGAATGAGTTGAATATGGTAGAAGAAGAAGAAGAAGAAGAAGAAGAAGAAGTAGAAGAAGAAGAGAAGGGATATTCACACGGGTGGGCAGCCATGGAAATGAAGATCTTCGGTCACCGAACCACTTCTCCAACTCGAAATGGACATACTTATACGCGGAGCTGGGAAGTAGTGGAAGGGAGAGCAAACTGCAAAAAAAAAAAAAAAAAAAAAAAAAAAAAAGAGTGTAGGAGTGGGAAGACGATCGCTGGCTTTGAAGCAAAGGCGGGTTATTTATGTCTCTTGCTTCGTTTATCCCCTTCCTGTGTTGCTTTCCTTTGATGACTCAAAATGCAAAGGAAGAATCTGCGGCAAGACAGAAAGTGGGTGCCAAATGCCAGACATCACAACATCATTTCTAGACCCTAGAACGCTAAAATTAATAAAACGATACAGATGGCAACTCTGTAACGAACTATAAACTCTAGAACGCTAAACCTTGTTCCAAATGATGAGTGGTCGGGTGTAGAGCGCAGATTTCTTTCTTTAGTCGCCTGTGATGCAGAAGAGAGAGCGGACAGGTAAAGGGACCCAAGTCACCTGAATATTAAGCTAAAGGGAGGTTAGGGAACAAAGAGCAGACAGGTAAAGGGGACCAAGTCACCTTAATATTAAGTTAGGGGGGGTAGTTTTTTGGGTTAGCCTTATGACATGAGATTCTCCCTAAAATTAGGAGAGACATTTTATTCTCACTCTCTGACTGCGAACAGAGAGCAGGTAAAAGGACCCAAGTCACCTGAATATTAAGAGGCACCCCATAATGGAAAAATGATTAATCTGAGAAGCATCATATAAATCTGGTAAAGAATAAGAGGAAGAGAGGAGGAGAGGAAACCGCGAGAATTTACCGGGTAAGAGGGATCTCCATGAGACGGGTTGGGAGGGGATTGAGAGTTGCAGTGGCAAAAATGCCTCCGGCGAAGAGTCTTCATCCACAGAGACTATGTATTGATGACTTGCACACAAGAGAAGAGACACTAGGCTGGCCTCACACAACGTGGCGGAGGCAGTTCAGGTCGAGGAGAGAAAACTCCAGTTGTAAAGCCCATAGCCATCACAGATTTGTCGGACAGACTACCGAACAAACCTTGAAAAACTTTCAACCAAGCCCCGGTTTGTGTGTATTTTTACGAACGATTTTTTATACCGTTCCTACACAACAAGGGAAACTCAGATTTGGACCCTTCATTACTCGCATTGCCTTGTTTATATCTTTCAGTTTTTTTTTTATTATTCATTTCCACTTTTTCTTGTGAGGGTGCAACGTCTTAGGGTACTGCCAGTGACCGGCAAACAAACAGTACAAACAGCTTCACCAGTGACGCTAGGAAAAAAAAGTAAACAATCACATTCAACATAAGAGAAAGGTTTTACTCGCACAACAAAAATCTCATCTCAATGCTTTCCTTTTGACCTAAGGACGCCAAAATCATAAACCTTCCGCAGGCTTAATACTGTCTTTGCATATCCTGGTTTACATAAAAACTAGCAATGTAACCTTATAGAGAAGAACATGAGAATTATCAAGTCCCAGCTTTGCGACGCCCAACACGTGCAACGAAACCAGTCTTGATTGGTGCCACAGATCGTGAGGAACCGCACTGCACAAAAACAAAAGAAAATTAAGTTCCAGTAATAAGAAAGAATAAGCAAGCAATCAAAAGTTCGCCTAAGGCTCAAATATGTGGTTATGTCATGTGGGTGTAGTGAATGCAATACTTCTTTTCTAAGTATATGTATCCTTTTTTTTTTTTTTTGAAAATATGAATTCAAGATATTTAACCAGATTATGGGTGGAATCCCACAATTTTTGAGGTAGTACATGTTTTTGACATTTCAATATAAACTGTTTGAGAACCAAAGAGATGCAAGCTACTCTCCTGTTTGAGCTTTGTAAGATCCTGTATTTATTAATATCAAAGAACATCCCATACTGATCATTTTAAAAAAACCACCGATTTTAACTAAAAGTAGCAAGATCTTGCATTATTTTCAGCAAATAACCTAAAATGTGTGAGAAAAAAATGCTGCACAGTATTTATGCAAATCCAAGCGTGTGTCAAAAAAGGCTCAATCTAAGAAAGTCTATCACTCTTAGAATTAAAAAAATGACAGTGTACCAATAAAAAATTGTGTGATGACTCATGCTAGCAATAGTTTGATCATTGAACACATCCCTGATTACTTGTCATTGACAACATGAAAGAACAAATCAATACAGCCCCAAATTAAACAGGAGTAGAAAGAAATACCTGTTCACATCGAAGAAAGAAGAGACGGTTCTCCTTTGAAAGGATAGTATCTGGACTTTTACAGCCAGTGCAAATAACATATTCATCTGACAACATATACAATTGGTCAAAACGTGCATAAAGTAGAAAACTAACAAACTTATCCGTGTTCAATAGGAAAGAACACCATTTCAAAAATAAGACGACAACTATTCTTTTGAGTAAAAACAAAAGTTTATTGCAATCCAGAAAAGTAGAGTTACAAAACCCCGGGGGGAGGGGGTGCCCTTCACAGCAAGAAATTAGAGGGGAACCCCCTCAGGGCCAGCAAGTCAATCACCAAGTTGGCCACAGACTACCACAGGCACATCATATAGTGGTTTTCATGTTGCTGGGGAAAAAAATGGCAACTAACTAGAACCCTGAAATGCTCTGTAGTGAACTGGATACTAGTTTATCACAATATGGGATGTCGTGAAAAAATTTGTATCAAGCACCCAGGGACATAAAAACATTTGCTAGGTGACCAATCTTTTACCAAAGTGAGAAGATCCTTAAGAAGCACAATCAGAAAAGGATAGAAGGAAGTAAACATGATTGATGTCATCAATAGTTATCCACCATGTTCTCAAAGTAAGCATCCCAAAGCATGAGGGTTGCCATACTTCATTTATTAATTTGCACAAAATAAATAATAAATATCTAAATAAACAAGCAAGCATTACTTACTGGATAATCAATTAGATAGTACCAGTAATAAAGTATAAATTTTCTCTGTTTTTTTGAATGTGAGAATTTGTGTAAGGTCAATCAAAGACCATGTGGCCAATAAAAAGCTATAATGAATATAAATAGAATTGAAAATTTAAAAATAGTAGAAAAAATGAGCGCATCAAACTAAGATTACAATTTTAAATATTTACAAGAGTGGATCTCCTCAAGGTTCCACATGGTTTCTTTCCTATAAATTGGTTGGTCACACAGAAGATGCCTGCCTGTAAAACTTCAGCCCAAGTGGCACAGCCCAGAAAGAACCTTAGGTTCAAGCCGTCCAGTGATTTAATTAATTAAATATTATTCGGTAAACGAATTTGATTACCTTCTAGATACCCTCAAGAGTGAGAGAATTTTAAATATCTTCCTCCTCAGAAAATAAAAAACTCTCAATATCTTATGAGAAATTTTTATTATTGCAAGATGAAGCAAAAAAAAGAACTTACTGACATATCTTCGCAAAATTCCCTCAAAATTCTTAGGAGCGAATCTTCCCTTAACAACTAATCGTTGTTGACCATCAAGAGAACCACTTGTTCCCATTTCAGCCAGTAAGAAGTTCATGACATGCTCCGGTTGCCTATGCATTCTGTCAATTTGCAAGAAAAATAAATTTATTAGTCAATGAATAAAAGAAACAACATCACATATAAGCGGGTGTTCCCCAAAAAAACAACATATAGATTTTATCACACTAAATTTAGTTAAGAAAACTCAGTTAAGAGAAAAATATCAATCTATCATCCAGAAATGACCAAGAAAATGTCTCCTCATAACCTTATTAGATTAACCAAAAAAATAAAAATAAAAACACCAAGCCAAAACTGTGTTAACAGAAATAGCACCCTATGAATTGTATGTGATTTAATGAGAAGAAAATATACAAGAACCAGCATGATTAGCAGACCAAGTGACCCTGGTGGAAACAATAGCAATGTCCCTTAGAAGATATTGGCACCAACCCCTTCTTCAAGAAGAGGTTTTATGCAGAAAATGAATTTGGTCTATCATGCCCTTGGGAGCTTCTATAGACAACACATGGAAATTGTCAAAAGTGGAATGCTGATAATAGTTCTTTTTCACTAGGCATGACAGTTATCTCTTCTTTTTATACGGCCATATTGATCAAATTGATCAGGAACAATCATTTCATCAACCTTCTGCCATCAACTTATGGTTAATATCGACTTGGTTGCTAACTACCACATAAACAGTAACTGGCCTTGTAAGCTGTCAAGGGTGAATGATGACAAGTGGCAACAAACGTGAGTGATCAACGGAATTGATGGATGCTCATCGGTAGCTTGTATAGAAAAAGGGATATAACATAGCAGGGTTCAGTTTGTTGTAAGAGTAATCCATTCATAGGTTCAAGAACTCTTTGAAATTCCCCAGACTACAATACTGATGCAAGGATATTTCGGTTGATGCTGTGATTTGAAGTCGTCCAACCTCCACTGTTTTACAGTAAATACTTCACCACAATCTGGGTGACAGAATCCTCTACTGTTTATCTACGGGGTTTTTCCCCGCTAAGCAGCCAATCAATTCTTACAGTTCACGCAATCATACTGTCATTTGAAGTCCTCCAGATTCCACTAGTATTAAATGCTTGAGCAGAAGTTTTCAGAAAATGAGTGGTGGTGGAATCCACTGAGTTAATTTTAGGTTCTCTTTTGAAAAGCTACCAAGAAACTTGAACTCATGCTGTAATTTGATCCACTATTCAAGAATAAATGTTTCACCATAATGTTTTGCAAAACTCCGTGAAAAATGTATGTTATTTTTCTGCCAAGTGCCAAGCAGCGTAACTTCCAAGATTCAAGGTTTCCACCCAACAAACAAGAATAAACAAGACATAGTGCAAAAGAACGAAGATATAATCACACAGATAAGGTCAAAACAACATAAACAACAGAAAAAATCAAAATTATCGAAAAGATAAAAACAATTTAGATACCACATAGATAACCGCCAATAAAACAATTTGAGAGCATACATATGAGGATGTCAAGTAGTATCAGGAAAGGGAAGATGGCATGAGAAAAAGAAAAATTGACACAATAGATAAATGGCAAGGGCTAAAAGATGCATCAACAAGTAATCTTTTTCCATGATCTCACACTAGGAGGCTTTACTTGCATCAAGAGACAAGTGCTAGAAGCTCCATGAGATGCCCCTCTTCTCAAAACATAAGATGATATAAATAAATAAATAAATACACTCATAAGATTTAATATTAAGACAGCTCGCAACTATAATACGAGGAACCAAGCCATACGTCTTGCAAAGGTCCATGAAGTTGGCAAACACTGTCTTCTTTGTGCCTTCTCTAAGAACCTGAGGGGGCCTCATCACTGTTCTACGCCTATCACCAGCTAGCTCAGGATTGTTCTCACGCAATATGTTGAACACCCTACCCAAAAGCTGAATCAAAAGAAAGTGTGGCCTCAAAATGAGAACTATCAGATAAACGAGTGGAAGTATAGTTGAAATTGTTAACAATTTCAAAGATGCCAAACCTCTTCATATTTGTAATCTCTGTCACTGCCTTCCCAGGGATATAGAGTTTGCTGCAACACAATGCCCTCGCCCTCTTCATCCTCTCCGATATGGTCTACCAATTCAAAATAACACATCAGGATGACAAAAGACGTGACCTAAGCAAGCCAAATTTTAAATTTGTCAGTATACTGTACACCAAATAATTTTACATATCTTACCATCAAGATCATCTCCACCTGTCTCACCATTCTCATCATTGAGAAAATCTGTCTCAGCCTGAAACAATCCAGCAGCAGTAAGAAAATTGATATGAAGCATAACATAGTAATCTGGCATATTGGTTTTCACATACAACTTACCGGCTTCTTTTTCTTTTTCTTCAAGCCAGTAAAGCTAGGCTCCAGCCCGTCGGAAACTGGTCAATTGCACAATAGTCTTTTGAGTAATAAAAACAAATAAAATAGAAAAAAGAAAGCTCGAACCTCAATACGCTAAGACATATGAGAAATAATAGGGTGTTTCCTAGGCGGATAAGCGTTTGAATGAAAATATAGTAAGCCATAAGAACCTGACAAATTTTCTGTTTTTTCAGCGAGCTTATCCACGGAATCATCAGCAGGGTCCTGAATCACAACTTTCTTCTTTTTCTTTTTCTTAGTGGGATCGAATGGAGCAAGCTGAAAATCAACAGAGCTCAAAGGTTTACCAAAATTACGAGATAAAACAATAACCAAGTGAAACATATGCATAAAAGACGCCAAAAAGGAAAAGACTGACATCTGCTACTTCCTCCTTGAGATCGACTGGAGGAGGTTCGTCCGCCATTGTGTGAATCTAAAACCTCATAAAAAATCACCAAAATGGGGGTCAGCATACAAAAAACGGATTAAAACTTGGCTCGAGAGAAACAAAAGAAAATCACATGAAAGAATACAAGGAAATGCCATTAACATAGTTTTAAATAACAAAAGAAATATCAAGAATGAAAGTTTAACACGAGGAAGCCAAATAACGAAACCCAAATGAATAGACAAATATTGCAGAAACTCATTACAATGAAATCGTACAACGCCTACTTCTAAGAAACATATGTGACAAAAACCCTAAATCGCCGCTGAATCGAGAAAGAAACGAAAAACAGATACATAGAAGCTTAACCAAGATTCGAGTAATCCCTCTACGAAAAACAGATACATAGAAGCTTAACCAAGATTCGAGTAATACCTCTGAGTCTCTGACGTTCAAAGTGCACCACCGCAGGCGCCGATGAGAGGATGAGCTTGATAGAGGAAAACAGGTTTCTCGGCTTCTCGCTTTCCCGCAAATGAATCAAATGCTTAGCGATTTCGGCGATTTAAAGACACCCGGACCAGCGGTCCTGTTGAATAATGGAAACCTCGGTTGGATGAAAAATAAATATCAATGTATTGTAAAATATGTTAGTAACTTTTTAGTACATACCTTTAAATTAAAACTAATGACAATACCGATATATTTGCTAATGTAGAGTATATAAAAGGGACAGCAATATATTACAAAGATAAGATATATAAGGTTATGTAAGATTATATACATAATAAGAAAAATGGGTCTGATGGACCAACCGGACTGGAAGACCCCAACGTGAAGTTGTTTTTATTTTCTTAAGATAGGAGTGAAATAGTAAAAAGAAAATGCTAGTTGCACCTATGCATAGTACGTATCTGACATAACTAGCTAATCCAAAACACAGTTGCCTAGGTTTATCTTACAGAATTTAGAATTTTATAAAAAAAATATTTAATTATTTTTTAAAAATTTTCTATTTACTTGTTACGTCAGGTTTGACGAATGAGTAATGCTAGGGGCACAAAGGCTGTACTCTGCCCTGAGCACAGAAATGACGTGGAAGGTCTAAGTCGCCATCCATGTCATACGCTGAGTCAGCAAACGTAAACCAAAGACAATCGGGTCCCTCTGCCTCCGTTCCGCGGCCTCCCTCCTGCCGTCCCGTTGCCTCTTCCCTCCATCCCTCAGCCTCTCTCTCACCGTCCCGCAGCCTCTCTCCAGCCGTTCCGCAGCCTCCCTCCTGCCATCCCGCTGCCTCCCTCCCGCGGTCCCGCTCTCTCGGTCCCGCTCTCTCCCTCCCGCTCTCTCCCTCCCGCTCTCTCCCTCCCGCTCTCTCCCTCCCGCTCTCTCCCTCCTGCTCTCTCCCTCCCTCCCGCTCTCTCCCTCTCTCCCGCTCTCTCCTGCTCTCTCCCTCCCTCCCGATCCCTCTCCTTCCCTCTCCCTCCCTCCCTCCCTCCCGATCCCTCTCCCTCCCTCCCGATCCCTCTCCCTCCCTCCCGATCCCTCCTTCCTCCTCCTCCTCTCCCTCTCCTTCCCTCTCCCTCCCTCCCTCTTGCCTCTCGCCTCCCTCCCTCTTGCCTCTTGCCAACCGCGGGAGGGAGGCAATGAGACGGCGGGAGGGAGGTTGTGGGTCGGCGGGAGGGAGGCCGCGGGAGAGGGTGCGGGAGAGGGTGCGAGAGAGGGTGCGGGACGGCGGGAGAGGCTGTGGGACGGCGGGAGAGGCTGCGGGACGGCAGGAGAGGGTGCGGGACGGTGGGAGAGGGTGCGGGACGGCAGGAGAGGGTGTGGGACGGGAGAGGGTGCGGGAAAGGGTGCGGGACGGGAAAGGGTGCGGGACGGGAAAGGGTGCGGGACGGGAGAGGGTGCGGGACGGGAGAGGGTGCGGGACGGGAGAGGGTGCAGGACGGGAGAGGGTGCTGGATGGGAGAGGGTGCGGGAGAGGGTGCAGGAGAGGGTGCGGGACGACGGGAGAGGCCGCGGGACGACGGGAGAGGCCGCGGGACGGCGGGAGGGAGGCAGAGGGACAGTGGGAGGGAGGGAGAGGGATGGCACGAGGGAGGCAAAGGGTGTCGATTGTCTTTGGGTTTTCGTTCTCTGACTCAGCATATGACGTGGATGGCCACATAAGCCATCTTGTGGCCATCCACATCATTTCCGTGCTTGAGCGGAGTACAGCCTTCGTGCCCCTAGCATTACTCTTGTCGAATAGGTCCTGTGACCTAGGTGCAGCTAGCATTACTCATAGTAAAAAGGCTAGAGGTGGTCTAGTCTGATAAGTTTCTAAAAAAGAGTTAATCTTTACTAATATCTCTTCTTTTAAAACAACCTTCTAAAAAGTTATTTGTTAATATTATTATAAACAAGTACAAGAACATTCACTTAATTTCACACTAAAGTACTTTTAACTATGTTGCACGATAAGAAGAAAAAAAATGATATATGTGCTAGGCAACGCCTGAGAGGGTTGTTTGTTTAGAAAGTTGAAGAGAGTAAAGAGCATAAAACTTGAAAATATAAAAAAAAGTTCCAAGGGGTAAAGAAACGATGGCTTATGAATATAAGCCCTCTTCTTCCTTATTAAGTAATATTTTCTCTTATAATTCATTTTTTACCTTGTATAAATTAGCTGAGTATCATATATATTGTATTTGATTACTAGTATTATATTTAATAATAAACTGATAGTCTTATTAGAAATTTTTTGTTTTTAAAATACTTTTTCATAAAATTATACAACCTTATTGTTCACGTATTTATATAATCATAACCACAAATAGTGGAGGTACTATATCGACAAAATTCTAACATATGAATATCTTACTTATAAACATTGAAAACTTTATCCTAGATAAAATTATATATTATCAATATCCTTTCAAAAAGGATAAACAAACCATCATAGAAATCTACATTTGAAGTGGTTTGATGAATCTTTTTTCATGCAAATACAAAGTTGGGCATGTTGATAGGGCAGAAATGAAGGAAGTGGACGTGGATATGCTGCCACAGTAGTCTTGATGTCTTTGAAAAATGCATTAGATGCAAAAGGAATGAATAAACGTTGGAATACAAGAATATAAGATGGAGATGTAGAGACAAAAATTTAAGATTATTCTACTTTAACTCATGAAATTTTTAAATAAATCGTGTTTCTAATCTACATAAAACATAGAAAAAATAAATATGAATACTTTTTTTCCTTAGAGGTAAACTCCAAAATTTTTGGACGATCTCTGGTTCTTCCAAACTCGGTTTTTTTAGGTAATCGAGCTTACGGACCAGGAATGGTATTTATATAAGTTACAAAATTTTATACCACAGAGATTTTAAATCTAATTAAAATAGAATTAAAACCAATTAACAGTTATGCATTATAAATAAAAAATTACTACTAAAAATGTATTATGACATTAATACATTTTGTATATATTTTTATTAATAAAAAATATTTTTCATAAATAATAACGTTACATGCTCCCACTTGATGCATAACATGTAACTTCCATATGAAACAAAACACATGAATAATAGAGATATTTGAGGATGGCGGAGCGGCAAGAGACTGAGTGACTCGAGCGTCGATGAGATTCCCTTACCGGCGCTGGAGGTGATCGGCGGGAGACTTCTACTGAGGAGAGATCTCACGAATCTTGTGAGACTGAACGACGGGAGCAAGTTGAAGGAGATTGGCGAGTGGTTTTCGTAGTGATGAGACCTCACGACTCTCGTGAGACGGAGCTACGACGAGTCTCTCTCACTAGAGCTGGAGGAGGAAGACCAGAGGGCTCAGATACGGAACGACGCCATGAGGAAGGTTGGAAGACTATCCAAAAATGAAGAGGCAGATTTGTCGAAAGAAATAGTCAGCAAAGCTATTATGCACCTGTCGATTTGGGGCTTCAATCTTCTCAGTTGAACATGATGCTGCAAGAAGATTCGTTCGACTCCTGGTTGAGACGGGAGTGAAGAAATCTTTCATTGGATCCCTCTTGAGGCTGGTGAACTCTTTCTGGAGTAGCTTTGAGGTGTTATGGAGTCTAAGCAACCTAGATCCAAAGAGATCTGGTGGGAGGACTCCTAGTTTGCAATTTCGACCTTCAGACGACGTGCTTGAGAGTGCAAGCTCGTACTTCAGAGCTCACAAGGTCTTGGAACGAATCTACCTGCCAGAGTTCGGTGTGGACAAGGCCTCGTCATGGAAATGCCTGCTAGAGGCATTCAGAAAATTATTTCCTTGTCTGTCGAGAAATATAGCTGAGCAAACAAAGGAAAAAACGTGGAAGGATGCCCTCGCACACAAAAACAGACCTTCAGTAACACATCTTGAGGAGGTTCATAGCAAGATGAATGCTACATGGAAGGCAAAAGTAGACTCATTGAGGTGCAGGGTGATTGCGAAGCAGGATTGGATTATGCAGAAACTCGAGGAATTGAAATCTTGGTCATCGTTGGGAGCTACCATGCGAACCTTCGATTTCATATTTGGGCAATGGGGAAACTTTTTAGATCACTTTCCATGTATAGGGAGAGTAACTGTTGAGAACTCCTACAAGTTAAAAAGGGCCATCGAAGCTTAAACTTTCAGATTTTCACTATAATCGAGATAAAATGGCAGAGTAACGTGATAGGGCACCACCGACGGGAGGATGAGATGGAAGGCCTCCTAGCAATCACGACGACTTTCGATTTCGACAGGAAAACACCACTACAAATGAAGGTTGGCGAGTCATGGGTCATTGCCGATGAGGTAGAGCAAAGGAGCTGGGAAGATGCAGGTTCGGGAGCTCCATCCTCACCATTGAGGATGAAGGGAGAAGGAGAAATGTTCGTATTAAACTCAAAATGGGAGAAAAGTGTACCTTTCTGCGAATCCCGCAGGAAATGGGAGACTTTTTGCATCGCTGCTACAAGCTGGTTTCGAATCCACCTCTTTTTTTCTCTTGAGTGCTCTCGTGGGAGAGGTCACTATTCACTATTTCAGTGTACAAAAAAGCAGAATGGGAATGTAAACTAGTCCATTATCGAGATTGGAAGGTTTTGGCACGAATCTACCTCCCAGAAAAGCTAGCAGGTCTTGTTGTTCGGGTTCGAAAGTCTTTTCCCCCAAAAAAGGAAGATACAAGGAGTAAGATCTGACCCTGCGGCTCCTCCACCGGTTGGCACTGCCTATGCTAGGAGCTGGAAGAGCAACGTTGTGACAAGTCCTGAAAAAAACTGCTACCAAGGATGAGGAGAAATGGCAAGAGAAGAAAACAGAGCAGGGGCGAAGTGTCCTTAAGGGGGTGGTGGCAAAACTAGACTGGAGTTTGAAGGAACCGGATGCACTTGAGATCTGGATCCAAGAGCGGTGGAACTTAGATCACATCCCACTGGTATCCTTTAGTGGCGAAGGATACTAATTCGTTACGGTGCAAGATGAGGAGGTGACGTAGAGGATCCTCCTATGGGGCCAATCACAACTAATTCTCAGCAGGGAGAACTAAGTGCAGTGAATTTGCAAAAAGCTCTGGACCACTCGTGCCGTGGCTCCAAATTTGGGGGTTACCTCCGAAATTGTGGGGTGCGGAGGTGATTAAAATGATATTGACTAGATTTGGGAAGTCAAATGTCTCCACGTGGATATAATGTCGTGTAGATATATGGAATTTGGATGATCATCTAACCTCTTGTTTGGCCTCCAAAGGAGCAATGGACGGAATTAATAAGCGGTGAAAGAAGTGTTGCAGTGCTTCTAAAGCCAGAAATTTTCACCCCCTTTTTGAGTCTCCAGCTATCAACGCGAGGAAAATGATGATGTTTGAGTCAATGATTAGGTGGCACGGGCACTAGACCGAGTTGATCGAGTTGACCCCACAGTAGAACGAGTTGACCGAGTTGACCCCGCAGTCGAATGAGTTGACCGAGTTGACCCCACAGTCGAACGAGTTGACTCGCCCGAGTTAACACACCACAACTTGCAGCACGAGCAAGCAAAATGCTGCAAGTCAGAGGGAGGCAGTGCTTCAGTCTCCTTCGACCAATCCCACCCCATTGGCAATCCTTACTGCTGTAGTGGGGAGCCCCGGCTCGGTGCGTCTCTTGAAGAAAGGTACCTGCAATCTCCAGTCTTCCCCCTCACTATTTCTTGACTCTCTCTGCTCCAGCAAACATCGCCACTAGGGATGTAAACGGGTAATAAACGGTACGGGTAATGGTTTCCGTTTACTGTTTATTTTTTTGAACCTTTTACCCGTTACTGTCCGTATCCGTTTAGTTCCGCAAAATTCTATTCCGTTTATTACCCGCCAAAAAACCGGGTAATCGGGTAATAAACGGGCAAATAATAAAAAATATATAAAAATCACAAAAAAAACCCAAAAAAAGGAAAAATTAAGAAAATTACTAATAAACAGTCAAATACAACACTTTTCTAGAGTTCAAAATACAAGTTACATAACACAAAAATCAAATACAATTATAAATTGTCTCCTACACTTAAAATTGACATTCAAATACATTTAATACTTTTATATTCAAAATTGTCCAACCCAAAAAACCATTTGTGCTCCTCAATCTTGAAGAAGAAAGAATTTCATCCTCATTCTCATAATCAACTTCAGCCATAGAGTATAATGCACCAAATCCAATGTCATCAATTTCACCTGAAGAACAAAAATATATATTAAACATACAATTAACTGAATAAACTTCACATATAAAAAATAACAATTACCTTTCATTGCATGTCTTAACCAATCGTGTGTGCACATAAGTGCTTCTACCATCTTTGGATTTAAACCTGGATCTATACTGGTCTATATAAAAAATAAATATTTTATGATTAAACTAAGTAAAAATATAAATTTACTATATTACCCTTACTTAAAACGGTAAACGGGTAAAATGGGTTCGGAAGAGCTATTTCCGTTTCCGTCCGTTTATTAAACGGTAGAACGGTAAACGAATAATAATATTTTATTCCCGTTTTGTTCCGTTTAATAATCGGTCGGACGGTAGAGCGGGTAATCGGCTCCCATTTACATCCCTAATCGCCACACCTCATTCCCATATCTACAATAGTTTTCGTCAATCCCCCTCAGCCTGAACCATACTTCACTCACCCCAATCAGAATCCAACATCTAAACTCTCCAGTTAGTTCATACTCGAAGAGTAAAACTCTTTCTCCTCCTTGACACCTGCTAATTTAATTAGAAAAATCCCAAAACTCAATTCAAGGGTGTTACAACGACGCTCGAGAAGAAGGTAGTGTGGAACCATATATTTTTAATGTTGGCAAAAATATAATTAAAAAGAACCTTGTAGTTGTAGAGGATGATGTCCAAGGGGACCCTCTCATTGATGTTCTTATTGAACAAGAAAACAAAGGGATAGGAGGGAGGAAAAAATAGCGGGATCCAGTCAGATGCTCCAGGATGGTCCAGCTTAATAAGGATAAAGATTGGCTTCCAGCTTAGGCGTATGAAGAAATGGTCCTTTATTTATCTAAGCTGGATGAAATTACTGGAAATGTAAAAGAGAATGTGGGAGGAAAAGGGGAAGAGATGCAAAGGGAAGGGAGTTACTCCAAAAGCAAAGAGGAAATGATTATTCTTTTTAGGAATGTTCGGGGAGCTAGAAATGACAACAAAAGATTGGTCATTTAAAATTTAATTCGGAGAAGTCATGCACAGATTATTATTCTCCAAGAGACAAAAATGGTGCAATGCAGGAATGTAATGTCAGGGAATTGGTGCACTTTAGTAGACCTGCTTGGAAAGCTAAAGATGCTATTGGCATAGGTGGGGGAATCCTTTGCATCTCAGACCCACGTTTTCTGGCTATTCAGAATATTTGCATCAGTGACTACTTTATTGCTTTGAATCTGATGGTTTTACCCATTGGAAGGACTTGGTCTCTTTGAGCAGTTTGGCCCCTCCACATATGGCTGTAAGAGGGATTTTTAGAATGAGCTCATGGGTTTACTACAACGATGGAATGACCCTTGGCTCCTTGGAGGAGACTTTAATGCTATCAAGGCCAGAACTGAGAAGAAGCCTAAGGCAAGGTCCCTCAATGCCACTATGAGGGGTTTCGTAGATTTTATTAGCTTGTGGACCTCCCGGCTTCAGGTAAATCTTTTACTTGGAGTAACTGCTGAAATCCTCCCATCCTATCAAGGCTTGTTAGATTCATGTGTGGACTTGTTTGGCTGGACATATACTCGAAGGCTACATGTAAAATTTTAAGCAAAACTGTCTCGGATCACTGGCCTCTTTTGCTGGACACCAATTCTGAAAATTGGGGAGGCATTCCATTCCTTTTTGAGAACCAGTGGCTGGTGGATGATTCCTTTATTCCCTTGGTTAAAGGATAGTGGAATGGCACTAGTGATGATGGTCCCATGGGGGGAAGATTTTTTAGAAAGCTGAAGACTCTTAAAAACATCATTACTTAGTGGTTCAAGGCTAAAAAAATAGTTCAACAAGAAAGACAACAAGTATTGAAGGGTCAAATCACCCATGTTGATCAGCTTGAAGAGGTTAGAGACTTGACAAATGATGAGGTTGCCACAAGGCTTGCAGCTGTCACAAAATTCAAATGCCTCCTTCGCAAAGATACCGTTAGTTGGAGACAGAGACCAAGGCACAAATGGATGCTTGAGGAAGATGGGAACACAAAGTTCTTTAATGCCATGGCATCATATAGAAGAAGGGTTAATAGAATTAATTCTCTGATGGTGGATGGAGAAATATCTTCTGATAAAGATGTTATTATCAGAAATATAGTGGAGAACTTTACAAGGTTATATGGCAGCAACACTTGGGTGCAAAGTGGTGCTCTCCCATCTACATATTTGGGCCTTCCTCTTTTTGTGAGCAGGACTTCTAAACAATTATGGGACCCTATTCTTGAGTGCCTGTAGAGTCGGCTAAGTACATGGCAAAGCAGACTATTATCAAGGGCAGGTAGAATCACTCTAATTAAGGCTTGCCTCATTGGCGTTCCTACTTATTATCTGTCTTTCTCCATTGCGCTCAATCAGTGGCGCTTGCTATTGAAAAGATCATGAGAATTGTTGGTCTGGTTCATCCGACAATTCAAAGATGCATCTGATTAATTGAGAGGAAGTACATCAACCCAAGAAGAAAGGAGGTTTGGGTATAAGAAGAATCAAACTCATTACTCATGCTCTCCTAGCAAAGTAGTTATGCAAATTCAATATGAAAGCGGATCATACCTGGAGGAGAATTGTGACTTATAAATTTGGTGGGCCTACAGATTGGTGATTAAATAACAATGGTGCAAGGAACCTTTCTCCTAATTGGAGAAGAATTATCAAACTATTGTCCTTCTTCAATGAGAGAATTTTTTTCATCCTGGGAAAGGAAATCGTGTGCTGTTTTGGAAAGATAAGTGGATGAAGGAAATTCTCTAGCTAATAGGTACCTGAGACTTCTTCTCCTGACAAGAAATCAAGACTGTTGGATTTCCAAAATTATACCAAATGGTCATTTATATAAGATTAATTGGGCCAATTAATTGATGAGTAGATTAACGGATGAGGAGGCATTGCAAATCTCTGATTTAATGGGGGAATTGAATAGCGTAACTCTCAATAGAGGACAGGAAAAGGAGCTGATTTGAAGACCCCATCCTAAAGGGGTATACCCAGTTAGTTCGGCTTACACATGTTACAATGACCTTGGCATTAGTAATCACCCCTCTGCTGCAGCCTGGAACTTGTCGTGCCCAAGAAAACAAAAATTCTTTAGTTGGTGCAGTATGAGGGGAAGGCTGCCTACATGCTGGAAAGGAGAGGAATGCTCATCCCTACTAATCTTTGCCCTCTCTGCTTTGTAGACTCCAGAGATGGTTAATCATGTCCTCATTCATTGCTCCTATAGCTGGAAATTTTGGATGCTATTTACTGGTCTTTTTAAAATGGACCTTGCTCTACCCTCTGATTTGGTTGTCATTGCATCCTTGGCTGGTTCATTGGGATTGGGAGATAAGGGCAGAATCATGTATAAAACTTGTGTGAGTTTCATTCCATGGTTGATATGGATGGAAAGGAACAATAGAGTTTTTCATAGCAAGGTGGCACAGTGGAAGATGGTAGCTTTTAGAATTCTCCACCTTGTTGTAAGTTGGCTCAAGCTACAAAACATTTTAATGAAGTGGAAACCAACACAATTTGGAGCCTATGGCCTGAACATTCTTGAGATATAATGGCCACACGACCTGAAACTCATGAATGGATTCCTGCTCCCCAATCTGCCTTAAAACTCAATTTTGATGGGTATCTGTGGAAAATCCTGGCCCAGCAGGTATTGGGGGCTTTATTAAGATTCAGATGGAGGAGTGTTACTCACTTACTCTGGTCCAATTGGCATCAAGGATTCCACCATTTCTGAAGCCATGAGCCTTTTAGAAGGTCTCATTTGCTTTGCAAATTCTGGATTTTCTGGGAGTCTTCATGTTGAGGGGGACTCAAAGGTTATCCTCTCTTGGTGTAAGGGGGAATCAAGACACCCTTGGAGGTTCCGGTTTTGGTTCAATGAGATTTCTGTTCTGAGTCATTATGTTTGTACTTGGTCACATATTTTTAGGAGTGCTAATGGCAGGACTGATTCCCTTCCAAAGCAAGGAGTACATCAGTCGTAATTTGTTGTTGGTGTAGCCTGAATTCATTATGTAATGCCCATTTCCGGAAAATACTTCTGTAAATTCTTTTATTAAATCAATGAAATACAACACAACTTTCAAAAAAGAGTATTTGGGCAATGAGAGTTGGCTGATTTGAGTCAATGATATAGAAACTTGTAACAAGTTGTTCTCTTGGAATCACAATGACGCAATACCGTGCTAGGAGACTCGCCGATCGGGGATATCGAAGGGAACATGGCCATTGTCTATCTGGGTCCAGATTTGGGGAGTTCCCCCAGAGTTCTGGGAAGTTGGAACACTAAAGTCACTTGCCAGTGCTCTCGGGACCTTCCAGGAGCTTGATGGTGCCTCTGCCACTAGTACTAATCTTGCCAATGCTCGCACAAAAATCAGGCCAAGATGGTGTCCTGTGCAAGAGCTATGGACAAAATTGGAGATTGCTAATAAAATTTTTGTGATTCTGTTAACATTGGAGGAGTTTGTCCCCCTCTTCACAATCATTTCCAGAAGTTAGGTGGAGGAAGAAGTCGAGTTATCACACGACTCGGCCAACCGAGTTAATCAAGAAATAGGCGGAGTTGACTCTCTAACTTGGACCGAGTCAGGACTCATCTGAGTTGAATCTCCAACACCGACCGAGTCAGGACTCATCTGAATTGACTCTCCAACTCGGATTGAGTCAGAACTCATCTGAGTTGACTCTCCAACTCGGGTCGAGTTAGAATTCATTCGAGTTGATTTAGCTTCTCTCGGGCATTGGAGAGAACCATTTCGGAATCCCTTGCTTACTGCTGAAGGCCCTCCCATTGCTCCAACTCATCCTCCTGAGCGAATAACTATGCATACTTCCCCTTCTAATCAATTCCTCCCTTCACCCATCCTTCCACTAATTGAACCACCCCAAGCCAAGTCTCTTCCCCCCTACCCCAGAAAAAACCCTCCTATAACACAACCAGCAAATGGCCACATTCCACCTACATCTCCACCCAAACCAGAACTCTCCTTGCACCAAAATATACTCAATGCAAGCATAAATGACAATTTTCTTTTTCCCTGTCCCAACCAGAACTCTTCACCTCATTCCCCAATTCCTAGTAACCATTTGGCCAGCCCTGGCATTATCTATTCAAGTAGGAAAACACCAGATCCTTCTAGGCCAATTGATCCAGCATCCTTTTCACCAAATTCAGTTAATGCAAACCAAATCCAAGATATGGAGGAAGGGATGGTTCATTTGGTTGGAGTTAATCAACTGAACTTTGATGAGGAGCAGGCTGAAAACGTGGGAAATTCCTCAAATTTTCTTGATTTGAGCAGTTACAAAAATTAAAGACGAAGATGAGAAAGGAGTATGAGTGGGTGGCCAGAATTTCTGAAAAATATGGTGACAATGCCAAGGAAGCTCATGTACCTCAAATTGAAAGAAAGGTAACACATGGGAAAGCTAAAGGATTGGCAAACCCGGGTAAGGGGAAAAATGATAATTATCTCATGGAATATCAGAGGAGTAAGAAGTCCTAGTGAGAGGACTATTATAAGAAGTGCAGTATGGAGGAATAAAGCCCAGTTGGTTGTCTTTCCAGAAACTAAACTTGGTGAAATGACGGGCTCAATGGTTAAAAAACTTGTCTCCTTCAGACTACCTAGATGGCATCCTCTAAATGTTGTGGATTCAACTGGGGGTACTCTAGTATGGGATCCAATTTTTGTTGATATCTCAAGAGCAAATGTGAGACTATTATGTATCAGCCAGAAGATTCACATGGATGTCGTTTATGGGCCGAGCACATATAACCATAGATCTGATTTTTGGGAGGTGCTCTCAAACATGATCAATATTTGGAATGGCTCTTGGCGGGAGATTATAATGCCGTCAATCCCAGAAATGAGAAATCCCCACCAGCTTGATCACTCACTTCTACAGTGAGGGGATTTGTAGATTTCCTTATAATTTGGGAACTAATTGATCTTCCTACATCTGGGAAAACATTCACTTGGGGCAATGGAAGAGCTAGATTGACCTTGTCTAGGTTAGACATATTTATTTGAAATGAAGAATGGTTAGAACTATATCCGAGTGTTAGGTACAAAGTGTTAGGCAAGATGGTCTTTGACCACTGGCCTATCCATGTTCACACAAACTCAGAGAACTGGGGAGGTGTGCCATTCAAATTTGAAAATCAATGGCTTAGGGATGGGAATTTCACTTCACAAGTGGATGGCTAGTGGACTGATATAGAGGATGATGGACCAATGGGGGAAGATTATTCATAAAGAGCCTAAATCATTGGAAGGGAAATTCCAAGGTTGGGCAAAAGTCAACAAGGCTGCACAAATGGCTAGGAAGAGTGAATTGAGTAGGAATCTAGAGCATTGAGTGATGTTGAGGGTGCTGACAGGCTTTCGGCAATGATGGAATTCAATGGTTTGCTTCGAAAGGAAACTATTCTTTGAAAGCAAAAAACAAGATATAAATGGTTACTTGAGGGTGATGGAAATACTCAGTTCTTCCATGCTATGGCATCACACAGAAGGAGGGTCAACAAAATTTCCTCTCACAGTCAATGGGGAAGTCACTTCAAATAAAAATATCGTTATAAATAGTATTATCACTCACTTATCTTCTGTGTTACCAGAAGACATTCTCAACCGACCTCTACTAAAAGGAATTTATTGCACCTAGCTAATTCCTGACCATGCTGCTGATCTTGAAAAGCCATTCACTCTTGAAGAAATTGATGATGCGGGTAAATGCCTCCCAAAAGACAAGCCTCCTGGTCCGGATGGTTACAATGACAAATTCTTCATGTCTGTTGGCCTATTATCCGAAATGATATGGTCCAGCAATTTCAGCACTTCTCTTGGGGCCATCTTCATTGCATTAGTTCCCAAGAAACATTGTGTAGAGCAGGTGACTGACTTCAGACCCATCAGCCTTGTATGTAGTACCTATAAGATTATTGAGAGATTGTTGGCCACAAGACTAGAGAAGATGATAGATCATGTTATCAGCTCAGGACAACATGCATTTATAAAGGGAAAGTCAATTTTGAGCCAAGGGTTGTTTTAAAGTTAGACTTTGAAAAAACATTCGATAAGATCTCTTAGAGTTACTTGGGTTCTGGAATGGAGCAGGTAGGTTTTGGTTGGTGATGGAGAAAGTGGATTATGACGTGTATCTCTTCCGCAAGATACTCCATCTTAATCAATGGTGGAGCTCATGGGTTCATTAAGCCTACTAGGGGACTCATGAAGGTGATCCTTTATCTCTTATGCTATTTAATATCGCAGGGGTGGGTTTGAGATTTATGTTGCAGATGGCATTGGATGAGCGATGACTTGACCGCATCATGAATAGAGACTGCTTCGAGGCCCCACTTGTGCAGTTTGCAGAGGATGCTATCCTCTTATCTAAAGGTACAATTGATTAGCTTAGAGTTATTAAATATATATTGATGTTATTTGAATTGGCATCCAGATTGAAAATAAATTGGTCCAAATCTGCAATTTATGGTTTCTCTGTTTGGAATGAAGTGATGGCTGAAATGGCTAACATGGTGGGGTGTAAAATTGGTTCTCTCCCGTCTACTTATCTCGGTCTAACTCTCTTTACTAGAAGGACAACTGTAAATTTATGGGATCCTATTATTGAAAATTTGAACCTAAAATTAAGTACATGGCAAGGGACTTTGCTTACTAAGTTTGGTAGACTTACATTGATTAAATCTTGATATTTTGGCATCCACACTTACTATCTTTCTTTCTTGCAGTATCCCCTATCGGTGGCGAACACAATTGAAAAGATTATGAGAAACGTTTTGTGGTCAGGTACTTCAGAGAGATCCAAACTTCATCTTGTCTATCAGACAAAGAAGGATGGTGGAGTGGGCATCAGGATGATAAAATTTATGAATGAGGCTCTTTTGACTAAATGGCTCCGAAAATTGAATTCGAGTAGTGGTACTATTTGGAAAGCTTGATAACAAGGGTACTGGACAGCAAGCCTCGAGAATGGTGGTTTGGAACTACAAGGCAATGGATGGTTTCCTCTATTTGGAAGAAAATCATTAAGTTATTTCCCTTCTTTTCTCAGCAAGTTTCTATCCAGTCAGGCAGAGGAAATAGAACCCATTTCTAGTCTGACAAGTGGATGGGTGAGAATACATTGGCCGAAAAAATTCCAATCATATCAACGATATCCCTTGGAGCTTTTAGAGTACCCCAAGAAGATACACCTAATAGATTGGGCAGACAACTTGGTACGAGAAGAAAACAAGTCAAGCACATAACAAACACTCCCAAAAACATGCAATGGAAGATCGAATAAGTCTTTTGTTGGGTGGAGGACCTGAAATGGAATTTTATTGTATAACACACTGGATGGCACCCGATTTATAAGGAAGCATGCTGTTAGTACTGCTTCTGCCCTATAAAATTGAGGAACATTATGCTGAAACAATATAGCACGTGCAACATCAAGTAAATGTTTACTCTTCCTCTCAGCAACAACATTTTGCAGAGGAGAATGGGGACATGAAAAGTGATGTATAATACATTCAGATGAACAAAATGAAGTAAACTCTAAACTAGTGTATTCACCACTATTGTCACTAGCCAAAGATATAATCAATCTACCACATTGATTTTTTACTTCTCAAACAAACTGTTTGAATACTGATAAAACATCAAACTTATTCTTTAAAAAATAAAGCCAACAACAATGACTAAAATCATCAATGAAAGTGACAAAATATGAGTAACCCGAAAAACTCCTAATGGAGCAAGGCCCCCACACATAAGAATAAATCAACTCGAAACAAGTAGTACTAGATGGATTGTCTTGTGCCGAAAAAGTCATTCTATGTTGTTTCCCCAAGTTGACAAACTTTACACTCCAAAGTTGAGGCGGCTGGAATGGATGGGACTAACTATACGCAAATTTGGATGTCCAAGACAAGTGTGCCACTCCAACAGAGACAAAGGAAAGAATGTAGACGAACGAACTGGTTGCTCGATGTAGAACATGCCCCCTCTCTCACGGCCCAAACCAATCAACTTCTGGGTCTTGAGATATTGAATAACACATCCAAGAGATGAAAAGGTGACAGAACAATTCAAGGACTTAAGTAGTTGACTAATAGACAACAAATTAACTGGAATTTAGGGACAAATAAAACTCTATCAAGAGTTAAAAATTTAAAAAGTCATAAGCGACCAATCCCTGTTACAGGACATGTGGACCCATCAGAAGAATAAATTACTGAATAACACAAAAATTGATTACCTGACATGTCAGCATTTGCCCCAGAATCAATAACCCAAATTTAGAGCCAGAAACATGGAATGTCTAGTTACCAGTTTGTGCCAATGATACAGAAGATGCTGACTTGAAGGGCTGAGATGAACCTGAGAGCTGTGAGAGCTTCTGAATCATTAAGTTTTATTCTGAATTAAAATCTGGAGTTCATCTCTCAGAGAGGATCCTTCAGAAGATTGTGTATTGTTGCTACTGACATTATTTGCCTGTGTAGATTTTCCATACTTGTCCCAACACTTTTCCGGCATATGAGAACTCTTACCACAATGAGTACAAGGCAAACCTTTCACCTTTGCCTTTGCCTCATCCTCCTTTGCCTCATCCTCCTTTGCCTCCTCGACCTCTGCCCCTCTAGCTAAAACCACCTCTTCCACCACTATTTTCTGCCACAAAGGAAGAAGAGTTTACTTTCTCTTCCTTGGTCACTGCATTACCGAGTGTAGAAATTGCTGGTGCAACACTCATTAGAGCACCAAAAACATCATTAAATGTGGGCTTATCTGTTTAGGCCAATTGTTGTTGTCTTAAATCTTCATACTCTGGCCCCAGGGAATGTAGAAACCAGGTTATATTTAAGCTCTTCGAGCTGATGAAAAGCTTCCTCTCGATCACTAGTAAGTGGCTGCATTTTCTATATCTCGTGCCATACTCTAATTTTTTCCCCATACTAAATTAAGTCTTGTTCCACACGTTTCTAAGAAAATAAATCAATATATAAATCATAAATTGTGAGAGATTTTTACCATGAGAGCACCTGGTACGAAGAATCTTCGACATGTGATAAACTGAGTCACAATGAATGATAACAAGAGTAATGTGTGTCTCAACACTAGATAAAATCCATGACATTACCAAGTTTTTGTTGCAATCCAAGCCTTTGTTCTATTTTCTGGTGGTTCATCATTAATAAACTTACACTTCTACCTTGCGGCAATGACAAATTATGTGGCTCTAGACCATAATAGATAGTTTTTACCATTCATCTTTACACTAAAAATACCTCCAACCGCTTGCTCATCTTTTTCAGTCTAATTAACAGTAGTGTAATTTATACCATTAATATCAGATTATAACAACAATCACAACACAACAAGCAGCTAGAATACCAATGAGAACTCACAACAGTCAGCCAACCGACAACTTGCAGTACAACAGTATGATCAAACTAAGTAGTAGCTTATATCCAAAAAACAATTTCAAACCAAGTAGCTAATTTATCAACCAAACACTAGAGTCATCACTTTACAGGCACACCAACTAATGCTCTTAAAATCATACCAATAACAATCCTCTTAATAATTCAGAATCAAGTATATCAACCACTTCAATCAACCGAGAGCGAAGAAAACAACTTTTCTCCAAACATAAATAAAAACACACTTCCTCTGATTATATAATCGCAAATTCATTATTAAATAGAACTCCTTTCTTTCATCCTGAAGTCAAGAGAACAAGGTATCATAGACTTTCAGTGCGACTGAAACTTCCATCTCTGAACTTTCCAAGTTCGTAAACTACTCAGTTATGCCAAGTAGAGTCCCAAATGGACTAGGGTAGGTCTATCCTATACAGAAGAGGATTTCACACCCTCACAACTAACCCGAAGACAATCTCACACAATATCAATTTACATAGAGAAAAAAATATTGTGTGTCTCAGCACTAGAAAAAATCCATGATATTACCATGCTTTTGTTGCAATCCAAACCTCTGTTCTATTTTCTGGTGATTCATCATTAATAAATAGTTTTTACCATTCATATTTGCACCAGAAATACCTCCAACCACTTGCTCATAATTTTTATTCTCATTAACAACAGTGAAATTTATACCATCAATATAAGATTATAACAACAATTCATAGCACAACAAGCAGCTAGAATACCAATGACAACTTCCAGCAATCAACCAACTGACAACTTGCAATACAACAGTATGATCAAACTAAGCAGTAACTTATATCCAAAAAAAATTTCAACCCAAGCGGCTAATTTATCAACCAAACACTAGATTGATCACTTTATAGATATACCAACTAATGCTCTTAAATTCATACCATTAGTAGTCCTCT
This sequence comes from Aristolochia contorta, assembly GCA_022405105.1. Taxonomy (NCBI): domain Eukaryota; kingdom Viridiplantae; phylum Streptophyta; class Magnoliopsida; order Piperales; family Aristolochiaceae; genus Aristolochia; species Aristolochia contorta. Next base: position 17,712,292 of record CM039664.1, read on the forward strand.
TAATAATTCAGAATCAAGTAAATCAAACACTTCAACCAACCGAGAGAGAAGAAAACAACTTATCTCAAAAATAAATAAAAACACACTTCCTCTGATTATATAACCACAAATTCATAATTAAATAAAACTCCTTTCCTTAATCTTGAAGTCAAAAGTACAAGGAATCATCAACTTTTAGTGCGACAGAAACTTCCAACTCTGAACTTTCCAAGTTCGTAACCTACTCAATTATGGCAAGTAGAGTCCCAAATGGACTAGGAGAGGTCTGTCCAATCAGGAAGAGGATTTCACACCCTCAGAACTAACCAAAAGATAATCTCACGCAACATCAATTTACGAAGAGAAAAAAACGAGTTAGAGAAGATATCACCAAATTTCATTACTATCAGCACTGATAACGAACAATACAACCATCAAAATTCAATCATTACCTATAAGAACTTATATTGAGATGCCCCACCAATTGCTAAGAATTGAAAGACTGGTCGGTTTAGAATTTACTAGGTGAAAACTTTCTGTTCGAATAACTATAATTCCTTCTCCAGACATCCAAACACGATTTCCACCGTTAAGATTGACTAAATAGAGGAAAAGAACATGTACCCAAATTTTCAGCACAATCCAAAGGCTAACAAATGTAAAACCCGCTTTGATACCATGAACATTTTCATGAAGATCATACGTAAGAATGTAAGGAGAATAAGAAAACACACAAGTTGTTGTTCCACATAGCTAGGGTCGTGGTTAACCCTAATTTATGTGTGTGCTTTCTTTAAATAGGGTACTCTTCTTACATTAATAATAATTCAGTTACATAATTACAAATATGCCCTTATAGGGGTAAAACACAAATTTACATCATATGCCCCTATATACATGTGTACTAAGTATCTCCAACAGAAAGAGATACAACGAATTATACATTATCAGCTTGTCTTACTTATATGGCTGCAGATTCAGCTCCTTTCGATGAGACAAACTTTGTGGAAGGATCTCCTTAAGAGGGTTCATCACTGAAAACTGCAACTCCAGCCAAAGAAAAATATCTTGAATGCCCTACTGAAATTTATAATTCCCTTGTTTATGTGAAAAATCATGTCATTGTGATGAATCCATAGTGGAGTTGATGGGCAAAATTCCTCACATGGAACCCTAAACCCTAAAGCTTATCTTAATGATATGGCTGCGGATTCAGCTCCTTTCGATCAAACAAACTTCTTGGAAGGATCTCCTAAAGAGTATTCATCACTGAAAACTGCAACTCCAGCCATCGAGAAATCTCTTGAACGCCCTACTGAAATTGATAATTCCCTTGTTCTATGTGAAAAATCATGTCATTGAGATCAATCCACAGTGGTGTTGATGGGCAAATTCCTCGCACGGAACCCTACGAGAGTTCCATCGAAGAGGACAAAGATGTAAAACCTGAAAAAATTGGCGACAAATGTCAGATTTCCTTCAAGAACAACATAGAGATGGAAGATCGCAAGAGTCGTCTGTCGATTGTGCAGTTTTAAACTCAAATCCTCGGTTGACGAGTGATAACACGTGCAACTATGATTTCATCAAAATGAGTGGTAGAAGAAATACTTTTTGCCATAACTGAAGATGAACACAGATCCTTGCCAAATTGCAAGCTATGATTCCATGAAAAAGTTTTGATATCCCTAGGTAGAGATTAATAAACCGAGAGAAAAGAAAATATGAAATATTATTCAACTCAACAATTTGTTACAACAAGACTAAATAAATATAAACACAACTGATTACAAGTGGACACGAGTCCTTAATGACTTTAGACTAAAAAATAAATTATCCCTATTCACCTTCCCTTTGACTTAGTAAATCACTAAGCCCATAACAAATATGGTATTTTCTGCTTTGTGAGTTGAACTTTTGAATTTCTCCAATCCACCAAGTGATATTTTGGATTTTTTTAAGTATTTGCAGGCCATGCCGGTATGGTCCTGCTTCTTTAGATTCCTCCACATCAACAGTTATGGGGTTCCAAAAAATTAGGATCCGCCAATAAGAGACCAGAGTGTCAATGCCTCTCACAAAGGAAAGGGCACAAGATTTCTATCTTCTCATCAGATATATTTGAAACTTTAGTTTCTTGAAAAATAACTAAATTTATTCTACTAAATTACAATGTTTGCCTTTTTATGGAATTCCCAACTCCTTTTTATGTTCCATGTTATTGATTTCATTATTGGAGGCCTTGGTGCCTTTAATCTTTCCTAATAATACATCCCATTGTCTAATAACTAGTAGCAATCTTGAATCTGCCTCAAGAGCAAATCTAATTTGGTCCATCTCTTGTGCTAGACACAAAAGAAGCTCCCAGTCTTCATTCCTGTATCTTACTATATTTATACCTGCACTCTCGACTTATGATTTCATAACAAGGTCTTTGAAGAAGGGTGTGTCACAACGAGGTGTTGGGTCTTAATATGGTTCTTGCTTCTATATCAATTGATTGACTTTGTTGTGGAAGTTGGGTGCAATCATGGCTTCTTGTTTGTTTTCATGGGTCTTGTGGGAATTAGGGTAAATCTGAAGATGGTTGAGGGGGTGGGGTCGCGTGCATGTTTAGTCTATGGTGTCTTGGTATCATGGATTGTTTTGGCTCTGTAGAGACCGTGGACGAAGTTTATGCCTTCGGGTGTATGTCCAGAGAGTAGTGGTATTTCTGAGGTTTGCTAGACTGTAGTATGATTTCTTCCGTCCTCAAAAGAGTAGATCAGGTTATTAAAGGTGAGTTGTGGACGGGAAGATGGAAGTGTGGAGGGGAAGAGGGAGGTGTGGAGGGGAAGAGGGAGGTGGTGTAGAAATATATGTGGGTGATGTAAAAGATGAGGCATTGTTTGGACTAGTGGTCAGTGGAGAGTTTTGTGAGCAGCTTAGCAGGGAGAATTAATTTTGAAAGTTAAAAGGTGAAAATAAATTGCCAAGTTCGCCATTGGTAAATTGAGCCGTCTAGCTTTGTTGTACATGCACCCCAATCCCGTCACCTAATGAAGTCAAGTCGCCATGCGACTGACTGGGTCTCCGGTTTGAATTTCAATTCAAAACATGGTGGTCCTTCCTTTGTCATGAGGTCAGTTAAATCACTAGTGACTTGTCTTGCTAAGTTACGACTGGGTCTGTACTTACCTGTCAAACCAGAGTCATCATCTCCATCTTAGGTACGATTTCCTTCCTTGGCCAATTGTTTCCACATAAGATCCATCCTCAGGATATCGAGTCTGGCCATATAAGACATTGTGCCATCCAATATTAAAAGTTTCCTAAATTCGTTGAAGATGGTTTGGAGTGTTCATCTCCCGTAGTTCCACATGAATTCCTAAAACCTTCAACTAGAACTGTCCGATGAATTTATTCTGCTCTTCATTCCATGGCAGAGCATTTATACAAAAGAGTGACGAGTTCTTGGACTAGGCATCACTCAATCAATTTCTTTCCCTGTCCTCTTTTGTGGATTAGCCAGTTTTATTCTCCAAGAGACGATTCCCGTGGGGAGTAGGTGAAGGACTAAGTATATGTTATCTATTATATTATTTTAACTTACACCCATGGGGAGTAGGTGAAGGACTAGTTGGGCTACCATCGCAAATTTCAGGTTTTTCACGCCTTCCTTCCAACTCTCCTCTGGCAGGTCAATGTGTGAGTTATCAGGTTCATGAGTTACATGATCCAACTATGTTGAGTTTTCATTCGACAATAGCTCATCCTTTGCATCCAACATTTAATTTATGATTAACACGCTTGTGGCAATTTTCTAGGATATGAATGTTGGAATATTTTATTCCAATTTAAGTGGCCCATGTGTCCTATATTGATACTGAGACCACAAATCCTATTGACTTTAGGATAACCGACTACTTTGATGAAAAATGGTAATTAGGGTTTTAATCTTCTATTTAAGTTGGTCTTTTCTTCATCTCGGCATGCACGTACATTCCTCTCCATCAGGAAGTTACAATGGGTTCGGGAAAAGAGCCACACAACATTGAGTAATCTTAAATCGAATTAATGGAACCAAATAAGCAATATGGTCTTCCGTATTACCATTGTCATGTTTAGATATTCTTTAAATATACATAAAATATTTCAGTGGTATCAGAGCCTGAGTTTTTGTTATGCAAGTGATCCATGAACATATGTATTTCGTTTTCAAAGTCTTGGATTGCTTAAAATCAATGGAGTTTTCATTTCCACATTGGTGTTCGACTTTATTGTCCAAATTATTATGCAGACTTTTCTTTAGCTTATATAAAGTATGGCCGTGAGAGTGATGTAGTACGGTTTTATGAATAGCATCATGATTATTGATATTGTTTTTTTAAGGAATGATTTTATATTCTCTCTCTTGGTTTGTCTACTTTTATTTTATGAAATTATTCTTGTAAAACATTCACACTAAAGAAAAAGGTCAAATTGTAAAGTTTTTAACTTTGAATGCATAATAAAGTATGTTGGACAATGAAAAGAGTTTGAAAATCCAAGTTTCGAAATCCGAACTTAGAATATAGTAAAGAAGACTTTGATATGATTTAAAATATACAAAAAGGTTGATAAAAATTCTGGCGTACCAAATTAAGTAAGGAATTCTTCATGTAAATTTAGAAAATTTTGAAAGTCTCTTTCGTTCTTTGGTTAGAAAGAGACTTGTTATGATGTCAAATAAACATATATAAAAGGACAAAAGGGTAATGATGATTTAACGTTTCTCTTCTTATACATATTTTTATAACTTATGAGAGAGAGTTGGAGTTTGGTTTACTTTAGCTAATAAATTAATAAAAAAATTATATTGAAGGACATCAAGCTTTCTTTGATATAAGATGTTTTAAAGAAAGCTTTCTTTGATATAACTTTCTAATTCGGTCACTTTGGTGACTAACCAATTATTAAATAAAATTGATATTCAATTGATATGATTTTTTAGTCACCAAAGTGACCGAATTAGAAAGTTATATATATATATATATATATATATATATATATATATATAACATATTCAGTCTTAATTACTCATAATTATTGTGATGCTTATGATTGAATGACATGATGTTTCTCTCGTATGAGTATATTGAAATTCATGGATTATGAAAATATTTAAGAATCACCAAAAGGTTGATTAACTAGTTTTTATAGTTTATTATATGATTGTGAGTTATTAATACCCTTAATTAGAAATGTCAACTATATCCAAAGATAGCAGACATGTATAGTTAGGGTGTATTTGATTGCTAATTATGTTTAATTCATGTAAAGCATCAATTATGTGCCTCATAGTATATTGTTCTATTGCTCAAAAGTAAACTTCAATATGCGCTTAAGTTTATGTGATTTTATATAAATCTTTGTTATGAGTTTAAGTTCAAAGAATTTGTGTAAAATTCTATTTATTTTGCAGCATTTGTAGCTGTTGCTCAGCATTTGCAAGCTTCGTCTGTTGTTACATTCAATGGCTTTAATTATGTAGATTAGTCTGAGCAAATCCAATTTGACCTAGGTATTTTGTATCTCAACTTAGCTTACTGAAAGACCAATTATTGATCAAAGCAGAGCACAACAGAGATCTCTACATAAAATTTGGAAGAGATCAACCAGATTAAACATGATGTTCATGCGAATGACAGCTGCAAGCAAAATCAAATCCACAATTCCAAGTAGAGATAGTGCTTAGATATGAAATTTATGAAAGAGTGCTCTCAGTCTGAATCGACCGATAAGTCCCACGTCGAGGCATTAATGGGTACGTTAACCACATGTAAGTTTGATGGTACACATACCATGCATTAGCACATGACTGAGGTGATTGATATAACAACAGAATTAATAACCATAAGGATGGAAGTGAGTGAAAGTTTCTTTGTACAAATTATTATCAACTCGTCTCTTGAGTATGACCATTTTCAGATAAATTATAATACTATCGAAGATAAATTGAGTTTAAATGAACTCCATGCCATGCTCATTCAAGAAGTTGCAAAACTTAAGAAACAAGAATTTCACTTGATTAACCTCATGAGTCATAAGGGAGTTGATAAAAGGAAGCCTAAAAGGAAAGTTTATCACAAGGGCAAGAAAGAAGAATTAAAGCATAAGGTACAACCTAACCAAGTCAGCTCAATAGACATTAAGAAAGAAAATGGTCGTTTCTTCAATAAATGTTGACACTTTGCAAGAGACTGCCTAAAACATAAAACTTGGTTAAAAAAGAAGGGGATTTTTTACGATCCGAACCACAAATCTAAGTGAAAAGTTTATCATTATGGGAAACCGGAATAAAGCTCCAATTCAGGTTATCAAAACTTGTCGTTTAGTTTTAGATACTAGACACCATATAGATTTTTTTTGAAACACATTGTCCATTCCATTTCTCATAATTTGATTCATTATCGAAAGTTGATTCTATTGGATATATTTCACTTTTAGGAATGCATGTTTTAGTTTATTTTGAGACAATGCTATTTTGGTTCTCGATTTCTTTTTTATGGTCTATATAAATTGAAGTTTGATTCTTTTTTTGTTGAATCTTTGTTGACTTTGCATCGTAATGTTGGTACTAAACCTAGTGTAGCAAATGTAAGTTCCACTTACCTGTAGTATACCAAACCAAGAATGAGAATATTAGTAAAGAATGAAATCCTTCCAAATGTGGATTTTACTGATTTTGATATTTGCATGGATTATTTTTATCCTAATTTAAATGGCCCACGTGCTATATACGGGCTCACAAATCCTATTAACTCTAGGATAACCGCCCAAGAAGTGGTAATTAGGTTTTTAAATTCTTATTTAAGTTGGTCCTTTTGCCATCCTTGCGTACACGTACTAAAGGAGAAGTGGTCCTCTCCAACTTTAACTCGTGTCAACTGTCACTGTGTACAACAGCTATGCTTTGTGAGTACGGGGTATGTTTGTAGGGAAATGGATGAAAGATCGTTTTCCCCCCTCGACACCATCAGCTTTATACTTTTCAGGTGTTGTTCCCTAGACCCTGACCTATGTAGCCATTCCTCTTTATGAACATGTGACTTGTCTAAACGAAAGAAAGGGAATGAAGGGGCTCTCTATTCGCCGTCGTCTTCCTGTAAAAAGAGTCGATTCCTCCTCATCAAGTCCATACTCCTCTAGCGTTAAAAGGGCGAAGGTGGACTCACAACTAATAATTCATTTTATTAAAGAGGACACTTATTTTGTAGGCACCCTAAAATAAAAACCTATTTTGTTTTGTTTTTAAAAGAGATGTAGGCCCCGTTTGGCATCGCTTTTTGGGGCGTTGAAGCCGCTTTTCGGATGGAAAAACGGCTCCGCACCTAGAATTTATGTTTGGATGCACCTTCTCCATCGTGAAATTCGCTTCGATGGAGTCAAATTCCGTCGCTTCGGAAGAGCCAAAAAATAAGACTCTTCCAAAGAGACGAAAACTTTTCTTGGGTTGAGTCAGTCGGCATATTTTTTAGGTAGCGTTTGGCAACATATTTCCAACTTTACCCTTACAAAATCTACTACAGTAAATCATTGCCAAACGTCATCTTCTTTATTAAAGAGTTATTTTTCTTAGGGAACTCTTTTAAAGAGTTAATTTGAGAAAGCCCTTCATCAAACAGCGTTGCCAAACGCTGCCGTAGTAATGTAGATTTAGGCCTCTTTAAAATTTTAAATATATATTTGCCACCACACACATCTGATCTGATTAATAAAGTGTAACGATAGATTCCTTTTTCTTTCATTAAAATTATTTTAGCACGAAATTATACATATTATGTAATTATATTCCTTTATTCAGTATGATATCACATAATTAAGTTTTTAAAATTCCACTACGTGAATATTTGTTTGATCATGTATTACAAAGTGAGCCAAAACCTTTCAATGTAAATTATCATTAATCATAAATGATCCATTGGATGCGATGCTCACGTGCGCATTCATTCGTGCTATAAATTGCATGTGAGAACAGTTTTGGACAGTTTCGGCTTTGACCATTGACTTTTCTTAAACCTGCCAGCGCGTAACTCACCAACTCCGGAGCTTCAATCTCGTTCGAGTTTTAATCTGGAACGATCCAACTCGGTGTTCTCGCTCTGTCAACTCGTTCCGTCTCTTTATGAAAAATGCGACATCTACATTGAGAGGAAATGGAAAGTAGGAAATCATGAAGCGCAGGAGAAGCTAACCCTTCTTCTTCCCCTCTTCTTCCTTTACTTTTTCTTCTTTATCTTCATCTTTCTTCAGCTGCATTTTCCTGCATGGAATATTTATTTTGATTTTGAATTTCGCGGTTGATCGGCGCTTTTCTTCGGGATATGGTCATGGAACCGTTGACAGAGCTCTGTGACCTCATCGCACAGAATCCGGTTGCATTTGGAGAAAAGCTGGCATGGCTCTGTTCCAGGTGTCCGCAGGCCGGATCTCAGCGCCTCTCCCGGTCTCATCTCCACGCTCTTCTGGCGACGGCGCGTTTTTTGTCGAAATCTTCCGGTAAGGGAGCGGCGCCGGGGGGAAACGGGCAGAAATCGCCTATTCCAGAGAATGTGGTTCTTTCGTTTCTCGGTTCCATTTCGTTTCAACCGTCCTTCTTTCCGGCTTCCCTCTCTGTCGACAACGTGGCCTCCTTTTTTACTGATCTCCTCGATTATGTCTCCACGGCCTCGGAGCAGTCCCCAGAATTCGCTGCCGTGGTGGGTCCCCTCCTCGCTGACGCCCTCGCGACGGCACTGGACAATGCTGGCGACTCCTCGTCTGAGATCGCCAGGGCGTTTCTCTCCGCCGTGGCTCGGCACTGTCCACCTTTGCCGCCTGCGCACGTCGATCGACTTCTTAGCTCTCTTCTTGACCATTTCGTGCCCTCGGCTGCTGAGGGTCTAACTTGGCCCAGGGAAACCTCTTCCTCTGGTTTGTCTTCGAGTGCCATGGTGTCGTTGCCGTCGAACAGTGACTTGAGTCCTAGAAGCGATGGTGGAGACGGGTCTGTTATTTCCAGTGCAGCGACCACCCCGTCTTCGAAGGGGAAGGGAAAAGAGGAGCACAGAGATTCCGCTTTGACGGACGACGAGGTGTCTTCGAAGAGGCTCAGCTCGGGAAACGGTAGCGTTGCCGGGAGGAGCAGTTTGGATCAGTTGGGTATGCCCTTGGGTAGTAATGACGGTGCTGCTCTTTTAAGGCAACACATTGCTGCTTTTGAGGAGGAATCCATACAAGGACTAGAGAAGCAAGAGGTTGCCTTTAAGTTGTTTGCACATATTTTAGATAAATGTCAGGTTAAGTCGGATCACTTGAAACAGATTGGGACTGTGACAGAAAAGCAGCTCAGATCCTTGCCAGCATTCCTCAAGGTATGTCGTTCTCACTCCAAGTTGTCTGAAGTCCTTATAGTATCAAAACGCGACGTTTGAAAGTGTGAACTTCAGCCCAGTTTTATGATGCTCATGACGCTTTCATCTTTGTCCCAACTGAAAATTTTCTCATCCTTCAAGATTTTAACCAAAAGGCTATGAGGACCATGTAGTCGACAAAGGCATTTCCATGTTATATAAATCACCTCAGGACATTACTGACGGTGTAAGTTTGACAGAATAGCTACTCTTGGTCAACGTTCCTTGTGCAAATGTAGACCAAGGGGCTTCATGGTAGAAGGTAGATATGCCAAAGGGGATCCACATTAATATCTCCCACCGTTCTTTGTGACCGGTGCAATCTAAGTTTCACATTTGAATAAGATGAAACCTCTAAAGCAGGCGAAGGAATTGGAAATAATAAAACACTTCCTAAATAGTTAAATACCAAACTCTGATGTGATCAATTATAAAATAGTTTGCAGTAGGGATGTCAATGTTGGAATGTGCCGTTGTGATTGTGGAAATGCTCTGTCAACCATGAATTGACTGAGCTCAAAACTTTGGATGCAAGTTATTGAAAAAGTTGGGGGCTGAATAAATGTGAGCTGCTTCTCTGTTCCTTTTGAATGCAAGTCATTGGAGTTTTTTTATTGAGAGTAAGCTACCGGAGTTTGGATCACTACTCAAAGCTGGTAACCAATTTTATTATGAACTATTTTCAGAGAACCTCTGAAATCATCATGGGAACTCTTTTTTTAGTGCTTGTGCACTCTCTGAAGAATTTTAATGTGAGTTTTTATTCTGAAAAAGATTCTTTATATGTCCATATCTGAAAATTAAAGACCCCCTTGCTAGTTTGTATAGATATGGGAAAAGTAAAATATTTTTAAATTGGAAGAAATACGTTCTTGGAGTTGACTCCAGGCCGTGCCTGGATTGTGCAAACTAGGGGCTGTTGATCAGATTCTCAGTAAAAGATGAAGAAGAAATTCATGTGTCATCTCATTCCATGGAGGGAATGATGGGGTTAAATTATTGTTTGTTGGCATTTTCCCAAAATTATTAGCGAGCACGTTGTTAATTGCGAATATGCAAATCTCTGGACCAAACCTCTGAGGAACTTAGTTAAAAATTAAAGTGGTGTAAGTTCACTTGTATAGATCCCGTTAGTCCGCCAATGCATTGGCATCACTTAGCAAAAGGCGGTTTTTCTCGTCTGCTCCTTGTTTTAGGAGAGCTCGACTACAAGTTCTTTTCTGGGAGTCTCTCTTTTTCTAACTTGTTTGTCAAAGAATTGGTACCTTCGACTATGTTATGCAACAATTGACAAAGAGACATGATAAATCATTAAATAATTGCCCCATGGGGAGGCTCTAACTTCCTTCCCCATCCATTGACTTGCGACAAATCACCTTCAATTGTGGCTGGGGAATCTGAGAATATCACCTCGATTAGCCTCATTCCTGCTAGGAGAACCTGACCTCAGCCTCATTAGAGGAGGCTAGTCCCTCTAGTCCTGAAAATGCATAGAGAAGCTGGGTTGAACTCCTTTTGATGGCACCTCCCATTCTCTCTGGACCTCTTTTCCTAAGGAGGTGCTATCAAAATTGAGTTCAATCCATTCGCCTGCAGGGTGGGGGGTTGGTGCTTTCGACCTTTACTCGCTGCTCTTGATAGCTGATATTTGTAACCTTTCGCCAGTATTTCCTGAGGACTGCACTTGGGAAAAAGGGGGCATGTCTTCAAAGGTACAAGATCAACATAGAATTATGAATGGCCTTTCAGTAATACCAGACAAGTAGCTTGTTGTGTTATTGAATGTTCTGGCCTTATGTTCACCCCAAAGGTTCCATGTGATTTCTGGGAGATTGAATCCTTACTGTAACAACTGGCTGTTGCTACTAGGCTTGCACCATGACATTTTAAATTTCTGTAGAATAGCACCTCAAAGTGATCTGCTGAAATTGCAGTTTGTTGTTACACGTTGCCTCTTCCTCTCTACAAAATCTGCAATGAGTGTCTACGATTGGCCGACCTCCCTTTGGTGAGTTTATCACAAGTCCATAAGATTTGCAGTACCCTTCTTGGAGCCGACAACTTTCACACCAGGATTGCCACACTCTTGGACTGTGGTTATGGGCTGCATAACAGCTTGTAGTAAGAACTAACAGAGAAGCACCCTATGGAGCATGGGCTCCATTCAACTTTATTCTTCCTAGATCCTGAGTTATATGCAGATTGTAGGAGCTTCATGGTCTGTCAGCCCTCTAAGGTTCCAACCCCTACTTTTCTGCTCCTATTGCCTTACTTACAGTGGTACTTGACTTCTTCCTTGTTTAGGATCAGAAGCTGAAGAAAACACACTTTCTAAATAATTTTTTTTTGTAAGCAATTAATTAATCAGGTTGATGTAACTTTCTAGTTAAAGTTTAGTCCCACATTGATAAATGAGTAAAATAAATCCTGGCTTATTAGTTGGAAAGAGGCTTCTTAACTTCGGCTAGTCATTTTGGGATAGGCCTCGGCCCAACTTTACATGGTCTTAGAGCGGGTGCTCGTACGTGGGCCTCCACCCAAGTTGTCCACGTGTCGGAGCCCAAAAGAAGGCCCACACGTGCGGGAGTGTGTTAAAGTTTAGTCCCACATTGATAAAGGAGTAAAATCAATCCTGGCTTATTAGTTGGAAAGAGGCTTCCTAACTTCGGTAAGTCATTTTGGGATAGACCTCGGCCCAACTTTACATGGTATCAGAGTGGGTGCTCGTACGTGGGCCTCCACCGAAGTTGTCCACGTGTCGGAGCCCAAACGAAGGCCCACACGTGCGGGGGAGTGTTAAAGTTTAGTTCCACATTGATAAACGAGTAAAATAAATCCTAGCTTATTAGTTGGGAAGAGGCTTCCAAACTTCGGCTAGTCATTTTGGGATAGGCCTCAGCCCAACTTTACACTTTTAAAAATAAAAAAAAAATCAGGTTGATGTAAGTATTTAAATGAGCAAACAATATGTGTACAAAGAATAAAAAATTATGTCCACTCAAGTGGCTCGCTCTCATATGTATTGGAAGTTATGAGTTTTTGCTAATCAGGCAACCCTTTTCAGTGTAAAAAAAGTTGGGTTACTACCTTTTGTGTGTCACAGCTGTCTATATTTGGATTTCATTGCAGTGTTTTTTTATTTTCTATTTTTTTATTGTTTGAGAATGTGTTTGTTGCTGAATGACTTTCATTGCTTTTAAATAACCCCTTAACAAGTGTATCTAAAGCAAAATCTGGGAACCAATTACAAGACCTAGCAAGTGTTTAGGCTTGCACCCTATTTTGGTGAAAGGGAATGAAGCCTACAAACCAGCTAGCAAAGGATGCATCTGATAAAGCATCTTATGCAGCCATTTGGGCACTTTTATATCTAAATAAAAATTAATCTTTCCCTTTTTTTCTGTGTTATGCTCTTTTGATTCTTAGTACAAGGAAACCATTTATAAGTATAAACAAATGTGATTCATTATCTTGATGATGGGGAACCAGCTACGTTGCATGCATCTGATTAAACATCCTTTGTGAACCGCTTGAAGTGCTTCTACATCTTGGTATAAAATTAATCTTCATGTTTACCGTTGACATTTATTTTCAATTGATTCTTGACAGATACGAAAGCGTGACTGGAGAGAGCAGGGTCCTCGGCTGAAATCTAGAATTAATGCCAAGTTATCTGTCTGTCAAGCAGCAACCATGGTGCAAATAGAAAGCCTCCTTTCCCTGGATTCGGAAGGGAAAGATGCCAAGATGTTGTTGCGTAGCACCCTTGCATTGCTTCTTGATGCAGCAGAAGCTTGCATTCTTTCTTCCTGGCGAAAGTTAAAGATATGTGAAGAACTATTTAGCTCATTGCTGAATGGGATTTCTAAAGTGGTTGTTATGCGTGGGAGTCAGTTGTTACGTGTCTTGCTTATGCGCCTTAAACTACTTGTTCTAACCACATGTGCTCAGGTAAATGTTCTTTAGAATTAGTAGATTTTTGTTATTGCTAAGAAGTATGTGAGTTTTTGTAGTTAATTATAACCTTGTTGAACAGGCTGACACATGGGGAAGCAGCCTAGGGGCAATGTTTGAGAGTGTTGCAAAGACAAGTTGCGAAATTATTGAGTTTGGGTGGAGTAAAGACAGGGCTCCTGTTGATACTTTTATCATGGGTTTAGCTTCAAGTATTCGTGAACGAAATGATTATGAGGAACAGGTTTGCCCTTCACTATTAGTTACTGATGAATTATCTTATCTATCGGATGGATTCTTAATGGTTGATATTGGCAGCTTTTCAATGTGACTTTAATAATTAGAGCCATTATATAATTAGGGACTTAATTTTGTAATGCATATGAGACATATAGTTGTCTTAAACAATGACATGATTTTTGTTAGAGTGGTGATATAAGTACTGCGGCTTTTTAATTTTAAGACTTTACATCCTGACGTGGCGTCCACGTTACAGTCCAGGTAAGAAATAAACTCGGAGATAAATCTGCAAGATTTTATTTTTCTAAATAAAATATTATCTACCTAGACCGCCAACTATGCAGCCACATCACGATGTAAGACCTCAAAGTAAAATCAGGAAGTACTGATATCATTTTTCTTTTTGTTAATATTTATAGAGTTAAAGGTGAATTTCTTTAGACTAGTGATTCTAAAAATAGTGTATTCTGGTTATATTTTAGATATTGGAACTTTTCTTTTGTTGTTTGTAACTTTTATTCCCAGAGGTTAGTTGGGGATCGACTAACTCATTTTTGAGCGCAAACAAACTCATTCTAGAATATACGTCATAGATCCCCTCTGAGGTGGGTGTTGACTCTGGAGTGCTCGCATGACTTCTATCCCATGGGCTATCTGGGAAAAAGAGGAACCTCAGAGTGTTCTATGTAAGCAGAGACAATGGGGTAAAGTAGTGAAATCCATAAGAAAGAACACCATAAAGTGGGACCAAGTAAAAGGTAGGATAGGAGGTTTATTCAGAGACTCCATTGGGACCATCCTGTAGTCGCTTGCTAGACCCCTAGAAGGGATGACTCCACGACTGTTGAAGTGCATGGATTGCTCTAGGCCACAAGTGATTTATAAAAAAGCTGCACGTAGAGGGTGATTCTAGCATTGTCATTCCTTGGGGAAGCCGAAAGACTGCCTCCTTGGCGCTTCACATATATATTAAGATGCTTTTATGTGATAAATAGAGCGAACATGATCATTTAAGACTACCTCTTGGTCTATGTGACTTAGGCTTTGCCTCAATGGTCACTTGGGTGTCTGTAGTACAGGGTCTTGTGTTCAAATGTATCCAAGTGTCAGGGGCCTGTTTATGTATGTAATAAACATCCGAAAAGAACTTGTGTTCCAGATGATGACTTGTCAAAATTTAGTTTTCTTCATCCATAGAGCGAGCATGATCATTTAAGACTACCTCCAAATATTTTTGGTCTATGTTACTTGGGCTTTGGCTCAATGATCACTTGGGTGTTTGTAGTATAGGGTCTTGTGTTCAAATGCATCCAAGTGTCAGGGGCCTGTGTATGTGTGCAATAAACATATGAAAAGAACTTGTCTTCCAAATGATGACTTGTCAAAATTTAGTTTTCTTCATCTTTGTGACCAGTGAATTTAGTCGCCACTGAGCAAAGGTGTGGGTGAGGTGTCATGAAAATTTTGATGACTCACTACTCCTTATGATTGTGTCGGAAAAGGAAAACCATCAAGGAAAAGATCAAATCCATTGCGGAACTAATCCTTGATATAGTAGAGAGCTGGCTCTGCTCTAGGAAGGAATTTTGGAGCTTCGATGTTGCAACTATCTGAGCTTCTTGGCACAATGTTGTAGACCCCATGCCCCCACCCCCACCACCTTACAGTGGTTCCCCCTACCCCTGGTGTTAGAGGGCCCAATTTGGCCAAACACACATTGTACCCTGACATGGAGCTCGACGCAATACAACCCTCTGAAATGGTATGGGACATCTCAGAAGGGTCATTGGAGGCCAGGGACATTTCCCACTTGGAGGACTGTTTCATAGGCCAGGACACCCAAGCATGCAACAGACCGCATTGAGGGGTCCGCCTAGACGAGTTAGTGCATAGGTGCTCTGAGGCAAGGCCATGTGCGTGCGCAGGGGCAAAGGTTTGCAGGGTTGCGAGGATGCACCCCTAGACAAAATTCTATTTGGGGTTGCCGACGAGCAATGAACGCACGCAGGAGGATGCACGTCTGTGCATCAACAGGCGCCCCCACATGCACTAGGGCAGCAAGAGGCGCTGTGTCAAGGGGCCCAATCCAGCCAAAAATATATTGTGCCTTGACATGGACTTAGATGCACTAGAGCTATTTGAGAAGGTATGAGACACCTCGGAAGAGCCATTGGGAGCTGGGGCAAAGGAGACTTGGGCGCAAGCGAGCTCAATTTGGCATGTCCAGGTAAGGGAGGACTCTGATCGGGATTTTAGGAGATCTTGGCGGGAGGAGAATGCTAATCAAGGTTGAGACGAACTCCTCGCTATGGGAAGGTCAAGTTGGCGCACGCACATGTCTTTTTGGATAAGGAAGGCCAAGATATGGAGGATCCCAGCGGGAGGGGGGACTCTCCTAGAATCAAGGAGGATCTTTCTTGATTGATATTATCCAAGAAGAAGGTTGCACTGCTTAGGCAACCTTCCTAATTGGTTAGGACTCTCTCCCAACTTAACTAGGAAACATCTAGGGTTGTTTCGTATGTAGAATCTATAAATAGGGGTTGAGTGCATTGTAAAAGGGGGATTCACGGCCTTAGTCATTGAGAGATCAGAGAGGACTAAATGGGGGTAGTTTTCTTCTTGTTTCTTTGGGCGAGCAAAAGCTCTGCGCATATGTACTTAGCTGCGTTTTAAGGTAATACAAAAATTTTTCCCTTTATGTTTGTTTGTATTCGTGCATAATATCTTCTTCTTTTTTTCATCTCATTTGCGTTATCTTTCTGTTTGCTAGAGTGCTTGCTGCTCAACTACTTCGAGTAGCGTTTTGCTGGTTCAGGTAGAGCAATCCTTGGACTAGAAAAAACTCAGCCAGTCCTAGTTCTCCTTCTGGACTGGTGCTGCACAGTCAGGCTGAGACTCTCAGTCCCGTGCGCGGGACCATACTTGTGCACCCGCGCGTATAAGGTTGTTGCGGCCAGGGTGCAGGTCCACACAGAGGGACCTCGAGAACTTCGGAAGGCCCTTGTGGGACCCATATTGTGTCTGATCCAGGCCCATGTACTACCGTCGTGATCAGGAGGCCGGAGACTCCTATTGGGACGTGACTTAGGCTTTGGTCAGAACAAAAATTCCAAGTTTCCTTATTGGGAAGGGGAACTTGGGCGCCGAGCCATGCCCAATTAGGCAAGTCCAAAAATGGGAGGACTCTGAACGTGATCTAAGGAAAATCCTAGTGGGAGAAGGAATCAATCTGAGATCAAGGAAGGACTAACCAATATGGAAAGTCCTAGTTGGCGCACAACTCATCTATCCAAATAAGGCAAGCTGAAGATCAAGGGAGATCTCCAGCAGGAGGGGACTCTTCTTGATTGTAGGTGGATCTTTTTGGATGGATACTCATCCAAAGGAGGTTGCATGAATTAGGCAACCTCCCTAAGCTAGAGAGGCGTTCTCCTAGTAGGATTGGGAAACATCCTAGGGTTTTTTGTACTCGTGCACTATAAATACACATTGTGTGTGTGTGGAGGGGTGGGGGTGGGGGGGGGGGGGGGGGGGGTAACTTGCTTTCATGATTTTATTCTTTCTTCTTTGTGTGGTCATGTTTTGCAGTCGAGCTAGAGGAAGTTCCATCTTTGTAATTCAGGCACATGAGGAAGTTTTCCCTTAATGAAATTCTGTGCTTTATTGTTTATTTCGTTCTTGTTTCCTTGCTCTCTCTCTCAACTTCTCTTCTACGCTTCTTCTTCTTGCTTGTTGGACTCGTTGTAGAGTCAGTTTTCCTTGATCCAGATGATCCGAAGGGGAAAAGGCCGATTCACTGTCATAGCGAGACTGAGGGTGGAGCCACACGAGGGCCTAGCTGCAGCCCCATGACACCTGGTTTCACTAAACTCACTGTGGATCAATCCTCTTGTGAGAACTCTGGACCTTTGGGTTATGGAGGACTCTTCTGGGGGCTTGGTGTTACAATCCAACTTTCTATTGATGGTCCTTTGGGGATTGAAGACTCAACTGACGTTGAAGCCTCGACAATTTTAGGACTTAGAATCTTCAACCAGACAATAGATAGCAGCCTAGTAATCGTAGGCAATACATTGTGATCAGCTGGTGCCGAAGAAATGCTATCCCTCCATGGAGGCTGATTCCAAAGTTTAGGGAGATTGGGGACCTATCAAACAACATCAATTGCATATGAAATCACACCCCAAGATCAGCTAACTCGGTAGCTGATGCTATCAGGGAAGGAGTATCCCTACAAACGCTTGTTGTGAGGAATTCACCCTTGGGCCTAGAAGCAGAATTGTACTCGAATTATTCTTAACTCATTACTTCAAAATCAACTTCCTCAGAAAAAAAAGGAACATGAGAGTCACCTGGGCGAATCATTGAGAGACAAGCCACTGATTTGGGGATTTTTGGAATGGTGGAATGGAGAGTTGGGAGACGAGGGTTCTAGAAAAGGTTTTAGGGTTAGAATTGACATTCCATAAATACCCTTAATTTTTTTATTTATAAACTAACTGGGTCACATTGGGTTTTGTAGACCCGTGCAAGTTCTCAAAAGCAAACCAATCCCTGCCTGCAATGTGAAAGGGCGACCCCATCCCCACAGTAAGTTGGTCAGTTTGGGGCTGGAACCCACTCTGCTGCCACCCTACACTGGATGAACTTTTCATCTTCTTCTCTACTAGTAAGATTTTTATCTGTATGCATCCACTTTATATGTTAGTAAGAGTCAGAAACTAGAAATCAAGAAAAAATGATGCCCATCCTTTCAAATAGTGAATCCAAATTCTGACCGGCAGCTCCTTCATTCCAGTGTGTACCATATCTCTCCCCTTGGAAGGCTATTTGCGAGTTCTAGGATTATTTTCTGACGGGATCTAGATTTAAGTTGGAAGGGTGACAAGATGAAACTCTGATCTTCCCTTCGGATTCGATGTCGTACTTAATTCTATTCTGTGCTGCCTGTAGCTAGGAAGCTGCCCCCCCAAATCACACTCCCACCCTGTTATGGGCTCGACAAAGGTAGGGCAATGCATCAGACCACAGCCCAATTTTACTTGAAACCAAGCCGGATTCGTGGGGTCCGGCTCCGTTTCGATTTGAAGCACTATGGCTAAAAGACTATGGTTTCATGGCGATGATCAAGAATTGGTGGCAGGAGATGAACTATCAGGGACTCTATGGTTTTCAGTTTAGTCAGAAACTCAAGGCCCTAAAAAATAAATTGAAAGAATGGAAGGTTGAGAGAGCGCAAAACTTTGAAAAAGAAAGAGACATCCTCTTAGGAAAAATCAGCACCTATGATAGAAAGGAGGAACAATTGGGAATCAGCATCATAGAAGAGGTTGAACGAGAAGCACTAAGGAAAGAAGTTGAGAAAGTGGATAATCAAGAAATGATTTACTGGCGGCAAAGAGCCCACTACAAGTGGCTCAGAGAGGGTGACGCAAACACCAAATTCGACCATGCTGTTGCTTCAAACCACAGAAGAAAGAGCAAAATTTGCTCACTTGAGCTGGAGGGAAGAACCATCATAGAGCCAAATGCAATTATTTCGACATTCAAAAATTATTTTACTGATCTCTATAAAGATGAAGGTGTGAACAGACCCTTCCCAGCAAATTTACAGCTTAAATGTATTACAGAAGAAGCAGGCCGGAATCTAGTGATGCCATTCACGGAGGAGGAGATTAAAAAAGCAATATTTTCCTTGCCTAAAGAAAAAGCTCCGGGTCCTGATGGGTTCACAGCTGAGTTCTATCAAGATGGGTGGGACATCCTGAGGGTTGACGTCATGAATCTGCTAAATGAATTTCATGATAGAGGCATTACTTCCAAGAGCATGGGAGCGTCCCTTATCGCCCTGATCCCAAAGAAAGAGGGTGCTGCTCACCCTAAAGACTTCCGCCCAATCAGTCTGATTTCCAGCCTTTACAAAATCATATCCAAAGTATTTGCAAATAGACTTAAATCAGTACTCCCACAAGTGATCAGCGGTCAACAATCTGCATTTATGGAAGGGAGGCAAATAACGGATTCAGTATTGATGATCCATGAAATTGTTCACCACTACAAGATGGAGAAAAATAAAGGTCTGATCCTCAAACTGGATTTTGACAAGGCGTTCGACAAAGTTAACTGGAAATTTCTTGACAGTATGCTTGGGATGATGGGTTTTCCCCAGAAATGGAGAGACTGGATAAACAGTTGTATCTCATCTGCTCAGTTCTCTTTTATAATTAATGGCACGGTTAAATGTTTCTTTAATAGCTCCAGAGGGCTGAGGCAAGGGGATCCTCTATCACCCATGCTGTTCAACATTGTAAATGAAGGCTTGGCTGCCATGTTTAGAGAAAGTCAGAGGCAAGGGTGGATGTCCGGGCTAAAGGTTGGAGATCTTCAAATTCCTATTCTACAGTTTGCTGATGACACCATGGTGCTTTGTCAAGGACATGAGCTGCAAATGTTGAATGTAATTGCTATCCTAAATTTATTCCAAATGGCATCGGGGCAGAGCATCAATTGGGAAAAGTCGGGGATCATAAGTCTAAATTTAGAGTCGAGAACTGAAGAGCAAATTAGAAGATCCCTTGGTTGTGCCATACTTAAACTCCCGACAAAATACCTTGGCATGCCCCTACACTTAGGCAAAGCCAGCAAGCTTTTATGGAATACGGTCATAGAGAGATGCCAAAAAAGGCTGGACAGCTGGAAAGGACAATTCTTAAGTCGAGTTGGGAGAGCAATTCTAATCAAGGCCACCCTTGCTGGAATACCAAGCTATTATCTATCCTTGATGGAATGTCCAGTCAGTGTAGCTGCTAAACTTGAGGCTCTGCAAAGAAAATTTCTGTGGTGTGGTACGACGACTCAATTTAAATACCCCTTGGTCAATTGGGAAACAGTTTGTAGACCCAAAGACCAAGGAGGGCTTGGTATTCGACACATACAAGAGTTTAACTCTGCACTCCTTGCAAAGTGGATATGGAGATACGCCGTTGAAGAGAATGCGCTATGGAGGAAAGTAATAGATGAAAAATATGGAAAAGGCAATCAGGGCTGGCTACCAAACAAGTGCTCGGCAGCAAGGGCCTCGGGCTTGTGGAAGGGATCCTCAAAAAAGAACCAGAAATGAAAGAACTCTTCAGATTCCATGTAAGAAAAGGCACAGAGGTTAGCTTCTGGAATGACGTTTGGATTGGAAATCAGCCTCTTGCGGTTTCCTTCCCACACATTTTCGGCATAGCAGAAAGCAAAAGATTCACCGTTGCTCAAGTCCTAGGCAGCCCTCTAGAAAATAACAGAAACTTATGTATGAGAAGGAATCTACAAGATGCTGAAATTGACGAAATGACTTCGCTTTTCAAGACATTAGAGGGGCACTACAGATCTTCTAGGGGAGAAGACGAAGTAATTTGGTCTCCCAACCCAGAGGGTGCTTTTACAGTAGCCTCCTACTATACCATCTTGCAACTGAAAAAGCCTGTCCTCCCAGTAGGCATTAAAAGGGCTTGGAATATAATCGCACCAGCAAAAGTGAAACATTTCATCTGGGCTGCTGCCCATGAAAAGATCCTTACATGTGACAACCTTGAAAAGAGAGGATAGATGATTGTCAACTCCCTATGCAGGTTATGCAACAGTGAAGAAGAGACGTCAAACCACATTCTATTGCATTGCAAATTCAGCTCTGAAGTTTGGAACGCTTTCCTCAGGAAATTTAACTTGCACGTTTGTAAGCCTAAATCCCTCAACCAACTGCTTGAACAATGGCTAAATTGCCCACTTTCCTACTGGGGTAAAATCCTGTGGAAGGCTTCTATTCCGGCAGTCCTTTGGGGTTTGTGGATTGAGAGAAACAACAGGGTCTTCAATGACAAAGCCGCTGCAGTGGGAATGGTCATTGAATCCACCATCCGCAACACACTCTCTTGGGCTTCCACTCTACATGGTCTCCCACCATTCCCCCTCCCAGTTATCAAGAAATTCTGGTACAAAATTGCTCACTTTACAAAGCCAAAACCACCTAAGATGATTGAACGGAAGCCACGGAAGCCTCCTATGATCAAGCTAAATTTTGACGGGTCCTCCATGGGCAATCCGGGACCAGCGGGTCGTGGAGGTGTCATAAGAAATGACAAAGAGGAAATTATCATCGCCTACTCTGGGACTGCGGGCTGTTGCAGGTCAAATGAGGCTGAAGCCAAAGCACTTTTGGCAGGCATCAAAGTGATACAGCAACTACCATCCCAGCCACTCGAAATTGAAGGTGACTCCCAGTTAGTCATTGGCTGGGCACAGAAGAGAAACACAGCCCCCTGGTCTTTAAAACATATCTTCGATGAGATGGACGACCAGATCAAAGATTGGAGAATAGCTTGGTCGGCTGTTCCCCGGTCAGCCAACTCTTTGGCTGATAAGCTGGCTAAAGCGGGTGTAGTTAGGGCAAGCCTTACTATTGCCAACTCGGTTACAGATCTCACTTAGTTCCTGAAAGTCCACCAGGAGGTTTCTTTGGCCTCAGTTGTATCATTAATGCACCCTGCATGTATCACTATCTTTTTCTAGTGTTACTGCTTGTACTCTGCTTTATTTCTAATCTAATAAAAGCATCACTATTTAAAAAAAAAAAAGGTAGGGCAATGCACGCACCCAATTTCATCAGCTCCGCACAAGGAAGAGGCTACATGGGCTGCTTAGTTTGAGTTCCATCCCAACCAACCTCAAACTATACAATTGGCGGGCGGATCGTAGGACTAACGAACTGTGGCGAACCGGACCAGAATTTGAATTCATATAAGAGGATAGAGAGCCATTTAAATTTAAATAGAGCTATGAATTTGAATGGGAGATAGGAAGGTTGAATTCAAACTCAAGAGATATCTTTGTATTTGAGTTTGAGATAGAGTAATGCTAGTTTATTTGATAATGAATGAAATAAGATATAATTTTCAAAAAAAAAAAGATAGAGTAATGCTAGCTGCACCTAGGCTGTATTATCTACCTGACGTACCTGACATAACCAGCCATTAGGAAAAATTTAAAAAAAATAAATATTTTTTATTTTATAAAATCCAAAATTCTGAAGGATAAACCCTAGGCAACTGTGTTTCGGATTGGCTAGTTACGTCGGGTACGTCAAATAGGTACTGCTCATAGGTGCAACTAGCACTTTTCTTTGAGATAGGATAGGATCTTATCTTATTAGGGATACACTAGCTGGACATGTATAAATATGTGGTCTATTTTCTCATTTAGACCATCAGGAACTTGAGCTCATAGGAGCCAATCTTCGTTGGAAAAGGAACACACACACACACACTAAAAAAAGTTATTTCCATTTGCATTCTTACAACTAATCACCTTATTAGAAAAGGAACATGTCACATATCTGGCTATACTTGAACATGCAAGGGTTGTGGCTATGAGGAAGAGCTTATGAATCACCACCTTGTGCTTTGTTGGTCCATGGCAGCTTCATTTTTTCCCTCTCTAGTTGTTGTTGTGCTGTCAACCCTTTTCAAGTCCTTGTACCTGTGTCATTTCCTTCCCAAAAGACAGAGCAGTATATGATTTTGTACTGCGCTAGCTCTTTGACTCATTGTGAAAGAGAATAAATGATGTCTAATCTGTTTGAGAAAAGAAAAGAAAAAAAACTCATGTGTCTCACCAGGAAATGCTCGTGTAAATGGCATGTTGGAAAAACTGATGCATTGGTCTTATGGTTGGTGTTAGAGTTTAGTCCCACAAGGATAAACGAGTAAAAAAGATCCTGGCTTATTAGTTGGAAAGAGGTTTCCTAACTTCGGCTAGTCATTTTGAGATAGTCCTCAGACCAACTTTACATGGTATTAGAGCGAGTGCTCGTATGTGGGCCTCCACCCAAGTTGTCCACGTGTAGGAGCCCAAGAGAAGGCCCACACGTGCGGGGGAGTGTTAGAAATTAGTCCCACATTACATAAACGAGTATAAAAGATCCAGGCTTAATAATTGGAAAGAGGTTTCCTAACTTTGGCTAGTCATTTTAGGATAAACCTCGGCCCAACTTTACATGGTATCAGAGCGGGTACTCGTACGTGGGCCTCCACCCATGTTGTGCACGTGTAGGAGCCCAAAGGAAGGCCCACACGTGCGGGGGAGTGTTAGAGGTTAGTCCCACATGGATAAACGAGTAAAAAAGATCCTGGCTTATAAGTTGGAAAGAGGCTTCCTAACTTCGACTAGTCATTTTGGGATAGGTCTCGGCCCAACTTTACAGTTGGGATTGATCACATATTTTTGTAACATGCCATTCTCGGAAAGGATAGGATTACTTTTGTTTGTCTCTATTGATAAAAGATGAATTTATTGAGCCCGAATTCAAAATGACAGATAAGCAGGAGGGGTCCCTTACAATATGGGATTAAATGGAGATCCTTTTAAGGGGATCAGCTAGCTTATTAATGGAACTTGGAATTCAAGATCAATCAGGAAAAAAATGTTAGAGGAGAAGTCCATAATCTCCAGGAAACATTGCTGATGTCACCAAGAGAAGTCCGTAATCCTTTTTTTATTTTTAAGGAAAGAATTTTAAAAGAAATCATTCTTTCCCTAAAAATAATTGTTTTCGTCTCTCTAGTTTATGTGTGTTGAGTGGGAAAAACTCCCACATGGAAAATGTTTAAACAAAAGTATTAATTTTATGAGGTCGGGCCATAGACATCCTAATTTAGTTAGTCATTTTGGGATGGAACTGGGCTCAACTTTAACATGGTCTCAGAGCAGATTGTGATCATGTGCTTAAGGCCCACTTATTTCCCTTGTTTTAATGTGGGTTCCATGAGAAGAGACCCAATTTGTTTGTGTGCTTTGTGAGGTGAAACCCAATTTGTTCGTGGGCTCTATGAGGTGAGACCCAATTTGTATGTGGACTCCATGAGGTGAGAGCCAATTTCTGACTGCTCCATTGAGAGTTTGTGCTTGTGTTTTAGGCCTGTTATGTGCAAGCCTGGACTTGTGGGGGAAAATTGAGTGGAAAAGTTCTACGTTGAAAAGGTTTAAGCAATGGTATTAAGTTATAAGGTTGGGCAATAGACCTCCTATATTGACTAGTCATTTTGAGATGGGATTTGACTTAATATTTAACTGTATGCCTTATTCTCATTCATTCAGGATAAAAGTAGATGTAGTTTTTATGACAAGTAGTAAACTGGCTTGCAAGTCAATCCAAGACATTTATCCACAATGATTTCAGTTTTGTGGAGGTCTTTTAAAAATTATATCTTGTTTGTTGGTTTTCTTGGCAACTCAATGAAGTCGTGTGTCAAGTTAAGAGAGGCGTGTGTTCTTTTAATGTTTACACTGTACATTCTTGCAATTGCACAGGAAGTGCTCCAGATGTCTGTGGTACTCAGCTATTATCTATGCTTACATGGAAATTCGTTGCCCTATCTTTAGATGCTTGATATCTTCCATGAAGTTCTAGAGTTCGGATCATTTTGAGATTGTCTTTATTTATTTATTTTTATTTATTTATTTTTATTTTTTGTGTACAATAGCTAGTTTTATTTGATTAAGAATGGAAACTGCTCAACAGAAAAAGGAAAATTAGTTCTTTTGGTGTAAAAGTCACTTTTGTTAGTGTTTTGTAAAATTCACCAAAACTTTATCATGAAGGTTCTGTCTGAATCTCTGGAAGAGAGTTTCCTCTCACTTTCTTGCTTGTATTTTTCAGGATGGGAAAGGGAAGCCAGCTCCAGTGATGCAACTCAATGTTATTCGCTTGCTTGCTGACATAAGTGTATCTGTCAAAAAATGGGAAGCTGTAGACATGATTTTGCCCCTATTCATTGAAAGCTTAGAAGAGGGTGATGCTTCTTCTCCCAGTCAATTGCGTCTCCGAGTATGGAACTTTGTCTTCCGAGCATGTATATTCTATTGTAGATTTCTTTCTTTTGCCTTTTTCATTAGGTATTCAGTTATTTACTGCTTTAGAACTTTTTTCATGCTTTTGTCTTAATTTTACTCAATATCTTGCAGCTACTTGATGCGGTATCACACATGGCTGGTTTGGGTTTTGAGAAGTCATATCGTGAGACAGTTGTGTTGATGACCCGAAGTTATCTTAGTAAGCTCTCTACTGCAGGGTCTGCAGAAAGCAGAACATCACCCCCCGAAGCAACTACAGAACGGGTGGAGGTATGTAGATGTATCTTGCATTGCATGTGTTTGGAGTAAGCTTGTACTAGATTTAGTTGGCCTTTAGGGTGGACTGCAATGATTAACTCACTTTTGGCATGAAGCTTTTCATCATTAGGTAGATTTGCACAAAAACATTTCTTTGATTTTTCAACATTAATGGCTTCTTCCTTGTTCTAGACTCTCCCCGCAGGATTTCTCCGTGTTGCTTCATGCCTTGAAAGTGCTAAACTAAGGTCTGACTTTCGTCATCGGTTGTTGTCTTTATGCTCTGATGTTGGGCTTGCTGCGGAGTCAAAGAGTGGGAGGTAATATTAACAGTCATAGCACAAAAAATACAGTTTTCACTTTCATTTCGTTGTCAAAGTCATAATAATCATTCACGTGGTTCAAACTTTCAAAAAAAAAAAAAGCTTTCACGTGGTTTGAAAAAAAAAAAAAAAAAAAAACTTTCACGTGGTTCAGATTTTAACCTCTCAAAATGACAATTATCCAGCAAATTCCAGCCGATCTTGAATTAATGAAAATGACATAAATCTTTGGGTATTGCTGCTTTATATGGTTTTCTTTTTGTGGTCCAAAGGAAGCAGAATAACATGTTCTCATGTAGGTTCTCAGATTTTATTGGCAAATTTTTGTTGGATTTCTTGTACCGGAATGTGATTGAGCTTTAGTTTTTTGCTGGCTAGAAAAAGGTCTCTAGCTCTGTGAACGTAAAACAAATGTTTAATAATTTTCTGACCTTGCCTTGAATGGCATATTGCTTAAAAATACACCTGATTAGCAAATTCAGCTAAAGCCTCAGTCTTTATGCTAGCTTTGGCAGGATTGTATTATAAGTTGTATATCTTGTCATGGCTTAGGTTCAAGCCTTCGTAGGGACATTGGGTATTGGGTTAAAAGAAACACTCTTTCTTCAAAAAGAAGAATTGATAAAAACTTGTTGTATATCTTGTCATTTCTTGGGTTCAAGTCTTCTTAGGGGCATTGAGTATTGGGTTAAAGGAAACACTCTTTCTTCAAAAAGAAGAACTGATAAAAACTTTCTCACTCAAGAGATGTTTCTTTTGTTATTGCAGGAGTGGAGCTGATTTTCTGGGTCCTCTGCTTCCAGCTGTTGCAGAAATATGTAAAGATTTTGATCCAACATCTGATGTGGAGCCCTCGCTTTTAAAGTTGTTTAGGAATTTGTGGTTTTATATTGTTCTGTTTGGACTGGCCCCTCCAATTCAATCTACTCAGCCTCCAACAAAGTCACTGTCCACTTCATTGAATAGTTTGGGTAGCATGAGCGCTGTGGCTTTGCAAGCTGTGGCTGGACCTTATATGTGGAATACTCAGTGGTCTTTTGCAGTTCAACATATTGCTCAAGGAACACCGCCCCTTGTAAGTCTTAATGTTTGAAACATATTAGAATTCTTCCAACATAGAATTAGACAAGATTTTCTAGAAAACATGTTACACGAGTGGTAAAAGAAGTCAATTAGCTACCAGATTCTTGTCGCTAAAATAAAAAAAAGAATTCTGAAGTCTTAAACATAAATTTTTCTGGTAAATTGATGGATGTGCAGAATCTTTCCTTGTCCTTTGTTCGTAGATTTTTGGAAAAGCTTGTTGTCAAACATATAAAAAATTGTTGTCTGAATTTTCTATTTTTTGCTTAATTAATATGGCAGTGTACTATTTTACAAATTATTTAGTAACTTCCGAGTAATCAACTGCATCCTTGTTGTTGGCTGCCAAAGGTCAAGGTTTTGTGCTTATTAGTTTTGTTAGTTTAAACTACATGAAAAATTGTTTCTGATACCTTTTCTGTTAGATTCTTTTTGCTGGCTAAAATGAATTCTCATGGTATCTATGAGGGTACCCAGGAATTGCTGGTGGGAGAGTTCCATGAGTGCTACTTCAGGGGATTGTGCCATTCTCATGGATTGCAATGAGTCAGGTTAATTGAGGAACCCAACCCAACTCTACATTTTTAAAACAGGGATGGGTTTTAAAAACTGCCCACAGGATGGGGATGGATTTGTGCTAAAAAATCTTCACAGGATGTCCGGTTTGTGTTTGACTGAAAAAGTCCGACCCTTAAATGTCTATATTTATTCAAAAGCTTCATAAAGCATATTTGCAGGAAAATTTAATTTGAAATGGCTGCTCGGGTTGGTGGGGAAGGGTTGGGTTCTCATGGTTTTTGTAGGGACTTGTGAGTCGAACTATGTGTTTGTGCGTTGGATGGGGTTGAGTTTTCGTCTAGGCTTTTTATAAGGGATGGTTTTGCTGGATGGGTTGCGGGTAGGGCTTGGGGTTCCTTAAACCTAGTTCGTTTATGGACTCCATAAGGTGAGAACCAGTTTGCTCATGGATTCCATTAGGTGAAAGCAGCTTTTATGGGCTCCATGCGGTGAGATCCTTTTTGTTTGTGGGCTCAATGAGGTGAAAATCAGTTCATTTGTGGCTCCATGAGGTGAGATCCCCTTTATTATGGGTTTCATGAGGTGAGACCCAAATTTTTTTGTGGTCTTCAGATGAGACCCAACTTGTTTAAGGGTTAGCCTAGATTTGAGGAGTTTTGAGTGGGAAAAACCCCCTCATTGAAAAATGTTAAGAAAAACTAATGGGTTAGAAAGTTAACTGGTTGGCCTCTTAAGTGACTAATCATTTTCTGATGGAAGTGGGATCAATCTCTTACTGTTCTTTGAGGTGTTGTGTCCTTTAACAAATACATAAGATGACATGTGTTACAGTTTCCTATGATGGTTCAATTCAGTAGTGACCTGTAAAAAAGTGTGGTCATGCATTTTCTGTCTAAAATATTTTGATATATGATACTGTTTTAGTAGGTTGAGGTTTTAATTGGATAACCTGACCATATAGTGATTTTATAGGTTGTTAGCTCTGTGAAATGGCTTGAAGATGAACTGGAACTCAATGCTCTTCATAATCCTGGGAGTCGCCGGGGTAGTGGAAATGAGAAGGCTGCTGTTGCTCAAAGAGCGGCTCTTTCTGCTGCTCTAGGTGGTCGAGTTGAAGTAGCAGCAATGGGACCCATTTCAGGTTTGATATAAATATTTTATTTCGTTAACTAAACCATTTTACTTTTATTTACTCTTTTAAAGCTTTGTTCATTTTCTCAACATTTGTTAGTATGTTTCATGTCTGTAGAGGCTCTTGCGTTCATCTTTCCTCTCATTATGAATTTTTCTTTTGAAATGGTTTGTTGTTATTGTGAACTTTAGTGGAAGAGAAGAAGAAGTGTGAGGAAGAGAGAGTTTGAAGGAGACAATGGAGAAGAGTCGTGAAGTCTGTAGTAGACTCACAACCCTAATTCGTTAATATATGGTGCGAAAGCACAAAATTACAAGTACGCCACTGCATGGCTTATTGAGCAAGAAATACAAAAAATAAGCACTAACATGTGTGCTAATGTTGAAAAATAATATAGATATACTAAGTCTAACGAAGACTACCATAAGACCAACTTATTACAACATAATTACTATAATATACCCCTGACTTGTAATACTCCCCCCCCAAGCTGAAGCGTAGATATCATGAAGACCTAGCTTGGAGAGAAAATACTCGAATTCCTTCCTTCCAAGACCTTTAGTTAGCAGATCAGCCAATTGTTTTTTAGTGTTAAATGTTGAGTGACAACCTTGCCTTTCAGAATAGCATTTCGAATAAAATGACAATCCCATCTCTATATGCTTTGATCTCTCATAAAACACATCCATAACATACTTTCTCTGATGTGAAGTTGAGCATAGGTCAGTGGTAACACCGAGGGTTGTG
Source organism: Aristolochia contorta (assembly GCA_022405105.1). NCBI lineage: Eukaryota > Viridiplantae > Streptophyta > Magnoliopsida > Piperales > Aristolochiaceae > Aristolochia > Aristolochia contorta. Next base: position 17,741,835 of record CM039664.1, read on the forward strand.
TTGTGGGAGGTCTTGATTTCGAGTCTTCCGGAGTACGAAGTAGTAGGCTATTGTAGCCACTGTATTAATTCTACATGTAAGGGAATCAATCTCTTAAAAAAACCATACTTTCTCTGCTCCCCTCTTACTTCGGGCAACTTGCCCAAGAAGTACCGTAAGAGACTAAAATCTTTCATTTTTGTCCCCAAATGCTTTTTCACCGAGGACACCCACAACAAATAATTCTTACCAATATAATTTTGAAGAAGTAATCTGAATTTTATCCGTAGTAAGAATGGTAACATTGACAGAGATAGTAGAACCACAAATACCACTGGTAGACATGATGGAAAACCAAGAGAAACAATCCACCAGATCAAATTACTCACGAATTCAGCAGCAAACAATTTCCAACAATACCACACCTCAGAATCACCAAATTACCATGCATGAAGTCAGCTATCTGACTGATGATGTCAGCATAAAAGGAGGAAAACACAAGAAAACGCTTCCATAATCAACCAGTGAACTAAGAATCCAAGTATTCCACAGAAAATCATTTCGAAATCACCAAAACAACACTGATTTTAAGATGCTAATGTTAACATGAGTGTTGCTGATTTTAGAAAAAAAGGAATTATACACCTGGATGGTCTGTAAAAGTTCCAGAACAACTTTTAGTCCTGAAAATAATGATTTTTGCAGCCTCTTATAACCAGCACGAATCCTTTTATGCTTTTAAAACCCTTGGAGAAGCCTCTGACACCCAAAAAACACCTTTTCTGAGGCTTTCTAAGAATTGTATCTGATTATAAAATTAATTTATTTTATTTAAAAATTTAATACTAGCAGCTTTAGAATCTCTATTGATGTCGAGAAGGGCAAATGTGCAAACTGAGCTCAGCATGTTCCATAAAATCGAATCAATGAGACCTAAAGGGCTGACTGCTGGTTGTTTTCCTGGAGGCGGCCATCAAGTTGAATTTAATGACCTTATGATCTGATTAGGCTAAGAAGAAACACTATTCTGATGATGACACAGTGATCCCTGGTGGTGGATCTCTTTAGCAGCTTCTGTACATAAAAGGCCAACTGAAAATATATGAGCTGGCTTCAGGGAGAGTCAATCATCAGAAAGTTCTTCCCCTTCTAATTCAAAGTTGCCCTGTCTGATCTCCACAAGATGACCTCTGATGTTGGATGTGAGACTAGAACGCTTCCTAGCTCCTATTTGGTCTTTCACGTTTTCATGGCAGAATCAATATATCCTCTGGAATATGGTGCTTGAAAAGATCAATACATACCCCTCAATTTGGAAAGGAAGATTAATATCAGGAGTCTGTCACTCATTCAATCTTTTTTGGTGGGATTCCACTTTACTTTCTCATTTCTCCACTGTCTAGCAGTTGTGGCCAAGGTCGTTGAGCCTTATGCACAGCTTTCTTTGGAAGGCTCTTTGAATGGGCGTAAGCACCACCCTAATCAAGTAGATAGAGGTATGCAAGCTGAAGCTAGTGGGTGCATTGGGTATTAGGCACATCTAACTGACAAACAAAGCTCCTCCCACAATTGTGCAGGCATTTTTTTTTTTTTTTTTTTTTTTGTTTTGTTTTTTGAAGTGATGAAAACTCCGGTAATACAAACTTCAGATAAACTCCTATGCCAGAATGGAGACTTCAATAAAAGACCTCCAACTACTAAATCCCTCATTTGACCACTGAGCTATTGCTCAAGTTCACAAATGGTGCTGGCAATTAATAAAAATTGTTGACGAATGAACAATTTTCTCCACTTGTCTTGGTAATAAAAGATGAAGTCAAACAACAGTGGCTGGTGGCTCGAAGACAACAACCCTATGTGACTATCCACTATGGTACTATTTCCATCACACCTTTTGCCATTACATTGGCAATATTGCTCCTTGGCCGGTAAGGGGACAATATCCAGTTGTAGTGTTTTTGAGAAAGGCTCCTAAAAGATCTCTATCCCGATTCTTCCACCATCCTGATAGTGGATATCTCTTCTGAGATCATGTTCATGGCTGGCAAAAAAGTTGAATGTATGATGTTTTCAGCTAATGCGTACAACAATGTACGCGCACAGTGAGTCACATCCCCCTCACTGTAGCAGTGGGACCCACACCAGGAATATTTTAATACCCCACCACTACAGTGAGGGGGATGTACTCATTGTACGCGTACAATGTTGTATGCATAGCATTACTCTTTCAGTTATGCTCTGAAAGATAAGGAGGCCACTGCTTTATCTTGTACACAGGTCATGCCCCTCCTTGTTGTAGATTCCTTTTTGACTCTTATGATGAATCCCTCTTTTCACTTTCCACAAGAGGAAGTCGTACCTCTCTGTACCATTTCAAGGGTTTCTATTCTTCATCCCTCCATGAAGATGATTCTCTAACTTGCTGAGGAAGGGTAATTTAATGTTGCTTCTTGTCTTGCCCAACATTTGGGATTAGGTCATCTCAATCACCAACTGCCAGCCCCATCTTCATCATGGTCTCTCTCTAGACCCCTGCAAGTATTGTTCTTCTTTCGGAGGCTCGAAGCTCTCTACATTGTGGAAGTTTTAATCTTGCTGGGGGAGGATCCATCTTACCCAGCTTGACCTGTTCTCTCCTGTCGGCTCCCTTGGGAATGAGGCATTCCTCACCTCCTCCTGCAATGTGATTTCTCTAGGATAGTGTGGAGCAACATTTTAGGCCTCTTTGGCTTTGCCTCATGAATGCGTGCCACCATTTCTGCCTTTTTCATGGCTGTTTGGGCCTTCCCTTTTCCCCACTTGGGGAAGCTCATGGTCAAGGCCTTTTTTGTGTATATCCCATGGCAGATTTGAAATGAGCCTAATGCTGGAGTCTTCAAGCAATCATCATCTAATCCGAATCCATAGCGGCTCTTAGAAATGTAATTTTTTGTTATGCTTTCTTGAAGAAATAACTTGGCTGTTCTCTTCATCCTTTTGAAGCTGGTGGCAAACCCCCATGGCTATAAGCAATCCAATCAGCCGGCCACTTGGCAACCCCCAAGGGGGCCGAGCATTTCTGAGCTCTTTTGGTAGCATTAGAGTTATCCATAGCATCAGCTGGATGAAAGGAAGTGCCAAGGCTTTCTGAGATTCAGATGCATCCAAGAGGAAATTACAGACACTGTAAACCATATGTTGTTTTGTGGCAGCAGATCTTTAAGGACGGCAAATTCCGTAGCTGATGAATTAGCAAAAGAAGGGGTCCATCGCTCTGCTTTTGTATCGAGAGAATTCCTTCCTTCGAAGACCAGTCAGTACTTTGTAATCTCTTCTTTTCTCAACAATGAAAAGTCTTCACTATGCAGAATAAAAATTGGTCATAGTTAGCAACCAATCTTAATGCAAAAGTTCTCTCAAGATTGTAGGATTCATTTCTTTTAAAAACCTTTTCAAGGAATACTCCCTTCAATGGCTTCAATCCTTACTGCAATACTAGCCAGGCATGAGAGGAAGGTGGTGTCAAAAGATCATTTCTAACCAGCCTATGGGTAACATTTCCCTCACTATATGTTTCCTCTCTAAATAGATTATCCTAACACGTGAAGGCAATTTCAACTCTGTAATAGAGGAATTTTTACCAATCAATACTGCTCCTTATAACTTTGCTTAAACATCTATTCTGGAGATAAAGAATATATGGAGACAATCCTCAAAGAACACATGCTGGCTAGTATAAAACAACGGCATTGACTTGGACATGTTCTGATAGATTCTACTTCTGTTCGTTCAGCTAAGTTTGAGTTCTCTACTATGATATATGGGGATTAGGTCACTATTAGCTAGGAGTATGGTGAAGTAAATATGCTTTGAAGGTCAATTTATGAGGCTTGAACTTTACTTTCCTTTCATGTCTTGACTCGGTCCCTTTTGTTTAGAAAAGAGTGCCATTACTCATTGAATCCAGAATTTTCTTTAACTGCAATTGGAATGAACTTGGAAAATGTCTTTTCCCACAGTTTATTTTTTTTTCCTTTGTAATCTTCACCTATAAATTTAGGCGTTTTGGTAGCACTAGAATGTTATAGTTGTTGGTGTTCTTGAAACTTTGATAACAGACGTCATGATGCTATTTTCAAAAAAACAGACGTCATGATGCTGATTATTCTCTCTTTGTACAGGTGTGAAGGCAACCTATCTCCTAGCAGTGGCATTTCTTGAGATAATACGTTTTAGCTGCAATGGAGGTATCATCAATGGTGAATCAAATTTAACCTCATCCAGCAGTGCCTTCAGTTGTGTGTTCGAGTACCTCAAGACTCCAAATCTTCTACCTGTTGTTTTCCAGTGTTTGACTGCTATTGTACACAGGGCTTTCGAAACTGCTATAGAGTGGCTGGTAATTACTTTTTTTCACTGTGAAATGCTTAGAAGTTATGTTAGATGTAGGTTTGGCATGAGTAGCTGGAGACCTTGCTCAGGTGATCCTGTCCCCTGAAAGCCCCTTTTTATTGTCTGGCACAGGGTTGAATTTGCAATCCCCACCCCTGCATGCTAAAAATCAAAGAAAAGAAAAGATTCCCACACTGTCACTGCCTTGTGGCCTCCTCTTATTTGCCCCGTTCACACCTCATTCCTACCAATCTTTTCTAACTATCAATTCTTTAGTAGGTTACAATAACTGCAAAAATTAAAAAAAAGTTGTCAACATTCTATAAATTTATTTTATCTAAACAGTAAGACACCGCATAATAATTTGGTCAAACAATAGCAGCATAAACAGTATAATCAATCATCAAACAACAAGCATTTATTTTCATAAATAGGGTAAGGGTCAGAGCCATAAAAAGTATCTAATGGTTTCTTCAGTTTTAGGTTTGGAATGAGAAAAGAAAATCCAATAAGCGAGGGTTACCTTCTTTGTCTTCATTCTCTGCTCATATCTCAGCCTTCTCTAATTATTTCTTTTGTTAAGACTAATTCCATCTACAAATAGGCCACTTATAAGGCTTATAGCTCAACCTAATAAATCAACAATTCTTCGTAGGAATTATCTATATGCATTTATTTCTACTAGTACTTCTCTGACGTCCAGTCTTACTAACATGAAGAATGAGCTTGAGGTATGGGCAATACAGAGGAAGAGGGGTTACACACCCTAGTGCAAACACATGTTATGTTCTGGGTATCATCTTAAGATTGAGTCTGGTGCTACCTACTAGCTACTGGAGAAATTTATGTCCCTACTTTGTAGATGAACAAATTGCCTTATCATTTATCTTTGTGGTACTATGCCAAATAACATCATTTATTTTATTTTCTATTTAATCACTTTATTAGAAGAAAGGGCACTATAGTTCTTGTGATAAAGTGTCCAAAGTTTTTTGGTATGGCTAGATTTTCCTTTTTCTTGGACTCTCTCTTTTCGCCCAATAATTGTACAGTCTGTTTTTGTAATTGTTAGTCTTTTATGCTAGATCTTATGTTTTAGATCTTATGTTTTAGATCATATGTTCAAGTACTTGTTCCTTTTAATATGTATCTCTCCTTTCAAGGAACACGAAAAGTGGCAAAATTTTCACTAGCCTATAATGCTCTAACTAAGATATGGTTTTTGTTATTATAAAACTTAGTGCACTTATTCATTTATAGAAATCTTAATGACTTAGGAGACTGAATACTTTTTTTTTTTTTTTTTTGAGGAAGATACTTTCATTGCATTTAGCTGGAAATTCATACAATAGACTCCTCAGGTTACATTGTATTCAGGGTGGATCCCTAACCTCAAGATGAGGTAGGGAGACACCATCTTTTGCCAGAGCATCGGCATCTGAATTTTGAGATCGTGGAACATGGTTCCAGGAACAGTTTGTTTTCCTCCCTAAATCCCATATTTCTCTGAAAAGAGTGATGAGTGTCCAAGGGGGGGCGGATATCATCTTACGCCATCGAATTACGTTCAAACTATCTCCTTCCACTTGCAGTGTACCCGTGAGCTTATCATTTAATATGCGCAGCCCGGTGAGGACTGCCATAGTTTCGGCCTGGGTTGAGTCGGTGACTCCCAAGGGGCCTGCAAAGGAAAGAATCAGAGTGCCATCGTGGGATCGGAAAATCCCTCCAAAGCCAGCTGGCCCTGGATTGCCAAAGGACGAACCATCCACATTTAATTTGGTCACCCCCAGGGCTGGAGGCGTCCAAGAACCTTGGGCTGGTTGCTGTGGGGGAATGCCCAGTGCTGCCACCGTGGCCCAGGAGGCCTTGAGATCTGCCGCAGAGAAGCATAGGAACTCCTTCTGAGTGATCAGCCAATTAATTGTGTGTCTGAGAGTGAATTCTGCTAGGGCATTCTCGTGCAACGTCTTGTTTGCGAAGATTCTCCTGTTTCGTTCCCCCCAAAGGGCCCATGTAATAAAACCGAGACTAGTTCTAAGCATTATTTTCCCTCGTTTACTCATCTGCAGCTCATCAACTTGTAGTGTTATAGCTTGGAGATCCGGGGGCAGCACAATGTGGAGCTGGAACTTGTTCAGAAAAAAATCCCATAATTTCTTGGAGTATGTACACTCAATCATTAAATGCCGTATTGATTCATTGGTCACTCCACATAGAGGGCATGCTAGGGAGGGGAGAGTCATTCCTCTCTGTGCCAAGTTGTCCCTGGTTAAGAGCTTTCCCCTCAATGCAGACCATAGAAAGAATTTGACTTTGGGGGGAAGCCTTGCTCTCCATGCCCAGCCGGCGGGGTGTCGTGTAATTGGCTGAGCCTCGTATGCTGCGAGGTAGGCTGACTTAACTGAGAACTCCCCGCTGATGCTAGGGGTCCAGATCAGGGTATCTTGATGCTGCAAATCAAAGTAAAAATTGGAGAGTAGCTGATCTAGTTGACTGAGTTTGCATGCTTCTTCATCATTGAGTTCTCTCCTGAATTTTCCACTCCAATTGATACTGCCATCTTGGGCTTCCGGGATCATCTCACTTATCTTGGAGTCTTGGCATATACAGACTCGAAATAATCTGGGAAAAGTGACTTTGAGAGTCTCATTTCCCAGCCAAGGATCAGTCCAGAATGCCACTCTTGAACCCTTCCCCGGTAGGAACCGGATAAGTGGCCTGAAACTATTCCATAGTTTGTGTATCTGTCTTCCAATTGTCGATAGTCTATAGGATGGGTGCCACCCCATTATCCATTCCTCATACCCGATGTGGAGTTTCCTGCGAAAGAGTGGCCCATAATGGTGATTGGCTAGTAGGGAGGTTGAACTTCCAGCACCATTTTAGCATCATAGCTCGGTTAATGTCTCTGATTCTGCGAATCCCAAGGCCTCCATGTGACTTCGGTTTGCATGCTTCATCCCAGCTAATGAGGTGATGCTTGAAGGTCTCGCTGTTACCCCTCCATAGAAAGAGTCTCATTATTCTTTCTATTTCGTTCCCAACTTCACTTGGGCAGTGCATAAAAGACAGCATGTAAGAGGGAATTCCCATCAAACATGATTGAAGAAGGATTAGTCTGCCCGCCTTGGAGAGGTGCCTCCCTTTCCAGGTGGCAAGCCTCCGTCTCATTCTCTCAATCACCGTGTCCCATAAATTCTTTTTCGCTCTTCCCCCAAAGATTGGTAGCCCGAGATGGTTTATGGGCAGAGAGTGAGCCCCACATCCAAGTACATTGGCTGCACTTTCCACTAAACTGTTGGTGATATTGATGCCAACCAATTTGGTCTTCAGCCAGTTAATCTTTTGACTTGTGGAAGCCTCCATTAGGATTAACCCGGCTTTCAATCTTCTTATTTGATCAAGTGAGCCCTCGCAAAATAGCACCGTGTCAACCGCAAATTGCACCATGGGGGTCATGTCATTCAGAGGGTTAATCAGCCAGCCTGAACATATCAAGTTCTTGATAAATGTTGTGAATCCTTCTGCCACTATATTGAACAGCAGTGGCGACAGTGGGTCGCCTTGCCTAATACCCCTTTCTCCCTTGAAGTAGCCGAACAAGCCACCATTAATGGAAACGGAGTATCGGGCCGAAGATATGCAAGAAAAGATCCATTTTCTCCACCTTGTGCCAAATCCCATTGCTTTCATGACTAAGTCCAGATACTGCCAATTCACTCGGTCAAAGGCTTTCTCCTGGTCAAGTTTGAGCATCAGTCTCGGTTCAGCTTGCTTGGAAAAAATGTCGACCACTTCGTGCACCAGCATTGCCGAGTCAGTAATTTGCCTTGAAGTCATAAAGGCACTCTGTTCTCTGCTAATTACATGGGGTAGGACAGATTTAAGTCTCACAGCGAGGACCCTAGCTATTATCTTGTACGTCCCGGAGACTAGAGATATCAGTCTGAAGTCTCTGAGCTGCTCTGCCCCATCTTTCTTCGGCACTAGTGCGATAATGGATGCACCTAAACTTTTCTGAGTCAAGCCATTCTCATAGAAATTCTGGAAGAGTGATAGGAAATCTTCTCGCATAAAGTGCCAAGCTTCTCTGAAGAATTCTCCGTTAAACCCGTCCGGACCGGGAGCTCTATCTACGGGCATGAAAGTGACTGCGTGCTCAATCTCTTCTGCGGAAAAAGGCTGTTCGATCGCGGTCCTATGTTGCTGAGACAGCTGTAGGAAAGATAGCCCTTCCACACAAGGCCTGCATTCCTCACTTGAACCGTAAAGGTTTTTAAAGAAATTCACAGCCTCCTCTGTGATACTGTCTTGGTCTAAAATTAATTCACCATCTCTCATCAATGAGTTGATTCTATTCTTTCTCCTTCTATCCGAGGCAATTGAGTGGAAGAATTTAGAATTAGAGTCGCCTTCTTTTAGCCAACGAAACTGCACCCGCTGCTTCCAATAAATATTTTCTCTGTGGTGGATGCCTCTCAACACATCCGATGAGGCTTCCCTATCGTAGAATTCGTCTAGAGTCAAGTGTCTCTCCTCTTCAGTGGAGTCCAGCCCATCTATGTGAAGCTTGAGGAGGCTCTTTTGAGCTGCCGAGGTTGCTCTCTGTTGCTTTGCCCATGTAATTATCCTTCCTTTGAGACTTTTGAGCTTCACCGCTATACAACTATCTCCCTGCCTGGAGTTTGCATTCATACTGTCCCACCAGAGTTTGAGTTTGGAACAGAAGTCCCGGTCCTGCAGCCAAATGTTCTCGAACCTGAAAGGTTTCTTCCCCCATTGATTCCATCTGGTATCTAGGAATATTGGCCAGTGGTCTGAGACCACTTTGCCTAATACCTTTCCTGTGGCATTGGTGTAGATGCACAGCCATTCGGGGGAGGCGAGGAAGCGGTCGATTTTGGACAAAATCGGTTGTTGTTGTCGGTTACTCCAAGTGAATACTTTCCCGGTGGTGGAGATTTTTTCTAACTCATGTGCGGCAATGAAGTCATTGAAGTTCCTCATGGTTGCAGATATTCTTGTCGCACGTGGCGACTTCTCCATCCTGAACCGGATAGCGTTAAAATCCCCGGCTAGCAGCCAGGGCCCCTCCCATCTATGTAGGATGTCCCCCATTTCTTCCCAAAATTGGGCTCGGTTGCTGTGAGAACATGGGCCATAGATGCCCCCGAGGTTCCAACTTATATTCTGGATTTTGTCACGAATTCGAATTCCCAAGCAGAAAGCTCCTTTTTCACTGTCTTCGACTTGGAATAGGGAAGGGTCCCAGGCAGCTAGGATACCCCCAGAGGCACCATAAGAGTCGATAGTGAGCCATTTAGGCTGAGAGAAAGGGGTGATTGCTCTTACAATTTCATCACTCATTTCTTGTATCTTTGTCTCTTGCAAGATAACAAAGTTGACTTCATTAGATAGTAAAACACTTCTGATATTGGCCTTTTTAACGGGGCCGCCAATACCCCTTACATTCCATGATATTAGTTTCATAATTAGGGGTCAGGGCGTCTGCTAATTCCTTACCACACAGCCTCGTCCCCTTGGTGCCGGATTTCTCCCTATCGGATTCTCAGGGTGTCCTTGGTTGTGTCTTATCTCCTCCATTATCAGTGCGACACGAGTGATCAGCTCCCAGTTTGCGTCAGAGTATTGACCTCCATTTAAACCGGCGCTCTCCATCCAGGATCTTGTCGCCGAGCCATAAGGAATGGTTCGGCCTCTAGATGTAGGGTGAAGAGCCTCAACAGGGTGTTGTGAGAGGACTCTGTTTCTGTTCCTGGTGAGAATCCGTGGAGCATCATCCACCATGTCCTCCGGGGATTCCTGAGACTCCCCGCCTTCTGGGTCTTCATTCTGTCCGGTCACCAGTTGCGTACCACGGGGACTTGCCGGACTTGCTGGCGGTGAGGCAGCTTGTGCGCTGCTCTCAATACGGGAGTGGCGAAGGAGACGATTCCTTCTCGGGGCCATAGCCGTCGGAGAAGATGGGGAGGAGTGATTCCGGCGACTGTAAGTGTGAAGAAGAGAGGCTGTTCTGCGTACCTGACCCAAGTTGCTTGTCGTTGTGGCTTCTGGGGAGAACACCGGATTATTAAATAGACTGTGGGGGGAGGGGGGGCTCCGGTTGTATCCATCGGTCTCAACCTCAAAGGCTGAAAACCTGGTTGTATGGTCAAAAACCACGAGCGACCTCCTCTTTCCTCCGTTTGCAGGCTGCGTAGGGTGGTCATGTCGCTCCTTGCCCTCTGTGCCTACGTCTGACATGGCGTGTGAGCGGTGGCTTATCTAGCCAGTAGGGTTCAGGGGGATTGGACTTCGTGCGTGTAGGGACAAATTTGAATTTCCGACATGCCTTGTTATCCAGCAACTCAGCGAGAACTCAGGCGACTCGGCCGAGCGGAGCTGCTCGTGAGGTGAGTCAGTACTCTCGTCGTGACTCGGGGTCGTCTTCTCCGGCGGCAGTGGGGAGGGAATCTCTGGAACTCCTAGCACCGTAAACGTTCTCAGACCTGCCGTAACGATGCATGTGCCCCCGGGAGGCCAACTGTTGTTCCATCGGATGTACCCTCTAGCCTCGTGTAAGTGCTTTCTAGAGATTGTAGCCTCGTCTAGAAACACCAACTCGCCAAACATATTGAATATGCTTCGGAGAGTTCTTTCTCCCCAGATCTCTATCGGGATGCCCAGGATGCTCAGCCATGTTTCGCCCACAGGTCTACTCTTGTCTGTGCTCCAAGGGGTAACCATTTCAAATGCTCCATTGCTATTCACGGAACCAGGCTTCACAGAGCGTTCGACATTCATTGGTTGTCTGTAGCCAAATAAGCCATTTTCTGGGGCTTAAGAAGGAGAAGGTAGGGCGATATGATAGGGAGAGGGCACGCTCGACCCACTCTACTAACTCTTCTCCCTTCTGTTCGCTACTGACTGTCTGGACTACTGCCGCGACGTGTAGCTGTTGTTCCCCTGCCGCCCAATCCTCCTCCTGGATGCTGAGTCGTGTTATGGGAGGTAGGCTACTATTTCTGGGAGTCGCCGGTGGAGCTGGCGATGGGTTCGTCATCGTCTCAGGCATCTTCATGCGACCGGTTAACTCCTCTAATATTTTCGTGACATCATTCCAGAGAGAATTAGTCTTCACCATCGCCGGGATGTGAACTCGAGCCAGCGTTAACCCTTCCCGTTTGTGAATTATCTTGCATATCTTCTTTGGCTCAGCCGAGGTGATGAATAAGAAGGCTTCCTTCCCACTCCTCACGATCCTTACCTCGCTTCTGGAAATGGATTTCAGAGATAACATTCAGTAACGTAGTTGTACACTTGCTCAAGGCGTTGGCCGGAAATTTTATGAAGGATCTCTTTTCCCCTTTCATCACCCATATTTTTAGGCTTGCCGATGCGTGTCCATTCGACTTATCTATCCAATCTTCGATGTTTAGGATAGATTCCCCGAACCGAAGAAGCCTAGAGCGAAGGGGTTCTCTCAAGTTTCTCCTTCTTCTTGATACAACAGTCCAGTCTCCGTCGTCCTCGTCACTGGCTCTCGGCGGAGAGTATTCAGTTGCCTCTCCCTCGCCGGGTCGGCCAGCGTCGCCATCTAGGACTCCTCCTCCGTCGCCTCTTCCTCCGCTCATCGAATAGACTGAATACTCTTTCATATGCCAGTTTAATAAAACCCTCTTCAATTTGGCTAAATATTCATAATGGACCTGGATATTACTGGAATAGTGTATAAAAACTGGACATCGTTCCTTTTTTCGTTTTTTTTTTTTTCTATATTATGCAGTGTAAGATTGTGCACCTCTAATTCTTGTTTTGTGATGTTAGGCTTTAGATGTTAGGTGTGTTTTACTGGGATAATCAAATTCCTAGCTTTATCTAGTCTTTAAGGATAGACCTATATACTTTAACTACATACTTAGCAATTTCTAAGATTTTTGCTTTTTCAAACTTGGGGTTTTCAGGATGAGAGAATATCTGAAATTGGCAATGAAGCTGAGATCTGGGATTCCATTCTGACTGCCCATGCTGGTTTTTTTATAAAATGCATATCTCAGCGAGAGGAACACATCCGCGATCTTTCTGTTAGTTTATTGAATCAATTAAAGGATAAGTATCCACAGGTATTCTTCTTTTCTGAAAATATCAATTTTTCCTGAGTATAAGTTGTTTACTTACCACTTTGTTTTTTGTTTTTTATCGTGGTAGGTCTTGTGGAATTCCTCATGCCTGGATTTGCTCTTTTCAGTCAACAGCGATACAACTTCAATGCTTGCTAATGATCCTGCATGGGTAGCAACAGAGCGATCCCTACATCAGAAGATTGTAAGGGAGTGGATCACCAATGCCCTTTCTCATGCGCCATGTACTACCCAGGGTTTTTTACAGGTTTTCTCCTTAGCCCCTCTCCCTCTCCGTCTCCCTCTCCGTATCCCTCTCCCTCTCCCTCTCCCTCTCCCTCTCCCTCTCCCTCTCTCTAAGAAAGAGTTCAATTTTTTATATTCACTAAATCTGTTGAGTATTACTGGTGCTGTTCTTTTTCTAGTGTAGTTTTGAAGTTGAAATTTTTTTATTGAATGATGTAGACAGAAAAACCCATATCAAGAAAAGAAAGATTAGAAATAAAATGCTGGAACTGTTTATAGCTTGGTTGTTATCATTAATGTTAAGAAACCCAACCGGACTCTGTTGGCTCAGACCTGGATATATGTCTTGCTGAGTCACATAACAAGTGGAATGGTCAAACCCCGTTACCTGACTCTGCTTGGGCAGGTTAGGAGTCACAGTGCATGCATGCACACCTGCAGGGCAGAGAAAGAGAGGAAGGGAAGGGAAGAGTTGCTCCGTTCTTTACACCATCCTATGATGCTGAGGGCAGAAACCCCCCTGAGCAAGCTCCTAATGGGGTTTCCCTCCAATCCCTTACTGTAACGAAATCCCTTGTCTGTATTTTGTTTTCTCTTTGTTTCAATGAAAAATACTTTCCTCGGAAACATATATATTCAATGTTTATGACATTTATCATATTCTCGTTTTTTCTGGAAATGATTTTGGAATACAGAGTTACAATCGGAGATTTGACAAAATCATTACTAAGAACATTGTATTTCAAATAGACAGATTCATGACATGAGATTGTGGTTTATTTTCAGGAGCAACTTCGAAAGCTAAATGCATGGCAGAGGCCTCAAGATTCAACGGATACTGTTTCTCTTTTATCGGAAATTCGACTATGCAGTGGAAAAAATGATTTTTGGGTAGGAGTTCGAACTGCAAATATTCCTGCTGTCATGGCTGCTGCAGCGGCAGCTTCAGGAGCAAATCTCAAAGTTTCAGAAGCATTTAACTTGGAGGTGCTCTCAACAAGTCTAGTTAGTGCCACTGTTAAGTCAAACCACACTGGGGAAATTGCTGGCATGAAAAGATTATATACTAGTATAGGTGGTTTCCAGACAGGCACTACATCAATGGGTTTTGGTCTGGGCTTGGGTCTTCCAAGCTCGACAGGTGGTGCTGCTCAGCAACAAACACAAGAAAATGAAACATTTAGCGAGATTCTTTTAAGCAAATTTGTGCGTTCGCTTCAACAGTTTGTTTACTTTGCTGAAAAAGGTGGCATGGTGGAGAAAGCTCAATTTCGAGAAATTTGTTCTCAAGCAACTGCATTTTTGCTCTCAATTCTGGTAATTCTACTTAACATTAAACATCTCTGTTATTTTCTGCTACGTGATCCTCAGAAAAAAAAAGTAAAAGCATTACTCGCACGCTCCTAAAAAACCATCTTATTTCTGGATGAATGCAATTCCTTTGGTTATGTTAATGGTGGGTTTGGTAGAACTATTTGTGCTATTACTTTCTACTGCTTGTGCTCTGCAGTTTTTCCACTGTTCTGCAGCAAGTTCTTAGTAGGATCTCAATATATGTTTTTCACTTTTAGGAGTCAAATCCCAAATCAAATCTTGAAGGCTTTTCTCAGCTATTACGACTCTTATGCTGGTGTCCTGCTTACATTTCAACACCAGAAGCAATGGAAACAGGAGTATTTATTTGGACATGGTTAGTCTCCGCTGCACCTCAATTGGGGTCTCTCGTTCTTGCTGAGCTTGTTGATGCATGGTTGTGGACTATAGATACAAAACGAGGTTTATTTGCATGTGATATGAAATACTCTGGTCCTGTTGCGAAATTGAGGCCTCAGCTCACACCTGGGGAACCTGATATTCCCCCTGAAAAGGATCCAGTTGAAGGAATTACTGCTCATAGATTGTGGCTTGGTTTTTTTATTGACCGATTTGAGGTTCGTACCTGCCTCTTTTCCTGCTCTCTTTGCACATATATCTGCATATTAGCCTCATTTGCATGATCATTTCAATAAGCTGCTTAGAAAGAAATGGGCTATATTGCAGTAGTACTCCTGTTGCATGGCAGAGTTTAGAAAACATGAGACTCATTTTCCTTATTTTCAAAAAGGACCTCGATTTTCTTCTAAAGTAGCCTCTGATTGATTTGAGGTCAGTACCTACCCAGAGGAACGATCCTTTTATTTGATTAATGGATCCAACATAACATGAAAATTGAATTCAAAAAAAAAAAGAGTGTTCTTACCGCCCTGTGATTTTCAACCAATTATGGGCTTCAATATAATTACCTGGAGTAAGCGATATTGCTTGTTTCCAATATTCAGCAGCTTGATCAGACCAAGCCTCCGCAATTTCAGAATCCCCCTGTCGAATGGCCTGTTCTCCCCGGTCGGAATAGGTGGGCCACTTCCTTCCCTTAGAACCGTACTTGAGAGTTTCCTACCTCATACGGCTCCACCGCCAATTCTTTTGGTGTCCCATCTTAATCTACCATATCCGTAATTGAATGAGATTTCTCGTAAATCTATCCCGGGTTAACCAGAAGAGGTTTTTTTCCCTGATATACTATATTAGGCTTATCTGTACGTGCATGATCATTTCAAGCCATTTTTATAGAAATGTGAAAAATTTGTATCAGTACTCCTGTAGCATGGCAGAGTTCAGAAAACATGTGACTCATCTTTTTAATATTCAAAAAGGGTCCTTTATTTCTTTCTAAACCAAAAATCTCCCCAATGGAGACCTTTTTTCCTTTTGTTTCCTCACATATGTCAGCTATATTAGGGTTATTTACTTTTTCAAGTAACATGTTTAATTAGAAATCATAATTATTTGCACTAGTATTCTTTAGCGTGACTGAGTCCTGAACACGGAGACCCATCTATCGTCATTTTCAAAAAGACCCTTCACTTACTTTAAACAGAACACATGGCGGAAGGCAACCCGAGAAGAAGATATATAGAGGATTGGACTAGAGGAGAAGAACCAAAGATTTGACATGAGAAGAGTAGGAAGAAGGAAGAATAGATAACCAACTTGATTATGGTTTCATTAGGAGCTCGTCTCCCTTCTTCTATATATTAAGGAGCAAATTAGGGAAAAAAACCGGCCGTGAGCAAATGTGGTCAGAGAATAGCTAATAAAACCAAACTAGACAACTTTCAAAAAAAAAAAACCAAACTAGACAACAAATTCATCCTATCAAATCACTCCAGCCCAAATTTTCTCATACATTAAAACTTGCCTCATGTTATCTACCTATTAGAGAATATGACAGAGTCATTTTATTACTATGTTTTTCTTACGAGTAAATCAGTACATTGTGTAACTGTTGCTGATTTATGACTTTGATTTTATCCTGTGTATTTTTTATTATGTAGGTAGTCCGTCATGATTCTGTGGAACAACTTTTGCTTCTGGGTCGAATGCTGAAAGGAACAATGAGATCCCCTTCACATTTTACTCGGCATCCTGCTGCTGTTGGAACATTTTTCACTGTGATGCTTCTTGGACTAAAGTTCTGCAGTTGCCAATGTGACCATATCCTGAAGAACTCAAAAATGGGGCTTCAATTGCTCGAGGACCGTGTCTTTCGGTAAATGTCTTTTTCTAAAAATAAGCATCTGATAGTCTTTGTAAAATAGTCTATTTTGTTCTGTTTTAATTTTGAAAAGGTATGTGAAAAACACGTTAATGGTGTTTGTACATCCAATCTTTTCAATTCATGCCTGACACTTAAAAGAAAGCTAGCCTTTTATGCTGACTCTTTTGTTGCAATGCACACATGTAGACTAAACTTTGTTGTTTTAGATTACGAACCCCATTGATTGCAAATAATGCTATTGACACTAGTATGCATTTTTCCGCTTTCGGTTGTCATGCTTTTCTTTCTGCGCCATATTGAAACTGCATTTTGCCATATGCATAAAAGCATACCATGTAAAAAGAATTGGATATAGTTTTTGCTGTCAGATTGGAAGATTCTTTATTATGCTTTTTATCCTGGTTCTCTTGGGAATATGAAGTGTCTTTACAGTCAATATTGAAAAGGTTGACTTCCAGTTTAGAGGTGGCTACTGATCAATTATTGGAGATTTTGATCCTAAATCCTGATAACTTGATCACCAAATGTACTTGGTTGATGAGGAGGCTAATTAAGCTCTAAGCTGGGAGAAGCCTAAACATTTAGTCTTTAAATACATGTGATCTCTTGTGCCATCTTACAGTTATCAAGATAATGTCATTTGTGTTTGCCAGGGCATCTCTCTGTTGGTTTTCTAATGAACCAGAGTGGTATGATGCAAATAGCCGGAGTTTTGCTCAAAATGAGGCTCAATCTGTCTATGTTTTTGTTCATCATCTTATCAATGGCAGAGTTGACGCTCCATCTGATTCATCTAAAGGTCGAAGTCGTGAAAATGAAACTGCAGTTGGTAACACGGTAGGAGTATTGCTGTTACATAGTGGCAGTTGGAATAAACTGCTGATAAGATTTATACTGCTCCCCTGGTTTCAAATTTATTGCTTTCTAAATGAAATAATTATAGATTGGTTTGTACTTATTTTAGATGGATCAATACCACCCAGTGTGGGGGTACTTGGAGAACTATGCTACTGGACGAGAGAAGCGAAAACAATTACTTTTAATGCTGTGTCAGCATGAGGCAGATAGGCTTGATGTGTGGGCAAATCCTGTAAATTGCAAGTAATTTTCTTCTTGACGTTTGACATTTCAGTTTTACTCTGTTTCCAATGAAATTTACGAGAATGCTGATCAAGGTTTTGGACAAAAGGAAGCTATCGAATGAAAATCACTTTGCACGGCAAAGTTTTGTAAAGACAAATCTGTTCACACTTTTCAGTCTTCTTAATAAATAATAATTTTCCATTTTATTCGTAAGCAAATGGCTCAAATCTGCCAGTTGAATGACATGAGTCTACAATAACTTTGATTACCTATTCTTATCGTCTCTTGATTGATTAGTTTCCTTTTAATTCTCTTTTCAGAGAGCTTACCGGGTCTCGTCCAAAGATTAGTTCAGAAAGGTGGATCGACTACGTCAGGACAGCATTTGCAGTAGACCCACAAATTGCTTTGTCCCTGACCTCAAGGTTCCCGGCAGTTCCTGCTTTGAAAGCCGAAGTTATTCAGTTGGTCCAAGTATGCTTGACGTTCTACTGTTTGATTGGGTATTTTAGGATTTGGAATATTTTCTTGGGAGACAGTATACAATATGTTTTACTAAAATTATAATCTTAATTTACAAGCTCTATCTTCTTTCTCTTCATAGTTATAGTTGAAATAGAATAGCATTAAAATGAACAAATACACGAGTCATATGTAACTTACACCAGTTTCAACTTGGTCAATAGATCGAGTTCTAATTGCTTGGGTTCTGTATTTTCATTATCTACAGTTTTTTCTTGTTTCCTTTCTGTTCAATCTCAAAATCCATTTCACTTTAGTTTCTGGTTTGGTTTCTCTGAATTAATTAGATTGTCTATCTTTACTTCTGTCTCCATCTATATAAAAGTATGTCCAGAGTGCATGGCAGCATGGGTGTTTGTGTGCATGGGGGTATACCTTCCTCTCTATTTTACCTGTGCGCTTGTGCTGTTATTTCTTACCACTTACTATTTTGTCTTCTGCAGCGTCACATATTGGAATTGCGGAATTTTCCTGAAGCTTTGCCATTTTTCGTCACCCCAAAGGCTGTAGACGAAAATTCTGTTTTGTTACAACAATTGCCACACTGGGCTGCTTGTTCAATTACTCAGGCTCTGGAGTTTCTTACTCCACCATTCAAAGGTCACCCACGTGTCATGGCTTATGTTCTGAGGGTCTTGGAGTCTTATCCTCCTGAGCGTGTTACCTTTTTTATGCCTCAGTTGGTTCAAGCTCTTCGATATGATGAAGGAGTATGTTGTCTTTTGAAATCTATTTTCAGTTATTTACTTTATCGACGAGCATGAATGGTTAGTTTCTCAGCCAATATAAAAAATATCTTCACATTCAATTTTGCAGAAATTAGTTGAAGGATATCTGCTAGGAGCAGCTCTAAGAAGTAATATATTTGCTCATATCTTGATATGGCATCTTCAGGTGGATCTTTCTGTCCTCTTCTTGCTACAATATCTTGCTCTATCTTGCCTATTAAGGAATTATGGAAGTCACTACTGAAAATTCTTGTATGTGAACATTCCTTTTGATTGGTTCTGGGGCAGCAGATATTTTCTTTAAAAAACCTTTCCATGAATTTCATTGTCTCTTATATGTCGTTCTCCCGAGTCATTTGTTTTTCAAGTGCAGTTACTGGTTGCTTCACTTTCTGAAAGCATTTTCAACTTGAAATTTTTTGAAGTCTTTCAATTATCGGTTTAAGCGTGCTATGATTTCAGGGAGAGACATTTTCTGCAGAGCCAGGAAAAGATGGAAATGGTGCCAAGGTATGTTTTCTTTCTTCTGATCAGTGCCATTTCAGTTTTTCATATTGGGAATTACTTTTCTCATTTTACCCCTCCATTTACTTATGATACATAATATTTGTACTGAACCATTACTTCCAAATATTTTGTGTTGGTGAGTGGTTGGATAGTTTGTCAGTTCAATGTACCTTGTACTGTGCCCATCCATGTTCAGCCTATTGCTTTTAATATGTTATTTGGATAGTGGTATATTTTCTCCATTTATTCCACTTACTACTGTTCAAGAGCCTCATGGTTGATTTTTTCAGATTAATTCTTTTCAAGCGCTATTGCCTGTTTTTAGGCAGCGTATTATTGATAGTTTCAGTCCTGAAGCTCGCGAGATGTTTGAGAGGGAGTTTGACTTTTTTGACAAAGTAACATCTATTTCGGGAGTTTTATTTCCACTGCCAAAGGAAGAACGGAGGGCTGGCATACGAAGGTACTGATTTTTACTTAATCATATTGGTTCTTATGGTAATATCTTCCTTTTTTTTGTTTTTGTTTTCTTGCTCCATCTACTTTCAGTTCTAGTTTATCGATGTGAACTTGCACCTAAGGCCCACACTCAGAGAATACTTTTTTTGTCTTTTATTATGGCACATTTAGGTCTGAGTTGAGGGAGAAAATGAGAGTCTGGTTTCTCATTTTCTTTCTATTGTTTCACTTTTCAGTTTTAAGATAACTTTATCTGCAGGGAATTGGAGAAAATTGAAGTAACAGGGGATGATCTCTATCTGCCAACTGCCCCAAATAGGCTTGTCAGGAGCATTCGATTGGATAGTGGCATTCCTTTACAATCTGCTGCAAAAGTTCCAATAATGATAACATTTAATGTTGTAGATAGAGAAGGAAATCCTCAAAATATAAGGCCGCAAGCCTGCATCTTCAAGGTGTATTTCATTTCATATATTTTCTGGTTAATTGTGTGCATTTAAATCTATTTTGATGCATAAAGAATCTTATTGTCTTTCAGAAAAGCAAAATTTCTGTCTACGTTGTTCTTTTTCCAATGGAAGAAGTGTGTTCATATTTTTCCCTGAAAAAAAATCTTCTTTTGGTTTCATGCTCTAGGTTGGAGACGATTGTCGACAAGACGTTCTTGCTCTCCAAGTGATTGCACTCCTCAGGGACATATTTGATGCAGTTGGAATTAATCTTTATTTGTTTCCATATGGAGTCCTCCCTACGGGTCCTGAGAGAGGCATAATAGAGGTGAGGCAGATTAACCTCTTTGTGTAGAGGGTGAAAATCACCTTTATTGCCTTCATTTGCAGCATTGAAGAATAGTCAAGTTTATGTTCAACAATTTATCTGAATTGATTAGTATTTCAGGTAGTTCCAAACACTCGGAGTAGAAGTCAAATGGGTGAAACCACTGATGGTGGTTTGTACGAAATTTTTCAGCAAGATTTTGGGCCTGTGGGGTCTCCTAATTTTGAAGCTGCTCGAGACAATTTTATAATCAGTAGTGCTGGTTATGCAGTTGCTAGCCTTCTGCTTCAACCAAAGGATCGGCACAATGGCAATCTTCTCTTTGATAAGTATGTACTTATTAACCAAAACTGTTATCTTATTAATATGTACTACATTTTCTAATTCTTAATGATTTTTTAATTTTTTTGCTCTTAATGTTCAGTGTGGGAAGACTTGTGCACATTGACTTTGGCTTTATTTTGGAGACATCGCCTGGTGGTAACATGCGCTTTGAAAGTGCCCATTTCAAGCTGAGCCATGAGATGACTCAGTTGCTTGACCCTTCAGGGGTGATGAAAAGTGACACATGGTACCAGTTTGTAAGGTGAGCTTTCTTGTACGGAATTTGGAGCATTTTAACTTGTGCGTCGTGTCTTAGGTGGATTTAAGTGATGTCAAAGATCCCCAAAACATTAAGATGTGTCTATTGAGGCATGGCAGCTTCCATATCTGCGATGTAATTTCTGTAAGCTGCTATGATCTGTAGTATTAATAGGGTGCTTAAAAAGGAATGCTAGTCGTGGAAAGTGCAAAGAAAAAGGTTATGATCTCATCATAATGACTTTCTGCTTGATTTCTTGTGTATTTTGAGAAAAGGGCTCCTTAATGCTCAAGGATTGGGTGAAATACAGTTGCCTTTATTTTCCGGGCCCTACATTTTCGTCAGATGCTATGGCATACAAAACTAATGCTTTGCTGCCTTTTGTATTTTATCTACACGGGGCAGGTTTGGTCTCTTCCATTTTTTCGTTCACTTATCTTGCAGTTTTGTTTTCCCCCAAAATCTTGTCATGGCTATAGTCTTCATCTGGCATTTAAAATGTTTTATTAATTCCTTAGTTTGCATGCCGTGGACAATGATTTCAGTGAAAAATGCTTCCTAATCTTTCAGTTCATTGAAAATGCATATATTTTCAATACATAGATGTTCGTTGTCATGTATGTTTGTTATTCTGTATTCCAGATCTTTGTTGTTCTTGACGGTGACGTAACTCACGAGATACATGTTAATCTGGACACAGTAGCTCCATCTTGTGGAAAGCTAGCTAACATCTATGATTCTACTTCATAAGAAAGGATTTTTCTCGCTTTTCTGAAATTAAAAGTTCTTACTGATCCTTCTTGGTAAATCAATATTCACCATCTAATTAAATGATCTTTGCATTTTTAGGGTCCTTTTAGATTGATCATTTTTTTTTTTGAGAAAAAAAGACTATGTACAATCGCAAAAGGGAAATGAAGATTTCAATGGGTCACTTATCATGCAACAGGCTGAATTCTCAGGTCCAAATGGTTCCTCCAAATCACCATTTCCAAAAAAAAAAAAAAAAAAAAAATGGTTCCTCAAAGTGTGGACGATTGCTTCTGCTGTCATGTTTTCCATTTTATGTTTCTTTATTCTTCATCATTGTTGTTTATTCTTCATCATTGTTTAGCATGCCTCCTCGTCACCCTCAAGTTCTTTCTTCTTCGTCAGTTTGATGTGTTTCTCCTTAAACTCCTGTTGCAGCCTGTGTGTTAAGGGTTATTTAGCTGCTAGAAGGTACATGGACGGGATAATCAACACTGTGTTGCTGATGGTAGACAGCGGGCTCCCTTGCTTCAGCAGGGGAGATCCCATTGGAAACCTCCGGAAGCGTTTTCATCCTGAGATGAATGAACGGGAAGCAGCAAATTTCATGATACGCACCTGCACCGATGCCTACAACAAGTGGAGCACAGCAGGGTATGACTTGATACAGTACATACAGCAAGGAATCGAAAAATGAGAGTTCTTCCCATAGTCCTGCAAATGTGAGCCAGAGCTGTTAGTTGTTGTAGAATGGAAAATCGGTTGCTTATTTATTCCTTGGTATATTCCACCACTGTGAAGTAGGAATTCTTTTTCCCCGGACGGATTTAGCTATTAGCTTGTGTACAAGTTCCGAAGTTATTGATCCCTCGGGTTGAGGTATGTAAAGAAGAAGGATGTTTTGGTTATTTGAGGGGAAGAAATGAAGTGCACTGCAATTTGTGTTGGCCGTGTTTGTATCCACTGAATCCATCTTCTCAAGCAGTTTCAATTGATGCCAGGATTATGGCCTTTCATTTAAGGATAATTTATAAGTTTGACCTGCTATGATGTTTTATGTTGGAGAAGGTAGATTAGATGTTGTAAATTCAAATACAGGCAGATTTAGAATTGGGGATGTACGGAAGTTGATTACCATTAAGCAGACCAAAACCAAAATAAAATATTAATTTACGACTAATTATTACTGTTCTACCATTTAACGTTGTACTGTTTAATAAATAGAACGAAATTCACTTAGTTTAATAGTAAATTTCCATTTTTTTATATCTATAATCCTAATATCTATCCAAATAGGTTTTATTACCTATCATAAATTTTGGTATAGTTGAAAAGTTTCCAGAGGATTTTAAACATTTTCATATATTTTGTAATTGTTAAAATTCAATCTATATTAGCTCATGGTCTCATAATTCAGAGATCATACATCATAATCAGGGTAGCAACTCTTAATCTAAGTTTAAGAGTAATAAATGTCTCATTCTTTTAGCAAATGTCATTTTAAACTAATGTCTAATTTTCTCTTTAAAAAATTAATGTCTAATTTTATGCTAATAAAAATGTTGTGTTATAATTTTTTATTATATTTCATTTGATATGTCTTTAGAATATTTCCTTTTTTAAAAAAAATATTTTGGCAGTTTTTATATTTTTCTGATTATTATCCATTTATTACTCGAACCATTTGTTACATGTATACA
Source organism: Aristolochia contorta (assembly GCA_022405105.1). Taxonomy (NCBI): domain Eukaryota; kingdom Viridiplantae; phylum Streptophyta; class Magnoliopsida; order Piperales; family Aristolochiaceae; genus Aristolochia; species Aristolochia contorta. The sequence goes on from CM039664.1 coordinate 17,765,261, forward strand.
TCCCTATTAATAGAATATAAGATGTTAATTTGTAATAAATATGTGTGAAGCCCTTGGGTATAAATTCTATCCTTATGGCAGGGAGAGGGAGGAGCAATTTGTATTTGAGCTGTCTTAATAGTGAATGAGTTGCTTCCAGTTGCACATTGTGAGCAAAGAAATTAAAACTGACCTAAATCACTATTTTCACTTGCCAACAAACCTGCTCTGGGGCATTAAGGGTGGCATCCCCACTTTTGGAAGGACTTCGTAAACTAAAGTTGAAGAGTAATGCTATGCGTACCGAGGCTGTACGCCCCTGGGACACCGCCAGGGTGGAGCTTTACGTGGATGCTTACGTGGCATCCACGTCAGACTCTCCAGGGTAAGTTGCAAACCGAATGTCCCGGTTTGCACATGACCCAAAAGATAGAAACTTTTTATATTTTTTTTTATTTTGTCTCCTTGTCTCCCACTTGTTGTCTCCCATTTTTTTTCTCCTCTCCGTTCTCCCTCTCCCTCTCCGATCTCCCTCTCCCTCTCCCTCTCCGTTCTCCCTCTCTCCCTCTCCGTTCTCCCTCACTCCCTCTCCTTTCTCCCTCTCTCCCTCTCCGTTGTTCTCCCTCTCTCCGTTGTTCTCCCTGGGAGAACGGAGCCGGAGAGGTAACTTGGGAGACGAAAAAATAAAATATAAAAAAATACGATTTATTTTTTTCGGTGTGTTGTGCAAACCGGATGTCCCGATTTGCAGCAGTGGAGCTGACGTGGAGGTATCCCAGAGGCGTACAGCCTCGGTACGCATAGCATTACTCAAAGTTGAATAACAAAGAAAAACAAAACTGACCTAAATCACTGTTTTCACTTGCCAACCCTTCTTCCCCCTTTCAATTCATACTAATCTAACGAATTTCTCCATTTATTAACCTACTTTGATACCATGTAAAGTTGGGTTTAACCCTATCCCAAAATAACTAACCAAAGTTAGGAAGCCTTTTTCTAACTAATAAGTCAAGATTTATTCTACTCGTTTATCAATGTGGGATTAAACTCTAACATCGGATATGTACTTTGGACTAGGTGCAACTAGCTTTTCTCATTAAAAAATAATAAATAACAAGAGGCGAGATATATAGTGGGAGAACTCTAAATATTTATTTCAAATAATAAATTTTAAAAATAAAATAATAAAAATGATAATCAATGAGAGGGGGGGGGGGAAGAGATTGAAATTTAAAAAAGAAAATACGAAATATAATTTTTTTAAAATTGTAAATAACACTAACAATTAGAATTAGATAGAGGGAGTTAGAAACTTATAGATGAGGAGCGGGACAATCAGAGAGTTTAAAGTTGTTAAAAACTATAAATAGCATATACAAATAAAATTTGGCATAGAGGGATTGAGATGGGAGTGGAACAGGTTTAAGAATGAGAGAGAGAGAGAGAGAGAGAGAGAGAGAGAGAGAGAGTGCAAATGAGAGAGAGAGAGAGAGAGAGTGCAAATGAGAGAGAAAGAGAGTGCAAATGAGAGAGAGAGAGAGAGTGCAAATGAAAGAGAGAGAGTGCAAATGAGAGAGAGAGAGAGTGCAAATGAGAGAGAGAGAGAGAGAGTGCAAATGAGAGAGAGAGAGAGAGAGAGAGTGCAAATGAGAGAGAGAGAGTGCAAATGAGAGAGAGAGAGAGTGCAAATGAGAGAGAGAGAGTGCAAATGAGAGAGAGAGAGAGAGTGTGCAAATGAGAGAGAGAGAGAGAGTGTGCAAATGAGAGAGAGAGAGAGTGTGCAAAGAGAGAGAGAGAGAGAGAGAGAGAGAGAGAGAGAGAGAGAGAGAGAGAGAGAGAGAGAGAGAGAGAGAGAGAGAGAGAGAGAGAGAGAGAGAGAGAGAGAGAGAGAGAGAGAGAGAGAGAGAGAGAGAGAGAGAGAGAGAGAGAGAGAGAGAGTGCAAAGAGAGAGAGAGAGTGCAAATGAGAGAGCAAATGAGAGCAAATGAGAGAGAGAGCAAATGAGAGCAAATGAGAGAGAGAGCAAATGAGAGCAAATGAGAGAGAGAGCAAATGAGAGAGAGAGAGAGAGCAAATGAGAGCAAATGAGAGAGAGCAAATGAGAGGTATTCCTACACGTCTTCTTCTGTCAAGTCACCGTCTAAATTTTTCCATGCTGCGTTGACCTTCTGTAACGCGGGGCGACGGCGAGAGGGACGTTAACGGCCGTCAAGGACGTAGGAAGGAACCGAATCCTGACGCCGTTAAATGCCACGTGGCGTCGTTTAACGCGCTAAAAGCGCAACTGTCATCACATGGTATCCAAACTGGCAGTAAGTAAAGTCCCCGTTACTACGAAAAGTCTTCATCAGTGCGCAACACCCCTATAAGATAACACGTCCCCATGTCACGAACCCCAGGACTCGCGGGCCAGGTTAATTTAGTGTCTATTCTCTTTAATGAGAGAAAAGTATCCAATTGATAACCCTCGTGACCACAGTGATCGTCTTCAGCTTTGATCTTGAGGACCACCATAAAACTACTGTTTCTAGTCTTTTCCCGGTTTCTAGCTTAGTACTCGGTAGTCTCATGGAAAGACATTTCTACCCTCACCGTACACGTTAATGGAGTTGAGGGTGAAGAGGACACAAGTGTGATTGCATAAAGACTTAAAGAAGACTTGCACTTATTTATTTCAAGTCTCTTCCTGTCAAGCCACCTCTTTCTTCCCCGTTCGGACAGACGTTCCCCTAAATCCGAATCCCTCGCCTGTTATCTCTCTGCCGGGTTTGCGGCGCTTTTGGGGTACGTTTTCATTCATCCGTTTCTTCCTTCTTCTTCTTCTTCTTCTTCTTCTTCTTCTTCTTCTCTTTGCGCTTCTACTGCTTTTCTGCTGAATCTTTCTCTGGGGCTTGATCTTTAAGCCTGAGCTGATTTCTCGTTCTCGTGAGTGTAAAAATGGAAATTTCTCGATGTTTTTCTTTTGGTGCACGTAATTGGATGTGAAGTTGGGTACTCGGGTTTGTGCATGATTTTTGTGGGTGTTGTTTTTTTTTTTTTTTTGGAATTTGTTAGTTAGAGTTTTGTTTTTGTTTTTTTTTTATGGTTTTCGGAGATTTAAGCTAAGGTAGCTGGATTGGAGGAGTTTGATGGTGGATGGGATGTGAAAATTTGAGTTTTACAGGGGGTTTTCTTTGTTTAATTGTTGAGAGCCTTGGACTGCGAGTCGCTCATTTGGTCTCAATTTGGGTTTTTCTCTCTGTTCTTTTTGCAGATCTGAGGAGGCGGTTTGCAAGGGTCAAAATTGTTTCGCCTCTCTCAGAATTTCAGGGTGGATGATCTTCTAACGGAGGGAATTTATATCTGGTATGAGCTTTCCGTGCCGTCGTTTTCCCCCTCTTAGCTTCCAAGTATTTGGGGCTTCCAGCTTACCTCTTTCGGCCGTGACGTTCCAGTGAGATAGCGGAGGGGAGATTTCTTTCATGTGTTCATTCATGAAGATCTGTAAGAGGAGAAATCCGATCACTTCTTGTGCCTTCCTCTTCCTCTCTTCTCTTTTTCTGTCAGTCGTTTCCGCGCAGACCAATAGCACCACTTATTCCCCTCCCGATGAGATTCTCCTCGACTGTGGTGCATCTAGTGATGGTGCTGACACCGACGGGCGCCAATGGAACGGAGATGCTAGATCTAGTTTTGCTCCGTCGTCACAGAACACGTTAGCCTCCAGAGCTACTTCCCAGGCCTCGTCTGTAACCGACGTCCCATATATGACCGCTCGAATCTCCCGCTCCGGAGGATTCACCTATACCTTTCCTGTGGGTGCCGGTCGTAAGCTTGTTCGTCTCCATTTCTACCCGAGTTCATACAATAACCTCAATGCTTCCGCTGCTCTCTTTTCGGTCACTTCCGGTCCTTACACTCTCCTCAGCAATTACAGCGCTTATCTCACCGCTCTGGCTCGCAACTTCGATTATGTGATCGAAGAGTTTGCTGTCAACATTACAGGAGGATTCCTGAATTTAACATTCACACCCACCAAGAGTGCTCCGAATGCCTATGCCTTTGTGAATGGTATTGAAGTGGTCTCGATGCCTGATAACATCTTTGGAGATGAGGGCGCCCTCCTCGTTGGGGCCCCTAATCAGCTTTTCTCCGTCCAAGACAACACAGCCCTTCAAAATCTTTACCGGCTTAATGTTGGTGGACGGTATGTTCCTCCTACCAATGATTCTATTCGGTCACGGTCTTGGACTGATGACTCGCCTTACATATATGGAGCTGGTTTTGGGATCACTTATGGCAAAGACCCCAATGTGACCATCAAATATCCTGACGTGCCCTCCCATTATATAGCACCAGAGGATGTGTATGCAACTGCCAGATCAATGACGCCTGATGCGAATATCAACAAGAATTCCAACCTGACCTGGATTTTAACTGTGTATTCCAACTTCACATACCTCGTTCGCCTCCATTTTTGTGAAATTCAGGACCTGTATACTAAGATCAACCAGAGGACGTTTATAATCTACATCAATAACGAAACTGCAACAGACGAAGCGGATGTGATTGCTTGGACTGGTGGTCAGGGTAACGGGATTCCAATGTACAAGGATTACATTGTGACAATTCCAGCATCGTCTGAAGCTTTTACGGATTTGTGGATAGCCTTGCATCCGAAGGTAGGATCATCCGAGTATTATGATGCAATACTCAATGGACTTGAAGTTTTCAAATTGAACAACACAGAGGGCAACCTGGGTGGGCCTAATCCAATTCCAAATGCAGCACCAACAGGGGACGGAGCTGGTGTTAAGAAGAAGTCTGATTCTAAGAGTTCGAAAAGTACTCCAGTTATTGTAGGAAGTGTTGTTGGAAGTATTGCAGTTGTTGGCACACTGGGTCTGATCTTTGCCATTTGTTGGTGTCAAAGAAAGGAGAAGGACTCGAGTAGCAGTGATGGCCCATCCGGGTGGCTGCCGCTGTCCCTCTATGGCAACTCTCATTCTGCAGGCTCTGCCAAGACTGGAACCACCGGAAGTTATGCTTCTTCTCTCCCAGCAAACCTGTGTCGCCACTTCTCTTTTGCAGAGATCAAAGCAGCAACAAATGATTTTGATGAGGCGCTCCTGCTTGGAGTAGGAGGATTTGGCAAAGTTTACAGAGGTGAGATTGATGGAGGGACCACTAAGGTGGCCATCAAACGTGGGAATCCCTTGTCAGAGCAGGGTGTGAATGAGTTCCAAACTGAGATTGAGATGCTGTCGAAGCTCCGACATCGTCATCTGGTCTCTCTCATAGGATACTGCGAGGAGAACTGTGAAATGATCCTTGTTTACGATTACATGGCCCATGGGACACTTCGAGAACACCTCTACAAGACCCAGAAGCCCCCACTCCCTTGGAGACAACGGCTAGAGATCTGCATCGGTGCAGCTCGTGGTTTGCACTACCTCCACACTGGGGCCAAACACACCATCATTCACCGCGATGTCAAGACGACCAACATTTTACTGGACGAGAAGTGGGTCGCAAAGGTCTCTGATTTTGGGCTGTCCAAGACAGGGCCGACATTGGACCATACTCATGTGAGCACTGTTGTGAAGGGAAGCTTCGGATATTTGGACCCCGAATATTTCCGGCGGCAGAGACTCACCGAAAAATCTGATGTGTACTCATTCGGTGTGGTGTTGTTCGAAGTGTTGTGTGCTCGACCGGCATTGAATCCCGCACTTGCCAAGGAGCAGGTGAGCCTGGCGGAGTGGGCTCTCCACTGCCAGAAGAAGGGCATCCTCGATCAGATCATGGATCCTCTCCTTAAAGGCAAGATTGCCCCGGAGTGCTTCAAAAAGTTCGCAGAGACGGCCGAGAAGTGTGTTGCAGACCAGGGCATCGATCGACCCGCAATGGGGGATGTGTTGTGGAACCTGGAATTTGCTCTCCAGTTGCAGGAGAGCGCAGATGAAACTGGCACCATGAAGAGCGAAACGGACAATGATGAGACCCCATTCACCTCTGGAAAGAAGGACCTCGATGTCAGCTATGGTGGCAACGTTTCGGATTCGAGGAGCACGATGAGTATCGGCGGCCGGAGTTTGGCCAGCGAGGATTCCGACGGCCTGACTCCCAGCGCCGTGTTCTCTCAGATCATGAACCCTAAAGGCCGCTGATGAAAGCTTGGAGATGAAGAAACGACAGCCAAGTAATTAATCCTTCCCTCTCTCCCGATGCCACGTAAAATCGAACCGATCATGCCAGAATGTGGATTTTCTGTTTCCTCCGCCGCTTTGAGTTTTTGTTTGTAATTTATTATTATTATTATTATTATTATATATCAGTGTTTCAACAGATTGAAAATTGTAATAACAATTGCCGCAGAATGAAAACACGATATTTGATTTCCTCATGTGAGAAGAAGCTGATGTTAATGTAAACCTCAAAGTTCTTCTCGTGTGTTTCATCAGCTGGGTCCTTCCCTCTCATTCTCACTCTCTAAGTCTGTCTGTTTGCAAGTTTGTTCCATGCCCAACACAAGAGTCTGAAATATGGCCTCAAAATCCCCATTACCAGACAACTGTGACTTCTCCGTTAAAATATCCAGGGAAACTTCCCACCACCCACTTTTCGGGTTCTGGCAAGCCAGCCATATTTGCCACAAAGCCAGCTTATAATTCCTCTCTCCACAACAAATGGACATCAACAGCTGTTTAGTACGTGCTTTCATGTCTTCATGATAAAATAAAGGCTACCTACACGCATCTGAAAGGCTGTAATGACGATAAAAAAATAAATCTCTTTTATTAGATGTTGTTAGCTGCCTTTTGGGGAAGAAAGAAAACGTATAATACATAACCTTTAAACTAACCAACAAAGACTTTAATAGTAAACAACCTTGAAACATATCCATAAATAAACAAAATTCTTCACAATCATATATTGATATATGACGGCACTAGACCAGAAATTTAAACGAAAAATAGTCAAATGAACTCAACCGAACAACCCCCCCTCAAAAAAAAAAAAACCAAAACAGCGACTACACACCATCATTAAATGGAGGACAAAATATCAAATCCTGCTAAAAAAACAAATAAAGAACTACATAAACAAAAAAAAAAACAGCTTATATAGACTGAGGGAAGCGGAGAACATGGCCTCAGGGCCTGGCTACATTCCAACTCAAAAACGACGCGTCTGCCATCAGAAACGGATTGGGAAAGTTCTCTTTTTCAAACTTCTTTCAGCTGTACCTGATGAGAGAAGAATTTTGACATCTTCCATTTCAATTCCAGACAAGAGTTTCGGTGGTGTCCCTGGGAAAAGATAACTCAGGGCGATTAGGTTCGAATGGGGTCGGTCAAGGCCTTGCGGAGAGACTTTTCAATGTGAAATTGACGTGAACGAAGGAAAGAAGTTTTCAATTTCAATGTGAAATTGGGTGGGGTGTTGCGGGGACTCTTTGGGTTCTCGGTCCGGTCGAGTTTTCAATTTCAACGTTTGGATTAATTCAGAAGGCGTGAAGTGGAAATTAGGGTCATGATATGATCACCATTCACTAATGCGACGGATCACGGATGATACTTTTTCAATTTCAATGGAACCTTGGTTTGATACAGGCCGTATCCTTAGTTAAGGAAACTAAAAACAACGGGAGTTTCCATTTATTGGAAACAAACCCCCTATCCTTTTGTATCCACTTGTTTCCGCATGTTTCCTGATGTATTGAAGAAATAAAGGTCGATACCTATGATACTATACCGATACAGCTTCGAACAATTATGAATATTAAAATACAATGGCATGGAACATAAATCAAAATAAGGAACCCATGAAACAATTTTTTCGTGTTAACAACGTCATAAAGTTAGTTATTGATGAAAACTCTTTTCATATGCAATGACATGAAACTCTTTTATGATTTGAATAAGTCTTCTAATATTAACAATTTATAATATTTAAAGATGAAAAATCAACTAGAACATTTTACTTATTTCTTCCACTCTTTGAGCCATTCCTAGTAAATTTAATATTGTTATCAATAAAAACTATTTTAGGACCATATATAAATGAAGTATTATTGGCGTTTGTATAATTTGGTCTACTATTTGATCTTTTATTTGTTGATATTTAAATATGAAAAATATCTAAAATTTTCTGCTTATTTCATTCACTCTTTGTGCCATTCCTAGTAAATTTAATATTTTTATCAATAAAAATTATTTCTAGACCATATATAAATGAAGTATTCTTAGTGTTTAAGTAATTTGGGCTACTATTTGATATTTGTTTTTCTTTGACACAAGTTATCATAGTCTATGTATGTTAGACAAATTATGTTGAATATAATTACTGTATATTTTTTATAAGTTTGTTATTGAATTAGAATATCTGGTACATATACTATTTTAAAATTACGACATATAAATGATCGCAAATGCCACTTCTTATTTTTGCTATGTTTCCATAATTTACATGTGTTTCCTAGCATATCTATGTGTATCCATGAAACGTATACGTATCCTTAAGGTCCAATACATTGCGTATTTCTGATACTGCGAACCTTGCATGGAACAGGCTTTGAACATTATCCACTAACTCGGAACTCAAAAACTGATATTCTGATTTCCAAGCAGGTCATGGCGGATGGAAGATGTGTAGAGCCACTACTAGAAATCCTAGTATTCCCTACGGTTAATTGATAAACATTAGACTGAAAACCCACTATTCCCTATGGTCATTTGAAGACGCTCCAGAAAACTATCTATTCCTTTGGCCCTCCACCCTTGGCAGAAACCCTTTATGCCGAAGGTTATTTGCCAAATTGTAGGGAAAAGTCGAAAATAAAAATTTCCCCTCCTTTTTTCTTTCCTGCGCCTGTCTTTGTTTTCACTATATGCCCTATCAATTAAGGTGCATCATTATCAACCCCTTTAGAGGCAGTTAATCTTGAACCCATTGCCTAGGGTATTGTGCGTCGTAGGGGGAGGGGTCTCACTAGTGAGACCTTGCTTGATCCCTTACAGGCGACTATTGGAAGTGTTTAATCCAAAACAGACAATTCACATCAGGTGATGTAAATAAACTGATAAGAAAATTGAGTTGTTATGCTCGTAATGAATATTATTACCTACTATAAATAGTGTATGTAGAGATGGATGAGAACAACTTTTCTAAAATGTGTTGTATGTTTGCTTACAAGAAGATATTCTCTTTGTTTCATTTTTGTTGTAACATGCTAATTGGAGTTAATTTGTTTTTACAGGAGCAATATGATTTTGTTGATGGTAATGGGAACCCGTAAATGATGATGTGGCAGCGACAACAATCAAGTCGTACATACAAAGGTTAGTCCGGGACAAAAGGTCTTCTTATAGGAGGAAACATTTTGTTGGCAAGACTAAAGAAGACCTGAATGAAAATCCGATCTCCGCCATGACCCCAGAATCGTGGAAAAAACTTGAGAAGTATTTGAATGAAAAAGAAAATTGGAAGATTTCAGAACAAAATAAAAAAAATTGGGCTCAGCTGAAGACCACCCACACGCTTAGGTCAAAATCGCTCAGTTGTTACTATGCAAAAGAAGTAGTTGAATATTTCTATATTCATTTCATCAACATAACTTATTGTTCAATTTAATTTTAATCCTACAAAAGGAAAAAGGCACAACCTTCAATGCGTTTAAAGCGTTCGTAAAAGCACATCAGAGAAAAGATGGGAGGTACCCCAATGAGAGTATTGAGGAGAAATGTGTAATCGCCCTACTTAGCATGTCTTTTCTGTAATCAACAAAAGTTGACATTGGAACCTCATTAGTGGAAATTTGTGTATAAACGGAAGTTTTATATGTAGCAGCTGAATGAAATTTGTCCACCTATGGGGATTTACATGAGTTGGGTCAAGTTTTGGATTATGTTTTTGGCAGACACTATGGAGGGTATGAGAGAGGTATTGGGACGAGCTTCAATAGGGGAAAGAGTTATTTGAATGCTAGTTCTTGTTGAGAGAAAAAGTCTCACATGGACAAAAAATAAAAATTGATATCATAATATAAGGTTAGGCAATAGGTCTCCTAAGTGGTTAGTCATTTTGGGATGAAACCGGGATCAATCTTAACATGGTATTAGAGCTGCTTTGTGTGCGTGACCCAAATTCCCTTTGTTTTTTTGTGGGTTAGACTTAATATGTTTGTGAGCTCCAAAATGTGAGAGCCAATTTGTTTGTTTGTGGGCTTCAAAAGATGAAGCCCAATTTGTTCACGTCTTAGGCATGTTGTGTAAGTTTGGCCTAGACTTGAGGGAGAGTGTTAAAGAAAAAGTCTCACATTGACAAAATTAAGGACTGATATCGGAATATAAGGTTGGGAAATAGGCTTTTGAAGTGGCTAGTCATTTTCAGATGGAACCGGGCTCAATCTTAACAGTTCTAGCCAGAAAACGACACAACTAGAGACTCTTTCTACAAAAATCAATTCTGTCAAAGAGAGATAAGTTGCAATGATGGTTGAATTGAGGGGGATGAAAGAGAGGGAGATAAAAAAGGAGGAGTGGGAGGGAAGGGAGATGAGAAGAGAGGAGGAGTTGCAAGGAAGGGAGAGGAAATGGGAGTAGGAGAGGTTGGACAAGGAGAGAAAAAGGGAAGAGTGGCTGGAGAGGGAAACAAAAGGGAGGAGTTGCAACAGTAGGATAGGAAAAGGGAGCAAAAGTGGAATGAACGGGAGAGGGAGATGTTGAAAAGAGAGTGGAAAAGGGACAAGGAGGGCCAAAGACTGCGGAAAAAGTTGTTAATGGTGACTCTCGGCTAAACGCAGATTTCTCATTATCGTCGGGTTTGATATGACAATAATTCCCTTCTTATAGTGAATTCTTCAAAATATATATACATATTTAATTTGTGTTTGCCTCATTTTAATTAAATTTTCATATATTTAACAAAACCAAATAATAAATCTGATAGTGGGCTTTCGACATAGCGATAGAACTTGGCATGATGAAGTTGAATAACATTTACTTAGTGTTGATTAATAAAACTCCATACATGAAATTTTTTTGGGCATGTACATGTGTTGACAGTCAATGTATTATTTGTTTTTTATAATATTCGTTTTGCTTTTTTGCATAAATGCATGTTTGATAAATGTAATTAATGGTAAAAGAATAAAACACGGAAAAAATTAAAACAATTTTTATTTTTACCACAAATTATTGTCTATGGTTGTATTGCCTACGATTTCTGAAATGTAAGCAATAATATAGCTCGCAGTAGACAATGGCTATTGCCTACGGTTGAGAAGAAGGGTCCCTTTGATCAAGTGGTAAATAGTTAAGTTGTAGAAGGCCTTCATGACTTTAGCATAAGTAAAATGACAATCAATGTCAATATAACAGGATTGTTAGTAACATGAATAGTCGATTGACTATCGCAATGAAGTGTAATGTTTTGAATTCTTGACGTCCAACTCCTCAAGAAACCACACAAACCAAGTAATTTCTCAAGGTGCATGAGCAATGACACGATATTCCGCATCAGCAGATGACTTGGACGAAGTTATTGTTTCTTAGACTTCCAATTGATTGGAAAACCACCAAGAAGAATAACATAACATGACAAGCAGCCTAGCCTGGGTCATAAAAAGCTTGCAAAACTAACTGATTAGAAGTTTCAAGAAGAAGTCCCTGACCTGCAATCCCTTTAATATATTTAAGAAGATATTCTAGAACAAGCAAATTGAATCTCTGGGGACCTGCATGAACTGGCTAAATGTTTGAACCTCATAAGAGATATCCAATAGGGTATCCATAAAAAAATTCATCTTGCAAAAGAAAACTCTATAAGAACTTCTATCCTCTAGAAGAGTTCCAGAATCCACAGATAGTTTGCAGTTAAATGGCAAAGTAGTTGAAGTTTTACTAGAATGAATGAACCTCTATCTATGGGAAGATCCAGTGTGATCTTCTTTTGAGAAAGAACAATGACTTCAGGAAGATAAACAACTTCAAAGCCAAAAAAGGAATGCAGGAGTCCCAAATCTTTATCGTCGAAAAAAGAAGGCAGCTTCTATTTCAAACTATTAATTTCTTCAACAATGGAATTTGTTATGAAGATATCATCAATGTAGACAACAACAATAGTTATATGTAAATCACTTTTCTTGAGGAAAAGAGAGTAATCATTTTTGGATTGCATAAATCCCAACATTGTCAAGCAATCACACAATTTAGCAAACTATTGTTGTGAAGCCTACTTCAGCCTATATGAAAACTTTAGCAACTCCAAACTTTATTATCCAGATTGGAAATTCCGTCAGGAATTTTTCAAGTAAATTCAAGTCCTATCTAGAAAGCATTGTTAATGCCCAACTGAAATAAATTCCATTGACGATATGAGCAATGACAGTATGAATGTTGGACATCTTAACAATAAGACAGAAGGTATTAAATTTCAATATCATGTTTCTGAGTATTACCTCCAATCACCAATCTAGTTTTGTAGCTCAAGAAACTATAAGAGTAGAGGTTGCCTTTAAAACCCATTTAGAGCTGATAGCCTTTTTGCAAGGAGGTGAATTAGTGATGATCGAAGTGTTATTAGCTTTTAAAGCCATGATTTCTGCCTGCAGGGCTTGGACCTCATTCGGATCAAGGGATGCTTCTGTGTTAGATGTAGGTACTAAATATGATGCTAAATGTGTAACATGACCCTAATCAAATAATGGTAGGTCTATAAATAATCTTGCAAGTAAGCAGGAGGTTTGTAAGCTCCGGAAGATCTTCTAGGTTCTAGATCTGGAGAAGATTGGACAGAAGCAGAAGTAAAATATCTGAATCTAAATGGTTAAGAGTGAGTGAAATTGTCTTACATAAGGAAACTGTATAAGTAGATTCTGAAGAGGAAATACTAAAAGGATAATCATAATCTGATGAAAAATGAAGAGGGAAGAGGAACACATGACCCATCCAAAGAAAGATGTTGAAAGGGAGAGTAAGATTCAATGGATTTGACATCTCGGCTGTAACATATTTTGTGTGTATATGTAAATAAAGACGTTTTAAAGCTGTCTTCAGATATGAGTCCAAAAAAACATAGTGAATAGGTCTGGGTTGAAAATTGCCCTGATGGTCCTCAAAGTCAAAAGCAAAACATGGAAAACCAAAAACTCACAAATGGTAAACCAAAAACTCACAAATGGTAATAATACGGTTTATAATGGTAAAAAAATTTGAAAAGAGTTCTATTATGTAGAGCATATAAAAGAGTACAATTATTTATAGAAGTGGCAGTGATTGTACTCTCTCTAATGTTTCAAAGGCAAGTGGGATTGGAAAAATAAATAAGCATCTGTGGGTCGTACTACCGCCGCCGATGCCAAGACCGCCGCCCAGGCGAGGAGCACCGGGAGGAGGATACCGACCGTGGCTGCTGCTTTCCTCATGGTTAAGTGAGGGACTAGAGGAGTTTAATATTCCTTTTTCTGCTAGCTAGCTGCTAGTGGGTCTGAGAATGGCCCGAAGGATTTACCATTATATTTATATATAGTTTTTTTCTGTGGATTTATGAGCTTGAAATTGGTAGTTAATTGTGGCTTGAAAACTGGTTAACATGAAAATTGAATGCTGCATCAAGTTGTGGTTATTGTCAGTCGTTAGCTACAAATTCATATTTAAGCTGGTCAAAGGATCGTATGTAAAGTAAAAAGAAGTGTTAAGGCAATATACTAAATTAGAACATTATATGCTTTAGAAAACATAAGATTAAGGCAAGATACTGACAGAAAAAATAGGGAATTCATTCCCCAAAAGTATGCTAATTGGAACTAATGATGGTATGAACTTTCTCTAGTCTTTCCCCCCTTCTTTTCTTCTTTTCCACTGGTTAGGTTTGGCTAAACTTCAAGAACAGCTGTACACTACCTCAAAATTTTTCTAACATAGATGCAGTACTATCGCCACGCAGGCAATTAGGAGCATCGGGAGGAGGATACCGGCCGTGGAAACAGGTTTCCTCATGTTAAGTTAGGCAGTAGAGGAGTTTTCTTCTGCTGTTGTTCTTTAGCAAAGTGATGCTGGCTGCTTGAGGGTCTGAGTGGTCAGTTTTCTTTATATAAAGTTTTGTGGATTTATGGGCTTTAAAGTGGTTGTTAATGGTGGGAAGTTAAGTCGGAAATAGGAAGCTCCATCAAATTGTGTTTATTGTCAAGTGTTAGCTGCAAATGTGTAAGCTGTTCAAAGGAAGGCACATAGAAAATTATGGGACAGATTTGATTATATAGAATGAAGGTTAACATTCAAAGAGGCAATAATTTCATATGGACATTATACACGTTAAAAACATAAGATAAGTTTGCAAGATACTGAGATGAAAGACAGATTTCATTCCCCGAAAGAATATTGGGCATCACATGTTTAGCTTTGCCTTCGAAAACAATCTGCCATCTGCATGTTGCTCGCAACTTCCTTGTGTAACTTTTGTCTGTCTTTCTTCTCAGCCACTCTGTAACATTCAAGCACTTGACTTAATTATTTGTTTATTTATGAGTTCCCGTGTATTTTGGGTGCTCTCTCTCTCTCTCTCTCTCTCTCTCTCTCTCTCGCTGACTCATAAAAGACTTTGTATTTTCACCTTCTCTAGAGCTTCTCTTTATCTTCTTCCACTGTTTTTCGTATAAACCCTGAGGCTTCATACTATAAGAACTTTTTGTGTGCAATCATTTGCTGGTATTAATTACTGAGGGCGACGAGTGCACCTACACAACCCCTGTTATCAGAATTAAAATTTGGGGCACAAACAAAACGTTTAGTTGTGAATTATTTAGGATGTTAAATTTAAAAAGTTCTTTGATATTTTAATGTGAGACCCTGGCTAGGACATTAAGAAACACGGTGGAAGTATGCTTCATTGGCAGCTTAGAAAGTTATTCATCCGGATTTTATCGAGAGCAATCATCGACTTTATAAAGACAAACGAACTGCCGCTAAGAGTAGGTAGCATTTGAAAAGTTTAGAGAGAGATGAAGTTTGGTGAAATTGAGTTTGCTATGAAAGGAGGGAAATTGCTTTTGGCTTTAGTAATTTCCTCAATGTGCAATTTTGTGCCTATAATGCTGACAGAATTTAATATGACTCTAACATTAGTACTGATGCTTTGGCCAGTTGTGTAATAACACATTGTTCTAGTCGTTCACGGTTCTCTCTGTCACACGACTCACATCGTCCTGAAAGAATAGGTGGAACCCGAGCAACTTAGGATCTTGCTTCTAATTAATTTGAGCTCCACTATATGGTTAAATATTGATAAGATGGCTCTTTTACTTAGTCAAGCAAAGTTTGAGGTTCTTAAATAAAAAAATATTTAATCAAGACAAATTTAAGGTTACTGAGGCAAATGACTTTGTCTATCATACTACCCTGCAATGAGTTAGTTTATAACTTCATCATATATTAAAGTTATAGAATTAAAAATATATTAAACCTAAAATGAAAGAGAGAGTGAGACAGAGTGAGACAGTGAGAGAGAGAGAGAGGGGAACATCTAAGGTCAACTGAGCTAGTAAAAGAAAGAAGCTTTGTAGGTCAAACAAATCAAATGCGTTGTTGTATTAATACAGTAGAAGCAATACTGTTCTTGTCACTTCTTCCACGGCATTCCAGGGAGGTAGAGGTGTACCAAATATAATTTAAACATATATTAAATTTTAAATGAAAAATACGGCCGGTTGACTTAGACCACACAAAAGTGAATAGTATTTTCTTAAAGATATGAATAATGCTATGTGTACTGTACTGTTTGCGTTCATTTTGGGTACACCCCTTATTGTAGAAGAGGGGTATTAAAATATTTCTCTTGGGGGTCCCACTTCTACAGTGAGGGGGTGTACCCAAATTTTTTTTAATCGAGACAAATTTAAAGTTAAGTAAATGAATCTGTCTATCATACTGCCATGCAAGTCTACCAATGAGGCGTCTTATTGAGTCCATGAGTTGGTTTATAACTTTGTTATACATAAGAGTTATACAATTAAAAATATATTAAACATTAAATGAAAGAGAGAGAGAGAGAGAGAGAGTGAGAGAGAGAGTGAGAGAGTGAGAGAGAGAGAGAGAGAGAGAGAGAGAGAGAGAGAGTGAGAGAGAGAGAGAGAGAGAGAGAGAGAGAGAGAGAGTGAGAAGAGAGAGAGAGAGAGAGTGAGAGAGAGAGAGAGAGAGTGAGAGAGAGAGAGAGAGTGAGAGAGAGTGAGAGAGAGTGAGAGGAGAAGAGAACATCCAATGTCAGCTCAGGTAATAAATGAAAAAAGTGTTGTAGGTCATGCAAAAGAGACTCATTGTCGTACAACAAAAGCAGTGTTGTTGTCACTTCTTCCATGACGTACCAAGGATGTAGAGGCGTACCATATATGATTAAAAAGTTTATTAAATTTTAAATTGAATAATATGCCCGGTTGGCTTAGATAGACCGTCAAAAAATGAAATATATATTAGCAGAAAAAATACACAAGATTCAATTTTGTTTATGTAATTGCATTTTTATTTCAATTTATTATTGTTTTTTTGCACATTTATAACTTATTTAAATGTTGTGTTTTTAACATTTTAGGTAAAACATTAATTTAATAAGAGGAGCCACATTACTAAAGACCATTTTAATTTTAGGTATTCCCCATGGAATTTTATTTGCGAGCTGTAGATTGTAGGGGAATAAGCTTATAGATTACTTAAAAATTATATTGGATAAATACAAACCCATAAATACACTCAAATTGATTTCTTTTTCTGAAAATAAAAGAAAACTATTAATTTTACTTCTTTAAGCACAAGTAGATGCTAGATATATCGTTCTTTATGCTCTCTATATCCGCCTATCTAGGGTCGCCGCATCTACAAAATCTAGAGTTAAAGTTTTGTATTGAAATGGACCAGGGACTGTAGAGGTTGCTTCGCGTGGCATCCATGGACTGGTTCAACTGCGTCAACGGTAAAATGCATGCATATTTGCCACGCCACAATGCGCAGGACATGAAGACGGAAGCGGAAACTTCACTTTATCTTCCAAGTTGATATGCTTTCTCGTCTTTCCGTCGTTGTTCATCCAACACACATTTTTTCATCCTCCTTTTTATTTTTATTTTACTATATTTTTCTCTTTTTAGTAGTAGACTCGTTATACTTAATTACTTGAATAATTTATTATCTTCACTATTGAACAATATTTTTGTAAATAAAATGGGCTATAATTTATTATATATCAATGCAGTAGTAAAAGGGGTTTTACCAACTCTTTTGTTAATAATCGTAGGTTAACATTATTTATACGGAGGGTCATTCCCCAACCTTCGGTGAAAACAATTTATACGGTTGTGCCTTAACGCCTTGGTAAAATCTCTATAAACCGATGGTTTCTCCTTTCATCCTCTAGCACCTTTGTTTCTTGCTCGATCTTTCTTTCATTAATGACCTTTCTTCCTCTCCTTGTTGTCTGACTCCCTCAACCCTGCCAACGGGCGTTACCAGACACTACCAATACTCTTTCTTCCATGAATTTGTTTTTTCTATCCTCTTATTACTTTTACGGGCAGGTTGTTCACTATTAGTTCATTTTTTTTCTAGTTTACTTTAGTATTGATACATTTGCATATATTTTTCCCAAATGGGGCATTTAAGTTTGTGAATTTTTTATGGAAAATGCTAGCTGGCATTACTCTTTTATTGTCCTTAAACCTTGTAAGCAAGAACTCGTGAGGTTGCCCATTGCATTTTGGTGAACTGAATTGGCTAATGTCAAAATGAGTTATTGAGTTGCTCCTTCAAGAGTCTAGAACTAAATTATGGGTATTTTAATATCCTTAAAAAAGACAAAGATTTTCATTCTTTTAATTTTACGGTGCTCTAAAGCTGCACTTGCATTCTCTGTGGACGATGACTCTTCTATGGATAAAAGGCCAAAATTTTCGTTTTCTTTGATTTTTATTTTGGTTCTTATTTTTTTTTGTTTTTTTATTTTGATTTTGGTTCTTGTTTTTTTTTTTTTTTAATGTTTATAAATCTGGTTATACTTTTCAGAGTTCGAAGTTTATGTTTGATATTCACGGGTACTTTTTCCATTAACTTGTTTGTTTTTATGTTGCTTCATTAATGTTTCAATTAATTAGTTGGGGATAGTGAAATGTTTGTTGAGGTTTTACATACTGAACTTCATCAGTGCCTCGAGTTGGTAATCATGGAAAGGCGCCACCCAAACTTAGTTGTCGTTTACTTGTTTAATCTTTTCATCCATTTCTGATTCGTCTAAGAATAAGCATTACTCTTCTAGGTACAAGTGGCCACATAGATCCATCCTGCTTAATGCTGTTTAGTATCAACAAAAAAAATCATCTGTTAGACCATCCTTTCCTCGTGTCGACGTTATGCAGTTCAATTTAATTCAAATTAATTCAAAATAATGTGCGCTAGGCTTGCTCACCTTTTTCAGCCATCAAACGGCGCCATCAAAATATAATTTCAATCTCTTTGATGGATGGAAAAATCGTATAGCTTAATTTTACTCCAATAATCTGTGTGTCTGAAGTAAAGAGTTACCATTCAAATTAATTCAAATTAAACTTAAAAGTCAAAAACACCCTCTGACGGCACTGCCAAACGGGGAGAATTAGGTCTTTTGAGACTCGAAAGACATTATACGATTTTGGGTGAAGCAGTCCATGGCGACGACGGCATTTGCCATGACCGTCTCCTTACAGGGGAATCGGAACGAGTCGGTTGTTCCTCAGGCGGCCGCGACTGTCGTTGCTTCCGGTAAGCTTTTCCGCTTCGGCTTCTCCATCCCTTATGTGCTTTCCGTGTGGTTTTTCACTCTCTCTTTCCTCTGTCTCCCCGTCTCCTCCCCTCTTCCTATCCCTGTATCTCTATCGCTCTCGTTCCAATCTATTCGTTCCTCTTCAACACTTGTCGCACTTTCTCTTCATGTCTCTCTCCCCTTTCCTCTTCTCTCTCTTTCCCCATATTTAAATGCTCAAGTATATTTTTTGTAATATGAAAAATTATTTTTGCACAAACATTGAAATTTAGTATTTTATCGTTATTGGAACTTGTGAATTATATCTTTCATACTTGTGTACAATTTGTACTCACTAATTTCTTCTCTACTCTCGTGTTCCTCTCTCTCTCTCTCTCCCCGCCTGTCCAACTCCCCTTCTACCCCTCTCTCTCTATTTTTCATTTCTCAAAGTAATTAATAATTTTTATGGATTTTTCAACTTCTAACTTTTATATTCTTTAATTTATAAATATTTAAAGTTTTGGCACTCTCTTATCATCTTACTGCACTGTGTGAGTTTATGGTGTTGATGTAGAATTTAACATGTAGTTTGTGTATCAATGCCGGGTTACAACTGTGATTTTCTGCATTTCGTTTGTTGATTATTATTTGGTTTCTTAGTTTCTTTAACCCCTTATACTTTCTTCTTTTTTGGTTTACCAGATCCTACTGATAAGCATATGAGTTGGAGAAAAAATTAAGCGAAAAAGAGGGGATATGCCCAATAGAGGAAAGAAGAAAAGAAGCAGAAAAATGAAAGCCTTGGGCGACCTTAATTGCAAAATGTTTGAGGGAGAGCTTTTCCCCCTCTTCTTGAATTTTCGTCGATGATTTCTCTGCATATAGGCCATATAGGTCTATGTAGACATTAAGTTTGTGGAGGAAGGCCATTTGATCCATGTTTAGTGCATTCATAAAGAGATAAAGATCATTATGCTTGTTCATGTTTTATTTCATGCACATGAGTTGGGTTTGAGCATATCAAAATAGATTTCAGCCTAAAGGAGATGCTTAAGGGTGGTGTTTGAGCTTTGAAATTCTGATATCTTTGTTTAGTTATAATTTTATTTCCGTATTATAATTTTTGCTCACTAATCTGGTAGTCATAGATGTTGCCATGTATGGTTAACTTATCTCCTCAGTTTAAATATTATGAAAAATGGATATGCTTAAGAGCGATTTTTGAACTTTTAAATTTTGATGTATTTATTGAGTTATATTTTTCTTTCCTTATTATAATTTCTGCTATCTAATATCTTAGTCATAGATGTTGGCAAATATGGTTAACTTATCTCCTAAGTTTAAATATTTTTGCTCCCTCCCTCCTGCCCTCTCACTTTAGCAAAATTAAATTATCAAATGAAAAATGAATGAATAATACTAGTTGCACTTAGCCCACGCACCTATTTGACGCACTTGTTAATCTAAACCATTGATGCCTAGGGTTTATCCTCTAAAAAATAGGATTTTATAAAAACAAAATTTATTTATATTCTTAAGGGCTCAGATTAACATGTATGTCCGCTAGGTGCGTCTGCCGGGTGCATCTAGGGTTACTCAAAATGAATATGCTTAATGGTGGTTTTGAAACTTTTAAATTCCAATATATTTATTGAGTTATATTTCTCTTTGCTTATTATGATTTGTGCTCTCGAATCTCTTAGTCATTGATGTTGGCAAGTATGGTTAACTTATCTCCTAAGTTTATATATTATGAAAAATTGATATGCGAAAGGGTCGTTTTTGAAATTTTAAATTCTTATATATTTATTGAGTTATATTTTTCTTTCCTTATTATAATTTGTTCACTCTAATCTCTCAGTTATAGATGCTGGCAAGTACTGTTAACTTATCTCTTAAGTTTTAATATTATGAAAAATGCATATGCTTCATGGTGGTTATTGAAATTTTAAATTTTGATATATTTATTGTATTATATTTTTATTTCCTTATTATAATATGTGCTCTCTAATCCCTTAGTCATAGATGTTGGCAAGTATGTTTAACTTACCTCCTAAGTTTAAATATTTTCCTCCCTCTCTCCCTCCCTCCCCCTCTCTCTCCTCCCTCCCTCCCTCCCTCCCTCCCTTATTATAATTTGTTCTCTCTAATCTCTCAGTCATAGATGTTGGCAAGTATGATTAACTTATTTCCTAAGTTTAAATATTTTTCTTCCCTCCCTCTCACCCTCTCTCCCTTATTATAATTTGTGCTCTCCAATCTCTTAGTCATTGATGGTGGCAAGTATGGCTAAATCTCCAAAGTTTACTATCCCTCCCTCCCTCCTTCCCTCCCTCTGTGGTATAGTTTAGTTACCAAATGACAAAAGGATGTGCTTAAGGGTGGTTTTTGAACTTTGAAATTCTGATATCTTTGTTGAGTTATTGTTTTATTTCCTTATTATAATTTGAGCTCTCTAATCTGGTAGTCATAGATGTTGCCAAGTATGCTTAACATATCTCCTAAGTTTAAATTTATTAAAAAAAGGATATGCTTAAGGGCGGTTTTTGAACTTTTAAATTTTAATGTATTTATTGAGTTATATTTTTCTTTCTTTATTATATTTCTGCTATCAAATATCTTAGTCATAGATGTTGGCAAGTATGGTTAAGTTATTTCCTAAGTTTAAATATTTTTCCTCCCTCCATCCCTCCCTCTCTCTTTGGTAAAATTAAGTTATCAAATGAAAAATGAATATGCTTAATTGTGGTTTTGAAACTTTTAAATTCTGATATATTTATTGAGTTATATTTTTCTTTGCTTATTGTCTCTTAGTGATAGATGTTGGCAAGTATGGTTCACTTATCTCCTAAGTTTAAATATTATGAAAAATTGATATGCGAAATGATAGTTTTTGAAATTATAAATTCTTATATATTTTTTGAGTTATATTTTTCTTTGCTTATTATAATTTGTTCACTCTAATCTTTCAGGTATAGATGTTGGAAAGTACTGTTAACTTATCTCTTAAGTTTTAATATTATGAAAATGGATATGCTTAAAGGTGGTTATTGAAATTTTAAATTTTGATATATTTATTGTGTTATATTTTTATTTCCTTATTATAATATGTGCTCTCTAATCTCTTAGTCATAGATGTTGGCAAGTTTGTTTAACTTACCTCCTAAGTTTAAATATTTTCCCTCGCTCCCTCTCTCTCTCCTCCTCTCTCTCCTCCTCTCTCCTCCCTCCTCTCTCCCTCCCTCCTCCCTCCTCTCCTCCCTCCCTCCTCTCCTCCCTCCTCCCTCCTCCCTCCCTCTCCTCTCTCCTCCCTCCTCCTCTCTCCCTCCCTCCCTCCCTCCCTCCCTCCCTCTCCTTCCTCCTCTCTCCTCCTCCTCTCTCCCTCCCTCCCTCTCTCCCTCCCTCCCTCTTTGATATAGTTTAGTTATCAAATGACTAAAGGATGTGCTTAAGGGTGCTTTTTGAACTTTGAAATTCTGATATCTTTGTTGAGTTATAGTTTTATTTCCTTATTATAATTTGAGCTCTCTAATCTGGTAGTCATAGATGATGCCAGGTATGGTTAACTTATCTCCTAACTTTAAATATTATGAAAAATGGATATGCTTCAGGGCGGTTTTTGAGCTTCTAAAATTTGATGTATTTATTGAGTTATATTTTTCTTTCCTTATTATAATTTCTGCTATCTAATATCTTAGTCATAGATGTTGGCAAGTATGGTTAACTTATCTCCTAAGTTTTAATATTTTTCCTCCCACCCTCCCTCCCTCTCAATTTGGTAAAATTAAGTTATCAAATGAAAAATGAATATGCTTAATGGTGGTTTGGAAACTTTTAAATTCTCATTTATTTATTGAGTTATATTTTTCTTTGTTTATTATAATTTGTCCTCTTGAATCTCTTAGTCATAGATGTTGGCAAGTACGGTTAACTTATCTCCTTAGTTTAAATATTATGAAAAATTGATATGTGAAAGGGTCATTTTTGAAATTTTAAATTCTGATTTATTTTTTGAGTTATATTTTTCTATCCTTATTATAATTTGTTCACTCTAATCTCTCAGTTATAGATGCTGGCAAGTACTGTTAACTTATCTCTTAAGTTTTAATATTATGAAAAATGGATATGCTTAATGGTGGTTATTGAAATTTTAAATTTAGATATATTTATTGTGTTATATTTTTATTTCCTTATTATAATATGTGGTCTCTAATCTCTTAGTCATAAATGTTGGCAAGTATGTTTAACTTATCTCTAAAGTTAAAATATTTTCCCTCCCTCCCTCTCTCCATCTCTCCCTTATTAAAATTTGGTCTCTCTAATCTCTTTGTCATAGATGTTGGCAAGTATGGTTAACTTATCTCCTATATTTATATATTTTTCCTCCCTCCCTCCCACCCTCCTCGCTCCCCCTCCCACACTCCTTCCCAGTCCCTCTCCATCTACTCTATCTCCTCGCCCCCTTCCTATGAATAGTTTTTGTATAATTAGTTTTAAAAATACTTTCATGCTTTAGTTTTAAATTATTTTAATTTTTTTGTCACTTTGTTCCCTTTTTCCTCCTTTCTTATTCCTCTCCCTCTCCCTCCCCTTCTCCTTCCCTCTTCGATGGCATTGCCTCTCACCTCTTTCCTGTAATTTTCACATAAAAAACTCCCTCCCCCTCCCCCTCATTTTAAACTAAGTGCTTCACAATGTCGTAAGACAAATGCAGTGGGTAGCTTGATGTATGCCATGGTATGTATAAGACCAGAAATTTCACACGCATTTGGAGTTGTGAGCTGGTATATGCATGATCCAGGGAAGGAACTTTAGCAAGCTGTGAAATGGATTCTAAGGTATATTCTTAAGACCTTAGATGTCGGTTTGATATTTGAGAAAGATGATAGTGTTGGTCATTAAATAGTTGGATATTGTGACTCAGATTATGCTGGTGATTAGGATAAGCGTAGATCAACTACTGATTATGTATTCACTCTTCCAAAAGCACCAATTAGTTGGAAGTCTACCTTACAGTCCACAATTGCCTTGTCAACGACAGAGGCAGAATATACGGCCATTATAGAGGTTGTAAAAGAAGCTATTTGGTTACAGGGGTTACTTGAAGACTTGGGAGTTGGTCAGAAACATCTGACAGTGTTCTATGATAGTCAGAGTGCTATTCACTTAGCAAAGAACCAGGTATATCATCCCCGGACCAAACATATTGATGTGCGGTATCATTTTGTTTGGGAGATCATCGAAGAAGGTGGAGTTCACATCCATAATATCAAGACCGATGACAACCCTGCAAACGCTTTGACCAAGGTGATAACAGGGATCAAGTTCAATTACTGTTTGGACTTGATCAACATCTTTCAGATTTGAAGACGTCGAAAGGCGCATTGGTTGGCATACCTTATTTTATATGTGGATAAGGAAAATTCGCCAAGGTGGAGATTTGTTAGTGGGGTGGCTCTTGTCCACCATTCACCAATAAAATATTATATGAGAAAGGGGGTCGTCCCCCCTTTCATGAAATATTAAGTTGGCGTTTTTTTACGCCGACCATAGGCGGCACTGAGCCGAAATTTTTGACTTCGGCGCCGCCTTATTGGAAAAGATAATAATATTATAATATTATAATATTATTATTTTTTTGTAAAAAGGAGCAAATACACTCCTATAAATAGAGGAGTTCACCTTCTTATTTCACATCTCATTCCAGAAGTAGAGAGGGCGTTTGTAAAAGAAAGTGAGAGAATTCATTTCTCTGTTGGCTCTCGAGTTGGGTTTGGGATCTTGTAAGTTCTATTATTTGGAACATTTGTATATCTCCTATTTGTGGGTATTTGGGTAGAGAGTTTTCTCCCATTTGACATCGTACCCAAAGTTGTAATTACTTCAACAATTGATAGTAGAGATATTTTACTGTTGCCCGTGGATGTAGGTAAGTTGCCGAACCACGTAAATCTTGTTGTTATACTTGAGTATTTTTTGTTCGATTCATTTGTTATGTGATATAGTGTCCATTAAATTATTTAGGAAAATTTCTGTCAAAAGGACTTTTGAGTCTAAGGAAGTTGGATTTTAAGCGAGACCGTTCGTGTCTCCTCCAACTACCTGGGAATTTTTCTGTCTAATTTCTTGGTACAATTGTTCACATTCAGTAGAAACCAACCCGATTTCCAGAGCATGCAGAAATTCACCGAGAACGTATTTGGATGCAACTTAAACACATTACAATTGCAGAATATAACAATTTGAGACCAATACTTAACGTCAAACCAACCTATTTCCACCGGTTATGGAACAATACACTGTCGTCTTTGCTAATAAACGTCCTCTGGAATAAGATATCCTAAACCTTTTAGCGAACTCCCCTATTTCTCTTTCCAATGGCAACCAATTCAGCAGCATTCACCCTGTTCCTTTTTATCAACAACACAAACAAAAAAGAAATACTAATGGTGAGAAAACCAATTAGTAAAAGAGAAGATACTAAACTGCGGAGCCGGGAAGAAAGCAAGAAAAACGAGCTATGCACTCCAAGACAGACGGCCAGAAGGAATAGCGGAGGGAACAAAGTGTCGCCTTTCTCAGTTTTACTCGAATTTCAAATAATCATTCTCCCAAACAAGTGGAGGTGGCCCTCACGAAGCAAATAGAATCACAATTTAAAAAGAAAGACAGAGAAAAGATGGTGCTTTCTTGCTTACCAAAACCGCAAATTCATCGGTTGGGTAAAGTGTTATTGGAAAAAACAAAAAAGGATAAAAAACAATTGAAGAGCTTCCGGTATCCAGAAGGAAACGAGAGAGAGAGAGAGAGAGAGAGAATAAATTAGTAGACAAAACCATACTGGTCATCATCTAGGACTAAGAGATTAGAGAGCACAAATTATAATAATGAAAGAAAAATATAACTCAATAAATATATCCAAATTTAAAAGTTCAAAAACCACCATTAAGCATACCCATTTTTCATTTGATAACTAAATTTTACCGTTGAGGGAGGGAGGGAGGAAAAATATTTAAACTTAGGAAATAAGTTAACTAGAAAGAGGAAGGGTAGGGAACTAGAAATGACAAGGGGAGGGAACTAGATATGAGAGAGTGAGAGAGAGCTAATATGAGGGAGAGAGATAATAGAGAGAGAGAGAGAGAGCTAACATGAGAGAGAGAGAGAGAGCTAATATGAGAGAGAGAGAGAGCTAATGAGAGAGAGAGAGAGAGAGAGAGAGAGAGAGAGAGCTAATACGAGAGAGAGAGAGAGAGAGCTAGAGAGAGAGAGAGAGAGAGAGAGAGAGAGAGAGAGAGAGAGAGAGAGAGAGAGAGAGAGAGAGAGAGAGAGAGAGAGAGAGAGAGAGAGAGAGAGAGAGAGAGAGAGAGAGAGAGAGAGAGAGAGAGAGAGAGAGAGAGAGAGAGAGAGAGAGAGAGAGAGCTAATAGAGAGAGAGAGCTAGAGAGAGAGAGAGAGAGAGAGAGAGAGCTAATATGAGGGTAATATGAGGGAGAGAGAGAGCTAATATGAGGGTAATATGAGGGAGAGAGAGAGCTAATATGAGGGTAATATGAGGGAGAGAGAGAGCTAATATGAGGGTAATATGAGGGAGAGAGAGAGAGCTAATATGAGGGTAATATGAGGGAGAGAGAGAGAGAGCTAATATGAGGGAGAGAGAGAGCTAATATGAGGGAGAGAGAGAGAGCTAATATGAGAGAGAGAGAGAAAGAGCTAATATGAGAGAGAGAGAGAAAGAGCTAATATGAGAGAGAGAGAGAGAGAGAAAGCAAATATGAGAGAGAGAGAGAGAAAGCTAATATGAGAGAGAGAGAGAAAGCTAATATGAGAGAGAGAGAAAGCTAATATGAGAGAGAGAGAGAGCTAATATGAGATGGGGAGGAGGGGGAATTGGAAATGATAAGGGGAGGAGACAAGAAATGAGAAGGGGAGGGGGAGGGAACTAGAAGTGAGAAGGGGAGGAGACTAGAAATGAGAAGGGGAGGGGGAGGGAACTAGAAGTGAGAAGGGGAGGAGACTAGAAATGAGAAGGGGAGGGGGAGGGAACTAGAAATGAGAGGGGGACTGAACTAGAAATGAGAAGGGGAGGGAACTAGAAATGAGAAGGGGAGGGAACTAGAAATGAGAGAGAAAAAGAGATGTAATATGAGAGAGGGAGTGAGAGAGAGAGAGAGCAAATATGAGAGAGAGAGAGAGAGAGCTAATAGGAGAGTAATGCTCCACATGTAGCCCTTCACGAAACTATACTTTAACAAAACAGTCAAATCATGAAGCAATAATTAAAATGGATATTCCACACAAAAAGGAGAAAGGATGGAAAAAGAGAAGCTTAAAGATTGAAAATTTAACTAACAATTAAAAAGTAAAGCATATATAAATTTTAAAATTAAATTATCTGAAAATAATTCACAGTGAAAAGTACAGAGGGGGAAGGAGGACGGAGGGAGAGGCAGAGAAGGGAGAGTAAGAAAAAAACATCCATAACTTTTAAAATTGAAAAACTCCAGAAAAACTATTGAGAGTGAAACTTATCTACTATAAAAGATACTGAGAGAGGAGAGTGAAGAGGGAGATAGACAAAGATAGTGAAACAAGAGGGGAAGAGAAGAAAATCTAAAGAGCAAAAATTGTAAACAATTAAAAAAATTAAAGTAACAAATTTTTAAATTTTTAAATCCATAAGAATTACAAAAAATACCTTGAAAACAATAAGAGAGAGAGACATAAGATAGTGAAACAAGAGGGGAAGAGAAGAAAATCTAAAGAGCAACAATTCTAAACAATTAAAAAAATTAAAGTAACAACTTTTAAAATTTTTAAATCCATAAGAATTACAAAAAATACCTGGAAAACAATTAGAGAGAGAGACAAACAGGGAGAGGAAGCAAGGGCGAGAGAGTGAAGGGGAGAGGGAGAGGAAAGAGAGAAGACTTAGAAAATATTATTACGAGTCACAAAATAAATCATAATTTACAAATTCAAATAGCAATATACATCATAATTCACAAATTCCAAAATCATATTATTAGTAAATTTAAGCATCAACAAATGGGGGGAAAGAGAGAGAAGAGAGGGAGAGAGACATGAAGAGAGTATGGGACAAGAGTGGGAAGAGAAGAACCAATAGAGTGCAAAAAGTCTATACAATTAATAATTAAAAAATAAATCAGAAATCAATATTTCTAAAATCACAGAAATACTTAAATGTTATATTTATGCTAAACCATTCTTCATTTTATAAATAAATTTGATCATTTAAAAATTGTGGAAAGAGATAAAAGAGGGTGACAGAGAGAGATGTAGAGAGAGAGAGACGAGTGGGAAAAGAAGAACAATTAGGGGAGGGTTTGTGCAAGGGGATATTAGTGTCAGGGACATGAATATCTCAGAAAAAATACATTTTTGGGTTAGTGGAATATAGTCGGTTATGAAACGGGATTCTCCCTAAATTTAGGAGAGACATTGAATTCTCACTCTCTTTGTAATTTGTTGCCTTGAGTGAGAATTTTTTTGTCACTTCTAAATAGGTGGAATTTTGAATTCTCCTGAATTCTCTCAGCACACCTAACATAAAAAAATGAAATCAGGGTCTTTATTTACTCAGAATTGAATATCAGTTACTTTAAATTCTATATGAACATCACTTTCTCTTTGGGCTAACCCCCTGTTAGCATAGTTAAAAATGCATAAAGTTTGTGTATGTGGGCCAAGGATATTTCTGCAACCATCCATGCAAGGTAATGATCAACTCAAAGCTTTGAACAGGATTCTGATTAATTCTCTTACAACATATTGGCAGCACATACTCGATATATTAACAACTGACTAGTTATTTGTATGTAATGATCTACAAGGTTAAAAGAGATGCAAAGCAAAATGTGTTCAGCTTACAGTTCCACATCTTCCTAGTCAGCTCCTCCCATTGTTAACTTTGTCTATTGGGATCCTTAATCTTATCTAGTTTCTGGAAGCCATTTCTGCAATAAAAGATTGCTTTAGTTACCCTCACAAGATGTAAAAGAAGCAATCTAATAAGTAAAAAAAATGATGATCTTCAAACCAGGAATAGGAAAAACATTTTCCTGTTTTTCATCAAAAGATAGAATTATGGAACAACTCAAATCAAGTTCAGACTTACTATACTGTGCAAAGCTTTGTGACTTCTGCAATCACTTTTGAAAAAATTATAAAGGAAAAGAAAGAATGATTATAAAAGTGAACACAAACGAAAACTCCAAAACCGTTTAGCTCTCCTTTGGAAATGCACTCAAATATAACTTGTAACAGCAGTTTATGGATACAGCATCAGAACAAATACGCAGTAAAGTGGAGGGGAGAGAAAGACTGACAGATGGATGGTGAACTCATCCAGGTATATTTTACTATGAACAATTTCCATTGAGGTAATTAATGAATATCCTCAAGTGTCTATATATGTTAGGGGTGGCACTGGATCATGTTTCTTGGGGAGTTAACTCCATCCTACCCGATCCTGAAACTGAACAAGTACATTGAAATTCTACTCCACTGCAGATCACCGACGAGTGGAAATTTAAAAAAAAAAAAAACACACACAAACATTGGATTTCAGGTGGGGATCATATTTGTGTTTTCCTGAACCTGGCCAAGAACGTTTGTGGGGCAGGCATTGGAGTGGGATTAGAGCAGGAATTGCCAGGAAGTTTTGGGAATAGAGGCAAGTGGACCCAAAATATTGAGAATTGGCGAGGTTTAATTGGGTTAATTTGAAGCATTTACAGGCGGGTTTCAATTGGGCATAGCTTGGTTTGTTGAGGGTTAAAGATTGAGAATCGGTGAGGTTTAATTTTTGCAAGCCTGACCCCTTCCCCAGCCTACAATATTGATAAGGTTAGCAATAATATTCTGATGATTTCTTCCCAAATAAAGGCCCAAGTCTTATGCACCAAGAATATGCAAGCTAGAGATCACATGTTCTTTGATATATATTCAATGTTTAAGTAGTGATCTAGCAACAAGTTTAGACCATCAGATATATAGATCTAATATTTAAACATGCAAGCGTCAGTACATATATATTAGAGCTGATCAAACACAACATATGTAGCTAGCTAGATTAAGGTACTGTACTTTTCCAACAAATACCTTCACCGATCGATATAGTTTGGTATTTTATGATTGTCAGCATCATATAAACTATCTCACTTTGATGAGATTTATATTTGAAAGACTATATCTATATTTTAAACTGGCCTATCATGCAACAGGCATATATATACGGCTCTGAAATATATATGCTATGCACGGCACAGATCATGGGTCCCATACCCGGCATCCTGGAGATTAGGTTGGCAAGGTTGCAGCTGGAATCCAAATATGTGGGGAGCTCCGACGTTAGCCAATCCGAAGATAGATTCACAGTCAGGCCTACCAGAATCAGCAAACAGAAATGACCGATCATTTTACCAGGGCTCTCAAGAACCATTTGTTTGTGTCCTCCAAGTTCCTTATCTGCACCCGTGAAATCAGGATGAGGTACAACATGTACGTGGATCCAGAGAAGCTGCAAGCGAAAACAAAGGAAAAAGAAGAAAATAGGAAAAAAAAAATATACATATATAGATGATGCAAATGTCTAGAAAAAGACATGT
This sequence comes from Aristolochia contorta, assembly GCA_022405105.1. Lineage (NCBI taxonomy): Eukaryota > Viridiplantae > Streptophyta > Magnoliopsida > Piperales > Aristolochiaceae > Aristolochia > Aristolochia contorta. The sequence continues at coordinate 17,795,613 of CM039664.1, forward strand.
ACGTGTCTAGAAAAAGAGACTAAAATGTGCATGAGATGAACTCACTTTTACCCTCTTTTCCCAAATTATAAAATTTCAAATCATTGGCTTACCATTGCCAGGATTTGATCAACCTAAAAAGTAGAAACATCAAGAGATTAAATAACTAAAAAAACATTTCATAAATAGCAGCTTTGAAAACACTCACGACACAAACAACCAATGATATGTAATACTTAGACATTAAAAAATATCAGAATTCCAAATTTGAGGAGAGATAAAGATTCCACCAATGGAGCACCTCTTCAAGCCCCTCTCAAAGATAGTTATGACCATAATCTTCTCCACCCCATAACCATACACCAGAATGCATCTAGCTGATTGTCACTCTCTCCATTCCTCCACAAACCCGTGTCCTTAAGGGAACTCACAGTGAACTTCATAAGCCAGCCTTTCAATCTACTCTCTACTAACGGAGAAAAACTCCATCCCAAGATCATTAGGACTTCTACTAGGTTGTAATGGGGCTGGGGTCATGGGTAGGATATTCGGATAGTCAATGTGGGTCGATTCTCTCCTTCTCACATGCATGTTCTGGCCTTTTGAGCAAACATCTCCTTAATTCTAGCACGCTCCCCCAAACTTGAATTTTGCACCTTTGTTTAGCCATTTGGGGCCCAATCCATTTTGTCCATTTTTCATCGTTATTCTTTTTTCTTTCCTTCTATTTCCACTTTGCTTCAGAGGATTTTTCTCTTTCTTTTCCTTTCAATATTTCAGTCTAACTTTTCCTTTCTATTTGCACAATCACACAAACTTGAACTTTGCTCCTTTTTTAGTCATTTGTGCCCCTTTCCTTTTTTTTTGCTCTAGAGAAATTTTATCTCTTTTCTTTTCAACTTTTGAGTCAGTTTTTCTTTTCATTCCTTTTCAAAAAGTCTTTTTTTTCTCTAATCTTCAAAGCCCTTTTTTCTTTTGATCTTCAACCATATTCAACTCTCCACTTCTCTTCATAATAGTTGATCCCCAAGCTCATTGGCACAGACCACTAATGCAAGTCAGAGAGAGGAATAAAAAGAAACAAGGAACTATAAACTAGCGCCTGGCTCACAAATACATCGGACATACAAAAAAATAAGGATCTTGAAGGCTCGACTTGGTTACTACAGGTGATGCTTCATAAGCATTAAGTAAGGCTGGCTAAAAAAAGCTCAAACGATTCAAAAATGGCCTAAATCATATCAAGGGATGGAGTTTTTCATAGAGTTTCGCCTCAAGCTTCTCTCGTACTGGTTCTAGAATTCAAGGAGACCCTTGAAGGACACCATACCAACAAACCCCAAACCATAGTGACAATCAACCAAACTTTTCTTATGCACAGCAAGTGATTTTAGAACAATCACAGGAAAGCTTCCCATCGATTGGCTTAATCAAATGGCCATTGGAGGTCTAAATTGTCCTTTAGGCTGAAATCTATTCTGATATGCTCAAACCCAACTCATGTGCATGAAATAAAACATGAACAAGCATATTGATCTTTATCTCTTTATGAATGCACTAAACATGGATCAAGTGGCCTTCCTCCACAAACTTAATGTCTACATAGACCTATATGACCTATATGCAGAGAAATCATCGACGAAAATTCAAAAAGAGGGGGAAAAGCTCTCCCTGAAACATTTTGCCATTAAGGTCGCCCAAGGCTTTCATTTTTCTGCTTCTTTTCTTCTTTCCCCTCTTAGGCATATCCCCTCTTTTTCGCTTAGTTTTTTCTCCAACTCATATGCTTATCGGTACGATCTGGTAAACCAAAAAAGGAGAAAGGATAAAGGGTTAAAGAAACTAAGAAACCAAATACTAATCAACAACAAAATGCAGAAAATCACAATTGTAAACCGGCAAAGAAACACAAACTACATGTTAAATTCTACATCAACACCATAAACTCACAGAGCAGTAAGATGATTAGAGAGTGCCAAACCTTTAAATATTTAGAAATTAAAGAATATAAAAGTTAAAAGTTAAAAATCCATAAAAATTATTAATTACTTTGAGAAATTAAAAATAGAGAGCGCGAGGGGTAGAATGGAGTTGGACAGGCGGGGAGGGGGGAGAGAGAGAGAGAGAGAGAGAGAGAGAGAGAGAGAGAGAGAGAAACACAAGAGTAGAGAAGAAATTAGTGAGTACAAATTGTACACAAGTATGAAACATATAATTCACAAGTTCCAATAACAATAAAATACTAAATTACAATGTTTATGCGAAAACATTTTTCATATTACAAAAAATATACTTGAACATTTAAAAATGGGAAAAGAGAGAGAAGAGGAAAGGGGAGAGAGACGTGAAGTGAAAGTGCGACAAAAGTGGAAGCGAGACGTGAAGTGAAAGTGCGACAAAAGTGGAAGAGGAGCAAATAGATTGGAATGATAGGGATAGAGATACAGGAATAGGAAGAGGGGAGGAGACAGGGAGACAGAGGAAAGATAGAGTGAGAAACCACACGGAAAGCACATCAGGGATAGAGAAGCCGAAGCGGAAAAGCTTATCGAAAGCAACAACAGTCGCGGCCGCCGGAGGAACAACCGACTCGTTCCGATTCCCCTGCACAGAGATGGTCATGGCAAATGCCGCCGTCGCTATGGATTGCTTCACTCGAAACCGTATAATGTCTTTCGAGTCTCAAAAGACCTAATTCTCACCGTTTGGCAGTGCCATCGCCATGGAGAGTTGCCATCGCCATGGATAGCTTCACTCGAAACCGTATAATGTCTTTCGAGTCTCAAAAGACCTAATTCCCACCGTTTGGCAGTATCGTCGCCATGGATTGCTTCACTCGAAACCGTATAATGTCTTTCCAGTCTCCAAAGACATAATTCTCACTGTTTAGCAGTGTCGTCGCCATGGATTGCTTCACTTGAAAGTTCGAAACTGTATAATGTCTTTCGAGTCTCAAAAGAACTAATTCTCACCGTTTGGTAGTGCCGTCAGAGGGTGTTTTTTGACTTTTAAGTTTAATTTGAATTAATTTGAATGAGTCAATTATAGGTAACTCTTTAGTTCAGACAAACAGATTGCAGTAAAATTAAGCTATAGGATTTTTCCTTCCATCAAAGAGATTGAAATTATATTTTGATGGTGCCGGTTATGGCTGAAAAGGTGAGCAAGCCTAGCACACATTAATTTGAATGAATTTGAATTAATTTGAATGAAATTGAATTAAATTGAATTATATTGAATTAAATTGAATTAAATTGAACTGCCTATCGTTGACAGTTGGAAGGGACGGTCCAACGGATGATTTTTGTTTTGTTGATAGTAGACAGCATTAAGCAGGATGGATCTATGTGGCCACTTGTACCTAGAAGAGTAACGCTTATTCTTAGACGAACCAGAAATGGATGAAATAGATTAAACAAGTAAACAACAACTAAGTTCTGGTGGCGCCTTTCCATGATTACCAACTCGAGGCACTGAAGTTCAGTATGTAAAACCTCCACAAACATTTCACTGTCCACAACGAATTAATTGGAACACTAATGAAGCAACATAAAAACAAACAAGTTAATGGATAAAAGTACCCGTGAATATCAAGCATAAACTTCGAACTCTGAAAAGTATAACCAGATTTATAAACATTAAAAAGAAAAAACAAAAACAAGAAGCAAAATCAAAATCAAAGAAAATGAAAACGAAAACTTTGGCCTTTTATCCAAAGAAGAGTCATCGTCCACAGAGAATGTAAGTGCAGCTTTAGAGCACCTTAAAATTAAAAGCATGAAAATGTTCTTCTTTTTTAAGGATATTAAAATACTCATAATTCAGTTGTAGACTCTCGAAGGAGCAACTCAATTACTCATTTCGACATTAGCTAATTCAGTTCAGCGAAACACAATGGGCAACCTCACGAATTCTTGCTTATAAGGTTTAAGGATAATAAAAGAATAATGCCAGCTAGCATTTTCCATAAGAAATTTCACAAACTTAAATGTCCCATTTGGGAAAAATATATCAAATGTATATATACTGAAGTAAACTAGAAAAAAATGAACTCTTGTATACTAAATGTGTTAATAAATATAAGGAAAAGAAACTAATAGTGAAGAACCTGCCGCAAAAGTATAGTGTCTGGTAACGCCCGTTGGCAGGGTTGAGGAAGTCCGACAACAAGGAGAGGAAGAAAGGTCATTAATGGAACAAAGATCGAGCAGGAAACAATGGTGCAAGAGGACGAAAGGAGAAACCATCGGTTTATTGAGATTTTACCAAGCGTTAAGGTACAACAGTATAAATTGTTTTCACCAAAGGTTGGGGAATGACCCTCCATATAAATAATGTTAACCTACGATTATTAGAAAAAGAGTTGGTAAAACCCCTTTTACTAGTGCATTGATATATAATAAATTATAGCCCATTTTATTTACAAAAATATTGTTCAATAGTGAAGATAATCAATTATTCAAGTAATTAAATAGAAAAAATAATGTAAAATAAAAATAAAAAGGAGGATGGAAAAATGTGTGTCGGATGAACACCGGCCGAAAGACGAGAAAGCATATCAACTTGGAAGATAAAGTAAAGTTTCCGCTTCTGTCTTCGTCTCTTGTGCGTTGTGGCATGGCAGATATGCATGCATTTTACCATTGGATGCCACGCTATGCAACCTATTCACTCTTTGGTCCCTTTCAATACAGCTCTTTCAAATTTTTGCGCGTAACCATTTTTTCCTGACTTATTTTTTTCAGAAAAATAGAACTTGATCTCTAGATTTTGTTGATGCGGCGACCCTAGAAAGGCGGATATAGAGAGCATAAATCACGATCTATCTAGCATCTACTTGTGCTTAAAAAATTAAAAGTAATAGTTTTCTTTTATTTTCAGAAAAAAAAGTCAATATGAGTGTATTTATGGGTTTGTATTTTTAAGTAATCTATAAGCTTATTCCCCTACAATCTACTGCTCGCAAATAAAATTGCATTGGAAATACGTAAAATTAAAATGGTCTTTAGCAATATGGCTCCTCTTACTATATTAATTTTGTACCTAAAATGTCAAAAACACAACACTTAAATAAGTTATAAATGTGCAAAAAAATACAATAATAAATTGAAATAAAAATGCAATTACATAAACGAAAGTGAATCTTGTGTATTTTTTCTGCTAATATATATTTCATTTTTTGACGGTCTATCTAAGCCAACCGGGCATCTTATTTCATTTAAAATATAAAATAATTTTTAATTATATATCGTACACCTCTACATCCTTGGTACGTCATGGAAGAAGTGACAACGACACTTTTTTCATTTATTAGCTGAGCTAACATTGGTACGTCATGGAAGGAGCAACTCAATAACTCATTTCGACATTAGCTAATTCAGTTCACCGAAGTGCAATGGGCAACCTCACGGTTCTTGTTTATAAGGTTTAAGGATACTAAACGAGTAATTCCAGCTAGCATTTTCCATAATAAAATTCACAAACTCAAATGCCCCATTTGGGAAAAAATATATGCAAATGTATTAATACTAAAGTAATGCGAAGTCAGGAAAGAAAACTAGAAAAAATGAACTCTTTTATACTAAATGTGTTTTAAAAAATATAAGGAAAAGAACCTAATTGTGAACAACCCTCCAACAAAAGTAATAAGATTATAGAAGAAAAAATTCAATGGAAGAAAGAGTCTTGGTAGTGTCTGGTAACGCCCGATGGCAGGGTTGAGGGAGCTCGACAACGGCGGGGAGAGGAAGAAAGGTCATTAAAGGAAAACAATATCGAGCAGGAAACAATGGAGCTAGGGGGTGGGAGGACAAACCATTGTTTTATAGAGATTTTACCAAGCGTTGAGGCGCAATCGTATAAATTATTTTTACCAAAGGTTGGGGAATGACCCTCCATATAAATAATTTTTTAAGAGGTTATATTTCATTCCATTTGTCTAGAATAACTGGAGTTACAAGGTAGAGTTAATGTACATCAGGTGGTTGAGATTGCCTGACTTCCAGGTTTGGAAGAGAGACCCCTTCTCTCGCAAGGCAATCAATGGTGGAATTGGCTAAACGTGGAACATGAGTCCACTTATAATTTAATACACTCCCTAAAGACCATATTTCTCTGAAAAATTACTACAAGCCTCCATGGGGGTTGGAGGTTTGGTTGCACCATTTATTTACATTGGCACAGTCACTCTCCACCTCAAGAATTCCTTGAAGTGTACATGAGAAGAGTTTCAAACCTTGAAGGACAATGCGGGTTTCTTCTTCGATTGAGTCACTTGGTAGTAAAGGTCATACAAAAGAAAAGATAGTTCTCCCTTCGTGGTCCTGAACCAAGCCTCCAATGCCTGCTGGGCCCGGGTTACCCCTTGAGGAACTATCCACATTTAGCTTACAAGTCCCTGGTGGGTATGGGGACCATATTGTTATTGGTGAAACCTATTACATCATTGGAATTCTACCAATGGTTATCCATGAAGCACAGAGACAAACTCCATCGAGCTATGAGAATTCAGGCGTAGAAGACAGCCAAAGAATAACCTTGTCCAATTTGCTATATGGGACTATTAAGGCATGTAGTTGATCATCGACAAATACGTCGATTTTACACTAAATTCCCCTGAAGAGCTCGGTTGGCATAGAAGCCTATCTTCCTAGGAGGAGTCGAAGAAGAAATCTGAAATGTTGTGGTTAAGACTAGTCAACCTGGTTTGCACTTTCTTCATTTCCCAATGCACTCTCCAAAAATTGCTCCAGTCGATAGCCCCATTAATTCTCTGTTGCACTAGCTTGTCAACTGTATCATCAGGTGAATGAACAACATTGAAAAGGTTTGGAAACATAAATTCTAGAGGCCTGTCGGAGAGCCACATATCATGTTATATGTCACTTCAATTTCCTTCGGGGAGGAATCTGATGTTTGTCCTGAAAACAACTCATAGTTTGTGAATTTTCTTCCATATTGGAGAAAGAAACGGAGAGGGGTGGCACCCGAGCATCCAGACATCTGTTGGATTCTTGGGTTTGCTGCGTAGAAGAGAGGCCCACGTTAGAAGATTTGGTGCATTCAGCCGCCAACACCATTTCAGTAGGAGAGCATGATTGAGGTGTTCATCTTCTGTATCCCGAGTCCTCCCATTTTTGGCAAGCAGACTTTATCCCATCTAACTGGGTGATTCTTGAAGGATATGCTATGGCCTCTCCATTAAAAATCTCGCATCACCTTCTCTATTTCTTTGGCAACTCCCGTTGGGCATTGCATGAAAGAGAGGTTATAAGTGAGGATGACGAAAAGGCAGGACTTTAAGAGTGTGAGTCTTCCTGCCTTTGAGAGATGCTTTCCTCGCCAAATTTCTAATCTCTCTTTCAGTTTTTTTATGGTGTGATCCCATAACCTTTTGGGTTGCCTCCCATTGGAGACTGGCAGACCGAGGTGCTTTGACGATAATGTCGTGACAGAGCAGCAAAGTTGTGTAGCAGCATCTTGCAAGAGGCTTTGCTTCACATTGATTCCAATTAAGGAATTTTTCCTCCAATTTATTTTTTGACCAGTTGTCAATTACATCAAGGCCTCTCACTCTCTCTCTCTCTCTCTCTCTCTCTCTCTCTCTCTCTCACAAACACTCTCTCTCTCTCTCTCTCTCTCTCTCTCTCTCTCTCTCTCTCTCTCTCTCTCTCTCTCTCTCTCTCTCTTTCTCTCTTTGATTTAATGTTTAATATTTTTTAATTATATAACTTTTATGCATAATAAAGTAAACCACGTCATGGACTAAATAGTACATCTCATTGGTAGACTTGCAGGGTAGAATGATTACAGAGCCATTTACTTAAGTAACTTTAAATTTATCTTGGTTAAATAAATTTTTATTAAGAACCTAAACTATACTCGATTAAGTAAATAAACCAACTTGTCTAATATTTAACCATATAGTGGAGCTCAGTTTAATTAAAATCAATTGACTAAAAGGAAGGAGGGAGAGAGGGACGTCAAAGAGGAGCGACAAAGAGGCACGGCAAAGAGGCACGAACGAAGGGGAATAACTCAAGAGAAAATGTAAGAAGAAATTAGGAGGGGGAGAGGACATATATATCTATAAAAAATAAATCATTTAAATAAGAGTGGTGATATGAGCACATCGAAGTATTACTGCAAGGGTTTACATCCTGACGTGGTGCCCACGTTGCAGTCCGCTAAGAGATAAGCTCGGAGATCAAATTAGCAAGACTTTATTTTTTAATAAAATATTATCTTCCTATTCTTTGGATAAACCTTTAACCCTAGATTTTCTCATACCTTGACTGACAACTACGTTGTCACGTCATAATGTAAAACCTCAAAATAAAATAAGGGAGTACTGATATCATTTTTCTTTAAATAAAGTTAGCATTCTCTCCTACCTAGCTGTAATGCAATATATCATCATCTGCAATCATCCCCTATTGCCCACATGCATTTTGTCCACTAACAGAGACTGATGGGTAAGGATGAATCTGAAACAATTGAGTTAGGACGTTAAATTTTTTTAATATTACTTGATGAAAATTATTGCCAATGTCATATTAAACATACTTTCAAGAGGTTGGAATGGTAGGAAGGAGGGGAGGATGAAGAGGAGGGAGGGAAGGCAGGTGAAGGAGAGGGAGGGAAGGCTGGTGAAGCGGAGGGAGGGAGAAGAGAAGGGAGGGAAGGCAGATGAAGGGGAGGGAGGGAAGGCAGGAGAAAAGTAGGGAGGGGGATGACTAGGGAGGGAGGAAGAAAAGATGAAGAGGAGGCTGGGAAGGCAAAGAGTAGGGAGGGAGGGACGGAGGGAGGGTGGAAGGGAGGAGGGCTGGGGAAGAGGAGTGAGAGAGGGCAAAAGGGAGGGAGAGATGGCGAAGAGGAGGAGGAGGGGTGAAGAGAAGGGAGGGAGCACGAATAAGAGGAAGGCAGAGCGAAGAGGTGGGAGGGAGGGCGAAGAGGAGGAGGGAGAGAGGGAGGGCAAAGAGGAGAGAATGAAGGATGGTGAAAACTCGTTGAAGAAGAGCTAATAATGAAATGGGGGAGGTGTAAAAGACAGGAGGGGGAAGAACTCTAGGGGAAAAGAGACGAGGTGTAGAACTCCAGGGAAAAAGGTCAAAAAATATTAGAAGGAGAGGGAATATATATCTATAACAATGAAATCATTTAATCAAAGTTCGAAATTTCAGCTATTGCGCTGTAATGCAATATTATAATCATCTACCATCATTTCCTACGGCCATGCACATTCTGTCCTCTTGCAGAGAGCGATGGGTAAGGACGGAATTGAATCAATTGAGTTACGGCGCTTGACTTGTTAAATGATATTTGATGAAAATTATTCCATGTGTCATATTAAATGTTCTTTCTGCAGAGAGGGAGTGAGGGCGAAGAGGAGGAGGGTGAAAAATTGTAGTGGAAGAAGCGACAAGAATACTGCTCTTGTTGTATTAAGTGTAATTTGATAGGATTTTGATTCTTTCTTCCATTTAGTCCAGAGCAATTACCTTGCACGTGATACGAGATGTAAGGGACGAAGGGTTCGTGCGAGAGAGAAACAGAAAGAGGGAGAAGCACGACTGAAGAGAAAAGAAAAGAGGAGAAAGGGTTCGAGGATTTCGAACCAAAGCTTCATGTGATCTAATACTGGGAGAGAAAAGGAAGAGAGAGAAGGAAGAAAGGAAGGAAGACTAAGCGGATGAGCTGCTGAAACTTTGCGAGCTTCACAGAGAAGTCATCTTTGTTGTTATTATGTTCTTTTAACCTCCATTTTCTTCTTCAATGGTTGATTGCATTGATGAATATACTATTATTGTTGTTGTGAGTCTCTAGATATTCTAGAGAGAACATTTGTAAATGCATTACAAATTTGGAGATAGTGGATTCTCTTAAAGACGACTTAACCGTTGCCCTGGAATTTCCCATGTTGGGTTTCCACGAAAACATTAGGTGTCTCTATTTTCTCTTTGATTCTGTTTTATTTTGATGACATTGTGTATGGGTTGTTGTTTGTTAGTTTGATTTGACCTTTCAATATACGTATAAGAACCCATTCAGCACATAAAGAAAACAAGTGTTTATAAGGAGTTTTTTTCCCAACTAAGCGATCGCTCTGTTCGTAATTCAAAGAGGACAAGGAAGTATAGGAAGAAGTGTTGTGCGCGAGGGACTGAAATGCATCCATAGTCTTCTCCCATAAATTATATGCAAGCAAAAGAGCTCCACCTATTTGGGGGGTTGGGGGGTTGGGGGGTTGGGGGGTTGGGGTTTAAAAAAATTCCAAAACAACGCTGACTTCAATTCATACATGCATATCAGTTGTATCAAAGGCATCAAGTACTCAGTTAATTAAAATTATTTTATTTATTTACTTTAATTGATGATCTAATTAAATTCCTTTTTAATGCAGCCACAAGGCAACCTGCACCCGACATTAGGGTGGTCTATGACTAGTCACTAGGGAGGTTAGTATTCTTTAAAATTAACATTATTTTCAATTTTGACATAAATGTAGATTTCATAAAAATTAGGTCATTTCTTTAGCATAATTATACAATCACGGCCTCTCCATAATATTACACTACAGTGAGTCTTCTTAGATGCATGGGAAATAAAATATAAATAAAAAAAAAAAAAATATGATAAAATAAAAAATTTGAAAATATATACACATATAAATAAAAACTAACAGCTAAAAAATCCATCCTTTTTTATCATTAATAATATTTTTAGCTTTATAATCAACATGGTATTCTTATGTTTCTTAATGCAGTTATTCTCTTTCTATTACATATCATTTGTGCAAGTTTAAATTCTAAGCATTACGTAGAATAATAGAGTAAAATCTTAAAATTAGTTTTGGTAGGGATGTGTTGTGCCTATCAGCTCTGATGAGAGTGTTTTTGGTTGCCTATTTACGTTATCCTCTTTTTATGGTTCAGGGTTTAGGGTTTAGGGTTTGCAGTGCATAGAATCCATCAAGCTCGATTGACAGTGATCTTTCAATACCCCGATGAAAACAAGTTTAACTGCCAAGTATCTCTAGCTGACAGACGAGTGGATATGTTCAATACTAGGCAAATCTGTCATTTCTTATGACGCCTGATTAGCCGTTATTAATCAGAATTATGCATTGCATTTTATTATCCATCTTTTTTCATCTTTAATACTTATTTCTTTCTTTATGATAGTGCACATTCTAGTTCCACTTAATTTGTTGAATAAAAATTATTCTAGTTTAGTTCTTCCTAACATTGTCTAGTCATTTTGAGCTATTATAACTGAAACCCAATTTTAATGGTATTAGAATGGTGCCTATGTGATACGGGGCGCAACTTGCCTATGCACCCCAAGCGCAACGTGTTTGGAGTGCAGACATGCGTAAGACAGCACAGCAATGCTTTCGTGTTCATGACAATTGACAGACCAGCATGCGCACGTGGGCTGCACGCGCATGAACCACATGCATATTCGAATGTGTGTGCAGGACCGCATGTACATGCATGCTCAGGGCCGCATGCTCATGCGCACGCGCATCCAGCAAATCCGGATGCGTGCTTGGGGCAGTATGCGCGTGCCTAAGTGCAGGGTTACGATCCAGTTGCCCCACTCATGCAGCCGCAAGGGAGTAAAATGCGTGGCTCAAGCACCGACGTGCATAGAAGCATCAAGGTGCAATCCAGACCACATGCTGCAACTTAGAGGAGGAGCATACTTACAGCGTGTTTGACTAGCATATGATGACATAGCAGCTGGCATGGCATTTTACATGACTTGGCACATGAGGTGGCACATAACTTAGCAGGTGAGGTAGCACTTGACTATGCATGTGAGGTGGCACTTGACTAGGCTTGTGAGGTGGTACTTGACTAGGCGTGTGAGGTGGCACTTGACTAGGCATGTGAGGTGGCACTTGACGAGGCTTGTGAGGTGACATGCATGCGTTGACAAAGCACATAGGAAATGTGCTTAATAGGTGACACGAGTTAGTCGAGGTTTGAAATGAAATAAATCCATTAAAATGAGTTTGAACAAGTCAGCTAGAGACTAGGAGGTTTTCGTTAGATCTCCTTACATATGAGGCAAGTGTATACTATAAATAGCTTTGTAGAATAGCTTGAAATCACTTCACCAATCAATTGAGGAATCTTTTCCTCCTAATCTCGTATTTGTTCCTACCTTAACATTTTGAGGGCGTTCTAACACTTACAACGGAGTGTTGTAGAGCAAACTCTTGTATGGGAGGCTGACTAGCAACCAGACGGACTTGGAGGCTAAGCCACACGTTGCAAAAGGCTAAGCTCAGGCCGTGGTCAATCCAGCGGCATAACAATTGGGATCAGAGCAAAAGATCAATCAAATGGCAAATTTCAAGACTGAAATCGTTCCAACAAGGGGAAAGGAGGGTGACTAAGTCTGAACTTCATTTTTCTTCTCTTAAAGACAGAATGGACAAGGTAGAGGCGAGTTGCTTGGGATTAGAAGAACATGTATGTGAGAACATCAATTCTATAAATGAGAGTCCAGAAGCGGTTCATACCTTGGAGGAAAATGCCACAGTGGCATGACGGTGTTTCAGGTACCCCTAGATGAGGTGCGGAACAAGATGGACGAATTATGAACGAGACTTGCATTGCGTGAATGTACGTAACAAACGGAGGTGCAAACTTGAATAGAGCAGCAACCAAGATCAAAGTACCTGAACCGAAAGCCTTACAATGGAGTAAGAGATCCTAATATCATTGATAATTTCATGTGGCAAGTATAGTAGCACTTCCATTCCCCCACAATCACAGATGAGGGACAAAAGGTAAGCACTGCTTCTATGTTCCTTGTCAATAATATTGTACTCCGATGGAGGAGAAGGGCTACGGATGGGGAATCAGACACCTCAACCGGAAGGACATTGAAGGATTTCAAGAAGGACTTGAAGTCACAATTTTTCCTTGAGGATGTGGAATATCATGCTTGAAAGGAGTTGAGAGTCTTGAAACAAGAAGACACCATTAGAGAGTACGTACAAAAATTTACTTCTTTAATGTTGTGCATTACTAATAAGTCCGATCAGGACAAACTGTTGAGACGTGTAAGTCATGGATACACACAAATAGTCACGGACAAAGAGAAGACATGTACATCAAATCAACCTAACTCTAGGTATCCTAATGGCACACTCAGATGTAAATAGAGTTAGAGTTAGAGTAGGATTTTATTATGTAACTCTATATATATTTCATATACAGATCTATCAGAGGTGAAAAAAAAATTCATTCTTCGTCTTCGTCTTTCTATTTTTCTCTTCCAAAATACCCTAATCTTACATGGTACCAGAGCGAGATTGAAATTGAGAAGAAAAAGAATATTTGTTCATCGCCTCCATAGAGAATAGTTGTCGAGAGCTTAAAGGACGCCTGGTCTCGATAGGAGCTCTGGTTCTCGGCAGAAATTCTACTTCTAGGTAAAAGTTCTGCTTCTTGATCATCACCTTCTTCTAAGATTTGCCGTTGCCAACTTCAGCCCTCACCGCAGCTGCCGACTTCGGCCCTCGACGCTGCTGCCGACTTCTGCCTTCGCCGCCGCTGCCAACATCGGCCCTCGACGCCGCTGCCGACTTCTGCCCTCGCCGCCGCTGCCGACATCGGCCCTCGCCGCCGCTGCCTACAACGGCCCTCGCCGCCGCTGCCTACAACGGCCCTCACCACCGCTGCCGACATCGTCCCTCGCTGCCGCTGCCAACATCGGCCCTCGCCGCCGCTGCCGACTTCGGCCTTCACCGCCACTACCTTCGCCTTCGGCTGTCATTGCCTCGGGCCCTCACCTCCTTGGCCTCTTTGGCTCGGCCCTCTTTCGGAAGAGCAATACTGAAATAATTCTCGTAACTTAGGGATTTATTTCTTCCCGGCCCGATGACGAATGTCGGACCGACCCGACCAAGCGCCTGACCAGACCCGATCTGACCCAGACCAGCCTGACCAATATATATTTTTATATTTTTTATTTAAACAAACAAAATGGGTAAAGATGGCTGACATTGACGTCAAGCCAGTACGTGAAGAGGACAAGGAAGATTCATCTGGAAAGATCTCCGGTGATAAAATCAATGGCAGAAATTATCTTTTGTGGGCCAGGGCAGCAGAAATCAATATAGGAGCAAGAAAGAAATCCAAATTCATTTATGAAGAACCTCCTGAACACATAACAGAGGCTTGGAGTGCTGAAAACCAGATGGTCATGTCATGGATTTTGGCAAGTCTGGAGAGTTATATCACTTCAGTGGTTATTTACCTCGACAATGCTTATGAGATGTGGAACAAGCTGCGAAATAGGTACTGTCAACAAAATAACTTATCTTGGGTTTATGACTTATATGCAAAAATTTTCTCTTAAGCGTGAAGGAAAAGCCTTTGTCGACTTTGCGGGAGAATTCGAGGCTATCATTCAAGAAATCAATAAGTTGCATCCTTTTACCCAGGACGAGACCATGGTGAGAAGGCAGAGAGAAGAGTTGATCATTGCCCATTTTCTTCATGCTTTGGGACCAGAATATGAGCCCATTCTAGCACAGACTCTTGCACGAATAGATAAGCTCACATTTAAATATGTGTATGGTTTTCTTATGAGAGCTGAACTAGCAGAGCCAAACAATGGTTTCGTAAACTAGTCTGACTCATCTGTAATGGTTGTACAGGGAGGTACCAAATATACAACGAAACGTCTTGAGACAGGGGGAGGCCATGAAAAAAATAGAGACCATTTTCATCCATGCCCTCACTGTGCGTTGAGAAATCACCCACTGAACATTGCTTGAAGAAATATGGAAGACCTACCCGGGCCAAACAAAAATAAGCAATCTACTTTGGCCAACCAAGCCACTCAGAATAAGACACAGACTTAGTTGGATACTCTGAAAGTAGAGTTACAGAACACTATGAACCGAGTTGGCCAGCTTGTATCTGTATCTTCAGAACCTACTGCAACTTTTCCCATACAAGTAATTCCGCACTACATGTTTAAAAGGGAACACCTACCTGGGTCATAGACTTTGGAGCCTCTACACACATGATAGGTACTCCTTCCTTCTTATCATCAGTTAATTATCATTCGCATCTTGGTTATATGTCCATTGCAAAAGGTTCTCGGTCTCAAGTCATTGGAATTGGTACCTTATCATTTCACCTTATCTTTTCAGTACAACTGCTCTTAGTGGTGTTCTTGTTGTTCCATCTTTTCTGGTCAATCTCCTTTCCGTTAGCCAGTTAACAAAACAATTAAAGTGCAAAATATTATTCTTTTTTGACTGTTGTATTTTTCAGGACCTCAAGACGGGATTGGTGATTGGTACAGGGATTGGGAAAGGTGGTGTGCACATTCTGGAGCAGTCTCAGAATTCAGTTCTTTGTCTATCCCTCTCACTAATGGAGAGGCACACTCGTCTGGGTCGCCCAAGTTAGGCTAAACTTCTTCAAATGGTTCCTTCGTTACCTAGAGAATTTTAAATTAACTATCAAGCATGCCAACTCGGTAAGCAACACAAAGTCCCTTTTTCCTTAAGAGGTAGTATATTTGCATCTTCTCCTTTTGAAATAGGTCATTCAGATGTCTGAGGTCCTTGGCTGGTGTCTAGTCTAAATGGTTATTGTTATTCTGTCTTTTATTGATGATTTCAGTAATGTTTGTTGGGTCAACATTATGAAACAAAAATCTGAGGTCTGTAGCATTTTTCAGCAATTCTATGATGAAATAAAAGCTCAGTTTGATTGCTCAATTCAAATTTTACAAAGTGACAATGGTAAAGAGTATGTTTCCACTGAGCTTCTCTCTTTCTATGTTGACAAAGGCATTCTCCATCAGTTTTCACGTCCATACACCACAACGAAACGGAGTCGCAAAACACAAAAATAGACACTTATTAGACACCACATGATCCTTGTTGTTCCATGTCTGTCCCTCACTATCTATGGTGTGATGCATTACTAACAACATGCATGCTCATCAATCGAATGCCATCTTTCGCCTTAGAAGGATGAGTGCCACTCCAAGTCTTGTCCCCCGGATCTCCTATATACTCGGTTGAACCACACATTTGGATGTATATGTTTTGTTTAAAACACATCACCAGAAAAACATAAGTTGTCACCTTGATCTATATCTTGTGTGTTTTTTGGGTACTTGAGACAATCAAAAGGGTATAGATGTTATCACCCATCATCTCGTTGTTGGTTCACATCCATTCAGGTGTTATTTTTCGATAATGTTCCCTATTTTGGCGGCGGGTCCGAGTCCCCCTCTATGTTCCTTAAAGATAGGTTGCAGTGTCCACAGGAGCTTCCAGGGACAGAGCATGCACCAGCCTATCTCCTGCACCTATTAAACTCCCGGACAGGTCAGAATCCTCTATATCTCCATCTTCTTATTTACACTTACCTATTGTTGTCCAGAAAGGGGTGTGTTCTTCTACTCAACACCCTATTTTCAACTTTATTTTCACTATCACAATTATCTCCTCCATATAAGTTGTTTGTTTCCACTGTTGACTCCACCATTTTTCCTCACTCAGTGTCAAAAGCCATGTCTAGACCAGAAAAAATATAGATGGCCGCCCTGTGGTTAAATTTTTTTACAATATTAAAATGGAGGTCTGATACGCAGTACATGCTATACTCGATGGGAGTTGAGTCCCAGCGAGGGGGAGTTTTCTGATGTGGGTGTTTCTTTAATATAAGTTCATGTGCCTTTCTGGAATGTAATAGTTTTTATAATATGGTAGGAAGAAAGGTTCTTGGTGATACACATTATTGTGATTCGTGAGTTAGATACTGATTTATAAAACTTTAGGTTTGGAGTGGTATGTGCCAGAAATGTCCATGCAAAAGCTTTTTTATGCAAATATGACAAAAGGAATTATATTCCATACTTTTTCCAGTTTGTGTAAGTCCCTCATCAGTACTTTGTTCGTGAAATTAATTGGAGTCTGGTGTATGGTATTGGAGGGATGCATATTTTTAATCAGTAGTTATCATCATTTAGCTTTTAGGATTTCAGAAGTTTGTTGTGAAAGTGGTTGTGATGGTGAAGGGAACAGAGAAATTTTTAGTGGACTGTTGTCCTGGACATCTTCCATTGATTCAAATATGGGCCATCCATGACCTCTTAACAGATTTTCTAGTGGAGTATCCAAAAAAATAAAGCAACGTATGGCTAATGTATAAAATGTTGAAGATTTAGAGATCTCTCTTTTAAATGAAGTCTAAAACTAATTAAAACTATCAGCTGGATATTGCTGCTTCAATATTTTGAAAAGGGACCACCACTTCCTGTTTCTGAAACAAACTAATTAACAGATAAGTGGTAGTTTAGGCCTAGGTTGACTCCCATTATCACACATTGGAGCTACTGAGATTCTGCAGCATTTAAATACTTATGTCAATTTAAAACATTTGGATCAGACTACAGGTTTTTTCTTACATTTTGTAGCTTTAGAAGATTGTGATATTAGAAATTGGTAGCTAGCTAGGTACATGGTTCAATAATATTTATAAGTGCTTGTATCAATTTGAGAATTCCTTTTTGAACGTTTTGAATTGTTTTATATTTTTTTTATCTTAATTAGGCCTCTTTGTAGATTGAAGATTCCTTCTTCTGTTAAATAAATTCTTTTATTTTATCTCTCTATTTTTTTTTCTCTTGTGCTGAACCATGTACCCCCCTATGGAGGAGGAGGGGGGAGGGGGAGGAGGAGGGGGAGGGGAGGGGGAGGGAGGGGAGGGAGGAGGAGGAGGGAGGGGAGGGAGGGGGGAGGGAGGAGGGAGGGAGGGGAGGGAGGGAGGGGGGAGGGAGGGAGGAGGGGAGGGAGGGAGGGAGGGGAGGGAGGGGAGGGAGGGGGAGGAGGGGGAGGGAGGAGGGGAGGGAGGGGGGGGAGGGAGGAGGGAGGGAGGGAGGGAGGAGGGAGGGGAGGGAGGGAGGGAGGGGAGGAGGAGGGAGGGGAGGGAGAGGGGAGGGAGGGGGAGGGGAGGGGGGGAGGAGGAGGGGGAGGAGGGGAGGAGGGGAGGGAGGGGGGAGGGAGGAGGGAGGGAGGGAGGGGAGGGAGGAGGCAGGAGGGAGGGAGGACGGGGAGGGACGGGAGGGACGGGGAGGGACGGGAGGGACAGGCAGGGACGGGCAGGGACGGGCAGGGACGGGCAGGGACGGGAGGGACGGGAGGGACGGGAGGGACGGGAGGGACGGGAGGGACAGGGAGGGACAGGCAGGACGGGAGGGACGGGAGGACGGGAGGGAGGGGACACGGGAGGGACGGGAGGGACGGGAGGGACGGGAGGGACGGGAGGGACGGGAGGGACGGGAGGGAGGGAGGGACGGGAGGGACGGGAGGGACGGGAGGGACGGGGGACGGGAGGGACGGGAGGGACGGGAGGGACGGGAGGAGGGGAGGGACGGGAGGGAGGACGCACGGGAGGGACGGGAGGGACGGGAGGGAGGGAGGGACGGGAGGGACGGGGAGGGACGGGAGGGACGGGAGGACGGGAGGGAGGACGGGAGGGACGGAGAGGAGGGGGAGGGGAGGGAGGAGGGAGGAGGACGGGAGGACGGGGGGACGGGAGGGACGGGCGAGGGGACGGGAGGGAGGGACGGGGAGGGAGGGGAGGGAGGGGAGGGGGGGGAGGGACGGGAGGGACGGGAGGGACGGGAGGGGCGGGGGGAGGGAGGGAGAGGGAGGGAGGGGATTCGGGGAGGGCGAGGAGGACGGGGGGACGGGGAGGAGGAGGGGAGGGAGGGGAGGAGGGGGGGGGGGGGGAGGGGAGGGAGGGCGGGGAGCGAGGGAGGGGGGAGGGGCAGGCGAGGGAGCAGGAGGGGGGAGGGGAGGGAGGAGAGGAGGGGAGGAGGGGGGAGAGGCAGGGGAGGGGAGGGCGGGGGAGGAGGCAGGAGAGGAGGGGAGGCGAGGAGGGAGGAGGGAGGGCGAGGGAGGCGAGGGAGGGAGGCGAGGGGAGGGAGGAGGGAGGGAGGAGGCGAGGGAGGCGAGCGAGGAGGGGAGGGGAGAGGGGAGGCCGAGGAGGAGGAGGAGGGCGGGAGGAGGAGAGGAGGAGTGGGGAGGGGGGAGGAGGAGGGGAGGAGGAGGGAGAGGAGGGGAGGGGGGGGGAGGGCGAGGGCGAGGGCGAGGGCGAGGGAGGAGGAGCGGAGGAGGAGGCGAGGAGGAGGAGGAGGCGAGGGGAGCGAGGCGAGGGGGCGAGGGAGGAGGGGGGAGGAGGACCGAGGGGGACGAGGACCGAGGCGAGACGAGGACCGAGGGGCGAGGACCGAGGGGGGCGAGGACCGAGGGGGCGAGGACGAGGGACGAGGGGAGGAGGGGAGGACCGAGGGGGGGACGAGGACCGAGGGGGACGAGGACCGAGGGGACGAGGACCGAGGGGGGACGAGGACCGAGGGGGGGAGGACCGAGGGGGGACGAGGACGAGGGAGGGAGGACGAGGACCGAGGGGGACGAGGACCGAGGGGGGACGAGGACCGAGGGGGACGAGGACCCGAGGGGGACGAGGACCGAGGGGGACGAGGACCGAGGGGGGGACGAGGACCGAGGGAGGGGGGACGAGGACCGAGGGGGACGAGGACCGAGGGGGGGACGAGGACCGGGGGGGGGACGAGGACCGAGGGGGGGACGAGGGACCGAGGGGGACGAGGACCGAGGGGGACGAGGACCGAGGGGGGACGAGGACCGAGGGGGACGAGGGGACCGAGGGGGACGAGGACCGAGGGGACGAGGGACCGAGGGGGACGAGGACCGAGGGGGACGAGGACCGAGGGGGGACGAGGACCGAGGGGGACGAGGACCGAGGGGGACGAGGACCGAGGGGACGAGGACCGAGGGGGACGAGGACCGAGGGGGACGAGGACCAGGGGGACGAGGACCGAGGGGGGACGAGGGACCGAGGGGGGGACGAGGACCGGGGGGACGAGGACCGAGGGGGACGAGGACCGAGGGGGGGACGAGGACCGAGGGGGGACGAGGACCGAGGGGGACGAGGACCGAGGGGGGACGAGGACCGAGGGGGGACGAGGACCGAGGGGGGACGAGGACCGGGGACGGGGGGACGAGGACCGAGGGGGGGACGAGGACCGAGGGGGGGACCGAGGACCGAGGGAGGGGGACGAGGGGGAGGGGGGACGAGGACCGAGGGGGGGGACGAGGACCGAGGGGGGGGACGAGGACCGAGGGGGGGGACGAGGACCGAGGGGGGGGACGAGGACCGAGGGGAGGGGACGAGGACCGAGGGGAGGGACGAGGACCGAGGGGGGGGACGAGGACCGAGGGGAGGGACGAGGACCGAGGGGGAGGGGACGAGGACCGAGGGGAGGGACGAGGACCGAGGGGAGGGGACGAGGACCGAGGGGAGGGACGAGGACCGAGGGGAGGGACGAGGACCGAGGGGAGGGACGAGGACCGAGGGGAGGGGACGAGGACCGAGGGGGGACGAGGACCGAGGGGGGGACGAGGACCGAGGGGGGGGACGAGGACCGAGGGGGGGGGACCGAGGACCGGGGGGACGAGGACCGAGGGGGACGAGGACCGAGGGGGGACGAGGACCGAGGGGGGGACGAGGACCGAGGGGAGGACCGAGGGACCGAGACCCGGGGACGAGGACCGAGGGGGGGCCGAGGACCGAGGGGGGGGGGGACCGAGGGGGGGCCGAGGACCGAGGGGAGGGGCCGAGGACCGAGGGGGGGGGCCGAGGACCGAGGGGAGGAGGACCGAGGAGGGGAGGAGGACCGGGGGGGAGGAGGACCGAGGGAGGGGGAGGACCGAGGGGGGGAGGACCGAGGGGGAGAGGAGGACCGAGGGGGGAGGAGGACCGAGGGGGAGGAGGACCGGGGGGGGAGGACCGAGGGGGGGGAGGACCGAGGGGGAGGACCGAGGGGGGGGGAGGACTGAGGGGGGGGGACGAGGGGGGAAGGGGGGACGAGGACCGAGGGGGGGAAGAGGACTGAGGGGAGGGGGGGACGAGGGGGGAAGGGGGGGACGAGGACCGAGGGGAAGGGGGGACGAGGACCGAGGGGGGGAAGAGGACTGAGGGGGGGACGAGGACCGACGAGGGGGGACGAGGACCGACCGGGGGGGACGTGGACCGAGGGGGGGGGGGAGGGAGGACCGAGGGGAGGGAGGACCGAGGGGAGGGAGGACCGAGGGGGGGAGGACCGAGGGGGGGAGGACCAGGGGGGGGGAGGACCAAGGGGGGGGAGGACCGAAGGGGGGGAGGAGGGGAGGGGGAGGACCGAGGGGAGGGACGAGGACCGAGGGGAGGGACCGAGGACCGAGGGACCGGGGACGAGGACCGAGGGGAGGGGAGGACCGAGGGGGGGACGAGGACCGAGGGGGGACGAGGACCGAGGGGGGGGACGAGGACCGAGGGGGGGACGAGGACCGAGGGGGAGGGAGGACCGAGGGGAGGGGGAGGACCGAGGGGAGGGGACGAGGACCGAGGGGAGGGGGCGAGGACCGAGGGGAGGGGGCGAGGACTGAGGGGGGGCCGAGGACCGAGGGGAGGGGCCGAGGACCGAGGGGAGGGGCCGAGGACCGAGGGGGAGGGGGCGGGAAGACCGAGGGGAGGAGGACCGAGGGAGGGGCGAGGACCGAGGGGGGAGGAGGACCGAGGGAGGGGGGGCGAGGACCGAGGGGAGAGGAGGAGGACCGAGGGGAGAGGAGGACCGAGGGAGGGGGAGGAGGACCGAGGGGGGGGAGGACCGGGGGGGGGAGGACCGAGGGGGGAGGACCGAGGGGGAGGACCGAGGGGGGGGGCGAGGACCCCGGGGGGGAGGACTGAGGGGGGGGACGAGGGGGACGGGGGGGGGGACGAGGACCGAGGGGGGACTGAGGGGGGGGGGACTGAGGGGAAGGGGGGGACCGAGGGGAAGGGGGGGACGAGGACCGAGGGGGGAAGGGGGGACGAGGACCGAGGGGGGGGACGAGGACCGAGGGGGGGACGAGGACCGAGGGGGGGGACGAGGACGAGGGGGGGGGAGGACCGAGGGGAGGGAGGACCGAGGGGAGGGGAGGACCGAGGGGAGGAGGACCGGGAGGGAGGACCGAGGGGGGGGGACCGAGGGGAGGGGGGGGGGAGGAGGACCGAGGGGAGGGAGGACCGAGGGGGGGAGGACCTAGGGGGGAGGACCTAGGGGGAGGACCGAAGGGGGAGGACCAAGGGGGGGCGGGGGAGGACTGAGGGGGGAGGACCGTGGGGGCCGAGGTCCGAGGGGCAGCTGGACCGAGGGGCAGCGGTACTGAGGACCGAGGACCGAGGGGGCGAGAGGGGAGTGAGCGGGAGAGGGAAGCAAGGAGCAAGGAGCGAGGGGGCGGGCGGGGAGCGAGCGGGAGCAAGGAGAGAGGAGCGAGGGGGGGGTGGGGAAGCGGGTGGGTGGGAGAGGAGGAGCGAGCTGGAGCGGAAGGGGGAGAGAGCGGGAGTGGGAGGGGAATGAGCGGGAGCAGGAGGGGAACGAAGCGGGACGGGAGGGGAGCGAGCTGAAGCGGGGAGCGATGGGGCTGGCGGGGAGCGAGGGGCTGGCGGGGAGCGAAGGGGCTAATGGGGAGCGAAGGGGCTGGCGGGGAGAGGGTGCTGGCGGGGAGCGAGGGGGCTAGCGGGGAGCGAGGGGCTAGCGGGGAGCGAGGGGGCGGGCGGGGAGCGAGGGGCGGGCGGGGAGTGAGGGACTGGCGGGGAGCGAGGGACTGGCGGGGAGCGAGGGACTGGCGGGGAGCGAGGGTGCTGGCGGGGAGCGAGGAGCGGGCGGGAGCGGGGGCGGGCGAGGGGCGGGCAGGAGCGAGGGGCGGGCGGGCGGCTGGGAGGAGGGGAGGCGAGGGGCGGGCGGGAGTGAGGAGCGAGGGGGCGGGAATGAGGAGCGAGGAGGCGGGGGAGCGAGGAACGAGGGGGGGGTGGGAACGAGGAACGAGGAGGGGGTGGGAACGAGGAGTGCGGGAGCGGTAGGGGGTGGGGAAGCGAGCAGGAGGGGAGGGGGGGGGGGCGGCGGGAGGGAGGGGTGGGGGGCGAGTGGGAGTGGGAAGGGAGGGGTAGCGGAGGGGAGGCGGAGGGGAGGCGGGAGGGGAGGCGGGAGGGGAGGCAGGAGGGGAGGGAAGGGAGCGGGCGGGGCGGGGGAGGGGAGGGAGGGGGGCGGGTGGGGGTGGGAGGGGAGGGAGGGGTTTGGGCGGGGCGGGAGGGGAGGGGAGGGGAGGGGAGCGAGCGGGAGAGTGAGGTGGAGGGGTGGGGGGCGAGCAGGACCGTGAGGGGATTGGGAGTGAGCGGGAGCGTGAGGGGAGGGGTGCGGGGAGCGTGAGGGGAGGGAGAGCGAGTGGGAGAGTGAGGGGAGGGGAGCGAGTGTGAGGGGAGGGGAGCGAGCGTGAGGGGAGGGGGCGGCGGGGGAGCGGTAGGGGGAGCGAGGTGGAGTGGCATCAGGTGGGTGCGAGGGGGAGCAGGGGGTGTGGTTTTTATTTCATGTAATGTAATAATTGTATTCATGTTATTTTAGGCCCTTTTGGGGAGACGACTTCAGGACTTCCGGAGCCGATGCAATCTGAAGACTCTACCCTGCAAGTGGACCAGCCACTTGTGCGTCGTCGGGGGAGAGGTCCCACTTGGGCGACATCACTTGTACCCCCTGATGGCAAGACGTAGAGATTGGTCATTGAAAACGGTCAAATGACATCAAGTAATTAGAAGAAGTTGGCGAGATTAATGGGTTCAGATGCTCGTTCCAAAGTGTGTTTTCCCTTCCACCTTCAATGGCGCCAGTATTCTCCTACTCTATTCACTAACTGGTTTAATGAGATCAAGGTATGTCAGTATAGTAAAAAGTATTCTAAGTAGTTGGTTTTTGGTGCAATGTACTAATTGATATCCATCTTTTTTTGCAGAAAAAATACGAGTTCATCACTCCCTGTGGTGCTCCGGTGAATGATAAAGAGGCAATGAGGGCCCTCAAGCTGGCCCTACAAAAAATAGTAAGGAACAACAGGTGCAGCTATAAGAAGAAATATTTCGATGGGAAGAGCGATGAGGAGCTGGTAACTTGTCCTATATCGACTATGTCCCCGGATGCCTGGAAAAAGCTTGTGACTTATTGGCGTGAAGAAAAAATCAAGGAGTTGGCCATAAAAAATAAGGAAAATCGTGCAAAAATGAAGTCTACCCACACGCTTGGGACTAAGCCGCTTAGTCGTTTCTATGCAGAAGAGGTACTTGAATATTTCCATTTTCCATTCATTATTTGTTTTCAAAAAAGTATGTAATTTCATATGTTGAATACCTTTCAAACCAGCGTTCTGACAAAGGGGACAACTTCAGTATATTCGAATCATATTTATTAGCTCATATGAAGAAGGATGGGACTTACCCTAATGAAAGCACGCAGAGCAAATGTGTAAGTTTACAAGTTTATTATGTCTTTTGTTCTTTTAACTTATAGGGACATTGTAAACTCAAAATTTTAGTATTTTTGTGTAGGTTGAAGTAGCTGAGGCATCGGTTGCACGCAACGTCTCAGCCTCCCAGGATCTCGCAGATTTGTCTCCTATCTTGGATCAAGTCTACGATGGCCACCACGGAGGATATGAGAGAGGGATCGGGATTGGTTGGTCTCGAGGGAGGAGTACCTCTGTGGGTAGTTCTAGCCAGACTGCGGAAATCAATGCCCTTAGAATGGAGCTCCAAGCATCACAAGAAGATAGAGCTGCAATGATGGCAAGGATGCATAGATTGGAGCAACAAGTGCAAGACATCACACAGCAACGTGTCATGCCACACTCAAGTGCAGGTTTGAATTTTTTTTTTTAAATAAACATTTAAAGAGCTTTTGTTTGTCACCTCTTTGTTAAAATTTTCTTACCTAATTTGGCAGGGAGACAGGATTGACTCGGCAGTGAGCATTCAGCTCACTGATTTGGTTGGCACCAAAGAGTAGAAGATTGTTTTGTATATGGCATGGCCACACACCATCTTTTGTAAAAAATGTAATACTAGAAGATTGTTTTCGGACAACTATCAGCCCACTATTGAATTTTGCGGATAGCTGGAATATTTTGCTCTATTACCAGGTTATTACTGCTTCTTCTTTTACTTGATATAATCAAGCTTGGCTAGGATAAAAAAAAGGTGCAGAAACTTGTTTTAATATATTCTATAGGGTTTCATGATCCCCCCTATAAAACGGTTTTATGGACTGTGTATAACTTTATACTATGTAAAACCTTTTGTGTGTATACAATTTACTTCTTGTATAATTAAATTTATTTTATTCCATGTTATGAGTATCATATATATATATATATATATATATATATATAGATATGTAGAGCCAGGTTCTTCTACCAGTGTAGTTGGGATCACCGCAGATCGAACGAAGCAAAAACTGGCTTTCTACGTCAGAGCAAGAAAGAGGAAGATGGAGTTTATGCTACATAAAGAAGAGTTTGAGACAGGATTGGGCAAACTTAGAAGCTATATGCAAATACTGCTCAATGGAGCATACAAGACGCAGGCAGAGGCACCAGTAGCAAGAAACATTCGCTGTGTTGAAGACAGCCTTGCCAGGACCCACCTTTGGGAAGAGAAGATGCGCGCCACAGCACTTCTCATGCAAGAGACACTGAATCTGTCGCACTCAATAATAATAGAGTGCTTGACTCAGCAACAATGTCACCTCATATCACTCGAAGAAACGAGAGAAAGCCAAGCTTTGGTAGCTGAAAGCACCAACACTAGTGTTTCTACTCCACACCAGGATACAAGCTCAGGGGAAGAGCGATCTTACACATCCCTATGCACAAGGGGAGGAGGGAACACGAGCCAGAACAGAACTGGCCCAATCATCTTTGGAAGACAATCCAACGCAAGCCACTGCAAGGCAGGAGGCCCAGCCGAGCAGCAAGGAGGCAACAAATGAAGACACGCATTGAGGAGGGAGACCAGAAAGAGTCTCAAGGGACGTACGTGAACCACCCACTAATGAAGTGGAAGAACCAGCACTGGTCACTGATTGGGAAATGGTTGCCTTAAAGACCAACGCAGGTCCAAGGCCGGAAGTGCCAACAATTCCCATAACATCTCCAATAGGCGCATGTCAGGAGGACAGCAAGCCGAGATGGGCCATCATGGTTGAACTAGCGCAGGAGGCTCCAAAAAGTTCTGACCACTTGCAACTGATCCTTAGCTCGGAAGGGGAACCAAAGTCACAGCAAGGTGCTGAGGCATCTCCCTTCTTGGAGCAGTGGTATAGCTTATCCACGTTTGGAAAGCTTGTTCAATTGTACCCACGAAAGAAGAAGAAGATCAAGATCCGCATAGTCGAAGGAGACAGCAACAGATCGTTGGCTTCTAATGCAAGAATGGGAGTAGCTAACCCAAGCCACAGAAGCTGGAATTCAAGTTACAAGAAAAACGGTCTGCTGGTCAGTAAGCCAAGAGAAGCGCTGAAGAGGGACCTGGCCACCGTAAAACTCTAGGAGAATTCACAGAGGTGAAGATACAAATCCACAGACGGGAGGAGAACCGATCTTCAATCAGGAGGGAAGACCCTACATACCATGGTGCGGTATTTTGAGAGTTGAAAACCTTAGAATTTGTTACAATTCTACCAGCTGGCATGCCATTCATCAAGCTCGAACCATGGGGTTACTACAAGGGCAGTGCTATAGGCCAACATTGTGGCCATACGCCCTCAACTTCATCCAAAGGTGCACAAAGAATCCATCTAGGTCACTCCAGCAGAAGAAGTCCCAAGCTTCTTATGTCCAACCTCGCAATAGTGGCATTGTTGAGAGGGACATGATAGGTGGTTTATGGGGACCGCCCACACATCAAGAAAAGCGGAAACGAGGTGGTTTATGGGGACCACCTCCACACCGGAAGAGGAGAAAACATGGTGGTTTATGGAGACCACCTCCACTCAGGAAGAGGAAGAAGCATTGGAAGTCCAGTGAAAATATGGGGACACCCAAACCCTCTCAGCAACAAAAGTTCAATGAGCCACTAGAGAGAGTAGGCATGAGCACCGGTTTGCTGATGAGAGAGCAAGGGCCAATGGAGGAGGAGTTGCAACCGGGAGTAACTCCAAATGCAGCAACCCTTGTACAAGAGTCACCACCAATGGACCCGCAAGATATGTGAAGAGCAGAGAGGGACTCTAACCTCCAAATTAAGTCCCCAATTGAGTCACCAAGGGTGTTGACATTATGGGAGTGGGAGGATGTAATGGGCCCCAATTTGGCCAAAAATATTTTATGCCTTGACATGGTCATAGACACACAACAGGCCATTGACGTGGTATGGGACACCTCAGAAGAGCCAAGTGAAACATGAAGGATGGTTATCTTGGCCAGGACGCCCAAAGACGCACTAGAGTGCTTAAGGGTGCCGGCCTAGGCGATTTGGCGCATTGGTGCCCATAGACGTGCAACAACGTGTGTGACAAAATGCGAAGATTCGCGGGGTAGCGAGATTATGCACCTAGACGGGCATGTAAGTGGGGTTGCCAATGTGCGGCACGAACATAGCGTCTAGACGGTGCACGCACGCAGGAGGACACATCAACCTACATGGGGCCGCAGGCGGCAGCCTGTGTGCGGTAAGGCTGCATGAGGCAGCCCGCGCCTACACCCGTGCTCTGCATTGTGTGTGCGCCTGTGTGTGTGCGCCTGTGTGTGTGCGCCTGTGTGTGTGCGCTGTGTGTGCATCAGCACATGCACCAATCAATGTCAGGCCTTATTGGTATGCTCATTTTCAAAAGGAGATTGAACAACAAGTACAGACTATGTAGACTACTGGTTTAATACGTCCAGCTGCGAGCCCTTTCTCCTCCTCGGTTTTGCTCATAAAAAAGAATGATGGTTCATGAAGGTTTTGTATAGATTACTGAGCACTCAATGCCGTCACAATTAAGGAGCGGTTCCAATTCCATCTGTCGAAGACATGTTAGATGAATTATATGGCACGCCATATATTTTACCAAATTGGATTTGCGACTATCACCAAATTAGAGTTTGCGAATCGGATATTCATACGGACACATAACAGGCACTACAAATATTTGGTCATGCCATTCAATTTATGTAATGCACCCTTGACATTTCAGGCGATGATAAATTCTATCTTCCGGTCCTATCTACACAAATTTATATTGGTATTTTTGAAGACAACCAACAAATCTCCTAAAAAAGGGTAACTTCCACTAGAACGATGCAGTAGAAGAAGCTTTTATACAGTTGAAGAAAGCTCTAGCCAGCACTTCGATTCTGGCTCTGCTGAACTTCCAAAACTCCACAATTGAAAGAGATGCATCTGGTGATGGCATCAGAGCAATTCTCATTCAAGACGGCCGACAAATTGCTTATGTGAATAGAGGACGAGGACTCTCCAAAAAAATCTTGGTCGACTTACGCTAAGGAGATGCTCGCCATTCTAGAAGCCGTCTGACTATGGCGCCCCTATCTTTTAATCCAGAAGTTTTTTATTCTCACAGATCAACGTAGCTTGAAGCATTTTCTGGAGCAGAGTAGGAACACCTGAACAACAAAAATGGATCACTAAGTTGTTGGGATAACTCTACGAAATTCTCTACCGACCTGGTAAAGACAACTCAGTTGCCGATGCTCTATCAAGACGTCAATCCAGCACAGAGCCAAAATCCATTCTGTTTTTTCACGTGTCTTTGTTAAAGCCTTTCCACGGAGACCCACCTTCGACTCCAACAGTACCACCACAAACTTTAGATGATGGACTAGTCATATTAGAACCATAGGCAATACTGGATAAACGCTAGATTAATAGAAGTGAAGTTTGCACGGAAGAATTTCTGGTACAGTGGAAGCATCTGCCTGTTGAGGATGCCACATGGGAAAAAAAGAATTTATTGTTACTACATTACCCAACTTTACAGCTTGAGGACAAGCTTCCAGCTGAAGGGGTGGATATAGTTACACCAAGAAGGTCGACAAGGCAGCCTAAGCCAAACCCAAAATAAGAGTAACGGCATAAGACACTTACAAGAGTTTCTTAAACTTCAATATTTTCTTCAGTTACGGGTAGTTTCCAAATCGTGTAACAACAGACACTGTAAAAGATGAAGAACATGAGAGAGGTGTGTTGTGAAAAACTTGTAATGAGGCTGATAGAACGAAGTGAAAAAAAAAAAACTATTGATCTTGATCGGGACCTATGACCATCATTCTGATTAAAAAGAACCAGCTAGCAGCAGAACAAGATAATAAACTAAGATCAGAATAGTGAAAACTTAAAAGTTCTGCGCCAATGAACAGAGTGGCAACAAGATAATAAACTAAGATCAGAATAATAAAAACTTAAAAGTTCTGCGCTAATGAACAGAGCTGATGTCTCAGAATGTTAATGCATTTTAGTCGGTTATGACACTGAATTGTTTTTTTTAAATTTAGAAAAGATATTGAATTCTCCATGCATGTGTAATTTGTGTCTTAAATAATAATTTATTGTCACTCGTAAATATGAGGGAGTGAAATTTGTAGAACTATGGAGAGTGAAGGAGAGATAGAAGAAGAAGATGGCTCGGGTAAAAAGTAGATGAAAATAGAAAGTAGATTCATTATATTGTGTAGTTTACAATGTACATTCTCTCTAATATTTATAGACTTTACATGAAGAATCAGACTCATAAATTAACTCTAAGTATAATCCTAATATGATTACATCATATGAATAATAATAAGACTCATAATCTCACTATCCTATTATAACTGCAACTCAAGAAGACTTTCTAATTCTACCTCTTGATGTCTAATTAGGACCTATAAAGCCAGGTCAACATCCAGTTTACATCTCTGTGTCTTGACCCAAGTCATAAGTGGGCTTCCCTCTTGTGCTTATGGTCCCATGTTTCTCAAGACTCCCCTCAAGCCAAAGCAAAGATAATAAGCTGAAGGCAAGATATATAGAAGTTAAAGGCTTGAATGCATATGAAGATTGCATCAAACTTGAGTCTTCAAATAATGACTTCCCCTTAGTGCTTCTTGATAATATGTAGACTTCTTCAAACTATTCACCTCACTAACATGTTTTCATACGCAATGACTTTTAGCTATGCAAACTGTCCTCAAAGGCAATCTTTCAGCCTCATAGCAAGGCAGTCTCCAGTCCCTTCATCATGAGAGGCAATCTTTCAGACTCATATACCATGAAGGATACCACAGTAAACCCAATGGCTATCAAATAATGTGTCTTACATACTCCTTACCTGCAAGGGTAGTGTCTTAAAAATATAAATTCTTGCATGTCATGAATAAAAATTATACAAATACTGAGGCATTTGATGAAGTAATGTGACCCAATTCTTCCATCAAGAGCAGTGGGTTTTGTCGTCGCATGGAAGAAGAGAAATTGAAGCGCCACCAGGAGAACTATGTTGTAAGGAGGGCTGAGCAAAGTGAGAACATGCTGCTTCTGAAACAAAGTTCAATCTTGGAGCTGAGAGCTAAACGAAGAGAATAGATCAGCGGGGAGAGCCAAGAGAAAAAAAAGATACTACTGCTTCTGAAAGAACTGAACTGAGGACTGAACAACTTTGAAACAATTGTTTGTAAACGAGAAAAAAAGATTGAAACAACATTGTGCGAGAGAAACATAAAAGCGTGTCTTGTATTGTTCCTTTCTGACTCCTGGCGAGTCGCACAGCTCCCAACTACTTGCAGAGAAAAACAATCTGCTGAATCCTTCTTTCCTTCTTACCCAAAGAACTCCTACTTCAAGTGGAATTCAGTGTTGGGGAACAAGGAGCAACTTCTAAATCAGCAATGCAGCAAGAGAAATGCAAGTGAAGAGAAAAGCTTTTGAATCAGCTACCAATGGGCAAACGACTTTCCACAGCTTAATGGGTCGAAGAAGAACGACCTAATTCACTTTCAAGGCCAAAGTCGAAGCTTCTTTGTGCAGCTCACAAAAGGGAAAAAATTAAACTAACATACCAGTTTTATCTGTTCGCAGTAACCTGTCCTAGTAGCTTGACGAGCCATAGCCAAAGGAGAGAAATAAACCAAAGAACTGAAAACAGCTTTCACCCGAGGCTTCTCTCTCCTAGCTAAAACTAGAAGAATATCCATCTTCTCAAGCTGTGTTTGGTAAGTCGAAAATCCAACAATCAGATAAGGATTAAACTTTCCACTCACCAGTGTTACACTAAGTAGGAAAGTGGAGCTGCACCTGTTGCGGAAGATCAAACACGAGAGTTTTGCTGCCGAAAAAAACTGTAGGTGCCTAATGATCGAACTGTTGCTCGCAATTTGACGAACCAGAGTGAAGTATACTATGAACCACGAGAGGACATCCTCTGGATCACCTTTAGAGGAACAATCTTCTTATATCAGAAGAAATTTCTCCAAATCAGTTTCGTGAAGTATACTATGGGCCCATGTTTCTCAACAATCCCAAATTCTCTCACTACAACTAACATGAAAGAATTAAATTACCGTTTTTATCTATCCAGAATTTCGTGTCAGTTACTTTAAAATCTCCCTAGAACATTGATTTCACTTTGGACTAACCACTTGTAAGTCCAAACAATGCTTAAACTTGACAACTAGAAGTGTTTTAGTCATCATATCAGATAGACAATCATGAGTACTAATTCCTCACACTAATATCACCTTGGGTAGTAACTTCACGCACAAAGTGATATCACACATCAATATGCTTAATCCTCTTACTGAATATCTAATCTTTTGTAAGGAAAACAACATTGACTGTCACAAAAAACAGTTGTTATATAAAAATCATCATTAACTTCACCAAACAAAACCAATTAAATAGCTTCGTGATAAGCCTCTTTAATAGCCATGTAGTAGACAATACAACTGTATTCTTTAGAGTTGCATACCAATTGATAGCACAACCACGAAAAGTAAAAACATATTATGTAAGTGATCTTAACATATCATGATATCCACCAAACTCAGAATCAACATATCCAAGGATCTCTATCTCCCAAATTATAAACAAACATCAGAAGAACAACAAGCACCTCAAAATCCACTAGACCACCCTCCAATGTTCTTTACCAGTGTTCGTCATGTATCCACTAACTACAATATTAACTAAAGACAAATCTGGTCATGATCAAACTATCGCATACATGAGATAACCCACTGTGCTAGAGTATGGAACTCGAGACATGTAATCAACATCATCATCTGACTGAGATGATAAAGCAGATGAAAACCTAAGCTGAGATGCTATTGGAGTAATCATAGGTTTTGCATTCTCCATATTAAGTATGTGAAGTACTGTCTCCATGTAGGCCTTTTGACTTAGGTACAACTTCCCAACCTATCTATCTTTAAGAATCTTTATTCCAAGAATTTTTTAGCTGCTCACAAATCATTCATCTCAAATTCTTTACTCAATTAATCTATAGATTTTATTATTTGTCGTGTATCTTGGGCTGGTATCAAATGTCATAAACATACAAGAAAAAGGACACAAATGATCCATCATTACACTTTCTAAAATAAACACAACCATCATAATTTTTTCTTTGAAAACATTGAGATATTGTTAGATTTAGTGAAGGAAGATAGAAGATGAAAGAAAAGTAAAGAGATAAGAAGAAGGGGAAGAGAGAAGGAGAGAAAGAGGTTGTAAGGTCCTTATGACCTACAACCCTAAAACATGTATTAATTGAATCCAGAAATACAAAATTACAATGATGTCATTCATGGCTTGAGGAGCAAGTAAAATAAACAATAAACAAATAATAACTAACTAAAGTATAATAAAATTACTAAACGACCCCTAACTCTTAACAGTCCCCCTCAAGCTGGAGCGTAGATATCATGAAGACCCAGCTTGGAAAGAAAATACTTAGATTCCTTTCTTCAAAGACCTTTAGTGAGTAGTAGAACAGTCTGGCGCAATTAACAAAGCAGTAAAAATAGAGTGTTTCCACGCAGTAATGCGACAATGATGCTAATAGTTCGAGTCCAACGACTCAACAATACGAGTCTAACAACTCAGCAGTACGAGTTCAACGACTCAGCAGTACGAGTCCAACGACTCAGCAGTATGAGTTAACTGACTCAGAAGTACGATTCCAACAACTTAGCAGTACAAGTCCAACGACTCAGCAGTAGAAGTCAATCACGCAGCAGTATGAGTCTAACGACCCAAAAGAACAAGTCCAATGGCCCAGCAGTACGAGTCCAACGACCTAGCAGTACAAGTCCAACGACCCAGCAGTACTAATCCAACGACCCAGCAGTATGAGTCCTAGCAGTAGTGGAAAACCCTTTTTAAAGGCAGTAGGTTGTGTATGTAGCACTTACACATGAATTTAGACCATTCCCCTTCCTACAATGGCTGAAGAAAGAGAAATATTGAACCATAGCTTCCGATCACACAACAGATAACATTAGCAACAGCAGCACCGATAGCAACACCAATAGCAACACCAATTGCAGCACCAATAGCAGCACCAATTGCAGCACCAATAGCAGCACCAATAGCTGCACCAATTGTAGCACAAGCCAGAGCTCAGAAACACCAGAAAACCTTTTCTATTTAGGATAAATGGCACTGTTCCCGAGGCCATGTAAAAACACGAGTTTTACGTACTTGGAAGCTTTGAAACACGTTTAGAACTACCCGTGACTAGAAGTGGCATATTTTTCCAGCTCAAAGAGAGGTTTTCTAGGTTTGGCACGAATCTTGAGGCTATGTAAAAATTCAATTTTTTACCATTAGCGGTAGTTACAGTCGCAGATACAAGTTCTGCGAACCCAACAGTAGCAAAGGAACTCCCTTTAAGAGTAAAAACAGTAGAAGCCAATATCAAAGGATAATGGCAAAAGAATACAGGAAAAAAGACCAACTTTAAGGATTCCCCTTAATCTAAAACCTTTCCAGAACTTCTAACTTGTGCAAGGAGCTTTGAGGAAGAAGATCCAATGACCTGTGTAAGTGACGAATCGTCACATATAGACCTGCTTTGATACCAATGTAGATTTAGTGAAGGAAGATAGAAGATGAGAGAAAAGTGAAGAGATAGTAAGAAGGGTAAGAGAGAAGGAGAGAAAGAGGTTGTAAGGTCCTTATGACCTACAACCCTAAAACATGTATTAATAGAATCCGAAAATACAAAATTACAATGATGCCATTCAAGGGTTGAGGAGCAAGTAAAATAAACAATAAACAAATAATAACTAACTAAAGTTTAATAAAATTACTAAACGACCCCCAACACTTAACAGATATCATAAATTATTCAAACATCTTTTCCCATTGTCTAGGAGAATGTTCCAAATCATAAGATGACTTTTCCAACAAAGAAATGTATTCTTCTTTTCCTGAGATTACAAAACATTCTGGTTGCTTCATATAAATTCTCTCTATAAGTTCACCATGCAAAAAGTTGTTTTCACATCTAACTGCTCAAGCTAAAAATAATTTTTCCCACAATACCAAACAAAACTCGAATAGAGCAATGTTTTTTCTACCTTAGAAAAACATTAGTAAAGTCAATACTTGGAACCTCACAACAACCTTTTACAACCAAGCTTGCCTTATACCTTGATTTTTCAACTCCTAGTGTCACTTCCTTTATTTTAAATACCCATTTGCAACGAATGACTTTCTTACCCTTAGGCAATTTAACCAACTCCCAAGTATCATTCTTGTGAAGTGACTCCACCCCTTCTTGCATAGCAACCATCCACTTGGTAGAATTGTTACAAGTCATTGGCTCTTAATAACTAAAAGGTTTTTCACTTGACTCAATACCTTTAGCTACATTTAATGCATAATCAACCAAGTCTACCTATGCATACTTTTGAGGGGATTTGATTTCCCTCCCAGGTGTCAACAAGAATGGAACATTATAATGCATGTGAATGGAGCAATGTCTGTTTGTATCTCAAAACCAGACTGGGTGTGGACACCATAACAGGCTATGATTGGACCTCTAACTCCATTTGTGTGCTCGACTTTTTCTGAATTTCATCACAAAGCATCTTTGGTTGGCAAACCAAGTAACATACACATCATAAAAAAATAACGTCTCTGCTGACTATCACTTTTTTGCTCTCAGGAGACCACAACTTATAACCTTTAACACCAGGATAAAACAAAAAAAAAAAAAATTAACAGATCTGATTCCAGTTTTCTTCAATTAACACGAGTATATTGGTGTGTTGTCGTAGGCAACCAAAAACAACCTTTACTCAAAACAAATGCAGTTGGGTGAGTAAGGATCGATCCCATGGAGAGTATCTAATGCAGTAACTAAAAATTGGGGGACTTGATCATAAAAGAAGGAAATGGATGAAAAATTGAATAAGAAACAATTCAGATTGAGATATCAAAAATACTTTGGAACAAATATTGGTCTTAGTCAACATCCACCATCGGAAGTCCGCAATTGATCATTGATTTATGCATATATCAATTCACACTTTGAATATTCATCACTGAACTATTTCTCCTTGTTCATAGCTAATTAGAAAACAAGCTAACTAATTATCCCTTACTACTGATCATCCCAAGACAAGCGCTAGAGATTCGATAAAGTAGCAGAATTAAGAATTAGGAAATCGATGAAGCTAAACAACACAAACACACGTGGTAGCATTTAATTTTCTTGGAAATTCTCTCTAAGATTTAACAACTTCTGAGGCAGTAATTATTAAATCTTAAGTTGGATTCAAGTTACAGAGAACAAACAATTATAGATTTTATATCTAACTTAGCAGCAGATTGCAACGATTAATAAACTAGTGGGCCTCCTAGTAATTAAACGGAACAATCATAAAAATAAGTGCAAAATAACATCCAATACTCAAAGTGTAAGCTGAATAACAAAAACAAATTAGATCTAACAGGTTTTACTGACTCCGAGGCTTTAGTTTCCTTTGACCAATGGCAGAAGGAAAAGCAAATAGAGAGGAGGGAATAGAGAAAAATAATGATGCCCTATGACTTCAGCCCCTTTCCATATTTATAGACTCGATTTATAAAAACCTTGGGGCAGAGAAAACCTTTCCTAATCGAACTATAAGTCTGGAATGCCAGCTCTGCTCGTTCAGTAACTTAATTATCGATTTTGACCTTGCTGGAGGCTGTATATCTGGAAACGTAAAACATAAAAGGTGTAGGTATTTCTTTTGCGTGGCCAGCACATTTTAAATAACCTCAATCAGACCTCCGAGTAAAGAATTAATCCCCGATTATGTTCCAATGGTTAAACAATCAAAAAATCTCTCCTTTATCTCCTTTTAATTTTTAATGCCTCTATTTCTATCCTACATAAAAATATAAGAATAATCAGAAATTTTGGGCACCAAATAAATATAAAAGTCTAAGAATTAATGCTGAAAATATGACATTATAGATTCACATCATATATGCAAGGCCACCAAAAATTTTCAAAACTGAATAATCAACACGAACACCAGATCATACTTCTCGTGGAGTCTTCTTGTCAATAGTAATTGATGGAGACTTTTTAATCAAAATGGTTGCTAAGGCAGCAACTTCAATCTAAAAAGACTTTGATATACCTGAATTTGAGAGCATGACACGGACTCTCTCCATCAAAGTCTTATTTATTTGCTTTGCTACACCATTCTGCTGAGGAGTATAATGAATTGTTTGATGTCCCACAATTCTTTCCATCCTGTATAAAGTATTAAATTCATTAGAACAAAATTGCAAAAGGCTTCCAGTCCAGAAATATTTGACTTGTTTCCCTGTATGCTTTTTAATCATGTTTTCCAGTTCTTAAAAGTGATTAATACAGCTTTTCTTCTTCAAGAATAAAGTCCAAACTTTCAAGAAGACTTCTCGTGCTTAATTCAGCCATCCCATTCTCACTCATATGACCAAAACTCAGATGCCAAAGTCTAGTATTATCTTTGTCAGATAGAGATGGTGTAAATACTGCTGCAGCACTTGTAACTGTAGCACCCTCCAAAACATACAAGTTAACTGAACTTTTCTCTCCTTTTATCACCACAAGAGCACCTTTGCTAACTTTCAAAACTCCACCTTCACTAGTGTACATGTACCCTTTAGCATCAAGAGTACTCAAAGAAATAAGATTTTTCTTCATATATAGAATGTGTCTAACATCAGTAAGTGTTCTCACAGCACCATCAAGTATTCTAATTCTGATTGCTCCACAACCAACCCCTCTAAAGGGTGTATTCTTATGCATTAACTCAACACCCTTAGAAATAATTTCGTATGTTGAAAAATAATCTCTACTATAACACATATGAAAAGAACAACTAGAATCAAGAATCCAATCATCACAATGCTAGCACCACCGTTAAACACTTAAGAATTTCACCATCGCTAAAATCGTTTTCAGCTATATCGGCCCACCTGGAGTTCTCTATTTGCTTACCTTTTTGGTTAATTACAACTTTCATCATTTTATTTTTATTTTGAAGTTCATATCTAATTTATATGCCCATTTCGGCCATTTTTAATGGCCAACTAACCCATTCTCTCAAGTATATGTCAGATAATGGATAAAAATGCCAAGAGATGCCAAGAAGAAGAAATTTACTATTTCGAGGTATTGTTGGGCCAAAAATGCCCCAATTAAAGATAGCAGAAGCAGCGACACCGGAGAGGTCAACTCAGATCATGGCGTCGAGAATTCACAGTGACGTGCCATCAATCAATGTGACACTGCAGCATGAAACAAATTATATATAGTGGAAAATCAACCAAAGTACAAAAGGGAGCTGGAGGAGAGACATTGAGCCTCCGGTTTAGTCTCAAAGAAGGGGAGAAGGAGATTTTGGAGATTGGAATCTAAATTTCTTCATGAAAAGTGGAATCCGGCGCCAAGGGATGCTTTCTCCTGTATTCTACCTTGTATTGTGTGTATTCGACTCCTATTGTGGTAGTAAACATAAATCAGAACTTGCATTTCGAGTTTCATATTGTGTTAACGAACATGAGCTGCTAAACTTCCACTAGGGGGAGTGATTAGTAGTATGTAATGTTTGTTTTAAGTCTATTTTATATATTTGGGTATGAAATCCCTTTGGGTAGTTGTGTCTAGTGCAATTTAAACCCCTTTCAAGTGTCTGAACAACACATAATCGCGTCTAGGAACCCTAGAGGAGACTGGAAGGAGATTGTAGGGTACACTAACGTTAGGCAAGACACGATCTTGCCAATGGGCAGAGATGATTTGGGATATTTTCTTATGAATGGCTCAGAAGAACTCACATCTGTGTGTGGTCAATATAGGCTATGTGCAGTGGGTCCTTCACTACAGCTTGAGACTGGAAGGAGATGAGACTAGTTGAGAGATATGCTCTAGAGCACTAGGAAGAGGCATAAGGTTACGAGTCTCCCCAATCCAACTAGGTTTTTAACAATACAAAAAAGTAAAATTAGGTAGAAAAGATACATTACATTAGAATCATATACCTCTTTCTCTATTGTTATTCCAGTGTTAAAGTGTTGTGCTTCCAATAGGTAGAGTTAATTAGGATTGTTAGCTTTAGTTTGTGACAACAACTGAGTCCTCAGACAAGATACTGTAGCTATGAGATTGACCTGGACTGGCCAGATTTTATTACTTTGAAAGACCTGTGCACGTTAGTGTGGACCGTTCCCTCTTCTTTGACATAATTTAAAGAGGGGCTGACGTTAACTAATTCAAGAGTCAGTACAAGCCGGTCAAATTTTTTTGCGTCATTGTCAGGGACTAAGCTAATATTAATACAAAACCTTTAGTTACTGTAGTTTAGTTATTGATTAGGAAGTTTTAGTGTAGGACCTTTAATTGCAGTAGTTGTAATTTCTGTTTTGAATAGTTTCTTTAGTTTGATAGATATCTCAGCTCTTGAGTGATTGAATGCAAGCGTGTAAAGGCATGGGACTGTTGCCTCAAGATCCTAAAATTGACAGAACTTTGAGAGGAATTAGGAGGAATCAGCGATTATCTATTACTGCAGTGAATATGGCTGAATAGCATGCATAGAGTTCTAAATGACTTGGCTGTTCCACAGGTTGATTGATTGCATTCAGGTATTATAAAGCCAACCATTGCTGCAAATTACTTTAAACTTAAACCTTCTGTTATACAACTGGTCCAAAATTCTCTTCAATTTAGTGGTCTCCCCAAGTGATGACCCGAATGGGCACATTGCCATCCAACATAATGGGGTACCCCTGGATGCAATTCGTCTGGGATTATTTCTATTTTCTTTGTGGGATAGAGCAAATTATTGACTAAACTCATTGCCGTATGGTCAATCACATCATTGACTTTTAGCCAAATACTTTTTGCCAACCAAAACAGTCAAATTAAGGAATGACATTGCCAGTTTCTCTCAATTTAATCAAGAATCTCAATATGAGGCTTGGGGATCGGTACAAGGAGATGTTAAGGAAATGCTCATACTATGCCATACCAAAATGGATGGAGGTACGCACCTCTTACAATGGATTGCAACCACAAACAAGGACTATAATAGATGCAGCCGCAGGTGGTGCTCCCATAAGCAAATCAATGGATGAGGCCATAAATTGTTAGAAATCATGGCTTCTATAATTACCAATGGCATGTGGAAAGGGGCAATCCCAAGCAGGCAGCTGGAGAGCTTGAAGCAGATGCCTCAACCTCAAATTTGGCACCATTTGCTGCATTGTCTCAGAAAGTGGATGAATTAAACGGAAAGTCAACTCAAAACTCATGTCTGTAATGTGAAAGCTGCAGAGGCCTAGGTCATGAGATTGCAGTTGTCCTTCATCAGTAGAAGTATAGGGGCCTTATACCGTTACTTCTGTTTATGGATACAAGTATTATGTCTCATTTATTGATCATTACAATTGTTCTACTTGGCTATATCTTCTACATCTGAAATCTGACGTGTATTGGGCCTTTGTTAATTCAAATCATTAGTTTAAAATCTCTTAGCTCCAAATGCCAAATATTTCAATCAAACGGGGAAAATAATTCGTAAATAGCCAAGCCCAAAGACTCTTTAATGAGTCTGGAATTCACCACAAAATTTAATGTCAATGCAATCCTCATCGGAATGATTTTGCTGAGCATAAACATAGACATATTCTAGACATGGATATGAATTTGTTGGAACAAGTCTTTACGCCTTACTCACATTGGGACTGCCTTTTCAACTGTTGTTTTTATCATAAATCGTCTTCTCAGTCCCGTCTTTTCATCAAAAATTCCTTTTGAAATACATTTTGATAAAAACCAAATTACTCCATTTTTTGAGTCTTTGGTTGCTTGTAATACCCATGTGTCGTTCTAGGGTATCACCCTCACTATAAAGGCTATAAATGCTTGATCCTAAATCAGGTTTGAGTCTATATCAGTCGCAGTGTGATCTTCATCGAGACTACCTTTTCACTCTCTTAAAGCCCTTCCCTCCCACCCCTAAAAAATTCTTCTTTGCCAAACCCCACTGTTGAACTTTTACCTTTACCTTTGTCACTCGTTTTGTCTCCCCATTGTTCCAACGATCCTCTCCCTCTCCCTCCCTCTTTCCCACTCCCTCTCCTTCTCTCTCTCCCTCTTTCAAAACTGTGAGGAAATTACCAAACGAAATTTTAATAATAATGTCTACAATTTAAAAATCTGCCGATGGACTGAATTATGCTGGCTGTTTTACTCTTACTGCACGCTAAAGTATGCTTCCTATATCTGGTGAAACCACATGAAAATTTCTAAAAAGAAAAGTTAAAGCATTGAAGTAGTTTTGATTTCGCCAATAAAAGCAGGTACACTAGCGAAACAAAACCGCTAGTGAAAGTTTTTGTGTTGGACTTATGCGGGAAGAAGTTTTCCTCTCATAGCTAAAAACCTCCGTTCGCTAGGGGCCAAAAGGTGCCAATGGAACCCAAATACCCATCGGCGGACATTCCGATGACGGGTACGGCAACGTCATTAGAACGTCCATCGGTGGAGTCGTAAACAACCAAACCCGTCGCATGAACGAATATAGTCGGCCAACGCCGAGAGCCGTCGGCAGAGTAAATTTTCCAACGACGGACTTCAAGCATCGGCGGAATCTATTCCGCCGACGCACCCCAGCGATGGGGTGCATCGGCGAATGGATCCCCCGACGCATCCATGCATCTATGCGTGAATGGTTGTGTGTCGGCAGAATGGAGAAGAGAGAGAGAAGAGAGAGAAAGAGAAGAGAGAGAAGAGAGAGAAAGAGAAGAGAGAGAGAAGAGAGAGAAAGAAAAGAGAGAGAGAAGAGAGAGAGAGAGAGAGAGAGAGAAGAGAGAGAGAAGAGAGAGAAGAGAGACAAATTTACATAGGTCCATTAGGAGCGTCTGTTGGAGTCTCCTCTTTCCCTTTTCTCCACCACAAGTTTTTTCTTTGATTTCTAAAACCTTTCCTTGTCGAAGAAACCTAAGAAGTCAATTATATTCTTTTAATAAATGACAAGAAAAGTAACAAAATCATGAACTTGAGTTTTGAATACAAATGAGAGATGAAAAACATGTGAGAAGAAACGTACTTGGATGCATAGATGAAAAACATGTGAGAAGAAGTATAACTCCCTTCAGAAATAGTCATGACCTGACATTCAACTTTCATAGGGAAGCCAAAGATTGCTGTCTATTTCTTTGACCCCCACAATAATCTACAGCTGCTGGATCCAAACGTATTTCTCATTTCTATCAACATATCATTAGCCCTTCAAACAAACAGATGTTAATACAATGAATTAGAAACTAAAAATAGAAGATAAATATATATAAACAAATAAAGATGAATACATAGATTGTTTCAATAGTTGAAGGGTAGTTATGACAACTTACTTAAGATAAGTTCTTTTGTTTTACTGTATGTTCATGTATAACATAACTACCACAATCATCAAAAGTTTTAGTCAGAAATTCATTACATAGATTGGTAGAAATAGTACTTCTCTGATGGGCCGTCTTGATTATCATGCACAAGCAAATAATGCTTTAGAATCTTTGGATCCATTGCACCATCATTGAGAAGAGAAGGTAGTTGGTTTGTGTTAAAGAGGCCAACAAATTTGTTCAGAGGTTGCATGTTCTTTGAAGATACAACAAATAAACATACCACACCAACCACACACAATGAAATGATAAATAGTATCACAAGCAGATACACTAATATTACAGTTTCACCAAGGACTAATAATAGTCACAAAAATTTTCACAAGGGAAGTCAATCATATAATGAAAAAAAGAAGCACTCTTACATGCAATAGGGTGATCAAAGGTTTCATGTTCTGAAAAAGATATGGAATGTAACAACTCTTTATTGAAGATCTGAAACCATGATGGAAAAGATTGAGATTCAGCCACTGCATTAGAGAAAAAAAGAACAAATACAAATTATTTATTAGTTAACTTTCAAAAGGAAATTATTTATCAGTCGATGTACAAAAAAAGATCATGGGACTAGCTCAATTACATCCACCAGCATAGGTTCAATATTTTAAATGCAATTCACAGGATTGAAAATCCTTGAAAACATGGGAATGCCAAAGATAAAGATACCACCTAAAGCAAGTATATAAAACAGAGAAATGATAGCCTATAACATTTTGGCAACTATAATGCCCTTGCAGCAGCAAATAATCCTGCAAACACCTCTACTTTAAAAAGGAAAATATTTGATTGCTCAAATATTTGAAAGGCTGTTGCAATTCCATAATTTAGGCACAAAAACAAGTCAAAGTGCATAAGAATATCAGAGTCATACTTTTCAGTACTGTTTCAAGTTCAGGTGCATCAGAACAAAGTTCAGTAAGAGGCTCCTCATTTGCACGACTAACCACTTGCTTCAAATGTTCCTCGGCAACCTGAAACACAAAAAAACAAAGAGACATATAAAATGACAACCAAAAATTAAACAGAAACAAGAAAGAGCAATGATCAAAGCAAGCACTCGCATCAAGGAAAATTATGGTTGAATTGAGTAGCAGAATTAACAATAAAATCACTTGTGCTGAGAAAAATGCAATATGGCCCTTTCTAAGACTTGTCTAAAA
Organism: Aristolochia contorta; assembly: GCA_022405105.1. NCBI lineage: Eukaryota > Viridiplantae > Streptophyta > Magnoliopsida > Piperales > Aristolochiaceae > Aristolochia > Aristolochia contorta. The sequence continues at coordinate 17,838,604 of CM039664.1, forward strand.
GAAAAAAGAGTGTACAAAAAGCAAACAGGAACGGAATAGAGCAACTAGAAATGCAAATACTCGCATCAAGGAGAAGTCATGGAACGAACAATATAATATTAATACTAACAAGAAAACCTGGTTCCAATGCTAGTGCATTGAAAATCATGCTCAATATATCCACCACCACAGACGACGAATTCTAAATGATGGAGGTAATCTAATAACGTAGTGGAGAATGAAACAGAACATAGAAATAATTTTTACATCGAATTCATTTCTCGACTCATAATCTTTCCTTCTACTTCAGCGATCCGCTTCTCACATTGCTCCCCTATCTTCTTGAGCCCGATCATCTCGACGAGACGAGAATTCATACCTGGTATATCAAATCCATGGAGTTTCAAGCCCGTTCGATTGGGGAAAACCAGAGAAGCTTGTCGCCGGAGGTCGTCGCTCGGTCGCGGGAACGCCGGAGCTCGGTCGCGGGAACGCCGGAGCTCGGTCGCGGCAACGCCCGAGTCAGTTGCGGGAAGAGGGCGGAACAACGGGATGGAAGGGACAACACGGGCGCAGGGGAGGGAGAAGACGGGCACGGGGGAGGGAGAAGGAAGGGCGCGGGCGCGAGGGAGGGAGAAGAAGGGCGCGGGGGTGGGAGAAGGGTGCGGGGAACTTACGTCCCGATTGTTCGGGACCTAATAATTTCATTTGGGCCCATATGAATGTGATGCAAATCCAGCCCAACTACCGGATTTCTTTGGGGAGTTGGGTCGGATGCTACAGTTTTCTACGGACGAGGCATAAAAGACCGTCGGCGCAGAGGTATTCTGCTGACGAAAAATTTCTCTACCGTCGGCGGAGTAGACATTATTAGAAAAACCTAAGCCTAGGGCTTGCTGATAATTCATCTCCATTTCCAAATATTATCCTCTTTACTATTTGGTGAATAAAACTAGCTGAGTTTCTATAATTGATCAGTAGCCTCAGCTTCATTATCCCTTTAATTTTTGTAGCATTTTGCAAGATAACCACATTTTCATCTTCTTCTGCATTGTGATATTGACCATGATATCTTGTTTCCATCTTTTGTGGATCGTCAATAGATTTCTTGGATGTAGATATGATAATCTTGTCTATTGTAGGATTTCTAGAATTAATTCAATTCTAGATTTATCCACATCTTACTAATGGAAAAAACCTAAAATTGTTGCATAAAATAAAGGAAACCACACTGAGTTTACTTTTTTATCATTTCCTTTTCCCTCCTATACCATCATCTTGTCGATAAGATTGTGGAACTTATTCAACTAGTACCAGTTTTGTAATTCGTTTTCAAGAAAAATATTCTTGTCAAGAAAGGGTCTTACTTTAGAATTTAGTCATATATGAGCAAGTTTTTGCCATTGTACAAGTTTTCTTAGTACAAGATCCTCATAGGAAAATTTATTTCTTTACAAGAAGAGGTTTTGAGTATTAAATTAAGAAATGCTCATGTCTTTGTTCTCCTTACATCAAGAAAGCTATAGGGGGTGCTTCCTAGCTTCACTAGTGGAAATAGAGTCTTCAGCGGCGGTTTTTAACTGCCCCATAATACACTAAAACTGCCTGTACTATAGCAGTCGTTGACAAGGTGGCAAAAGAAGTAGCCAAAACAAATAACAAGTGGTTCAAACAACCGGTATTGATTTTGAACATTAGAAGGGTTTGAACCGCTAGTAAACTTCTTCTAATAGAGGCAGTTGGAAAACAATCAGTGTATACATATTTACTGATGGTGTTCAAAACCACTAAAAACTTTATCAGTGATATAAAACCACACGGTTAAGAAGCAGTCGTATCGGCATAGAATTTATAATGACGGTTTCTAGAACCGCTGGTAAAACTTGTAACTTTGTTGTATTTTGTTTTTATTTATAGTTATACAATTGAATAATTTAAACAATAAATAGAAATAGAAATAAACACTTATAGCTGAGAAAATTGTATTCTTAAAAAGATTACACTGAAATCAGACCAATCATAGACAACTTAAAATGCATTTACAATAGGAGTCCATTCATATGGGTAAAAAAACATCAGATGCCAGAGTTAAGCAAATCACATTTCCACATACTGGGAGCTACTTGAACGGGTAAACCAAATCTGGTCATAGACCTGGCCACCCATTCCTATACTCCTACAAAGTATATAAGAAAATTTATTCAAAGAGAGAACAAACAAGATCTGCATAAATGTTTTAAAAAATTCAAAACATGAAGTTGAGGTTGTCATGCCATTGCGCTCTGACATCAGTTGTTGCATTTGTTGCTCCAATATCTAAATTCGAGCAACAAGTTTTGCATTCACTCCCATTTGTCTTGCATTGAATTCGTTTGATGCTTGGAGCTTCAATCTCAAGGAGTTCATTTTTGCAGTGTTGCTAGAACAAGCAGAAGTACTCCTACCTCGGGTAAAACCAGTCCCAAATCCTTCTTTTTGACTGCTGTGATAGCCTCCAAAGACATCATCCAAGATAGGAGTCAAACAATCAGGTTCCTTGCCATCTGAGACATGTAAGTGCAATAGACATCTCCGCTACCAGCTTTCTGCACAAAATTAAGTAAAGGTTAAGTTCATAGTGTCACCATCAATTAAATGAACAAAAGTAACAACAAACTTGTAACTCTCACAAAAGGTTGTGCTCTCGTTTTGTTATTAGCTATATTTCTTCATATGGGATCTTAAGTATGATTCCAAAATAATGAAGCAATTGACTGATGTTGGCTATTTCATATGCAAGTTCAAATTGTCGTGAGTAATTCACTTGAGAGTAAATTCCACAAAGATGATTCCACATATCCACAAAGATTTAGTGCAATATCAAGTTACTCTGAGTTGAGTAACCAAAAATAACTTGTGCATTTTCTATTTTCCAAATTTTTTGCCTTTTCATCACTTTCTTTTCAGACATCAATAATTCCAAATAAACGCTTGAGTTCAACAAAAACCTGAAAATGAAATTCTCAAAATGCAAAATTTTTCCAATTGAATTTGATAGATACAGTTTCAAATTTTTTTGTATTCATGATCTCCGATCAGGATTTCTTAAAACAAAAGGCAATGGTCAAATCAAATCAAAATCTGTAATGATAATCACCAAAGGTCCAAACCACACCATATATGAGAGTAAGGACGGAGACCCACTCTCAATAAAAGCCTAGCAGGTTATACAAAATAGTATAATAGTTGTATCAATCTTTATGCAACTCAAAAAAGAAGTGTCTAGCCGACACTCTTTTGCACTTCAAACAAATTAAAGAGGATCTCAGTGATGTACCTCATTCTAGGGTTAAAAAATCATAAGATTCCCCAAGCTATCTTTCTTCCAAATCTCTAATCCCTTACCTCTCTGTCTGAACCGAAATTTTTCCTTCTCTCTTTGACACCAACTTCACATAGTATCACTATGAGTGGAAATAATCTCTCTGGCAATCTCCATTGTTTAATCTTCCTAACTAGCTCGCAAAAAAAAAAAAATCAGTACTAAATAAAGATGATTTAAGGAGTGATGTTGCAGCAATAATCTTCTCGAAGATTCTAGACTTTGTCCCTAGTGCATTGGTCCTGATCTGACAAGGGGAATTTGGTGCATAGAGAAAAGGATGTTAAAAGGGAATTCATAGTCTTAGAGACTAAAGTCTCTTAAAGTGAAAACTCCAATAAAATTCTCTTGTTAGTGTTACACATTGATAATTTAAAATTTAAAATTATTTTTAAGTGTTGAGAATTTAAGAGATTGGAAAAGTCTTAATCAATTCCATTTATTTGTAAATAATTATTTTATTTATAATGTTTGTATTTTAATATTTACAATGAAAGAGATAACATTATAAAAAAACCCATCAGAAAAAATAAAATAAGCTAATGTCTGGATCATATATAATATCATAGAACATTGTGAAAGATATGGTTCAAGATTCTCCAAACATATCCAGATATCACCCATCAAATTCTATTTAAGACATGTCCGATTCGCCAAATCCTCTTGAGTCTATTTAAGACATGTCCTATTATGTAAACGAGTATATCTAGTATTCTTTATTGATTAGAATTTTTTTTCCTTTTAGAGTTCTTTTGTTGCCAATCTTGTAACCCATGTAATCTATATGTACTACACGTGGCACAATGGAAAAGCAACTCGGAAGTTATTCTGCTTTCACATAGTATCAAAGCAATACGTCTAACGACTAATACAAGTTTGCACCTAAATCTTCTTTTTCGTCCAATCCTTCTTCAACCGCTGCCATGAATCCTGTTCCTCTTGCCCGAGGTGTTGTCTATGTCCTCAGCTCCTCTGGAGGATGCATAGTTCTCACAACCATGAATATCACCCATCAAATTCTGATAAAACTTGACAGAGATACATATCTGTTTTGGCGTCAACAGTTCGTAGCAGTACTAAATAGCCAACACCTTATGGGCTTTGTCAACTATACAATCCCCCCTCCTCCACAAACTATTCCGAATTCAGATGGCTCATTAATGGTCAATCTAGTATATGAGGACTCACCACTGCAATGTTTGAGGACTCACCACTGCAATGTTTGAGGACTCACCACTGCAATGTTTGAGGACTCACCACTGCAATGTTTGAGGACTCACCACTGCAATGTTTGAGGACTCACCACTGCAATGTTTGAGGACTCACCACTGCAATGTTTGAGGACTCACCACTGCAATGTTTGAGGACTCACCACTGCAATGTTTGAGGACTCACCATCGCAATGTTTGAGGACTCACCACTGCAATGTTTGAGGACTCACCACTGCAATGTTTGAGGACTCACCACTGCAATGTTTGAGGACTCACCACTGCAATGTTTGAGGACTCACCACTGCAATGTTTGAGGACTCACCACTGCAATGTTTGAGGACTCACCACTGCAATGTTTGAGGACTCACTACTGCAGCCGCGATGTGGGACAAACTACGCACGATCTACGCCAGTTGCTCCCAACTTCGAATTAATCATCTTCAATTCACTCTTCAATCCATTCGTAGGGCCGTCATAACGATGACAAAATACCTTGAGAAGATCAAATCTCTCACCGATGAACTTGAAGCCGCAGGTGATCCAGTCACTGACCGTATGCTGATTCACTACACAATCAACGGTCTAGGAAGTTCATTCGAACCTTTTGCACATACAGTAACAGCATAACCCAATCTGGTATTGTTTGACGATGTTTCTGATCTCTTATTAGAGAAACACCATTTAGAACATGGTGAGAGAACCAAGGAGGAAACATGACAGCAATGGAAATCGTAATGGTAAATATACCAACAAATCCTCCTCTGAAAACTCAAACCATCCAATTTGTCAGATTTGATGGGAATTTTGTCATAGTGCATTCAAGTACCGACAAAGGTTTAATCAAACCTTTCAGCCTGCTCCGCAAGTTCATGCCACTCAACTCGAACCGAGTTTAGAAGCCGCCTGGTATACAGATTCTGGTGCATCACACCACATCATTGGGGATTCTTTCATGCTTGCCTCTACTTCCTCATATAATGGACCAGATCAAGTCTATCTTGGTAATGGTACAGTTTTGTGAGCCCTTGCAATTTAAATAGTCACTTCACTTTAAAAAATGATCTCTGCATTCCTGAATCTATTAAAAATCTTATTTCAATCTCTGAGCATACCAAAGACAGCAATTGTACAGTCACTTTCTCATATGATGGCTTTCATGTGAAGGAACGCAGTTTGGATCAGACTTTGCTTAAAGGCAAGCCTAAAAATGGACTTTGTATTGTGGATCACCCTATGTCTCCTTCATGTTTTTGTTGACTAAGTCCCCTCTTTCCCCTCATAATAGAGGTCATTCAAGTCCTCTATATTTGTCACGAGTATTCCGTACTCTAAATGTGAAAGTTTGTCATAGAAAAGCAAATTCTAGTTGTTCTACGTGCCAAATCTATAAGTCTTCATCTAAGCTATTTTCACATGAGAATTATAGGGCTATCCGTGCCCTAGAACTTGTCTCTGCTGACGTGGGGGGACCATGTCATGTTACGTCATTTGATGAGTTCCGATATTATATATCTTTTATTGACAATTATTGTAGATTCAAATGGCTCTATTTGTTTCAGTCCAAATCAGAAGTTGCATTTGTTTTCACAAAATTCAAAAATACAGTCGTAAATTGGTGTTCCTTTAAATTAAAAATCCTCCAAACAGATGGCGGATCCGAATTCATGAATAAGGAGTTTCAACAGATTTTGCACTCTAGCGGCATACATCCCCATATCTCGTCTGTATACACCCCAATAGAATGGGATTGTTGAAAGGAAGCATACACATATTTTTGAAATGGGACTTCACTCTTCTTGTGAAGGTGTCCATGCCAAAACAGTATTGGACTCTGTCTTTGCTACTTGCATCCTTTATTATTAATTGTCTTCCTTCACCTCTTCTCTCATTTAAGTCACCAACTGAACTTGTTCATGTCAAACCTGATTATACGCAATTCAGAATTTTTGGGTGTATTTGCTATTCGTATATGCATCCATAGGCTATGCATAAACTGGATAACCGATCCACCCCATGTATCTTCTTGGGTTATCACCCCAACTACATGGGAGTACGATGTCTTCATGTTCCTTCTGGTCGAATTTATATCTCACGCAATGTGATCTTTGATGAAATAGTTTTTACGTTCGATAAGCTGTCTTTGCTGCCATACCCGAACGTTACGCCCTCACACTCAGAACCAGCCACTCTACAGCCTCTACCACCAATTCTTCCATCTACATTGGCTTCTTTGCCTACTCCCACTTCCCTCCTACATGGACCTTTGGACAACTCTCCCGCACCAGAGCTGGTTCCTCGATTGGTCCCTGCTGTGACATTTGAACCAGACGCTCTTGTACCTCTACCAAATAGCCATCCTACAGCTCCCCTTGGAACCCCATCATATGAAAACAAGGTCCTAGACGGGCAACCTAAAACCAAAAATCCATGTTACAACCCGTCATCCATGTCCTTCACCCTCTAGCAAACTCAACCCTACCTCCTTTTTTACAGCATTGAAGTCTCCCCAGTGGCATGAGACTATGAACCACAAGTTTAATGCTTTGCAGGTTAGTTGAACTTGGTCTCTTGATTCTCTTCCATAAGGGTGCAATGCTATTGGCTGCAAATGCATGTACATGATCAAGAGATGTCCAGATGACAGTATTGAGCATTGCAAAGCTCGATTAGTGGCTAAAAGTTTTAATCAGAGAGAAGGGAATGACTATTTTGAGACTTTTAGTCAAGACATTAAATCTGTTACTATTTGAACTGTTCTCCCCATTTAGTGAGGCTAGATAATTCGTCGGCTTGATGTCACTAATGCATTCTTAAATGGAGTCCTTGATGAAGAAGTCTACATGGTACAACCGTGGGGCTTCAATGATAAATCGTAACCTTATGCAGTTTGTTGTCTTCTTGAATAAATGTATAGACTCAAACTAAGTCCTCGAGCATGGTATAGACCACTTACAGATTATCTTCTAGGTGTGGGGTTCATCACTTCCCCGACAAAATCATCATTCCTATTTCAGTACTCCTCTTCTGGCAATATATATATTTTGATATACTTTGACGATATTGTCATTACTAACAACAATCCTGCGGTTATTAGACAGATAATTTCCACTCTCCAAACTGAGTTTTTGATCAAAGACATAGGATCACTCAGTTTTTTTTCTCGGAATTGAAGTTAAGAAGGTTGGGCAAGGCTTACATCTCTCGCAGCCCAAATATGTTTGTCACCTCTTTAATCGACTCTCTTTGATAGGTGTTAAACCGCTTGCCACTCCGGTTGTAATCGGCTCAAAGCTCTTCAAATTTGATGGTGTCCTTCTCTTTGACCCGACTGATACCGCACTATAGTGGGAGCTCTCCAGTACTTAACACTCACTCGTACGGATATTCAGTATGCACTTATTCAATGCTACCAGTTTCAACAAGCTCCACCTGAGAAACATTGGACGTTGTTAAACATATTTTACATTATATTAAAGGTACGACTCTACATGGTATCTACATTAATCCTTCATCTGAGTTCGGCCTTGAGGCGTTTGCAAATGCCGTCTTGAATGGATGTCTAGGTGATTGTCGGTCTATTTCTGATTATGGTATCTTACTTGGTGGTTCTCTTATCTCGTGGGTTTCAAAGAAACAAATCACTGTCTCTTGGTCTAGTGCTGAGGCCGAGTATTGTGCTCTAGCTCTCCACTTTAAACTATCTTGGATCCTACAATTTTTCAAAGAATTGCTCATATTTTTTTGGCAACCCCGACTATTTGGTTTGATAATCTTTCGGCAACACAAATTGCTGCCAATCCCATTTTTCACGGAGGAATGAACATGTTGAATTAGATTATCACTTAATTCATGAACGTGTTACCAATGGTACCCTTCGAATATCTTATATTATCACACGAGACCAAATCCTACACATGCTCCTCAAAGGTCTTTCACATGCTCAATTTGAAAGGCTACTTACCAAACAATTCATCTTCACCATACCGATCAGTTTTCGGGGGAGTGTGAAAGATATGGCTCAAGATTATCCAAACACATGTCTAGATACATCATAGGATTCTCCAAATCCTCTTGAGTCTATTCTAAGACATGTCCTATTATGTAAACATGTATTTCTAGTATTTTTATTTATTACAATTTTTTCCTTATAGAATTATTTGGTTGCCAATCTTGTAACCCATGTAATCTATATGTACTACATGTGAATCAATGGAAAAGCAACTCGGAAGTTATTCTGCTTTCATGGACATCATGCTTTGTAATTAGGCGCAAACTGGTTATATATAAAATCGCTCGTACGCGTGAGTGCACATGTCGTCTCAAGTAACAATCCGGTAAGACCACTTTGTCCCCACAAGGACTTGTACTAGGTATTAGTATGGAAGTTCTCTACAACTATATCTACCTACCTGAAATTAGCAAGAAAAGTCACAAGTACCTAATTGCATAAACAGCACAAAAAACAAATACTAATCCCGCTAAAAATGAAGTCTGCCTAGATTGATACACACACGCACGAGGAAGCGTGAAGAATGGAGTCAGGGGAATGAATTTATTTAATAAGTGGAAGATCCGTGCAACTTCAGTCTGGTGTATAATTCTAGTGCTCGTTAGCGGAATGGGGAATCTAGTACGTGTAACCCTCTGTCGAGGCATTATGATTGTGCCTCCCTCCTTAGCCCTATTGTGTTTCGAGTTCAAGGAACTAAATCAGAGCCCCATCAGCGTAGCCACCATAACAACATGTGTCAGGACACTTCTCTCGAAGTCTACCTGGGAACCCCTAACCTGCTGCTGATTAAACGCAGTCAATTTGGGGATCACATGCTGAATGATGGGTCTCTTTCCCAGTATACCATCTTGGTCTCAACGGGGACATAGAATGGATATAGAAGGTCGTCAATCTTATAACATATTAAGAATCCCAAAAGTCAATCACACTAAATAAAAGATTGATTACAGTAAATATGAACTGAAATTATACGAATTCTTCACAATATTACATTATATCACTACCCCCTTAAAGGTGCTTAGCTTAACATAGTAAGGATTAAGGATAAATTCCAATCCAAATCCATACAAGCACAAAAAACCAAGCAAACACATATAAACAACAATAAAGAGATAAACGAGGGAGAAGAAGCATCCATCCTACTCCAAATGTACTCCTTCCTTCCATTGCTCAAAAGTGTTATGCTCTTACTCCAAACCTTGCACGGCCAAAGGCATGGAGGCGTGATCTCTAAAATAGATTCATAGTGCCTATTTATAGGGGAGTCGTAGAGATTCCCCTATATTTTTGTGCCGTAAGTGGTTTGCTGTGGGACATGTTCCGTGACGCCAAGTCTTGGTGCCAAGTATAGCCCCTTGTGATACTGTGGCATCGCGCTTTGCACTCTGTTGCCTCCAGCTCCACTGCGCTGGATCTGTCTTCCAGGGCACTTGCCTTCAGCACCCCTATGTTGGATCTGTCTCCAGGGGCACCCAAGTGCGAAGATAGGTGCTTCTGCGCTGGTTCTCGGTGTCGGGGGCGCTTAACTGCGAAGATGGCCTCCTTTGCACTAGTCCTGGGCGATGAGGAGCTCAACCCATAAAGGTCTTTTTGCTCCCAGCGCTCTTGTGCTGATCCGGGCGTGTGGACACCGACTTTTAGCCCATTCCGCTGAAGACCCCATTCAGCTGATATCGCGGCTTCGATGCTGGTGTTGTGTGGCGTTGGCCACTATGCTTCTATAGAGATCATTGTGACATCATGGTCTCAACCCAAGTGCAATGTTGCGTCCCTCACAGTGTTGTTCTCTTCTTCTTGGCGCCATGTGGCACCAGATTCTATATTGCTCTAAAATGGGGTGTTTTTGGCCTTGAATATCATACTTGAGTTCCTTCTTCCACTTGGTGTTTTCATCATTTTGGGACCTGAACATAAACACCAAAAGTAAGTGAGAATGACCTCAACTCATAATGAAACATGGCCTACAATGCAGTGTACTTTACACCAATCACTTAATCAAAGAACCAGATAATAAGAATAGGTAAAGTGACCATTCTTTTGTAACACACAGAAACTGATCAATGTCATTCATGTATTTTGAGGTTCATCAGATCCGCTTAGAGAGGATAAAAACAGAGACTTGTTGTAAGTCATTGCGGCTAGCTTAAAGTTAGCTCATAATGCAACGTTATGTTTGCTACTAGTTGCCTCATTGTTTCATAAGAGTGTTCAATGCAGGGAAAACACAAGGCGAAAAGAAAAGGACAACTCTCAGAGGTCTTCTAAAATTAAAGCTTTTGTAAACATTCTCTTCTTTAATTAGGGTTGTCAACCATTAAAGTAAGAGAACAAAATTTGCAAAACATCGTAGGTGACAAACTTTAAAATCTTTGAACAAAAAAATAGAATATTTTAGTAGTTCTAGTGGTAACCTCCATGCAAACAATTATCTAGCTACAAGAAATCTTCTTCTTCCTAGAAAGAATAAAGAAGAAAGAAAATATATATGGCCAATAAATACCAGCTTAAAGTACATCAACAAATCTAATCCATAGAGTGCCATTAATGCTTTCTTGAACTTCATTGATAGAGAGTGTGCTGCCAGCCTGGGATGGTGGCAAACCTCTCGTAGATTCCACCTCTGGGGTACTTGAGAAGACAAAGTCTCACACACGAGGGGAATTAGGACGTGTTGAGAACTGGAGGGAGGGAGAATTGGAGAGAGTTGAGAATTCCACGTATGGATACAAGACAGAATTCTCAACTAGCTACATAATTTACACAAGGTAGGGGATTTCGAGGTCTCCCCAATTTTTGGGAGAATTCAAACTTACGGACACTTGAGGATTGACTAAGGGAAACTGATTTCAGTTAGGACTGATTGTGAAATTGCATTGGTTCCATTATGAGGATGTCAAACTTTTGAACATTCTGTTTCAAATAGAGCTCTAATAGATAAGGATAGGGAACCTGATTCTTACCTCCCTTGTCCATGTCCCAGTAATATGTATTGGTGTTCTCCGAACTCAACTCTTAATCAGGCTTTGACAAACGCTGGGCTGGAGTTTATGTTATTGGATATGATATGCATAGCTCTGACTGCCACAGCTCTCGGTCAGCATCAGATCCCCCATTTGATGCATTAAAGCCATATAGTAGACTCATCAGATTAGCTAGAAGAAGGGAAATATTCAAAGAGGAATTTATAAATACTTTGCATGCATTCCAGGTAATGTTTTCTAGACCTTACCTCCTCTCTTTAGACATGTTTATAAGAATTTCAATATGTGATTTCTTGATTCCTTGCTCATTTCTGTTCAAGTTTTGCATTTTTTTAATTGGAAAGCATCTTATCTACAAAAATCCATTTACAAAGAAGCATACCCTAAAATGACACTAATTTTGCAACTAAGAAAGAAAACAAAAGACTTACAATTCTTTATTTATGGTGATTGTGAACTTGCAAAGAAGATCTTTGGCTTGGCCAAAAAGCAGCCAGCCTCTAATTGGGCATCAAAGCATTAATGAGAAATCTGATGAATAGCATACCTTATTGGGTGAATCATTAGATGATTCCCTATGAGTCCTTCAGTATTCTGTATTGGTTTTACATGACGGAAAAGAGGTGATTAGAACCAATACTTGTATTATTCGGAGATCTACATTCTGTAATGTTGATGCCTAATGTACTTTGGTAGTATCTAGGTGTCCTAATCTCTGTCATCATCACCACTGTTTACTTTGAGCGCTGTACATATGTTGTACTGAGAATGGTAAGTTATTATTAGAGTGGTGATATATAAGTACTGCAGCTTTTTACTTCTAAGATTTTACTACCTGACATGGCATCCACATTGCAGTCCAAGTAAGAGATAAACTCGGAGATAAAATCTGCATGATTTTATTTTTCTAATAAAATATTATCTACCTATTCTATGGGTAAACCCTTAGTTTTTCTCTCACCTAGACCACCAACTAAGCAGCCATGTCACGATATAAAACCTCTGAAGTAAAACAAGGAAGTATTGATATCATTTTTCTTATTTTTAATGTGCATAGCCTGCATATATAGAAAATCGAGTAACAAAATCATGGAATGCAATAAGAGTCTTGAAAAATATGATTGGGGGAGCACTTAGAAGTACTAATGTCTCATATAACCATATAATTTTCAGCCGATATAAAGTAATACTATCTTCAGCAAAATGCTTTTTAAGATATTTAGAATGCCAATCTGTATGATGATTATTCATTAATGATCACCTAGTAAATTCTTACATATAATTAATGAATAATGTTTTTACTTATTTTCATTAAAATAAATTGTGGTATAAAGTTTTTAGCATGTTAAATAATTTTTCAAGAAGATAAAATTAGTAATATGAGCTTAATATATTAATAATTTGACAACATTCTGTATGATTTAATTAAAATTTATTTGAGAAATATTGAGAAAAAATTTTATGACATTTTATTTTTATTATTTATGATTTATTTTTATTATTTATAATTTTTATTTAACATTTTTTTTTATTATTGATCATTTTTTTTATTATTGATCATTTATTTTTTATTATTTTAAATTTTATATTATACATAACATGTAAAGAAGCTAACTGTTTTAACAATATCATATAAATAGTATCACATTATTTTAATATCATATGGTTTTTATTTAAAAGAGTACTTTGTATGTCAACATTTTGGATGAATAATATAATGTCATATTTAGAAATCCTACTCCATGGTATCTTGATCCCACCCTCTCTATTATCCCTTCCTCAATCATGTCTAGTGCATCAGGTATGATACCCCGAAAAGACTTGGCTTGTTTCTAGAAGGTATCACAAGGGGGACCTGGTCCCATGGCCTCTAATTATGGTCAGCTGCCATGACTAGTGGAGGATCGGAGGTTCTTGTTTGAAGAGGATCGACCCAAAATCAGCAAAGGAGGTGCATCCCACCTTGGACTGTTGAGAAAGGTGTAATAACCAAGGTTTGAAGTATCTGAGATAACAAAGTATCGTGCATTAAGAAAACTGATATGTCTCTTGGATACACATAGAAACACTAGGATATGCATGTAATAAGTACAGATAATGGTTTAAATATTTTTATCTGTAATAACCAAAAAGATTTTTCGAGCCACAAAGTGAGGTGCATTAAGAACAGACTGATATGAAACTCAAATTTTTTCAAACATTTTCTTGCAATCTGAAGTTTTAAGAGTATGGAGCTCCAACCTATTGATTTTAATTAGTAATTACACGTTCAGGTGTGTAGGTTATAAGCTCTTTAATTACTGAAGTGCAAACTAGGGGAACAATTGGAACCATGAGGTTTCCCCAAAATTGGAAAGAAAGGAAGAAAATAATACATAATTGTTGAATCGGGACAATAGGGAATTGATTCAAATTTTTCAAACAACTTGGAGAAGTTTTAATAGTATGGACTCAACCTAAATGGAACACAAGCGGGGTCTTCTCAAAGTGGAAACTAGACAACTGATCTTTCACGTGAACACATTCAAAGTGGAAACTCTGATTTTACGACATTTGCCTGTGAACTCCCGACCACCAAGGCCTCCATACAAGCTTGAAAATCGAATTGAACACCAAAAACGAGGAGTGAATAACCCAGCCCCACAAATACACAATCTTCGTGGGATAAAAAATATTAGGTTTCACAACAACTTTGGGCAAGAAGAATCACATAAAACAATGTGGACTTTCCTGAAAATTCAGGTTTCCTAAAATGCAAGGGACTGGGATCTCAATTTCCTAGAGTGAATATGTGTTTTATGGATTTGCAAAAATACGTATTTTTCAGCCGTTGGAAGTTTTGGAGTATCAGATCGACTGGTTTCCTCGACAACTTAGGAAACCTACAGATATAGGACAATAGGGGATTGGTTCCTGTAGTCAGAAACCCTCGTGTATTTTGTTTCCATACTTAAAGAAACAGTTACATGTCGGCTGCTACTGGCTGATAGGTATCAACATTAATAACCATGGTTATAACTTCAATCCATTTGTTTCAATTTGCCCTTGTCAAAGAGACTTTTAAGTTTTGTGTCTTGACTCCCTTTCTATGAGTGTTGAGTGTAAGTTACGGAAAGGGAAAGTTTTTTAAGAGTATGGTTTTTCTACCATTTGGTAGTTTAAAACAAAATACTTGTGTTGAATTCATGCATCTCAGGGGTGATTATGTGATCGCTTTGATTTGATAATTTTTCACATTAATGTTTCTTGTGTTTTTGCTTTCTTATAATTTTTTAATTATTTACTTGGTTTCATTTAATTTCTTACATATTTTCTTGATCTTAGGGGTGAATATACGATCACAACGATTTTGTTATTTCCACATAAACTCGTGTTGTGTTCTTGCTCGCTTTTAATTTATTAGTTATTGGTTTGATTTATTTTAATTTCTTATATTTTTTTAATTGTTTAAAATTTCTTAAATTTTTGCTTGCTCTTAGGGGTGAATGTGTAATTGCTTCAATTCTGTTCTTTTCCACAAACTCGTGTTGTGTTCTTGGTTTCTTTTAATTTCTTAGTTGATTTTTTATTTCTTTTAATTTCTTAGATATTTCCTTTATTTGTTTTAATTTCTTAGATATTTACTTGATGATAGGGTGAATGTGTCATTGTTCCATTTTGGTAGTTTTCAACATAAATTTTTTAGTGTCTCTGCATTAATTTCTCAGTTATTTGATTGATTTCTTTTGATTTCTTAGATATTTGCCTTATGTTAATGGTGAATAAGTTATTTTTTTCCGATTTGCTTGTTTTCCACAAAATTTTGTTGTGTTCTTGCTTTTGTTTTAATTAATTTATTATTTGTTTGATGTCTTCCATTTCTTAGATTTTTGCTTGATCTTATAGTTGAATGTGTTTAATGAGAATCCACTGTATGAATCTCATGTATGGTTTTCACAGGGTATCAAAGCAGGTTATCAGATCGTGGAGGTGTGTAAAAGGATTCGCAAAATTGGAAGACTTGGTAAACCAGGGTTTCCAAATCTGGTAAGAGCCTTAATGATCTACAACACTGTAATTTTGTGTTGTTTGATGGTGAATAAGTTATTTTTTCCGATTTGGTAGTTTTCCACAAACTTTTGTTGTGTTCTTGCTTTTTTAAAATTTATTTATTATTTGTTTGATTTCTTGCATTTTTTAGATTTTTGCTTGATCTTATAGTTGAATGTGTTTATTGAGAATCCATTGTATGAATCTCATGTATGGTTTTCACAGGGTATCAAAGCAGGTTATCAGATCGTGGAGGTGTGTAAAAGGATTCGCAAAATTGGAAGACTTGGTAAACCAGGGTTTCCAAATTTGGTAAGAGCCTTAATGATCTACAACACTGTGATTTTGTGTTGTTTGCTTCCTTTGAGTTTTATTGAGACTAATGGTATCAAACTAGTCTAATTTTACTTTCTGTTGAGCACAACTCGACCACCTTTGAAGACACTGTTTTTGCAAGTTGGTTTTGTGAATCTTGTTCTGTGATGTGCGGAATTTGTGCAGTATCTACCTTAAATTATCTGTTGAAATTTATTTGGTAGGGGATATAAATCCTTCCCGAATAAGTGACCGGCCCTCAGAATCCTTTTTTATTTGTTAGAAAAGCTGTTTTTTTTTTTTAGTCCGATTCTCATACTTCTAAGGAGAGTTGAACCCAAGATATCTTAGATACAAATTAACCTCCATATGACCACTGAGCAATGTTCAAGTTCATTTCAGAAGCCTTAGTAATATTAGACCCCTTCAAGAGCCAACACCGGATAGGTGGTCTTTTGATGAAAATGGAGAGACCTAATTAGTTAGAGAAAAATGATTTCCATAATTAGGCAAAAGGAGCTTGATCCGGTAAATGTCTATCTTTGAATAAATTTAGGACAATCTTAGGGCTTTTTTATTTTATCTTATACAGGAAAATAATATTTATCTAAATAAAAAGGTAACATATTTCCTAGGATGTGATATTGACACACGGGCGTCAGTGGTGGCATCTTAATATGTAGAATAATGATAGATGTACCTCATAAAAGTACCTCAGATTGGTACCTTCCCACATGGAGTTCGAAATTAATCGATCTCCATGATTGCGAAATTTATGGAAGTTAAGCTAGCTAGCGCAACATAACGCATCTTTTCAACAGCAAATCCGCGACAGGATATGCATATAATCAACTGAACTCATGAAAAGAATTTATTTCATATTAAAAATCGAATCCCATGGACCCAAACTCATGTCTATTAATTCCTAACACTAGTCTTTAGTCTCTTTCAAACTAATTTAGGAATAGTTCAAAAGTTGCCACTATCATCAGCGGCAGAGTCCAACCTCCTTCAAATGTTGTTGTTGCTTGAGCTTGCCTTCCCATGCCCATGCAGAAACCTGGCACTTTCCTCCGTGTATACATGAGTTTCATTCAACAGCCTGCAGTCAACAAATATATTCTTATTAATCAACATATTATACATATGCAGGGAAGGCATATATATATTGAATTGACTGTACGTGTTCTCTTTTCTCTTTTATTAATTATAGTATTTCGTTCTCCTGGGAGTTAGTCTACGAATGAAACACATACGAGTTTTGGACAGTCTTGTTCATGACTGTGGAAGAAATGAAGGAATCGCCATTCAGGTAGAGCAACTCCCCAGTGATTCGGTCCTTGATGTTTGCATCCATTTCTTTGGCGTCGAGGCTAAATGGTTCATCAGAGCCCTTGAGATACAACCAATATATATTAGGCCTATATTAATAGTGAGAAAATCAATGAAAACGGATAAATATAAAGTCCACCTACCATGACCCATCCCCAGGTGTCTGCAAAAGAGGGAATATGAGCAGTGTATGCCACCACATCTGAAGAAATATCCAATATTCCAATAATATTCCGGTAGTTAGTGAGCATATGATCCATTCTAATATTACTAATTAATGCACGTACAATTCATATATATGAACCCTATTTTATTTGAAGTTTGAATAATATTGAAGAGTACTAGCTAGTATATACTCACATTTGAAAACCTGTTTGAGGGTGTTGTAGATGGAAGAAAACACCTCCTTGTGTGTAAGGACGCCTGCAGGTCCAGCCTGCACTGACATCAAAGAGAATAAAAATTAGAACAAACCGATGACTCGTCACGAGTCGGGGACACTTGACTCGGAGACAAGTACGAGAAGAATTATCGAAAAAGATCATGAGGCAGTACTTGAGTGACGAAGATGCCCTTGTCGTTCAGTTTCGGCTTCAGCACCTGTTCATAAAAGTTTTTTGTGTAAAGCTGATAGCAAGGCCCACCTTCAACGGGGTCAGCCAGGTCCCCCACGATCATATCGAATTTATCCTGGCTTTCCTCGATCTCCGCCCTTCGTCATCAACATCCAGTACCATACTTATTAATAATATTCAGTACTCCTAGCTATATATAAGTACTGTTCATAATATTATTCATGTAATTAGCGTATCAAAGGTATAATAATAGCTTTAATTGGTTTGGGGAATTAAGCATCCGAGGTCGACGAACAAAACCCAGCACGAAGCCTTCAAAGCATCTGCCGAACATTCCTATTAAGACTTTATAAGTTCCAAGTTCAATTTTGCATGTGGACCGAAACAAGATTGTATTCGTAAGTATTTACTATAAATACACCACGGAATAAAGTCGTATATACAGTTGAAAAAAACCAATGCAGGCATTGTACTCTTTAACAAACATTGTTTAGCATTAATGGCGCCTTTAAGCTGGGTCATTAATCCTGACCCTGTAACGTCTTACGAGCGCCTTGTCCCGTGATTTCACAGCAAAGCAGTTCAATGTATGCATGATTATGTTGCATTAAAAGCAATTAATTAGTGAGATGCTTTAGGCGCGCGAGACATTAAGAAAGCAAATCAGCTCAACGGAGAGTTGTTTCAGGTTATAAATGTAGTACTACTCACTTTGCGTCGTTGATGACGAGGTGAAGCTTCCGTCGGCGAACGCTTTGCTGTTGTTCGTAAGATACATCCGACAGAAGTCGACGACCTCCTGCATGCATGCATGTGTGTGCCATGAAAAACGTGGAAATTAATATATATATATATATATATATATATATGAGACCTGAACGTTTCTTAAGTTCGAGATCGGGTTATGATCATCTAATACAAGTTATAAGTTGGAATATTATTGGAAGAATTAAAAAGGATTTGCGATCGTTCATTTTATGATCATCGATTAGTACCTTATCAATATCGCACATTACCACTTTTTCAATATTTTTATGCTTCAAGATTTCTCTCGTCGTGGATCCTTCGCCACCTCCCATTATAAAAACTTTTTTGGGACTGCAAACGGGACAAAGAAAACGTCAAAAATTCCATGAGTACGTTTGATATGTAATTAGATCAATAAAGGAAACAAGTACTAGATCTATTCGATCAAATATAAATTAATATTATGGGACTTGCTTGGGATGGAGCAAAAGAGCAGGATGAACTAAGCATTCATGGTAAACAAATTCGTCCACTTCCGAGCTCTGCATCTTGCCATCAATCACCAAAGCCTGAGCCAGAGAAGATATATAGAAAAAAATTAAGAAAATAATGCATATTGATAAAACAATATTGACTCATCAAAACAAAGAAACGCAACGCAACAAATTAGATTTTAAGAGAAAAAAAAGAGAAAAAGAAAAACAATTATAGTAAAAAGAAAATAGATCAGCAGCTAGATGTTCTCTGGCTTGAAGATCGATCTAAAAAGAATAAAAAAAAAAGAGCATGATTGGTAGCCACCTTTCCGAAACGCTTTGTGTCCAAAAGAGCGATCTCCTGATATTCGCTGGCGCCTGTATGCAAAACGCTGATCACAAGAAAAACAAAAAAAAAAAAAGGTTATTATGCAATATCAGATCATAAACTTAAACAACACCAAAAATCTGACAGAAACGCCATTAACAACTTTCGTTAGCTGCAGACACAAATTAAGGACAAAAAAAAAAAAAAGAAACAAACAAAGCAGATAGAAAAGGAACATATATAAGAATATCTATCTATTCAAGTATAAATTGAAACGCACCTATTAAGAGCAAAAGACCATTTGATGTCCACATCGATCTCTTCCTCGTACCAGCTGCAGTTAATGTTTTCAAGGCTCGACTGATCCACTGCTTCGGCCATTTCTTGCTACCTCACTGAGAACCGAAACACGCACACCCACAAAGGCAATGGCACCACTGAATATCGAAGAGGCACTTCGGGAGGAAGGAACTAAAGACGAGCTGGAGACGCTTGAAGACGGAGCTCCAGCGAAGCCAATTTATACAGAGGAGAAGAGCAGAGAGAGAGCATCGACTTAAAGAGAGTCTTAATTAAAGTCAAAGACCCAAAATATAAAAATAAAGAATAAGGATGGAAAATCGGATGCTAGGGGAGGAGTACGCGCCGACAATGGGCTCAAGGGTATTAGAGTCATTGTGTTATATAAGTATTTATGGAATGTAGTTATATTTCAATTAAAGTAGTGTAATTGGTAGTACTTAGTAGAGGTGTATGAGGAAGTGGTAGTTTTTTTATATTCTGGATTAATTAGTTGCCCATTTAAGAGTGTTGTTGTAATTATATAACAACACATTCTATATTAATAAAGTCATTGACCGAGGTCAGACGACTACTTTAGATTGCTTTCTCAAGATTGTTCTAGAAGGCCCAAAAATTTGGGTAGTGTAAGTTTAAGGTCTAAACAATCAATCTTTTTCTTTTCTCTCTAAGGCTTCCGCTGCGAGACAATAAATTTCGTCGGCGGAACACCATTCCACTGCGGTTGTGATTGACGCTTCAGCAGAATTTCAATCCGACACAACCGCTGGCAGAATGAAATCCAGCAGTTGGGCCGGATTTGGATCAGGTTCATATGGGCCTATAAACCCATATAAAATTATTGGTCTCGATTTTAATCGGAACCTAAGTTCCCGCGCACACCGTTCTCTCTAGGTTTATTTCCTCTCCGCCTTGGACTTCTACGAAATTTGTCGAAGTCTTCTCCAACGCGAACCACCTCCCTCTCGGCATTCAGCTTCCGACCACCAACAGTCGAAGCATCTCTAGCGTTCTCTCCCTGGCCCATGTTCTCCTCCGGCCGAAGACCAAGCTTCTACAAAACCTTGGGGAAAACTCAGCTCATTCAAAGACTTTCGAGGTGATTTCCAGCGGCCTCCTTTGCGTTTCGGCCGAGTTCCCGACGTCAAATCCTCCGACATTGTCGCCATCGATGGAAGCCTCTTCCCCCTCGCTGTAGGTAAGTTAGTTTCTTGAAATTTTAGAAAAGCTTAGCTGTTTTTTACATGGTTTTTTTTTTCAGCCTAGTCTAGGAAAGAGGTTAGTTTTTCTCATTTTCAGAGTGATGGTTTAGAAATTTAATGGTTGCATGGTGTGTTTTCAAGCATTAGGTTTTGGGTTCTTAGTATCATAGGTGTTAAAGTGGGGTGTGTGTGTATTCAACAGTGTTGGAAGTATTTGGGGGGTATGACAGGGAAACGTTCTGTTGCTCTAATTTTATTTGTCAACTTCTCGATTCTGTTGTGGTAGTGCAGTGATAATCAATCTTTAAGCAATTTCTGTGCAGTTTAATGATCACTTTTTGTCGAATCACTCCACAATTTAAAGTTGAAAACATTATCTATGTAATGCCAGCATTTTTGACATCCGGCTTGAAGTGCGGAGAATTTTGGATAAAGTGGATCTAAATCATAGAAACTATTATACATAACACCAACATTTGCTTCTCCTTTTCTTCTCCATGATATGAAATATAGAATGAATTATATTCATCAAACACAAAATAAAATTTCTCCTCTACTATTGTTTTGTAGGACCTTTTTCTTTCTTTTCTTCTTTTTTTTTTTGAATTGAATTGTAACCATAGGATTATATTGACCATAAAACTTGGAATGATGAATACATAAGAAGCATAATACCCATTCACCTCACCACTTACTCATAACAAAAAAAATGAAACATTAACCCATCCTTGACAACATCCAAATGCTCTACTAGACCTATAATTGGGTAGAAACAATTGTTTTTCTGCCTTAGGTTCATTTTTGTGAGTTTAGTAAATCGAAGAAAAGGTTTCATGAGGGCTCAAAATTGGCTCACTAAAGTCACAATATTCAAGGGTAGGCTAACTTGGCTATGTGAGGTTGAAATTCCAATGTGCCTTTATCATCTTCATGTATGCATTTATCAATGTACACCCAACAAGTATATCAATGCAAGTTCTAGAGATACAGAATCATGAAAGTATCTCAGAAAAATGAGACTAAAATTAATGTATCAGTCATATAGGCTCAAATATCTCACTGTTTGTTTTTTGTTTACCATTCAATCATGCTATGAAATTTTCAAATCAATTGCTCCATACTTTTAGCTATACAATCTTAAAATATTTAAAAAAAACAGCAAACTCAGCAAAAATTCAAAGGTTTTTTGTAAAAACAAATCAATAAAAGGGCAAACATTCACTCCCCCCACACTTAAACCTTACATTGTACCCAATGTTAGACCTAAGCTTGGATTAAAACAAGTCTAACTACATGGTGGGGACTTATTCAAATTTTATTTAACAAAGAAAAACTTAAAACAAAAAAAAAAGTCTAAAAAAACTAAAAGAAAGTAAATTTTAAAGAAACGTAATCTAAGAACTATGGCTAGATCTTCCCTTCTCTTGTTGATGGGATTTCCAAATAGATATCTTCAATAAATTGCAATGAAGCTGGTTCATGAAATTCTTTCAACCCGTGACCATTCACTTTGAAAGTCTTACCTGTGTCAAGGCTCTTAATTTCCACTACACCATGAGTAAAGACATTAGTAATAACAAAGGGATTAATCCAACTTGACTTAAGCTTACGTTGGGAAATAATTTTAATCTAGAATTGAAGAGTAAAACTCTTTTCCCAATGCAAAAAGATTTCCTGGTAATCATCATTTATCATGAAATGCTTTGGTCTTCTCCTTGTATATTTAAGCATTCTCATATGCCTCCATCCATAATTCCTCTAACTCTTGCAATTGTAACTTTCTTTCCAACACCAGATTACAACATAATCTAAGTTACATTGCTTCACTGCCCCTATAGGACTTGTGCTCAATCTCAGGCGGCAAATGACAAGCTTTACCATATAGCAACCTATAAGGAGACTTGCATAGCGGAGTTTTAGCGTTGTCCTATAAGCCTAGAGAGCATCATCAAGCGAGCTCAATCCCTCCTAGATGGATTGACCATCTTTGATAAATTATATTTGATCTCCTATTGAAATTTCCCCAGCTTTGTCCACTTATCTGAGGAAGGTATGCGGTCTGCAGGTGCGATGTGTGACATAATTGCTTTACAATAAAGAGACCGAAAATTCTATTACAGGAAATGAGTGCGATCACTAATGATTGCCTTAGTCATTCCCAAACCCTATTAAAGGCGTTAGTCTTTACTAAATTAACAACAGATTTTGCATCATCCTTCTTCGTTACTTTGGCTTCTACCCACTTTGACACACGCAATCCACAACTAAAATGATGTGAAATATATGTAAAGAAGATGGGGGTGACACATAAAATCAATACCCCACACATAAAGATCTCACAAAATAACATACCATATTGATGCATCTCATTCTTTCTAGACAAATAACCAAATCTTGGCACTCTTCACGTGACTTACCAAAAAATATGCATCTCTCTATTCAAGAGTAGGCCAATACGATCTGCACTCAAAAACCTTGTGTGATGTCCTTCTTGGTCTGAAATGTCCTCCAACTTTAGAAAAATTAGGTGGTTCTTTCACACCACGGGAATCCTAGGACTGACATCCTCTTCCAAGATCTACAACATCTTTCTGAGAACCCAACCTTCTGACATCTTGACTTATTCCAACCTTTCACCTCTCCCTTAGCTTTTGGTTCCTCTAATTTTCCACCCTATGTTATAGCTCAGCATTCTCTTTAGGATTTGGGACCCATCGAGCTGGGAGCTTACCAGAAAGTTGAGCTTCAATGCGTTACCAATGAGTTGGTACTTCCAGTTCAATTTGGGTATCTAGGGTGAAGCAAATGAGTGTCAGTTTTCTTTCGATATTAAACCTTTGAGAATGAGCAATTTGGACCAATTAGAGTTGTGGAGTTGTTTGAACCAAACTTCCAAGGATAAGTTTGAGGCTTGAGTTTGAGGTGCATTGACAACATATGGGTTATTCTCGTTACCTTGGACTGTGAGTATCAAGTTTTTATGCTTCTTCCAACCTCATTATAAGTGTTGGAAAAAGGACATATCTCCTTTTTGGGATTGACCTTGGAAATCCTCCCATTGTATCTATTGTTTCTTTTCAACTCCTCCTAGTGGGGGATGACATGTCAAGAGAATGAGATAAGTTCGCGACAAATTCTTTAATAAGCACGTGAGTTGTTTAGATTTCCTATATCCGTAACTAACTTTGACAGAAGTGTAGTTAAATTAGTAACCTCTTGTGCATTCTCTTTCAGCTTGATCTTGAATAATACTAGTACTCATCCCTATTCAATCTTCCTAATTTGTCCTACATCACTTCTTGTTCCAAATTGGCGGAGTGTTTTGAGCTATGTTAGATATCACTGTCTATGCTTCAGGGTAAGCTTTATCCACTAAAGCACCTCCATTTAGCAGCATCTATCATTCCCTATCATGTGGTAAAAGACCTTCATAAAAAATACTGAATTAACAATAGCTTATTGATTTTAAAGTAGGGACATCTAGCACATAATCTTTTTAACCTTTCCCAATACTGAGTGATATGGACGCAATAGGATTTAAGCCTAATTTCATTAGTTCTCCTTATTTAAGGGACCAATCACCAGGAAAACTTCTCAAGAGTTCTTGGTGCAAACCAGTCCAAGTAGTAATAGATCCAGGAGCAAGATAATAAAGCCAATCCTTTACTTCAAATCCCGCAACGAAAAAGGAAAAGCACGTAATTTCACTTGTTCTTTCTTCAATTCCTTCAGGTCAGCATCATTGGAATAACACTAACTGCAAAAAATTCTTTTAAATGTCCATGGGGGATCCTCACCTACACGTCCACAGAATTTAGGAAGCAAGTTAAGAAAACCTGAATTAAGTTTGAGTGGATGTTCTATTTCAAGAAGAACCATGCTCAGAGGTTGATCATCTAGATTGGCTTTGAGAAAGCAGCTAAGAGTTTGATCACCATGACTTGTCAGCAACAAATTCTCTTTGATAGGTGTGACCTCTCCAAACCCAACTATTTTGCTAATTCTAACCGCTTGTTTACCTTGTGCATAACAAAAACAAAAAACTATAATTTAATCAACACATGAAATGATCAACTTCATAGCCAGATGAAAATTTTTATGAACTGCAAGTTGGTACTGATTTAAATATCAAAGGCAAACCAACACTAAATTTAATGAAGTCCAAATAATCTAAATAACAAGCCAAAACCGTTACATAAAATCAAGGTACAAGAGAGTTTCGAAAAGAACAAATAAAGAACAAAAGTTGGAACAAAGCATGAAGTTGGAGAAATAAATTAAGATGAGGAACTTTCCCTTTTGAGAGCTTGTTGTGACGCATCCCCAAAGAGAATCATTTTCTCCTCCATGGACAACAAACTAGCTTTGGCATTTCCAAACGGATCTTCTACTACTTCTACAACATATCCCAACCTTGTCTCTATTATCTTTCTCACACTCTTGCAAAGGATCTGATAAGGGCAATTTATCTCCGGGTGCTCCTTTTCTTACAGGTAGATGGGTCCGAGATGCTAAAAAAGTGTGTGGCTCTTAGGATTGAAGTTAGTAGAGTTAGTGTAGAGCAGAGTTGCTTTTGTATGATCTTGTTGCTTCTCTTTTTACTCTATTTGCCGCTATCTTTCTATCTATCTATCTATCTATTGTATGAATATCATGAATGAGAAAATAAAGAATAAGGATGGAAAATCGGATGCTAAGGGAGGAGCACGCGCCTACAATGGGCTCAAGGGTATTTGAGTCTTTGTGTTATATAAGTATTTATTGAATGTAGTTATGTTTCAATTAAAGTAGTGTAATTGGTAGTACTTAGTAGAGGTGTACATGGAAGTGGTAGGTTTTTTTTTAATTTCTGGATTAATTAGTTGCCCATTTAAGAGTGTTGTTGTAATTAAATATATAACAACACATTCTATTTTAATAAAGTCATTGACCAGAGGTCAGACGACTACTTTAGATTGCTTTCTCAAGATTGTTCTAGAAGGCCCAAAAAATCGGGTAGTGTAGGTTAAGGTCTAAAGAATCAATCTTTTTCTTTTCTCTCTACTGTTGTAAGGCTAATGACTTGTGCTAATAATGCCCTGAAAAGGGTTTTCTACTCCTGTTGAGTCGTTGGACTCGTACATGACCTGATATCACCTTCGTACTACTGCATGGAAACACAAGGTTTTGCTACCTTGAGAACAAGTGAAACACTATCAGAGTTTTATAGCCTGCAGAAAAGTCATTTTTGTTATTGACGATCATAGGACTCATAAATGTGTGTTCTTTCTAACTTTTTGATGACGTTAACTCTAATAACATCATCATTACTAGGGTTAAAATCATTTTTTGAGGTCATTTTGTTTCTGGAAGGTGGCTGCTTAGTTTAAAGTGTTGTTTGAGTTTCAGCTACTTCTATCGGCGGTTTGAAGGGTGTAAACGATATTTTATACATTGTAGCAAAACTAAAATATTCAGTTTTTTCTTGAACAAAAATCTATTAGAATTAAATTGTCTTCGAGTGAGATAGTTGATTCTCAAGGAGAACTGAAAGTGACAAAAATGATGGAAAAATTCCAATCTGACTATGAATGTAAGCTGTAAAAAATAAGGACAATTATTTAAGGGGGTTGAGCTCGGGACCTAGTGGGACGAATAATGAAAATCATTAGGATCTACAAGTTAAGATTCAGTTAATTGGTAGTGTGGAAGATAGACTAACCTCTCTAAATATGGATTATAACATTCTCTCACCACACCTAACAAAAAAAAAAAATTAGAAAATGTCAGTTCTTTAAAGTCATAAAATCACTTTTCTGGAAAATAAGAGTTGTTTCTAAATTTATAATTTATAGAAGGAATTTTTCACTATTTCTTGTGGTGACAAGAGTATTATTGAATTATTTATTGAGAATAGAGGATTGCTACTAGATAAGTAATTACCATTTGATCACTACTGATGTTGCAACTCATCAAATAAAAGATAATCATATTAATGTTTCTAAGTATTTGGTCCAAAGAAAAAGTGTATAACCTGTTTACAAATGTTGAATATGCAGTTTCTACGTATTTGGTAAATGTCCATGGGCAAATAATGTTGATAGATCAAATGTGTTATTGACACTGGATCCTATTGCCAATGCTCAATATGTCATTAAAAATTTATTTATGCACCTTGGTAACATTCATATGACATCTAGTGCCTCTCCTACCTAATATTCTCAGCTGTCTACATATACCACAATCACCGACTCAACTATTTCTTCCCCTAAAGCCTTTTTTTCTTCAATGTGACTTCTTGAATTAGGTATGTCTAATCATATGTTATAGACCATCATTATTTTCTTTTCTAGGTAAATCTATTACACATAAGAGTGTCTCTTAACTAGATGGTTCTTCTACTAGTGTAGTGGGTGATGGAATTGTTCATGTGTCCCCTAGATTTAACTTTAAAATATGTTTAGTTTGTTCCTAAATTTCCAATAAATTTGCTTTCAATTAAAGAAGATGATTGATTTGGGCTTGGAGCATGGTAGATTATTTATTTTGGATACCTCTTTGTCGACTGCTGCCTTACACTGTGTGGTCTCGACTTATCTTCCTCACCTTCAATTGGGACATCCTTCTCTTGGCAAGCTTCATTAGTTCCCTCTATACCTGCCTCAACAGTATTTGATTGTTCGACGTGTCATCTTGGCAGGCATCATAGGAGTGTTTTCTATTCAAGTGTTTGTCATAGTAGTCATACTATTTATTTAATCCATTCAGATGTTTTGGGGTTGAACAAGCTTCCTATTGTTTCAGGTTTTCATTATTTCCTCATTTTTATTTATGATTTTTGTAGAGTGACTTGGGTGTATCTCTTAGAGGAGAAGTCTTAAGTGGTTCTTGTATTTAAAAATTCACTTTAGAAAAAAAAATCATTTTTTGTTTTTATTTGTGTTCTGATCTAACAATGGTCTTGAGGTCGTAAATAAGTCATTTGCATATATCTATTTCAGTCATAGAATTATTCATCAAACTTTATATGTGTGCACTTCCAAAGAAAATAGAGTAATTGAATGTAAAAATCCTCATTTTTTGCAATTTGCATGGACTCTTCTACTTCATGATATTGTTACAAGAATTTTTTGGGGAGATGCTATTCTGACTACTTGTTATTTAATAGATCATATGCCCTCATCTATTCTTCAGCGTGAAATTTCTCTTAAAACTTTGGAGCCACAAGCTACTATTTTTCGTCTTCCTCCATATGTGTTCCGTTGTGTTTGCTTTAACTATAGTACAAGTCATTTGCTCAACAATGTAATTCCTAGAGCTACTAATGGCATTTTTCATGGGCATGCAATAAAAAAAAGGATACAGGTACTATGACATAGTTAATAGGAAAATGTATGTGTCTACAAATGTAACCTTCTATAAACACATACCAATCTATGGTACAACTATGTCATTCATAACTGTGAACTCTCTCTCTCTCTCTCTCTCTCTCTCTCTCTCTCTCTCTCTCTCTCTCTCTCTCTCTCTCTCTCTCTCTCTCTCTCTTCAGGTTTAGTGCCACCACCTCGTCTAGTGTTGGTTTATACACCTGTATCCGATCCTCTGTTTTGTTCACCATCCATTGCACGTGTATACTTAATGAAGACCCCAACCTACATCCATGACACCACTGCAAGCACAACCATCATCTTCAAAGCCTGTAACGTGTGGTTGATATGATGATCTTGATCTTCCCAGTAGTTGATGAAGAAACCAACCTACTTCCCTTACTCCTCATTGTCATTAGTATGCACTTTACTTGTCTCATATATCTACTCCTACTTATTTTTTTTTTAACGTTTTAGCTTCTCATAAAGGGAAAATTAACAATGGATGAGGACTTGCAAACAATTAAAGAGAGTGGTACTTGGACAGTAGTTGATTTGCCCAAAGGTACATATGCACTTGGTTGTCGGTGAGTGTAGACCCAAACCTTTGGAGTAGACTTTTTTTATTCTTATTCCCATGTCGCGAGATTTAACATTGTTCGTACTTTAATTTCTATGGCTGCTAACAAGTGTTGATCTTTATATCAATTAGATATTAAAAATGTTTTTCTTTATGATGACCTCTACAAAGAAATTTACATGGAAAAATCCCCTAGATATGTTAAACATGTGGAGTCAAAAGTATATAGGTCGCACAAATCTATTTATGAATTGAAGTAAAGTCCATGTGCATGGTTTGATAAGTTCAGTCAAGTGGTTCAGCAAAATGATTTTCGAACAAGTCATAATTTTTCCTTATTTATTCTATGATGATCCACTACAGTGATAGTACGTGTTGCCTATATTTATGATATTGTGTTGACAAGAAATGATGAATAATAGTCTCATCAATTTCAGGTTGAGGATCTTTGTTTCCTGTGTTATTTATTTAGTACTAAAGTTGCCTAAAGTAAGAGGGGGACCATCACACAAAGAAAATACGTAATGGATAAGTTGCATGAGTAAGGATTTTTGGGAGCAAAATCGGCAACTACACCTGCGGATACAGAGCAGAGTTACTTGGTGATGATAGTCTACCATTGGCTGATGTTTTTTAAGGGTATATTAGGGTTCATTAGCATTATGGGCCATTAGTGGGATTTATAGTTGGTTTTGCTAGATTACGGGTTTATTTCTAATCATTAGCTAATGGGATTTATTTTGTAAGTCCATGTTGGAATGGACTAATTTGCAGTATTGTATATTTTGGTTATTATAAATAAGAGGTCTCTCCCTCTGGACTGATTAGGCCAAAATTATACAACTAAATCCTAGTCTCTTCTTTTCCTCTTTCAAACCCTAATTTTTCCCCTTTTAACTCTTCTAAACCATAATTCCTAGTCGAGTTCTAGCCATTACGAATTTGACTTGTAACAACGTGACTATGTTCTCGAGGTTAGTTAGACAGTTAATTTATGCTACAGTGACTTACCTTGACATTTCTTTTTAATTAATATGGTTACCTAGTTCATGGACAAGCCATGAAAGGTTCATCTGGATGTTGTTTATCAAATCCTAAAATACCCGAAAGGTTCTCCTGGTAAGGGACTACGATTTAATTCCTATGGTCATCTGGACATCATAAAAAGATATTCACTTGTTGTTTATGTTGGGAAGGAATGATAGAAAGTCTACCACTAGGTGTTGTGTAATATTGTTTTTTTTTTTTTTTTTTGAGGTTATTTAGTTGGAAGCAACTGTAAGAGGCCGAATGTTCTCGTGCTAAAGTAGTGTATAGGTCCATGATTCATACGGTGAGTGAACAACTTTGGGTATGAATTATTTAAGGCTCAATAGTGACAAGCCGATGACTCTCAAAGGAGGCAATCAAGCCAACATCTTCATCTCTAACAATCCAGTATTCTATGAAAGGACCAAACATATTAAGGTGGACTACCACTTCGTACGTGATGCTATTAAACAAGGCAAGCTGATTACACCATATGTTAGCACAAAAGAACAGGTGGCAGACATTTTCACTAAAGCTCTTGGGAAGAAGGATTTTAATTATCTTATCACCAAGTTGGACTTTGTTGATATTTATGCTCAAGCTTTAGGAAGAGTTTTAGAAATCAAGGGTATTAGAGTCATTGTATTAAGTATTTTTGTAATATATTTATTTATCAGTTAAAGTTGTGTTGGTAGTAGTGGTATATGTGGTAGTGTAGTTTTCTTAAGTTACAGATTAGTTGTCCACTTAAGGGTGTTATTGTAATTATGCAATAACACAACATATTAATAAAATCAGGGAGTAGAGGTTAGACGATTACTCTAGATTACTTTCTCCTTTGTTAGAGAGAGAAAGAGAGAGAGAGTGAGAGGAGAAGAGAGAGAGAGAGAGAGAGAGAGAGAGAGAGAGAGAGAGAGAGAGGGAGACCCAGAGGAGAGAGAGAGAGAGAGAGAGAGAGAGAGAGAGAGGAGAGAGAGGAGAGAGAGGAGAGAGGGACAGAGAGCAAAGGATTCACAGTGACTGCTGACCGCATCTCGCGCTACAGCCAACGCGCCTGACTGCTGATCCTCCAACGTAAAACAACATAACGCAGCGCCGTATACTTGTGAGGTGCCACACTCGCCGCCAAGACTTAGCGCCATCAATGGAGTTCCACATTGTGTAGCGCCATGTCACTTAGGTCACTTTAAAAAGGGGAATCTTCTAGATACCCCTATAAATATGCACTATAACGACACTTTGGGTATCGCTCCTCCACGCCGCTGAGGCGGACTCAGAATTGGGAGTGGAGTAGAGCTACTCTAGCGTGTTGAAGGAGGAAGAAGGAGAAGCTCAAGGGCAAAAGGGAAGTCTATTGTCTCTGTTTTATCTTCTTTCTTCCTATCTCTCACATATTTAATGTCAATGGATAGGGATTCATCCTGATTCTAGTTTATGTTAGCTAAACTTCTTTTAGGGGTGAATGATATAAAGTGATTTCGGGTTTTGGATTATGTAATCTTATTTATTTTTGTTTACAGTGCAATCTATCTTTAATTTAGTGTGAGTGGTCATTAGGGAGCTTTAACATGAAGAGATTAACGACCTCTATGTGTTCATCTAATCGTTTCATTAAGATTGAAAGGTAATATGAAAGGATACCACCAATGTGTGTGATCTCCAAATGGCGGCAAGACTAGCAAGAGCAGGTGAGGGGTGCACCTGTGAACTTCGAAAGTTGTGTCCGGACACGTGTGGTCGCTTTAGGTTGAGCATCTTTCATGGGCCCTTGATTTAGACTTGTGACCTCGAAAGACAATCAGGCTAAGGAGGGGGGCACAGTCGAAGCGCCTCGAAAGTGGGTTATGTGTAGGGAATTCTAGACCCACTAACGAGTTGTGAATTGCACACTTAGCTAAATTGCATGAATCCGACCCTTAGTCACATTTAACCACTCCTCCCTACTCTTAATCTACTTAGCCTCTAGCGTGGGCATGTATCACTTAGGAACTACTGTAATTAGAAAGTATTCTTTTGTATTTTTTACATTAGGATACTGTGACAATTCCCTTTAATTTTGGTAGTTAGATAAAGTTGTAGAGAATTCATTGGCTAATACATAGCATAGTTCTCGTGGGATAGATCTGGACTCATCCAGTATATTACGATGCTTGCACTTGCACACGGGTATAATTTTAAAGGTGTCGTTATTGCCCAACCAGAGAGGGAGGGAGCGAGGAGGGAGGGAGCGAAGAAGGAAAGGAGGGAGGGAGGGAGGGAGGGAGGGAGTCTCCTTCTCCTTGTGTAGAATATCACGAAAATAAATGTGTCTGATGTACAATAACTGATGTAAGGGAGGGAGGGGGAGGGATGGAGGAGGAGTATTCTTTCTGTATTTTTTTTCTCTCATTTTATTTTTTCATTTTGCTTTTTCATAGAGATTCCATTAAGATATTGAGAAGCAAGAGCACGCTACGATGAGCTAAAATTACATAAATCACTAAACAAACATCGTGCAAGGGAGGGAGGGAAGGAGGAACGATGAAATATATTACATGTAAGTGACGTGAAGAACTTCATTACTGCAAGATACAATATAATTCATGCACAACCTGAGTAGGGGATTATGCCGAGCAAGACCATAGAGAGCTCGAACTCTGGTTGCTCCTATTACGCCAAGGAGATCACCGCCAACCTAAACAAAATCCAAAATACAACTGACAAGATTGCACGATTAATCAGTTACCACATCAGCAACGTAACTAAAGAGTAGTTGTAATATCAGTCTGTAACTATGTAACTTCTGTAATCGGAAAACCATTAAAAGAGAAAAAAGAGAAGAACGAAGGGGTGAAGAAAGAAATTAATGTATTGAGGATCTGTTCTCTCCTTAACGAGAACATTTTAATGAAATTCTGATTGGGATCTTTCAATGGTATTAGAGCGGACACAATTATGAGTAAAAAGAACAAATCCAAGATCTGGAGCACGAAGTTGTCGGTCTGATGGATTTTATTCAATGTCTAGAACAAGGTCTCAGTGATCAACTCTAGTAACTTGGAGCCTCCATCGCCCGAATCGTAGTTTCATTACCATCCAGACAGAATTCGGAGTCACCTTCCCGACAACACTCGGTCAGTCCGACTAGTCATCAGCGAGATCGACCCCAACGCCGGCCACCCATGGACAACAATACGATCTGCTTTCATATGACAAAAATAGACTTTCCCAAATTTTCAGGAAATGACCCCTCCAAATGGTTGAATCGCACCAACCAGGACTTCGAATTCAAAGACTTTCCACCTGAGCAGAAATTCAGATTGGCTTCCTTCTACTTAGAAGGAAAAGCCAACCAATGGTGGCAATGGCTCCACCAGTCCATGGAAGAAGAGGACGTAACTCTTACCTAGGAGATGTTTCCAAGACGAAATTCAGATGTGTTTTGGTCCACTAGAAACAGAGGACTTTGATGAAGCATTATCATGCATCCGGCAAATAGGAGCTTTGCATGATTATCAAATGGAATTTGAGAGGCTAGGCAACCAAGTATGGGGATGGTCACAGAAGGCCCTTATCAGCACTTTTATAGGAGGTTTAAAACTGAGATTTCTGATGGTATTCGAATGTTCAAACCTCAATCCATAAAAGATGTGATAAGCCTCGCAATAATGCAAGACAACCAAATTAACTGACAGAAAAAACCTTACGACCTGCCTACAATTGTTTTCAGAGTTCATCTTCAGCACCCAATCAAACTCCTTCCTCTCAATCTTCTTCAGTTCGTCGAGTAACTTGGGATGAAATGTAGAGACGTCGGCAACTAGGACTTTGTTTTATTGCAACAAAAAATTCTCTCCCTTCCATAAGTGCCAGCAGCCCCAGATTTTATTGCTCGAGAGTTATCTCCACAGAAGACGACGAGTTTTCAAAAAGAGTCAACCAAAGAAATTCTTTTGCTCCATCCAAGATTATAGAAGAAGCAGAACCGAAGGTTACGTTGCATGCCCTGACAGGTTGGGCAGCTCCAAATACACAGACTTCTCGTTAAAATCGGCCACCTATCTCTTGTCGCATTAGTTGACTCAAGCTCAACTCACAACTTTATAAATGATCTTCTCGCATCAATGCTAAACCTCCTTGTCAGCCGAACAACACCCTTCTCAGTACGGGTTGCAAATGGCGACCGATTGCAATGTATATGGCAACATGAAAATATTCTCGTAAATATTCAAGGTGCATCGTTCTTGCTCTTCCTATTTTATCCCCCACTCACGGGTCCATATGGTCTTAGGCGTTCAGTGGCTCGAGAGTCTCGGAACTGTGATTTGCGACTAGAAACAAGCATCTCTTGAATTTATATAGCAAGATAAACCGTGCAGATTAATTGGTATGTCTTTTAACCTGCTCGCACGATCACTCTGGATTATCTTGTCAAAGAGACCCAACAGCAGCAACATTTATTCACCATATATCCAAAACCGTCTTTCTAATACAACAACGAAGAAATAGATGATGCCATACAGCAATTATTGGATGAATTTTCTTCTATATTCCAAGAACCAAATTTTCTACCTCCGCCAAGAGAAATAGACCATCAAATTCCACTCCACAATGGCACAGATGCAGTAAACGTCCGCCCATACAGATATGCAGCCTTTCAAACAAAAATGAAATCAAGGAGCAGGTTAAGTCTATGCTCGAAAGTGGATTAATCAAACCAAGTACAAGCCCCTTTTCTTTATCAGTCTTACTGGAAAAAAAAAAAAGATGGATCATGGCATCTTTTCACCGACTATAGAGCATTAAATTTGGTGACTATCAAGGACTGTTTTCCAATTCCCTCGGTTGTAGACATGTTGGACGAATTACACGGAGCTATCTTTTTCACTAAACTAGATTTAAGGCCTGGTTATCATCAGATACGAGTTCAGGATAAAGATATACACAAGACGGCATTTCGGACAGACAATGGGCACTATGAATAGTTATTGATGTCATTTGGACTTTGTAACGCACCTGCAACATTTCATGAATTTGATATTCAGACCGTTCGTGAGGAAATTTATTCTGGTCTTCTTTGACGACATTCTTATTTACATCAAGTCATGGACGATGCATATTCAGCATGCGTTCTGCATTCAAAATTCTACAACAGCATGAATTTCATGCCAAATACAGCAAGTGCGTATTTGGAAAATCAGAGCTCAAGTATTTAGGCCATATTATCTCTGACAAAGGAGTCAAAGTTGATCCGGATATGATTACTGCTATGGTTGATTGGCCAATTCCCCAAGCATATCGGAATTAAGAGGTTTCCTTGGGTTAACCGGGTATTATTGGAAATTTGTGAAAAACTATGATATATTGGCCAAGCTGCTCACTAATCTCCTTAAAGAAGGGAGATTCCAATGGGATCAAGACACCACCTCAGCTTTTCAAAATCTCAAAGAGGCAATGACATCTACACCAACGTTGGCACTTCCTAACTTCCAAGAGTCTTTCACTGTTGAAACAGATGCATCAGGCAATGGAAGTGGTGTTATTCTTTCCCAAAACGGCCACCCCATTGCTTATCTAAGCAAAGCATTGGGAATCACCAAAAAATCCTGGTCTATCTACGCCAAGGAGATGTTGGCCATTTTAGAAGTTGTACGACTATGGCGACCCTATTTAATAGGTAAGAAATTCTATATTTTAATCGATCGATGTTCCCTTAAATATCTATTGGAGCAGCGGATTGGAACGCCAGAACAAAAGCGTTGGATTTCTAAATTGTTGGGCTATGATTATGAAATCAGCTATCGCCCAGGGAACACCAATGCAGCAGCAGATGCACTCTTAGGACGTCCACACAGTCCCATTTTATATGCTATCTACAGTTCTTCACTCGATAATTGGCATGATATCAGACTAGCGAGTGCGACTAATCCTTCTTTTTAGCAACTCTTACAGCGAGCTTCCTCTACTGATTCAAAAAATTATCTGGTTCGGAACAATCTATTATTTCGCAAAGGGAGAGTCATCATTCCGGATGATGAAAACTTGAAGCAGAAATTACTTTTTGAGGTTCATAATACCAAAGTTGAGGGACATTCGGGAGTTCTCAGAACATACAAGCGCCTGAAACATCAATTCTTC
Organism: Aristolochia contorta; assembly: GCA_022405105.1. Taxonomy (NCBI): domain Eukaryota; kingdom Viridiplantae; phylum Streptophyta; class Magnoliopsida; order Piperales; family Aristolochiaceae; genus Aristolochia; species Aristolochia contorta. The sequence goes on from CM039664.1 coordinate 17,874,524, forward strand.
TGGCCACGTATGTACTCTCAATACAAGATTATGTACTCCATTGCGACATTTGCCAAAGAGTTAAGACAGATACTACAAAGCCATCAGGTCTTTTACAGCCCCTACCAATCCCCTCTCAGGTATGGGACGACATCACTTTAGATTTCAAAGAAGGTCTTCCTCGCTCACAAGGAAAAGACACTATTTGTTGTGGTCGACCGATTGACAAAATACTCCCACTTCATTGAACTCACTCATCCTTTCACAGCCAATACAGTGGCTGAAAAATTCGTCAACAATGTTGTAAAGCTTCATGGTATGCCTTCAACGATTATCAATGGTAGAGACCCCATTTTTATTAGTAGATTCTGGCAAGAGATCTTTAAGTTATCTGGCACTAAACTCAATCTCAGCTCCGCCTACCATCAATAGACAGAGATTACAAAGAAGTGTATTGAACAGTACCTTAGTGCACTAATGGCTGCGTCTATGGAGTACTTATTTACCTTGTGCTGAACACTGGTATAACACCATGAGTCTACTAAGCTCACGCCATTCCAAGCTTTGTATGAAAGGTTACCGCCATCTATTCCTTTTATGAGCACACTACATCAGCTGTACATGAGGTGGACCAGATACTACAACACCGTGAGGAATTATTACAACAGCTGAAACACAATTTACAAGCGTCTATCAATCACATGAAACAATACGCTGACAAACACAGAAAAGAACTTTCATTCTCTATTGACGATTATGTTTTATTGAAACTACAACCGTTCAGACAACATTCCATCTTCAAAAAAGCATGTATGAAGTTTGCGGCCAAGTACTGTCCCTTTTCCCATTTTACAAAAACTGGGTTCCATTGCATACACTCTCCAACTTCCAGATTCAGCCAGAGTGCATCCCGTTTTCCACATCGCATTGCTTAAACCATACCATGGAGATCCATCAGCCATCAGTCCTTCAGAGCTACCAATTTCCGACGATGGCGTATTACTCTTGCAACTAGCTGAAATATTGGATCATCGCTGGATTAAAAACGGAGTTTCATGCACAACAGAATATCTCGTCCAATGGAAGAATTTACCGAAAGAAAATGCCACCGGGGAAGCCCGATCAGTATTACTTGAGCAATTTTCGGAACTGAAGCTTGAGGACAAGCTTCCTTTTCAAGAGGCCAGCAATGTTACACCAAGGAGATCCAACTGCCAACTTAAACCAAATCCAAAATACAACTGACAAGATTGCACGATTAATCAGTTACCACATCAGCAACGTAACTGAAGAGTAATTGTAATATCAGTCTATAACTCTGTAACTTCGCTAAACTAAGGCCTGAGTTCCACACAGAACTCACCGAAACTGAGCGAGTAAGCTCACAACCACCTCAGCCGAAGCTACACTTTTTTCCTGAAAGCATGCCTGGATTAGGTAATAAAGGTTCAAGGTACTTGGTTGTCAAGGCAATTTATCGTGATCGAGATTCGCTGTAACTTTCCTCCATGCTTGTTGAATCCCTTTCTCCCATTTTGTATCATGTGATCGCATTTCATCCCAATCCCACCTCACAAATGATCCTCCCCATGGCTTACCGACCCAGCGTATTGATGACAAACACGCACAACAACAATTACCGTCACAAAAAACAAAATTCTGGGAGACACAGGAAACACAAGCTTCGCCTCTTCCTCCTCCAATTGTCAGTAGCTCACATATTGTTTGTCAAATTTACACCCAATTTCTCACCTAAAAGGAACCGGGGCGAGTTGCCAGTTTTCCTCTCCCTCGACTCTGCTTCCCTCCGTCTGAAGAGTTAGTATCTCATTGATGGGGCGCATTACGTTTAAATGTATAACTAAATTTGCAGAAGTCTTAGTGACACAGGTAAGTTTATATTTTTATGTAAAATCTACAATCTATACAGGGGGCATAGAGAATACAACAGTGAAGACAAAAAAGCATATACCCTATGGATATGCCGAAGTTCTCAAACCAGACACTACAAGATGTTTATCACACTCAACTTCGAGGAAAAAGCATCATGCTATCGTCTCAACGTCATGGCAGGCAGCACATGGGAAATCTACCCGGTGGTCATTGACGAGGAGGGGCTGCCATATCTGAAAATGTAATTACTTTCTTCTCTAGTTCCGTTCTGTTGGCACCAACAAGCTTGTCCACCAGCTCACCGTTCTTCAAAAAGAAGAACGTAGGAGTGGCATGTATGTCCCAAGATGAACTGAATTCCTGCAACACACAACAATTACAAAGTCATGTCAAACTGGAGCGAGTATATATCTGGGTGCAGCTTCTTTATTTCTGTGCCCATGGACAACCAGTATTGTGACCCATATACAAGAAGTTTGATTCCAATAAATAATGAAGATACGAGCTCAAGGAAAACAGATTACAGGCATCAGCTAACGTATTTACCTACTCTATTGGCAAAAAAGACATCTTTAAGAAAAATAAAAGATGACTATTGGTGGAAGCTTGATGGATCACTGCAAATAAAAGTACTAGAAGAATCCAAATAATACTGGAAGTTCATGACAATCAGCACAGAAGCAGATACAGCTCAAAAATAGAATCTAACTGCTCTTGGTCACAACACTCATTTATATGATAATAGAATCTGACGCCCTTGGACAAGATACTCATTTTATCATAACAGAATCTTACAGCGTTGGCCAAAACACTCATTCTTCTACACACCTCCAAAATAAATGTCAATAACTACCGCATACATCTTATTAATACACATGGGAATGGACTTCTGAGTCCAACAAGACCAGGTAACTTACTGACAGTTCGTCCACATCTATTGTAAGGAAACTAAGAGCAGGATACTTCTTTGAAAGATCTGTGAAGTATGGTGCTATTGTTCGGCAAGGACCACACCATGAAGCACTAAAGTTTGCCAAAACCTGAGGAAAGAAAAAGCATATGCAGTTAATATTCATTGAAAATGTTTTGCCAATGTCACATTAATAAAGCTCCAGGTGAACCCACACCAGACCAGCGAACCTCATCAGAATACCAAATTGCATACCAGAATAAAAAAAGTCTTTGGCTGATTGAGCTTTTGACTTGATAGGACAATTGGGATTTGGGGTCAAATCAATATGATTTCCAGGCGGGGCTGTGGGTGTGCCAATTTAAAATTTTCATAATTATGTAAATAAAATGGTCACCCCTAATAGAAGTGAGTCACCAGCTGTCTGTAATTGGCATTTCAATACATTCTTCGATAATGGCAAGCACATGAGTTAATACTATTATTCCCCTTCTTTTATTTCTCCATTTCATCTTCTCATCCCTCATTTCCTTCCTTCTTCCTTTGTCTCTTCTATCATTTTTTTCCTGCTACCACCCTTTGCTTCAGTTATAATAATAACACTAAGAGGACACTAATCCTGTGGGCAGCCTACAGGTAATTTATCTGTAGGTGATTTTTGTAAAGAAGGAAAAGACTTTAAATTTAACCCATTATTGAAGTTTTATTACACAATTGCCATTGTTGAAATCTCAAGATCTGAATCAAATGGTTATATTATAATCACCTTCCACCTACAGCTAATTTCCTGTAGGTGACTACATAATCCTCTTTCACTAACAATAATGCCAAAGATCAGAGTTGGTGATTTCTGAAAATCTAGAACTTGGCCAGGTCTTCCCATATGACCAGTTAAAATTAATAATCTTAAAGCTCCCATGGCCGTATTAGGTGGATGGTAGTTAATGGCCTTTGCTTAAACTGTAAATTCACACAATTAATTAAGGCACGCCATGTTTTCAACCAGCCAGTGTACAGTTTCAAAAAAAATAAAAAATAAAAACCATGTGGCACTTGCCATTAAAGATCTAATGGACACAGATAAAGAATAACAACACAAGTTCTGTAGGCTCTAGTACCATGCAAACCAAAGATGCTCTCCACTAGTCCAAAAGGTCTAAAATTGTACTGAGAGCTTCAAATCTGTCATGCTTAGTTCTACCCTTGTTAGCTTTCTTACTGTAGTTTTTGCTGCAAAAGGTGAAGCAATTGAACAGGTAGCCGTGCTACTGTCCATTGGGACCTCAAAACAAACAGGGATTGAAAGTCCAGCTAAAGCCTCTGAAAAAGAATGTGAAGAAACAAGGCTACTCTAAGATATCACATGCATACAACTTACAATTTTTCCATCTTGGTTAGCTTCTGATATTTTGGCATCCCAGTCTTCCCTACTGCTAACGATGTGCACATTTCCACCTTGAAAGTCAATTTTCGCAGGTTCTTCCTCATCATAATGAGTTCCCTGTGAGAATTTAATTAAAATCAAAATAATATTCTTTATAACTTCAAACGATAACAATTTAAATCCATAAGAGCAAGAGAGACAGCAGATACGGTTGTTTCTGTAGCTCAAACAACCACAAACCTAGATGATGGAACTTTTAAGGTTAAGTCAGATTGAGTCTCTCTCTGTTCCGCCATCAAAAGTCTACTATAATTATGAAGGGTCACGTACTCAGTTTTTTTTTTTTTTTCCCTATATGGCCTGGTTCAGTCCAGGTCAGTCCGGCCTAGTCGGCTCAACACAATCCAGGACGGGACAGAGTCACGGAAGATTTATTTCAGCCCAGTCGACTCGGAGGATAACTCGGGTTCAAACTCGGAGGAACATGCCGAGTCTGACTCGTCGTCTTCCCCAAGTCGAAACTAGGTTTCGACACTGATTTTCGCCCTTTAATCTGATCCCTCCCGCCGCCATCGCTGCACCGTCACCGCCACTTCGCCATCCCTACGGCAACATCATCTGATTCTAACAGAAACTCTGAAGAAGAGCACGATGGCTCGTCTCCATCCTGTGACGAAAAATACGCCCAGGTACCCGACCTGGTCAACTCCCCGCAACTTCCTCGACCATTAGCATAAGTGCACTTAAAACTCTAAAGCATTAGTAAGCAAATTCAGATAATTTGAAGAGAAACTCCCACAAGAAACTCCTTTTTATTTCTTCGAAATCGCAGAATTATTTTGCGAGTCCTTCCTTCAACACTTAATGCTGATATTCTGTTTCTTCTATCCAAAATCAGCTAATCATACCAGTAATGTTGAGATCAGCATTGCCACTCCTATGTTCAAAATAATATCTTAAAGACATCACTAAGGGGTGATTCAGTTTTTCACTAAAATAATCTAATTTTATCTATGTAAAAGCTTCCCAATAATTGTTGTCATTTTGTACCCATGTCTCTGGTTTCCAGAAACCAATGCAAAAGAATTGGATTGGAAAGGCAATAGCACAAATGTTGCAACTAAGCTTGCTTCTTACTAAAGCTCCAGGTCAATTGATTGAACATAATTGAACTACAAAGACATGTATAGTGTCCTCAAGGTATCAAAATTTTCAATTGGATTTAAAAAAAAACAAATATAAAGACATGCCAAGTGCCATCAAGGTGTTAATTTTCTAATTTAATCAAGTATCTGATATTTAAGTCTGGAAATTTCTCAAGGAGTGTCATTGCAAAGTGCAGCTTTAGGTTATTAGGATTCACCCATATGAGTGACATTAGTGATTCAAAGAGGTTGTCTTCTTCAGGATTTAACACTATTTTTTGTACTCTTCAACACAAATCTTCTTCAAGTTTACACACCCTATTTTTTGTGTTCTTCCAAGACAAATACGATATCTTCTTTAAGATAATTTTTTTCTGTTTGGATTTTTACAGGAAATATATTAAATCACCCAAAAGGTTTTCATATTTAAACTATGAAATAAAAATTTAGTTTTAGGCTAACCGAAGTTTGACACTTTCCAAATTTTGTCATCTATACTTCACAGGATACAAGTATTAAACAACTTCCAGGGTTCTACAATAAAATGACGATGTTCATAATCCTACAAAATAATCAGGTAAATAATATCAATGAATTTAGAAGCAGAAGAAACCTAACCTGACCGCAACAATTACCCATTGGAATAGGGAACTGCACAAGACGATAGACGTATTGCATAATCCTGAAAGCAGAGAAACATCACAGTAAAAAGGTTACATAAGTAAAATAGACAGATAACAAAAACTTTAAAAAATAAACAAAAAAAATAAGAAGAAAAGAAGCAGGAACTGACGATGGTTATATTTGTCAAGATATTGCAAAATGTGACTATTACAATGATGCAGTCAGATAAATGAAGTAATCATGGAAAGGTTATGTAAGACGTTATATCTTATATTGCTACTTGAGTTTAGATTTAAATTTTGACAGTCCTGATTTTATTTTTTTTTTTAAGAGTTGAGAGACCCGATTTTGTTGAGAAAAATGCTTATTAATTTTTCAAAAAATATTCTTTAAATTTAATCCATCAGAATACGAGGAAATAAGATTTGGCAGAAGGTGAGAAAAATACGAGGAAACTAAACATTTTACAGCATTTGAACTAAGCCAAGTTACAAGAAATAAAACCTAAAAGAGAAGAACTTAAAGGCTTGTCATGAGACTCCTCCACCAGACACCAAAGCCATCTTACTCAAGACCAAATCCAACTTTCAGTATCATACTTAATGTGCACGCTATTATAGTGATCACCACCAGCTACAGATATTACATTCCCTTAAACTCCAAATTTCAGACATTCAAACTTATGAGGTTTAACGAGACAATCCAGAGACACTCACATGTTATCGAGAAATAAGTCAAGAATCTCACCCCGAAAATGTCAAAAGACGTTACCAAAAATAAAAAATTAAAAAAAAAAAAAAAAAAGCACAACGCACACGGATTAAAACAACCGGAATATCATCCTTTTCCCTACTCGAGCAAGCAGAAGTTCCCTAAAACAACCATTTATTTTCATTTTCCACATCATTAAATCCATCGTCTAAATATCGAACAACGATCATCAACAAAACATCCTGAGCAACCGGAGGGGTAGACGAACAACGAGTAACATACAATCCTGCAATGATGTAAAGAACAAGCTGACATGACATCAAAGCACAGAGGGACGATGCGTTCAGAATTAAGATACGCAACGGAAGCTGATCTAATTACCTCACCCGAGCATCGGCTCGGGAAAACCAGGCCCGCCAATCGCCGAATACCTTCCGAAAACAGAAACGAGAAGGTACTCGGACGCGAATTGGAGCCCTGCGGGAAGGAAGGACTTTGGCAGACGTTCAGCTGTCGCGCCCTCGGGAAAAACGGAAAGCGGACTTCAAATAAAGATCCCCCCTGAAGGCTGAAGAGAACTATTTTCGTTCTCTTTCGCGTTATTCACCCAAAATAACCCAGTGTTATAGAAAGAGTCGAGCCGGGTGACACAGTCACGGAGTTCTCTTCGCCGTGTCGTCTCGTGTGGGTACCCTACCAACCACCCTTGCAACTTCATTTTTATATTACCAAGCTTTGACCCGGTCGTTTATAATTTAGTAAAAGTCACATTTTCTTATTTGTAGCTGTACAATGCTCGATTAAAAATATGATAGGTTTTTAATTAAGTATACATGATTGCTATGTAGAAGAAAGCACGCACTCATTTCCGAATCCACTTTATTTTACGGTCCTCTCGTCTCCCGCTTAACGTCCTTCGATTCCGCGGGAAAGTTCTCTGGTACGTTATCGGTTCGTCCCGGCGCCGGCCGCCTTCGATGCCGAATTACAACTCCCCGTCGTCGTCTCTTCCTTGCTCACATCACATGGCAGCGGCTCTATTATCTCATTATCCGTCTTTCTCTCGTCGTCTATCTCTCTTCTCGCCTCCATCTTCCTCCTCTCACTGCATTCCGACCGTTCTCGTCAACCTCGCTCCTTCCGGGTTGCGGACACGGAGTCGGTCCTGCCAGCGGTCGTGGACCCCGCGGTTAGGCTCTCGGAGATGTTTCTGTTCCGCCGTCGCTAAACAAGAGGAAGCTGGGACTCTTCCGGTTGAGTCGGTTGGTGATATTTTCCGACCGGACTTTCCAATTCTCTATCAGGTGCGGTCAACTCTCACGATCGATCATGTATTTCTTACTTCCATGTGTTTTTTTTATTGGGAAGCCTTTGGTTTGATTGAAGTGGTCTGGGATTTTTTTTGAGGAAATTTTGGTGTTTGACGAGTGAGTAAATGAATGAAGAGTTTCCGGACGGCCTCGTCCGTGTGCTCACTATTTGTCTTGCACGAGAATCGGCCGTGACTTTGAATTTTGTAGGAGGTGAATGGTTCAAAATTAGTCTACTTGGACAGTGCTGCAACTTCACAAAAACCCTCTCTTGTTATGAAAACGTTATATAGCTACTATGAAACTTACAACTCCAATGTGCACCGTGGAATCCATCACTTGAGGTAGGTGGAAAAATATGGCTTGGGTTTGTTTCTTTAATGCATCCCTACTACGGCTGCTGTATAATTCATACCATAAGTCTTTATGTTATTTATCATTTCAATTTCTATTCAGAGCTCTACACATTGTTCTGCTTAAGGCTAAGCTGCTCGACCTTGTTTTTTCTTTCTTTTTCTTTCTTTCTTTTTTCCTAGTGCTAAGGCCACGGATGAGTACGAATTAGCAAGGAAAAAGGTAGCTAATTTTATCAATGCAGAAGAAACAAGAGAAATTGTATTTACAAGGAACGCTACTGAGGCCATAAACTTGGTTGCCAATTCTTGGGGTCTTTCAAATTTAGCACCAGGTGATGAGGTGAGTTTCTTCTAATGTCTCCTTCTCTTTGGTTACTCTCCTCCAAATATTCATATCATTCATCACTTTTATCTGTAACATTTCCCTTACTATTCTTAAATCTTACCTTCTTTTCAGGTCTTACTTACAGTCGCAGAGCATCACAGTGCCATTGTTCCATGGCAACTTGTTGCCAAAAAAACTGGAGCCAGTCTTAAATTTGTCAGTTTGATGGAAGAGGAGATTCCAGATATGGGGGAGTTCAAGAACTTGCTTTCAAAGAAGACAAAAATTGTAGTCATTCATCATGTCTCAAATGTACTTGGTAGTTCTTTTAACTAACAAGAATGTCTGCTTTGCTACAGTTGTAATTGTATAGGGCATACTTGGAAGCAGACTTTATTTTGTCTATTCTGGAAGAAAACGAGAGAGCGAAGAAAATTTGGAAGCAGATTGTAAATTTATGTAGTTTTCTGCAATAGACAGTTTGCCAGATGCTTCGTGATTTGCTTTTTCAGGTTCTACTCTTCCTGTGGAGGAAATTGTAAGGTGGTCCCATGCTGTTGATGCGAAAGTGCTGATAGATGCTTGTCAGAGTGTTCCCCACATGGTTGTAGATGTGCAACATCTAGATGCTGATTTTCTAGTTGCATCTTCTCACAAGGTTTCATTGTTCTCCAAATTCCATCTCAGTTTGCAAAAAGTTTCTATGTTTATGTTTTTTATCTTTACTATGTATAGTGGTGAAAAATTAAGTAAAAAAAATGTCTCAGATGTGTGGACCTACAGGCGTTGGGTTCTTGTATGGAAAAAGCGAACTCATGTCAGCAATGCCTCCTTTCTTAGGTACAAGATTCTCTGGTTTCGCAGTTTCTCACTATGTTATGGGAGCTATGAGGCGCCAAAACAGGAATAACTTTGTTTAGACCTTTAATGCAGTTATTATTCTGTTTCAGGTGGAGGAGAAATGATTGCTGATGTATTTTTAGATCATTCGACATTTGCGGAACCACCATCTAGGTGAGGAGGGGCAGCTTAACTTCTCGAAATATATGTCATCTTTAAGTGATGAGAAAATTTATTAAGAGGATAAGTATTAGAGGAACCCTCAATTTGTGGGAAGTGGAAAAATAACAAGAACTAATCAAATATAAAAAGAAAGCTAAGGAAAACGTCACTGGTATACAAGAGGCCATGGTATGGGTCCTCCAGAAGGAATATTATTTTTCGACTAAGACTCATGAACCCACTTGGATACCTAACAATCGGAATTGAACCAGCCTAAGGATCCACAAATGGGATGGTTCGCCAGGAAGATGTTGTTGAGAGTATCAGCAATCTGGTGGACTTCCTAAGGCTAAAGTCATGTTGAGAGGAAATGTCCATGATCTCATAAAAAGAGCCATGAAGTCGCCACATTGAACCAGGAGGTATGTAAGCCTTCTTTGGAGATGGGGAAGTCATACTAGTCTCTGCTTCCTAAAGTAATGGCAGAGCACATCAAACCCTTAAAACCTCCGACAACAGTGTGGGAGCCCTCTCTTGGGCCTGCTTTGCCTTGCACCTCTGTCTGTCTTGTGGTCTTGTATATTCTTTTCTTGATGAAATTCTCATTTAAGAAAAAAAAAAGATAAAGATTAAACAGTGTGCAGGCATTCTTTGGTACCTTTCAATCCAGACTACAACCTTGAAAGATAGTTGGTAGAGAGTTTTTCCTGATCTAGAATTTTCTCTTCTCACATCTTTGAATTTCCTTGGTTTGTGTCTACATCTTCGTATGTTTTAGTCATTCACGTTGTCTTTCTGGGCAGGTTCGAGGCTGGGACGCCGGCAATTGGGGAAGCTATAGCGCTTGGGGCTGCAGTTGATTACCTATCATGCATTGGAATGAAAAAGATATATGAATATGAGGTACATTTAACTTGCTCCTCTGTGTCTGTCCCTTTTACATATCTTTAGTGAACAAAGTTCAATGGTGAGAAACCAAAGTTGAGGAACAGATATTATTAGAATTCAGAGCTTGGTGTGTTTGTATCCTATAAATGGATATCTTAATAAATAAACATTGAGAGTGGGTGTGTTCACTTTTACAATCAGTGGATATCTTCGAACTTTTAACATTGAGATTATTGTAAACAGGCTTTCAGAAGTTATAGCATCAGAAGTTAATAGTGTTAATGCATGTTTGATATCCATAAACCTATATTATATGCTAAATATGTGGGTTTTTCTTAGGTCTTGGTAAATCTGGAAACAAAAAAAAAGTAAAATTTAAAAAAATGGTAGGACTTGGGTTAAAGAGAAATTTGATGGAGGGACTAGGCGATTTTTTTTCTGAGGACTATGCTCTGCGATGGGCGATTGCCGACGACGGACTAGGTGATTTCTAGCAAAAGGAAGGCGATCTAAAGAATCTTTTTGACTCAGGCGATCAAATTAACAGACTAGGCGATCTCGGACTGCAAGAGACTAAGGCGATCTCGGGCACTTGATTAGGCGATCTCCGGCTGATGACCAGGCGATCTTATAGCAGCGGACTAGGCGATCTCCGGCAACGGACTAGGCGATCTCCGGCAACGAACTAAGCAATCTCTGGCAACTAGCTAGCTGCCCTAGCAACTCAAATGGACCTGCTCAAATGGGGAATAGAAAATTCACATCGAGGACTGAAGAAGAAATTAGAATGGAAGTAACAGCCCCTGAAGATGCCGTAAGAGGTGAAATCGCCCCCAACGAGAACCAAAAAAAAAAATTGTCGCTAATGGAGATAAGCGCTCGTTCATACGAATACCAGCAAGGATTATGCAAGAAAGCTGGAACCATCTTCAAATGCTCCACCGAGAAATGAAATTAGCGAAATCAAGCTTCAAGACAATACCTTTCTCTTCCTCACTTCGATTTGACCTTGAACCACCTACAAAATCATTCAGAGAGGAAGGAACAGGCAATAGCATGACTCCACATACCCAAGCTTTCAGCAACTGTTTCTCTGTGGAAACGTTTTATGGAGGCTATGGAAAGTATCAGTCAGGAAGGAAACTGGCAAGCAGTAGTCGGCAAAACTCAGGGAACCATAGAAACCTCTCCGAACAAATCTGAAGAAGCCAACATCTATATCCCAAACACAAACTGGTTGTGCGGTGAGGAGCAACTCAAATCGGCGGTGGTCTTTACAGCAAACCAAGGAATGGATGACTGCGACACTAGGAGGACAATCAAGCTTGAACTTTCCCTTTCCTACGAACCGATTATATCTCGGCTAGAAAGCGAACATTGGCTAATCTGGATGAAGGAGGAAGAGAATGCGAAGAGGTTATGTGATGTATGGTCCGAACTTTCTCGAAGATGGAGACGAACGCACGGCCATGGCAAGCAGCGGATCAGTGCAAGGGAGGATTATGGCTATAGATCTTTGGAATCCCTTCTCAGCTATGGGAAGAAAGCGCCATTAAAGCCATGTTCAACAACTATGGACGTCTCATATATTTAGACGAGGCAACAAAGTCGAGGAGGGCACTTGACGTGGCGAGGGGATGAGTGATTTGGGAAAATAGGTGGCCTATGGGAGGCAAAAGTCTGATACCTTAAGCAAAAGGAGATATCCGGTATTGGGAATACCAGAACCCGGTCGGCCGGAGCCGGCGCTGGAGAATGATACTCCGAGTCACCCAGCGAGGCGAACCCAAGTCGAAACTCAGCCAACTGAGTCACAGCATGACTTGACTAAAATTGCACACAAGTTTTCATTTGGCACGTGGCATCGGACTGGCCCAGCTCTCCCTCAAGGACCAAGCAGTAACTTCAATCAGGCTGATTCAAATAGTTTATCTTTTTACGGACACCACGTCCCGTTCCGGAAAACGCGGCACCAAGAGTGCCAGAACACCGGAAGCGACATCCCGCCTACACTTATCTTGGGAAATCACTTCGAGCCTCTCAAAGATTTAGAGGACTGCCATCAGACCAATAGTTTTGGTGATGCATTGGAATCCAAATTTGGGATTTCCTCGACTCAAGTTCATAATCCTAACTCCCTCCCCTACTTATATGATAACCCCACTCGTGTCCCAGAAGGCAGAGTTCATCAGCCATCTTCTTCGACATTGCAGTGAGATATGGCTCCCCCAATGCACACATACTACCGGCGCTCCCGCAATCTCCCTCCCTCCCTCCCTCCCTCCCTCCCACCCACCCGACTGAGCCACTGGAAAATTTGGGAGAAAACGTGGGAAGATATTCTGAGGAAGATTGGACACTTATCATCCGTCTAGCCCAGATAATGGAGGAGGTGTGAGCAGCAAGGATAGCAGGAACTCATCCACCACAAACTCAAAGGGGAAGAGGCCATAAAGCACGTCGTGGAGTCCGGTTACTAAATGAAATTACTCTATTGGAACGTGAGGGGGTTAGGCGATCCCCTTTAAGCCAATGTCGAAAAGTTTTGTACTCAATGGAATTTTTTTTTTTTTTTTGAAGTGATTGGCTTGATTTCCTTAATAGGAGCTTTAGTTACAAATGCATCATAGGATGCTTCTACGGTGGTTCTCTCACTTCCAGGTGGGGTAGTCTAACTCCTTCTCTTGCTAGAGCATCTACAGCTGAGTTTGCAGATCTTGGTACCTATACCCAGGTACATGATGTAGTGTGTCCCAAGGACCAAATTTCCCTATAAAGAACAGCAAGTCTCCATGGAGGCTGAGAGGTTTTTTTGCACCAGTTTATAGCATTAAGGCAATCTCCTTCGACGACCAACTGCCCTCCCAATCTTTCCTGAAAAATTTTTAAACCTTGTAGTATTGCTACAGTTTCTGCTACAACCGAATCAGTACTTGGCAGGGGCCCTGCAAAGGAGAGTAATGTTTGGCTGTTGTGGTTTCTGAATACTCCAATGGAATTAATTTCATCATTTTGCAAGAAATGAAGTTAACCAATGTAACAGATGAAATTGTCAATGCTATTTCTCCTTTTAGTAAATTGTCTTGGAAGGCTTTGGATGCCATAGGCTCCTCAGGTCGAATTTTGGTTATTTGGGATTCATTATTGTTAGAAATTGAAGAAACAAAAATGGGAGCATATTGTTTGGGTGTCCGAATTAAAGACAAAAGTCAAAATTTAATCTGGAACTTGGGAGGAATCTATGGCCCAAACTCCTACCATGGTCAAAACCAATTTTGGGATGAAATTGAAGACGTAATGGGCAGATGGAATGGCCCTTGGCTCTTGGCCGAGGATTTTAATGCAATCCGGTATGGAAATGAAAAGAAACCACCTGCCCGATAAATAACTACAACCATGAGGAGGTTTAATGACCTAATCGCATCCTTCGGTTTGGAAGAAATTCATACATCTGGAAAGAAATTTACATGGAAAAATATGCAACAACAGGCCATACTCATCAAATTGGACCCTTTTTGGCAAACCTAGAGTGGCTAGGGCTCTGCAGTAAGTCTACAGCTAGAGTGGTGGGCAAGGTGGTATCCGGTCACTACCCATCTTTCTAGACACCAATATGAGCTGATGGGGGAAAACCCCTTTAGAATTGAGAACAATTGGTTGATAGGAAACTCCTTCAAAGGAAGTCTTGCCAATTGATGGAGAGACATTAGGGCTTCAAGTTCTTTGGGACCAAGCATAATTCCATCCAAATAGCAAAATAATATCTTGGGCTAGACAGAAAAAGGCGACTAAGGAAGCACAAAAAAGGATCTTGGCTCTCCATTTTGATGGTTTGGATCACATCAAAGAGAACAGGGACCTCTCCCCTATGAAATTTCAGGATAGAGGTAGCTCGGCTAATGTGCTCAGAGAACTGAACCATCAAGAGAATGATTTTTGGAAACAGAGAGCGAGATACCGTTAGTTAAAAGAAGGTGACTCCAATTCCGCCTTCTTCCACTCTGTGGCCTCCCGCAGGAGAAGGGTGAATCGCATCATGACCTTAAAAATTGATGGGGAACTCGTTTCAAAGAAGGATGATATTACGAAAGGAATTGTAAAATATTTTATGGAACTCTACAGTGATGGAAATTGTAGACCATGCATTAGTGGCCTTCCTTTTCCTGCCCTCAGCAAAGCTCGGGACTAGAGGCACCCTTCTCAATGGAGGAAATTAAACATGCCGTAACTACTATGCCAATGGGGATTTTTTTACAGAAGCATGGAATTTTATGGAAGAGGATTTCACCAAACTCTTTGAGGATTTTTACGAAAATGGGATCTCCCATAAATCAATTGGTGCCTCAATCATTGCATTAGTACCAAAAAAAGGGAGTAGATCAAGTTAAAGACTACAGACTGGTCAGCTTAGTTTTTGGGATCTACAAAATCATCGCTCGGGTGTTAGCCACAAGGCTGAAAAGTGTCATGAACTCCATAATTAGAAAAGAGCAAAGTGCTTTCATAAAGTCCAGACACATATTTGATTCGGCCATGCTAGTACATGAAGTAGTAGGTTCATTTACCAAGCAAGGGAACCAAAATTCCTAAAATTAGACATAGAAATGGCATTTGACAAGGTAAATTGGAGGCATCTAGACCTTGTGACGTAGCACAAGGTCTTAAGACCTATGTTAGGCGTAAAAATAGGACTCACAATCCCAATTAGAGTTAAATTAGGAGATTTTGATTTTGTTTTCCTTATTTAGTTATTTTTTATTCAAGGTTTTTGTCAACATTCTGGATGGGTCCGTTGGTCCCACATCTCCACATTGTAATGATACTGTCCACTTTGGGCCCAAGCCCGCACGGTTTTGCTAATAGGTTTTACCCCAAAAGGCCTCATTACAATGGAGATGTGGGTTCTTGATTTTATGCTCATGATTCTTCTCTTTCACTTTCAATTTGGGACTAATTCTTCTAACAGTTTTATTAGGAATCAAATTGTTATTAGGTTTTTCAATAAGCCTATAAATAGGCCATGATTATTGAAAAACAACACTTTTTGAATTAATTGAAATATTGAAGCTTCATTTTTCCCCTTTCTCCCTCTTTCTTCCCTCTAGCTTTTCTTCCTCCTACATCACCTTGTCAAGAAGGAAATGGGATTTGGTACTAGATGGAGGAAATGGATCTACTCTTGTATCTCCTCAGCCCAGTTCTTTGTATCCATACATGGAAGTAACATGGTTGGAGAAGGGATAACTGCTCTGTTTCGGGAGTTAGTACGTCTAGGCTGGATTCATTCCCCTTTTGCTGATGAAGCAATCCCTTTAGTGCAATTTGCAGATGACATAATGGTATTCTGTGAGAGGGGGGCGGCGGCACCCTTGCTCAAGTACAAAAATTGGAGGCAGGCCTAGCCTTGATGGAGCTAACGACCGGCCAGAAGATTAACTGGGGGAAATCTTCTCTTGTGGGAGTCATCACCACTCCAGACCTACTGGAAGGAGCAGCGAGGGAGCTCAGATGCACATTGGGAGTCTACCTCTTACTCACCTAGGACTCCTTGTGATCTTGGGGAGAATTTTGAAACAAGTCTAGGATTCCACTCTTGAAAAAAATGCAATGTAGACTAGCATCCTAGAAAGGGAGGCACCTGTCTAGGGCAGGAAGATTAGTCCTTCTTCAGTCATGCCTCTATGGCATCCCCTCATATATGCTCTCTTTTATTCAATGCCCTAAGGGAGTGGCAAATGAAATGGAAAGGATGATGCATAAATTCCTATGGAGAGGAGCTAGCAATGAATTCAAACACCAGCCAATCAAATGGGAAGATGCACATCCTTCAACCAAGCTTTAATGTTGAAGTGGTGCTGGAAAGTAAACCAACCTGATCCCCCATTATGGGCATGCTTCATGAGGAATAAGTTGTGCATCTCAGCCATGGATTGGATACTAGGGTGGCACCCAAGTCATGCTCTGTCACCAATTTGGAGGCAAATACATAAGCACTGGGACTTATATAGAAGCATGATCAGATTCCTCTCAGGTAAGGTAGATAAAATTGATCTCTGGAATGACTACTGGATTGAGGACAGGCCTCTCGAAGTCTGCTTCTCAAGAGTGGCCAGAGTGACAGGGCACCTTGAAGCAAAAATCAGTTACCTCCTCCAACCTAGATATGGAAGAAGTGTTGACCGGAGCAACCACTTCAGAAAAGATTTAAGGGATGAGGAAGTCATTGAACTTAGCCAACTTGATCAACTCTTGTTTAAGTACTTTGACAATTTCATTGAAGACGAGATTATCATGAAGCACAGTCCAAGTGGGGAATTCACAGTGAAGTCAACTCATCTAGCCATCAGTAACCTGTTGCAGAGGGAAGAACACCAAGCTTGTTGGGCATGGAAGCTCCCAGGTCCCCCCAAAGCAAAACTTTTTATATAAACAGCACTACACCTGAGACTAATGACAAGAGAGCACCTTGATAAAAGATGGATGTCCTTACCAACGATGGAATCTGGTGACCATGTATTAATTCAATGCCCCTATGCAAAGCAAATTTGGACATTCTTTTGGTCCAAATTCCAACTTGATGCTCCAACTGGCCAGAACCTCCAATCCATCATCAATCAATGGAGCAACATGCAGCTTACTAAAAAAGGAAGAGTCATGTTAGGAGCCTGCATTGTATTCATCCCCTGGTACTTATGGGAAGAGAGGAACAGGCGTATACTCTCCAACAAGGAACTGAACCCAAATGAATTTAATGAACTCATTTTTAGAAGGTTAATCTACTGGCTAAATACTACTCCGGAGATGCTAGATCTAGATGGGGTTTGCCTGAGGGCTTCCTGGGAAACTATAGCTAGACTACCTTCTAACCAACCTGAAATAAAACACACCCCTGGTCCCCACCTCCTCAAGGAACTCTGAAACTTAATGTACATGGATCTTCTAGAGGCAACCCAGGACCAGCTGGTGTGGGGGGAGTTTTCAGGATTAACAATGGGGAAACTGTGCTATCCTATGCTGCCCCCTGCCAAACACAGATTCAATTGAGGCTGAAACCATGGCTATGCTTCATGGCCTAAGACTTTTTGCAGATAGATTAGAAGGAAGCCTGGAACTTGAAGGAGATTGTCTTAATGTGATAAATTGGAGCAAAGGATTGTCTTCCCCACCGTAAAGGCTCATTGTACAATGTAGAGAAATCTGGTCCCTACGAATGAGTATGAATTGTCAATGGAGTCATGTCCCAAGATCAGCTAACTCACTTGCTGATAGCCTAGCTAGAGAAGGGGTGTCTCTCCCTCCTCAATTTGAGGTGAGAGAGCTGCCTTAGACCCTGATGAATGTAGCAGCATTACTTGTAAACTCGAATTCTGAATGGAATAGAAACCAATCCCTTTAGAAAAAAAATAATAAATAAATAGTTTTGTTAGAGTAATGTAAACTTTGTCTAGCAATATTATATGGGCTTGACTTTATTTTTATTAAAGTATATTTTTTCCCCTTGTGTAATGATTTTTATATCAACTATTTTGTTTCATCTCTAATCCATGTACAGGCATGTTTGTTAGTGTCATCTTCTGTTCTTGAGTTTGTTTAAGCAGTTATATCAGCAGTTAATATTTGTGGTAGCATGCTCATTTGCTTGTCTTGTACAATTACATGCAAGCAAGCATTCTAGAATTTTGTTTTGAGACCCTTGACTTCGGAATGTCATTTCTATGTTTCTTTTCAGAAAGAACTAGCTTGTCATCTTTATCACAGTCTCCGTTCAATTCCTGGTGTTCGCATATATGGGCCCACACCCTCAGAGACTGTCCATCGAGCCGCACTTTGTTCATTTAATGTCGAAGGCATTCATGCAACAGATATTGCAACCTTTCTCGATCAACAGGTATAGCTGGGATCAGTTATTCCACTTACTGTCATTACTGCTCTTATGGCAGGAATGTATCATCATAAGTACTTTTGAGGGTTTGGATATTACTAATAAAGCAGAAATCATGATCCATCTAGGAATGACTAAAGTGACAATCCACATTTGAGGAACCATTAAACATATGTCAGCCCCTACCAAATTTGAAATGGGTTTACATTTCGCCATTTATATTTCGGCAAACTGAGGCCTGTACAAGCTACAGTCATTTTAATTCCCAAAGCTGATCAGATGTTCGTCTTGGTCACACCCAGTACTTCCATACATTGAAATGTGTTTTTTGTTTTTCAGCATGGTGTTGCCATTCGTTCAGGCCACCACTGTGCCCAACCTTTGCACCGGTACTTGGGCATCAATGCAAGCGCACGGGCAAGCCTTTACTTTTACAACACCAAACATGACATTAATGATTTCATTGAGGCACTAAAAGATACAATCAGCTTTTTCAGCTCCTTTCAATAAGAATCGAAGCCGCAGCTTCTGCTACTTGTGAGTTTGTAACCATTCATGTCTTTTTAAACTTATATTAGATTTTTAAGTCTCTGCTACTTGTGAGTTTGTAACCATTCCCGTGTCTTTTTAAACTTATATTAAATTTATAAGTCCCTGTTCCATTGTAAATAGTCTGTCCTTATTCATGTTGGTAGATGATTTATTGGGAACCACCTTATTTTATGGACAAGGATAATGTCGGTATGTACACGATGTTTATCATAGAGAGGCTCCCATGGGATCAGCAAACTCTCTTGCTGATTCTCTAGCTAGGGAAGGTGTCTCCTGACTTCAACTTGAAGTGAGAAATCCACCACAACCCACATCTGTGATGTAGGCTGTGGATGAGGGATTCAACCCACATCTGTGATGTGGGCTGTGGATGAGGGATTCTGTACTTTGAATTCATTATCAATGTAGTTAATCAATCTCCTCAAAATAAATAAATAAATAAATAAATAAACCAAACTAGTCATCAAACCTGAGGTGTGATCAATTTGGGATTCAAGTCAGTTAAATTAGGTTAAACCAAAATGTGTTACTATTCTAAATTTTATGATGTTATTTTTTTTTTTTTTACTCTGATCAGAAAGAAAGATATCCACAGAATCTTCTCTCTCTCTCTCTCTCTCTCTCTCTCTCTCTCTCTCTCTCTCTCTCTCTCTCTCTCTCTCTCTCTCTCTCTCTCTCTCTCTCTCTCTCTCTCTCTCTCTCTCTCTCTCTCTCTCTCTCTCTCTCTCTCTCTCTCTCTCTCTCTCTCTGGCCCAAGAATCTGAGATATTTACTGAACAGTAAACAGTGTGGCTGCTTCAGTTTTGATGTCTCTGTTGGATAAGTTGTGTGGCGTCGTAGATGTTTCGCCTGCTCAAAATATATAACTGCTCCAAGCATCCAACAAAGCACTAGGGCTCGTGCAATGAATGAATATTGAGACTTCCGGCATGGGTATTATCCTTGAGAGACCCAAATGAATCCGGGGAAAGACAAAACCCACCGTTTGTCTGTCCTCCTTTTCGGACACCTTCATCAGCCATTTCACGCATTACTAGAGGAGGGACGCACAGAAGATAAAAGGCCCTGGTACCACGTCTGTCTTCCTCTAAATATTTTCATTAATTCATTCATTTATTTTTGGCCATTGTAGTAACTATGTGCGTCAGCGCCTCCTGGCGTGCCCCTGCTGCTGCTTTCTCTTTGCAACCTTTGCAGGTTGTGACTCGTGCAGCAGAAAATGTCCCCTACGAGCTCCAAATATACCCTCAGACTTAATATCTCTTTCAACTCGTACCATTTAGTGTAGTGGGTCGTATATAAAATATTACGATTTAAAGGAATAATTAACGGAATTTTACTGTTTTATTTTGCCATTTCTTCGATTTTTCCAGTGCTGTTTTCTTGGGTTCTCAGCTTGTTCTACTTTGTGCATAACTCAGTTTGGTCCTCCATGCAACTCCGCAAGGACGGAGGGGGGAGGGGCATCTATGTATAGGACTACATTGGACAAATTATAAGATATAGAACTTTGGTCCTCTTGACTCTTCGTTTGTAAGATAAGACTTGCTTGAATGGCTTAACTTTTAAGTGGGGGAATGATGGATGTGGTGACCATAGAGAAAGGGTTTGGGGGGGGCTCGCCTTAAGCATATGGGTAGAACGCTACCTGTTTGGTTCAATCAGGGTAGGGATCCTTAAACATCATGGACCATCTTTTCCAAAGGTAGGAGTGGCTTCCAGAGTTTGTTGGTCCTTGTTGATACATAGGACACTGCATTGGTTGTTGTTGCAGTTCATGTATCATCTTTAACATTTCACAGACAGTCAGGAAAGGACTCTCAGCTTTATATATGTCATTTCAAAGACAAAAATTTCATATTTATTAATAAAAAGTTATGACATATATAAATTATAAATTATTTTCTTCTAGATTTTCAATAAAAAAAATTGAGAAGCAAAACTAAAGATCAGGTGGATATAAACTCTAGATCATTTTATAATTGCTCACAGAAATATGCATTCTGTTGAATAAAAAACTTTTCCCCAAATTAAATTTTCGTTTTAATTCTCATGCATATGAAATGTAAACATAAAAAAGTAAAAAGTAAGTTGGAGACAGGGGAGGAGTGGAACCAGACACCATTTGAATGTCAACAAGTACTAAAAAAAGAGTGCTATACGTAGGGATGTAAACGGGAGCTGATTACTTGCTCTACTGTCCGTCCGATTACCTGCTCTACCATCTGTCCGATTACCGTTCTACCGTTTTAAGGAATAAAATAATATTATCCGTTTACAGTTCTACCATTTACCGTTTTACTATTTAATAAATGGAACGGAAACACAGAAATAGCTCTTTCGAACCCGTTTTACCCATTTACCGTTTAAGTAAGGGTAATATGGTAAATTTATATATTCATTTAGATTTAACAAAAAATATTTTTCATATGTATAACCTTATTATCTTTCAATTAAGTTTTTTATCACTTATGATAAAAATTATTAGAGTTGAAAAGTTTAGATATAATTTTTTATTTTTTCATATTTTTTGTAATTATTGACTCATGGTTTTATAGATCATATATCATAATTCATAATTAAGATAGTACCTCTTAATCTAAGATTAACAAATATTTCACTTTTTTCTTGCAAATATCAAATTTTATAAAGATGTAAAATCTTTATATAAATAAAACAATCGTTATAAAAAAATAAATACATTATAATTCATAATTAAATAATTAAAATAAACACATTATATTTCATAATTAAATAATTGTACAAAGATAAATATAATAGTAAAAAATATACACATGTATCAAGTATTTATCAATTTTATTAAATATTTATTATAAATGACAACAATCAACATACAAAAGTAAAATTTAATAAAAAATGTAAATAACTTATTAACTATGTTACTATGTACAAATTGAAATTCAAAAGCTTAGCCCTTGGGAAGGTTAGATTGAATGATTGGAATAGAAAGAGCCAATTATGAGAATTATAGTATTGCAACTTGTGTAGGTTAGTAAAATACTTCTCTTAGTTATTGCTTCAAAAAGATATTTTGATCAAAATTAGTAAACAACCATTCCAACAAATATTTTTCTTTGGAAAAGGAAATTCTTTTTTGTTGAAGATTTTGAGGACTCAAGTGTGCAAATACTTGTTTGGAGTTTGGAAAATTTTGTATCAATGATTTCAATATATCAAATGTATATAAGATATCAATTATAGAGTGCAATGCAATGTATATATTTGAATTTGATTTTTATGTTGTCCAAAATTTGTAAGTGTTGGAACTCTGAAAGAAAAGGTGTTATATAAATATATCTACTATTTTACTTGATATATATTTAGAATTAATTTTCCTTAAATTTTCTTTTTTTAGTAGTTTTTTTATTTTTTTGATAATTTTCATAATTTTTTCTTAATTTACCCGTTTATTACCCGTTTTACCTGATTACCCGTCGGAAAAACGGGTAATAAACAAAAACGGAATAGCTGGAACTAAACGGTATACGAACGATAAACGGGTAAGGGACCCTAAACGGTAAATGGTAAACGGAAAACCCTTACCCGTACCGTTTATTACCCGTTTACATCCCTAGCTAGACACACCTATCCGACGTACATGTTAATCTAAGCCTTTAAAAATATTTTTTTATTATAAAATCCTATTTTCTAGAGGATAAACCCTAGGTATGAATGGTTTAGATTAACAACTGTGTGGGATAGTGCATGGGCTAAGTGCAACTAATATTATTCTTAAAAAAATACAAGTAAAATGGTTTATCAATTGGACCACCATGAACATCCCCTCGTCACTCTCCTATTAGATTATATATATATATATATATATATATATATATATATATATATTTTAATATCAATATTGAGAAGTGAAAAATCATTAAAAAGAAATAAATGCTTATACTTTTTAAAATTGAATACAATATAGATAAAAGAGATTTCATGCGATTAGAAGGCGTATTGCAAACACGAAAATCACTAGGAGTACTCCACCTAGTCAGAAATATTCACAAAATACAAAAATTTAAGTATAAAAATTTAATCGGTTACTTTATATCTAACAATTATACTCTATTTTAAAATTTTGGTTTCTGATTATTCACTCATTAAAATTGACTGCTTGGTTGATGATTGATGTTTTGCTTATAAGATTAACTGAAAAATAGGTGATTGGCCACCCTGAAATCCGAGTTCGATCTCTGGTTCGTGTTGAGTCACGGTCGGGTTTCTTTGAGAAGAAAGACGAAAAACTCATTTAAAATGGAAGGTGAAAAGACAGGTGCGACCGGACCCGATTTATCATGTTTGAAGGCGAGCCGACCGGTCCGAGTCAGCAACAGCGCAGTGGCAAATTTGTAATTTTGTCGTTGTTGATAGCCCGCCAGCGCGGCCACGTTTTGTTGACACGTCGTCCTTTATTACGTCGTAGAAATCGAACTTATTATTTGTTTTCATTTTTCTTCAAAGCGGCGCGTGCGACCCGCGAAAAGGCGGGTCCCAGAGGAGAGTCACGTGCGAGCGGGTCTTTGACGCCGTTGCTCGCGTCGGTACTCGGTGGTGCTCCTCTCCCTCGGTAGTCCCGCAGAGGGTCATAGCCGCCTTCGCCGCTTCGGTGGTTGCCGACATGGGCCCTCCATTTTGATTAGTCAAGATGGGACCCTTGTCTCTCAATTTGTCGGTTTCTCCTTTATACCACCAATCTTTTCAGAAAATGACATTTATGACTGAAATCCGAACGATGCGAGGTCCCTTCCAATTCGTTCTAAATCAATAAATTTTAGAACCCAACTCGTAATAGGTCCGGTTTTGGTCCAACCAGTTAGACCAGAGTACATGGTTCAACTAATGAAAGTTAGTGTAAATATTTACAAATTGATTCATAATAAATCAAAAAAAAATTAATATTCTTGCTCTTTAAGAATAAGGTGTTTGGGGCATCGTAGGTTTGAACCCCCTATTTCAACCCTGAAATTTATCTTCCTTTCCTCTTTAATAAATCTATTTCCTAAGAGTAATGCTAGACGCACCTATTTCATACATCTATCGATGTACATGTTAATTTAAGCTCTTAAAAAAAATTTTATTATAAAATTTTATTTTCTAGAGGATAAACCCTAGGCATCAATAGTTTAAATTAACAAGAGTATTGAAATGGATGCGTGGGCTAAGTGCAAATAGTATTATTCCGAGATTTCAGTACCGGATTCCCATTGTCTATCTCTTCTCTGACTTGCGTCTTATATATATGGTTCCAAACTTGCAACTTGCAAGTCTCCGACTGGGGTTTCAGATACCCGGAATCCGATATAGTTTAATCTCTATACGGCACTACACGGGACCGTTTATGAGGACCAAACGAGAACGGAGACGAGCCCTCGCTGTGGTCTGCGCACCAACTGTTCCCCGGCGTAATGAACGGCTAATGTTTGAGTGATGGCCATGGTCGGATGATGTGGGACAGAATGCAGCCGCGCCACCATATATCGTATTCTCGCGTCTTTCTTTTAAGGAAAAAAAGTAGGGAGGGTCATCATATAGATAATAAACGGGGAATTTTGAATACCATAGGCCAAAAAAATGGGGAAATATCTTGTGAGTTGTGACACAAAAGAGAAAGAAATATTTAAAAAGAGAGGAGAGTGAGGGCGCCCTTGCTCTCTGCAGCCCGGACCGGGACCTCATCACTTGACCAAGTCGTGACTCGGGACTCAATTAGCTAGCTCTCTGGACACGTGTTTAAAATTAATACATATTTTATAAATAGAATAAAAACAATTTCCCTTTCTTCAAAGTCAAATCGGCGTATGAAACCATAAAACGAATGGATTATAGCCGGATTTGGGAGATGCAACATGTAGACTCATCTTCCTATGCCACTAATAAATAGTTCTATAAATATTATTCAACTCAAAAATGCTCATAAGAAATTATTTTTATAAATTTTTTTCAAAGAATACCGTCCCTAGTTTGTGTTCTAAAAAATACTTGTTATCTATTTTTTTGGCCTCTGTCTGAACTCACAGGAAAATATTGATAATCCAAATCAGAAGAAGAAACACTTTTCTTTCCATTTACTTTTTTTGTATCATTTCCATTATATAACATATATAATAATAATAATAATAATAATAATAATAATAATAATAATAAATACTAACTTAAAAGGGGAAAAAAAAAAAAGCAAAAAAACTCTCTGAAACTTACAAGACCGCCATAAATTGAAATTTAAAGATTTTAAAAGGCCAAAAAAAAACGAAACGGCGCCTCATCCGTTGGGAGAGGGGCGCCGCGCCGCCCAAAAAGGGTTGGCAGTTTCGTCATTTCCATCAGAAGTTGACGATTTCAAGCTCGAACTCGGCCGAGTCGAACACGGCCAGCTCGTCCTCCTCCCAGGGGTACATCTCCATCCACTTGAGGTCCGGTATCGAGAGGGGGAGATCCACTTGGAAGCCGAAGGCGTCGACGGCGTCCCCGTACGGGAACTCGTCCACCGACGACGTCAGATCAGCGTAGCCCAAAACAGACGTCGGAGACAGAATTTTGGGCGAATCCGAGACGGAGTCGAGTTTGAGGCGAGCGGCGTCCGCGTCCGCGTCCGCGACGGGCGACGGGAAGTTGGTAACGGCGTCGGGGCCGCGGAGCTTGACGGCGGCGTTGTCGTAGACGGTGGCAGCCTCCTCGGCCGTGTCGTAGGTCCCAAGCCAGACTCGTTTCCGCTGAGTCGGGTCGCGTATCTCCGCCGCGTATCGCCCCCAGGGCCGCCGTCTGACGCCGACGAATCTCTTCAAGAGCCGCTGATCGGCCGGTCCGTCCGCCGACCGCCGCGTGCGCCGCGCCGCGCGGCGGATTTCGGTGGAGAAGCGGATGTCGATTTGGTTGATGTGGCGCTTCACTCGCCGGCGGACGGCCTCCTCGTCGTCGTCGTCGCTGGAAGAGTCGGTGGCGTCCGCATCCGTCACGATTATCCTCACGACCTTGTGACGAGATTTGGACACTGGCGATGATCCGCCGGTCGAGTAATCATTTCCAACCACTTTCCTCCTACACGCCGATTTTCTGGTAGTCAGAATATGCTCCGAGAACTTGACTCGAGCACCGGAACAGTGACTGGAGTAACTTCTCGCCGTCGAATACATCGGATCGGACGACGGAACTCAATTCCGAATCGAGCATCAAAGTGGGAAACAACAAAGCGATATACGATCTCTTCAACAACAACAACAACGCAAAAAAAAAAAAACCAAAAACTTCACGGACCGAACAGTGAAGAATCAAAAAAGCAGGTGGTGGTCTCCCGAACTAACTGGCGACTCCGGCGCAAAAGGGGAGAGAGGGGTTTAAGGGGGTTTAGCACTGGAATGTTTGGACTAACGGAAATCTTTTTCTCCTTCTCCGAATCTTTAATTTCCGAAGCTTCTGAGATGCGGAGCCACGTGCAGCGCGACCGCTCGCTTCACACATCGAGAAACTTGGATTGATGAGCCTACAGAGAACCTGATGACATTCCTTTTTCGAAAGAAAAAAGAAAGAGAGAGACAGAGAGAGTGAGTGATTTCGCTTCAAAGGATCCCGGCCGAACCTCGGTCGCTGCTGATAGATAGCACGGAAGATCGAGATAAAATTCGAACAAAAAAAAAAAAAATGACAAACGACTCTGAGAGTTTTCCGTTTGGAGCGAGAGAGCGAGCGAGAGAGAGAGAGAGAGAGAGAGAGAGAGAGAGAGAGAGAGAGGGAGGAAGTGGCGGGCAGCGAAGGTAGGCAGTGGAGGGCGGGGGCGTTTTATAAGTGCCGGAGGAGCGAGACGGGGAGAAAACGGACGGGCCAGCGGCCGTTTTGCTCACATGGCCATCTTCTGTTGTTTTTCAGCTGAAATTACGATAATAGCCTGTCCGTTACGAGTCTTTCGACTCCCAGAGTTGGAAAATGGACCGGGTTCTGTCTCCATCCCCAATTCAATCCGGTTTACCTGAACCTGACCCATTTGTAAATACTAACCAATGCAACTAAAAATTAGCTCTTGGAAAAGCTAACAGAGCTTCATCTGCCCATGGAATAATAGGTTACCTATATTTACAGTCCGGGAGACCACGAACAACACCATGGATTTACGACCGGACCGGATCGAATTTTGATCTCTGAACTCGATTCAAATGCGAATGGAGGGTATTTTCGTCAGAGAAAAACGTGAAGGAAGTCGCCGTGGAAGTCGTTACTGCGATGACTGACAGACGGTTCCTTATTTATTGGCTGCAGAGAAGACAGACCAGGCTTTAAGCGTGGCCCTCGCGGGCTACGCCAAGTTATCATCTCGTGCTCACAAAGTCCATCCCCGCCGTACACGCGGCGGGTCGTTGACGTGGGTCACCTGGCCCACTCACAGAAAGTGTCTGTATTGCACCTTTCGACGTGGATACCAGGTAAACTTTGGACTTTGGAGATTTTATTATGCATAGATTTTTTTTTTTTGTTATGTGCAACCTAATAGTTGAGAAACTCGGCCGAGTCTCCACCTGACACAGGCGACTCAGCTTGAGAAGGGACTGAGAAGATCAAGGTTATTTTAAACTATCAATCTCTTCATATATTATGTAAATAAACATATTGCCAAGTAAAAATATCTAGGGTAATTCAGTTCATTTTTTTTGAATCCTAGAGGGTAACTTGAGCTTTTAGGGTTTAGGGTTTACTTGGAGCAAATTCTAGATAAAATTATTATATATTATTTAAAAGACCCAAATTAATTTACATATTATTATTTAGTTATAATTTAAATTAGTAAGACGCCCATTTCGGCCGAAATTTACAAGTTGACGAAGAGAGAGAGTGAGTCAGTAAGATATCGACTCAGTACTGTAAAGTTTTCTAGAAAATGTATCAACTGAGTCAGGCTGAAGTGGACGGAGACTAAGGCTGAGTTTAGAATTACTCAGGGGAGATAAATTTCTATCAATTAAAGCAAACAAATTAAGCAAGTCAACTAAGCGGAGGAAGCATACGGAACCATGTTAAGATTCATTCTCACAATACATGGAGTCCATGCAAGCCCTCTTAACTTAAATAATTGCATGGCATTTCTTGGAAGCCAAGCTTCTTATACATATATGTTGTTTTTCCATAAAAGTGTACAAACGGTCAAAAGGCACCAAATCTCCTACATAGTAAGAAGAAGAAGATATTCTAATGTCTCAGGAAAATAAAATAAAAGGAAAGGAGACCTGTCTTTCCCAATAGGTTTTTTTTTATAATTGAACGAAGAAAACATTGAATCCAAAAACAAAGGGACATCTTTCCCGATCATAGAAGACTTAATAAGAAGGAAGACCCTTAAATGTTTTTCAGATAATTAATCATTTTTAATCTTTAGTACTTTTAAAATTTAGGAAATGTTTAAGAGTGCTTAGATCAGTAAATTTAATTTAATATTACAAAAACCATATACCTTTTAAAACTTTGCTTTACATTTTCTGTTTGCATTTAAGAATTGGATTATAATCTGATACCACAATTCTCAACAATCAAAAATATCATGCTACCCAAATAGGGATCAAATTAAGACTAGCTATGGCGTATCTAAATTTAAAAAAAAAAAAAAAAATTATCTACTGTGATTCGGTCATTACCCACCACGCTAGCAAAGATTTGCACCACATTAGTTTCTTGGGTCCCAAACAAACATTGCAACAACACAATAAAATAATTAACCAAGCCCAAAAATAAAGACATTCTCAAATTTTAAATTAGGAATGTAATTTAAAAAATTGAACTACCTTAGAAGAAAAATAATGAAGTTATAAAGCATGCATATCATATTTGGCTTGGAAATGAAGCAAAGGAGTGGCAGATTGGGTTTGTTAGGGCACGTGAGGAATCACGCGGGAAAAGGTAGTGGACTTTTCTGTCTGTTGCTTGTCAAGCAAGGTTTCAATTTAAATAAAAACGAATAGTTATATTTACCGATTTGACCTTCGATGGGATGGGCGGCAGGGATTGGCCCGCGAGGCGCATGATGGGTTGATTTTGCAGAGAGGTTGGTGGCCAACCCAGATTGATTTGTGATATTTATTGCACACTTTTTATTTTATTTTTTATTTTCTAAATTGAGAGACGTTTTGACATATTTGACCTTCCTAAAACTTCGTCTTTATGAAAGTTTTATACTAGTAAAACTAGTTTTTATATGACAAATCGTATAAGAAATAATTTCTTCATTGGAAAAATGGGACACTCATTATATCGGATTTTTTTTCTGATAACAATAAATAATTTATACGTTATATAATAATTTTTCAAAAAAATTGAAATGAGGATTTTACAGTTTATTAGCTTTAATATATTTTAAAAATACGAAAAATTCCAATCAAAATAACATATTTTTAGCTGATAAACTGTGGTTGAACGATGCAAGAAAGGGCTGAATTGTCAAGTTGATTGAAGACTACTATTTATATCGGATTTTTTTTTTTTTTTCATGTTTCCTCTACTTGAAAGATGCAAAATAAGTGTCAAGGAACCACACCTTTCAAGAGAAATTAATGAGAGAATAAATTTTGAAAGATCAACACAAACATAGACCAAGTAGTTCTGCAAATAAAAAAAATGCAAATAGAGTAATAACAATAAATAAATTAATAAATAAATATAAAAAATAAAAGAAAAATTAAGTTCTGATAAATAGTATTTAAACATATTTTCATTGCCATTTCAACTGGATATCTTAAGTTTTAATTTACTAAGAGATGTTTTTGGATTTCTTAAGCCACATTTCCAACGAAATCTAATATGGAATCCAAGTCTTCCGTTTCAAAAACTTTACATATTTTGATTTTTTTATGTTTCATGCAAAATATTCTTTATCTAATGTGACTACAAAATTTAATTAGGTTTAGCACCCAAGTAGAATCGCCAAGAACAATACTTCCAAATTTTTAGCTTGTCTACTTATATCTAGAGTATTGAGTCTTTTGACTAGTACTGACTTTTCAAATAACATAAAATTATTTCCAGAGTCTTTCTAAGTCCTCTCCACTTTTAGCCACTTGTGGAGAGAAGAAGTGGAACGAAGTGGAACTCATCCACTTTTTTCATCCTCCATTCATTTATACAGAATTGGCATTCAATCACATCCACCCTAAGACTCTACATCGTGATAAAATACTACATAGAAAAATCAATCTTACCAAACTTACAACCCCACCACACTTTCGAGTGCGATGTTTGAAGTTTTCAGCTTCCAACATTTTGGTATGGTCTTGCACCTTTCAAATGGCCCAAACATGACTCCAACTGTCAAAATAATGCAGACTTGCAGTTCCCAGTTATAGTGATTGCTACTTAGTCTAATATAATTGTGAAAACCTAAAAACACTAGATAAAACGTGTGAAAACCTAAAAACCTAAAGCAATTACATAAAAAACTATTATGGTCAAAACTAATTCTTAGTCTCACCAGTTCACTCCAACAATCTGGTATAGATCAAGACATCAAAAAAAATTTGAGTTTCATAATTAATGAAAGACTTATCATCAATAATCCCTAAATTGATGAAGACGTAACAAACTTTTTTCCTTCTCTTCCTGTGATTCTCAATACATATAAGTTTCAAGTGGCGAATAAGCACCTATTAAAATTCAATCAAATACTTGACAAAGATTTTAAGTTTCTAATACGGTTAAAAGACTTGTTTCATCGATAATCACTAAATTAATCGATAATTACTAGTATTCTACTGCTCAATGTTAAATCTTTGAGTATTTCAAAAATTAGGATTAACTATTAGTATACCATGTATTAGAAAAAAAAAATTTTAATTTTCATAATCAAATGAAGACCGGCACCCAACCACACATTAATTTAGGACTACCTATTATCATCCTCAGATTCTCCGATTCCCAAATATCAAATTTTATGCATACCCCCCCACACAACTATTACCTATTTCACCAATATTTCCAAATAGATTTGGCAGGCACGGGACAAAAAAAAAAAAAAAAAAGGGACACAAGACCACAAACTCCAAAGCACACTAATATTCTTCAAAAAATTGTGACAAATGCATAAGCTCACAAAAGCAATAATGAGATTCTATCATAGGCTAAGCAAAGATGGTAGAAAAATATCCAATACCATACAGAAAGGAAAGAGAAAAGAAAATTGCCCCACGTTGCCTTCAGTCATCATCATGTGACAAACCCACAAAAGATTTGGCTTCAAAATTTATCTTCGCAGCCGCCGCACTAAGTGGCAAATTAGGGGCCCTCCAGTGACTGCAACAGCTGCCTCCTCTTGACCAAACGAAGGCCACATAAATGAAATCTTATTATTACACTAGACTTGGGATTTCTCTTTAGCATCTATGCGTATCAAAGACCTCTTCAGCTTATGTACCCTTTTCATATATATATATGAACCTGTTTACGGCTTTAGTTAACATAAAATTTTATAAGTATAGACCAATATCTGAAATTTACTGAAACTTTTCAGGAAGAAAAGAAAAAAATGAAACTCCTCACTTGAAGATGGTTCAGCCACGTCATGGGTTTGTCTCCTGAAGTTTAAAGTGTTTTTAATTTTCTTGTTTAAAGGTTTTGTATCAACATCGAGGACGATTAAGGGTTTGGATTTCGAAGCTTGTTCTTGTAAAGTGTTTCTTACTGTTTCAAGCAATGACAGGAACTTTTTTTTTTTTTTTTTCTTGTGCAAATAAAACAGTTTATGGATAAGCGTAACAAGAAAAGTTTAAAGTGATTTTACGGTTACAAATGGAAGTCAAAAAAAAAAAAAATTACTTGAAAGTACGTACATGCAGAAAACCAATGTTTTGAATACCGAACCAAACCAGCCAATTCACCGGGGTCGAACCGAAGTGGAGACTATTCTGGTTATTAAAAAGGCAAGAACCGATTTTCCTCTTAAACCAACACGAACCTGAACAGGAAGTGCTAGTGATAAGCAAATTGCAGGATCATAGGTCACCAAGTGGCTTCTGTGATTTGTACGCACTGAAGCACGTTAACAAGTTATATTTTTTTCGCAAGAAATCCCAAAATGCTACACCTTTACAGAGAAGTTTTCCCAAGCGATTTTATATAAAAACTTTAAGCAGAGTTCCAGAAACTGACAGCGTTGGAGTATGCACAGACTACTCCATAGAAAACATCGTAAATATATATGCGAAATGAAGGACCATGAGAAGAGATGAACGGGAGCTTCACACAAAAGCAACGTCAACAAGGATTTTCAGCATTCTACAAGAACACCAAACAAACGCGTCGTCTAGAAAGTATTACAGTTTCTTCCTTTATCGTTCTTTTCGTTTTCCAAGTCTTTGAAAATGAAACTTTGCATAGACTAAAGAAAACCAAGTGTTGCCTTTTTCATCCCTGGCCAACAAAACCATCTTCCCTCCACCTCAGGCACTCTTGAGTGCCACTGTTCGGGTTCAGGTAGATAGTCTTTTGCTGCGGAATGTTCAACCCATGGCATACTTCTGTGTCCAGCTCCGAGCCGTGGTCTCGTATTTGGTCCTGTCTGTCTTGTACATGTGGGCAATCTCAGGCACGAGAGGGTCATCGGGGTTTGGGTCCGTCAGTAGGGAGCAAATGGAAAGCAGAACCTGAAAGGAGTTATAGCATGTCATTTGCTTTTAGGAACTCCAGTATGTCATTTGCTTTTAGGAACTCCAGTATGTCATTTGCTTTTAGGAACTCCAGTATGTCATTTGCTTTTAGGAACTCCAGTATGTCATTTGCTTTTAGGAACTCCAGTGAGAGGGAGAGGGAGAGGGAGATAAATGGCTCAAGAAAAACTGCAAAACTGCATAATCCTTTGTATTTGCATCTAGTACAACAATGGAAAAGTGGCTAAAACTAATTCAAATAGCACAATTTCATTCCTCTTGCAACTATTATATGCAATACCTAGGTGTCAGCCTATTGCATATGACTATGCCTTTCTACATAATCCTTAGATAGTGTGACATAATAGTTCTGCTTTTATGTGATAAAGTATGCAATTGCCTCAAACAAGCCCCACAAAAAAAATAGTCATCAAATACAACCATGTTTTTTAATTTTTTTCACCAGTCAGTTTCATTTGCAAATGAACCTAAAAATACACCACAAAGGCCAGATATTATTTTCAACACTTTTCACTTTCTAAAAAGATATTAAGATGGTATAAGTTGATAAGAAAAGAATTAGATTTAAAAAACCAAGGCAGTCTTTACATGCTCAAAAGGGCCTCCAAGGCACCTGATCTAGATTATAGCAAACAAATTACTAGGCGCCATTTTTCATACAAAAAATGCAATTGTAAACTGAGCAATCGATCTTTCCCTTATTTTCAGATTTACCAAAATTTTCAGATTTACCAAAATTTTCAGGTAAGGATAGGTCAAAATCCGCTGCTACCTCTCCATTTTCAAAAATAGTCCATCTAATTTGTTATCATTACCTAAGAATCAGAAATAATAGCAAAAAAAAACTCAAGTGTACATTGCGCAACTAGTTTGCTTTATAATATATCTGTCAAAAATGTGAATCAACATTATCACTGCTTTAAGCAGCACCATTAGTTAATAATCATCTTAAGTTTATTTGCTGTCTGAATATCATCATCATCATCATCACTGAACTGTGGATACTCCACAGCTTCACATAATCACAAGACACTGAAATTACCTGAGTTAAAAAAACACGCTTAGGAGGTTCAGAACACCAATTTTTTTAAAATAGATTTACCAACTTAGCAGATTTGTATCCAAATGCTTTAAAGAGAAAATAAACAATAATTCTCCACAGTGCATAGCAAACACCATTATGTGTGCTCGGACTTGCAAACCAACTCGAATACCAGAAAATCCGAGTTGGGTCAGATGAATGGGTCCGGCTCAAAAGGCAGGCCTGAGTAGGAGATCAATCCATTTAAAGAAGAGGAGTCTATCTCGGCCACAATTATCAGAAATCTGGGTCAACCTGGCCAAGTCGCCTCTGACCCGGCCAAGTTGCCTTAAACCCAGCCAACTCACAGCAAACATGGTCAACAGACTATGGTGCAATGTCTTAGGATACTTTATGTTAAATTTAGTGAAGGAAGATAGAAGATGAGAAAGAGGTTGTAAGGTCTTCATGACCTACAACCCTAAAACATGTATTAATAAAATCCGAAAATACAAAATTATAATGATACCATTCATGGCTTGAAGAGCAAGTAAACAAAACAATAAAAAAAATAATAACTAACTGAAGTTTAGTAAAATTACTAAACTATCCTTGACTCTTAACACTTTACACTAAAAGGCACATTGGAAGGTTTGCTACAAATGAAGAGACATTATAAGAATGAATTAAACAATTTCTGGAAGTATTTCAATTGTCACTAATAGAAGCATCACACTCTAGAGACATGGCTACTTCATATACATCCGCATAATGCTCCAGGCACTCAGAGGACAATGAAATTTCTAGTTGGTCCAGTAATTCTTGGAAAGGTAATGAAAGCCTAGGTAAACCAGCATCCGCTATGACAAACAGATCCTCTTACATTATGACATGACCCTCAAACTCTGAAGGTTCAGAATGTAAACAAAAGCAGAGAACAACCTTCATGAAGAAAAGTCTGAATAGCACACAAACAGAGAAAGCTTTGCTGGTGTTCCTCTTAAATAAATGTTTCAATGACTACGGAAGTCTATCCCCATAACGTTGAGTATCAACTTCCTCCTTATTAAAATATAGCCTTTAAATAATTATTACACAAACCAATTCCAAATGGATGTCACAGTTTAAAATCAAAAGTTTGACACTTGATCACTAATATCAACCAAAATATGTTAATGGAAAAGTGGAGAGATGATAAAAAGGATGCAGATAAATCCAATGAAATAATACAAACCTTAGAGATGGTGAGTGCTGGACTCCACTGCTCTTTAAGAATATCTAAACAAATGCTTCCATTGCTATTGATGTTTGGGTGGAAGACCTTCGTCCTAAAAGCAACCTAGAAAATGATATAAAGTGAGCATGTGCACCAGAAAATAGCACAAATCAAGCGATTAGAATGCCATCATGTGCAAAGATACAACTATAGACACTTAAAAAACCAAAGACAGCAAAAAATTTATTAACTTCTGACAAAATGTTTCCTCAAAAAAAAAAAAAATTCTGATTAAATGAAGCCAAGTACACCACAAATGCATGTTTGATAAATCAACCAGAAGTCTCAATGAGTTTTCGAACAAAGCACATGACTGACTTGAGACCCATAAAAATCTAAACTAGGTAGCCTTAAGATGAGTCTCCCAAATCTATAATCTGGACGCAGGGAGATAAGGAAAAAATCAAAGATCTTACATAGAACAAGTCAGACACAAAGACCAAACCCACCCTCTAATAGCAGGTTGGCCCAACCACGTCACAAATCAACCACCCTTCCCACTCAATTCCTATTAACATTTGCTAAGACCATAATAAAGCATATTCTTTGGAAACTAGAAAACTCTTAAATGAACTTCAACTTACTTAGACAATGTAGTGTTTTAAAGTTTAGGCATTGTAGTGTTTAAACCTGTAAGGTTGAAATAAAATGCACTTAGGCATTCAACCAGAAAATTAAAAGGCTACAACTACTACTACTACTACTACTACTACTACTACTACTACTACTACTACTACTATTACTAAGAAGAAGAAGAAGAAGAAGTAGAAGAGCTAAATAAGAATTAAAGTTATACCTTTGGTGGCTTGAATGGGTAATCTGGTGGAAAGTGAATAGTAACCAAAAACACACCTCCTGCATATGGACTATCAGGAGGACCCATAATGGTTGCTTGCCAGTGAAACATGTCTTCAGCAACAGGACCTTTTAAAAAGAAATGTGAAAAGAAAAGAAAAAATGAAGATCATTATCATCAATCAATATGTTTGAACACATGCAACATGTAATGAACACAATATGGAGAATTAATGGGTAAGGAAAGTTACTATAAGTACATGCAGATATATATACCCCCTCCCCCTCCCCCCAGACAAAAAACAATGATAATAATAAAAAAAATTGCATGAGGAAATAGCATTAATTCAATAAACACATACTCATTACTTCACACTCTTATGATCATATAAAGAAACATATATCACGAAAATTAAGTAAAGAAGATGGGTGTGGGAACAAAGTAACTGCTTGGCAAAGCAATAGATTAGAATAAACAGATGAGATACTGATTTTATGACACAATTGAAAATTGACTATAGATAGACCAAGTACCGAATTCACTACTTCTCTCCATGATAACTTTAATTTGCTCATGCACTTTCTAGTGTTTCCATTGAACATCTTCACTAGCTGTACAGTGAAATCAATCTACGCAACAATGCAAACACAAAACAGAAGCTAGTCTACAGGTATTATTGCTTCAAGGTGTTCTCAATTGTTTTTAGCATTTGACCTTAACACTATAAACATCCGCCCCATATGACTGCACTATTTCAACTTAAAATGTGACGAGTAAACACCAATCATCCTCAAGTTGATCCCATGCTTATGTTCGCATTGAAACAAGTAAGACAACTAGTAGTGTAGTAAGAGAAAAGATCAAACATGCTTGGTGCCAATGGTTTCTTCATTCAAAAGAATGCCTGCATTTCACAAACTCAGGCTACACATCACATCACAACGCTTCCTTCTATAGCAAGACGTATCATATCCCACAACTAGCAAGCTCAATTCATATGACTGGCAGGTTGGCCACTAAATTTATTGTGTGTGTCTTGCCGCATACTTCCTCTAATTTCCTAAACCTGCCAGGAACATCATATGCCATTCCCCTAATCCCTAGATTTACACAACAGCTAATCTCTCCCCATTTCAACCCATAAAAAAAACTCAAATCATTCCTCCAAAAATGTTAGGCTGAAACTCCAATCTAAAACCTTTTTTTCACTAGATAAAGCAGGGACCACTAAGTTGAAATGACAAATGCTATCACATTTCCCACAAAAGCAGTTTCACATGCTAATCACCACAACAGCTCAACTTCTCAGGAAGTTTCTTGCAGATTCATCTTAAACATATCACTCATTAAAAGGGCACCTCATCTAATGTATAATTGACATGCCATACATAGATACCAAAGCCAAGTAATGGGTTCAGAAGTGACAGCTATAAGCTCTTCTTTTCTCTCCCACAATGTTCTCCATGCATATAGAGAAAAATAGAATTCTCTTCAAATTTATTTTATCTCGTTGCAAAAATCTTACTTGCACTGCAACAATGCTCCTCAAAATACAAACTAATTACATAAGCAGAGATGGCTCCAGACTCTCAACAATCCGTGTAAATTCAACCTTTCAGGTTCATCTCCAATACAACAGTAATCATAACAAAATTAATGACAATGGACAAGAGCAGATTCATCTAATACAAATACTATGTTACAACCCTCATCCACCCTCCGCTGCTAGTATGAAGAAGAAAACAATGAAAAAGGACAAAAGTTCATATATAGCTTTGCCAGCATGCACACCTGCACTGCATGAGGTAGGAGGATCCTTCTGCAAGTCCTTGAGTTCTTTCAAAATACGCTTGGAGGCCATGACCAGACCCTGCAACGACAGCTAGAAGTCAAAATTGGGTTTCTACCAGAACACAAAAAAGCAGACATAATCCACTACCTAGGAACCAGATCGCATCTAAATGAACAACCAACCAGATAAGTTCCCAAACACGTGAAGTAACCAAAATTCCTATCAAAATTCCCGATATGCAAGCAGCTTTACATTTAGTTTCGACCACGCTACCGAATAGAAACGTTCCCCGACGTAATTCAATATCGCTTAATTGGTGACTTTACATACACAAACAAAAAAACCAAATCCCTCAGATAATCACCACATTAAAAATCCAAAAGCTTCCATAGTCACTTTACGCTCCAGATCATTTTCCTTCAACCCCGGAGTTTCCATTTCATAATCAACCCCCAAGCTCAAAATTTCGGAACGCGGCCAGAGATGCTTAATAACAGCGGAACCAGATCTATAAACGACGAAATCCAAATTCTTTTTATACCTATCGACGCTCACCCCCTAGATCTCCCTAGACAGGATCAGAAGCCCTAGGAAAAATTGCGACCAGACAAATGAAGAGAAACAAAAAGGAAGAGAAAGTGAAGAGAGATTGGAAAGAGAAGGCAAGAAAGAGAACCTGAGGGGAGAGCGGATATGAGAGATCGGAGATCGGAGCTCGGGATTCTTCCGATCACGCGGAGAAAATGGCGGCAAAAGGGGACGGCCCTGTCGCAGATCCACAGCCCTCCCCTCTGAGACCACAGATTCCCGGAATTTCCGAGTGACGACGCAAATTTATAGTGAGATGAAAGAGTAAATCGGAAGTTGGTAACGCTTTTCAACGTCCTCCCGCGGTTAGTGCGGGGTAAAATCGGGCGATTCACCACCAATGAAGTGACGAGCACGGTACAGTATCTTGGACTCGGGATTCAATTTCCAACTCGACGAGTTGAGTCCAAGGCATGTTTGTTAAACACCTGTTACAATTTAGAGACTAAATAGGTACAACAAGGACTGCTAGTATCAAAGTGCAAATCTAAATGCTGTACTCTAACCTTCTATTATAATTAAGTTCTTAATTTCTTAGCCGTTTCTAACTAATTAGGGGGGGCGCGTAGGTTATAATTAACAAGAACAACCCAAAACTCGGAGGATGAAGGAGAGCCACTCGTGAGGAGCTGATGGATCAGCTCCTTCCCCAATATTTGTGATCCCATCCCGGCTTAATTAGCGCGCGATCTCTTCAATGAGGTTGTACATGAATATTGATGATGATGATGGTGATGAAGGTGGTGGTGGTGGTGGTCATGACTAATAACAATGGGGAATCCGGCCGGCTTTGACCCGATTCTGCCATTGCCGAAGCCCCCCGGGCACGAGCAGCGCCAGAAAAATATACGAGTACCCGCCCCCCCCGGAGGGCAGCCCAAGTTATACCCCCCGCAGCGCCGCGTCTCCTTCTCCGAGCTGCCCATTAATAACGTCAACGACGTCGTCATTGGTAGTAGTAATAAGCAGCAGCAGCGGCATCAATATCATCAACGTCGACATAATGTTCGTCGTGGGCCTCCTCCTCCGGGCGCGGCGTCGTCGTCCGGCCAGCCGCGGAAGCGGCGGTCGTGCTGCCTGACCTGCTGCGTCTGCTGCGCGTGGACCTTCCTCCTCCTCCTCATCCTGCTCCTGCTCCTCCTCCTCACCGGGACCCTCTTCTACCTGTGGGCCCAACCCAAGTCACCCGAGTTCAACGTCGACCGCCTCACCCTCTCACGCTACGACCTCAAAGCAGCCGCTGACGACGACGGCCTCGCCTACATCACCACCCGCTTCGACCTCTTCGTCTCCGCCTCCAACCGCAACGACAAGATCGGGTTCCAGTACGGCCCCACCAAGGTGCTCCTCATCTCCTCCGCCTCCTCCTCCGACGACGACGACAATACCACCACCACCACCACGATGCAGCAGCTCGACGTCGGCCGCGCCACCATCCCCGGATTCGTTCAGGGCCCCAACAACCTCACCGTCCTCAAGATCCGCGCCGGCCTCACCGACTCCCTCCTCTCCTCCGCACAAGCCCACATGCTGATGCACAGCTTCCGCAGGAATAACGACCGGATGCTCCTCACCGCCGCCCTCAAGGGGACCATCAAAATCACCCTCGGATCCTGGCAGTCCCACAGTTTTGATATCAAGGTCAACTGCAACAACATCCATGCGCCCAGTACCTCCAACAACAACAACAACAACATTACTAATGCTTCCACCCCAATAATCGATCCTCGGTGCGAGATTCTCTTGCTGGGTTGGTAAATACTCCACCATATATATCATAAATTTACCCTTATAACTAACTACCTACCTAGCCAGTATTAATCTTCTTAATTTCCATGAATATATATTGCAGTCTAATTAGTATACTACTTCATGATCATTTCTTTTTCATAACTCGGGTTTCTACTTTGTGCTAGCAGGATCCCATTACGTCAGCTGACCTGATTCGATGCATCTGATTTTGGGCGATTTGATTTTTATTTTTTGTGTCTTCAAATGTGTTGTTAATGCCTTCATTTTGAGGAAGAAACTCCATATTTATACGTAAAATTATTTCAACCTTCAATATTTAATTTTTATTCATGCGGTACTTATAATTAAGTTCATTGCCTCGGGCCGGGGCCCTCCCTTCCCAGCTCTTACGCTCCCTACCTAGTTACGTTAATCTGTAATAAAGTTAAAATTATCTTCATTTTTGTAAGAAAATAAAGAGAATTTGTTGGGTTAATGTTTTTTCATAATTTTTATTTAATAAATTATTTTTCTTTCCCACTGCTTTAATTTTTTTCCATCAATATAGCAGTACTACTGGGTAGCCTCTTTGTTTATTTCTTGGTTTATCCAAAAGAGGGATTGCATTTCATAGATCCTTAATGTCATCAACAGAGTTTAAGGTTTTACATTCATACCTTGCTTTTCCTGCATTCTTAAATAACTACTTGTTTCAAAAAAGCTGAAAGAGATTTCTTCCAAAGCATAAGGTGCGCATCACCAGTTGTAGCCTTCGATGAGTCTTCTTTTGTCAGTCTGTCGGCCATGCCGTTGGCCTCCCTGAAAACTTGAGTCAGATGATAGCTGGGTTGTTTTCTTAATAAACTGTGACATTGCTCCACCAATCGATTTAGTCTCCAGTGCCAAACTGCCTTCTGCTAGACTACCGTATCCACCAGTTGGGAATCCCACTCTATAACAACCTGGTGCATAGAAAAGAAATGATCTAATAAAGCGAGTTTTAAGAGTAGAATATGCATTTCCGCCTCATTGTTTGTTTTTCTTGGTAAGGGCCAATACACTGCTACTAATGGGTTCCATACGCATCACGAATAATAGTCCCCCTCCTGCTGCTTTCCTCAGAGAAACACGATCCATTAAAGTTAGCTTTGAGTTGTTGACTCAGGGTAGGTATCCAGGTGATGGGCATCCTTTGGGTCTTAGATTTATTTAATTCTGGGATGGTCCTTTCTTTTGCAATTTCCTCCATGGTGTATAGTGCTTTGTTAAAGACAACATTTGGGGTTCGGTTGGAAGTTCGGAATCTTCTATGATTTCTTTCGCACCATAATTCCCAGAGAATGACCGGCCATGCATCATGATTGATACATAATTTACAATTCCAACCATATTCAAAGCCTTGTTCGAACTCTATTATTGTAGCGAAAGAACTTAGTCAGGTGAATTGTAGCCTATTCAGTTTTATTGTCTTATCTATCTTGCCTATCAAGACAAGAAGAGTTTGGGCGTTGGGGTAAACCTTTGATTTTGAGATTAAATTTATGTACCAGCAATTGGATATCTATCATGGCTACAATTCAGCATCAAATTCATTCTCTAAATATGTTCACTAGAGCTTAACTTTCACAATTGGATATGTATCATGGCTACAATGAAAAAGAAATCAGAGACTTGTTACAGAAACTTGATACAGAAACTTATTATAGAAAGGCCATTCTGCCAACTTCTCACAATTATAAAGCTGAGGTTGAATTCTTTAGTATAAACAAAATTTAAAAAAAAAACAGAACTTGGATCTTGGTGGATTCGAACCACCATCCTCTCAAAAAATATTTTTTGAGTGCTCTTACCATTTTGAGCTTAAAGATCCACTTAAAGTAATTCAGTCGTCTTGGTTTAGAACACAATAAAAAATAAAATTATTGGCATCTAGCTTAAACCAAAAAATTAAAGACAATATTAACCAATCAGTTTGAAAAGTCTAACTTAACAGAGCAGAACTGAAAATTAACACAGAAGAAAAAAAGAAGATGAAACGTGAGACATCAGGAAGACACGGAAGGATAAAACAATAATTCTGTATCAGTGACAGAGCCGCTATGAAGGAAAAATAAGTTCAAAGAAATTCTTGCTACTAGATGTAATACAATAACGTATGAAATACACATCAAAGAACAATTCCAAATTGTGGCACCTAATCTGGAAAAAACTGGAGAAGCAGATAATTTTACACAAACAAGAGCAGGCATGGAATTCTACCACCAATTCAACTAGGAAATAAAAGAAACACTTTTGCCAAACCATATGATTTACCTGAAACAAACATGAAGCGGAGAGCAGCACGTAACGCAAACAAAGTTACAGTAAGCAAATGCTATTTTGGCTTATTCTTCCACTGGGGTCTATAAAACAGATCATACAAAATCTACCTAATGGTAGTGCTTCTTTCGGGGAGGTGGGTTTGAGTTGAGTACAATGCCCATATTGGCCTATCCTGGGTTGTTCTATCTTTATTAGCCCGAAGAACAGTCCGGAGGCCAATAGCCTCGGTTGCAAGATTCACTCCACTCATTCCTTCCTTGAATAATATCGGAAACCTT
This sequence comes from Aristolochia contorta, assembly GCA_022405105.1. NCBI lineage: Eukaryota > Viridiplantae > Streptophyta > Magnoliopsida > Piperales > Aristolochiaceae > Aristolochia > Aristolochia contorta. The sequence continues at coordinate 17,916,944 of CM039664.1, forward strand.
ATCATTTGGTTGAACTGGGACAACAATTAAACGGGTGTGATCTACCAACGGGGTTTCAAATTCAGGTACCCATGTATCGTACCAGATCGAAACATTGTGTCCACTTCCAATTTGGTACCGTATAACTTGATTGAAAATGGGAGTAATGGTTTAACTTGCTTCCACAATATCGATTCCCCAGATCTTGGTTTAGTAGAAACCACATGTGGCGTAAAACCATATTAGAAGCGCATGACTTGCATCCAAAGTGAATTCTGATCTGTGAAGATGTGCCTTAATAGTTTAAGTCGGTATGCCTTGCTAATAGCAGCCAGACTTCTAATGCCAAGACCCCCCCTGATTAGGTGCATTTGTAACTTAATCCCACTTTAATAGATGTATTTTCCCCTGTCCTTGGTAATTCAACAAAAAGTCTCAGAACAATTTTTCTAGGAGTTGTTTTCCTACCTTAGGAATTTCAAAGCAGGTAATAAGGTGAACAAGCAAACTTGCCAACACAAACTTTATAAGCATCAGTCTTCCTGAGAATGATAGCAACTTCTTGATCCATCCTTGAAGGTGGCTTTTCACGACCTTAATTTAAGCATCATAGGTATCTCTAGTGATCCTTACCGAGGGAATGAGAACTCCTAAATATTTTACCAATGTATTAGACTTGTTATATGGGAGAATCTCTAATATCTGTTGTCCAATGTGTTGAGGGAATACCCTTTGAGAAGAAGATATTTATTTTGCTTGGGTCAATCTTTTGTCCAGCAACCCTTCATATGTAATCAAAATTTCCTTTTGGAGAAACCATTGTTTGAATTTCTGCTTTAGTAAAGATCAATGTGTCATTTGCGTAGTGCAGATTACACACTTTGGGACCTGAGGGGTCGAGTGGGTCCAAGGTATTATTTTCCTCACTAAAACAAATTGTTGGATCCTTGAGGATAGTGATTCCTCACACATAATGAAGATGAAAGGAGATATAGGATCTCCTTGCCTAACTCCACACTTGTGCCAAATAGTTTCTGTTGGAATTCCATTTATAAAAACCTGATATGGGGTGGAGGTGATGCACGATAAGAGTAAGTGCTGCCATTGGGCCGGAAAGTCAAACCTTTCAACGTGTGATTGATAATTTCCTATGATAATGAATCAAACGCCTTTTGTAAGTCTAGCTTAAGTCCTAAAAAAGAATTTGACTTCCTTTTGGAGCTAAAGGCACTTAAAATCTCCTGTGCTACTAACGTGTGATCTGAAATCTGCCTTCCTTTTATGAAGATAGATTGGGTTAGACTAACAATAAATGGGGTGATTTCTTAAGCTAAGATAATACTTTGGAAATGATACGATACACTACATTGCATAAGCTAATAGGCAAAAGTCTTTAAAAGACTTAGGGCTAGGAACCTTTAGGGATTAAGGTAATGTAGGTTTTGTTGAGATTTTGATCCATTTTCCCAAATCCAAATAGGTCCGTAATATTTTGTGTTAAGTCGTCTTTGACCAGGTTCCAACGCAACTTAAAGAAACATGGTTGGAAACCATCCGGCCTAAGAGCCTTGAATGGTTCCATAGTGAATAGGGCCTGATGAGCTTCTTTTTGGGTAATTGGTTTGCATAGTTCCTCCTTATGCAGCTCAATTAGTTTGCACCATGGTCGTTAGTGTTGCTGAAAACATTGCCGAAGTAGGTCCAATGGCACCTAAGTCCACCCATCTGCCGTTTTCAATTAGTCTCATAAACATAATGTTTGGTCCATATTATATAGGCATAGTTGCTTTTTCCAATTCAGAAACTGTGGCATTGAAGTCCCCGATTAAAGCCCAGGGTCCACTAATGGCGTGTGTGTTATGTGTCAACCGTTCAATTCCAAATTTCCATCTAGGGAGATCAGGCGGCAAATATATGAAGCTAATGCTCACTAGTCCTTTTTGTGTGATGATTTGGGTTATGATACTCGTACGATCCGAAGTAACAACACAGTACAATGTGATCTTAAATAAACAAAGGCCCCCACTGAGTCTCACCAAGGGCATATAATAATAGTTGGGATATGTATGCATGATGCACTTAAAGAAACTCGTGTTTGTGGGGTCCTCCACCTTTATCTCACCCAGAAAAATTACACTGGGTTTGTTCCTATTTATGATGCCTTTAGTGGCGTGTATTGTGGAAACACTTTTGATACCCTAAATCTTCCATGCAATTAAACTAATCATAAAAAAAGAGGTAGAAGCCACATACCCAGCGGAGGTTGGGTCGTCAGTCCCATCTCTTGAAGTCTTGGTGACATGAGAATTAGTGTTCCTTTGAGAGCAATCGGCTGCAGCTTTTGCATCCTCTTCCCTGTGAGATGTCGTTCAATGTGTGGATAGCTGCTAAGATGATGTTGTGACCCACTTCCTACTGAGGTGGAGCTGCAAATGCCATGTTCTGGGAGAAGCACGTTTCACAGCCCGTCACAGGGTTCACCTCTTTCTGAAAAGTGTCCAAAGTCTTTCTAAATTTTTACCTAAGGGAATAGTAAGGGCAGATGGACTGATACATATTTTCCATGAGCTATCACCCTATTTCTAATCTTTGTCTCGTAACTAACTTCCATGTGTGGATTTTTTATTACTTTCTGTTCATTTGGAGGGGCTAGAGAGAGCCATGGATTACAGTCGGTGATTCTTCATGATTCTTCATATGGGACAACAATGTGAGTTCAACACCTTGCTGCTTGGCTGACTGTGGTTTATAAGACACTATTTTATCGGCCTTTGTGAGTGATCACAAGAAGAGGAGGATGTCGTTCTAGAGGGACTGCCAAGGCTTCTTTTAGTTGTATGATTTTGATCTGTAGGTGGTTGATCGTTTGACTCATCAAGGATTTTGCCACAACATTCGTCTCTTGAATGTCCCCACCTCTTGCAGTTTTTACAGGCCCTCGTTCTGTTTTCCACATGGGATGGGACCTTGCGGAAAAAGTCTAAGGAATCAGTTTCAACTCCTTCGAACTCAAGGTCTAATACATCAATTTCTACTTTGACCCGTGCATGCATCTTGCTACCCCACGACGCCTAGTTCCATCATTCATCATTACGTACCTTTCCATGGGCGCTACTAACTCTTTTAGGGCTTCTTTATGCCAATGCATGAGAGGCAACTTGAGAAATTTTACCTAGATGACAGTTTTGGTAAAGAGGTTGGTTTCAACATGAAACCCCCCAGGCCACGTGAATAAATGGAGGTGTGAATCTTTGATCGGAATAGGACAGAGGGATCGAGAATCTCAAAATGTTCTTTTGTGGGCATTTCAATCGAAAAATATCCTCTCGACATCTTAAGGACGATGATATCCGGGTATGGTTGTTTTTCTAATTGCAAAGCTTGTTGGAGGGCAATGGCTATGTTTGCTAGGGTGCTTGGGATGCGACCAACAAAGCTACATGAGGGATGACTCTAACTATGCCAAGCCACGGTTGATACACTCTTTTGACAGGGTGATTCAGTGAAGACATGTCGTGAGATTGCCTACTGACTCATTATGTAGAAGAAACAGACTGGTTTTTATCGGGATGATTGCAGTTTCCTTCAAGGCGACAAGTGGAAGTGCACGAGTCTTTGGCGAGTTGTGTAATAGAGGGGTTTGTACTCTCTGCCATAGATTCTCCAAGAGTACCTTGCGGAGAGGAAGGTTGGGCTGCCATTTTTGGTAGGGGAACAGTGAGCTTTCCAAAAGAAGGTAGAAGAAAGTGAGTGATGGAATGATCCGGGGATTTGGGGTTTAAAAGATGGAATTGGAATACTAAAGAAAGAGCGGCAGTAGGTGGAAGAATTAGTTCGGTAAGCTTCTTAGGGATTCCCTGAATTAAAAACCGGTGGCTTTGTGCACCTGAGGCATTTGCTTATGCTCACTCTAATATATGACTAGTAAGGATCAGGTGTTTGGTTCCAAAAGTGCTGAATGTGAGGGAATATTCTTAACTTGTTTTTAAGGAAAGGGAAAACAAGAGGCTTAAAGTGGAGGGCATGTACATGGTACTTGATGTCAGCTTGTGAGAAAAGACAAGTGGAAATGAGAAAAAATATGAAACGTTAAGTAGAGATAAATGCTTGGTTAGGGGATCCTTCTAGGGTTGCAACAAATCCTGCAAAACAATAACACTATCAAGCGAATTAACCAGTTGGCAGAGCATATCCTTCCTGACCTGAGCTGAATCAGTGTCCTCTCCATTCTTTGATGTATGGTATGGTGAAAGGAAGTACCCTCGAACCCGCGTTCATGGAGAGAGAAACCTGAGATCTTAACATCAAAGGTTAGTACAATCTCATGAATAATAACAATAGTATTAGCTACAGAAGACCTTTTTTTCATGGACTTTCGCAACATATTGGTTTGGGAAATTTTTCCTTTAGTGTACCAGCCTGTGACCTTATGCGAGTAGTGAGTGAAATGAACAGGAGTGACACAGATTGTTGTATGTTCTGTTGTATCGTGGGATTGTCTGTTATGACACTTCGGAGATGTTTTTGGAGTAGACAGAAGTCTTCGACATATGATATGATTCATGGTGCACTGCAGTCTGAACTTTCCCCTTGCTCTACTTGATTTTGACAGACATCTAGTGGCATTGTATGTAACTGTACCAATTCCCATAGCATTGTTGGGAATACATGGTAGATAAGAACTTATTGGGAGGTGAAAACAACTTTGTGGTGGTTGTTATGGAGGGATGCATTTAGATTGCACCCATGTTGTTGCTGAAACACATAAGTGAAAGGTTGTTTAAGATGTGCTTCCAATTTCTTGCAGTTGCTTCCTTTGGGGGGATGGGCTTCACCGTGATGGTGTAGCTTTTCTGTTGTCTTGCCTGTGATGGCACTGTAGAATATGAACATCACAAGCGAGACTTTTCCTCTAGAGAACATCCTTCTTATTTGCTTGTTTCCTCATATTTGTTGTGCTCTTCGCTTTCGCTCTCTCCTTCGCATCTTCCCCACCCTCTCGCTTAATTGACTTCTTGGAGCTAATCAGGCAAGGTGTCACTGCCTCCGAAGAAGAACCTTTCCACAACTAACTCGATCACCTGGTTCATTTGGGAACAAACTTGTTACGAACTTATGAGTCGATGCTGCAAACCTCATCCATACACTTCCCCAATACACATGGATTGACCCTGAAACCTAATTCACATAGGAGAGTATCATACAATTTACAAATGTTGATATACCAGTCAATAAACCCCCTCTATTGGTTACAACATCTTCCCTAGAAGAAAATTAAGATTTTGCAACTGCAATGATATCATCCATATCTCTAATGACAGCACAGCGGAAGGGGATAGAAGATGGCCTTAAACTGTCTAGATTTTAAAAAGCTCTTTTGTTTATTCTTTTACAAGACCATGTACCATAATAGTTATAACATTATCAATTACCAATGGCATGCAATATAAATTTTGTAAACTCATTTATTTCATAATATTAGAAAACCTTGAAGTAGCCTCTTCACTTTGCACCCTTTGGATGATGTATGTGTCTTGTTCTCGATGTAGAAAGCTATATATTTTATGTGTATTTTAAGTATAGAAGGTGTATAAGTAGAGGGTTGATCTGTAATTTTGTGTAAAAATATGTCTCTTAAGATGAGATACCCGAATTGTATATATATACCCCTCTTTGGGGGAAGATTCAATACACTGAAATTGAAATTCTACATGGTATCAGAGCAGACTCGTTGCTGACTCGGTTCGTACACTGAAACTCGGATTTTTTATCGCGTAACTCGGCCTGACTCGTCGGAACTCGTTGTGACTTCGATCCAGACAACCGAGTCAACTCATCGTGACTCATTGTCTTCCCCAACAACACGAACTAGGGTTTTTCGCTGCATCTGTAATCCCGACTACGATTTCCATCGATTGAAGCCAAATTTGGCACGGAAATCAGTCGGGAACACTGAATCAGTCCGAATTTGAATATCTTTGCCTCAATATCTTCGGATTTGCTCGGATTTGCTCAGATTTGAAGCGATTCGTTGCTGCCAAAGGTCCGTTCGCCGTCGCTCCAGTCGCCGTCTCTATATTCGCCGCCTTCGGTTGAGGGAGAGCTTCAACTTCCACACGCCCATAGTTCTGTAACCAGCGAGCCCGTAGTTCTGTAACCAGCGAGCCCGTAGTTCTATAACCAGCGAGCCCGTAGTTCTGTAACCAGCGAGCCCGTAGTTCTGTAACCAGCGAAGTTCTTTGCCCCCCTTTGGAAAGCTGGGAAGGTGAAAGGGTTTTTCTGCCAGAAAAACGTCGTCGTCGTCGAGTTGTGAAAGGGCTTTCTGCCAGTCATCTTTCCAACAGAAATTTCTCAACGCCCCCTTCTATTGTCGTTCGTCGTTAGTTATTGAGAAGAAGAAAGGAAGGGCACGCAGAAATCTTTGATACTCGTTGGGAGAGGACCTATTGAAAGATCGACTTGAAATATTGAATTGCAATGGCTGGGTCTGTAATTGATGAAAGTCCTTTGGTCTCAGAAGTTCAATCCTCACCACAGGTCATTCATCACCACTACACCCAGCAAGATAATTCTGTGTTTCCGAAGACTATCTTATTGGATGAATCCAATTACACTGTATGGGCTCCTCTCATGCGGATGCGCATAGGAGCACGAGGGAAGATCAGTTATTTGACTGGCGCGAAGGCAGAACCTCATGAATTCTCCAGAGTATGAAGGTTGGACAACTAACAACGAGAAGGTGAAAAGTTGGCTTATCGACTCCATGGAGATCCCTCTTATGAACAGGTATATTCGTCTTCCTACTGCAAAAGATATTTGGGAAGTTGTTGAGAAGACATTTTATGATGATTCGGATGAAACTCGAATATTTGAGTTGAACAAAAAATGTTTTGAAGCAAAGCAGAATGGTCGACCAATTCCTATATACTACAACGAATTGGTGGCCATGTTTCAGGAGATTGATCAGAGGATGACCTCTCAGAATAATAATGTTGCAGCTGTAGTCCACGAAACTTCGATGATGTCACGATTGCGTGTTCACATGTTTTTGAGTGGATTAGACTTAGAGTATGATCAGGTGCGTGGAGAGATTCTACGCAAAGAACCGAAATTCTCCTTAGAACAGAGCTATGCCTACATTCGCAAAGTGCAGTCTGAGAAGCAGGCCATGGGGCAATCCGTACCTTCGGGATCATCTGTTTTGGTTGTCCAGAGCAAAGTAGCTAATACACCTCGTCATCCTAAAGGTAAATTAAATCCATATGCTAATAAGAAATGCAATTTTTGTGGAGAATTAGGCCATAGCAAGGAGAGATGTTATGAGGTGATCGACTATCCTGATTGGTGGGACTTCACAAAGAAACCACGGAAAAATATAAATAAGGCTGTCACTGCTACTGCTGAGAAAGAGCATCGGGAGAGTGCTTCTACTAATGTAGCACAATCAGGTATGCATGATCTAGTTATTTCGAATAGTACATGGATAATTGATTCAGGTGCATCTGATCATATGATGAATGATCCTACCCTTGTGAAAAGCCTTCGAGCTTCCTCTCAAAATGTTGTCTCTACGGCGGATGGTACTCCAACTCTGGTTAGCGGAGAAGGTTCTATTGTGTTATCTGATACCTTAACTCTCGAGTCTGTTTTGGTTGTTCCATCACTAGCGTACAACTTATTGTCTATCTCTCAGATCATTCTCCAACTTGCATGTATTGTGACATTCTATCCATCTTTTTGTGTGTTTCAGGACATTCTAACGCGGTAGATTCTTGGTTATGGTGTTAGAAGGGGGAAATTGTACTACTTGGATCTGACAGAGACTGGAGAAAAATGCAAAAATCTTTTGGGGCAAGCTAATCAGGTCACAAGGGTCGATAGTGTGAAGGAAGTTGTATGGTTATGGCATCATCGTTTAGGACATCTCAATTTCAGTTATCTTAAGAAGTTGCACCCTCATTTGTTTTCAGTTGTTAGTGAATCAGATTTTTTTTGTGATATTTGTGAACAGGCTAAGAGCCATTGTATTTCATATTCCCTAAGTATTAATAGATGTCATGTTCCGTTTATAAAAATTCAATCAGATGTTTGGGGCCTTTCCAAAATTCCCTCGTTTTCTGGAGCTCAATATTATGTCACGTTTATTGATGATTGTACTCGCATGATTTGGTTGTCATTACTGAAAAATAAAAGCAATGTATTTGCAGTGTTTCGTGATTTTTACAAAATGGTTGTGACACAGTACCAACAGTCCATCCGGGTCTTTCAATCTGATAATGGTGGGGAGTTTGTAAATACTCGCATGTCTGGGTTTTGCAGGTCCAATGGTATTCGTCATCAAACCTCTAATTCTGGTACTCCTCAACAGAATGGTTTAGCAGAACGAAAGAATAAGCAGTTGCTAGAAGTGGTCTGTGCTTCCTTGTTTGGCTTGCATGTACCTCGATCTTATTGGGGTGAGGCGGTGAAATCAACAGCATATGTTATTAATCATACTCCCAAAGAGTCATTGCATTCCAGAATCCTTATAGTAGGCTGCATGCAATTTTATCCATCCCATCTATGCCAAATTTGGATCCCCGAGTGTTTGGGTGGACAGCTTATGTCCACATACCAAAACCACAGAGAAGTAAACTTGATCCTCGTGCGAAGAAATGTATTTTTGTGGGCTATGTAGAATTTCAAAAGGGGTATAGGTGTTATAACCTGTTCACTGGCACCATGCCATATTACTCCGGGAGGTACTCAGTCTTCCCTTCACGGGGAGAGCAGTAGTGAAGGGAAGATTTATCGTTCTATTGCTGATTGTGATGTCTTTGATGAATTACAAGAATTGGAGGAACAATTTGAAGTTTCTGTAGCAGCTGAGAATGATTCATCACATGAAAGAGATATTTCTAATGGGCAGATAACTGAACAAGTGGTTTCTAGTGACCAATTCCCTCGTGAGATAGAGGTTCGTGATCAAGAAGAGTCTAGAACAATACACACACACAATGTTCCCCCTTCTACATCAGCAACTGAAGATCTTGCTCAGGATGATCCACCTAAGGTACCTTTAATCTCTAATGAGTCTGCAGAGTTAGAAAATGTTGAACTTAGAAAGTCACAAAGGCTTACTAAGGGAATTCCTAGAAAGCAATATGAACCAGACATCAAAGCCAAAGCTAAGTATCCTATAGCCGGTTTTATGTCTAACCATAGGTACTCTCTGAGTCATATGCACTTGTTATTGATCAATTATCTATTGTATCTATTCCTTCTAACGTACAAGATGCATTGAAGGATCCAAAGTGGACAATAGCAATGAATGAGGAATTAGAAGCTCTTCAAAGAAATAATACATGGGAGATGGTAGATAAGCCTGTTGGAAAAAAAATTGTAGGATGTCTTTGGGTGTTTAATGTGAAGCTTAATGCAGATGGAACTATTGATAGATACAAGGCAAGATTAGTTGCCAAGGGATATACACAACGCCATGGTGTTGATTATGAGGAGACTTTTGCACCTGTGGCGAAGATCAATACTGTCCGAATTTTGATATCACTTGCTGCAAATAATGACTGGCCATTGCACCAGGTTGATGTAAGGAATGCCTTCCTCAATGGAAATATGGAAGAAGAAGTGTACATGGATATGCCTCCAGGTGTGAAAAATAACCCAAGAGACACTGGTAAGATATGTAGATTGAAGAAGTCGTTGTATGGCTTGAAACAATCTCCAAGAGCATGGTTTGGAAGATTTTCGAAGTCTATGAGAGTTTTCGGATACAAACAAAGCAACTCTGATCATACGATGTTTATCAAACACAAGAACGGTAAGATTACAACTTTAATTGTGTATGTTGATGTTATGATTGTCACAGGGAATGACCCAGAAGAAATAAATGATTTGCAAAAGTATTTGTCAAAGAATTTTGAAATGAAGGATCTTGGGGAACTAAAATACTTTTTGGGCATTGAAGTTGCAAGGTCAAAGAAAGAGATTTCACTCTCCCAAAAGAAGTATGTTCTTGATTTACTAGCTGAAACTGGGATGTTGGATTGCAAGCCAATAGAGACGCCCATTGAGATGAATCATAGACTTGCTATCCTTCCTGATCAAGTTCCTACTGATAAAGGGAGGTATCAACGTCTTGTAGGAAGGTTAATTTATCTTTCTCATACTAGACCTGATATTGCTTATGTTGTGAGTGTTGTTAGCCAGTTTATGCATTGTGCTAGTGAAGAGCATATGGAGGCAGTATTTCGTATCTTAAAGTATTTGAAGATGGCACCTAGTAAAAGATTATTGTTTAGAAAGAATGATATCCTAGAAGTTGTTGGATATACAAATGCTGATTGGGCTGGTGATAAAACTGATTGACGCTCTACGTCAGGGTATTTCACCTTTGTTGGGGGGAACCTTGTAACATGGCGCTGTAAGAAACATAAAGTTGTTTCCAGATCAAGTGTAGAAGCAGAATTTCGAGGTATGGCACATGGAATTAGTGAAAATGTTGTGGATTCGTAATGTCTTGAATGAATTAGGCTTCAAGCTTCAAAAGCCTATGGACTTACACTGTGATAATACAGCTGCCATTCAAATTGCACATAATCCGGTTCAGCATGGTCGAACCAAGCATGTAGAGGTTGATCGTCATTTTATTAATGAGAATCTTGACAGGAACATTATTCGATTTCCATTTGTAACTTCAGAGGAGCAATTAGCTGATGTTCTTACTAAAGGAGTATCTCAGAAAGTGTTTGACAACTCAATTGACAAGTTGGTATGATAAACATCTACGCACCAACTTGAGGGGAGTGTAGAAAGCTGTATATTTTATGTGTATTTTAAGTATAGAAGGTGTATAAGTAGAGGGTTGATCTGTAATTTTATGTAAAAATATGTCTCTTAAGATGAGATACCCGAATTGTATATATACCCTTCTTTGGGGGAAGATTCAATACACTGAAATTGAAATTCTACACTCGACCTATCTCAAGTTTTTTCACATGGTATTAGTGTTGGAATTAATGACATACAACCATTATTCCGGTTCAATATAATTCGGGTCAGGTTCGAACCATTCGGTCCATTCCGTTTTGGTGTTACGGTTTAAGAAAGGCAAATTCAGTCTAGTTAAATCCAATTAAATCCGTTATGACCACAGGACCATATTAGAAAATTTATCTCCCTCGTCTGGTTCGACAATACGAAAAGGAACGACTGTTCTTTGTCTCCAAAGTAATTCCTCCTGCAATTAGTTATACTAAGAAAACATGATAAAAATGAGTATAATCAGCTAGTTATAAAAAATTTGTTAAATTTTTTTCATCTTTCATGTACATTCATCATCCCTTCACAATTCAATTAACAACATGTTTCACCATAAGCAAATCATGCATTTCAAACATGATGAGTCATTTAAAAGATATGCATGCAACATCACAAATGCACACTTAAGCACTATGTTTAGACTTGTGTGCTGCCACAGGGCGAGACAAAATTATTGTGGCGACCGCTTAAATTGTATACAATATTTATTTACAAAATTTATTTAAAACGAAATAAAACCACTTTTCATGCTAATATCTATGAAAATTGCAAAGCATGACATTTAAACTCTATTTACATTACTCTTTAGCATAAGTTATTTACATGCTTGAATTTATTCTTGAATCTATCTACGATTCATAATTAGATTTTGGGTTACCTCCCAAGCAAGAGCAATGTTGAGAGTCTTTTGTAGGACTTCCCAATTTGACTGATGTTTTAGTCTTTGGTAGGCTTCCCAATTTGGCACAAGGAACCACTTGTAATTTGACAAAATGCATTAATTAACTTTCCAAGATGTAAAAATAAAGTTATTCTCTTAAGTTGCCTTGCTTGGAATTAGATACTGAATTTCTCACCTTCCCATAATACTTTGTTTAATTTGTAAAATTTTACATTTATTTGTTGCAGACGCACCCCACTTGTACATTCGTAATTTAAAGTATGCTTGGGTTATGGACAAGGGGTCTCTTGTGTGCTAGTGCACACGTCGTAACAAGTGGTAAATTCCGGTAGATCCCACATGGATTGGATGAACTATTGAATTTTTTTTTCTTGGATTCCTATATCAAGCCTTGAATTTTCCATGCAAATTTGTCTGATCCACACTCTGAATATGTTGAAATGCTAAGGACTGTTCTTGGAGTATGCAATTAGAAGTGTAAAGGGGTGTAATTCTACAAGTAATGCATTCTTTGACTATAATTACTTCTTGAGCATTCCTATGAGTATCTAGGACCCAAGGATGAACACATGTTTACGTAATTGTTGTAGTTTTACACGTGTATCCTCCTTATCCTTGGATTGTCAATGCCCAAGAAGCTTGGAGTTCGTATTCCTTGCACTTAGTCCTATTAATCACTTGGAAGGAGCTTAGTCTGTCTTCAAACTAATTTTGGCTTCTCCACTCCCATGGAGAGGGAACACATTAACTAGTGTTTGTTTACCCTAATCTACTTTGCTGAGATAAAAGAGGGTTCCTAAAACACCTAGTGTTGATCAGGCACCTGGGCGCTCCTTATGCCCAACACCAGTTACACCAGAAATGCCATCCATTCCCAACTACGACTTTCTGAGGTAGGGACTCATTCCAGTGTTTCAGCTTCAAGGAATTGAGGCAGGGGCCTCAATCTGGCGCTCAGCGCTCAGCCCATCTGGATAGAGTCATGGGCTTTTGAAGCAGGAGCACCAACACTCGCACGCTAGTGCATTAGGATCGACATTTTTGCTTTGGCTCCTTGCATAGATACAAAATTGATCTTATGTTGCCTCTTTTATTCAGATTTTCATCTTCGTCTTCTAGGCATCATGTGGTGTCAACATGTAGTGGCGCTGGTCACTTTGTCTGCCAGATGAGATTCTGATTTGGCGCCACCACTCCATTTCTGAGGTCACGTGGCACCAGTTCTGGTGCTAATCCTGAAACTTCACAAAATTGATCATATGTTGCCTCTTTTATTCCGATTTTCTTTATCTTGCTCTCCTTGGCATGTTTTACAGATATTTAGTATAAAACACCAAATTGGAATTAATTGACACAATTTTAACATAAAATCTATAAAATCATATTATTAAATTGAGGTGCTAATTTGTCTCAACATTTTCTTTTGAATAGTTGTAGCCACAAATGTAGTGAAAACTATAGTCATAAATGAATATGTAGGCAAGCAAGATAAAAATTTACATGTTTGGATTTGCTGGGTCGCCTTCCATGCACTCCTCTCATTTGTGCCTCTAACAAGATGTCAACATTCCTTGATAACGAACGATAGATATATGGCAAACTTTCACCTTACTCGGGTGATTTGTGTCCATATAAGTAATGAATAAGTCAAAGGAGGTTTTCAAAAATTCATCTAATTGTCGTTTATTTACATGCTTTCCATAATTCTATCACTTGATGAAAAGATTAAATTACATAGTCAAATAAAAAATATAGGATTATGCGTAGTCCACTCAAAATTCAAACTTCTTTTGATAGAAATAAAACTTTTCTCAGTTTGACCGTGATATTTATTTATTATATTTTCTCTTTTTGCGTCTTTTACCTAGTATGCATGCATCCTTTGACTTATCAGATGACATAATGTGGGTAAAAGAGGTTGAAGAGCCACTATGCATGCAATAGGTTTTACAAGATTAGAAATAAACATTTTATTAATTTTCAAAAATTAATATTTATAAATTCTTTTTTTACTTTTCAATTCCAAGTGTGTCCACTCATCGAAATGCAGAACAATTCTTCCTATGGCCCCAACTATAGAGGGTGATTAAAAATGTTTCTGGGTGGAGTAATGGCGGAGACGAAATGCGAAGAGCAAGTTCAAGAATTAAGGAGCAATAAACTGGAAAATCAAACACCACAACCACTAGAAGAATGAATTGTAGGGATTGATGAAGAAGAGTATGAATCACCACTCTCTGCGGAGTTAGGAGATGAATCAAACAAGGTTGATTGGATTTTGGTCACCGGAAGCCGTAAGAAGATCAAGGACCCACTCCGATCTAAAATATTTCATTTTGAAGAATCCGTCCTCATTGTGGAAAAATGGATCGGAAAAACGGGATCAATTGAGAGGAAGAGCCTCAAAATCAAAGCTTCAAAGGGACAGAAGTGCTCCTATGTTCGGTTCCCAAGCTGTATCCTCCGCAAATGCTTGGAAGTCTTGAACACCTTACCACCTCAAGAGAAGAAGTGTAAAACCATCTGCCTAGGAGAAGATGTATTCTCCTTCGTTGTAACAGACTACCCTAGGAATACCTGCAAAATCCTGCTATCTAGGAACACGAGGACTCTCGCATGGTTGCACAAACCATGCAGAGCCAAGTCGGGATTCAAATGGTCGTACCTGCTAAAATCCTTGGATAAGCTATCAACGACAAGAAAAGTCACTCCCTCAGAGGGCATCTCCCCGACATTCCGCTCAACTAGAGGTGATATGAGCCTGGTAAGAAACTCCCTGAACTTCACACACATCTTTGTGCCTGATAAGTTTTAGTGGGATGGAGAGAAGAAACTCTGATATGCTCTGACCCTCCAACCAAATGATGGGTCGAGCAAAGAAGACGTGGAGAACTGGCTTGAAAGTTAAATCGCAACAAGACTAGCTACCAAACCAGAAGTATCACAACTTAATGTCCAAATCTGGCTAATCTAGCTCAAAACCCTAGAAGAGATGAACAATATCATGGAGGGTAGTAATGCAAATCACTTCCAAAGCCCAACTTTACTATCGTGGAAAGACTATAAAGGTGGAATCAGTAAACCTTACTGGTTGAAGATCACTAGAATCCCAATTCAGTTGTAGAGTACTGAAATTTTAAGAAACATCTTTAAAGGTTATGGAAAATTGGTCAAGCTAGACGTCACCACATTGATGAGTAGAGACTTGACGACAACAAGAGGACTCATGCAAAGCAGCTCAACCGGACCTTTTAGTAAGCCACAGTGGGCCTCTCTTAATGCTTTTGGATCAATCGGAGGGATCCTTATCCTATGGAACCCTATAAATTTTGAAGTTAGAGAATTTGAACTTGGTATTTTTTGTAGTCATAAACTAACTGACTAAATACTCGGGGTCCACTGGAATCGGGGCGATATATATGACCCAAACTCATACCATGGCAGAGACCAATTCTGGAATGAACTAATGGGAAGATGGCCTGGGACACGGTTGTTAGTAGGAGACTTCAAAACAATATGTTATAGAAACGACAAGAAACCACCATCCAGCACTGTAACAGCTACAATGTGAAGATTAAATTATCTAATTGCAGCGTATGACCTAGTCGAAATCCCCATATTCGGAAAGAGATTCATGTGGAGCAACATGCAAAGGCAACCAATTTTGTCTAAGCTGGACCGTTTCCTGGCTTCTCCGGATTGGCTTAGCACATACAACTATTCCACTGGGAAAAATGGTTTCCGACCACTGGCCCATACTACAAGATACTAATCTAAGTCATCGGGTCAACAAACCTTTTTGAATTGAGAATTCATGGCTAACTAAGAAGGACTTCAAATCCAAACTGAGCCAATCGTGGAATTCAGAGGACGCACTGTAGTTTGAAACCAAGAAGGCAACGAAGGAAGTACAGAGAAGACTGTTACAACTGCACATAGAAGAAATTGACAACACTAAAGAAAACAAATCTCTATCAGAAGAGAACAGTGACAGAATTGATTCCATAAGAAGACTGGGGCAACTTAACTATCAAGAAAATATTTTCTGGAAACAATGCCCACACTATAGTTTGCTAAAAAAAGGAGATGCAAATTCAGCCTTCTTCCATGCGATGGCTTCACACAGAAGATGAATTAATCACATAAACTCCCTCATGATTAATGGTGAGAACATAACTGACAAGGCAAATCTTATAGAAGGCGTCGTCAACTATTTTAAAAATACTTACAATGCAGACCCGAACTGCAAGCCATGCGTGCGCGGTCTACTTCTAGAGAAGCTCACGAGTGCTAAATCAGAAGCCATAAAATCACCAATCACAAAAAAAAAAAAAAATAAAAAAAAAGAGATAAGGGAAGCCATGACATCCATGCTGGCAGACCGATCCCTAGGGTCAGAAGGGTTCAATGGATAATTCTTTCGTGAAGTATAGGACTTAATGAAAGAAGATATGTTAAAACTCTTCCAAAATTTCTATCATGGCGGATTAAGGAAGAAATCACTCGGTGCATCTACCATAGCCCTGGTACCAAAGAAGAAAGGAGTAGAGAAAATCAAACATTACAAACCAATTAGCCTGGTATCCAGAGCCTATAAAATTATTGCAAGAGTCTTGACCTCTAGATAGAAAGTAGTCTTGGCCTTGTTAATCGGTCATCAACAAAGTGCATTCTGGAATCAAGACAAATACTAGACTCGACGATGTTGGTTCATGAAGCGGTCGACCTCCTTACTAAGCAAGGATCCCCAAAATTAATGATAAAGCTAGATCTTGGAAAAAGCCTTTGACAAAGTAAGCTAGAGACACTTAGACCTAGTAATGTAAAAAATGGGTTTTGGAACCAAATGGAGGAAGTGGATCTACATGTGTGTTTCATCAGCACAATACTCTATTTCTATAAACAATGGAGCATTCGATTTCTTCAGTAGCACAAGGAGTTTGAGACAAGGAGACATCTCTTACCCCCTGATGTATAACATAGTTGGTGAATGCATGACAACTTTCTTCTGAAGCATTGTTGGGATTAGATGGCTACTGAATACCCTCTCAAATGGATTAACCCCCCTGCTACAATTTGCAAACAACATAGTTGTTTTCTGCAAGGGCTCTATGACTCAAATCCTGAATTTAAAGGCATGCCTGGAGCTCTTGCAGCTATCGACAGGACAAAAAACAAACTAGAGAAAGGCATCCATCGTTGGGATAAACACAAGTCAGGAGTTGACACAAGAAGAAACATTTAAACTTGGGTGTACAATGGCCAGTCTAGTGATTACTCATCTAGGCCTCCTAGTATTCTACGCAAGATAACATAAAAGACTCTGGGACCTACTTATAGAGAAATGAAGATCAGGCTTGAAATGTGGAAAGGAAAACACCTATCAAAATTTGGGCGCCTCACTCTCCTCTATTCATGCCTAGCAGGTATCCCAACCTATATGTTATCCTTTATGCATTGTCCAGCAGGACAAAAAAAAGATATGGAAAATTTGACGAGGAACTTTCTTTGGAGAGGCACAAGCAATGAATTTAAGTACCACCTTGTGCACTGGGACACTGTCTGTTCACTAAAACCAATCAAAGGGCTTGTAATAAAGAAGCTGCAGCAATTCAATCAAGCTCTCCTCCTGAAATGGTGTTGGAGAATTAATGATCATACGCCACCCTCTTGGGCGACGTTAATTAGAAGAAAGTTCTCCATTCTAGAAAACAATTGGTTATTAGGTTGACACCCACAAAATGCCTTTAGATCCAAAATCAGGTACACTCCAAGAAAGGGGACCGAACAAAATTCTGCAATGATCTTTAGTTAAAAGATAGGGGTCTAAAAAGTATCTATTCAAGGCTGCACAACTTATTTAGCTCTCCACACGAAATGATACAAAATGTAATCACAAAGAGAGCAAATAACTCATTTGACTGGAGCGAAGGATTTAGATGAGAACCCCAGGATGAGGAAGTAATAGATCTAGCCAACTAAATAGCTTGCTATCTAAACACTACATCGATCCCAACCGGAAGATGAGCTCATCTGGAAGTCTAACCCAAATGGGTAATTCTCTATGAAATCAGCCTACAAATCAATGTGTGGACGACAAGAACAACACTTTGCAAGTTGGGCATGGAAAATTTCGGCACCACCAAAGACAACATTCTTCTTTTGGACAGCCTTGAACAATAGACTGTTAACCAAGGAGAGCTCACAAGGAGAGGGATGACTTTAGACTCAATTATGTGCTCATTCTGCAACGTTATGACTGAAACGTGTGATCACAGTCTAATCCAATGCACATATGCTAACTATGTTTGGGACTTCTTCTAGTCAGGATTTCAAATTCCAGCACCCACCTTCACAACCCTTTTAGCTCTGATCGAATTTTGGAAGGTATCAACTCTATCCAAAATTGGGAAGATCACGTTGGGGGACCTGCATTACCTTTATCCCTTGGCACCTTTGAGAGGAAAAGGAACAAACGAGTGTTCTGAGCATCTCAGCTCCCAGCCATTGAACTGGCTGAAAGATTACTAGGAAAAGTTACCGTATGGCTGTCTACCACAAATGAGTTCAAACCAGAAGAATGGAGTAACCTAAGGGTGTCACGTACAACATTCACTAGGCACTCTTCAAAAGCAACAACAATAGTTGCAGAAGCATGGAAATCTTCTCAACCCCAAACCCTCAAACTCATCATTGATGGTTCATAAAGGGGGAACCCAGGACCAGCAGGAATAAGTGGACTATCTCAATCACAAACCCTCTACTCACAAGTTGATGGTATAGATCTGCGGAAGGGAAGCTAGAGCACTCCTCTAAGGTATGAAGTTCTTTATTGCAGGAAGGTAATTTGGACTATGGAGAGTGACTACCCCAAATGTAGTTAACCGGTGCAATTAAGCACACCTCCCCGGAGACTGCAACACCTATTCAGGGAAGTATTGCACGTAGGAAGCAAAATCGGATGTACCTAAAATTACATTCCTAGAACGGAAAATGTAGATGTTGATAGTCTCGCATGAGAGGGAGTCCCTAATTCAGCTACGACTTACTGACACTCTTACTAATCAACTAATGTAATCATCGTAGCATTGTACCACATGTAATTGAATCTTAAAAAAAAAAAAAAAAAGAGTCCAGAGATGTCCACTCCCTGATAGGTGATGTGCTGCCAAGAGTTTCTAGAATGACCCCGTCTCATTGAAGCTTATATTGTACTTAGGGATGTAAATGGTATCCGATTACTGTTAGAGATACTTAGTACACGTGTATATAAGGGCATATAATATAATTTTGTATTTCACCCCTACAACAGCATCTTTGTAAATATGCAAATAATTTATTATTAATGTAAAAAGACTGCTGCCCTATTTGAAGGGAGCACACACATAGATTAGGGTTACCCACCACCCTAGCTATTTTCTAGTTTTGTTCTCTATATGCCTTCGAATTTCGCTTGTACCTTTGCCTTTGTAATGGGTTGGCTACTATTTAGATTGTTTGGACTTCAATTTTATAAATTTAGTATTGTTACTTTTGATATTTAAATTATGTTGATTTTTAGAACTTAAAATTTTCAACTTTGTGCATGAAATTGAACACTTCATGTGTGTGGATTAAAATTTACAGCTTTTCGTTTCAGTTATGCACTTAGTAGACAAAATGAATGAAAGAAGCAAATAATTGGATTTAGAGAGGTCACACCTGTCTTAATTTCAACTAATGTATGATATAACTAACTATTTTGAACATACTAATACATTTAATTTAGTTTAGGTTGACTGAATTTGAGCTTAAAATTTGATTTAAGTAACCATTTCTTCTATTGGTTTTAATTATATGTAACAAATGGTAGTCCAGCTTATGAAATTTTCCTTGTCAACCTATCAAAAGTATAATACCAGTTCTAAATATTTATTAGAATATGTTTAGCTAAGGAATTGAGAGTAAAAAGGGGAAGGTAGGTTGTATATAGAAGATTTAGATCAATAATTTCTTATATTATTTTTCAAGCTTTGCTACAATCCCCCATTTACAATGTATGATTTATGCACTCTTATTAGAATAAATCTTAAATTTTAAGTGCAAAACTCCTCGTGGGATCAAACCGTTCTTGCCATGTACCTTGTAGTTAACTATTTTAGGGAGTTAAGTATTGATTTAATTTTGTGATAGAAACGACATGTCATCAATCTGGAGACTTCACAAAAGATGGCAGTTGCTTTGGATGGGTCACACAATAAGAGTCGGTAGATTATAATGAGAATCTGGAGCATTCTGGTATGAATATCACTGCCCACCATTTCTTTATAGAATGGACCGAACATTACACAAGATCATAGCCAAAC
Organism: Aristolochia contorta; assembly: GCA_022405105.1. Classification (NCBI taxonomy): domain Eukaryota; kingdom Viridiplantae; phylum Streptophyta; class Magnoliopsida; order Piperales; family Aristolochiaceae; genus Aristolochia; species Aristolochia contorta. The sequence goes on from CM039664.1 coordinate 17,936,987, forward strand.
ACATTTCATCTGGTTGTAATTTTCAAGGGTATATTCATCATCTTTTACTATTGTTTTACTATGTCACCACCGAAGACCGCCTGCTCACCGAGCTTCCCCTATTTGTATTCTCCTAGTCTATAGGCTTCACAAAAGATGATCGCTGCCTCAAACGGGTCAAGCCATGAACGTCAGCGGACAATTACGAGAATCTAGATGATTCATGTATTATGGCTACTCCACTGTCCATTATTTGAAAATTACAGGGAATAAGAGCCAAATAAGCCTCTAGTTGCATCTTATTTGTTGTTTTTCTTGTCACTATGAACTTCATGGAAGATTTTCGTAGCCTTCCATTTAGTTTAATAACTTTTTTAACAAAACTATCTATCTTATCTTCAATAGAGGAAGATACATCCAGATCCCACTTCCAGAAGAACCATCTAACCGGATTTGTTAATCGGACTCCGAAAGTGGGTCCGAGTAAGATCCTGAATAATCGGATTTTACTTAAATAGAAATGAGTAATGATTCGCCCAGAGGCTGTGGGCTCTCTCACATAATAGTAAAATAATATATTTCATCATATGATAGAAAGAGGGCAAGCCACGCACGCAGCCATTTACCCAACAACTACCAACCACATGGATATCATTAGGAACAGAACAAGAGAGCTAATGAGATGAAAGTTCGAATCTAACCCGCCACTATGTCAACATTGAAGTTGATTTTCAAAGATTGATATGGTTGGTTGTTTTGGGTGCTTCATTGTTAATGTTCTTATGATGTTCTATGAACCCCCAAGATGGATTCAATATGTGCATCCAATGTCCATTATATGTGGACAGACTTGCTCCGCTAGTTGAGAATCAGTACCAATTTTTTAGCTGCAGTGAGGATATATGATATACCTGTGGAAGGGAGCTAGCTTGTGGTGTATGTAGACGATATAATCATATCTGGTGATGATGTATCTGGTATAGAGAACCGGAAAAGACACTTGGCGAGATATTTCTAGACTAAAGACTTTGGAGCCTTACATTATATTCTTGGTGTTGTGATAGCCTGGAGTAAGAGGGGACGACACCGCTCTCAATGGAAGTACATCATAGACTTATTGGTTGAGACTGGTCAATTACTTGGTGCTCGACTAGCTGACACTCCGTTAGACTTGATATTGTGATTGTCATGGGAATGGTGAGTCTGTTCTTGGACTGTCCGAGGAAGGGACATATGGAAGTGGTTTACCGAATTCTGAGATATTTAAAACAGACTCCAGGGCATTGTCTGTTGTATAAGAATAATGGTAATGTAGATACTATTGGAGCATCAAATGCAGACTACACAAATGTTTGAGGTAACTTAATCATATAGTGCAACAAGAAACAGATGGTGGTGGCAAGATCCAACACAGAGGCAGAGTATAGAGCATCGACTCATACAACTTGTGAGTTCATTTAGGTGAAGGAACTGTTTAAGGGATGGGGAATTGAATTGGAACACTCGACAATTGGGCAGCTACATTCATTGTAAATAACAGGATGTCTCGTTAAAGACCTGAGCACATTAACTAGACCGCCACTTCGTATGTGAACAAGTTATGGCTAGAAATATTGATACACCCATGTGTGCACAGATAGAGCATACTTATATACATATATACAATCCAACTTGAGTATTAGACAAGGTGTTGTATGTACTTCACGGTTAGAGCATGTATTATAGTACCTCATATAACACTAGCATAATAGGTGTAACACTGGTCACTGACCAGTTTCATACCATGTAAATTTTGTAAATCCATGTATTTGTCAATATAATGAAACCCTTAAATAGCTCTGCAAACTATGCCCTTTGGGATAATAATGGGTTTGTCTCGTTTTTCACCTGTCTCAAGTTTTTCACATAGATAAACACTGGGGGATTATCATATAGTTATTCCTTTAAGAGCTTCAGTTGGAATCACAAGCCATACAAATTATTCAAGATCTCAGCTCTGTACACAAATTAAGTGAAGTTGGATGCCCAAAGTTTCTTGAATGTTTAATGTAGATGAAACTCTGATTCACAAAACTACGGTGCGTAAGTAACCAGCATCCAACTTGTACAGAAATTCAAAAATAATCGTTATTATTAAACACAGCCAACTTGTGAATAAACACTTGATAGCAGTTGAGACTTAGGTCTGAACAAATGATGCGGAAGCAGATAAAAACCACCGTAACGATGACCTTTTTTTGAGAAAAGTGAACTTTAGAAAATATTAATCATTTGAGCTTGCATTTTTTCAAGTTCTTTCATATAATATGGGTACCAAATTGAACCCCATCAATATATAAAAAAAAGGAACTTTTTCTAAATTCCTAGAAAATTTGACGTTGTGGTATCTGCATAATATGCAAAAAGAGACACCATTGATGGATTTCTACGAAGATCCGTCCTATCAGATTATCAAATTAAGGAGATGAAGACTTACCCGATTCCATCTTCCGAGTAGCACGTGGGTTGATATCAGAGAGAATAGAACAGTGGCTTGTGGCTTTCCTCAACCAAATCCTTTAGTGCCCAAAGGCCTGAAATTCTCTAGTCCAGATGGGAAAGCAGAGAGTGATTGATTTGGTGTGTTGGGAACCATAACCTTCACTTTATATAGTGGTCCATCAGGGTACCCATTATCCTCGATGGGCCAATATATGTATCCACCATAAAGCCCATATCGATTTAGAAGTCCATGGGCTTATCAAATTGGATCACTTAATGTAAGCCCATTAGTATAAATAGCTAATACAATTGTAAATAGTGTGATGTCCACATGGGAAATACGAAATTTCTAACAATCTCCCATCGGACATCATACTACTAAAAAATCAATTGCATTTCAAATTCCTTAGGCGCGCATCCGTATGATATTTATCTGTGGATTTCTGTTTTAATACAATCTGGTCCATTTCATATATTAGTAATTGAACCACTGCAGCTTTTGTCATATTAATAATCATGACTAAACCCCAATGATCACTATACCGATATAAGGAATGACATAGATCAAATATTGATGAGCAGCATGGAAATTACATGTAATGTGATCTCAAACATGTCTATTTCCAACTGGTCCTTCTTTATTCTTTAATGAGATCAATAAAAAAATCCTTAAATGCAATTCAAATATTGCATATACAAGTTCAAAAACAGAATCATAAATCATGAACTTTATTCTCGCAGATAATCAAACATTACAATGTTTAAAATATTACATAGAACAAAAATTACTCCCACTAAACCAAGGTATAATCATAAACAACACCCATATGAGCAGTATGCTCATGAAAACCTTAGGTGTTAAACCCTTGGTTAGTGGATCAGCAAGCATAGAGCTTGTCCCTATATGTTCTATAGAAATCTGTTTCTCCTGAACTCTTTCCTTAACAACTAGAAACTTGAGGTCGATTGAACTTCGACTTCGTTGAGCTTTCGTTGTTGTTGGAATAAATCACTGCTGAGTTATTGTCACAATAAATCTTCAATGGTCTTTCAATACCATCTACTACTCAGTAAATTTGTGACAAGGTTTCGCAGCCATATCCCATGATTTGATGCCTCAAAACAAGCAATGAACTCGCAGCCATGGTCGAAGAAGCTATAAGAGTCTGTTTAGCAGACTTCCAAGAGATAGCTCCTCCGCCAACATATAGATGTAACCTGAAGTGAGCGCCTGCTGTCTTGGCATCCCGCAAAATCGGAGTCGAGTACCCGATGATCTCTAAACCGTCAGACTCTCGATAAGTGAGTATGTATTTTGTCGTTCTCTTCAAATAGCGCATCACAAGCTTTGCTGCCTTCCAATGCTGCATGCCTGGATTACTCATATATCTGCCCAAAACTCCTACGAGAAATGCTATGTCAGGACGTGTACAAACTTGAGCATACATCGACTCCCTACTACTGATGCATAGGAATCTTTGCATCTCCTTCATTTCAAGATCATTGTATGGACACTCGTTTGAGACTAAATTTATCTCCTTTCGCAACAGGGAGTATCACCTGGTTTACTATCTTTCATGCCGAATCTACTTAACACTTTATCGATATAGCTCTTTTGTGATAATCCAAGGATACCTAGAAAACGATCTCTTAATATCTGAATTCCTAATACAAAGAGGCGTCACCAAGATCTTTCATCTCGAAATTCTTCGTTAGAAATCTCTTGGTTTCGTGCAATAAGCCTATATCGCTGCTAGCAAGTAGAATATCATCGACATATAAAACCAGAAAATGTATTTGCTCCCACTGAATTTGTGATATACACAGTCATCAACAACATTTGCCTCAAAACCAGACGAGGTAATGACTTGATGAAACTTGTGATACCATTAACGGAAGATTGTTTGAAACCATAGATGGATTTCTTTAGTTTACAAACCATAGATTTTGGATCACCCAATACAAAATTTTCTGGTTGAGCCATGTAAATTGTTTCTTCAATGTCTCCATTAAGAAACGCACATTTAACCTCCATCTGATGTAGCTCTAAATCAAAATGAGCTACTAGTGTTATTATTATTCTCAAAGAATCTTTCGATGATAATCTGAGAGAAAGTTTCTTTGTAATCAATGCCTTCCTTTAAGTAAATCCTTTAGCGACTAGACGAGCCTTATATCTTTCGATATTACCCTTTGAATCCCTTTTGGTTTTAAATATCCATTTACAACCAATAGGTTTCTTTCCTTCAGGTAATTCGACAAGATCCCAAACGTCATTGTCTTTCATAGACTTCAACTCATCCTTCAAGGCATCAATCCATTTATGAGAGACAGAACTATGCATAGCTTGACAGAAGTTGATTGGATCATCATCTGTTAAACCTATGTCATCCTCATGTTCTTGGAGAAATACGATATAATCATCCGAAATCGCACTTCTCCTCTCTTGTGGATCTCCTTAATGGCACTTCTTGAGGTTGTTGAGGTTGTTCTATAAGTGGTGCTTGAGGAGGAATATTAATGTTGTCTTCTATAGGATCAATGTCAAGAACAGTGAGGGGTATCAATACCTGATCACCTTCAATAACAGATACTTCTTCAAAGACGACATTCCTTATAATTTCTTCTCCCCAAACTCAACATCCTCAAAAATCTCGCATTTCCGTTTCAAAAAATGACCGTAATGTGGGATCATAAAATTTAAATCCTCGAGAGCGCTTCAGCATAACCAACAAAATAGCAGCTACCGCTCGAGTCCAGTTTTCTTTCATGAGGACGATAAGGTCGTGCCTCAACCGGACAACCCCAAATGTGCAAGTGCCTCATGCTGGGCTTTTTTCCCAGTCCAAAGCTCGTAGGGGTTTTGGTAACTGCCTTGCTTGGTACTTTATTGAGGATATAAAGTGCAGTCTTTAAAGCTTCTCCCCAAAGAGACTCAGGCAAGGAAGAATGACTAATCATACTTCTCACCATATCCTTAAGAGTGCGGTTTCGTCGTTCTGCAACACCATTCATGTTGGGTTTGCCCTGCATAGTGTATTGCGGAACAATTCCACACTCATTGAGGAAAAGGGCGAAGGGTCCTGGACGTTGCTCTCCTGATCCATCATATCTACCGTAGTATTCACCACCACGATCGGATTTGACAGCCTTAATTTTCTTTCCAAGTTGAAGTTCAACTTCGGCTTTGAAAGATTTGAAAACGTCCAAGGATTGAGACTTCTCATGTATAAGATAGAGGTAGCCATATCTAGAGTAGTCGTCTATGAACGTAATAAAATACTGTTGTCCATTCCAAGATGCCGTAGGGAAAGGACCACATATATCAGAATGTATTAGTTCTAAGACTTCCTTAGCTCTATTAGCACCTAATCTTCTAGTATTAGTTTGTTTGCCTTTGATGCATTCAATATAGACTTGAAAGTCTGACAAATCCAAAGGTTCCAGAATTTCATCTGACACAAACCTTTGAATTCTTTGTTTAGAGATATGACCTAAACGCTTGTGCCATAAAATGGCGGAATTCTCATTTAATTTTCGCTTCGTACCACGAGAGCTTGTTTTCAGTATAGTATTATATGAACTTATAATGTCAAACATATATAGATTATCAATTAAACGACCAGAACCTACAATATTTGAATTTAGGGAGAGACTAACTTTACTATTTTCAAATGAACAAGAAAATCCTGATTTGTCCAAAGTTGAAATAGATATAAGATTCCGTCTAAAAGACGGTACAACAAAAGTCTCAAACAAATCCAAATAAAATCCAGTGTTTAACTGTAATCTAAAAGTTCCTATTGCTTCAACTGCAACTTTATTCCCATCTCCCACAAAGATGAATCTTTCAGCATCACTTGGAGATCGGCTCTACAGGCAACCCTGTGTAGTCATACTTATATGAGTAGTAGCACCAGAATCTACCCACCATGTATCCTTTGGTACAGAAGCTAAATTAACTTCAGAACAAACTAGAGTAAGAAGCTTATATGTCTCTAATTTCTCATCCTTCTTGTAATATTGTTCTATCTGGAGAAAGAACTCTTGTGCATTGGTTGCACTAAGGGAGCCTCGAAACGATTCCGGAATGGAATGTTTCATGAGCATAACACACAAACGGTTAGACCGGTCCCACCTTTCGATCTTAATCTCATTGAGATTATCTGGAGTAGGAATGGGTCGCTCTACCCGTAGTGCATAGTCTAAATCCATACATCTGAGGCTTATCTCAACAGACTCTTTCCAGATCTTGAAATTCCTCCCACTTAGCATTGGGATGTTAGGGCGTTGAGTATAAAAATCCGTGGCAGTAGTAGCACAAACTGAATTGTAGAACGAAAGAAATAATCATACTCACAGAAATTTGCATGTCAAAGAATAATCAAGACATGAATAAACAATCCAAATGGGGACATTATACAAGATACCTAGTACAACATTAATTTCTAGTCTTTGGACAGAGAAAATTAATTGTAAGTGGTACTCTCCAAACAATGATCAAACACTGATGATTTAATTCTGCCAAACTGTGTCTTCCTTTGGGCCGATCACAATTCTCATGAATAATAAAACTTTAAAATCATCACGTATTTATCACCACATGCATGTCATTATTCTGCCAAACTGTGTCTTCCTTTGGGCCGAGCACAGTTCGCATAAATAATTTCACACTAAGCATCTACGTAATTTCAATCAAATCAATTTAGACAACAGAGGTTACTTTGGCAACAGTGTTGCTTTAATCGATTTAATTTGAAATTACAAGACTAACTGAACATAATTCAGTTATATAAATATTTTTGGTACTGCCCCATGGTACCGACTATATGGAATTTCAAGAATAGCATGATTGCATACATAAAACAAAATGCATGCTTGAAATTTAAAATTTCCTCATGCTTTAACAGTTTATCCCCTCAAGCAATAATCCAAATCCATCAAGAAAACAAATTGCATTAATAGGGTATCGAGATAAACTCATAAAATTCCCAAAAATATACCATAAAATAGAGAAAACTGTATTCTATTTATGATTAAATTTTCATCAAAAAATTCCAAATTTTCGTAATCGGATCCGAATCCGGATTCGGATCTTTAATCGGATCTGTATTAGGATCTGCATTCGGGTCCGTCATCGGAAGCGGAGCCGAAACCTTAGTCGGACCCGGAGTCAGATCAGTAAATGGATCCTGATCGGATCCGGTAATCGGATTCGGATCTTTAATCAGAACAAGTTATCGAACAACAATCGGAGTCGGAACTCTAGCCGGATCCGGTAATCGAAACGCCATCGGACCCTTAGTCGGATCCTATTCGGGTCCAGTATTCGAACTCAAATCGGATCCGTTAATCGGAGTCGGATCACTAATCGGATCCTGTTATCGAACTCCAAATCGGATCCAAATAATCGAAATCCGGATCGAATGGTCCGGTCTGCGTATTTTTCCCTGAACCGGTCCGGTTTAAAATTATTGACCGAACCGGTTCGGTTCATCCTTTCATAAGGATGAACCGGGGAGAAACCTTTTAGGGTTTCTCCCTGTGGCGGCCGCCAGAGAACCCGGTTTAATAAATTTAAACCGGGTTGGTTCTTTTAAGAAACAAACCATCTTCTTCCTTAACGACGAACCGGCAGGAGACACTTAGGGTTTCTCCCGCCGACGCCGCTTAGCTTCCGCCGGCGTTCCGGCCGGCGGTGTGGCCGGATTTTGCGGCGAAATGGTCGCCCAGCCACGGACGACCATTCTCCGGGGTAGCCGTCGCCGCACAGCGACAAAAAAACGCCGAAAAAACGAAAAAACAAGGGGTGCTTTCGCAGCCCCTCTCGGCTTCTTTGCCGAATTTCCGGCCGTCGCAATGGTCGGAAATCGGTACGGAACGGTCGGCCGAAGGTCTACGACCGTTCCTCTTCACCTTCTCTCCAGATTTCGACCTCAAAATCTGGCCAGAACCCTAAATTCCGGCGGGCTGAAATCGAAATTCCGACGGGCCGAACTTCTGGATTCTTTGATAATCCGAATCAGACGCTTGGCTCTGATACCACTTGATGGATTTCTACGGAGATCCGTCCTATCAGATTATCAAATTAAGGAGATGAAGACTTACCCGATTCCATCTTCTAAGTAGCACGTGGGTTGATATCTTGTAGCAGAAGAAGAACAGTGGCTTGTGGCTTTCCTCAACCAAATCCTTTAGTGCCCAAAGGCCTGAAATTCTCTAGTCCAGATGGGAAAGCAGAGAGTGATTGATTTGGTGTGTTGGGAACCATAACCTTCAGCCTTTATATAGTGGTCCATCAGGGTACCCATTATCCCCTGATGGGCCAATATGTGTATCCACTCATAAAGCCCATATCGATTTAGAAGTCCATGGGCTTATCAAATTGGATCACTTAATGTAAGCCCATTAGTATAAATAGCTAATACAATTGTAAATAGTGTGATGTCCACATGGGAAATACGAAATTTCTAACAATCTCCCACTGGACATCATACTACCCGAAAATCAATTGCATTTCAAATTCCTTAGGCGCGCATCCGTATGATATTTATCTGTGGATTTCTGTTTTAATACAATCTGGTCCATTTCATATATTAGTAATTGAACCACTGCAGCTTTTGTCATATTAATAATCATGACTAAACCCCAATGATCACTATACCGATATAAGGAATGACATAGATCAAATATTGATGAGCAGCATGGAAATTACATGTAATGTGATCTCAAACATGTCTATTTCCAACTGGTCCTTCTTTATTCTTTAATGAGATCAATAAAAAAAAATCCTTAAATGCAATTCAAATATTGCATATACAAGTTCAAAAAACAGAATCATAAATCATGAACTTTATTCTGCAGATAATCAAACATTACAATGTTTAAAATATTACATAGAACAAAAAATTACTCCCACTAAACCAAGGTATAATCATAAACAACACCCATATGAGCAGTATGCTCATGAAAAACCTTAGGTGTTAAACCCTTGGTTAGTGGATCAGCAAGCATAGAGCTTGTCCCTATATGTTCTATAGAAATCTGTTTCTCCTGAACTCTTTCCTTAACAACTAGAAACTTGAGGTCGACGAACTTCGACTTCGTTGAGCTTCGTTGTTGTTGGAATAAATCACGCTGAGTTATTGTCACAATAAATCTTCAATGGTCTTTCAATACCATCTACTACTCGTAAATTTGTGACAAGGTTTCGCAGCCATATCCCATGATTTGATGCCTCAAAACAAGCAATGAACTCCGCAGCCATGGTCGAAGAAGCTATAAGAGTCTGTTTAGCAGACTTCCAAGAGATAGCTCCTCCGGCCAACATATAGATGTAACCTGAAGTGGAGCGCCTGCTGTCTTGGCATCCCGCAAAATCGGAGTCAGAGTACCCGATGATCTCTAAACTGTCAGACCTCTGATAAGTGAGTATGTATTTTGTCGTTCTCTTCAAATAGCGCATCACAAGCTTTGCTGCCTTCCAATGCTGCATGCCTGGATTACTCATATATCTGCCCAAAACTCCTACGAGAAATGCTATGTCAGGACGTGTACAAACTTGAGCATACATCAGACTCCCTACTACTGATGCATAGGGAATCTTTTGCATCTCCTTCATTTCAAGATCATTGTATGGACACTGTTTGAGACTAAATTTATCTCCTTTCGCAACAGGAGTATCACCTGGTTTACTATCTTTCATGCCGAATCTACTTAACACTTTATCGATATAGCTCTTTTGTGATAATCCAAGGATACCTAGAAAACGATCTCTTAATATCTGAATTCCTAATACAAAAGAGGCGTCACCAAGATCTTTCATCTCGAAATTCTTCGTTAGAAATCTCTTGGTTTCGTGCAATAAGCCTATATCGCTGCTAGCAAGTAGAATATCATCGACATATAAAACCAGAAAAATGTATTTGCTCCCACTGAATTTGTGATATACACAGTCATCAACAACATTTGCCTCAAAACCAGACGAGGTAATGACTTGATGAAACTTGTGATACCATTAACGGGAAGATTGTTTGAAACCATAGATGGATTTCTTTAGTTTACAAACCATAGATTTTGGATCACCCAATACAAAATTTTCTGGTTGAGCCATGTAAATTGTTTCTTCAATGTCTCCATTAAGAAACGCACATTTAACCTCCATCTGATGTAGCTCTAAATCAAAATGAGCTACTAGTGCCATTATTATTCTCAAAGAATCTTTCGATGATACTGGAGAGAAAGTTTCTTTGTAATCAATGCCTTCCCTTTAAGTAAATCCTTTAGCGACTAGACGAGCCTTATATCTTTCGATATTACCCTTTGAATCCCTTTTGGTTTTAAATATCCATTTACAACCAATAGGTTTCTTTCCTTCAGGTAATTCGACAAGATCCCAAACGTCATTGTCTTTCATAGACTTCAACTCATCCTTCAAGGCATCAATCCATTTATGAGAGACAGAACTATGCATAGCTTGACAGAAGTTGATTGGATCATCATCTGTTAAACCTATGTCATCCTCATGTTCTTGGAGAAATACGATATAATCATCCGAAATCGCACTTCTCCTCTCTTGTGGATCTCCTTAATGGCACTTCTTGAGGTTGTTGAGGTTGTTCTATAAGTGGTGCTTGAGGAGGAATATTAATGTTGTCTTCTATAGGATCAATGTCAAGAAACGTTGAGGGGTATCAATACTGATCACCTTCAATAACAGATACTTCTTCAAAGACGACATTCCTTATAATTTCTTCTCCCCCAAACTCAACATCCTCAAAAAATCTCGCATTTCCCGTTTCAAAAAATGACCGTAATGTGGGATCATAAAATTTAAATCCTCGAGAGGCGTTCAGCATAACCAACAAAATAGCAGCTTACTGCCTGGAGTCCAGTTTTCTTTCATGAGGACGATAAGGTCGTGCCTCAACTGGACAACCCCAAATGTGCAAGTGCCTCATGCTGGGCTTTTTTTCCCAGTCCAAAGCTCGTAAGGGGTTTTGGTAACTGCCTTGCTTGGTACTTTATTGAGGATATAAAGTGCAGTCTTTAAAGCTTCTCCCCAAAGAGACTCAGGCAAGGAAGAATGACTAATCATACTTCTCACCATATCCTTAAGAGTGCGGTTTCGTCGTTCTGCAACACCATTCATGTTGGGTTTGCCACGCATAGTGTATTATGGAACAATTCCACACTCATTGAGGAAAAGGGCGAAGGGTCCTGGACGTTGCTCTCCTGATCCATCATATCTACCGTAGTATTCACCACCACGATCGGATTTGACAGCCTTAATTTTCTTTCCAAGTTGAAGTTCAACTTCGGCTTTGAAAGATTTGAAAACGTCCAAGGATTGAGACTTCTCATGTATAAGATAGAGGTAGCCATATCTAGAGTAGTCGTCTATGAACGTAATAAAATACTGTTGTCCATTCCAAGATGCCGTAGGGAAAGGACCACATATATCAGAATGTATTAGTTCTAAGACTTCCTTAGCTCTATTAGCACCTAATCTTCTAGTATTAGTTTGTTTGCCTTTGATGCATTCAATATAGACTTGAAAGTCTGACAAATCCAAAGGTTCCAGAATTTCATCTGACACAAACCTTTGAATTCTTTGTTTAGAGATATGACCTAAACGCTTGTGCCATAAAATGGCGGAATTTCATTTAATTTTCGCTTCGTACCACGAGAGCTTGTTTTCAATGATAGTATTATATGAACTTATAATGTCAAACATATATAGATTATCAATTAAACGACCAGAACCTACAATATTTGAATTTAGGGAGAGACTAACTTTACTATTTTCAAATGAACAAGAAAATCCTGATTTGTCCAAAGTTGAAATAGATATAAGATTCCGTCTAAAAGACGGTACAACAAAAGTCTCAAACAAATCCAAATAAAATCCAGTGTTTAATCTGTAATCTAAAAGTTCCTATTGCTTCAACTGCAACTTTATTCCCATCTCCCACAAAGATGAATCTTTCAGCATCACTTGAGATCGGCTCTCTGAGCAACCCCGTAGTCATACTTATATGAGTAGTAGCACCAGAATCTACCCACCATGTATCCTTTGGTACGAAGCTAAATTAACTTCAGAACAAACTAGAGTAAGAAGCTTATATGTCTCTAATTTCTCATCCTTCTTGTAATATTGTTCTATCTCGGAGAAAGAACTCTTGTGCATTGGTTGCACTAAGGGAGCCTCAAACGATTCCGAATGGAATGTTTCATGAGCATAACACACAAACGGTTAGACCGGTCCCTTTCGATCTTAATCTCATTGAGATTATCTGGAGTAGGAATGGGTCGCTCTACCCGTAGTGCATAGTCTAAATCCATACATCCGAGGCTTATCTCAACAGACTCTTTCCAGATCTTGAAATTCCTCCCACTTAGCATTGGGATGTTAGGGCGTTGAGTATAAAAATCCGTGGCAGTAGTAGCACAAACTGAATTGTAGAACGAAAGAAATAATCATACTCACGAAATTTGCATGTCAAAGAATAATCAAGACATGAATAAACAATCCAAATGGGGACATTATACAAGATACCTAGTACAACATTAATTTCTAGTCTTTGGACGAGAGAAAATTAATTGTAAGTGGTACTCTCCAAACAATGATCAAACATCGATGATTTAATTCGCCAAACCTGTGTCTTCCTTTGGGCCGATCACAATTCTCATGAATAATAAAACTTTAAAATCATCACGTATTTATCACCACATGCATGTCATTATTCTGCCAAACTGTGTCTTCCTTTGGGCCGAGCACAGTTCGCATAAATAATTTCACACTAAGCATCTACGTAATTTCAATCAAATCAATTTAGACAACAGAGGTTACTTTGGCAACAGTGTTGCTTTAATCGATTTAATTTGAAATTACAAGACTAACTGAACATAATTCAGTTATATAAATATTTTTGGTACTGCCCCATGGTACCGACTATATGGAATTTCAAGAATAGCATGATTGCATACATAAAACAAAATGCATGCTTGAAATTTAAAATTTCCTCATGCTTTTAACAGTTTATCCCTCAAGCAATAATCCAAATCCATCAAGAAAACAAATTGCATTAATAGGGTATCGAGATAAACTCATAAAATTCCCAAAATATACCATAAAATAGAGAAAACTGTATTCTATTTATGATTAAATTTTCATCAAAAATTCCAAACCAGAATCGGATCCGAATCCGGATTCGGATCTTTAATCGGATCTGTATTAGGATCTGCATTCGGGTCCGTCATCGAAGCGGAGCGAAACCTTAGTCGGACCCGAGTCAGATCAGTAAATGGATCCTGATCGGATCCGTAATCGGATTCGGATCTTTAATCGAACAAGTTATCGAACAACAATCGGAGTCGGAACTCTAGCCGGATCCGGTAATCGAAACGCCATCGGACCCTTAGTCGGATCCTATTCGGGTCCAGTATTCGAACTCAAATCGGATCCGTTAATCGGAGTCGGATCACTAATCGGATCCTGTTATCGAACTCCAAATCGGATCCAAATAATCGAAATCCGGATCGAATGGTCCGGTCTGCGTATTTTTCCCTGAACCGGTCCGGTTTAAAATTATTGACCGAACCGGTTCGGTTCATCCTTTCATAAGGATGAACCGGGGAGAAACCTTTTAGGGTTTCTCCCTGTGGCGGCCGCCAGAGAACCCGGTTTAATAAATTTAAACCGGGTTGGTTCTTTTAAGAAACAAACCATCTTCTTCCTTAACGACGAACCGGCAGGAGACACTTAGGGTTTCTCCCGCCGACGCCGCTTAGCTTCCGCCGGCGTTCCGGCCGGCGGTGGGCGGATTTTTGCGGCGAAAAATGGTCGCCCAGCCACGGACGACCATTCTCCGGGGTAGCCGTCGCCGCACAGCGACAAATGACAAAAACGCCGAAAAACGAAAAACAAGGGTGCTTTCGCAGCCCCTCTCGCTTCTTTGCCGAATTTCCGGCCGTCGCAATGGTCGGAAATCGGCACGGAACGGTCGGGTCAAGGTCGACCGTTCGCCTCTTCACCTCTCTCCAGATTTCGACCTCAAAATCTGGCCAGAACCCTAAATTCGGCGGGCTGAAATCGAAATTCCGACGGGCGAACTTCTGGATTCTTTGATAATCCGAATCGGGACGCTTGGCTCGATACCACTTGATGGATTTCACGGAGATCCGTCCTATCAGATTATCAAATTAAGGAGATGAAGACTTACCCGATTCCATCTTCTAAGTAGCACGTGGGTTGATACTGTAGCAGAATAGAACAGTGGCTTGTGGCTTTCCTCAACCAAATCCTTTAGTGCCCAAAGGCCTGAAATTCTCTAGTCCGGATGGGAAAGCGTAGAGTGATTGATTTGGTGTGTTGGGAACCATAACCTTCAGCCTTTATATAGTGGTCCATCAGGGTACCCATTATCCCCTGATGGGCCAATATGTGTATCCACTCATAAAGCCCATATCGATTTAGAAGTCCATGGGCTTATCAAATTGGATCACTTAATGTAAGCCCATTAGTATAAATAGCTAATACAATTGTAAATAGTGTGATGTCCACATGGGAAATACGAAATTTCTAACAACCATTAGTAGTGTCAACTTCACTAACAATAGAGAAAAGAGACAAATTACAAACCAACTGACATCTTTAGAAAAATTCGTCAATGAAACAATAGACAGGGCTAAGTGACTAGAATTTCTTCTTGACCACCTTTACAAACCAATGTTCGACCTGATTTGCAGGTGATCTAGAAGTTGGCTCTTAATCCTACAATGTATAGTCCATGTACATTAAACTCCATATGTGGATTTCCCACCTCCATGGCTCCGGTGAAATATGACACAAATAGATAAAATATCTTCCAACAGTACATGGCATATGTGGAAAAGCTGAAAGTTACTCTTTTAAGGTATTTCCTGCTATATATCAAATATAATCAAGAAATAGATTAATGCAACCAACCAATGATGATCACTGGACAGAGATTCGCCTTGAGGAAAAGGAAGAGATGTTGTCTTACAACAATCTGGAAGTATATGCCGTCTACCGTCTCTCCCATATCAAAAGTTGTGGGTAGCATCAAGGTTTTTATATGAATGGTAGGATTCAATCACTCCAGAGTTAAGGAAACGTCTATAGAGCATATTTAAAGTTAATAGCAAGTAGCAATTAGTCCACCTTTCTGAGGAGAAGGCAAATACTAGATTCAACTCTTGTTGTTCATGAACTTGTGCACAACTAAAGACGAGTCTAAAGGGGCAGTTCACAAGCTGCACTACATAAAAGCATACAGGGTTTGTTGGCAGTTTCTTCATTCCCTTCCAGAGAACACAGGGTTTCCAGAGAGATGGAGGGGATGGATCTGCAACTGTATAGCTTGTGTTAACTTTTCTATTCCTGTCAATGGCAAGGTAAAAGGATATTCAGAAGTACCAATGGTTCAAAGCATGGTGACCCGCTATGTTCACTATTATATGCTGGGCATATGTATAAGGGCAGTTAGAGCATCAATAACTATAAAGATCTACTATGAATTCATTTCTGGCCACTGCATCCACATGGTTAAATCAGGTTTGTTGGGACACAAATTTAATGGAACCATGAAGGGGCCATCAAAATGGAACAAATTCTTGGTTGTTCCTCATTAGACTGGACAGACATACTTTGGTCTCCCATTGTCACTCTGAACTACAATTTAACATTAAATCATATCCAACAAGTGTAGTAGCTTGATTTATTGTAAACTGCATTTTGTAGCGGGGAAGTCCTAGAAAGAGCCAGGCCTTTCCCATGACCTGTTATTTGAAAGTGTTATGAGTTAGGGGTAGTTTAGTAATTTTACTAAACTCTAGTTAGTTATTATTTGTTTATTGTGTTTAAGTAGTTTACTTATCCTTAAGCCATGAATGGCATTATTGTAATTTTGTATTTTCGGATTCTATTAATACATGGTTTATGGTTGTACGTCATTAAGACCTTACAACCCCTTTCTCTCCTTCTTTCTTCCCCTTCTTCCTATTTCTTCACCTTCCTCTCTTCTCCTATCTCCCTTCACTAAATTTAACATGGTATCAGAGCGGGGACTTTGATTTCAGCGATCTAGAAGTATTTTGTCATTGGATTTTCAAAATTGCGTTGCTGAATTAAAGTTTCTGCTGCTGGACGATTAAAAAAAATTCGTTTTTCTTTTTTTTCTTTTTCTCCTGCCATGGCTATAAGCTATGGTTTGTGCTGCTGAGTGAGTGCATTATGCACTTCGTACTTCCCAAAAGAAGGATTATTTACTGAGTTGTAGGCTCGTGCTGCTGCTGCTACTACTGCTACTACTGCTGCTACTGCTTCTGATGTCGACAGATTGTTTAAAAAAAAACAAAAAAAAAAAATTTTTTGAAGTGCCTCGGGAATCGTGCCAAACTTTTTTAGTGGAAAATTGATCTTGGAAAGGGATTGCGACTGCTACAGACGTCGTAAGATTGTCGAAAAAAAAAAATTTTCGAGCACCTCGGGAACCGTGCCCGTACTGTTTTTTGTGGAATATCGGTCTCAAAAAGAATTGAAGGGTGATTCGCAATACTCAGGTGTGTTATTTCCAATTTTTAAGGCAGACATCATAATGTCGGGCTGACGTCATCTTTTTAGGGCTGACATCAGCAATTTTCTTCTGCTGGTTATTTCTTCCTTGAATTCGGGTTATCTCTTCCGCTGGTATTCTCTGGACTGTTTTGTGCAATTGTGTTGTTGGTATATTGGTGTGACCTTGTCTATTTATCTGATTCTATTTTACGGTTGGTTGTGAGTTACTTGCTGCATATTCAGTGTTTGCTTGATTGCTATCATGTCAACTAGTGAAACTTGTGATTCTGGTATGTCGGGTGGAGTTACAATATTTGCTAAAGATACTATTCAGATCACTGCATCAAAACTTAATGGTGAAAATTATTTGTTGTGGGCCTCTTCTGTTAAAAAGTATTTGGGGGCTAAGATGAAAGAGAATTATATTCTTGAACTTCCCCTAGAGAAAATTACTATGATTTGGAGGGCTGAGGATTTGCAGGTTCAGACCTGGATCATTGGAAGTATAAATGATGATATCGCTAAACAAGTTATGAGTTGTCTTACGGCTAAAGATCTATGGGACACCCTTGCTGATATGTTTTCTCAGAGAAAGAATTTTGATCGTATTTATAATTTGTATAAACAATTCTTTACTCTGTCTAGAGGTGAAAAATCAGTAACTCAATATTTCATTCAGATGAGAGGGCTTCTGCAGGACATACAGAATTTCCATCCCCTAGAAATCAGGTAAATGTTGCTCGATTTCTAGATGGTCTGGGTTCCGAGTTTGATAGTGTTCGAGCTCAAATTTTGGCTGCCGGAGAAGATAATATTACTCTAGAGGATGTGTATAATAAAGTTCTTAATGCTGAGTCTACTTGTCTCTCATCGTCAAGGAGTTCCTCGGAGAATAATTCTGCACTGAAGAGTGCAGCCACTTTTAATAGCCATAATTACTTCTCCAAAAGTAAAGGCAACAATGACAAAGGTAAGGGTAAAGGTAATGGTAGAAAAGGAGACAGAAAATGTATGCTTTGTGGCAGAAATAATCATGACGCTGAAAGGTCTTTGGGACAAGTTTGGCAAACCAGTTTGGGCCAACATCGCTGGCCGAACTGATTCGGTGATTGATGTTCAAGATCCAGTGGCAGCAATGAAAGATTTTTTTTCCAAAATTGCCAATCAGCCTGGCCGTGGCAAATCAAGCTCCTCTTCTCCCTCTCCTATTGCACCATCTCCTTCCTCAACCATGACCTCTACTACTTATTCAGGTATTTTTTCACTTCAAGTTTCTTCTCCCCAATGGATTATTGATTCAGGGGCATCCAAGTCACATGTCGGGTAACTCTTCACTATTTTCTTCTTTTCGTCCACTTACTACTCGAGAGGTTTGTTACTCTTGCTGATGGTTCTACCACTTGTGTTCTTGGTGAAGGAACAATTTCTATCACCTCTACTCTCACATTGCAGTCGGTTTTATTTGTCCCTAAGTTTCCCATCAATCTTCATTCGTGAGTCAGTTAACTAAAGATTTATCTTGTTCCATAACGTTTTCCCCATCTCGTTGTGTGTTTCAGGACTTGCGTATTAAGAGGGAGATTGGTTCGGGCCGTGAGAGTGCTGGTCTATACATGATGGAGACCCTCCCAATGATACTCGCAATGCATAGCATAGTCTCCATATTTACTTCATCTTCGGCTTGGACACCCTTCATCTGGAGAAATCTGTGCTAATTTTTTCCTTCCATTCCAAGAACCACAAAATTGCAATGTACTTCGTGTCGATTAAGCAAACATCGGAGATCTATTTATTTGCCTAGTACTAGTCGAGTAGTCGTTTATTTGATTTAGTTCATTCTGATGTTTGGGGCTATATCAGATTCCCGTGAGTTCTGGTCATAGGTTTTTCTTAGTTTTATTGATGATTTCAGCAGGGTCACTTGGGTGTATCTCCTTCGGGAGAAATCTGAAGTCGTTCATGTATTTCAGACTTTTATTCAGGAAATAAAGACTCAATATAATGCTTCAATTCGTGTCTTTCACACTGATAATGGTTTGGAATTTGTGAATAAAAGTTTTTCTGATATATGTGCTCGGATGGGAATTATTCATCAGACTTGTGTTTACACCCCACAGCAAAACGGTGTAACTGAAAGAAAAAACCGTCACCTATTAGAGATTGCTAGAACGGTGCTCCTTCATCATAGTGTTCCTAAACAATTTTGGGGTGATGCTGTTCTTATCGCTTGTTTTTTATTAATCGTATGCCTTCTTCTATTCTTCAAGGGAAAATTCCTATTATGTTGTTGGATGCTCAAGTCACCTTGTTTCCTCTTACACCTCGTGTGTTTGGTTGTGTGTGTTTTGTACATAATCTAGGTCATCGCAGGACAAACTCAATCCCAGGCAGTTAAGTGTGTGTTTCTTGGGTACTGCGTTTTCAAAAAGGGTACCGGTGCTATGATCCAGTTGGTCGTAAGATGTATATTTCTGCAGATGTCACCTTCTTTGAGGACTTATCTTTTTTTGATTCTTCATCTTCTGCTCCACCTCCATTGCCTTATCCTGTTAGTAATGATCTGCGTGTTTCACCTCTGGTGTCGAGTCCACCAGTGTCCCAAGGCGATCCTCCCTTGCAGGTATACTCCAGGCGCCAGAAACAACATATCATCAAGACCAGCATCCTCGGTCAAATCCTCTTCCTCCATTCTGCAGGTCTTCCACTTGATGACGGTCATCTTCCTATTGCTCTTCGGAAGGGTAAACGTTCTTGTATTCAACACCCTATTTCTCATTTTGTTTCATTGTCTTCTTTCTCCTTATCATAAGTTTGCATTGTCTTTATCTTTGGTTTCCATTCCATCTCAGATATCTGATGCTCTTGCTAAACCCGAGTGGAAGTTAACTATGGATGAGGAAATGCAGGCTCTTCAAGAGAGGGAATATGGACCTTGGTTGATCCACCTTTGGGTGCTTCGGTGGTTGGTTGTAGATGGGTGTACACATTAAAATATAAGTCGGATGGGACAATCGACAGATACAAGGCTCGATTGGTTGCTAAAGGATACACTCAAACATTTGGGGTGGACTTCTTTGATACCTTCTCCCCAGTTGCCAGACTCAGTATTGTATGTATTTTAATTTCAGTTGCTACCAATAAATCCTGGCCATTGTTTCAGCTTGACATTAAAAACGCCTTTCTTTATGGTGATCTACAAGAGGAAGTTTATATGCACAACCGCTACCTGGTTATGTTCAACGGGGAGGAGTCTAAGGTCCTGTCGTCTCCATAAGTCTATTTATAGGTTAAAGCGAGTCCTCGAGCCTGGTTTGATAAATTCAGTAAGGTGGTTGGTAATTTTGGGTTTAAGAGAAGTCATTGTGACCATTCTCTTTTTATTTTACTGGCGTTCTTGGGTTTGATTGTCCCGGCAAGATATGTTGATGATATCGCACTAACGGGTGATGATTTGGCAGGTATGACTGAGGTTAAATTGTATTTGAATCATCATTTTCAGGTGAAGGACCTTGGTGTCTTACGCTACTTCTTGGGCATTGAGGTTGCCCGTAGTAATGGGGAAATCAATGGTCCTATCCCAATCGAAATATGTGATGGATATGATTCATGAGTATGGATTATTAGGAGCCAAGCCTGCCACTACACCAGTTCATTCGCCTTGGACTTACATAGTGTGGATAGTCCCCCGTTAGCAGATGTGACACGATTCTGGGAGGTTGGTAGGACAACTTATTTATGCTACGATCACTCGTCCCCGACATTTCATTTGGTTGTAGGGGTGGTTAGTCAATTTATGGACAAGCCATGTAAAGTTCATCTCGATGCTGCCCACCGAATTTTAAAATATTTGAAAGGTGCACCTGGTAAGGGACTTGGTTTAATTCTTTTGGTCATCTTGATATTGTTGGGTATTACGATGCGAGACTATGCTGGCTCCAAGTCGATAGGAAGTCTACTCTTTGGATATTGTATTTTTGTGGGAAGAAATTTGATTGGATGGAAAAGCAAGAAACAAAATGTTGTAGCTCGTTCTAGTGCTGAAGCTGAATACAGGTCTATGGCACATACTGTGAGTGAACTTCTCTCGGCAGTACGATGCTTGCTTTCGATTTGGGGTTAAGGATGACAAACCCATGGTGTTGAAGTGTGATAATCAAGCTGCTATATTTATAGCGAACAATCCGGTGTTTCATGAGAGGACAAAGCATATAGAGGTTGATTGCCACTTTATTCGTGATGCAATTTTAAAGGGCAAGGTTGTCACTCCGTATGTTAGGTCTAAAGAGCAATTGGCTGATCTACTCACTAAAGGTCTTGGGCGAAAAGACTTTGACTATCTTCTCTCCAAGCTAGGTCTTCATGATATTTACGCTCCAGCTTGAGGGGGAGTGTTATGAGTTAGGGGTAGTTTAGTAATTTTACTAAACTCTAGTTAGTTATTATTTGTTTATTGTGTTTAAGTAGTTTACTTATCCTCAAGCCATGAATGGCATTATTGTAATTTTGTATTTTCGGATTCTATTAATACATGGTTTAGGGTTGTACGTCATTAAGACCTTACAACCTCTTTCTCTCCTTCTTTCTTCCCCTTCTTCCTATCTCTTCACCTTCCTCTCTTCTCCTATCTCCCTTCACTAAATTTAACAGAAAGTTATGTAGGAACTTAATGATCCCTAGTGGCCCAATGCCCCCGATAGTGGCTTAATGGAAGCCCCCCTCTCGCCCCCTCCCTCTTCCCCCTTGTCCCTCTCTCTCCCCAAGTTGGTTTATTCTCAATATAGGTGGTTCCTCTCAATCCAAGCCCCATTAGGCAATGGGATACTGTTCAGGATAGTTGAGATTTTTGCTGGCTTTCCGGAGAAAACTGAACATTGTGGATTGCATGAGGCAAAGCAGAATCACGAAAGGAGATTTTGCATCACTAACTGGTTAAGGTGAGCAATCAAGGACCTGACCACAGGTCCTGAAAAAGCAATTGATGAGATCTCTGACCTTCAGAATGGCCTGTAGTTTGGAATAAGTTGCTCGGATTAGTCCACTCAGTAACTGATAAGCTTGCTAAAGCAGCACTACCTAAAGCATCTTCATGGTATGGGCATTTTCCAGGAATTGTTACTTATTTGTACCCATAACCTCTAGGATTTATCAACAAAAGTACACATCATTTTCAAAAAGAAAACAATGCTTAAGAAAAGTTTTCCATTCACATAACTTTAAGGAGTACACACTCGAGCTTCAGATTGTTGGCAGCTTAATTTAACATACTACGACATAAGAAGTTTCAAATACACAAACAAGTATGGGCATTTCTTACAGCTACTGAAGTTTTGTTTTCTTTCGCGCCAAGTACCGCTCCTTGGCAGCTGCCAATGCATCTTCACTCAATTTATGTCGGTCTTCCATTTTCTGTTCAGTAACCAGCGGATTTTCACTCTCTGGACCGTTCCCTTCAATTGGAGTGCTTCCTGATATAGACTTTGAACCTGAAGACTCAAATTTCTGTTGAGAACTTATTAAAACACCAGCTTCATCCGAAAGATTATTAAGTTCTTGATTATTAGGTTTATCATGATGGTCTATCCCTTCTTGGGCATGTTCACTGGTCAAACCAGTAATAGCTGGAAGACTTTGTTTGATCTTATCATCAGATCTCGTTGCTACAGCCTCTTTCAGAGGATTTACTCGGTCATTCCTTCCACCACCAAAAGCAACATTCTTTGACAGATTAAAGTAAAAGTCACTCAAGTCTTCTTTCTTGGTAACCTGTCAAGAAAAAGGTGAAAAAAGTCCAGCCAGAAAAATTCAATAGAATATCTTTCAAAAAAAAGAAATGGACATCAATATAATATCCTCTCCAAAATTTGCAAAAGATGCTACAAACATAAAATTTAAATTTTATACTTCAAAACAATATCCTTGTACCAAAACCATGTTTGCAGTCCGTTTATACTTATCGTGATATTTGAAAAAAAAAATGAATATTAATGATCCATCATCATGAACAAGAAGTACAATGCCTTGTTTAAGCAGAATGAGCTAAATAAATTTAGAATGAAATCATTAAGTTAAAACATACATCTTCCTTTTCTTCATGAAGTTGACGCAATCGCTCCTCCTCCAACCATTTGGCTTGCTCAGCAAGTTTCTTCTTGTACGCACTTGTAACAAACTTCTCCTTCTCTGCATAAAGATGATCATCTTTGCTTCTTTCTTTTGCAAGTTTCCTTTCATAAACTACTTCATGCTCCCGTTCTCGTTCTTTCGCCTTTGCCATAAGTTTCTCAATGTATTTGGACTGCAATTTTCAAAAAAAATACAAAATAAAAGTGTTGTTAGAGTTATTTGTTATCAGTGTACTATAGTGTTGTAACACAGCATTGTGAGATGTAGCAACCTACAGTCACTTATGAGGGGCAAAATTGTAAATACTGGAATCTTATTAAGAAGAGAGCAACCTAGTTAAGGGAGGCACATTCACAAATTGGGAATCACTCTCTCGAGACTCTGTGGATGAAATTCTATGCATCTCTTCCTTTCATTGTATTTTTTTTCTTTTTATTCCCCTCTATTTTCCTTCTAAAGTTGTATCCTTCATCTCTCTGTGGTCTTTGTTTCCTCTTTCTCTGTTTAATTCAATCTCTCCTTTTCACCCCAAAATACAAATAAAGAAACATATAAAACTAGGCTTTCAATGAAATATTTGATTAGGTTATTTTAACAAGAATATTATGCAAAAGATGCAGAAAGAGAAAGTACTCCACCTTCCTCTCTTGACGGTCTTTCACAAGTGGCTGGGCTATTTTCTGCTTCATTTCATCATAGACACCATCATAATCAACGACTGATGGGTCCTCTTCCAGTGCCTTCTTATGTTGCTCTTCAATCTTCGAAAGGAACAAAAGAGAAAACAAACTTCAAATTACGTTAAAATTTTAAACAGAAAGGAAGTAACAGCTTATGCACTCAAAGTACAGATACCAGACTTACATCTTTAAGCGCTTTATTTTTGTATGCCTGACAAGCAATTTCTGCTTCAATATCATTTTCATCGTCATCACGAAAGCCGGGAGGAGGAGGCAGTGGAGGGCGACTTGGGTTCTGTTTCTTCTGTGAAACTGGAACCCTCAGCTGAAGCCCATATTTCTTCATCTTCCTTTTTCTTCTGCTACAATAGACCTACAATCCACATAAAATTATCATTTAAAAGAATCTAAACAAGAAATTCATCAATCATTGAGCTTCCCAGAAAGAACCATAAAGATCCAAGAAGAGCTAAGTGACCTAAACAGACAGCAGCAAAGGGCAAAGAGTGACGAGAACAAGTAAAACAAGATAGTCTTTAGGATTTTCAAATTATTTGATTCAAAACAAAAGCCATTGATTTTTATAAATGTCAAAAAAAGTCCCAGCACTCCACCCAGATCAAGATTACTAAAGCAGCCGATCAGGCAGGCCACAAGTGTTAGGGACAGACCTGGACAAACATTATTAATGCAGTTTAAGCATTCAGATGTTCTGTTATCAAACCCTGCTTCTTTTCCCTGTTTAGCCCCTTTTTTCGTAGGCAAAGGTGTTGAAAGGAATGTGCCTAGGTTCCGGCTTAAATATGGCACGATAGTGAGGAGCTCCTGTCACTTTAAGAGTGTAGTATTTTTCATGAATTCGTTTCTGTTCGATTGAAGTACGTCATGGTCCCTTATATGTACTCTGTTTCTTTCAAATTACCCTTTTGTAGGCATTGTGTCATGCCAAGAAAGCTTTAAGAGAACAAAACACCAGGAAAATGGATAAATCAAAAATCACGAGAGAGAAGGAAAAATCGGCGGCTGGAGAAAAAATATCGAAATATAACACATGAGCATTCACTGTGTTTCTATTAGGGGGACATTAAACCTATAAATAGAAAAGGGGAGCTAGGGCTACATACCGTACGAGAGATGGATCGGTAGTCACAGACGGGGAGTTCGGGGGGAAGACGGTGGAGAGGCCACTTTTGCCTCGTAACGCACAAACTTTTTTCCCGTGTCAATGATTCAACAAGAGAAATCCATAGCAGCTCCTTAATCAAAATGGCAGAGGGTGATTAAAAGTGAGGAGGATGGCGGGAGCCCCTAATCACCTTCTCAAAACCAAGGTTTGCATTATGAGAGAAGATACGACAATGCGAATATTTTCATCTCTCATCACCAATCGTTCAATCTTTTCTCTGTCGAAGACAGCCAGACGGGTCCCAGGGTACGGTACTCAGCTCCGGAACCCAAATAGGGTATTGAAAATCCGATCCGGTTGACAGAACCGGACAAGGATCTCTAGCCCCCCCCCCTCGCCCTCTCCTCCTCCTCCTCCTCCTCCTCCTAAGGGCATATTCGGCAAAAATGGTAACATAATCCAATGGTTGCTTTTTTGTTCTAAGCAATGGTTTAAAAGCTGAACCGGTCATAGAATATTTTAGTTGACCAGTTCAATCGAGTCCAACCGGCGGTTGAACCTGCCGACTGCAATATTTTTCCTTTCCTTCTTTAGAATTATGCTAAAATTGTGTTAACAGTGAGTTCAAAATCTAGTAAATGCCCATCCACCAGAAAATAATTATAAAATAAGAATACAAAATTAAAAAGAGGGAAAGAGTTTTTTAATATTTATTATTATTACTAGTTTTCACTAAATGCTCCAATTTATTACTGAAACAAATAAGTGAACTACCTTTTTTTTCTAGTTATAAAAGAATTAGCGAATGAATCAATTAGGAAAAATAAAAATTTGGAAAAGTGACCGGTAGAGCTGAGTAGGTAAATAAAATTACCATATTACCCAATTTAAAAGACAATCATGTAAAAGTAGTTTGGAATCGATGTTTTAAAAACTGAACTGGTAATTGAACCAGTGGAACAGCCGGTTGAACCGGTGGTTGAACCGGGTATGAGTTGTATGTCATTAAAAATATTCATAACAAGACTCCCATTAACTATATTCACAAAACATGTTTAAAAATACAAAAATCATAAAAATATATAATGTTTAAAATCAAATATAATTAACTCCTAAAAATAAAATATAGAAAACATAAACTCAAGGAAATTTGTTTAGGCCCATCGTGTTACTGAAATGCAAACTGAATATCATCTTCTAACTCATTTTTTACCAGCCTAAATGAAAAATCATATGTTGCAATTTTGCATAATAAACTTCTTTACATAATTGGCAAGATATAATTCACTATCAATGTACCTAATAGGGTTATCACTGGCCTGAAGATACTCGTTCCATTTCACAAGGGAAGACTTCTATTTCCATTAGATGAGAACATGTCTGGGTTTGAAATAAAACACCACGTCTATAAATAAGTCCAAATTCCAAAGCATGCACTTTTAGAGGTTCAGGTGAAAAGTGAACCACAAATAAAGAATTATTACAAGAAAATCACTATGAAGTCTCTACTAAAGAAAAATTAAGTCCATAGCCTTGAATATTCTAAAAACAAACTACATGTAATTGACATCATTTTAATGTTTTTTCTCAGCTTACTTCTCTTCACAGATTATAAATGAATATGGACTCCTCGACAAAGAATTTTCAAAAAGCAATTCACCGAAACAGAGGATGATATTTTAAAAAGGCCAAATACAACCCACGGACCAGTTTGAGTTGAGCACCTTGCAGACAAGCAAACAAGAAAGAAAAAGTACTCATTTCACCCATCCGAGATGTTAAGCTACATCACAAAGCTTGAAAGAATTACAGTTAGAAACTTGAAGAAAAAAATTTTCATCTTTCAAAGTATTTCAGAATTATGCGTAAGGCCTGTTGGAGCTGATATCCAGAAAGGGTACCGTCAGTGGAGACAGTAAGAAGCAGGTCGAATGAAAACAAATCGGCCGGGTCATCCGGTTTTGAATCTCTTATCGGTTTTAAAGCAAATCGAACCGCAAAAACTCCAGTTCCAGTTGAATCCTGTCGAACCGGCCGGGTCGGTTCGGTTCTCAAAACACTCTTCGGAATAGCTATGTCCATTTCCTTTTTGTTTATTAAACAGTAAAATAATAACAACTAAACGGTAATGCAAAATTAATAGTTTATTTCCGCTATGTGCCATTTGATAATTGGTTAGATGGTAAAATGGGTAATTGGATACTGGATATGTACAAATACACTAAGTGTCATAGAATACAAATATTATAAAAATATATGAAAAATATGGGAAAATACTAGTAGTAATCAAGATCCGATATACAATCATTGTTTTTCAAAATTTAACTCACAAGAAATATGCATTATTTACTTTGAGAAATTATTTGATCAACATAGTTGGGCTAACACTTGTTCAAAAAAAATAATTCTAATTCAACATAGTTTATGATAAAATATGTCAAAAATAGAATTAAAAGAATATATAGTAGCCTAGATTATGCCAAGGATTTGTTTATATGAAGTCTTGAAATCTATATGTGCTGAAAAAAAATCTAAATTAACTAGACACTATTGGAGGAAATATGGAATTTATTGGATAGGCCAATTTGAGAACTTCTAATATTCCAAATGGTTTTACTTTTTTATTATTTCTATAAAAAATATATTCAATTCTCATGTAAATTTTCTATATCCAATTAATTCGAACCCAGTTTTTGTCTCGGCCCATTGTTACAGATTCATCATTCACTGGTCATGCACGCTCCTGGGCCGATCTTGGTACATAACGCCTGCACCAGGCACCAGCAGGCGCAGGTCCGAGAAATCAATCTGGAATCTGGATCGTCATCAAAGGTTGCTCTGATGGCCGAGAACATAAGCACCTTCATCTTCGGCTGCAGCGGTTAGACACATTAGCGTGACGAGCACGACCGGGGTGGCGTGCGAGTGTCGTTTCTTACATATTTCTTATCAACGGACGACACTTCGCATTTTTTTTTTCTCCTTTCCGTCTTTCCTCGCTATTCCAACTTGAAGCCAACGACGGAGGAGAAGCTGAAAGTCTGTTGCTCGATCTCAACTGCTAAACCGTCCGCCTTGGAGGTAAATGTATGTTTTATCCTATTATTTAGCGTTTTTTACATCTTGGTTGGTTAAAAAAGGTGGCCGTCCACTCTTTTTAATTTATTTAATTTCGATACCCGCCTTTCAGTTTGACATGAGAGGATTTTGTGGTCCGTTGTTGAACTTGTAAAGTAGTGAGATTCAAACTGAGAGAAGCGAGATCAGGTTTTCATTGATAACTTAAGGGTTAGTTTGAGTTGAGGTGCGTTGTTGTCGCGTTTGATTTGATGTTAGATTTGGAATAGTTGGTATCCATCAGAAGATATGCCGGTTCTCACGTGAGTTCTAGCGTGAGATTCTCTAAAATGTGATGGTTTATTACTTCTCATATTGTCTTGATGGTTCATTTTGGGAGTGGATTCTTCCTGCATATCTGCGTTCATTATTTTCTGTTGTTTGTGGACATCGAACAGAAGCTACTTATTCATAACTAGTTGTGAAAGCGATTTGCACGTGACAGATTGTTCTTGAATAGAGACACCGGCAACTTGGAGCAATTGCGGCGGTAAATCAGTATCTTTAGTAAATTATAGGGTCCGGTGTTTTAACAGTACTATGGAGGACGAAAAAAAGAAGAAGAAAAATAAGAAGAAGAAAACTAAGCAAGGTAAACAGACAAAACATGATGAGGTGACTGCTGAAGAAACAGCTGCTAAGGGGCAAATTCACTCAGGCATTGAGCAGAATAATTGCAGTCAGGATGCTGTCGTATCAGAAGCAGATGCCAAATCTGATCGGATTGATGAAGCAAGGAGTGTGAACTCAAATGTAAGTTACTGGTTGTTTAGACAGAACTCTGCCTTTTTAAGGCGCCCATACAAATTGAATCTGAATGAAATAAATTCACTATTGATTCCTTACACATCCATATGATGTTCATAGAATAACGATGATAAAGCATGTGATTCTGCCTTATTCAAATGTATTAACTTCCTCGCTCTATAAGTTTCTATTTTTCTTTTTGGGGTTTTTTTTTGTGTCTCTGTCAGATACATTGAACAGTTTCAAGAGTTACTGTTCATGTGTGTGGGCCTGCACCATTTACATTGAACTGATTCATATCTTATTGATTTGTTGTTTAAAAATTGGTTGCGGATTAGGATTACTCTCTGATGCTAAGTTAGTTCAGATGTTTTGGAAATCATATGTTCTCGAAGTAGTTATTTAAAAATTGACTTACATCTTAGTTGAAGTAAAACATAGTTTTCTAGAAAAAAAGAGCAGAAAAAAAAAAAGAAAAAGGAGAAAAAATGAAGTAAGGAAAAATATGTAGAAGATTTTGTATATAAAGTTATTAACTTAGAGATTCAATGTACCTTTAGATATTTTAGCTGGAATTTAACTTAGATCATATATGCTTTAGGGAACTTGTATCAAACAAGCCCTTGCTTTGACATTACAAGTTTCTTAGGCCATTAGCAACACTACTTCTAAATGCGGAGATAGCATCTGAACATATTGTTTCTGCCAAAGATTCCTTGAAGTCCGCCTCTGAGACCTGTTTACATTCCATCCTTTGTTTCTACCATCAAAATGATTTTACCAAATCAAAGATCCCTAGGAGAATAGCTCGGGCTCTACTTAAACTTAGCTTGTTCAGCTTGTTTTGAAACAAGCTCGAGTCGAATCTGAACAATACTCAAAGCTTGAATTCCTTTTTGAGTCAAACTCAAGTGTGTTGAATTTCAGTTGAAAATTTGCAAACATGTTTCTTCCATGATCCTCATTGAGTCCTCATCTTGCTTTTTATGTTATTTCTCTCACTGTTCTTTGCGTCGTTCTCTTCCTCTCTTTATAGACAGTTTTGAATCCTTCCTATGTTGATGGTCTGTAATCATTGCATACCTCGTACTAACAAAATTATAATAACATGTCAAAATCCCATTTTAGGGTCGAAAAAAAAGTCGAGCCTGCTGTGAATACTCAATTAAGTCAGATATCTTATCACTATGCCATACTTCTTCCTTTTTTTCACTTTTTCTTTTTTTAAAAGTTGTGATTTTATTTATTGTAGCCCAATTGGTCTAAAGAGTACATCAAAGGGAAAAACAAGATTACATCTAATTAAGGGTCCACACAATGGCATGTTGCTCGTGAGCCCCCTTTTTGCCAAATAATCAGCCCTACCATTTGCACTTCTCAAGACATGGTTCCAGCTAGTAACAATAGAAGATAGTTCTCGATTTCATCAATGATGTAACGAAGCCTCCAAGGAGGTTTAAGATTATTGCTACACCATTGAATTAAGAGTAATGCTATAGCCACTTTATGCAGTGGATGCCCTCAGCCACATTTCGACGTGGAAGGCTTACGTGGACATCCACGTCTGGGTCGACCAAGCATTCATCTCCTCCAAAATTCTCTCTTTCCTCTCGCCCCGCCTCCTTCCTCTCTCCCACCGGGCGATCTCTCCGGCGATCTCTCCGGCGATCTCTCCGCGATCTCTCCGGCGAATCCCTCCCCCGGCCCTCTCTCCCGCCGGCCCTCTCTCGCTGGCCCTCTCTTTCCGCCCTCTCCTCCCGCCTCTCCTCCCGCCCGCCAGCCGCCCCGCCTCCCGCTCCCTCCCGCCGCCCCGCCCGCCGCTCGCCGCCCGCCCGCCCGCCCGCCCGCCCGCCCGCGCCCGCCCGCCCGCCTGCCCTCCCTCTCCCTCCCGCCCGACCCTTTGTCTCTGCCCGCCCGGCCCCTCCGTCTCCTGCCCACCCGACCCGTCCGCCTGCCCTCTCCCTCTGTCTCGTGGCCGTGGTGGCGGGGTGGCCGGGGTGGCCGGGTGGCCTGGGGTGGGTGGGGTGGCGGGTGGCGGGTGGCGCCGGGTGGCGAGGGTGGCGCGGTGGTGGCGGTGGTGGCGGGTGGCGCCGGGGCCGGGTGGCGGGGGTGGCCGGGTGTGGCGGGGGTGGGGGGTGGCGGGTGGCGGCGGGTGGCAGGGTGGCTGGTGGCCGGGTGGCCGGGTGGGCAGGGGTGGCAGGGGTGGCGGGGGGGTGGGTGCCGGGGCATGAGATAGATGAGGAGGGAGGGAGGGAGGGAGGGAGAGAGACGAGGGAGGGAGAGAGACGAGAGCGGGAGGAAAGAGGGGGAATGTTGAGGGGCCGGGGGACCGACTCGGCTTTTTCGATGCTTCGTCTGACGTGGATGGCCACGTAAGCCTTCCACGTCAGAATGTGGCTGAGGGCATCCACTCGCAGAGTGGCCATAGCATTACACTTGAATTAATACTTGGGAGTCGCCTTCAACACAAAGTGGCCCAACAAAGTGAAACTTGAGGAAGCACTTGAGGCCTTGGAGTAAACTTTTTGCTTCAGCAATTGTGGAGTCCACAATACCAATTGGACATGAGTAAGTGATCAAGATATCACCGAAAGAATTCCTAATTAATCCTCCAACACCAACCATCCCGGATTTCGAAATTATGACCCATTAAAGTTCAACTTATAAGCATGCATCGATGGAGGAGTCCAAGCAATGATTGTGGGCGACTTCCTAGATTTCTTTGTGGCATGTATAGACCAAGAGTTCCAAATAGCACCACATGTGATGTTTCTAAAACCTTTCTGCCCTTTAAGCCAATATATAATTTGGTGAGACATACGGTGGCATAAATCAGTCCGAGGGATAGCTTTATTTTGAAAGACCCTGTTATTTCTTTCTTTCCAAATCAGCCGTGGAATGTAGCCCAAGCAGCAACTAAACATAAGCCTCCCATTGCCCCCAAGAACGAGGGATCCAATAAGTGCAATAATGCTGTATAAATCTCAAGGGATGGGAAAGTTGAACCCAAATTTGCTCATGAAGAAGGTCCAGACCTTCCAGCTATATGAACAATACAATAGGAGGTGACTGAGTGATTCATTCTCTGAATTACATAGAGGGATGTGATCTCCATATCAACTCATCCACCTGATCTCTTTTCAAATAAATCTTATTCAACTCATCTAGCAATGTGGATGCCTCAATAACGTCATCATCATTGAGATTTCTTCTGAGCAATGAAATCCAATCCACTTCTTGCAACTGCCCACTAAGGGCAATGTCACTAATAAGACAATTCTGATTTCTAGCTAGGAGGAACAATCTTGGATATTTCTCAGCTAGAGTGCTCTCGCCCATCCATTTGTCCACCCAGAAACGAGTTCTATTACCAATACCTGGTTGAATAAACACATGTTGAGCAAGGAAGGGCAGCGACTTAATGATCTTCTTCCAAGCTGAAGAAAGTCTCTGTTGCCTTATGTTCTCTAGCCACCAATCTCTCGGTCCACTGTCTAGTGCCTTTGTAACTAATTTCCTCCAAGTAACCTCGCCATGAACATTTAATTTCCAAAGCCATTTGACTAGCAGTGCTTCATTCATATGTCTTATCTTCCTGACTCCAAGTCCCCCATCCTCTTTGGCCTGACAAACATCTTCCCAACTGATGAGATGCATTTTTGACCTTTTAGAAGAACCCGACCAAAGGAAGTTTCTCATGGTTTTCTCAATTTTGTTTGCCACTGATATGGGGCAATGTAAGAATGATAGGTAATAGGTGGGTATGCCAAATAGGCAGGCTTTGATTAGTGTGAGCCTACCCGCTTTCGTGAGTAGCCTCCCTTGCCAAATGTTCAATCTGAGGTTCAACTTTTCAATGACCGGATCCCATAAGTTCTTGTTTGCCCTACCCGTGAAGAGTGGTAAGCCTAGGTAGGTTGATGGAAGGGATCCAATTTTACACCCTAACATTTCTGCCATATTCATCATTCCATTATCAATAGAGAAACCATAAATAACTGACATGGACCAGTTAATTTTCAATCCTGAGGCTAATTCAAATAACATCAGGATGCATTTTATTACCCTGAGCTGATCAACAGTACCTTTGCAGAAGAGAATGGTATCATTGGCAAACTGAACTAGCGGTGCTTGGAGACAATCTCTATCAATAACAGGGTAAAGCCATCCCCAATTGCCATATTCAACATGTGTCTCAGCCCCTCCCCTGCTATGTTAAAGAACATGGGGGATAGAGGATCCCCCTGTCGTAATCCCCTTGTGGGTTTAATGTATCCATGAGCTCCACCGTTAATTAGAACGGAGTACCTTGCTGAAGAGATGCATGACATTAGATATTTCCTCCATTGCCCAAATCCCAATTGCTTCATCATCTGTTGAAGTCCTAACTTATTCTTTCTCTCCCGGTCGTTCAACTTTTTAATCATAAGTTTCTTACCTCTACAATTTTCATCGTCTTTGCTTTCTTATTTCAAAAAAGCTGCTGTTCTAACTCATTTTAGTTCAAGCTCAAGGGTCAGTTGACAACTCAAGCTGGCCCCGGTTCAAATAGACTTAATTCCACCCTAAACCCTGGCTAGAGCTGGAGCTGGAGCGGAAGGTCAACTTAAACCTCAAACCTGAGCTTGAGCTCGCACTTGAACACTGATTTTTTTGAACATGCTGAACTCGGATATTCGTAGGTTGGGGCTTGCCCCTGTTCAAATAGACTTAATAATACCCCAATCACAAGGATTTGATGCAATATGAATTGATTCATTTTGCGATATAACTCATGACACGATTCTGTCTTTTCAACTACTTTTGAAATGATAGGTAATGATTTGTTATTCCTGTGCCTACTGGGATAAGTACGTTTTAGATTAAGTATGTATGCTTTGTGTTTGCAAATAGTGGCAGCTTTTATTCTTTCAATAATCTAACGTACTCTATTCTAACTTATTTTGCATCATGTAACTTTTTTCCTTCTTGTCTTGTTTGATTTTTTTATCCAATGCCCTATAGGTTATGCTCGAAGAAGACATCAGACAGTTAGAAGCTGAAAAACTTTATTGGCAACAGAGGGAGGTGGGCCTTGTATTTGAACTGAATTTCTCGTCTGCCTTCATGATAAAGGTGATTGTTGCATATGAACTGATTTTTATAAATACACCCAGAAACAATTGGAAGAAGAAATGAAGCAGGCTGTAATGGATAAAAGTTCTTGGAGTTTGAAGGAGGTGAACACCCTGGGCAATAAATACATACTTAAACTTACTGTGTTAGTTGTTGTCTGAAAACTGTAATGATTCTGCTGACACCAGGCAAGCTTAAAGGAGACAATCAAGCATTTACAGAATGAAAAAGACTCCTTGCTTCAGAGAGAGGTAAATCTCACTCTTATTGTGTCAGATCATTTTGTTTCTTATTTGCGGAATGTGACAAGGTGATTAGAATTGCATATTTTGGGTTCGCAGTGATACATGAAGTTTTCAGTCAA
Source organism: Aristolochia contorta (assembly GCA_022405105.1). Taxonomy (NCBI): domain Eukaryota; kingdom Viridiplantae; phylum Streptophyta; class Magnoliopsida; order Piperales; family Aristolochiaceae; genus Aristolochia; species Aristolochia contorta. The sequence continues at coordinate 17,971,300 of CM039664.1, forward strand.
ATGTAGAAAAAGCCGGAAAGAGTTCTGTCCACCTAAATTATGAAAGTTTTACATATTTAGCATTTGGAATTTATTTGTTGCTTTTGTTTTTGTTAATAATACACCAGTTCTAGGTGTCAATTTTCTACAAAGGGGACCTAACTAACTGGATCTTCTACAGGCCAACATGGAGGAAAGATACAAAGACTTGCAGACTGAAAAAGAAATTTGGGTCCAAAAGGAGGTAATCTTTTTTCTTTAACTTGCATAGTTTTTCATTGTTAAACAGGAAAATTAATCTATTCCTGTAGCTTGCCTTTTGGATTGACACCCTATGCAGGGATATTTTCTGCTACCTATGAGCTTATTTAAATCATTGTTTTTTTTTTATATCTTTTGAGGCTTTCCTAGGATGTCATTGATTATATTGCTTCTTAGATAGCCAATTTTACATCTCCAGGGAATTTTGGTTGAGCAAATTAAGGAGCTACAAACTGAGCTAGAGAGCTTCGTCTATAAAGAGGTAAATTTGTCGAGTATTGTGTTGAGAAGAATAGACAAGATATATTGTAAGAGCATTGTGTACCAAATTCTGTTAAGTTACATATATGGAGAAAATGAAACATTATAAGACATAAGTTCCTGAATCTTGAAAGTTTCTCTCTTATGCATTACCTTTTTTACCACTTTACATTGATGTATAATTATCTTATGCAGTCCCTTTTAAACCTTCTTTACTATGTCACATCAATATAAAATCAGACATTTTAGAAGAGCGTTTGCTTATTGAGCTGTTCATTAAGCGTCATATGTGAAGGTTACAACTTACAAGAACCCTTGCATCAAAGTCTTTTGACAGAAAACACATGATTTCTCTATTTTTGTTCCTTGTTTTTGGTAATATTAGGAGCTTGTTGACAAACTAAACATAATTACCCTAACCTAGTTGATACTATTGCATGGGAATTTGAAAAGATATATAATGTACTGGCTTTAACTTGAGATGGGTTTCCATCCTTTCAAATACAGAGGAAAGAACTAATGTACCTATTGATCAGACTGCATTAATACTACCTGTTGCCCTGTCTGCTTGGTTGAGTGTTTGACCCATTACTCAAAGATCTGGGCCAACCAGGCTATCTGAACTAGTTTTTAGCGCTTAAAAGAAAAGTGGTGTCAAATCGAGAATGCGGGCAGTGTTTCATCTCTCTTTTACTAGCCATATAGTTTACTTTGTTATGTACTTCTTTTCACAGTTATCAGTTAGTAGTTAATATGCTTAATTGATAAGATTTGTTAATGATGTCATATGTTTTCATCCATTTCATGAGTGTGGTTGTAAAGGGTGAGAACAGAACCAGAGGATTACTAGTTCTTATATTTATATTGTAATTGCACAGCACTTCCTGTCAATCTCTATTTTTGCCTTCTTACTGATCGTTGTCATGTTGATATTATTTTTGTCTTGCAGAGTTCAACACAAGAAACAATTGCAAGATTGACTGCCATTAATGTGGGACTCCAGATGCAGGTATCTTGTTTTCACTGTACTCTTGACGTTATTGACTTCTGTTGAAACAGTTGTTGTGGTACAATTTTTAGGTTACCTGCGAACTCGTTTCAGCGATCTGGTTCATTGTCTACCAGCTATTATAAGCTATCAGCTTGTTAGTGATAATACTTTTCCGTAACATGCAATCATCTTCGTAATGTTGGAATCACTATCGTGTTCATCTATCAATTTCTTGGTAGATGTCCAGAATGGTCGAGGCCACTTGCTCTTTCTCTTTCATTTGTACAACTTTTAAGTGGTTCTTTATGTCTTTCTTTCTCTCTGTTTTTTTTTTTTTTTTTTATTTCATCTTGTGTGTGTTTCCTTGTATTGCAATATGTCCTCAATATTCTCCTCTCTGCTTTTCCATCTTCTATAAATCCTGCTGCTTCAATGCCTAATATCCCAGCATTCAAAGCATGTAGGATTTAATAACTTACGTCTAACTTCACCTTTTACTCAGAAAAAAAAAATCACCTGTAAATTTTCTCTTTCTTTTTCAGAAAAAAAAAGAAAACAAAATCAAGAAAGTTGAAGTTTCTTTACTTTTAAAGCGATTTTTGATACAATTCCCATACTCCATAATAATGCCCCTGGAGACTCGAACCCGAGACCTCCCATTACACAACCCTTTGTGTGACCACTGAGCTATGCTCAAGTTCACGTGAAGTTTCTGTACTTCATCATTGTTGTGATTTATTTGACCTTCTATGGTATTGTTATCTATGCGTAATGGTGATTTCTCCATTCTGTCCATCTTCTTTTTTCTTTAAGTAGGAGATGCATGGATGATTCTCATATATTTTATGTTTATTTTGAAAGCCTTCCCTTTAAAGGGTGTTAGTTCTATCTCATTTTCATACTGTCACTAATCAGTTTAAGTTAAGCTGCTTCTGGCGTCAAAGTTTCTGATAGTGAATATTAAATAACAAAGCCTGGCAGGTGAAGGAGTTGGATGAATCCAAAATTGGTTTGGTGCAAGAAAACCAACAGCTGATGGAAAACATTTCTCTTCTAAGATCAAGAATTCAGCACTTTGAGAGAGAATGCTCTCCGTCTGATTCCTCTGGAGTAATTGAAAAGGTAAGTGTTAAATGACTACGAAGAGGGTATAATGATCATCAAATGAAGATGTCTTCCACTCTAGAATATATGTGTTTGAAGTGTTAAATGCCACAAAAAATCTCAGAATATGTTTTATGGGGGTTTGCATTACTTTTATTGTGATCTCCTAGTTATCCGAGTAGTGGGTACCTCGTAGGACCTCGACCCGCCTACTCGGGTCTTGTATGGATATGCAGGAAGGGGTGCTCCTAGGTGTGTGTAGGGGGTGTGTTTGTTCGCGAGAATTGATTCCTCGTCAAGTCAGTTTGGGTATGCGTTTTTTGTGGCAAACCGTAAGGTTCTTGTGGCAAATCGTAAGGTTTGAACTTGAGTATAGCTCAGTGGTCACATGGGGGGTTTCTAGTGGGAGGTCTTGGGTTCAGTCTCCTTAGGGGCATGGGAAAAAAATCACAACTTTTAAAAAAAAAATCATATATAAGTTCTGTGACTAGTTGTTGTGATATGCTGAAACACTTCAAGCTTTTGCGCTTCCTGTGTCTTTTATGGAAATTAGGACTCTTTCTTGTTATTGTCTGGTATTATGTCATTTTTGTGCCATTTCCTACCTTATATCTTTTGTTTTGAGTAGCAACAGTATTTCGTTATGAGTTTTTTCCTTCTTTGCTAATTCTTTTCTGCATTTTAGGCAAGTTTGCATGTGAGAGATAAATTCGAATTTGATATTCTTAGAGACATTGTACCTGTTTTAACTGCTGGCTTATCATACATACTGTGATGGCATATTTAAAAATCTTTGGAAGCATAAACATATTAAGAATCTAAATATTTAATTGGAGATCCATTTAAAGCTTGTAGAAATGACATGTCATAATTTGTTATTATTAAAGATATGAAATTAAACAAACATTCAGTATTCAGCAATTTCAAAATGACATTCTGTTCTGCAAGTATGCAGCCTTTAGAGACTCCTGCTTTTGCTAAGCTACCTGCTGCTGAATTTGCAAATCTAGGGCACTTTGCTCCATGCAATGTGCCACTCCTTGACCATGTCTCAATCTCATAAAATGCACCCTTGAGTTACCTTGGTGGGGTGCTCTACTTGCTGACCCAACCCCAGATGGTCCCGGGTTGCCAAGGGAGGCACCATCAAAGTTAACTTTAACCAAGGGCATTGAGGGGGTGACCCATTCAACAAAGTTTGGTGCCTTCTCACGTGCGCTACTATTTTTTGAAGTACAGACATAATCAAGGAAAAACTGATGTATTGCATTAATGCCTAGGCATACTTTGAACTCAAAATACCTGTTTAAATGGTCATTTTATGCTTTATTTTTCTGAGGTATCTTCAAAGCCGAATTTCGTTGTGTGTAACAAAATAGTCCGTTTGAAGCCGTAACTGTCATGTCACCATTGTTATACCATTTATCTGGAATTGAAATATGCTATTTCTCATTCTCAAAAACAAAATGTCATTTCTCTTTGGGTTTTCTTTATTGTTTGCTTCTCCTTTAGATATTTAAATAATATTTTTCCCAAGTCTTTCTTCTGCCTTTGTACCAGTTGCAAATCTTATCCTTTACTAGGATTGGATTGAAAAAAAATTGTGAACTGTTGTGGTTCTATTTTATATCATATTTGCGTAGATTCAGAAAACTGAGGCAAACTCTGATTTGCCAATTTTTTTTACAGTTTTCTTGCATGATTGATCATCTTTTTTATCATCTGACTAAATGCTACAGGAGCTGTCTGAACATGAAGATCCTAGTAGTTTGATGGAGTCTGCCCGTGCACTAGTTGAGAAACTGGTTATTGAAAATGCCGATCTTGTTGAAAAGGTATTGGGATTTCCTGCACCCCTTCTAGTTCCTACTAAATTTATGTCATTAATTATCTGCTGGTGTAATTCCTGCCACCTTGTGAAGCCTTCTCTTCTGTTTTCCTTCTCTTAATATATTCAATTTATATTATGCTCATAAAGCAAAAAATCCATATTTCTGCTTGTATGGCAGTTTTAATGTTCTCTGATAATCAACGCAGTGACAACATTTATCTTCAACCTCTGATAAACATTTGATTTCACTTGATTAAGAAGGCATGTGAAGCTCTATCGTTTAGTACTTAGTGCTGGTTCAGCTCGTAGTGGCATGCTATATATTGTTCATAGCATTATTGGGAAATTAAGCACACCCTTTAGGTTAATGATGATATAATGCATTCCACAATACTATTTTAGAGAGTCATGATTGTCATCATGAAACTCTTCTTTGGACCTTTTGTGCAGTCAGCTCTGCATGATGTTGGTGGCCATCGTGTAAGAGAATGCCCTGAAAGGGTAGTCATCATCATCGGGCCCCTATTCCACTGTGCTGAGGTTTGAATATGTCAATTTGGCTTTTATGACAAGAGAGGGGCAACTCCATCATAATTAATACCAAAAGCTCTTTTCAAATTTTTCCTCTAAAAAAACTCTTTTCAAATTTATTTAGAAAAGAACTGCACAATGCATATAACTAGAATAAATGGCAGCATGTATTATATAGAAAAGGCTAGGCAAAAATGTGTTCAACCAAAAGGTCCAGCTAATTAGTGGGGATCCTTTTAGCCTTAGTTAACATTGCTGATTTCATAATCAAAAGTCCAGTTTTCTAGGCAGTATACTTCCAGCTTCATATAGTCATGAATTAAGGAAGTGACTTCCAGATCTCCAAGAACCTGTATTACACCTTACTGCTGAATTGCAATAGTTAAAGGACATCTTCATTTAATTCATTGTGGTACATGTACTTCAGATTTCTTAAGTGTTATAGAATTTATAATGCATTTTGCATGTGTTGTTGTAGGTGAGTGAACTTTATGCTGAACTGGAACGGAGAAGAGAACCTCTGGCTGATTCTTCGGTCTCCAAACTGAACGCTAACATGATTAATGGGGGAATTCAACCTAATGGCCTTCCAAACCATTTGCTTGAACAAAGTGGGTACAGAGAATCTCCCCCTCTGCAAACTATTCATGAGATCACCGGTGAGCCCAAGGTGCCATCATTCATTGTGGAAGCGGGAAGCATACATGAGATCACTAGACTGCCAAATGTTCCATACACAGCAGAATCTAGTGGCCAATTAGAAGAACTACCACTAGAATCACATCAGAGGAGAGAGATTGGTGAGATAGTGTCTCTCCCACTCGAGGAAGATGAAATTCAAGAGATGGATAACTTGGATGCAGTGCCATTATCTGATGCACCACTTATTGGAGCACCCTTTCGTCTCATCTCCTATGTTGCTAGGTATGTTAGTGGTGCTGATTTGGCTGAAAATGGTTCCCTAACTTGAGGTCTTCCCAGCGGTTTATCACCAGCTATAGGAACAGACTATGGAGGGATTTTTCCTGGTAGATGGCGATTCCATCATCGCTTCATATTCAGAAGTGCATGATTTTTCTACTCAAGATATCTTATTGTACGTTTATCAATCAGCTTTTTCTTTCTTTGGCCTGCCTGCTCAGTTTTGTTTCAGCTTGAACTATATACTTCGTCAATAGATACTTAATCATACCAAAGTTCTCCATGGGTGGTTACAAAGTTAATACAGGACTCCTTTTTATTTTTTATCCGGAATTGGTGGCACGGCTATTTGTTGGCTATTAATTGAAATCCTTTTTCGATTTGTTTGAGAATAGCTGGTAATTAAGTGAAAAGGCGTCTCTGAGCCATAATCGAGGTTGGCAGCGTATGCTATGGAAGGTACTGATGAGAAAATTAGCTGTTTCGGTATGGGTACAGTGTTTATGAGGCCGACTTGCAATACTGGCAAGATTTGGTGGGGAAGAGCAAACTAGTTTGCTTTGTACGGGGAAAGCGGCAGCGTGATCAAGCGTGGCCTTTCATCGAAGTTCAACAGTTCTGAAGGATTTCTGCTACTTCCGAAGGTGATTCTAATTCCAAAAAATGTTTAACAGTTAAATATTTTTGTAGTGCCATGAAGTTTCTGCTGTCTTTCCCTAAATGAGAGACTTGACAAGAGACGGCACGAGAAAAGGGTGAATCCACCTACATAACTAACTATTTACGATTGAAGAAATCATAAAACAACCAAACCGGAAACCCTGAAAAACAACCACCGTTGTTTTCATAACCAAATCAGAACTTGCGGGACACTGCAACACCTAAAGCACAAACACATAATGACACACTGATGCATGAAGAAGCTCTTGGCAGACCTCTGCATGCAGCCATGTGAACAATCAAAGGCCACTGATTCAAGCAGAGATTCTGAAGCAGTGGCAAGGAATCTGTCAGTGGGATGGGAAACCGCACTCATGGGGTCTGTACGTGTGAATCCTTGGACTTGTCTTCCGATGAAGGCCTATTGTCAGAATCTGATTGCCGGATTTCTTCGATCATACGAACAACTTCATCCATTTTCGGCCTCAAGTCTTGAACTTTAGCCACACAGGCCATGGCAATCTGGAGCATCTGAACCATCTCTTCTTCGATGTTTTGGTACCTCATCAGCTCCACATCAAAAACCTCGGCTGTCCATTCTTCGCGGACAACAGATTGGACCCATCTGGGAAGATCTATGATCTCGTCATGACCTGGAGACTGCAGTGGTGCCTTGCCGGTCAGCATCTCAAGTAAGAGGACACCAAAGCTGTACACATCTGATTTTTGCGAGGGTTTGCGCGTCTCAATGACTTCTGGTGCCCGGTATCCAGCAGCTCGTGGAGGAGTAGTGGGGTAGTTCATGAGAGGAGTGAGACCAAAGTCAGAGATAGAACCATCAAGCTCGGGAGTCAGGAGGACATTGGATGATTTGATGTTCCCGTGGGAGATTTTGGGGCCTGCCTCAGAGTGGATGTGCAAGACCTCTTGCAGCTCCAAGAGCAATTTTACCCTGGTATCCCAGTCCAATGGAGTTCTTCCAGGACCTCTGTTACCTGTAAAGGAATTTGCCCAATATGTTACAATGCTTTACAAAGTGGCAGCTCTCTAACATATTCTCCATCCAGTTAAAAGACGGAATTAAGCAACCAATGAACATGGAACTGAAGAATTAGAACGACATGAAACTTGCAAACCACACTTGTCCTTAATTCTCCAAAGCGTTAATTTGTTCATAAATTAACACTTCTAACAGTAGCCTGGCTCAAAACAGATCCTACAAATTTCATTTTATCAAACTCATTTACAGTTGATATTCTTCTCTGACACAGTATATTGTCATTATGTACGGCAGCATTTTTCATTTACTGAAATAATGGGCAGTGGGTATATTTGAATATATATTTCTGCACAGTTCAAACTTCAACCATTTAAGAGCCCCATAAAAAAAAGATTAATTGTACAAAATTAACTCGATTTCATGAATTTGAGCAATAACATATCTTTTATAACTTCCAGTGGATATTGTAGAGTAGTATCTGTCATAGAACATGAATATGAAAGCATTAGATGTTTTTGTAAGTGTCTAAGTGTTTGATAGTATCATTCTCATCTTGCGCATTCAAAAATGACTTGGAAATAGAGAGATAAACTTCGAGACATACCATGTAAGAGAGCAGACAAGCTGCCAGCTGATACATGGTCATAAACCAGGAGCTTCTCATCCTTGGAGTAGTAGTAAGCCCTAAGTGGCACAACATTTGAATGCTGACCCACTCTCCCCACCACTTCCATCTGCTGCTCAAACTCCCTTTTTCCCACCACTACCTCCTTCAGCCTCTTTACAACTACTGTAGTCCCCTCCTCCAATACTGCCTTGTAGGCAGTTCCATAACTTCCCTTCCCAAGGACTTCAGCGGAGGCTCTCAACAGATCTTCTAAATCAAAATTGTAGGAACATCCTTCAAAGAAAACTAGCTTGTTCTTTTCAGCCTCCTGGACTCCACTACCATAATCCTCTCTTGGCTTGTCACCTCTTCCACCACTAGAACTCTTTCCTTAAGAACTCCACC